>JAOCZM010000278.1:2592799-3889198 GCA_026122235.1 Vinca minor | reverse complement strand
CAAGAAGAGTCAGAGCCCGACAAATCGAGTCATTGAGTCTAGTTATCTTTGAATAATCGGAGCTGGAGCCTAGAGACAAGTCGAGCCGTCGAGTCTAGCTAGACTTGAATAATATATAATAAACTTTCTCCATATTCAAAGATATGGGTATTGAACACGCGACCTCCTGCATGTATGTCGTGCAATTTGCCACTGAGCTAAATGACCATTTGTTATTTGTTTCCCCTCCTATTATATTTATTATAATAGAATTTGGATTTTAAATTTTGTACCTTTGTGTTTCGATTATTTATGAATCAAATTAAAATTAATACACTCTCATTAAATTTTAATAATTAAATGTCTTTAATTTTTCTTTAAAAAATATATTTCAGAAACATAATCTTTGTATTTGTGTTTGTTTGAAAATGTCACGAGATCTAACGACATATTATATAAATATCGCTATATGAGTCGCAAAAAGTAACAATTTATAACATGTAATGTAAATGCCATGAACTAACATCAAATTGTCTGTAAGAATAAAAAATACTGTAATTGTCTTTATGAAACGTCGTATAAAATCCAAATATAGTGACATTTGTATGAAATGTCACAAGATATTTTATATAAATGTCGTTATATGAGTCGCAAAAAGTAACAATTTATAACAGCATTTAATGTACACGTCGCTAACTAATATCAAAATGTCGATTTTATCAACAATTATTATAACCGATGCTATGAAACGTCGTATAAAATTCAAACTTAGCGATGTTTGTCTGAAAAGTCACAAGAACTAACGACATAATATATAAATGTCGCTATATGAGTCACAAAAAGTAACAACATTTAATGTAAATGTCGCTAACCAATATGAAAACGCCGGTATGAACAACAATTACTATAATTGACAAAATGAAACGTCGTATAAAATCCAAATATCGCGACGTTTCCAAAAAGTGTTGCTTTAACTTACTCTTTTTGGGTTTAAGCGACGTTTGATAAAAGCGTTGGTAAAAAAAAGTCGCAAAAAAGTGTTTTTGTTGTAGTGAGTCCAGATTTCTCCCATCCGGTGAATTTTTTCCCACTTTTTTTCAGTTTAAACATGTTTTTTTGACCAAAAAAAATAAATATTATTAAAACAAAGAGAAAAGTATAGGTAAGTATATACCTCAAAATTAATGTCTTCCAAATAACCTCCATCGTCGGAGTCCATTTAGTCGGAATTTTTTTTTGCTCCAAATTTTTTTAAATTAATATTTTGTGGTAGATCTAGTCCAATTAACTAAAAAATGCAAAAAAAAATAATAATAATAATAATAAATAAAAATTGGTCTGAATCATGCTTCTGGTGGCGGTGACGATTTCCGGTGGCGGTAAATTTTAATCTAGAGAGAGTAAAGACGATTTGAGAGGAGAGAGATTTTTTTAAAAAAAATAAATGAGGGAGCAGGGGTGTAAACAAAATGGATAGGGGGTGAGGGTAGTGGTCATGATAAATTAATCAATGACCTTAGCTATGTACCTAACTCAAATAACTATACATATCTATGATCATGTAAAATGAACTAAACACAAGTAGAAAAGATAAGGTGAATTGTAAAATACAGGGTAATTTAATGACAATAATTAATGAATTGAAGATGAAAAGCTTCTAATACCTTACACATTCTCTATAAACTCAACTTTTGGTGATTTTAAAAGTCTTTTTTTTTTCTCTTTTAGCAGAAGCCTATGGCAGTGGACCTTAACTAAAAACTTTACCAAATTAATATATGTTAACACTACGAGATACTCCCTCTATTCCTAAATATAAGACTCTTTAGACAATTTGATAAAATTAAGGAAGTTGTCATTTCCACTTAAACTTCCAATATTACCCCCACCCTCCGTCTCTCTCACTTCTACGTCATAAAGAAAAGAAAATGTTGAGGGTATAATTGGAATAAATTGTTGACAACTAATAAAAGAACCTTAAACGACAATTAATTTTGATACCTAGATATCTCCTAAATGATAATTAATAGGGAATGGAGGGAGTATCTTTCAGTAGCTGAAGAGCCTCAAAATACATTAATTATGTTCATGGGAACCTGGACAGTGTGGTAGACTTCGAGAAGTTTTCTGCTGAATTCTCAGTTATATCAACTTCACTTCAGTTATCTCCAAACCTCCACAATTTCGTCCCAAAAAAAACACTTGCAATATAAAATAGACCTTCAAATAACAGAAACAGAACATAATTGTAAATTTTTCTAGATGACAAAACCTAGGATGCAAAATCTATTTTTACATATTCGAAGGAAAATTTATTCGATTCTTATAGGTCACTACCTTAATCTAGATTAGCTAAAACCCTAAATAAAAAAAATTAAAAAAATAAAACATTTCATGTAATGTCTCCGGGTTCTTCTGAAGGTTCCTTAAACCTTTATTTCAACAAAATGCGTGTTTGTAGAACAACAGTTCAAGGCATATGTCAAAGGTCTTATTTTCTTTTCATTGAGTAATATTTTTACAAAATCTTCTTGAATTCTTTTTTGTTTACAAAAAGATGAGAACTTTTGAATTCCATACGAGAAAGAGCAAGGGAGTTATTTACTCTCAGATGACAATGATAAACTGGTTTTTTTCCCAAAAGAAAAATGAAATTTTAACTAATCTTCTACTAACATTGCCAGAAGCCACGAAATATGATTAGTTGGAATTCTCAAAGGACAGAGGAGGGAGGCAATTCTGTATAGACATTGTTAAGGATGTGTATTAGGGAGACAATACGAACGTTAGGATTTGTTTCGGGACGACAGAGGAATTTTCTATTACAATTAGTGTAAAACATTTGGTCCCTTTCTCTTTGCGTTGGTTATAGATGTAGTGACTCTTCATATACAAGACTATGTACTATAATGTATGTTATTTACTGACGATATTGTTCTGATTGATGAGACTAGGGTAGGTGTTAAAGCTAAATTGGGGCTGTGGAGACAAACACTGGAATCTAAAGGCTTTAGAATTAGTAGAAGTAAAACTTACTATTTGGAGTGTAAGTTTAGTATCGGAGTAGAGAGCATAATGTAATTAGTTTGGATGACAAAAGTATCGTGGCGAATGATTATATTCGGTACTTGGGTTTTATCATTAAGAAAGATGGAGAGCTTGATAGGGATGTGGCAGTTCGAGTTAAATCTGCTTGGTTGAAATGGAATGGTGCAATGGGTGTCTTGTGCGACCGTAATATACCGTTGAGACTGAAGGGGAAGTTTTATAGAACAACTCTTAGACGGGCGTTGTTGTATGCTACAGAGTGTTGGGCCGTGAAAAGATGTCATATCCAGAAAATGAGTGTAATAGAGATCCGTATGTTGTGATGGATGTGTGGGCATACTTGAAATGAGACTATTCAAGAGAAAATAGGAGTTGCACTTATTAAAGAAAATATGAGAGAAAATCGCTTACGCTGGTTTGGACACATAAAAAAGAAGAACGACTGACGCTCCAACTCGGAAACTTGAACGATGGAGGCATGAGGTTGTAACAGGTAGGGTCAGGCCGAAGAAAGTTTGGAGCGAAGTCATCAAGTATGATATGGATTTGTTAGACTTTGATGAGGGTATGGTGTTTGACAGAAGGAAATGGAGGGAATGTATTAATATGAACGACCACACTGAAATTTTATATTGATTCATATAGCCGACCACAATTGCTTGGGATCAAGGCTTTATTGTCGTTGTTGTATTTAGGTTTTATCACAGTTTCTGGTTTATATTGTTTTTTTGTGGCAGAGCCATTGAAATTTCAAATTTTGATTTTTTAAATAAAATTGGTTTGGAGACCGATTAGATATGGAAAATAAAAAAAGTTAACCCATAATTTGTATCAAAACAGTCGCGATTAGGAATCACATAATCCTTTTCTAAACTAACGGTCTCTATTCTGTCACTATATCAAAAGTCCAATAACGTCACAAATAAGTTTCTATGTAGAAACTAAATTTCCGGTCTCTAAATAGAGACCATTCTTTTGCTTTTTGTATAGCGATCGAAATTGACCAGTCTAAACTTAGCGATCGCAAATTCAATTGCTAATTAGAAATCCATTTTCAAACCCTAATTAGGGACAAAAATTTCAGACGCTTATTAGAGAAAGAGTTATCAGTCACTTCTTATAGACCAAAACATCAGCCGATAATTAGATAACAAAATTTCCGTCCCTAATTAGACACTGAATACTCAGTCACGGATTAGATGCCTGAATTTCATTCGCTGAATGGAGACCGATATTCAGTCTCTAAATATCTATGGTTTTAACAGTCGCTATAATTTCAGCCGCTACACGGTTGCTAAAACTCAGTTTCTAATCGGTCCATAAATAGCGACTGATTCTTTTCATTCAGACGCAAACTGCCTTAGAGGCGAAAATTTTTGGACCAAAGTATAAGGTCCATAAACGATCTTTAAATAGAGTTTCAACCTTGAATGCATTCTAATTCTATTAAGCAAAGTTTCAGAGAACCTAAAAGCAGACTAAGGAGGAAGAAGATGATAGAAAATTCTATTAGGGGTGCAATTTTATTTTGGTTAATTACATTTTCTTCTCAAGTTTTGTTTAAATTACAATTTTACATTGATCAAACATAAAAATGTGGAATCTTTACCTGAGATATTTTTCTTTAGGAAAATTGGTCTATTTCAGTTTCAAATTTTTTTTTCGATAGTCCCTGAATTTTAATTGAAGTATAAAGAATTCAACTTTTTTTTAAGGGTAGCATAAGAATCTTCGGACCCTATGCGTCAAAATTTGACTAATTTTAAGATATGCAGATTTAGAAAAATAAATATATAAAAAAAGTTAAGATGTGCGTTGTACATACTCTATAAACATAGGTTAAATGGCCAGCTACTTTCATAAAAATAAAATTAAAATAAGATTTGTTTCTTCTTCATCGTCTCCTTCAAAACCCTCTCCAACAAACCCTCCGCGACAACCACCACCCACCTAAACTTCATTGAAGTCGCCGCCACCATCATCATCATCAACGACTGGGCGAAGATTTTTAAAATTATTACAATTTATCAAAATTTTATGTATATTTTGAAAAAATTTATCAATTTCACCCCCGAATTTTTTTTTTTTATCGCCCCCAAGAATTTTATCAGTTTCGTCCCCTCACATCAATTTCCTGGCTTTGTCCTTGCGACTACCCTCTGTTTATTCTTCCACTCTTCTCGTTCTCGTCACTCATATCATAACTCTTGCTCTCATAAATAGAAATCCGAGTGTTCTATATTTTGAAACAGGGGCTCATTTCAGATCTGGATTCGCCGAAAAAACGATGTCTTCACCAACCATCGATGACAACTCCGCCCCAAGCCAATCCCTACCTACCGCCAAATTAGATTTCTGCAATCTCTCTTTGGACATTTCTAATAAACTTCATCAACTTGACTTCATATAATTAGTATCTTGTTCTTTTTTTTCCATCTGTTACTTCGACGATTAACCTCAAACAATCTCCCAAAAATTTCCTTTCAAGTCTGCCGCGGGACCTGAACTTGGATATATACTACTTCTACCATTCAGAGCCATGCGTTTTTTCATTTCTAGCTATATACATTTCTATAACAATGGTGAGTTTGTGCAGGAGAAGCAGCAAGAGCAAGAAGAACTGAAGCAGAGTCTTCTAAGTCTTGAGCGAAGAAAAAAAAAGAGGTTGGATTTTTTTCTTTTATTCCTTTGTTTATGCTTTACACATGTATATGAGTTGAAATTGAAAAAAATAAAATTTATATGAGTTGAATGCATGAGGATTCCCCACGCACATAAGCAAAGTGTTTGTGTATGTAAATTTATGATGCGGAGAAAAAAGTGCTTTGATTTTAATCTTTGCTGATTTATAAAAACATTTATCAGTTAAAATAGAAAATTAAATGTAGGAGTTGAATTCATGTGGATTCAACACACACAAAGTATTTGTGTTTGTGTGATTTTATATTTTTGAAAGATTGGCATTGGATCTCTAATCCAATTTTTTCCATTTGGGTTGATAGATTTGATGTTCTTGAAAGATTTTATTTTTCTTTTAATTCGGTGATTCTGTTGTAAAAAATCATTAATTTATATCTGATTTTCCCTTTTGATCTAATCAAACATTTTTCATTTGGGTTCAATACATTTGATTTGATTTGACTTGAAGTTCTAGAACAATTAAATTTTTAAGCCGAATTTTTCAAGAACATCAAATCACACATACACACAAAGTGTTGTGACACTTTGTTTGTGCAAAATCCACGTGATTTCAAATCATATAATATTTTTTTTTCCAGTTTTAACTGATGCATGCATAAATGAATCAGCAAAAGAATCAAATCAAACCTCCTTTTTCTCCGCTTCATAAATTTACATATATACAAATACTTTGCTTGTGTGTGCATAATCACATGAATTAAACTCATGTATTTAATTATTATTATTTTTCCAATTTTAACTCATATACATGTATTAGCGAATAAGCAAAGGAATAAAAAAATCAATCTATGTTTTCTCCGCTTCAGACTTGGAAAACTGTGCTTCGACTCCATTGTTTTTTTTTTCGAGATTGAATTTTTCTCAGAAAAATTTATATAGAAATGAAAACCGCATGCCTCTGAAAGGTAGAAGAAGTTTATATCTAAGTTTAGGTCCAGCGGCATACTTGAAAGGAAAAACAAATTAAGAGATTTGTTTGGGTTATTCATCAAAGTAACAGATGCAAAAGCAGAAGAAAATACAAGAAAGAAGTTAAGTTGATGAGGATTATTACAAATGTCTAAAGAGAGATTAAAAAAATTGGGGGTGGGTGGGTTTGGGCAGAGTTATGATCAATGGTGAGACAAGATATTGTCTTTTAGCGAACACATATTTGAATTGAGCCTAGTTTTAAAACGTACACGCCTCAATTTCGGTTTATGAGAACAAGGTTATGAGAGCAGTGGCGGGAAAGAGTGGAAGAAGAAACAGATGGATGGCTCTTGGTGATGGTGGTGGCGATGGCCTCAGCGAAGTTGTGGTGGGTGGTGGTGGACGGTATGGAATTGTTTGATGAAATCTTATAGACTAGAGTTATACACATTTTATTCACTCTTTTCACTCTACTGGGGGCACAATTAACATTGACAAAATAAATTCATAAAAGCATATAAACATTGGCGGAGCCAAAACTTTTTTTTGATGAAATCTTATGACTTTAGAGTTATACTGCATTTTGTTCACCCTTTTCACTCTACCGATCAGGGTGAAAAAGGTCACGTATATAATTGTTTGGGTAATAATGGGTCTTGGTGGGTCTATTAGGTTTTAGTGGGTCTTTTGAATCCATTATTGGTTACTTTAATAATCTATGAGTCCAAATCTAATTAGATTTGGGTATCAAAAAATATATTTTCATGTATCTTTTGTAAAATGTCCGATATTTTTTTTAAAAAATATCTATCTTATTCTGAACAGTTGAATATATATATATAAAAAAAATTTAAAAAATTCTTGGGGGGACCATTTTAAAAAAAAAACCTCTCTTATTCTAAACCGTTGGATATATATACCTAGTATATAAAAAAATTGAAAATTATTGCCCCCCTTGCCCTTGTATGCTCCGCCATTGACTCTATGTATACGTTTTTTTACCATCCTAATACCTATATATATATATATATATATATATATATATATATATATATATATATATATATATATATATATATATTTTGCGATAATGAATACACAAGTCTTTGCGAATTTGAGGTGGGTAGCGGTGGCCACTAAGGGATTGTTTGAATGAGGAAGAAGTTAAAAAACAATTATTTTTTTTATATATTATTATTGCGAAAGTAAAAGATCATTTTACCCATGTTTATTTAGAATTTACACATAAAAATGGGCCAAATTCCGCCGTGGAATGGATGACGAGGATTGTTTATATAGGATATTCTCCATATTGTATAGAATATTCTACGTGTAATCTTTATATATTCGGTTACCTTATTTGTATCATTTTAATACTTACATGTATATTGCGATAGTGATACACAAGTCATCTTATTATTTTTACATTTTCATGGTATCAGAGCCTGCATTTTGGAACTTTTTCTTTACCTTTTTCTTCGCTCTCTTTTTTCTCTGCGAGCCTATTTTTTGTTTCTGACTCACGGCGAACGGAGCTCCGAACGCATGTTCTATCCCCTTCATGCACTCTAGTTCTTTGTTTAGTTTTTTTTTTTAAAAAAATAAGTACTTTTTGATATGTTTTCGATCGTCTCCTTTTTCGTATCTTTGTTTTATGTGTTCAGAAAGTAAAAGAAAGGGAATGGTACTGTCGCATGAGCACAGGAACTAGATCTGTCAATTGAGTTTATTGAGTTCATAATATTGGATCTAGATCCAAACTCATCAAGGATAGATTTGGGTCTTGGTCTCTACTAGATTACCCATGGGTCTTATAAGTTGGGTCTTACTGGGTCCGGAGTCTGAGTTGGATCTCTATAAATCCTTCCTCCTATATACTTTCATTTGTTATCAGTTTGATTAATACTTGCATTTGGATTTTATTCTTTTGAATTTGTGCATTTATTTATGCTGTTATTTTTTATCAATTTTGATTTCACACGGATACAGATGTGCTGAAATTTGTTACCCGAGTCAATCACTTGAAAGATCTGGGTATAATAGAGTTGGACCTGGACAAAAAAAACAGTTTTGTTGAAATTGAGTATGAGTTTGAATCTTTGAGTCTAATTAACAGTTCTACTTGAAACAACTAGTCGTTTTCTTTACTTTTTTCTTGATTTGTTAGCGCTAATATATGAGCCCATGAAGCGGCCAGTAACACTCTTTCTCTTTCTCCCTCTCTCTACTTTCGTTCGGAGTTGAGTATTTTTCATAGTGTCTCTTACATTTGGAAATATCTGATATGGACCGGGTCCATGTGGACCATGTGGTTCAGATTTGGCCACATCCCTGCAGAATGAGGAGAGAGAAGGAAATGCAGTGATGTGGCCAAATCTGGGACCGCGATAGTCGATGAACACCAGTCCCATGACGAATAGTACCCTTACATTTAGGGGTGTGTATTCAACATAGATTCTATAGGATTTTTATGGAGTTTTAAAGTTCATAGGTATTCAATTTGGATTTTAAAAAGTCCAATGAAATTTAGAGGTATTCAATTTAGATTTTAAAAAGTCCATTAAAATCTAAAGCTATTCAATTTATATTTTAAAAAGTCCATTAAAATATAGAGATAGAGGTATTCAAAACTCTATATATTCTCATAGATTTCATTAAATGTAGGATTTTGATGGATTTCATAGGTTTAAATGTGTATGGTGAAATCTCTTCTTTTTTCTCAAGATTTTGATTTTCTCTCATTAATATTAAAATTAAAATGTCTTTGATAATTTTATCTTAAATTACAATTTTTTTATTAATCTCATTTCTATAAAATTATAAGAAACAAAGAAATATTTCAAACTACAAAAAAAATGAGATTTTTTTTGTAAGATCGTTATAAAACTCAATATGAAATGTTTATTTCCCCAAAAGAAGTCATAATATCCAAACAATTTTCTTCTTGATCATCTTCAAATAGAATTTAAAGAAAGCAAACAATTTATTCTCTATTTAACCACAAATTTCTATTTTTCAAACATGAATTTCATTTTCCTGAAAGAGAAAAAAAAGTTCAAACAAAACTTATCACAAAACATATCTTAATTAAACCAAAGAAAAAAATACCAGTAAATAAATTATACAAACCTTGAACAAATAAATCAAAAAAGGTGCAGTTACGTGATCTAAAAAAAATCAAAGACTATCGTCAAACTTTATAAATTTTTAACAAAATGATTTAATTCCAAAAAAAAAAATGATTGATAAACATATGTTGACTTTGGAAATTCAACATATTTGGATCTGTATAATACACCAATGAATCAGTCTTTTCTTTATTTTTTGGTGCTATTCAAATAATCTATAAACTTTATAAATCAAAAGAAATCCTGATAAATCAATCTAATAAAATTTATAGACTCTGCGCAGACTCTGCATAGAGTTAAAACAATCCATAAAGTCAGTAGAATCCATAGACTTTTGAAAATCAGTTAAAATCTTTTAAAATACAGATTGAATACACCCCCTTTAACAGTTTCTTCTTGTCTCTTTCCTTTCTTTTACTTTTGCATTTTATATCGTTTAATCACATACACATTTGACGAGTTTTTTGACGATTTTTCCCAATGTTTAGATTGTTGATCTGCTTGGTTGTTTATCAAGACAAGGTAATTGTTGGTATTGTTTGTGCGTTCGTTTTATTCATTGTTGAAAAACACAAGAAGGGGGGAGTGAAATGGGTTTTTGTAAACATTTTAATTTTCTTCCAGTGAAGGGAAAATGTATAAACAAAAACAAATATGAAAGCTTGTAAAGAATAAGATCGAAGACAAAGGATTTATAGTGGTTTGACTCACAAAGAATCTAGTCCGCTATCTTGAGACTAACCCAAGAATTTTAACAAAACACTAACTTCCCTTTACAACAAATGAAGGTGGTATCAAAAATCTTTTACACAAGTGGATAACTCAGAAATATTTTTACTCACAAGCCCACAATGCGCCTAACTCACTAAGAGCTATTACAAGTCTCACAAATATAACAAACACACAAAGAGCTTTTCTAACACACAAAGAGGTAATCTCACAAAGGGAGGGGGAAAAATATAACCAAGAATATCAACTACAAGTGATTGATTGTTATAAGTGTAACTACAAAACTTTTTTAAGCTCAAATGATTTTGATCACTCTAGTTTAGCACATGAAAGTGTAATAAATGTTTCTTTGAAAGAGAGGGTATTAAATGCACTAAATAGGTTGGTTGGTTTACAATAAATAAGCCTTTATATAAATAGAGTGTTCTACATTGAGTAGCATTAAATGCAATAACGGCTAGCATCTACCACATGACAGGACCCTCCGGTCGACCAACATATAGTGCAGGTTGTCTGGGAGTGCGTCCGGAAGAAACAAGGTGGTTCGTTGTCCAACATCCGGCCGACCTAAATGTTATCTTGGTCTAACGTATGAGGATCTCGGTCGTCCGGAGCATAATCGAGGTCGACCGGATGATATAGTCGTTGGAATACAAAAGTATTTGAAAATTATAAGTCACTTGACACACTTCGGTCGACCGGACAAGGAGGTCGGTCGACCGACATCCAACGGGTTGTCCGAGGTTCCATTTAGGTCGACCTAGGTGAATGTTTAAAGTGGTTTTACACTAAGTCGCAAATCAAATACTATCAAACTCATTTTGAATTATGCAAACCTTTGAAATACCTTTTCAAAAACATTTTAATAAGGTTGATCTAAAGATAAAAAAAACAAGGTTTTGAAAACACAAGGCATTTAAATATGAAAACGTTTTTCGTGCATGCATGACAAGAGTGAGCGTTATCTTTGAGCTTATATCCTAAGGGTGATTACAAGATATACATATCTAATCTACCCCATCTTATACCTAAGTCTTAAAGAATCTTCTTGTAGGCATTTCTTGAGTCTTCAAAGTGTAAGAGAGCCATTATGTCTTGTTGAACCAACTTGATTGGCTTGGGACTTTCCTTTCTATCTGTCACATAAACAAATATACTGTTAAATCTCATCAATGGTTTGTTGTTCATCAAAATAGGGAATTTAGCCATTAAAGCTTGCAATCTCCCCCTTTTTATTATGACAAACTTTGATGCAATGTGAGAGGTAAAATAAATGAAACATAAGGAAATATGACCTTTAAAATAAATGAAATAATTATCCCCCTGAGGTTGTCCCCATGTTATGAAGAAACAAAACTGAAAAGATCGAGAGAAAAGAGTTCACAGTTTTGCAGAGTTCAAAGGATCCCGGTGGGGAATTTAATGAGTGATCCCAAATGAATCGATGTAATAGATTAATTTCCTTTTAAGTACTTTAAACCTTAGTATGTAATAAATATAGTACATCTCACTTTACTTTATCTTGAATTATTCTGAACTCTAATAATTATTGTAAGAATCTATGATTTCCTTTAACGATAGTATAACGAACTTTATTATTATGCTTTGGTTCTGTGCCTCATTGGCATATGAAGTACTGTCAGGTCATCATTCGATTTCGAAGTGTGACAATGTAATCAATCCCTCGGTATCTTAATAGACTAAGTGGATATTCGGGTACCAATAGCCCGGTATGAATGTCTGACATCCCAAATGTATATATATTCCCGGTGCAGGGTAGCCTAATTAGTACTAGTCTTTCACTAGCGGGTAACCCGATGTATATCCTCATGGGGAGTGCTAGGCAACTCGCGTGCCCGAGCAGGTTGAGGAATGATTTGATCAAACACGAACTGCCTCATGACTCTATCCAGGTGATGCTGCTCGACGGTCTCAAAGCATACAATCGGAGCACGTACTAAGCGGCCCTCTTGAAAAGAAGACTCCTGAGAAACCACAACATCTAGAAGTCATCCAGGTAGGGTTACCAAATCAACTACGAAAGAGAAAATCAAAATTAATAATTATTCGAATTTAACAATACCATATAAAATTTAATAATACAAAAAAATTATTATTATCCCGGTGAAAATTTATGGCATACAACTGACCCATGAAGAAAATCAACTGGTATGTTGGAAAGTTATGAAAATCCTTTGCGGCATTCCACCTAGCACCGAAAGCGGCTCTTGGTGGAAAGACAGGACCTGGAATCCTTCGGCACTGCGGGCGAAATATAGTAATCCGCTCATAAGTCCAAAGTAAGAATTTAAAAAATTAGGAGACGACTATTTTCTGGCAAAAAAAAAAAAAAATGAGGGGGGTGCGACTTTAGGAAGAAAAACGAAACACAATGTGGAAGGAAATAATAGGGGTTTGGGTGGAGTTATAAAGGGTGAAAGACGGACCCTAAAAATCTGTCTTTGGTGATACGTGGCTTGACGTGTCAAAAAAAGTCGCCATGTCAGCCAAAGATGGATTCTGAGAATCCGTTTTTGTGAAAGACGGATTCTCGGAATACATTCTAGCAAAAAAAAACAAAACAAACATGGACATGTGATGACCATTCTATCAAAACAATGGTCATTCTGATAATAAAAAAAAAAGGGAGATTGGCATGTTTGGTCCTCAAAGTATTTATGAAATTATCGACTCATCCTCAATATTTTTATTCTTCTCACTTAGTCCCTTATGTATTTATGCTCTTCATGTTTCGTCCTACCACCGCTAGTTGTGTCAATCGAGCTATGTGAGCTGAGCTTAGCATAGCTCACACTCAGCTCACATAAAAATTGAAAAGCTCAGCTCACGCTCAGCCCGGAAAAGCTCATAAACCTTGAGCTCACGGTCAGCTCACATTTTAACATGAGCTCGAGCTTAGCTCACGAGCTAATTTGTATTAGCCAAAAAACGAAAATCTTGTTTAAAAAATAGTATAATACAATGAGCCTTAAAACTAAATTTTGACAAGAATACAAACATACATAATACAATTATACTTAATTCTTGAAGCAAAATAAACTAATAAAAATATAACTGATGAGAAACCTTGATTCTTAAGGTCAAGATTCGACAAAAAATGTTGAAACTCGGATTAGTTTCCAAGGGGAATATAATCAAACCCTGGGTATTGACTATTGAGTTGAGCAACATATTATAATTATAATTTATATGTCTTATTTTTAAATTAGTAGTATTGTTATTATAATATTATTATATATAATATTTTAATTATATTGATCTTATTCGGGTTCGAGCTTTTTTCAGGCTGAGCGGGGTCAAGCTCACGCTCACATCACCTCAGCTCACGCTCACGTTTTTTTCGAGCTATGTGAGCCGGATTCGGGCTGCCCGAACTCGTTGACACCCCTAACCACCGTAAAGTTTGGTGTTTTCCAGCCAATTTTGGTCACGGGCAACGCACGTGACTTACAAGGAGGGGTTTTTTTATCCGAAAAAATATTCATTCTCTGAATACCTTCACACGTGTGTAACTATTCATCACCTAATTAAATCGATTTTCCCCAAATTCATTCCTAAATCACTAATCCAATAAGGCGACTGGTTACCCCTAAACCCTCCAACTTCTTCTCCCAAATTTCACAACTTATACAAATCAGACTGTGGACATTGCTTGCTGATTTCATTGGGAATACTCCACCAGGTAAGAAATTAACGTTTTCGTGATGTTTTGTAATCAAATTAAATTTCGTTTTATGGGAGCTTTGTATATATTTTTGTCGTTTTGTCTTTGTATATTGTTTTTTGTCTCGTTTTTTGGTTCTTTGTCTATTAAATATGGTTTCTCTGTTTTGTTGTGGTCCAGCTTTTGAAAAAGCTAGGTTTTCTGACACTTAGGGTTTTCTTGTGGTCCAGCTTTTGAAAAAAACTAGGGTTTTTTTGTGGAGCATTGTTAATATTTTGTGATAAAAGTGTTTTCCTCCAGTTATTGTCCTTTTTCTAATGGACATGCTGTTTTCCACTATTTTGTCATTTTTTTTATTTCCAAATGAGGTTGAATTTACACTGAGGACCTACTTTAGAGGTAAAATAGTAGATACCACTTATGTTAGTGATGAAGATGTTAGGAAAATGGTTGAGTGTGTAGAAAAGAGAGGTTTCATAGAAATTTTATTTCAAATCTTGGATAACATAGCCATGGTCTTTCCTCATGAGAACCTGGTCTTTCAGAAGTGTATTACTAGCTAATTCAGAAATCTAAATCAGTTTCATCTGCAGGATTTCTTTATGATGATGAAACTGAAATTCAACCAAAAAACAAGCCTAAGCATGTTGCTGCAAAGAAATCAAATTCTAAAACATAACAGTAGTACATTACACAGAAAGCAAACTACTTCTTCACCAATGTTCTTCATCCCTCACCCCAAATCTAGCACACCGGTAATACTTTCTTGCTGGATTTAACTCCGTCCAACTTATCTTCAACACACAAGGATCTCCATGACGGCAATAGACATTGCTATTTTCATGCATTGTCATTTTCTGGGCTGCTCGAAAAGTATAACCCATTTGTGAAGCAAAAGTCCTCATTTGTTGAGGCAATTGTAAAATGTATAACCCATCCTGCATTTGTTGTGAAGGGTATCTATTAGTGAATGTTGAAATCCTGGGGTTTGTCCTAAAATAGTTGATGTAGATTCTTTGTGAATCAAAGCACTATAAATCATTGTGTTAGTTTTCTCTATCCCTACTCATTTACTTCATTGTTCATATATTTCTATAATTTGTCTAATTGACTATATGAACATATTTGCTTAAGGATTAGAAAACTCACACATGCTTCCTTGATTTATACATTGCTTCACTTAGTCATCTAAGTTTACTACATATAATTTAATCAACATATTTGCTTAATCAACATACTTATTGTTAAGGTGAAAACTCAAGAAAATAAGTTTTAGAAAAGCTAAAAGTTTTTAAGAACCTAATTCACCCCTCCCCTCTCCCGTAGGTTCATTACCCTAAAAGGGTATTTCAATTGGTATCTAAGCATAGTCCCTTTTTTATTAGACTGACATCCTAGGAGGATCCATGGTTCTTAGTTGTTCGATCTTAGATGACCAATCCCCATCTAGACTACCTCTCTTTGGTGGCTCCAACTTCTCTTGTTGGAAATACATGTTTAAATCTTATTTGTCTTCTAATGACATTTCCTTGTTAAGCATTATATAATAAGATCCATTTGTTCCTTCAACTTTCTTACAATGTGTCATGGTGCAAAAGTCTAGAAGAGACTATTATGAAGAAGACTATAAGAAGATAACTTCAATCTTTAAGGCCTATTGTGCACTCAATCAAGAATCTCTCAACAAAGTACATGAATGTGAAGATGCTCACTCCGTGTGGAATATGCTAGAAGCATCTTACAAAGGAGAAGTTGAAGCAAAAGAGCCAACGGTGGGAAGTCTAGAATTGGGTACTCAATCATGTGAAGGACTTTCAATAAGTTGAAATGACAAACTTAAAATTGAGCCCTCACATGATGAGAAGATGGAAGAAAATGTGGAAGCACAAGATGATGACCTTCACATGAACATAAACTATGATAGAGACCATGAGGATCAATCACCTTGCAAAAGGAATAGAAAAAGATTGCTACTAAGCTTCAATGAAATACATTAAAAAAGAAGTGGCTTGAGGAAGATTCATTCCATGAAGAATGAAGATATTGAATGGAAATGTTCTAGAAAGAAGAAATCAAAGACTCTCCATAGCTATTAGATTTCTCAAAACTCAAAGGATGCCATCCTAAAGAAACAAATAAGCTTAAGCAATTGCACAAGTGATGAAAAGAGCTACAATGAAAAATCTCACCTCTCATCAATTGGTAAGAAAGTTTAGTTATTGAATTCGACTTCTCTCAACTCCTTAATTGATGATATTAACAATTTGAGAAGTGATTTTGATCTTTATGCTTACAAAGCTTTTGATGTTGCATCTTGCACCTCCATTGATCATTTTAATATAGATAGCTTAAGGCATGACCTTCATTGATTCTTTAGCCAAGCTATCTATGAGATACAACATCACAAAATTGAATGATTCTTGCGATTGTGTGCTTAACTCTTATGAGAATCATTCATGTAGCTTTAAACTTGATAATTTTGATCCTTGCACACACAATTGCCACTTGAGAGAACAAATCATTGAAGGGCCTTTACAAAAGGTACCAAGTGTTTCTCAAAGTCTTCTTGTAGGTTTAAAACAATCTAAGCTTCACAATGAAGAGATGAACCCCAAGAAATGGCAAAAACGAGCAGAAACTCTAAGAAAATAGTCAAGTGCCAATGATTGTGAATTGTGGAGAGTTCATCAAGAACCGACAAAGTCATTCATCAATGATGACTCCACAAACCACAAGAATATTGCTTCTAATGCAAATAATGCCATTATCAAAAGTAGAAGCAATCACAGGATAAACATCTCCCAATAAAGAAAGGGTCAAGATCAAGACTACCCCAAATGCCTCATTGAACTCATTGATGAAGATCAAGTAAATATTCATAGTCCTAAGTCCATAGGAAATGAGGTACACTGCTCAAATCCCTCCCTTGATCTTGTTTATGATAATGAGGAGAATCCTTATGTGCTTTTAAATGATTTATATGATGAATTGAAAAGGTTAGATAAGAAGAACAAGATCACTTGTAATGAACTTGCTTGCTCACTAAATGAAAGATAAAAAATGCAAGTAGAGTATGATAGTCTTCTTACATCTTTTCACATCATAATAAATGAAAAAGAGAATGCGCTTTTATTTCTAAATGTGTTGTCTCTTGAAAACCAATAGTTGCTTGACAAGATACTGATTGTAGAATCTAAACTTGTTAATCATGATATCTTAAGGCACAAATTTGATATTCTAATTGCTTATGTGGATAAGTGTACATGTGTTAGAGATGTCCTTGGTAATGTGCTTGTTGCTCTATATGCTCATCTTGATAAGAATTGCCTAATGCAGAAGGACACACAAAAGTATGCACACTTTACTTCTACTGATGCTAGAACTTCACATACCACTATGCTAAATGCTAAATGCTCTTATTGTGGTAAATGTTGTCACCATGTTACTTGTTGCATCATTAAGAAGAGAATTAATAGAGGTGCTAAGTCAATTTCGGTTGAAAAGAACCCGAAGTTAACCCTCAAGGACTCATAAGAAAATGGGTACCAAAATTGAATGTTATTGAATGAAACAAGGGATTTACGATCGAGCGCACAAGACACCGGTCGACCGAGGAAATGGTCAAAATGCCCAAGGCAAATAAGGCAACAGAAGACACCGGATATCCCGATCGACCGCAACAGACTCCAAGTCAACCGAAATAGAAGGCTTAACAGAAGCAGGGTATCCTGGTCGACCGAACACCCTCCCTGGTCAACCGAAATTGAGACATAAAGAAATGCAATTTTTCTAGGACGAGGGTCCGACTACCGAAAAGGACCTTCGATCGACCGATGTGTCGCGATTTGCATAATTTTAAAGGGCTTTTCAATTACACTTTGAAATTCTGAAGTTCCCTCTTCAAATACTCCCAAAACTCTTCATATTTCTCTCTCAAATTTGAAACTTGCACTTACTCATATATCAATTCCTTCCACGAACATCAGATTCATACAATCTTGAATGAAAATCCAAATCACAATCCTAACAAAAATCCTTCCAAAGAAAACCCCAAAGTAAATCCTCCCAAAAAGAAACCCACTACAAAAGACCCCTTGAAAAGTCTAACAATTAGAGAATCAAATGAGCCCACCCCAAATAGTGAAAATACGAAGAGAATGGCTGATAGAACCAAAGGAAAATTGAAGAAAATGAATCACTACGACGAAAACACGAAATCTAATGATGATTGCCCTATCCTACCTCATTGTCCTCAATTCCAAGGAGAATCTTCTTCCTACTTCACCAAGAAGGTAAATTCTAGACTTTATTCGGAGAAAGTGAAGACTTTATTTGAAAATCTAGCAAAGAAAATAAGAGGTATAATTCATGGGTATGTTATGGATAGTAGTATGTTCAATGGGGCACTAGATGAGGTTGTTGATTATTTCATTGATACGGGATGGGTATCCGAGAGTTCAGAGAGTTGTGGCAGATCCGGGAATGTATTGTGAGTGTATGAAGAATATGAAAATGGTTTCCTTTTATAGGGGCATGGGTCCAGATCAGGCAAAGACTTCGTTGGAGGAGATAGTGCAACACTTCTGTATTATGAGGGTGTTTGAGAATATAAAGGTCGAGATGGTGATACATTTCCTAACTTTTTAGGCATCGAAATGGTGGAAGGATAGGGGACCGATATATACATAAGTTGGGCCTATTACTTGGGAGATACTCAGGAATGATGCTTAACTATTGTTTTGGATTATATTATTATAATGAATTTCCTTTTAGTAAATCTGTATTGTGGGAATTTGGTGTCTCATCGACCAATGAGACATTGTCATGTCATCACCCGGGTTGCGGGGTGTGACAGCCTCATTGGTAGGAGGCCTGTAATTCAGTTTTTCCAGAAGATATGGTTTGTGACATACTTGGATTTAGATTTTAGATGGACTCAATTAGGTATTTGGATAACTCTGGAAATGTGCCAGAATAAGAGGACTTAAACATTGGAAGATTCAAAACTTATTTCAACATTCAAGGATCATTCAACAAGTCCAAGGAAAGAGAGACCAATAGATTGGATGAATATGGTCGAATCCTTCACCATATGATCTTTAATGTGGTTGCCCCCATATCCGGTCATAAAAGCTCCATCACACAACTTCAAATGGTTGTGATGCAATGGTTGGTTGAAATGAAGAAAGCTAGCTTTGGCTACTTGGCCCTCAAATGCTTCATGGATAGTGTCAACCAAGCAAGTAAGTTTCTACCTTTTGGAAGTATGTGGACACTTCTATTCAAGAAGTTTAAGCTCAAGTTGAATACTCACACTCAAAGAAGTGATATGTACAATATCCACAAAATGCACATGATCATGGTAAATGTAAAATTGAAATTCCATTCTAGATGCACAAATGGTGAGCTATTGGCGGCTTTGATCTCACACAACAAGAGCCCTAAAGTGTGTGAAACTTTGAAGAAGGTCATTGAAGAAAGGGGGATTCAAAGGCCAAATGTGCAACATGTGCAAGAAGATGTTCAAGGTGGGGATGGTCAAAGATTTGAGGAATTAATTTTTGGAATTAATGAGCAAGGTTGAGTTGATGCAAATGTTGGACCTCAAGAGGAGATTCCAAGTGCAAACATTCAAAGAGATATTCCTCCACAAAGACATGAGTCTAGCAATGACCTACACTCTCAAATCTTGTCAAGTTTGAGATGTTTCCAAGAAATCGTTCAAGGTAATTTCAACACCTTTCAAGTAAACCTCAATAATAAAATGTCATCTTTGGAGAATAGGATTGGTGGGGTTGAAAGAAAATTGGAAATCCTTTCAAGAAGACTTCAACTCTAGGATGGAAAAACTTGGAAGGCAAGGTAGGGGTGTGGAAACTAGATTAGAGGAAATCACTACAAGAAAACAGTTATTTAACTACCGAAAATAGCGACCAAATATCGACCGACGTGAAACCGAAAAAATAGCCGTCGCTAAATCGTCGACCATATCAGTCCCGTTGACCAACTTCAACCAATACTTTAACAGTCGCTATATATAAAAATACCAACCGAATTCCGACGGAATTTAACGACATATTACCGACGGGATACATAATGGTGTATTTTTTTCAAGTTATAAATGAAGTGCATAAAACGACGTCGTTTTGTTTCCTTTAACGACCGAATACAGATGGAATTTAATGACAGATTACCGACGGAATACATAACGGTGTATTTTTTTCAAGATATAAACGAAGGGCATAAAACGACGTCGTTTTTGTTTCCTTTAACGACCGATACCGACGAAAATTAACGATAGATTACTGATGGAATACATAACGGTGTATTTTTATCAAGTTATAAATGAAGGCCATAAAACGACGTCGTTTTGTTTCCTTTAATGACCAAATACTAACAAAATACATAACGGTGTTGTCAAATGACGTTGTTTTGAAATTCGGTCGTTAGGTCAAGAAGATGTCACAACGACGCCGTTTCGCGCAGACAGCTCCTAAAACTTTCCACCTCCGACTCTTCATCTCCGACTACCCCATCTCTATTTTCTTCTCCAACGCCACCCACTCCGGTACTTCCACAAGACCGATCACCACCTCAGAAACTCAAAATCACTGAGTCTCTTCCTTTCTCCTCAAGACCGATCGCCACCTCTGAACTTCTTCTCAGACGCCACCCACTTCGGCACCTCCAAAACGTGAACTCCGGTCGGACACCGCCGTCACTGACCACCCCATTTGAGTCCATCGAACTCCGCCCTCCTCACCCCTGATTTTATGACCATTTAAAACATAAAATATCCAAAGGTAATATTTTCTATTTCTTCATTAACTCTATTAGTGATTATGGAATTTTAGGTTGGTAATATTTTCTGTTTCTTCATTAACTCATGTACTTGTAAGCTAAACTCTATATTGCCTATCGATACAAAATCATAATGGATGAAAATGAGCTAAAGAAGCACACTATTATCAGTTAGTCTGAGAAAAATTTAAATGGCTATTGTATTACTATATTGTTCCAAGTCTTAATATACTCTTATGTCGTCATGTTAATATACTCTGTGAATTTAAAGAAGAAGCAATTCCCTGTTTACTTTGTGAATTTAATCCACATCTTAATATACTCTGATGTCATCATGTTGTACGAATCATTTTCTCTTTGCCTTTCTTCCTATGCGGTTCAGTAACTTTGACTTGTTCATTTATCTTGTCAATGATATATGAATCTGTCAACTATGGGTTTCTTAGTAGCATAACAACAAAGAATGACTAAATGGTGGTTATGTTTTCTATTGAAATAATTTATGGGATTCTCTAATTAAGTTTTTATGCTTGCACACTAAGCATCCTTGTGAGCTAGATTCGGACTTTGACGATGATCCATTAACTGTCGATGAAGTTTTGGGGAGTCAATAGATGATGTCGGTTTTTGTATAATATTGAACTAGTTATGTTTTTTTGTATGTTATGTACTTATTTGATTATTTCCATGTCCGTATTTTTAAAAAATAGCGGGGTTCTTATAAGAGATAGAACTATTTTAGGTACTATTACTAATACATATACATACATATGAATAGTCATAATAATAAGTATAATTATTTATAAAATATATAAATAGCCTCGAAGAAGAACAATTCAAGTAATACATTAGTGTATACATTTACGTGAATCATTAAGTGATGGAGTCAAAAGTTTAATAATTTCTTATTAATAAACAAATAATTACTAGAAATATTCATATTAGTTTCGTATTCGCATTCCGAACGATGTCGGTTTTTAAATTTATAATTTTTTAACTGCATCCGTCGCTAATTCTCTCAATGGCGACCGAATAGAAATTGAAATGACGTCGTTCTTCATTTAACGACGAATTACCGAACGAAAAGTCCAAACGACGTCGTTTTGACAGTTTGTGTGTCTTCATTAATTCGAAATAACATAAGTGTTTAATACCACAAAACGACGTCGTTTGGTGATCCATACCGACCGAATATCGACGGCTCGTTAACGACCGAATACCGACGGCTCGATAACGACCGAATACCGATGGATGTCAAATCAAACGACGCCGTTTTGCTTATCCCTAATTTTTCAAAAACTTATCAAAAATCACCATCACAACCTCAATCAACGCCTCTCTTTCCCCCAAAAGCCCTAACTCCACAATCGCCGCCGCTCCGATGCCTCGCCACCACCACCGTCCCCGTTGCCATCCCCCTTCAATCGACGCGGAATCAACACCAACAACCTATTCAATCGACGCGTTCTCTCAGCTTTGGGTTGCAGGGGTTGTTCCTCCCCCCGCCGAAGCTGAGCGTCGCCATCTCCGGCCACCATTGTCCTCGTCGCCATCTCAGGGCTTGTCTTGAAGGCCAGAGAGTTGTTGAAAACCCTTTTTCTTTCTCTTCTCTACTCCTGAACCCAATCTCACTCTCTCAGGTACTGCTCACTCTCAGTACGCCTCGCCACCACACCGCCGTCGTGTTCTCGTTGTCACTGACCACCCTAATTGAGGTCGTCGAACTCCACCCTCCTCACCCCTGATTTTACGACCATTTAAAACAGAAAATATTCAAAGGTAATAATTTATGTTTCTTCATTAACTCTATTAGTGATTATTGGAATTTTAGGTTGGTAATATTTTATGTTTCTTCATTAACTCATGTACTTGTGAGCTGAACTCTATATTGTCTATCGACACAAAATTATAAAGGATGAAAAGGGGGTAAAGAAGCACACTATTTTCAGTTAGACTGAGAAAATTTTAAATGGCTGTTGTATTACTATTGTTCCAAGTCTTAATATACTCTGTGAATTTAAAGAAGAGGCACTTCCCTATTTACTTTGTGAATTTAATCCACATCTTAATATACTCTGATGTCATCATTTTGCACGAATCATTTTCTCTTTGCCTTTCTTCCTATGCGGTTCATTAACTTTGATTTGTTCATTTATCTTGTCAATGATATATGAATCTGTCGACTATGGGTTTCTTAGTAGCATAACAACAAAGAATGACTAGATGGTGGTTATGTTTTCTATTGAAATAATTTATGGGATTCTCTAATTAAGGTTTTATGCTTGCACACTAAACATCATTTTTATGTGTACTGTTTTTTTTTTTTTGGGGGCTAAATCTTTGTATATTCTGTCCTGAATATCTTTATTGTTATCCCTTTTGCTTTAAGTTTCTAATCTGGTTTCCTTTATTTGTGATCTTAAGAACATTCTAAGTGTGGCTTCAGACAGATGCATCTAATGCAAAATAATCTGATTCTTCTCTAAAAATTAAGGCATTGCATCTGTTTATATACTCCATTTACTGCCTTACTTTTGTCTCCACAAAATAATCTGATACAAAAATGTGATAGGCATGGAAATGGATTTAAATAGCTGTTGACTAACTCACTGAGAATTGTTAGACTCCACTTGTTTTATCTTCACTGGGGTTAGGTTCTCATATATTTATGTCATACTACTGCATTTATCTCTTTTTGCCATATTTTACACATTTTGGTAGTGTTTTATCTTGTAAGCAAATCTTTTTTGTCAGTGGTCCAATTTCCTGTCATTGTGTGTGTTTATTTATGATAAAAATTGGTATTTTGAATTCTTATCCATTCCCTACCTACATGTGTCCATGTGATATAATATAAACACTGATGGCATAGTCAAAATATGTGCACAGGGAAGAGTACTTGTTGGTCGAAGTGTTGTGGATGAGTCCATGCTTACTTGTGAATCTCTTCCTGTCTTCAAGGAAAAATGCCTTCCAGTAAACTATAAACTGTGTATGATACTCATTGAGACTGTAAAATAGGTACTACACTGGAATAAGTCTTTTGGGAATTGAAGGACTTAATTAAATTTAAGGGTTCCCAACATCATATGCCTTAAATTTATTTTGGGAATTGAATGACTAATTGATGGATCTTGAAAGTGGGGTGCATATAAACACTAATTTCCACCCAATGCAACTTCTCCATCTAATTCCATTAATTCACTGCTTTAATTTGAGCAGATTCCGATTCATTTTTGGATAACACGGGTAAATGAAGAAGACATCAATCACCCAATTGCCAGTTTTCATGTGAAATGTGTGAAATGTATGTTTCTATATTGATTTATTTATCATCTATCCTAACTAATTTTGAATTATGGTATAATTGTTGTTTGATTTATTGTTTTAGATTCAGGAAATTGTAATTTCAGCTGCGTGGTATAGTTGAGTTGAGATATATCATGAAGACCTATGGAACCATTTTTCTTGAAATGTCTTCCATTTTTCTCATTTTGTTTTCTCCCTGGTTTTTGCATCTTTGTATTATCTACCCGGTTTTTGCATATTTGTATTATCTCCCCAGTTTTTAAATCTTTGTATTACATTAAAATATTTTCCTAGTTGTCTTTTATCTCTAAAAAAGTTGGTTGTGAATGTAACATTAATTAAAAGTAACCAAATAATAATATTGTCATTTGATTTGTAATTCAGAAAATTTGTTAGTGAAGTACGTGACCAAACTCCCCAAATAACGGATGATGAACTGCAAAAGTGATTTTTCCAAACGGTTTGGAATTCATGTAAGTTGAAATAATGTAGAAATTTATTTGTTTTAAGAATGCCTAAACTAATTTAACTTTTGTTGATCTCAACAGATACATAGCCTTCCGGCCGAAGGGTTGTTGAAAGAACTTTCATGGGGCCCGACAAGGAGAGTGATGTCATATTCCGGTTACTTTGTTAACGGTTATAGATTTCACACAAAAGCCCACAGTGATGGAAAATGAACCACAAACAGTGGAGTATGGGTTAAAGGCGATTACTACGGAGAATTGAAGCAAGTCATTGAGGTTGAACTTGCTGGAGTACCTGTCTAAAAAATAATTCTTTTCAAATGTGACTGGTTTGATTCAACTCTAAATCGAGGTTTGAGGATGCATCCTCAATAAAAACTTGTAGAAAACAATTGGAAAAGAACGTACCAGGGTTACGATCCATTTGTATTTGCTTCCCAAAGTCAACAAGTCTACTACACACATTATCCAGGTAGTAAGACAACATCTAGGGATGATTGGTGGGCTGTTTGTCGCTCCAAACGACATCTAGTTGACGTTCCTATTGTTCCAGTACCATATCAGGAGGAAGTTCATGAGGACGAGACCAGTCATATTGACCCACCCAACTGTAACTGAAATTAGTCAACTTGCACACCAGTCAAGGGAAATCGAAGTTGTACTTGTGACCGGTACGGGTCGTGTTAATGAAGATGATGAACTTATGTCGGGTGATGACAATTCTGAAGAAGATGATGAATTTATGTCGGAGGATGATTTAGAATGATTAAAAATAGAATTATTAATTTGGTTATCTATTTGTTGTTGTGCTTTAATTCTTAACTTTCATTTGTTAATCCATTTTTTCATGCATGATTAATCTCTTTCTCACTTCACACTAAGAAGCCACTTGAACGATGCAAATTAAAGTTGTACAACTAGCTTCTTGGAATTACGCATATTGAATGTGAGTAATATTTATTGGTTTATTTTTTAGTACCTTATTACCATAAATTAATTGCCGTATTGTCTAACTTTTTAACATAATTCAAAGTGGTAATTTATTTCCTTAAAATAATTTGATTCTTGAATTTTCATATTGAACTCATACATTTTCAAGGATATACATATAAATGACACGAAGGAGTATATTGCAAGGTTATAAAGAAACAAGAAAAAATGAATTGGGGAAGGGGAGTGCACACTTTGATTGTGAGTGTTGTAATGTAAATGAGAAGTGTAAACTTGTGTTTTTTAGAATGTGTAAACTTGTACTATTTTTTTTTTTTTAAGCCAGCACCCTAATTCTAGCGAATTTTATTTGCCTCAACGTTGGAGGCGGGTGTCGAACTTGTGACCTCATGGTCACAAGTCAAGGCCTTGCCCACTGGGCCAAAGCCTTCTTGACAAACTTGTACTTTTTAGTAAGTTAATTGGTTATGTAATGTTATTTTTGGGTTTTATTGATTATGTTTTCTATTTGGGATCTTATTGATATTGTTTCTGGTTCATTGATGTGCGTATTGCTGTTTTTTATAATACGAATTTAATTAAATTTCAGATTTATTTTTTAATATTAAAAAACATTTAGCGACGGAATAGCGTCCATTCTATCGGTTGCTATTGGTTTAAAGTCAAAGTCAAATAAACACGAATACGTCGCTAATCATCGACGGAATGGACCGTCGCTAAGGGAATCGTCTGTATTCGGTCGCTAACAAGTCCAAGTCAAACGTCAATATTGTTGACCGTTCGGTCAGTACTTAGCAACCAAAGATTTTGTCGGTAAACGTTCGGTCGGTATTCGGTCGTTAACGATTCAAAGTAAAAGTCAACATTGTTGACCATTCGGTCGGTAATCCGTTGGTGTTTGACGACTCAATAATCGGTCGCTACATATTCCGTCGGTAATCCGTCGATATTTGGCGACCCAATAGTCGGTCGCTAAATAATTCGTCGATATTCGGTCGCTAATTGGCTCAGCGACGAAAAATATCTGACCACGACGTTCGGTCGCTAATCTCAGTTTAGCGACGAATTTGTCCGTCCTTGTTTAACTGTTTTCTTGTAGTGAATTGAATACATGGTTGACAATGTAATTAGTTACACTATAATTAAAAAGTCAACCTTGGCACAAGTAAAGGAGGGGGAAGAAAGTGAGAGTGAAGAGGAGGAAGAGGACAATGACTCTAATGATGATGATAGTGAAAATGATGATGATAGTGGATGATGTTGTTGAAGAGGAATAAAATGAGAAGGAAGGGATGAGCCAAAGGAAGTGGTTAACATTGAAGAAGATGATGATATGGATGTGGGTGAAGAAAATGAAGAAGGGGGGAATGAGGAAATGAAAGGGAATAAGAAATACAAAGAAAAAAAGAGCAGGGACCATTATCACCAATTTTCCATATAATAAACTGTAGACGACAATATCCTAAAAATAAATCTAGTAAAGGTGCGTAAAAATAGTTTTCTTAGAAATTGGTCACAACAAAGGTCTTGTACTCTAACCCAGTTAATATTCATGTTATTACTCCAAGAGATTTTTTTCCCTAAGGGACCCTCAATAACTTCGAGGGTAGATTTATAATAGACTCGTTCTCATCCTATCTGTTAGGAAAAATCTCATTGGAATTTATGGTATTTTAGCAATTTCTAAAGGAACCTTGGTATAGTTTTCTAAACTTAGACTCTGATATCAACTATGACACCTCTATCTTATCGGGCTGGGAATATCACATGTCTCTAAGCAATGAGTTTTATCTTTTACAATATACAGCACATATGGATATAAAATATTAGAAATATTATTTTATTTCTAAGACTTGTAAATATACTCTCATATTTGATTGGATTCAAAAGTATTCTAAGCTTGGTCAGTGTCTAGCTTTTATTCAATTATTTATCTCGGATCCCCGCTATACCTTACAAGGTTCTATTTCTATACCGCTCAGTCCTCCAAAACTAAAACAGAAAACATAAAAGGAGTGAGCTATAAATAGCCAGTGAGTGTCAGTGATTTGAAATTCATTTTATTTCACAAACATTTTTCTTTAGAAGATAAGGAGAATCTTTCTTTAATTAGATGCAATATTCTTTTCAAAATATTTCATGAAAATTTTCTTCTCAGGAAACAATCTGTTTATAAGATATATTCTTTATTTAATTCAGTTTAAAAAATAACTTTTCGGAATAAGAATACCATTCTCGATATCATATTCAGAGTGAAAAGGGCGTGTGACTGACCAAGTCACCAACCTTTTAGCCAATTACCCGTCTTACACTAGACATATCTATTATTTGTCAATCTTATCCCCATATCCAACTTCTTAAATCAAGGTCCGGGGTACCTACCAGCATTTCTTAGTTGTTGTGATTTGGTAGGTGGAGTTTGATGACAAGCTTAGTGATTTAACTATGAAATGTGTTTCTAGTGCTTCTCTTTTAAGTCTTAGTGGAATGGGGAGAAAACAGGCAATTTTATACCGTCATTGGGTATTTGTTTGTGTTTTGTATGGAAGTTTTGGGTCAGCAGATACAGGGAATGATGGAAGAGTGTAGTTGAAAGGAGATTAGGTTGTTTTGGGGTGGGCCTCGGTTTTCCCACTTATTCTTTGCTGATGATTTACTCTTATTCGGGAAAGCCTCGGTACAAGAAGAGTAAATTACACTCTTCTTTGCTTGTTAAGGATGTGATGACTAGTTTTTGTAGTTTCTCGGGTTAGAATGCGAGTGTACCTAAATTACACTTATTGTTTTCTAAAAACATTGAACGGGGATTGGGTAGGAGCTTATCTTAAAAATTTGGTACTCCTTTAGCATCAGACCTTGGGGTTTACTTGAGAGTTCCATTGTTTGTTACATAAGAGGGCTACTTATGGTTTTTTGTGGGCAAGGTTTAGAAAAAAGAATGGGAGGGTGGAAACGACGTGAATTATCATTGGTGGCTGGTTTATTGTTAACAAAATCGAAGGCATGGTAGCCCAGTGGGTAAGATCCACTGCCTGTGACCGAGAGGTCCAGTTTCGATACCTCCCTCACACAAGGGTAATGATTTAATTGTCATTTCTTTGGGTTCCCTTGTGTGAGGTCTTATACACCCCTCACGGGGCACCCGCTCAACGGGACTTCTACGACATCCGCTTAACGAGGTCATCTACTTCTCCCCTCACGGGGTCTTCTACTTCTCCTCCTCTGGTGAGGTCTCATAATAATAATTGTAATAAAACTAGACCATACTTATAAATGGTCTAGTTTAAAAGTCGGACAAAGTCGGTTGTTGTCCAAGGTATGTGATGCGAATTGTGAATTTACCGGTATAAACTCTAGAATTTCTTGATCGGGAACTTCAAAGCTTCTTTTGGGGGGATGAGACTAACCAGGTTGTTAGCCATAAGTTCTTGCAATCATTCTACTTTTGATGATAATAAAATACTTAAAATTTTTAATGTTTGTGTGAGTTTGTGTTTTATAACTAGATCTTACAATGATGAAGATGGGATTGGAAGAAGATTCTTGAAGTGATTTGATGATGCTTGATGAAGATTGAAGAGAGTTGTTGTCAAAGAAGAAGATACTGGAAGAAGGAAATTCAACAAAGAATGGTTCTTGATGCTATATTGAAGTTGATCAAACCCTTAAAGAGGATGATGAAGAAAAGTCTCAAGTGGAACTATATCTGAAGATTTGATGATTCTTGAAGGCTTGTAGTCCAAAGATCAAGCTTGAGGAACATTCTTGAAGATCACAACAAATTTGAAAAAGAACAACTATTTTGGGTATAATTCTTATATCTCTTGTAATTAGTTCATGAGGCTCGTGAAAACCATCTTGCTCATGAAAACTCATATTTGCACTGCATGTCTTCCATTACAAGAAAACATTTATTTAGCTACCGAAAATAGCGACCGAAAAATCAGTCACTAAATTAGCGACCGCATACCGACCGAAAGGATACCGAAAAATGGTCCGTCGCTATTCCGTCTCTAAATAGTCAGCCATATCGGTCCCGTTGACCAACTCAAACCGAAACATAAACGGTCTCTATTCCGTCACTATATTTTTTATTACCGACCGAATACTGACCGATTGTAACGACCGAATATCAACGGAATATATAACGGTGTATATTTATATACTTATAAATGAAATTGATAAAACGACGTCGCTTAGATTATTTTAACGACCGAATACCGACCTAATTTAACGACCGAATACCGACGAAATTTAATGACGGTGTATATTTATATAGTTATAAATGAAATTGATTAAACAACGTCGTTTAGATTATTATAACGACCGAATACCGACTGAAGTTAATGACCGACTACCGACGGAATATAACGATCGAATGTTCAAAACGACGTCGTTTTGTTCGTTTTATCTCCAAATAACCTAAATCAAACACCCATTTCATCCCTTTACCATTGAGAAATCATCACTGGCGAAACCCCTTCCCGTCGCCATCTCTGGCCACCGCCACATTGCCCATTGCCATTTTCGACAACCATCATCGTCCCCATCGCCATCCCCCTTCAATCGAAGCAACATCGACACCAAGAACCTGTCAATTGAAGTGTTCTCTCGGCTCCAGGTTGCAGGGGTTGTTCCTCTCCCCCGCCGAAGCTGGCCGTCTCCATCTCCGGCCACCGCCACCGTCCCCCGTCCCCGTCGCCATCCCAGGTATTAGATTCCTACACTACTACTCTAAAAGCTATTAGATGCTTATTGCTGTAATGTTTATTGAATTTTTAAAATTTGTTGTGCAACCAATAGCCTGGATTTTTAAGCACCGAACTAAGATTCCGGCCGTCATCACTGTTTTTTTCAGCTCTGATCACGTCTCAGGCGATCCTTCTCAATGGCTTCAGGTCTGCACTGACCTAGAAAGTCTCAAGTATGATTCTTCTTTCATATGTAGATGATATTGATTTGATTCATTTCGTATGAAAATGGAAGTTACATTCTTTTAATTGGATGTGTATTAATTGCCTTTTTATGCGAAATTGAGCAGAGGAGTGATCAAAGGAAGGAACATCAGATTTGTAGTGGTGGTGGTTACTCAAACGAGCTCAAAATGTGTGTTTTCGGTACTTTGAATAACTAGATCATGAAAGATCTTTATGCATTTCTGTGCAACTAACCTGCAATTAGCCATTTTTTACAATCTTGAGATGGTCACCTATATTGAGTTCAATTATAAACTGATATAGTAAAGTGTCAGTCAGCACATGTAGAAGATATGCCTTACCGAACACAGCACCTTACAATATAAGTTCATTAAACATTTAAAGTCAAGATTACATGATAAGCAATGTCGCTTAAAATACACTAGAAATCATATGAAAATGTTTACATGCTTAATCTCATCATGTTTATCAACCAACCAGGTAGACATTTGCATCAATCACGTAGTATAACATGTCACTTCAAGTTAGGTCTAATGTCACAGGATCATCTAGATTTTCAGTACTTTTACAAGATCCGCCATCAGCAGACAAAGGCTTCAGTATCTATGATGCTCATTCTATTCTCTTTACTCATTCAGTTCCTCCAAGTTTCTGATCAAAGTAGATTAAGAAAGTCTTTATGTTAAAAATTCCCTAGACAGCAAATTTTCCTTTTCTCTTCATGATTGGACTTCCTAAAATTGTTCTATACAAAAAGCCGAATGCTATGAAAGCCCTATGATAGTCCTTATACACCATTTATATTTTCTATGAAGTATTCACAAACCTTTTCTTCTTTTTCCTGAATAGGTATCTAAATCATAAGTAACTATATAAGCAAGCTTCACAATATTTGCAAATAACATGTTTTAAAATGAGATTAATGGCTATTCATAAGCCCAAATTACCTTTTCTTACACCATTCTTTCCCTGCTTTGTCAAGGAAAAAATTGCTAAAATATGGTATATGAAAGACCAAGAATGTTGCTTGAATTAAAATATAAATTCAAAAACACGATTGTCAACAAGTCCAGCAAACACCATCTACCCCCACAAAATCAAGAATCTCAAATATCTTCAGTTCGGAAAGTGGGCTTTAAAAATAGAACCAGCTTACTAACCTCCAGGTTGCCGGATATTGGAGATGCATGCAAGTGGCTGTGGTCCTCATATGTTGTAATCTGATTATTGCCCCACTTTTAATTGTGTCTCCCTGTTTGGCATCAGAGTCCAGTATAGGTCTAACAATCTACCAACAATATCCAATATTTAATAAGTCTACACAGACACACATAAACCCTTTTCCCATGATCCCATCCAGACAAAAATGTGAAAAGCAAAATATACAAGAATAAAGAAATGCAATAGATATATACCCAGTAGCTGTTGGAATCATCAACACTAGGAAAACCAGTAACTGATTGCTGCCCGCTACCTGATCCATAGGGCACATCATTTGAATTCTTCATGCTTTAGTTTTTCCTGCCACAAGCAGGATACTTATGAGAAGCACAACCGATACTTTTGAATTACTTTTGTTTTCTTGTTCTAGTTCTTTATGTTGATTGTTCTTGTACATGGGGCAAATGTCGTCTTTGATATGTCGATTCAAGTGGGTGGTTCCACATTTGCTAGCACATCTGAAACTTGTTTTTGCAATAATTGCATATACATTCAGCTTTATGTTCGGCATTATTCATTAGACTTTGATGGCATTTGCTTAGTATGTTATTTGATTGTGTCCTTTAAAAGTCGGTATTTGATTGTGCTTGTGAATACTTTCCGTGTATTGCAAAGATGCCTCCAAGGAAAGGTATACGAGTAGCCTTACCATTTGGTTCGCCAGCCACGTCTGCTCCGGCCTCCACCTCTCAGCCTGGTTCATCACCTGATTTGGTGGAGACACCGCGATCTGATCCCGTGCCCCTTACGACACCTCCATCACAGGCTGATGATGCACAGACATTTCGGGATGCGTTTGCGGCAGTACACGCGACTGAGTCTACGCCGGTAGCAGGATCGACAACTCACCAGTCGACTGTCCCACAGACAGCGTTTGATTCTGGCGGAGTTGCGGCTACAGTAGATACTCGTATTCTCCTTCAGCCTACCCTTGGCACGTAAGTAATTAATTTATTTTCTTTAAGCTAATTATACTACTTGTCGTCATTATAGTAACTAATCAAATTTTTTCTTTGCTATTATAGTTTTAGGTTGTCATCCAGTTGTTCCGCCGCAATTACTTCAATTTTTCAAGATCGTTTCAAGGGGGCATATAACACCATCAAGGATGTTCCCCAGGAAGAAGAAAAATTGTGGTGGGACGAGTTCAAGGTAAGTAAATTAGAAAATAAGTTTGAATTTAGAAGTCTTTAAATTTAGAAGTATTCGATTTTAGTTATCTAACATTATTTCAAATTGCAGAAAAAGTATCGCTGGGCTCCTGAGCATGAGGATGTCGTCAAGACAGGTTGGCTTACCATACTGACGAGGAGACTAAGCGGCATTATGAGCGACGCTCGGAAAAAAAATAAGAGGCCCACATGGGTTTCTGAGACGGATTGGGCGCGACTTGAAGAGTACTGGAAGACTCCGGAATTTAAAGCCAAGTCGGCACAGGCAGCAAAAAATCGGAAAGAATGGATGGGTGGCAAAGGCCCGATAAAGCACACGGGAGGTTCGCACAGCCACATTGAGCACCACATGAGACTGGTACTTAAATTTATTAATTAACGTATTCTTATATTGTATGTGTTTTTTGTTCGTATTTAATGATTTTGTTTAACATGAAAAGGAGGCCGGACATGCAGTCCCATTCTCGGCCAGTTACGATCATGTTTATCAACACCATCTCGGCCCAAAGAAAGGCGAATGGGTTGATGAAGATTCTAGAGAGTTGTCTGTAAGTATTTCATTACCGTTTCTCCTTTTTTGATATTAGTTATTTAATGTCATAACCTTACATTTTTTTTTACAGAGGGTGTTCCATGAGGTTTATGATGACGCCGCAAGCAAAGCAACTCAAGCCGGACTGCCTCCTCCGGATTTACCGACTCAGATTGAGTTGTCTGCTGAGGCTGCGGGTGGGCTAAGAAATGGACGTGCCCAAGGACTCGGTTCCTTTAGTGATGTGGTAAAGACAATGAAGCGAGGCAGTCAGGCGGTGTCGCATTCAGACATGGAACAAATGCGGAGCGAAATGGAAGCAAAGTTTAAGAAACAGCTAGCCGAGCAAGAAAAAGAATTCAAGATGAGGGAAAAAAAGAGAAACAAGGGTCTAGCTAGTATGTTAGCTGAAATTTTAACAAATAGGGACCAGGTTGTATTAAGTGCCTCTGAGATAGAGGCCAAATTGAGTAGTATCTTAGACGATGAGTTAGAATCAGACTATGACGATGACCCCTTAACTGTCGATTCTGTTTTGGGGAGTCAATAGAGTATTTAGTTAATTTTGTATCAATTTGTAACTATTGTTAGCTTTTAATGCTTTTTTTTAAGTTAAGTTTGTGTTTATTTTGGAATTTACATTTTGGTTTATGTTTTTTGTTGAATGGAAGATAGCTGATTGGTTTATGTTTTCTTTTGAATTGATTGGTTTATGTTTTCTTTTGAATGGAAGATAGCTGATTGTTTTCTGTGCAGGGGGTCTGTTATATAGTTACCCTGTTCTGATACTGGAAAATTGGTTTCATACCGACCGAATAACGACCGTCTTAGGGTTTAGGGTTAGGGTTTAGCGACGGATTTATATCGACGGCTTCGTTTTGACAATATGCGCTGTAATAAATCATTTGGGCGACCGAAACATGCATATCCGTCGTTAACGGCCGTCACGGATACCACGGTCGTAATTCGGTCGGTATATTCTCCCGGATTCCGTTTTTTTATAAAATAGCGAGGTTTTTAAAGATATATAAAAAATTTTGTCTATTTTAGTAATATATACATATGTACACATTAACCTGAATAGTGAAACAAGTAAAACTTATACTTATTCACAAAATACCTGTATAGACCTGAAGCAGAACAATTCAAGTAATACATTTGTATTGATATTTACGTGAATCATTAAGTAATTTAACTAAAATTTTAATAAATGCGCATTAATGGTCAAATAATTACTACAATAAAAATATTAGTTCGTATTCGCATTCTGAGAGATGTCGGTTTAGGAATTTAAAATTGTTTAACATTCTCGTCGCTAGTCGGTCGCTATACATATATGGGCGACCGACTAGCGACCGAATATGCCAGGGCGGTCGCTATTCGGTCGCTAATGTTAAATGCCGAACGGCGTCGTCTTGTCCAGTGCGCGGGAACTTTATTTTCAAAATTTTACAAGTGTTCAGACACTCTTCTGGGCGACCGATTAGCGACCGAATATGCCAGGGCGGTCGCTAGTCGGTCGCTAAAATTAAATGCCGAAACGGGGTCGTCTTGTCCAGTGCGCGGGATCTTTATTTTCAAAACTTTACAAGTGTTCAGACATTCTTCTGGGCGACCGACTAGCAACCGAAGATGCCAGGGCTGTCGCTAGTCGGTCGCTAACGTTAAATGCCGAAACGGCGTCGTCTTGTCCAGAGCGCGGGATCTTTATTTTCTTCAGACATTCTTTTGGGCGACCGACTATGCTGTATGTGTATGAAGAACAATGTAATCTTCTTAACTATCATTGTACCTGGACCCCAAAATCCAAAACACAAGATCGATGTGTACTTGCAGCCTTTAATCGATGAATTGAATCAACTGTGGGGTGAAGGCACGGAAAGTTATGATATCTCAAAAAAACAAAATTTTAAATTGAGGGCTTCATTACTTTGGACAATTAGTGATTTCCCAGCATATGGAATGTTGAGTGGATGGAGTACAGCTGGCATTCACGCTTGTCAATATTATATGGAGGAAACACAAGCGTTCCATTTGCAGTCTGGTGGGAAACAATCGTGGTTCAATTCCCATAGACGCTTCTTGTCACCTGATCATCCTTTTAGAAGAGATGCAAAGGGATTTCGAAAGGACCGGCGACAAGAGAGAGCAGTCCCGCCATCTCGCCCTACTGGTGATGAAATGTTGGTTAGAGTTAGAGAGTATCAAAAAATTACCGATACAGCTGAAGAGATAGGTAAAGGGCAAGGCAGGGGTCGGGATCATAGTTGGGCCAAACGTAGTATATTTTCAGATTGCTACTCATGCATTTCCAAGGATATACATATGAATGACATCAAGGAGTTTATGAGAAGTGCACACTTTGATTGTGAGTTTTGATAATTCAATGTGTACACTTTGATTGTGAGTGTTGTAATGTAATGTGCACATTTTGATTGTGAATGTTGTAATTCGAAGTTTGCACTTTGATTGTGAGTATTTAATGTAATGAGAAGTGTGCATTTGGATTGTGAGTGTTGTAATGCAAAGTGTGGACTTGATTGTGAGTGTTGTAATCTAATGAGAAGTGGACACTTTGATTGTGAGTATTGTAATCTAATTAGAAGTGGGACACTTTGATTGTGAATGTTGTAATGTAAATGAGAAGTGTAAACTTGTGGTTTTAGTAAGATAATTGGCTATGTAATTTTATTTTTGGGTTTATTGATTATTTTTGCTATTTGGGATCTTATTAATGATACTGTTTCTGGTTTGTATTTTTGGGTGTATTGCTGTTTTTTTAAAATAGGGATTTAATTAAATTTCAGATTTATTTTTTTAAATTTAAAACAATTTAGCGACGGAATAACGACCGCACGAGTCAAAGACAAAGTCAACACTGTTGACAGTGCGGTCGGTATTCCGTCGGTAACTAGAGACGGAATATTCGTCGCTATAATACCGTCGGTATTCGGTTGTTAGAAAGTAAAAATCAGAGGTCAACAATATGCACCATTCGGTCGGTATTCGGTCGTTATTCAGGGACGGAATATTCCGTCGGTATTCGGTCCGTAAATAACCAAAGTCGAAAGTCAACAACATTGACCATTCGGTCGTTTGGCAGTCAAAGTCAAAGGTAAAAAATATGGAACATTCCGTCGGTATTCGGTCGCTATTTAGTGATTGTCTATTAGGTCGCTATAATTTCCATCGGTATTCGGTCGTTACGTAGTCAAAGTCAAAAGTGAATAATGTTGACCATTCGGTCGGTATAAGGTCGGTAAATAGCGATCGAATATTTGGTCGCTAACTTTTCCATCGGTATTCGGTCGGTAATTTGCTTAGCGACGAAAAATACACGACCACGTCATTGGGTCGCTAATCGGTCGCTAAATTTAGTTTAGCAACGGAAATGTCCGTCCCTGTTACACAATTTTCTTGTAGTGTTCAAAATACCAAATGTTTTGATAAAAAAAGGTTTTTCGATACAAAAGAATGAAACTTTGGAGCTTCGGTTTGAAAATGTTTTGAAAACTCCTTAAAGAAGTTTTTGAATATTCAAAAATATCTTTGTATCTAATATTTTCATGTTTAAAGACTCATGCGTTAAAAAAATGGGTGTCTAAAAAGGTTTGGAGTTAAAAATCATATTTTGGACTGTGTTGTTCGGTTAACCCTCAATTTTGGTACGGTTAACCGTACAATCATAGTGCTGCAGAAGCCTTGTGAACGATTAACCGTACCTGAATAACGGTTAACAATACTGGCCCGTTTCTGACCAAAATATGACCATCTTATAATCGTTGGACACCGTTTTTAATCTCTATAAAAATGTTTCTTTTTCATTAAGATTTGGGGTTTGGATATATGTTTCCTATACTTATAAAACCATTGGGGGTGTTTTTTACCTCCAATTTCATCTATTTCCCAAGGTTTTCATGAGTAAATTTTGAGCTTCCTTGTATTGGCACATATCATTATAATTGGAGCTTTCTTGTAAAATGCATCACATAGAAGTGTGATTCAATTGCGCTACAATGAAATGTCCATCACATATAGTGTGATCACTTGGTATTGATTTTAGATTTACCTCAAGTGAGGTTGGGTTTGCTAGATCTCTCTATAAGTGGTACCTTAGCGGATATTTAGTTGTATTGTGTTGTGTGGTGGTTAAAAAGTGGATATTTAGTTGTATTGTGTTGTGGGGTGGTTAAAAAGCAAACTCATAAGTATTCTTGTACCTTGGGTCACTACAACAAAAACAGTCTTTTGCGACGTTTTGTACGAACGTTTTTTTAAACACCGCTTAAAACAAAAAAGAGTAAGTTAAAGCAACACTTTTCACTACAAGAAAACAGTTAAATAGTGACCGAATTTAGTAGTCACAAATTTAACGACGGCATACCGACCGAATAGAAACCGAAAACAAGTCGGTCGTTCTTCCGTCGCCCATCCGTCGGTCACTTCGGTCCCGTTGACCAAATTGAAACGCCATCTTTTTGTTGACCCTTAACGCCCGAATACCGACGGATATTAATGACCGTTTACAGACGGAATATATTACGACCGAATACCAACGGAACACATAACTGTGTTTATTTGTATAGCAATAAATGAGGGATAAAAAACCACGTCATTTCTTTTATTTTAATGACCGCCTACCAACGGAATATAACGACCGCTTACCGACCGAAATTATAATGACCGAATAACGACGGAATGTATGACCAAAACAATGACGGTGTATATTTATATATTAATAAATGAGGGGCACAAAACGACGTCGTTTATTTTATTTTAACGACCGACTACCGACGTATGATAACAACCGCTTACCGACCGAAATAATAACGACGAAATATATGACGGAAGACGTAATTAGGTAGTGAAACGACGTCGTTTCACTGTGGATTTATCCAAAAAAAATATATTCCTCAAAATTCAAAAACCCTCGTCGCCATTCCCTCATTCTCCCTTTCAGACGAACCCGCCACCATCAACTCCCTTCTCCCATTCCGACGAACCCCTACCATCGGTTTCCTTCTCCCTTTCCGACATCCCCTCAACCATCACCTTCCTTCCCCCTCGATCCACTCCCGATTTCTTAGAGACCCATACCCTCCGGCCACCGTCGGTCTCATTCCACTCCTCCGGCCGTTCACCACCACGGCGCCGCCGCCTAATTCTTCCCAGTCCACCTAATTTCTCAGAGTAAGGACCGTCTTTTTTTATAAAAAAAATTTTGCCTTGTACCATTTTTGGCTTTTCTGTCTATTTTTTTTTTTTTTTTTCTGTTCTATTTTCAGTTGTGATACAATATTATTCAACAAAGTAATACCTGTTCCATTTTTGGCTTTTCTGTCCAATTTTTTAATTTGTTGCTTAGAAGTTGAAGGTTTTACTGATATCATTGAATTGTTTTTTTTAATGTGTTTGCGATCATGTAGAGTTCTCCAAGGTAGCGGTTCGTACAGTTATAGTTTTGTTGTGATGGGATTTGTTGGCTTTTTAGTGAAGCTCATTTTCATCCCTATCAACAACATCATAGTTGGATCGGTTTGATTGATTATCTTAAAACCGAGGTATTTTCTTCTTTTGAACTGCCTTCTATTAAATTCTGTATAGCGATTGATTTTTTTTTTTTTTTTTGGGGGGCCTTTTTTCAATTGGCTTGAATTCTGTTGATTGTTGCTATTTGGATCTGAATCCTGTAGATGTTGTTCTCTACTTGGAATGGTGGTAGTAATAGATAACAAACAGGCCATGGGTTATGTAATTTACTTTTATACATGATAGCTAGAAACTTGAAATCATCAAGGCCTTCTAAAAGGATTTGTATATTTAGAGGTTATATATGCTGATAAGTAATAAAGCAAAGGTGCCTCGCCATTCATGAAAGAACTGATAAGTAAAGGAGTGGACAAAAATTCAGATAATGCCTATGACTGTTGGACATTTTCTTTGAAATAAATAGAAAAAATGACTAGAACTTCTTAAGAATCACTCTTTGATCTCATTTTGTTGCCAAGTTATTTCCTGTTCTTATCTAATTTGTCATGTCACAACGTCAAGGGTAGTAATGATCAATCATCAAGAACAGGGTCCAAGTTATTTCTTGTTCTTATCGAATTTGTCATGTCACAACGTCAAGGGTACTAATTTAGACAACCTAATCATTTCCTTAATCCGCGTGTAATGTTTTAAAGTGACAGTTAAATGCAAACGGAGGGAGTACTAAGTAATTACATTCATGTTTGGGTTGAACTGTATTATTCTTCTGCGATGATTACTTTGGCACTTCAATTTATTGGTAGATTGCTGGCGATATGTAAATGCGGTTTCTTTTTATCGTCTTGTAATTTGATACTTCTTAATCTGCATAATATTTATTTCAAAAATGCCTCCAAAATAATTCTTTTCAAATGCGACTGGTTTGATTCTACTCCAAATCGAGGTTTGAGGGTGCATCCCCAATATAAACTTGTTGAAATGCATAGGAAATGAACGTACCAGGGTTACGATCCATTTGTATTTCTTCCCAATGTCAACAAGTCTACTACACACCTTATCCGGGTAGTAAGACAACATCTAGGGCTGATTGTCGTTCCAAACCACGTCTAATTGACGTTCCTGGTGTTCCATTACCGTATCAGGAGGAAGTACGCTAGGAGTAGACCAGTCACATTGATCAAACTGTTATTGAAGTTGGTCAACTTGCACACCTGTCAGGGGAAATAGAAGTTGTGCTTGTGGCCGGTACGAGCCGTGTAGATGATGATGATGATGATTATGATGATGATGATGATGAAATTATGTCGGGTGATGACAATTCTGAAGAAGAGGATGAGTTTATGTCGGAGGATGATTTAGAATGATTAATCTTTTTCTCGCTTCTTGGAATTTCATAAATTAATTGTCGTATTGTATAACTTTTTTAAAGTAATTTGATTCTTGAATTTTCATATTGATACTCATGCATTTCCAAGGATACATATAAATGACATCAAAGAGTTTATGAGAAGTGTTTTCTTTTATTGTGAGTGTTGTAATATAATGAGAAGTGCACACTTTGATTGTGAGTTTTGATGATTCAAAGTGTCCACTTTAATTGTGAGTATTGTAATGTAATGAGAAGTGCACACTTTGATTGTGAGTTTTGATAATTCAAAGTGTGCACTTTAATTGTGAGAGTTGTAATTCAAAGTGTGCACTTTGCTTGTGAGTATTGTAATGTAATGAGAAGTACGCACTTTGATTGTGAGTGTTGTAATGTAAATGAGAAGTGTAAACTTGGTTATGTAATGTTATTTTTGCTATTTGGGATCTTATTAATACTGTTTCTAGTTTGTATTCCTGTGCGTATTGCTGTTTTTTATAATAGGGATTTAATTAAATTTCAGATTTATTTATTTAAATAAAAACCATTTAGCGACGAAATAGCGACCGAATATCGAGTGCCGTCGGTATTCGGTCGTTATATAGACCAAGTCATAAGCGAACAATGTTGACCACTCGGTCGGTAAATAAAGACATGAAGTGCCGTGGGTATTCGGTCGGTTAACAGGGACCATAATTTCGGTCGCTATACTTGAGTCGGCAGTCAGTCGTTATATAGTCAAAGTAAATAGGGACCGTAACTTTGGTCGCCATATTTGAGTCGGTAGTCGGTCGTTATATAGTCAAAGTCAAAAGTCAACAATGTTGACCATTCGGTAGGAATTCGGTCGATAAATAGGGACCGTAACATTGGTCGCCATATTTGCGTCGGAAGTCGGTCGTTATATAGTCAAAGTCAAAAGTCAACAATGTTGACCATTCGGTAGGAATTCGGTCGTTATGTACTGACCGAATATTCAGTCGCTAGACTTTCAGTCGGTATTCGGTCGGTAATTTTCTTTGCGACGAAAAATACACGACCACGAGAATCGGTCGTTAAACTGAGTTTAGCTACGGAAATGTCCGTCTCTATAACACTGTTTTCTTGTAGTGTTTTGCAAACGCCACTATGTTTGGATTTTATATGACGTTTCATAGTGACGGTTATAGTAATTGTTGTTTATACCAATGTTTTGATGTTGGTTAGCGACATTTACATTAAATGCTATTATATATTGTTACTTTTTGTGACTCATGTAGTGACATTTATATATTATGTCGTTAGATCTTGTGATTTTTCAGACAAACATTGCTATATTTGAATTTTATACGATGTTTCATAGCGTCGATTATAATAACTGTTGATAAAATTGACATTTTAATGGTAGTTAGCGACGTGTACATTAAATGTTGTTAAATGTGTATGGACGGGTTTACCCCTAGCCAAATCGGGACGTGTTGGTCATGTGACGATTTTTGCCCGGAATAGTGAAATAAATCTATAACGGGAGTCCCGTTGATTTGTTAAAGTCCAAAAATGTACAAAAAATAATTTTTGTCTATAAACAGAAAAGAAAATTTGTTAAGTTCCAAAAAATGTCACTCAGACTAAAATTAAATGTGTATGGACGGTTTTACCCCTAAAAAAATTGGCACGCATTGGTCGCGTGCCGATTTTTGCCCAAAATAGTGAAAACAACCTATAACAAGAGTCTTGTAATTTGTTAAAGTCAAAAAATGTACAAAAATAATTTATGTCTACAAACCGAAAAGCAACAATTGTTAAGATCCACAAAGGGCCAGTCACTCTATTTAAATTTTAATTTATTTCATTATTATATGGATGTAAATTTTGTAATGATGGTCCTAAAAAAGCATGAAATATTACAATGTAGAGTTTATTCTTATTTATAAATGGTCCCGAGTTGTGACCATAATATTTTATTACTATAAGGAGGTTATTCTTATGTAGAGTATTTATGTATAGAGGTTTTACTGTATTTAGAATTTTCTATTCTATTCTATTATATTATATTATATATACACATATAGGGGTGTCAACAAGTTCGGGCCGGCCCGAACCCTGCTCACATAGCTCGAAAAAATGTGAGCGTGATCTGAGCATGAGTTCAATATTCAAGCTTGAACTTTATGTGAGCTGAGCGTGAGCTTGACCCCTTTCCGCCTAAAAAAATTCGAACCCGAATAAGAATAATATAATTAATATGTATAATAATACTAATTAAAAATAGAAGACCTATAAATTAGCATTCAGTGAAGAATTCCTTAAATTTATTGAAGAGGAATAAGTGATACTTTGTAAGAGTGAACTATATGTTTATTTGGAGGAAAACCTTTACCCAGCAAAGAGTGCTAGTGTTGATGAAGACTTTATTATCTTGGATTATTGGAAAGCAAATGCTCTTAAATTCCCTATTTTGTCTATGATGGCAAGAGATGTATTAGAAATTTATGTAAGTTCGGTAGCATCTGAGAGTGCTTTTAGCACCGGCGGTCGTGTTTTGAATCAATTTCGCAGCTCACTACTTCCCTTTACAGTTGAATGATTAGTTTGTAGTCAATATTGGATTAGGAATTCACCAAAAGGGAGTGATTATGAGGAAGAGTTTGATTAGGCTTTTGTAGGTTTTTCTTTACTTAGTTTTTCTATTTTACTTGTCTAAATTATTTTTTCTTCATCACTGCTTCTTACTTTATTTACTTATATTTTCTTTTTCTTTTGTAGATTTGAATCACAATAAAAAAAGTGAAATATTGTAGAATAATTTAATGCGAGGGCCAAAATTGAATTTGGCACCAACAATGGAATTAAATCATTCTTTTGCAATTTCCAATTTCACCATTTGTTAGAATTTGAAGTGCATGGGTTCTCTTGATTTTCATATAAGACACATTTTATTAGCATAACAAAAAATTCTGTAACTTTTGTTTCTCATGTTTTTCTCTATAAAGGCTTTTACAATTATGGACTTTCGTTCCTTTTATTTTAGTCTATATAAGGATTTTTTATACGTTGTATGTATATTCTTTAACCTTTGACCTTGCTATGTATTTATCTTTTTATTAGTTTATTTTGCTTCAAGAATTCAGTATCATTGTATTATGCATATTTGTATTCTTGTCAAAATTTAGTTTCAATGCTCATTGAATTATACTATTCTTGCTACATGATTTTTGTTTTTTTACTAATGTAAATTATGCTCGTGAGCTCAGCATTAGCTCAATGTTTGTGAGCTTCTCCGGTCTGAGCGTGAGTTAAGCATACCATTAGCCAAACAGGAAATCTTGTGTGATCTTAAGTCGAAGGATTTAGGTACAAACATAATCATCATAAGAACAATGTTGACATTCATATAACACATGAAGTGTTCTTATGACCATATTTTTTTATATAAGTAATTATTAGAGTAAAGTTAATATTTTCCATATATATAAAGGAAAAATTCGTAATCCCAAAACGCAGGGGAATAAAATAGCGCGGGATTACGTTCCCTTAAAGGATCGATTTACGAGAAAGAACCAAAACTCTATGATAGGATTTATACATTTATCGATCTAATCGATGTTGCCCGGATTCTACTACTAAGAACCACTAACAGCCGCCTTCAGACTCATGTCTTTACTGGTATCCACACACCAGCCTCTGAGTTTGTTACTCCGCGTCTTAGATGCTTCCAAAGAACTCCGAAGTTTGAAAACACTTTTCCCGGAATCCACAAAGTATAGATAACTTACGAAAACCGGAAATCAAAAAGATAAGAAAATCTTATTTTCTTCTCTGTTGATTGTTCTTGAGAGTGTGTAAAATCAAAGGAAAAAAATCCCAGATTTTGCTTCTATTATTTTCGGCTAGAATGTTATGAGAGAGTAGAGAGAATAAAATTATATTTTAATTAATACTTCATCAAAATGGAGTTAGTGGAATCACCCACTACTCCACACACCCGCAATTCTCTCCCCACTACCCTTCAACATGCACACACTCTCTCACACATATAGATGTGCTGGTTTTGACCTGGTCCAACTAGTATGGTCGACCAGATAAATGGTTTTCGACCGACCGGAGTGACAAACCAGTTCGATCGACCCGTGACAGCTCTCGGTCGACCGGGTCCGGTCCAACCGAGTCCAGTTTTGCCCAATCCAATCGAACGCCCAATCCAATTGAGCCTGCCTAATCTAATTGAGCACCTATATGAAATGTAAACTCCAACAATATACGCACAATCTTCTTCAAATTAACATGATGATGTGTTCAAGAAATCTATTTGAAAGAATATATGGAATCAATGAATTTAATTGATTGAACAAGGTAAATTCTCCATATAAATACAAAGAGAGTCCTAAGTAAGAAACGAAGTTACTTAACAATGTAACTCTAAGTAAAGAAGGAGATTGAATAACAAACTAACTCTATAATATTGTAAAGACTAGAATAGGTAATTACTAGAATTATATTAACATAATAAGTCTATTCTTAATACTCCCCCTCAAGTTGGAGTGTGTAAATCTAAAACACCAACTTGCGAACCAGATAATCAAATTGCTTCTGAATTAAAGGTTTAGTGGGAATGTCGGCTAACTGCTCATGTGTACCAATATGACAAGTCACAAGATCCCCTTTAGCAATCTTCTCACGAATAAAGTGACAATCGATTTCTATATTTTTGGTACATTCGTGAAAAATTGGATTAGTGAAAATATAAAGGGCCGGTTGATTATCACAAAAGAGCTTGGCTGGGCCAAGTGATATACCAAGAAATCGAAATAATTTCACGAAGCCAAGTTAATTCACTAGTAGCATTTGCCAAGGATCGATATTCTGCCTCTACAGAAGAACGTGATACAATTTGCTGTTTCTTGGACTTCCAAGAGATAGGTGCATTTGCCAAGTTTGATAAAGTAACTTGTAATGGACCTTCTTATCATTGGACAGACCGCCCAATCAGAGTCACAATAAGCAATTAAATTCAAATCAGGATTATTTTTGGATAATAAGATTTCTCTTACTGGATTACCCTTGATAAATTTAACGACTCTGATTTATGCTTCCCAATGCCTGTCTCTAGGAATCTACATGAATTGACTTAGAACATTTAAAATATATGCGATATCAGGCCTCGTAATAGTCAAATAAAGTAGTCTGCCAACTAGTCTTCTATAACGTCCTGGATTGCCAAAAACTTCACCATCTTCATCAGATAATTTATATTGTAACTCAATTGGCGTGTTAATTGGGTTTTCTCCAAATAAACCACACTCAGTCAGAATGTCCAGTGCATACTTTCTTTTACTAAGAAATAATCATCGTGAAGAATGAGCAACTTCAATTCCCAAGAAATATTTAAAACTCCCAAATCCTTAATTTTAAAATTGGTATTAAGAAATTGTTTCAACTCGTCGCATTTCTACAAGTTATTTCCAGCAATAATTCTATAGTCAATATAGACCAAAACTACCAAGACAATATTTCCTTGTCTGTTAATAAACAGAGAATGATCAACTGGTGACTGCTTAAAACCAAACTTTCGATTGGTTAATTTGGAAAACTAATTTCTTCCTGCCTGTTTCAAACCATTAATAGACTTCTTGAGTTTGCAATATAAATTCAGCTTAGGGAGATGAAAATATAATGGTGGATCCATATAAATTTCCTCCTTCAAATCATCATGAAGAAATGCATTATTGACATCCATCTAATAAAGAAATCAACCTCGAGAAACTCCTAAAGACAAAAGACAGCGAACTATGGTCATCTTGGCAACGGGTGCAAAGGTCTCAGTGAAATCCTCCCCCTTGACCACAAATCTAGATTTTGGCCATTCAATGAACTCATCTGAGTGATACTTGAGATGATAAACTCAACGGGCTACCAACAAATATTTTACCAGGAGGTAGATGTGCAAGATTACCCTCAAGAGCGGCTAATTCCTGTCTCATGGATTCCCGACATTTCAGATATTGTATAACACTGAAAATAATTTTTAGGTTCAAAAGAGGAAGAAATTCAGACTAAAAATAATTTATGAGGACGGGAAAAATTATCATAAGTGATCAATTGACTAAGAGGATAAGAAATACCTGAGGAATTTTCTGATAAAGACGGTGTGCGTAGCACTCAAAATCTTGAAACTTGGTGATTTGGTCTGTCGTTCGGATCGACGAAGATTTGGTGGTACCAAGACAGTAGGAGGCGGACTGGGCTCGGCTGAATTGGAGTTGGCTGGGTGTGGGAGAGGCTGGACAGTTGGGCTGGATGTGGGCGAGCTGGGCCCATGTGTGTAAGGGGGCGTAGATGGAAGGTTTGAAGAAGGGCTCTTTCGTAGGCTTTTATGTCGCAATGGACTGGGCAAAAATCTGACACGCTACGGCTGGATGGACTGGATTTCAGAATATTGGGTTGTGGTAGGCTGGCCCGCTACTTAGGAAATGGAGCAGCCAGCGGCTGTGATGGACTGGCCCGCGGCTCAGGTGATGGATCAGCAGGCGGATGTGTTGGGCTGGCCTGGGTCATTTGTGGATCTGATTTTATGGTCTCGACATAAGAATTGGATGGGCTCAAATATGAAGTAATAATGTCTCCAGAGGGTTACATCAGGGATAATTTCTGAGACTGTTAATGCATCTTGGGAAAAAAATAAGTTATCAGGGACTTCGCAATTCTTGAGGGGAAAAATATGTTCGTAAAAAGAAACATTTCTATATAATAAGTTTTTTGGATTGTAAATTATAAACTTTCCACTCTTTTTGCCCCCATTGGATATCCTAAAAATATATATTTGATGGATCGTTCACTAAATTTATCTTTAATAGAAAGACGAACGTAACAGAGACAACATAAATACGAAGATGATTACAAACAACAAGTGAATGGTGGAGTATAAAGGAGACATCCATAACAAAGATGCTACATCAGTTAGCCGATAGACTCCATCACAAACACCTTTAGCAAAAGTTTTCCTCTGGATTGGGCCCTGAATGAAACAAAAACCATCAATACATATAAAATAGCATTGCAACTCTTTTGTACATTTTGAAATAGACACAAGGTTACAAGTGAATGAGGGAGTATAAAGGACTTTATGTAGTACCATATCCGGACCAAATTTCATTGTACCACATTGATTTACCATATATTCAGTTTCATTGGGCAAACAAATATTAATGGGTGAATAAAAAGTGTAAATTTTCGATAATGGATATGTAGTAAGTCATATGGTGACTAACACCACTGTCTAAAATCAATGCAAGAGTAAATTTCTTACCAAGTATTGAAAAAACTTTTTTACCCCAACAGATTAGCTACCCCAAACGCAGTGCGAAATTTGGGCTTGGCCTAGAGAGTTGCCTAATGGACCTGTGGGCTGTTGGGCCTGGTTGAGCTGCTGGGCCGAGTGTCCAAATTGCTTGTTGTTGGGTTGCTGGTAGTTGACTCCAGGAGAGATTGGGTCGCCATTCTCCTGGGCCAAATCATGTGGCCTTTTGAAACAAGATTTATTTGTGCATTGGAATTAAATCTGCCACTTTGACCACTTTGACGTTCTATGCGGCCCCCACGATTTCTTCCACCGCTGCCACCTCTTCCTCTCCAATTTGATTCTAAGGGCTTGTCATAAATTTGCCAGCAACTCTTTTTTTTTTTGTGTGGCCAACTCTTCGACAATAATTACAAATTGATCGTGAATTAAAGGATTCATTTTGAAAATCTTTTACGGTGAAGGCGGTGGCCATGGATAACAAAAAAAGCACGAAATGCAGAATGAATATTTTGGATAACAAAAAAATTTTACTGTGAATTTGAGCGGTTATTTACTTGACCTCACTCTGATGCCATGAAAGAATATATGGAATCAATGATTTGTATTGATTGAACAAGAGAAATTCCCCATATAAATACAAAGAGATTCCTAATCAAGAAATGAAGTTACTTAAAAATGTAACTCTAAGTAAAGAATGAAATTGAATAACAAACTAACTCTAGAATATTATAAAGATTAGAATATGTAATTACTAGAATTCTATTAACATAATAAGTTGGTAAGAAACAGTAGCGCGCGCGCGCGCACACACACACACACACACACACACACACACATATATATATATATATATATATATATATATATATATATATATAAAATCAAAAAACTACATCAGATCCACTCTAAGTATCATTACAGACCAATCTCTCAAAATACGCTTCATGGGCATCCCCTCCCACTAGTTGGCTAACAAAAGGGGGTGAAAATTGAAATATAATGAATTCGTTAAATGCTAAATTAGCCCCTGCTTTAGTCATACGATCCGCACATGCGTTCGCCTCCCTATAAACATGGCTATACTCTCGGAACCTGTCCAACAAGACCCTGCAATCACAAACAAGAGTAGATAAAAAAAACATTGAGATAAAAATAAATCTATCTCACTTCCTACACTCCCTACAAAAGTTTCTCAAACCAAAATGGCATCTAAGTTTCAACCCCATTACTTTGCTATCCAAGTTTTCTTAGTGATCTCCCTTTGCTTGGACTTCACTGGGGCTTTATTACCTCCTGGATGGAAACAAATTGACCCAGTCGCGGTAGATCTCGGTATGTTTTCTATCAATTACCACAACTATAAAGCTCAAACGCACTTGAAGTGCGTACAAGTAATAAGAGCATAGGTTCGCGCTGATGAAGGATTCTTATATAACCTTGTTATTTCTGCTATCGAATTCGACGTGGATCCTAAAACGTATGAAGCTGCTGTTTGGACACTAACTGGAGAAAAGGCCTGATTCAGAGTTGTAATCATATATGTTATGTAGTTTAACAAGTAAAATGTTGGTATGAATAATCTTCCTTATTTCTGTTCTAAGTCGATAATTTTCGTTAAAATACATTAATGGAAAAGTTTCAAGTTATGATATGCGTATTTTATACAAGTTTTACAAACTATTCACTTCTTGTGAAATTAAAAAATAAAATTATCCAAAAAAGAGTAAGAATCCTGTATTTGTAAGATCGTTATGTTATTTATACAGATCCACAATTTATTTTATTTCTTTTATATAATAGCATAGCACGATTACTCGTGCTATGTGAAATATTAAAAATTGGATGAACCCAATGCATCAGCATGTTACCTGATTCAGCCCTGAAAAAAAATACAAAACAAAGCAAAAACTATTACCTGAATCTCACATATTAAGTACCCTCAATTCCCCGTAACAAAGAGAAAATCAACCAATGAAGATTGTTAGATCTTAGATTACATTATTATTTTACTTTGTTTAATATTTAATTGAGTGATTCGGGTCACCAAAGGGGGTGGCGAACCATTATGATCCTTATGAGGAGGAAAACATTTAAGTCCCTCAATAATTTGTTGTTATAATACTGCGAAAAAGTGACCGATTGAGAGTTAAGAGGAAGAAAGGAAATCAGCATCAAGTATAACAATTAACCATAAAAAGTTTTATGAAGTTTTAATACAGCAATGGAATATAGAATACAATTCTTACTCCAAATTATGTTGATACAAATGCTATAAAGAGAAGGATAAAGTGATTATAAAAAAAAACATATTAGGGAAAGAGAAAAAAGAATAAGCACCCTCATGTCTGTTAAGGGCAAAAGATAAAAGACAAACAACATTATATAAAAAATGTTTATGGTAATCAACATAATATAAAATTTAAATTTGGTCAATATAACTCACTTACGAACCCTTTATATTTTGAAATAAGTATTAACTCTGTGTGTGTATATATATTATTTTATTTTATTATAGACCACCTCACCAAGCCACCCCCTCTCTAGCAACATTAGAAAAGTTAAATAAAATATCAAATCAATGTATAACTCTAGGATCAATGTACGAAGAAGTTACTCTCTATACTCCTTTATCTTTTCGTGTTTTCTCTGTATTTCTCTTTTCATCTTTAAATGTAAAATCTTAGTATCTTTACAATTTACATAAAAGCATGTCTTATGTTTTTTTTATCATGGTACATAAAATCATATCTCGATTCCTGTACAAAAATAATTTCATGGTAAACATATTTTTGAGTCCAAATCAAACTCTATCCAATTTTATCCGGTCAACATATATGGATCTTAATAGTTTAGTTTTTCTATTAGTCAGTTTATATATCTTTTTTCTCTATCAAATACCTATTTTATTGTCATTGTGCACCACTCAATGATGGGAAGCCAAAAAAAAAAGGTAATTCAAGAAAATATATTTCATAAAATAATGATTTGGAATATTTCCTTAAAAGAATCCCCATCAGAGTAAAATGGGAAGTCAACAAAAGGTTTGGCCCAGTGGGTAAGCCTTTGGCTTGGGACCGGAAGGTCCCAAGTTCGACACCTTCTCCCCGCGAATGGGGCAATAATATTCTCCTCTTTATGAGGCTAAGCTCCCTCCCCAGGCATGGGGCATGCTACAATCTCCCTGATCTAGGGTACTCTCCGCTCTTCCCCTTCGGGGGCAATCGCCTTCGGGCGCTCAAAAAAAAAAAAAAGAAGAGTAAAATGGGAAAACAATTACAATTTATAATTACATGGATCTTTCTTTCTTTTTTTTTTAATGGAAGAGGATCTTTAAAATACATCTTAATTTATCTCCAATTCTTCCTATTTTTCTTTTCCTTTAAAATTTTGAGATAATGTGAATCAATTTATTTCATTTCTTTTATTTCTTGGTTTTGATCAGAGTTACAGTAAAATCTCTATAGAGTAATACTCTATATAAGAATAACCTATTTATAGTAATAAAAATTATGGTGCCAACTCGGGACCAGTTATAAATAAGAATAATTTACCTCCATATAGTAATAAAATAGCATTAAAATTTAAATATATTTATATATCTATATAAAATATCCATAATTATATAACTATGTTACATTAAACTTAAGATGATATTAAATACTTAGCTAAAATTGTCTATGACAATGACTTAATTTTTTGGGTTAATACCGCATCTTTTAATTTGCGTGTTCGTAGTAACTTGTCAACACAATCACCTTCTCGTGGAATCCAAAATATTTCTAGTTTGTTCAAGATGCTTGAAGCTTTTTGACACGAGATTTTTTCTATTTTTGCAATATCATTTTCAGTGAATATTTCAAATGCATACATGATGTACATACATTTTTTTACATTTCCTAGAGGGTATGTTAATGAATGAATCTTCTAAATCTAATATATACACAATGTACATGCATGATGTACATACATTTGTACATTTGTTTTTTTAAAAACTAATTAATCTAATATATATTTTAAATTCAACGTTTTTAAAATTTGAAGAAACACATTTTCAAGTGTCGTATAATGTATATTAGTTATTTTTTAAAATTATAATTAGAGAAATCCCCAATTAGTAGCCATCATCTATTTACGTATTTCTATTATTAGCCTTATCTTTTTTTTTTAGGCTATTTACCGCATCTTTTTTCGGGCCACTATAAATGTCCAATTAGTGAATCCGGCCAATTTTCAGGCTAAAAGGGCAGCACGTGCCATTCACACGTGATATCAGGCGAGGGCTTTTTTGTCCATACAGAAAGATGGTCTCTGGGGCATCCCGTTTTAAAATTCGGATAAAATAACAAACCCGAATACTAGAAGTTTACCCGAATAATGATTATCTAACCAAACCCTAAAAATAAGTTATTATTCTTCCATAATCTATTTTCTAATATTTAGAAAACCCTCTCTATCCAAACGCCATTCCCAAACCCTAGAACAAAAAAATCACCATTTCCTTCTGCGTTTTTAGGAGATTCACACGGATAATCAAATTTCTTTGAAGACTCAAGGCAGTTTTTTCCACAAAATCTAACGACGATGCATATCCGAGCACCTGATAAACCAATACCAAAATATGGTAAACGATTCTTGACTTTAATGTTTTAAAAATGGATTATTTTATGAATTTCGTTACTGAATATTGAAAAGGTGACTGGGAATCTGTATTTTTTTTTTTTTAAAAGCTGGGTTTTTGTCTTGTACTGGGGATCTGGTCAAGATTCGTTACTTTACTTGTTTAAAAATGATAATTTTTTGATGGGTTTGTGTTTTATTCGTTGTTGTGAAGACCGTAACTTTTTACTATTTTTTTAGACGGTTTTTGGTTGACCGAAACGCGTCATATTTGCTTAAGTGTTTTATTTGCTAAGTGTTATAACATGTTTTAGGACTTGTATAACATTAAGATAAGATAAGGGACCTTTGGTGATTTCTAGAAAGTAGTGGGGAGTTGAGAAAGTAGTGGGGAGTGGAGAAAGTAGTGGGGAAGAAGTTAGAGGTGGTTTCTAAACTTCTTAGACAGTCATTTTCGAAATCCATTCAGTTCTAAGTCTCAGAAAGGAGAAAAAAAAACATAAAGAAAAAGAAAGAAGGAGAAAAAGCAAGAAAAACATATTCTGGACAGCCTGCGTGCACTGCACTAGAAACGCCATAAAGGTAAATATAGAACTCCAATTCCTCTGATTCTTTTTTGATTTAGAAACTAGACTTATAGTGCTACGATCTGACCAGAGGGATTATGATTTTAACCGTTAGATCTTCCTATGTACGTCTTTCAATTAGGAACACGAACCAGATTTTCTGGATTTTTACAAATTAAGAACGTAACGGTGATAAGGTAAGGACCCTTCAACTTTGAGTTTTTTTTTCAAAGCTTTCATGAACTGATTTTTACAGATTATGTATGAAGTATGGATGAAAAAATGGGTTTTATCATGTTCTCTTGCATAAAAGTGGATGAAGCAATATTTAATGTGAATGCATGAATTGTATGATATTTAATTGCGCATGTCTATGATAACATGATTACTTGCTGTTTTATGATTGTAAGCATAAGGGAACATCCCATTAGGGACATTGACTAAGAAAGGATCCAATATGTTTATGTTATGCTTATGTTATGTTATGGATTTCATGAGGAGTCAATGTAACTAATTTGGGATAAGATGTAGCATGTAGAGTTGTGTTATATGATAAGTACATAGATAAGATTTTGGGAGAGGCTCAAACATCAAGTCATGATGTACGATGTCACGAACAGTATACAACGATATATGATGTTTGCATTTGATATTTGATGTGAGCGGTTTTACAGGGAAATGGAAGTCGTTTTCTAACGATTTTTCAGGTTTTGGAGTTGTTTAGTTGTTTTGTAGTAAGGGTGTAGACGACGTCCATCGTCTGTACTCTAGCTAATGAGAAGCTAGGCATTCCCACGTATACGCTAGGCTAGAACCTTCATTTCCTAGCGGTCTCGCAGTGGAGGGGTAACAATGGTGGGTGCGCAACTGTCATTCCTAAAGCTGCCGCTAAAGTTGTCGAGAAAGCTTGTCGAGAAAGCTAGGAGGTTAAGTCGCAGGTATTCCTGATTTCTCGGGTGGAGGGGTAAGAGTGTAGGGTCGTTGTATGGGCGGCGATTCTACACTCCCAAAATTCTAAGAAGTCAGAAGTATTTTGCATACCATGATTTTACTGCTTTATTGGTGATTATGTTTTTAAAGTTATGAAATGTTTTTGGGATGCATAAACTGTTTTAATTAAGTGTCTATATATTTCTTCATCCCAAGGTTGAAGGGATCTTATTGAGCAATAGTTGGTTTTGCTCACCCTTATCCACCTTTCATTTTCAGATGAGCAGGATGTTAGCTACGAAGGGTACATGAGGGACGACGTATTCGAGTATCAAGGAGAGGACACTTTATAGACGTCTAGCTCACTTTACTGTTTTGAAATAGATTAAGTGTGATGAACTTTGAAGTATGTTTAAGTTGTATTATTTCCTTTTAAGTTATGAAGCACCCTTTTAAGTTAAGTTTATATATATATATATATATATATATATATATATATATATATATATATATATATATATATATATACTATTTGAGGTTTTAGTATGTTTTATAGCTTCCGTTGATGCATGTATGAGTTTTATGTTATGGGTTTTGTGTTCCGTTTGGCAACGGAACGCTGCCAGGTCATTTCTCGGTTACGGGGCGTGACAGTTGTGGTCCTGTGTAGTTGCTTTAATTTTGTTGTGTGCTGGGAATCTGGTCAAGATTCCTGACTTTTGGTGTTTATTTGGAAGATGTGGTCCTTTGATGTATAAAGTCTTAGCTTTTTTGTGGTCTCAGAACATGAAATGATTTTTTGTTTACTTTTTTTTCAATGAATCAGTCTGATTGTTTTACACTAAAAGTTTACCATGGTGGTGAGTTTAAAAAGAATACTGAGGGTGTAAAGGAGTATGTTGGTGGGTCCATTAACTACTTTGATTACTGTCACCCAACCCAAATGAATTGGGAAACCCTAAAATATGTGTGTGACAAGTTAGGCCATAGGAGGGGGCCCAATGTTATTATAATGTGTACTTTGATGGTGAGCAACCCTTTGTCATGCCCATAATGGCTCCAAGAGACATTACATTGATTGCTGAATATGGTTCTTTGAAAGGGGAGACGGAGATGTACGTTGTTACTGGGGCTGGTGGTAGAAGCGGTCATTCTAGGTTTAAGAAAATTGGTAAGATGGCATATATGCTAGGGAAAAATGCTGATAAAGATAAGGGAACTTCATCTGAAATTGGTTGTACTGGAAAGGGTAAAGAACCAATGCAAGTTAGTAAAAAAAGGACCTCTAATATGAGAAATAATGTATTTCAATCTGGGGAAGTTGAACTTGAGACTGGGGGTGGTGTTATTAGAAATCTTAAGAGTGTTTTCGATCAGGTTTACAATTCTGAATCAGACTTTGATTATGATCCTAGTGGGTCAGAATGTAGTGATGTAGCCTCATTTGATGAGTCTGATTATGATGATCTTACTGAGGATCACATAATTCTGCAAGATATTGAGAAGAATAGGGCTGAAGTAGAAAAAAAGATAGCTGATGTGGAAAAGAAGAGGGTTGCTGCAGAAAAGGGTAAAGCACCAGCTGTTGAAGGACAAGATGATTTTGAAAGTAAAGAGTCAGTTGATTATGACTCAGCTGAACTAATAAGCAACAGTTCATCTGAGGAAGATAATGATTCAGAGAAGAAGAAATAGATTATCAGATTTAATCCACTTTTAGACATGAGGAATCCTGGGTTCAAACTGGTGAAAATGAGGTAAATTACTAACTTTAATGAGTTAAACAAGAATAAGCTAATGTGTAATGTCATGAATGTTAAATTTGTAGAGGAAGATGATTTTGAATCTAAAGAAGCTGAATCTGAAGAAGCTGAAACTGAAGAAGCTGTATCTGAGGAAGCACAATCAGATGATGATTTTGTAGAAAGGCCTGTTGTTGAAAACATTAACATGGGATCTGAAGTTGCCGAAGAATATGATGATTTTGTGGAAGGGCCTTTTGTTCAAGTGGAACCATCAATTGGTACTCAGCCCTTTTCTCAAGTGGATCAAGTAGAAACAAGCCAAAAAGAGGTTCAGAAGAAGGGAAGAACATGCAAAGAACCAGGGAATAATCAGAGAACTTGCCCATCTAAAATGAGGATTTGGATTAGGGAAAACATTTCTTACTTTTAGTGCAATGTTTATGGGGTTTCTAAAAGTTTTTGTAATACCAAACTTGGTATTTTTTTGTTCATTCCAAACACTAAGAATGCCTGCAGTGGGTCATTTAGTTTGCTTTTTGTATAGTGTTATTTTGGGAGATGGTATTTGGAGCACTCTCTTTTTGGTACAGAATGTATGCCAATTTGAACTCTTCATTCCCAGATTTCAGTCATTTGTGTTCAATTATTTACTCCATCATCAACCACCAAAAAAACCAAGCTTACAATAAATTAACATCCAAATTCATCTTAATACAATTTTTAAACTACTCTATATCCATATGAAAATTGAAAGAAGAACCACAATACACACTACTATTTTGCAGAATATAGTTAATCTTGACATATTTTTTGCCATTCTGGTAATCTCCACTTCCTTAATCTTCAACATTGACATCAAGGCAACATTCTCCTCCTGCAAAAGCTTAACATTCTTGATAATAGCTTCCCGACCAATATTCTCATCCTCCAAAACTTCAAGCCTCTTCAACAATCCCGGAAGTATTTGTTTGGAACGTTGGCAAATCGGTTCATCTAACCATTCAAAAAATTTACATCCCCCTTCCTACATTAATTGGACAAAAATCAACCATCATACCAAATTTTTTTTAAAAAAAAATGACGATTTTACCATTGAATCAATGCAATTGATGAACTTTCTACCTGAATTTTCATTGGTCCACGAAGTCCGAATTGCTACCGGCTTTCGAATGGGGCTTTTACAATACTTTGTTTCAATGTTGGATAAATTAATGCTTCTAGAACCCCTTGAGCTTGTTGAAGACATGTGTTTCCAAACTCTTTGTTATCCAAAGTATCTCAAGAAGTTGGAAAAAAGAGAGATGAAGAGAATTGGGTAGAGATGTGTTCATGTGTTGAAAGAGAAGATGAAGAAATGGGAATGTGGGTTGATAGATATAGGGTTTAAATTGGGTGGGATGTTGAGGAAATGAAGACTTGATTGGTTCTTTTCGGATATGCTTTCGGGTTGACCCAGATCCGCACATTATTATGGACAAAAAGGCCCTCGCCTGATATCACGTGTGAATGGCACGTGCTGCCCTTTTAGCCTGAAAATTGGCCGGATTCACTAATTGGACATTTATAGTGGCCCGTAAAAGGATGCGGCTATAAATAGCCTAAAAAAAGATAAGGCTAATAATATAAATACGTAAATAGATGATGGTTACTAATTGGGGATTTCTCTTATAATTATTATGTGTAAGTCTCTATTTAAGAATAACCTCCATATAGTAATATTTTTCTCCGGTCCTGAGAGTATTACTATATAGAGGTTTTATTGTATATACTTGTCACTCAATGAATATGCATATTTAAGTAGCAACGGGACTTGAGGAATGATAGAGTTGGAAAAATGTCTTCATAGAAGTAGTGCAACTACTATTGGATATTGAGCAATAAAAATAAAGAAACATTTGTTACTCTTTTGTTGTTAGAATTAACACAGTATATTTTCAAATAAATTATTAACATTTGTAAACTTTTGATCATTATTGTACGCAAATTTTTGCTTTTTCTTGGGATATAAAATTTGAAAGGAAAAATGAACAATTTCAAGAAAACTAATTAACTTCTACAACCATAAGTTCATGCTATGACAAAAATAATAAGTTCATACAGTTTCATGATAAATAAATGAAATTATAATTTCTTAAATCAACATTTCAGATTTCTTATATAGAATTGCGTAGAAAGAGAAAAAAACTATTGGAAAAAACATTTTAAAGGATGAAGCTAACAAAACTAAATGAAACATATAATTACCTAGTGATGAAAAAAAAGACATTTGCAATCATATTTGGCAATTTTTTCGGATGGATAGAGTGAGCGAAATGTAATCGTTATGCTTAAATTACTCATAAAAAAATCAAATATAATGTTTTTCTTTAAGTAACTTCAATGTTCGCCAAATAACATTCTCTCGTTGTCGCTCTTTTACGGCAACAAATTAAATTTTCTCTTCTATCCCACCTTGGTATAAAAGATTTGAAAACATAAAATACTCAATTAACTGTAATTTTTCGCCTTTGCACCTTCCAGAATTTGGCTCCATGGGTTGTTATCCTGCAATTGCAATTCTTGAAAAAAATATTTTTAATCACAGCCTCACAATTCTGCAATAAAATCTTCTTTGTCGAAACGAAACATCATAAAATGAAGTATCTATTATTCTATAGAGAATTCTGCACCAAAGATCCACACACACCTAGATAAAACATGAACACCTTGGTTAAGAAATTATGTTTCTTAGACATATTAGTAAAAATTTAAATATATAAAACTTGAAACTTTATGAAGCGCAACATGAATTTAGAACAAAAAATCACAAATAAAATATATAATAAAGTAGAGCAAAAAAATAGACAAAGCAGAAAATTTGTCTTCGGTAATCAGAAAGAAAAACGAAGGAAGACAAACACGTTGACTTATTATTTTATTTTATTTTGAATAAAAAATGCATTAATATATCATGTAATGATATCATGGAGTACATGTGGTAGGAGAAAGCTCGGTGGCTCTCCAAACCATTGAAAAGAGGCTTGAAGCCTCATAGCATGATTGGCTAATCTATCAGCAACAATGTTACAAGATTTGTGCGAAATTTGTTTTTAGCTATACTAGTCCCTAGCAGATTTCTTATTTGGCTAACTATGTGTCCTAGTGGAGATAAATCTCCTTCTACTTGATGGACCTGGTTGACCAGTGTTTGATAGTAACTTTCGATAATCAGCAGCTGATATCCTTGAATTATAGCAAACCGAAGTCCTTCCAAGAGAGCCTCTGCTTCAACATATTCCGGGTTGGGGGAGTTAGGGGCAAATTTGCAGCCCCTACTACGAATTTCCCTTCTTGGTCACTGATGATGATTCACATTCCTCCAACGTTTCCATACCATGATCCATCAACATTGAGTTTAAAGAAGCCATCATCAAGAGTCTGCCATTTAAAGCTAGCTTGCTCTTTAAGATCCTTGGGAAGCTTTTATGTATCCTCTGGCGAAAATATTTTTGCCTTCCCTTTCATAATTTATTTGATCTGGTCAGCATTTGGTAGAGGCTGGTGGCCTCCAAGTGAACCCAACGATGAAGAAAAAATGCTACTATACTCGGCAGCATGGATTAGAGCGAGGCTGGCTACTTCTTCAAGCATATACTGTTTCTCGTAAAAAATCATCCCTCTTTCGATTGCACCATACATGCCACGCAATATATGAGAAGGGAGTGGAAACCGCTTCTCCGGCTGTCAGGATAGGTAAGAGGCAATAAGGACAAACGTCTTTTTTGAGCAAAGGTTGCACATCAAAACTGGTGCAATTACATACCTCCAGAGCTGATGGACATGAAAAGAGGGCATGTTCTTGTTAGTAGTGCCCTAGGACCAACAGTATATGTTGTACGTTTTATATATTTTGAGCATGTCAATTGAATAGTTAATTTTTCTTTTGAACATTAAATATGTGATTTGATAGTAAAACTCAATAGCTTATGCAATTACTATTCTGATTGTCCCTAGTTTTATGTAATGTTCTATACAATGAAATAAAACTAGTATGATGTTTGATTGATGATTATGTTTTCACTGATCACGTGTAATGGATGCAAATCATATCATAGATACAATATATTGGGATATATTGTATCAGGCGTGATCCGAAAGAGAAAGTAATACTTCATGGTTCTTTAGTCATAAGTACTACTTCCTCAATACTATTTGGAATCCTTAGACCTTATGTCTCCATCGTTTCCAGCATCAATGAAGCTACGTTTTGAATCAGTCGGACGTTACTTTTAATCGAGTAATTAATACGACTGATGATTGGATGTAGTATCCTCTCATGGCTTGAATGTGAGAGGCATTGTAAGGGATTTGCCCCTCTCTTATTAGAGAGAGATATACATAGGTCCCTCAATAGGGAAGACTGTTTAAATGCATGGTCGTGCTCAAATTATTTAATCAAGTGGTTATTAAATACTATTTGTTGGAACAATCTACCTGGAGATTGAGCATAAATACAATTAAGCTTCATAAGGGTGACAATTACCATGTCTTATGCTTAATTTGGATATCGCGAGACAAAGTGATTAAATAGTTGATTGATATTATGTTCCACCGTACATTCATTCACTATGGGTAGTCACAATTTCCTACTAGGGACCGCTTGTGATTTATGAACACATACTACTACTAAGTATGTTTACATTGCCATTGTGATATGAACTTACAGGGTCACACACATTGCCGAGATAACGAGCTTCATGTCCAGATTCAATGAATCTAGAATGTGTCTAAGTTCATTGTATCTGACATTTATTTTTCTGAGAATAATAAAATGTTATTATTCGAATTAGAGATTAAGGATGGGAATTTTCGGTATTTGGCTTTTGTTGGAATTACGTGGGAATTATTATGCGCTAAAACTCCCACTACTAGAAGAGGTTGGGATTACGTGGGAGTTGGTTCTCGGAACAAACTCTCACACCCTATATAATCTCTTTTAGGGCGACACATTTTTCATAACTGCAAAACCTATACCCGAAATCAGATTTATGCCCTCCATTCTCTCTAGATTTCTAAAACTCAAAAAACGAAGAGCTAGCACTCGCTGCTCGTTTCGTCGCGTGGATACCGGTAAAGAGAAATTCCGCAAGGGCAGGCTATTGGTGGTCGTAGCACAGCATCCGAAGTCAGAAACCATAAACCAAAAATCGTAAGTATTTTCGTCTGTTTTTCGATTCCCATAGTATGAGCATATCATTCCGGGGACGATTCATAGGTGTTTAGAACGAGTTTCTACCCATGAATTCCTTCAGTGATGTAGCTTAAATATTCTCATGACAGATAGGGCATTGTGGTTTTATGAAATACACCTGTTTTGATAAATTTTGGCAAGTAGGCAGAATTTGCTGAAATTTTTTCCATATGAAAGTTCGTATTTTATGGGGGGATAACCAGCTTCAAAATGCCCTTCATTGGTCTTTGGATTTGCAAAGGGTAGACCAAGCCCGCCAACATATTTTCCTTCGATTCTCAGTTCCTCCCCATAGGAATATACGCATCATGCTAGTAAGTGAATCAATGATATACGGAGGAAGAACAAAACATGGCATTACTAGCACTGTCAAACGGGTCGGTCCGGTCCGGTCCGGTCCGGTCCAGTCCGTCGCGGATTACCCTAAAACCGACCGGACCGGATTGGACCAATTTTTGCGGACCAAGAAAATCCTAGCCCATACTCGTCCATAAGAAATCCGCGAGTTAAACGAGTCGGTCCGCGGACCAAATTAATTTTAAAAAAAGAAAATAAAGCTTAAAAATGACTTTTTTGTTTTTATTTTTAAAAATTGAAAAGAAAAATTGAAAAAAAAGAATATAAAGCTTAAAAATTGAGTTTTGTTGTTTATTTTTGAAAATATTTGTAAAACAAATTGTAAAAATGAGAAGTAAAACTTTAAAAAATATTTTTTTTATATATTAATTTAAATGCGGGTTGGTCCGTGGTCCAAACGGAGCGGGCTAAAATAGCCCACATTTAAACGGACCATGAATAGCTTGGTCCAAATCCGTCCAAAAAACGCGGACCAGTGCTAGGCATTACATATGTTGGAATGACCTGGATTACAGATTTGATAAGTACTACTCTGGCTGCAAAGGACAAAGTATTTTCTTTCCAATTGCTTAGTTTTTTCCAGACTTTGTCTACAACAAACTGAAAAACTTCATTTTTTGAGCGTCCTGTCATATATGGTAGCCCAAGATATTTCCCTTTCCCATCCCCCTTTGGAATTTGTAAGATGGAGAAAGCGAGATCTTTAATATCCTCAGGGATTTCTTTACTATAGAACAAGTTTGACTTGTCATAACATGTTTCATATGTATTCAATAACTCCTTAAGCCGCCGCAAGCAGGTTTCCTCTGCTTTGGCGAAAAAGAGAGAATCATCCGCAAATAGCAAGTGCGTGACAGAAGCATTCATACTGAATTAGAACCCTTGAAAGAATCCCCTTTCCTCGGCTGAACGTACCAATGAGGAAAGGCTCGCTGTGCAGATGAGAAAAAGAAAAGGTGATAATGGATCCCCCTGTCTGATTCCCCTAGTTGGAGTGAAAGAACTTGTTGGCACCCCATTAAGTAGGATGGAGTATTTCACAGTTCTAATGCAATTCATCACCAAAGAGAGAAATTTCGGGGGGAAATTCATACAGGTCATCACCATTTCTAGATAGTTCCATTCAACTCGGTCAAAAGCTTTGCTCATGTCAAGCTTAAGGGCTAGTTGATGAGAGCTGTTTGGTTTGACTGTGTCGAGGCTATGAAACACTTCTAAGGCAATAATATCATTGTCCGTTATGAGCCTTTTTTTGAGAAAAGCACTTTGGGCCTCATCGATCAGGGAGTTCATAACAAGATTCACTACAAGAAAACTGTGTAACAGGGACGGACATTTCCGTCGCTAAACTCAGTTTAGCGACCGATTAACGACCGAATGATGTTGTCGTGTATTTTTCGTCGCTAAGCAAATTACCGACCGAATACCGACGAAAAAGTTAGCGACCGAATATTAGGTCGCTATTTACCGACCGAATGGTCAACATTGTTGACTTTTGACTTTGACTGGATAACGACCTAATACCGACGGAAATTTAGCGACCGAATATTCGGTCGCTATTCATCGACCGAATACCGACCGATTAGTCAACATTGTTGACTTTTGACTTTGACTTATTCGGTCGTTATTCCGTCGCTAAATTGTTTTTAATTTTTTAAAAATAAATCTGAAATTTAATTAAATCCCTATTATAAAAAACAGCAATACACACAGAAATACAAACCAGAAACAGTATTATTAATAAGATCGCAAATATAAAAAATAATCAACAAACTCAAAAATAACATTACATTACTCATTATCTTACTAAAAAATACAAGTTTACACTTCTCATTTACATTACAACACTTACAATCAAAGTGTGCACTTCTCATTACATTACAACACTCACAATCAAGTCCACACTTTGAATTACAATTTGATTCTTCAAAGTGTGCACTTCTCATTTACATTACAACACTCACACACTTTGAATTATCAAAACTCACAATCAAAGTGTGCACTTCTTATTTACATTAAAACACTCACAACAAAAGTTTACACTTCTCGTAAACTCCTTGATGTCATTTATATGTATACCTTGGATATGCATAGTTGCAATCTGAAAATTGAAGAATCAAATTATTTTATGGCAATGAAATTACCACTTTGAATTATGTTAAAAAGTTATACAATACGACAATTAACTTATGGTAATAAAGTACTAAAAATTAAACCAACAAATATTACTCACCTTCAATTAATGAGCAAATTTCTTCTTCATAAGAATTGAGCAAATTTCTTCTTCATAAGAATTGGGCAATCCTCCCCCTATTGAGGTACCTTTTGAGGGAATGAGTTAGGCCCAAATCCATTTTCTACACTAACGATTGAAACGACATCCACAAACAAAGTTCATTATTGAAAAAGATCCGCACTAGAACATCTATAACTAAATTATATTTTATTTACATATTAAGTTTAACTATTCTTGTAGGATCCGTTATGAGTTCTCTTTGGCTATCTTGGCTTTGTAGTTGAGAGTGACTATAAGACGGTTCTTGAAAGTATTAAGAATATCTCGGGTCTAGTGCCGTTAGGACATCTTTTTACAATCTTTTACGATTATTAACTCTATTTATAAGCTAATTGTGTTAGTATTTATTTTGTAAATCGTCAAAGTAATAAATCGACACACTTTCTATCTAAAATATCTTTTGCTACCTACACAAGGCATTGTTTTTAGCAAAACTAGAGATTGATTACTTACAATACCAATAAAAATAAATCTATTCATTTGTTCCCATTCGATTAATTAACTAATGGCATCTTGTCTATATATATTGTTTGTTGTGAATTTTATTGTGCAATAGAACTAATATGAATATTGTTGTTATGTTCGATTATCAATTATTTACTTATTGGAACTAAAATGATATAATTAGCATACATTTCAATAATACACCAAGAAAACTAATAATACACCAAGAAAACTACATTGGATGTTAAAAAACTCCAATAATTTTAAAAAACCATGTACATTATCACCCCAAAAAAAAACACTCAAGCTTATCCTCTTATTTCACTGAAAAATAAAGAAACATGCCCCAAAAAAACAAAGAAACATGAGAATTGGCAAAAAAATTGCAAGAAATTATGAGAATTGCAAGAACTTATAGAAATCCCATATATTAAAATCCAAGCAGAAATCAGTACTACCTCCCCTCCATTTTTGTGTTAATCTTCTCAAAATAGATGTACTTATTCCAATTGTTAAGAAAAAAAAGATAGAAAATGCAAGATTCTCACCTAAACCTTAAAAAACCCAACTGAAATCGGAGGTGGTGGCGACGCCTTGGAGGTGCCGGAGGTGATGACGGCATCTTGGAGGTCCCAGAAGTGGTGGAAATGGAAGGAGGGAGGGGATTTGGGGAGAAATCGCCGGAAGAGGAGGTGGTGGTGGAGGTGGAGGTCGCGGCTGGGCAGAATGAAGAAAGAGGGAGAGGCTTCTTGCCTTATATATTTTTAGAGAAATAAAACGCACAAAACGATGTCGTTTAGGCATTTAATAATAGCGACCGACTTCGCAATTTCGGTCGCCAAATAGAATGCTTAACACTTATCCAATTTTCAAATAAATGAGCCCGCGAAATGGCAAAACGACGTCGTTTAGGCATTTAATAATAGAGACCGAATAGCGACGGAATTGGAAAAATCGGTCGCTATTCTGTCGCCACTTAGAATTCTTAACACTTGTCCAATTTTCAAAAAAATGAGCCCGGGAAATTTCAAAACGGCGTCGTTTAGTCATTTGATAATAGCAACCGAATAGCGACGGAATTAGGGTTAGGGTAGGGCGACCGAATAGCGACCGACTTGGCAAATTCCGTTGCTATTCGGTCGCTATTATTTCCCCGTAATCCGTTTTTTTAAATATCGGTTTTAAGGATATATAGAAACATTTTACCTAATAGTAACTAAAATAGGAAAAATGTTTCTATATATCCTTAAAAACCCCACTTTTTATAAAAAAAAAAAATGGAATCCGGGAAAATAATAGCGACGGCCTTGGCAAATTCGGTCGCTCCTTTGCTTAATAGCGACCAATTTTAGTTAAAAAATTATAAATCCAAAAACCGACATTGTTCAGAATGCGAGTACGAACTAATATGAATATTTTAGTAATTATTTGTTTATTAATAATCAATTAATAAAATTTTAACTCTATCACTTAATGATTCACGTAAATGCACACACAAATGTATTACTTGAATTGTTCTGCTTCGAGTATATATTGGTATTTTGTAAATAAGTATAAGTTTTAATTGTTTGACTATTCAAGTTAATGTGTGTGTGTGTGTGTGTGTGTATGTATATATTAGTAATAGTAACTAAAATAGGCAAAAAAAAATTATATATCCTTAAAAACACCGCTATTTTATAAAAAACGGAATTCGGGAAAATAATAGCGACGGAATTTGCCAAGTCGGTCGCTATTATTTTCCCGGATTCCTTTTTTTATAAAATAGCGGGGGTTTTAAAGATATATAGAAACATTTTGCCTATTTTAGTTACTATTACTAATACACACACACACACACACACACACACACACAACACACACACACACACACACATTAACTTGAATAATCAAACAATTAAAACTTATACTTATTCACAAAATACCTATATATACTCGAAGTAGAACAATTCAAGTAATACATTTGTGTGTGCATTTACGTGAATCATTAAGTGATGGAGTTAAAATTTTAATAATTGATTATTAATAAACAAATAATTACTACAATATTCATATTAGTTCGTACTCGCATTCTGAACAATGTCGGTTTTCAGATTTATAATTTTTTTAACTAAAATCCGTCGCTATTAAGCTAAGGGGCGACCGAATAGCGACCGAATTTTGCCAAGGCCGTCGCTATTCGGTCGCTATTATTTTTCAGATTCCGTTTTTTATAAAAAGCGGGGTTTTTAAGGATATATAGAAACACTTTTCCTATTTTAGTTACTATTAGGTAAAATGTTTCTATATATCCTTAAAACCGCTATTTTAAAAAAAACGGATTCCGGGGAAATAATAGCGACGGAATTTGCCAAGTCGGTCGCTATTCGGTCGCCCTACCCTAACCCTAATTTCGTCGCTATTCGGTCGCTATTATCGGTCGTTATTCCTTCGGTAGTCGGTCGTTAAAGAAAATAAAAAGACGTCGTTTTGTGTCCTTCTTTTATTACTATACAAATAAACACCGTTGTGTATTCCGTCGGTATTCGGTCGTAATATATTCCGTCGGTAAATGGTCGTTAATATCCGTCGGTATTCGGTCGTTAAGGGTGAACAAAACGACGGCGTTTCAATTTGGTCAACGGGACTGAAGTGGCCGACGGATGGGCGACGGAATAACGACCGATTTGTTTTCGGTTTCTATTCGGTCGGTATTCCGTCGTTAAATTAGTGACCGAAAAATTCGGTCGCTATTTAACTGTTTTCTTGTAGTGATTTAGCATATTTGTCAATATTTTTTTAATGAGTTTATATATGACATTGCATAAACTAATTGGTCTAAAGTGTACCATAGAGATGGGCTTTTTTATTTTGGGTATGAGAGCAATGTGCATAAAATTTATAAATGTTATACTATCTCCATTGTTCAATACCCCAAGAATAAATATGGTTACCGATTCACCCAAGATATGCCATAGCTTTTGGAGGAAGAGGACATGCATCCCGTCAGGGCCCGGGGCTTTATGAGGATGCATTTGCTTAAGAGCTTTTAATATTTCATCCTGAGTAAAAGGTCGCTCTAATTCAACAATCTCATGGGCATTTAACTTATTAGTAAGTAGATGAGGCGAGAGACTAGCTCTGCCAGAATTTGCTGTAAAGTACTTTTCAAAGAAATCAATGGAAACTTTTTATATATCTTCTTCCTTAGTAGGAATGTTGCCATTAGAATCCACAATTTCTTCAATATAGTTCTTATCTTTTCTTTGTGAAGCCTTATTGTGGAAATAAGCTGTGTTCCTATCACTCAAAGTCAGCCAGGTTGCTCTGCTTCTAGCTTTCCAGTAGCATTCTTGAAGTTCCTGAGCTTTTTCCAAATCCTTGGAAATTTCAAGCTCTTTTGAAAGAGAATATTCAGGCAAACCTTGGTTTTGCTGAATCACTTCAAGCTCTTTTTGTTTTGTTTCAACTTTTTTCTCTAAGTCGCCTATGACCTTATTGCTCCATTTTAAAAGATAATCCCTAAAATTTGAGAGAGCTGTACTAAGGTTTTCAGCCGTTCCTGCCGTAGGATAATTCCATACTTGGTTTGCATATTCGAGAAACTCAGACTCTTTGAACCAAAGAGGTTCAAAACGGAGCGGTCTAGGTTTTTTCCTACCTTTCTTTCGCTTTGTCTTTTTTGGGGGCATGCCAAGTAAGATAGGAAGATGGTCACTATCCTTTGTGGCCAAGTGCTGTAATTTTAGTTTTGGAAAAAGACTTTGTCAGACTTGGTTGTCTAGGCCTCTATCCAGTCTAACAAAAACTTCCCCAACATTATCGCGAAAATTGCACCAAGTATAGGGACTACCAATATAGCCCAGATCATATAATCTGCATTCAGAAAGCACTTCACGAAAATTATTAATTTGCTTTTGGCTTCTTGGGAAAAAACCAGTTTTTTCATTATGATTGAGAATTTCATTAAAGTCCCCAATGGAAAGCCAAGGTAGCGAATTTAGCGAGTGTAATCGTTTGAGAAGTTGCCATGAATGAATGTGCATGGAAATTTTCATGTTTCCATAGAAACCAGTAAAGCGTCATAGAAGTTTATTAACTAGGGATGTTACACAATAATCAATATGGCCAGCAGATTAAGATACAATATCCAGCTTTATTGATGTATTCCAAAAAAAACACAAACCACCACTTAGGCCATTACGGCTTACAGGAAAATGAAATGAAAAACCTAACTTACTACGAACAAAATCCATAGAACGAGCTAAAGACTTTGTTTCAGACAAAAAAACTATAGCTGGATTGTGCACTTTGCATAAGCGCACTAACTCTTGAATTGTGTTGGAGTTGTTAATTCCGCCACAATTCCAAGCTAAATAACTCATGCGACCCCACCTTACCCTGATTATCGGCAAGAGCCCCCCAGAGGAAATAATTCCTCATAAGAAAAAAACGTCATCAGCCATGTATAAATCATCCAAATCGCCCAAATCATCCTCCAATTTCGTTGGCTTGTGCTTCCAATTTGGAGAGAAATCGGAATCCTCATTTTTTATTTCAGTAATGGTAAGTGTATGGCCATAATTATCTGAATTAAAATCCAGAGCCTCTAAGTCATCATAGAGCTCGGCTGGGCTCAGTCTAGGAACAAGCTCATCAGAAATAGCAACTGTGGGCTCGGGCGGGCCTTTTTTGGAGTCCAGCCCAGCAGTTAAATCATCCTGGCCCGCGCAGAAAATAGCATCCTCAAGCGGCATTGGGTCAGCCATCCCATATGGCATAAATGGTCCAGCATTTGAAAGAGGGGCAGGCTGATTTAGAAGCCTAGTCCTTGGGAGAGGCCCAATATTGGAGTTTGGCTCATGAGATTTTTCAGCCCATAGTCTTTGAGAGAGCCCTCATTTTTGCCCGATGCCCAACCTTTTCTTACTCTCTTCAGTGGCTCCGCTACCATTGGCTCCTCACGCCGCCGCCAAGTGGGTTCCCGACGGTCATATTCAGCCTTCTTCGCCGCCGGTGACCCCCCTGATTCCGTTGTCCGCCACTATTTTCTTCCGGTTTAGCTGCGACCCGTCTGCCCCAAAACCCCCTTTTCTATAGGATCCTTTGACGCGCCCCAGCTCCAAACCACATTGCTGCCTTACCTTTTTCCGTTGTTCGGAAGCTATAGCCGCTCCAGAAGCTTATCACCGTCACCGCCGAAACCCAGCCTCCGCTTGACTGGTTGCCTTGGCTCTTCTGTCACCATTTTCCCCTTAGCTTTCCTAATCCTTTCTGCCTCTTGTTCTCTTCGTATTGCCTCAGCAGCTTTATCACCACGCCCCTCAAACGACACAATTACAAGTTTCGCCCCCAAACCAGCAGGTAAATTATGGTTAAAATGTACTGTATGCTCATATTTGGAATGTGGGAGGTAAACTGCTTTTAATGTACTGTATGCTCACATCATACACATAATTTTGCCTATCCACAGGTCGGATGCCTCCGGGTAATTCAGGACAAGATATCGGAGCGTGGTCCTAAAGGGATTCATGGGCGGAAACTCGTTCCAAACACCCATGAGTCTTCCCCTGAAGGATCCGCTCATACAAAACGAATCAAAAACAGCAAGAAAAAGACTTACGCTTTGAGCTCAAGAATCCGATTCTTGAATGGAAGAAGCTGTTTCTTGGATGCGTTGCTGCCACCAACGGAATTCCCTTTGCGGAATTACTCCCTACGGGTATCCACGCGACGAAACGGGCAGCGAGTGCTAGCTCTCCGTTCTTCTGAGTTTCGGGAATTAGGGAGAAAGGGAGAAGGCAGAATCCGAAATTTGATTTCGGGTATGTTTTGTTAATTTCGGCTGAATTGAATTCACCTAGGGTTTCGGCCAGGAGATGTTTATATAGGGTGTGAGAGGTTGTTTCAAAAACAACTCCCACGTCGTTACCAACTCTCCCAGCAGTGTGAGTCTTTAACTCCCACGTTCCCTAGACTTCTGCTGGTAGTGGGAGTCTTTATCGGATAATAACTCCCACATAATTCCAACTATAACCAAATACCGAAAATGCCCTTCCTTAATCCCTTATTCGAATAATAACATCTTATTATTCTCAAAGAAGTAAATGTCATATACAATGAACCTAGACACATTCTAGATTCATTGAATTTGGACATGAAGCTCGTTAACTCGTCTATGCGTGTGACCCTGTAGGTTCATATCACAATGGCAATGAAAACATACTTAGTAGTAGTATGTGTTCATAAATCACAAGCGGTCTCTAGCAAGACATTGTGACTACCCAAAGTGAATGAATTTACGGTGGAACCTAATATCAATCCACTATTTAATCCCTTTGTCTCACGATATCCTAATTAAGCATAAGGCATGGTGGTCGTCACCCTTATAAAGCTTAATTGTATTTATGCTCGATCTCCAGGTAGACTGTTCCAACAAATACTATTTAATAACCACTTTATTAAATACATTTGAGCACAGCCATGCATTTAAACAGTCTTTCCCTTTCGAGGGGCCCATGGATATCTCTCTCTAATAAGAGAGGGACAAATTCCTTACAATGCCTCTCACATTCATGCCATGATAGGACACTACATCCGATCATCAGTCGTATTGATTACTCGATTAAAGCAACGTACGACTGTGTCAAAACGTGGCTCCATTCATGCTAGAATCAATGGAGACATAAGGTCTAAGGATTCTAAAATAGTATTGAGGAAGTAATACTTATGACTAAGGACCATGAAGTATTACTTCTCTAACGGATCACGTCCAATACAATGTATCCTTATATATTGCATCTATGATATGATTTGTATTCAATACACATGATCAGTAAAACATTATCATCAATCATGCATCATACTAGTTTTATTTCATTGTAAATAATATTACATAAAACTAGAGACAACTAGAATAGTAATTACATAAGCTAATGAGTTTTACTATCAAATCACACATTTGATGTTCAAAAGCAAAATTAACTATTCAAATAAATGCTCAAAAGATACAAAAGCGTACAACATATGCTAATGGTCCTAATGCACTACTAACAGGTCCATCATGCCACATTGGTTACAGAAAGTGGGCATACGCTCATATCGGAAAAGTCCCTCGAAATCCTCAACATCAGGTCCTCCGCCCAGAAACACTCGCCGAAGTGGTTCGGTAACATCAATCTCAATCCTAAAACGGTAGTACCATATCCCTTTCTCCGTTCTCAGTAGTTCCATTATTGAACAATTATTTAAATTGCCAGGGATTGTAACCCCCATCTCTTCTGTCAGTAGGAATCATGTCTTGAAGAAGAGTTGTACCCAAAAAGGAGATTTGACGAAAACATCATCCGTAATGGGCATACCCGTTGTGGCCCTCCTTGTTACCAGCAGTATACATTATCAAAACACCAAGGGCCGTTGTTCAGCACATAGTCAACGTTTTTCTCATCTGGCACAAAAAACCAGTACGTATTCTTGCCCAATTTCTGATATGTGGTCTTGCACTTCATGATCGGGCTAACATTGTGGTAAAAAAACTTGGGTGATGATCAGTATTGCGAATAAAACGACCTACCAGAGAGGCCATAGAACCCGACACGCCGCCCTAAAGATCTTTTTCGGTAAACACAGTAGTATGTTTCTCCACCCCACTAAGGGTAAATTTTTTCAGTTTCGACACGATATCAGAAACGTTCTCCATTGAAAAATCTGGTTGCTAAAAAAGTACAAGAATTGTGGCTGCTCAGTAAAGGTGTGAGTGGAAGAAAAGAGAAAACTGTGTTTATAATAACGCCGGTGCCGGGAAAAACCTGGCGATTTTAGGAATCCTAAGACTATAGTCCTAGAAAAGTTGAACAAGAATTGCAAAATTTCCATAACTTTGGGCATAAAGCCAATTATCTTGCAGATTGCCTTCCTTTTTCTGGTGATATTGTGTATATTATGAGAGTATGTGAATATTATGAGGATATGTATGTGAGTATCCTAGAAGTAAATAACTTAGTTATAGAAGTTCAAAGATTATGTATTATGTTAGACATAATAAGAATCCCGAGAGAGATGAGAAAACTCGAGAGAGAATTCTCAGATTTGAGCCATCCCAATTTAGTAATTAAGATTCTTGGAATGGAGGTAGTATATTATATATAATATATAACTTTTTTTTTAAAAAGTCAAGGGGTGCCCTCACACGGGACGCGGGCCAGACGGGTGGGCCAAAAAGCCCGCACTTTGACGGGTGTAGTTTTTTCTAGATAATGGATGGGGCCAGTTTGCGGGCCTTGGACCATTTGACAGCTCTACATGTGCGCTGATAAAGAGATATTTACCTTATATGTAGGGGTGTGAGTTCGGTAATTCGGTTCGGTATCGGTACGAAATTTCGGAACGAAATTCGGTTTTGTAATTTTTTTATTAAACCGAACCGAACCATAATAGTTTGAAAACCGAAATTATCAAACCAAAATAATTTCGGTTCGGTTCCGTAAAAACCGTAATAACAAATTCAAATTTATTACAATATAATAAATCAAAGTAACTCATGGCTACTTATCACTTTTAGATATCCCAACAAATATTTTGAAAATTTTATACCAAAAGCTAAAGCATAGTTAATATAGAGGGAATACACACTATAAAAACATAACTGATGTTCATTTAAAATGATTAGTGGCTCAACGCAGATACATATTGTAACATAGTAATGGATTCAAAAACCAACAACTCCCATCAAGTAATGGATTCAAAACAAAGTTTGCATGCTCAAACTTAGATGAAGAGATTTCATATTAATTTCTTTAGAAATAAAATAATTAATATAATAAAATATATTTTGAAATATTTTTGGTAAGTCGGTAATTCGGTTTTCAAAAATGAAAAATCGAATACCAAACTGAAATTTTGAAAATTTAGATAAACCGAACCGAATAACCCGAATATACCAAAATACCGAACCAATTAACAAATTTCAGTTTCGGATCGGTTCGGTATTTCGGTTATACCAAATAGTGAACACCCCTACTTATATGTTCCCTTTCAAATTTAGAAAATTCAAATTTTTCCATCAATTAGCACTATTTTAAGGTAAATAGATTTTTTACTATAAGTAATTATTAGTATAAAGTCAATTGTAAAATCTTATAAGGTTTTATTTATCATACTTTATATATATACACTCTCTCGGATAACTCAAATAAGACCGTCTTTTTTTTACTGGTCTCGTAGACCCGTACATTAATTGACTGGAACCCACATATGCATGTAAGCCTCGTCCAATTAATTCGTGAGAGGTTGTGCGACTAGTTAAATTTTCTATAATTGAATTTTCTCACTCTCCTTTTCAAATTAACATGATGCAGGCCCGGCTTGATGGGGGGGGGGTTTAAAGTACCCTAAGGAAAAGGGCCTTCGAAAATCGGGGGCCTCAATTTTTATTATATATATACACACACACACATAAGAAATCCCCTATATTTAGCACCAACAATTAGTATTGTCAAACGGATCGGGACTGGTCCGATCCGGTCCAAGTACGCAACAGACTCACTTTAAACGGATCGGACCGGACTTAGTCCATTTTTTTGCGGATCTCAAAATGGTAAGTGCATACCCAGTCCACTTATAGTCTACGAATTACGGATCGATCAGCGAACTTTCTTCTTTTTTGACAATTTTTAAAGGAAATATTTATAAAAAAAAAAAAAAAAAAACTTCAAATTAATGAATCATAACATAAACAGTTTATGTTATGATAAACTTAACAAAACAAAGCATGCAAACACAAAAAAAAACAGATCATCCTCCACTCCAAAAACAAACGGATCATCCAAACTCCAAAGTCCTAGCAGCAACTAAAATGTCCAAAGATCAAAGTCCAATAACAAATTAAACATTCAAATAAAAAAACATCCAAATCAAACAATGTTTTTTGTTTTTCTAATCTTCACCATCTCCTTCATCATCTTCATTTTCATCTCCATCTTTATCTTCAACTCCATATTCAGAAACAACATTTGAACCAACTCCAAACATAGTTGATTCATTTGAATTTTTAACCTAGTCGTCATCTATGAAACAAAAAGTAACATAAGGAGTTCGTATATGATAATTGCAAAAAATAAACAAAAAAAACTGTAAACTAAACAAATTTAGTAGTCACGGTACTAATTAATATCAAAGACTCAAACTTTGATATATAAGAATTAAAACATACAATAAATAATATATATATATATATATATATATATATATGTATGTATGTATATTGCGGATTGAACCGCGGATAAGTTCGGTTTTGGTCCGTAAAGTCTGGTTTCGTTTTTATATTTTAATTTCGCGGACTAATCCACGGATTAATACAGGTCTGTTCCGCGAAGTCTAAGTCCAAACGGATATGCATTTAAACGGATTTTTATTTTCGAGTCCATATCCAGTCAATTCCGTGCGGGTTACGAGCTGTCCGCGGACTTTCGGTCTGTTTGACAGTACTACCAACAATTTACCCAACAAGCATAAATAGCAAAAAAAAAAACTATTAGGCTATTTTTAGCACCACCTATTTACAGGCTGCTATAAATGTTAAATTAACGAATTCGGCGACTTTTCAGACTAGTGCACGTGAGGTGACAAGGGAAAAATGATTCATCTCTTTATTATTGACAATCTCCCTCCCTAATTTTTAAACCCCAAACACTATCTTCTTCCCTCTTCCTCATTTTACTAGCAAAAATGCATCCACTCATTGTCAAAGCTTAATCCATACACACCAATTTTCATCTTCTCTTCTCGTCAAGGTGTAAGGAAAAAATCCAATTTGGGCTACTCATCAATTTCGGATAACGATATATCTTCTTGATTTTTATCCTCTTTGTTAGAGGAAATTTTGTAAAAATCTAGGAAATTAGTGGGAAATACATAATGATGATCTAATAGGAAGTTGGGTAGTGTGGAGATGTTGACGGGGGTGTTGCTGCTTCGGTGGTGGTGTTGTTGCTGCGGGGAAGAGGAGTCTGTTAAGATGGTTGGTGAAAAAAACTATAATTGTTAGGGTGTATCGGGTCCAAGATAGAGTCATGTACCGGATTCACCAAAATACGACACGTGTACTAAATGACTAGTTGAAAATTTTTAGGAGGATTGGTGCATAGCCTCACCTGTGGACCTGCTCCATTTTAGCACAGCTAAGTCTTCTTTGAACTTTTTTACCCCGGTGGGCACGTGATTTTTTTGGCCGGATTCTTTAATTGCACATTTAGAGCATCCTGTAAATACTTGGTGTTAAAAATAGTCTAATAAAAAGTTTCTGCTATTTATGCTAGTTGGGTAAATTGTTGGTGCTAAATATAGGGGATTTCTCATATATACATATGTGTGTATTTTTTCGAAAAAAAATTGATTTCTTTTTAGTTTAAATGTTATTATTATCTAATATAATATTAATCTATTAAAACCTAAATCAAGACGATGAAAAATCATGACTAATGAAAAATTCATTGGACCATGTGATGCAGAACTGGCAATATCACTACAGAATGAGGAGAGAGACAATTATGTATTGACGTGGCTAATTCTGGACCACAAACTTTATGTGGACATGCTTCATATCAGAAAAATCCTATAAATAAGCTTTGAGATGGAACTAAATCTATCACTTCCTACACTCCCTACAAAAATTTTCTCAAACCAAAATGGCATCTAAGTTTCAACCCCATTACTTTGCTATCCAAGCTTTATTAATAATCTCCCTTTGCTTGGACTTCACTTGGGCTTTACCTGGTGAATGGCAACCAATTGACCCAGAGGACCCAGTCTTGGTAGATATCGGAAAGTTTGCTGTCAATGAGCACAACAAAGAGGGTAAAACAAACTTGAAGTTCGTACAGGTAGTAAAAGGAGATGTTCGAGTTGTTGAAGGTTTCAGTTATAGACTTATTATTTCAGCTAACGAGGTCGACCTGGCCCCTCGCTTTTATCGTGGTTTAGTTTTGGTAAAACCATCAGGAGAAAAATCCCTTGTTTATTTAGAGTTGTAATCATATTTTATTTTTTGTAGTTGAACAAGTAAAATGTTGGTACGGATAATCTTTAATTATGTTCAAGGTTGGTAATTTTCGTTGAAATAATGAAAAAGTTTCAAGTTATGATATGTTTTATACAAGTTTTACTGGTTTCCGTTTACAAATTAATTATTCACTTCTTGCGAAATTAAAAATTAAAATTATCAAATAAAAAAACTATAAATCCTTCATTTGTAACTACGTTATGTTTTTCTTACAGATTTATATTTTTTTTATTTTTTAAAAAAATAATAATAGTTGTTGCTAATGAATCACCCTTTAATCAGTGCTTGTCTGATTTATATTTTACCATTACATTATTTATCTATAATCATATTTTAATATAAGACTTTCATTACATGTTGCGAAAATTAAGGAAGAAAAAAGGAAGATACTTTTTTTAATTAAAATAAAAAAAATTAAGATGTTTTTGTAATCAAAATACCAATATTACTCTCTTAAATAATACTTGTACAGCACTAATTCTATTTAAGAGAATATATTGATATTTGTAATAATTAGGGGTGTTCAAGAAAAACCGAAACCGACCCATCCAAACCGAATTTTCGGTTTGAGCGGTGCATTGGACTGGTTTCGGTTTGAGCTAAATTAAAACCGAATTTTTGGTTTGGTTTAAAAAAAATTATAAACCAAACCGAACCAAACCGAATATATATAATATATATTAAAGGACTTTTTTGCAATAAAATATATTTTTCCTTAAAATGATTTCTAGTATAATTGCTAACTTTTGTATCTCATTCTAGAATTTTCAAGTGCAAATTCTTCAAGTGTTAAACCAAGAGATTAAAAAGTCATCATTTGGTATGCGATTTTAGATTTACCAAAAGATTTTATTATATTTCACTATTTTGAACTAATAACTATGTAATTTTTGTGTTTTTCTTTTTTCTTTTAGGATGATTTTGAAGTAACTTGTTTGAAGTGCAAGGATCAAGACCAAGAATTTATGTTTTATTATTTTGTTTTCTTTATTGTGTTTACCTTGAGAAAATAATAGGCATATTTTTTTAAAAATATTTTTAGCAACTAACTAATTAAATAAATTTTTTTTAAACTTTATAATCAATATTTTTGTGTCTCGCAAAACCGAGCAACCAAACCAATCCAAACCAAACCAAACCAAACCGAATGCATCGGTTTGAGATTTTAAATGGTTTGGATTGGTTTCAAAATTTTCAAACCGAATATTTCGGTTTGGTTTGAAAAATGTATAAAACAGAACCAAACCGAACCATGAACACCCCTAGTAATAATAAAACATCTTAATTTATGTTTCCTTAATTTTAGCAACATTTATTGAAAGTATTATATTTAGGAATAGAGGTAGTATTACGAAAGGAAATTTTAAGTTTTTAGTAATATAGAGCTTAATTCTAATACAATTTTCTGAAATTCTTTACTTTTAATCGAGTTTTAATTATTTTTATTAGAAGATTGTGACGAATAATTTTATATTTAAAAGAATATTAGTTTTTTTTTCTTTCTATTACAACTATTTATTGGACCTCACCAGAAGAGGAGCCCATGTAGGGCGGATAGAACCCCGGCTGAGTGGGTGCCCTAAGAGGGGGAGTAGTTGAAGCCCGACTGAGCGGGTGTCGTAGTAGCCCGTTGAGCGGGTGCCCCATGAGGGGAGTAGTAGAAGCCCGTTGAGCGGGTGTCGTAGAAGCCCGTTGAGCGGGTGCCCCGTGAGGGGAGTTGTAGAAGCCCGGCTAGCGGGTGCCCCATGAAGGGGAGTATAAGACCCACACAAGGGAACCCAAAGAAATGTCAATTAATTCATTCCCCTTGTGTGAGTGGGTATCGAACCCACAACTTCAAGGTTGTGGGCAGGCCCTTGCCCCACTGGGCTAAGGAACCTTAGATAAAAGAATATTAGTTAGTTAGAAATTCTAATAATTATTTTCAAGAAAACGTGGATATAAATATATTTTCTTTTGAAGTGATTGATATAGATATATTATACTATTGAGAATCCTTTTGTTTATGAATAATCTCGTGCTGTTATATTTATTGAAAAATCTATTTCCTTAATTATCTTTTAAAATTTTGATTGATTGAGAGAAATTTTATAGTATTAAGTTAATTAAAAATTAATTTTTATCTTCTTCATTTATCATGAAGAATCGTTTTTGTTATAATATTGAATTGATTGAGAGTAATCTCGTGTTGTTATAATATTGAAAAATCGGTTTCCTTAATTAGCTTTAAAAAAATATGATTGATTGAGCGATATTTTTTAGTATTAAGTTATTTAAAAATTAATTGTTATCTTCTTTATTTATCATGAAGAATCATTTTTGTTGTAATATTGAATTGATTGAGAGTAATCTCGTGTTGTTATAATATTGAAAAATCTGTTTCCTTAATTAGCTTTTAAAAATTATGATTGATTTTGAGAAATTTTAAAGTTTTAAGTTCATTAAAATTTAATTTTTATCTTCTTCATTTATCATGAAGAATCATCTTTTGAAATGATTGATATAGATCTATTATAGTAATATTGAAGAATCCTTTTGTTTAGGAGTAATCTCGTGCGGTTGTAATATTAAAAATCTGTTTCCTTAATTAGGTTTTAAAAATTTGATTGATTGAGAGAAATTTTATAGTATTAAGTTAATTGAAAATTAATTTTTATCTTATTCATTTATCATGAAGAATCAATTTTGTTATAATATTGAATTTTTTTTTAGGAGAGTTATAATATTGAATATATTGAGAGTGATCTCGTGCTGTTATAATATTGAAGAATATGTTTCCTTAACTAGCTTTTAAAAAATTGATTGATTGCGAGAAAATTTAAAGTATTAAGTTAATTGAAAACTAATTCTTATCTTAATAAATTCAAATAAAAAATTACTTCTTTGCAAATTTTGATTTTTTTTTATTATAAAATTTACATTGGTTAGAGTAATTTTATATAATAAATTAATTTATACTATAAATATTGAATTTATACTTTGTTAAAAATTGAGCTCCTAAATTAGCTCCACTCTTCACTAGGACTCCTAATTTAGAGAAACATAATCTTCTACCTTTCTTAAGTTCAAAGGAAATACGAGATTAGAATTGCTAGGAAATTTAAAAATAGATTTCAGGATTTCATTACTACTATTTATGTAGCTATCTCATAAAATTAGGTAAGAAATAAAATAAATTTCACCATTTGAATGTGCAAATCTCCAGATTTGTATATAGAAGGAATCATTATTATCTTTCATAAGGATAGTCCTTTCAAAAGACTCAAATCAAATAAAATCAATTGATATATTTTCTTATGGAAGGAAACATTATTACATTTCATAAGGATGATTATAATTTGTAGAATTTCAAAAACATTAATTATTTTATTAAATTTTCATTGATGCAATTATTTTGGGTACTGTAAAATAATTTATAAATCATGTATTATATTTTTCTTATGATTAAAAATTTAAAATCCTTATACCAATTCCCCTCTATCTCCTCTAATCATTATCTTATAACAATAATTTAGTTTAATTCAAAAGAATTTACCTCATGTACAATAAGGGATTGCCTTGGCATGGCCCAGCTTTTCTCTAATGGTCATGACATGACACCCAAAGTTTGGGCAGAAATATTTGTGTCCAGGATGGAAGTGGGACTTCCGTCTGGGCTGACGTGGCTGGTTTCCCGACGCGCCTTGCCACGTCATCCCCTTCCGTCTTGGTCCCGAACTTCTGTCCTGACCTCCCAGACTTAAAAACTCTTTCCCTTCTCCCCCAAATCGGGATTCCCACACTCTCAAAGGAAAAAAAAAAACCCTCCCCAATCCTCCCGACTGAGGCCTCCACCTGCCCACCCCCCACCTCCGCTCTCCCTCATCTCTTAAACTAAAAGGTTTAAAACTTAAATTATGATGTTTTGAATTTATTTTTTTAGCAAATTAACCTATATGTTTTCAATTGAACTTTCACATGTTGAGATTTTGGTTATTTGTTCCCTATTTGAAGTTGTATACATGTGAATTTTTGTTTGATTTTGTGAATTTAGGACAATTACAAAATTAGGGCATTTATAAATTTAGGGCAATTATCAAATTGGGGTATTTTGTGAATTGATGATTTTTGTGCATTGATGATTTTTGTCAATTGAAGATTTTTGTGAATGGATGATTTTTGTGAATTGATGATTTTTGTGAATTGTGAATTGTTCATTTGTAACTTTTTACTTGGGGGAAATTTAAATTTGGCGATATAGCATGTGTAGTTTCTAATGAATTGTATGTTATTGTTTTTTTGTATAAATGTCTGTTCCTGTACATCTTCTGCCCGGTCCTTTTGATGCTAGTGTTTTAAACAAACACGCATCGCATAGAGCTCTTAGAATATGGGGCGGGGATTTAGAACTTAATAGTAGTTTGAAAATTATTAGCTGCGACGGCCAATTTTTTTATGCCTACCAAAACGAGACCAATCAAAGAGTGCTTCAGCTGATCGACCACCTAGGTTTCGGGGGTTGCTGTCAGATAGGAAAAATAAAAATAGACCACGCTTTGGTCACGGCATTAATAGAGCGGTGGCGCCCAGAGACCCATTCCTTTCACCTCCGATGTGGTGAGGTTAGTATTACCCTAGAGGACGTAGGATGCCTTCTAGGACTGCCCACCCGGGGCCACGTGGTGAGTTGGCCTGAGGACTTTAACCTCAACAAAACTCAGTGGATTGAGCGCGTGCACCAGAGCATAGGATTCCGACCCCTCCCGAGTCTATTAGGGGTAATACCCTCGCACTCGTAGAGGTTTATGCCCACATTAGTGAGCCCCTACGTGATGATTCTACTGAAGTGGAGGTAGATCAGCGGACCCGGGCTTTGATTTTCCTGTTGATGTTCACTTTCCCCTTCCCCAACAAATCCGGGTCGCGGGGGAACATGTGCTACCTCCTGCTAATCAGCGACGGAATCCTAGCCGAGGACTAGCATTCATGGGCTAGAGGTGTCCTTGCACATCTGTACCGCCAGATGTGCACCTCTGCATAGGCTGTGTCAAATGACGTTGTTGGTTGTTGCCTATTAATTCTGGTTTGTTTACTAATTTATTAATTTTTATTGCTAGTATGTATTTGTATTATTTGCTGACTATTGAATGTTTTTTGTGTGTCAGTTGTGGACGTGGGAGCGAATATCGTGTCTCCGGCCCGCGAACCGCGGCCCCATTCTACATGCTACTCCTGCTGACGGGCGAGCGTATGGGTCACGGTGGAACATGGGGCGGAGTTTTCGTGATGCACCGAAATCCCAGTTGGCCGTGTTTCGAGATCAGCTAGATATGATGACGGGCACCCAAGGGGTTAGTAGATTTCGGCTACCTTGTTATTTTTTCTTGAAATTATATCATATATTGTATACTCAGTCCCATATTTTTATGCAGTTTATGTGGAGGTTGTACCCTGATTGGGTACTTGCCGAGAGGGCGTCCCGGGACGAAGGCTTCCAGGTGACCTGTCGGGCACGCACGTCTCTCGTCTTCTTCGAGATGGTTGAGTACCACATACCTGACAGGGTTGCAAGGCAATTAAGTTTCCAAGCAATTAGGTTTCCAGCAGGGGATACCGATCTTGGCGGTGGCAGAGGGAACTAAAGCGGGTGTGGACCTATACTCGTTCAAAGCGGGCCCATCAAGGAATTGGGAAGCCCGCAACGCCACCTACATATCTATATGAGAAGATCGCGATGATGCACTAGAAAACGCCGTTCCCGTTCCCGATAATGTTATTGTACCTACCCCTGAGTACATGGAGTGGTACAATCGCATTACCATCCACCTTTTGACCAATCCCCAGAATAGGGATCCCGGTCCACTCCCGAGGGGCATTCAACCCATCACTACGTCCGAGGTTATTTTTGTAAGTTTCATTATTTCCGTTGTTAACATTTTTAATTTTATTTAAAGTATACAAATATAAATATTTGCATCGCATGAGAAATCGAACCGAGTCATGCTCAAAGAATTTGAGAAGCCTGCCTCCCGAACCAACAACCAGTACAAGACTCTCATCTCCTGGGTCGCCAAGACAATAAATGATGCATTTGTGGCAGTTGGGAAGAGTGTTTCGTGCCGATCCCGGGCAGAGGATGTAGCAGAGGCTCCTGTTATTCAACCGATTACATAGTCGAGGGAGCCTGTCCCGGGAAGATCTCAGATTGGGAGGCAAGGCACTAGGAGGAACCGGCAGGCCACCCAGGAGGAGTTGGCAGCGTGGCGGGGCACCGGACCCGGCGCAACCCGAAGAAGATCCGACTCAGTCTCCTGCACAGAGTCAGTTCCCCAGTCCAGCCGAGGTACCCACCCGGTTTGAATACCAATATCCGAGCATGGGTACTTATTCCCCAGGTATTCAGACCGGGGGGCATCCGGGTGCATGGCCCTCGACATCGGCATAGCCGGGTTTTTTTTTGGGTGGGTCACCCTCGTATAGCCTCCACCTCCCTCAGACGCAGCATCAAAGTCCGTTGTCGTTGCCTTTTTACCCCGAGGAGCCGATATTTATCGACCTCGAAGGGGCGGAAGTGATCGCAACTTTAATAATAAGTATTTGTAATCTCAGCAATTTTCGGATATTGAATGAAAAAAATTGAACACATATAAAACAACTTTATACGATTGCTATCCAAAATGTTAATTTATACATTCTAAACTATTACAATTTAGTAAATTTGAAATACAATTACTGTGGAGGAGGTGCTTGGTGAAGATGTGCTAACATGGGGCAAGTCTTCCGCCTGTGGTCGACTCGCTTACAGTGGCCGCACTTATTTTCTCTTTGAGTGCCCATATTCTCTGTGTCCATAGGCATTTGAAATCTCCGCCTTTCAGGTCGACCCACCTGCATACCTTTCATGTTAGAAGGGTGATGTGTCATATCAAAATGAGGAGGTCTCCAATGAACGGGATCAAGTACAGGATATAAAATGGACTTGTACGTATGGATATATTTAGAAGCATCCTCCCTGATGGATTTGGACACATCAATGACATGGGAGCATGGGGTTGAATAAGTAGACCACTTATCACAGTTACACGCACGAGCTGATAAGTTGACCGTGTATATTTTTCCACCTTCGCCAGGTCCTCTATGTCGGGACATGACCCTATGGATACCTTGGTCTTTGTGGTGTCGTTGCACAGTCATACTTGTTGCTTTTTCTTCGTACGTGAAGTACTGCTCCCATATCCTCTTAGGGAAAGGCATTTGACAACTATTAGTGTCTTCCCGGTGTTTGTCAAAATAATGTACAAGCTTGAAAAAAAACATCTCCACAAGAGCTTTCAAAAGCAGCGCTCTAGACTGCTTCAGAACGCTGTTAAGCGCCTCGGACATGTTTGTCGGCATGCAACCGAAACGCATTCCCCCGTCGTATGCCAAAGTCCACAACTCTTTAGGTTGCTGCATCAACCAGTTAAATGCATCCTCATCTTTTTGTTTAATACGCTCAAGATAAAAATCGCACTTACTTTTTTTCTTTTGTGTTGCAGCAATCCACACATAATCTTTCAATTCTTTGTTTTTTGCATGAGTGTGGAAATTGGACCTGTAATGCCTAAGGCAGTATCGGTGCACTGCCATTGGGGGTTGCCATCCGGGGACGCTATCCACGGCACTAAGAATGCCGGCATGACGACCGCTAATAAGACAAACTTGAAGGTCTTTCACAACATGTTCCCTTAAGTTCTTAAGGAACCATGACCAAGTGGAAGTTGCCTCTGCTTTGACCAACGCAAAAGCAAGGGGTAAAATTTGGTTGTTAGCATCTAGAGTGCTTGCAACCAAGAGTGCCCCTTTATAATTCCCCCTAAGGTGTGTCCCATCAATTGAAATTATAGGCTGGCACCACTTGTAATCGTCAACCAACAGTTTAAAAGTCCAGAACAATGACCTGAACACCTTGAGGCCATTAAGAGTTTCTCGTGGGTGGTAAAGAAATTTGATTATAGCACCCGGGTTTGAATCATTTAGTGCCCGCATATACTGTGGCAATACTTGGAAAGTTGATTTCCAAGTACCAAAAAGTGTTTCTATAGCATTTCGGCGGGCATACCAAGCTTTTCTTTAAGTACAAGTCAAACTCATTATTTTCACAAGCAGCCCTAATCAATTTAACAGATATTTCAGGATCCGCCTGTACAAGGTGTAGACTTTTTACCCCGATGTAGCTGGACGACATGTTGCGTTTTTTGTTCTGGTCCATCAAGCAGTAGTGGACCTGGTTAAGCTTGGTAACCTTTCACATTCCATCCACCCTTCTGTGGTTAACATGAATGTACCAACTGCATCGGCTTTTTTCGGTTGAGTTTCTACACACCCCGCTGAACTATTGTTTGTTGCTCCTCTCTCTTTTTCATTCTCTCAAGGTCACCTTGTCATGCCACACGTTAACTGCCAATATTGCCTCACGTTTATCCTTGAATTGCATCCCCAAACATATTTCGGGAAAATTGGGATTCCATATTTTAATTGTTTCTCCCTCGTATATCAGTTCAGGGATAGGTTCCATGGAACGCGTATCATTCCAACAGGCAAAATTAGCATAGTTACCGTATGATCGCAAATTCCATTCTGGAATTGTGGCGGAGGTATGTGGAGTTGGTTCTGGCTCTTGGACCGACTCTTCATTACTTGGTCCAGCGGTTTGCTGTTGGATTTCAGGGATGGCATCTTCCGCTACCGCCTCTGCATCATCCTCGACCCCATCGTCCTCGTGTTCTCCAGCACTATCGTCGGCGAAGTCGTCTTCCGTTTCAGGAACACCGTCAATGTCTGATATTGAACCCAAGGAATCCATGACCGAATTATCTGTACAGGGTTCGTAACTAGACTGTGGGGGCATAGTTGGTATGGGAGTTGACTCCGAATAATATGGTTCAGGAACAAATTGTGCATGTGGAGAAAATCCTGTTCTCGGGATTACAAAGCTATCTACATGTCTCTGCATAGGTTTCTAACAGAGCACCAACATGAATACCTTGTATTTTGAAATCTGTTTGGATTCCCCACAAATTGTCTAAATCTTCTTCGTCCTTAAGGTGTACAACATCGTACATCACCTTGTTGAACGTCGGCATGAAGAATAGACGAATCATTATTAGACGAACATTGACACTAGAAAGCTCGACTCCTTTGCGCTGACATATTCTTTGGCAAAATTGTTGGAATGAAAGTTTTTGTATAACTTCCATACTTCTTTCGCTTGGCTCTGCAAAACGAGGATAACCGCCATTTTCGTACACTACATTGTGGTCGAAATGTAAATACAATCTCATCGGACATTCAAGTGCCATTTTATTTTACACAAAATATGGGGTTGAGGAAAGATGGGTTTGCTTGGAACAAATTGATTGGAGGATGTTGTTTGAGGTAAGAAAAATGGAGGGAGGGTTATTGGATTTTATAGATATTTTGGTAGTGAATGGAGAGGATTTTCTATCCCTAAAAAATCAGGCTACAAATGTCTGCTGTTTTGCTAGACCTGCGTCGATCATCGCTATTGTGAATTGTCCCCCAGTGACGGAGTTCATTCCGTAAACAATTTCGTTGTACCAATCGGCCTAACGTTTTTCACCAGGGTAACCCTGTGTACTAAAATCGTAACAAATTTCTATTAATACTTGCTCGTATTCTGCAGGCCATTCTTTTGTAAAATCAACATCCCTGAATTTGTTACGCATTTCTTTTTGAATAAATTCTGGAAAGTTGGCCATTAGGGAAGATAGGGTTTTTGTAGAAATAAATTTGGAAAAAAGGAAATGGGAAGAGGATAGGGTTTTATGGGTATGAGAGTAGAGAATGTGGTAGATTGTGGAGAGGTTTTGAGGGGTTATTTATAGATGTAATGGGAAATTCAAAAATTAAATATTTTAATTGGACAAGTCTTTGAAAATCGGTCAGAAATGGGAACGAAAGTGCCAAAATCGTTCAGATATTTCCGTTCAATAATACATGGTCAAAAAAGCAAAAGTGAGAAAAGACTAGACACTGCAAAAAGCTTGCAATTTGAGGACGGCAGTGGCAATTTCGTCCTCAGGTCACGGGGCCAAGTTAGGGTTTTGGCACAATTTTTCGGCCAGTTGAGGACGGAAGTGGGACTTCCGTCCCGGGACTAGGACGACTTGGCAAGGCGCGTCGGGAAACCAGCCACGTCAACCCCACTTCCGTCCTGGACACAAATATTTCTCCCCAAATTGTGGGTGCCATGTCATGACCATTAGAGAAAAAATGGGCCATGCCAAGGCAATCCCCCATGTACAATACATATTAATCTCCTAAATATTCCATAGTTCTCTTTCAAGTTTATTCCCCTTTCTTTCTTTTTTGAAGTAAAAGAAAATTGATTAAACACTTCTATATTAGTACTATCAATCAGAATGGATATTTTTCTTGACATAGACAAATGATGGATCCTTTCATTAAAAAAAGAAGAAAAAAAAAGGATAGATATTTTCATTCATCATATATTATGGCTCAATGAAGGTTTTTTTTTGACTTTTTTCTTTTAAGGTGGTTTGACGGTTGTTTTTTTTTATTTTTTAAGTGCATTATTAGATATCACAAACAAGGAATTATGATTGCATAGAGTGGACAACTCACAGTTCATACCGGCGCTTACATGCAAAGAAAATTTTACATTTATAAGAGCTTTAGAAAAGCATGGAGATGGATTATGACCACTTGATTTTAGAGAGTGATTCAATTACTAGAATTTACCAAGATGAATTAGCTTGATCTTTCTGCCATGAGACATTATTGAGGAGGTTAAGTAACGTATTCAATCCTTACTTGATATCTTATTATAAAGTGTAAATTTGGTGAAATATAATTTTTCTCCACGTAATTTTCAGCCTCTTTGTTTAATTTACTTTGAATGAAATTCACTATTGGGGAGAAAATAAAATCAATAACATTATTTTTGAATTTATTTGTAACTTTATCAAGACGACAAACCTTTTATTTTATTTGTGACAATTATAACAAAGTTAAAAAAAATGGCGTTTTTCTCTTTTAGAGATCAAGTGATGTAACATTTTATACAAGTTAATTTATATTAAATATAAAAACATACGGAAAAATTTGACACTAATAAAATTGAAATACCATTCTTTTTAATGTATTAATTTCGACTTTTTTATTTCTTAAAAATAGTGTCGTGCATAGTACTGTCAAAATGAGCCAAGGCCCGTGGACCAGTCCGGCCCGTCAACAAATGGGGCCGATATAGACTAAAGATATGGCAGCCCGTTAAAATGTGAATTTTTTCAATCCGATCCATTTAGCCCGCGACCCGCGCGGAGCGGATCATTCGTCCAATTATCTAGTTGCCTAAATGATTTTGGATAACTCCTCCAGCTCCTCCGAGCATGGGCGAAGACAGGGGGTGGGGGGGGGGGGGGGGGCCCTCAAGATTTTTAAAAATACTATTCCCTCCATTCCCATTTAATTGTTGTTTAGGAGATATATATGTATCCAAATTAATCCTCATTTAAGTTTTTTTTATTAGTTGTCAACAATTTATTCTTATTATACCCTCGATATTTCTTTTATTTGACGCATCTGCCATCCCTATTTTTTCCTTTCTTTTCTTATGCTATAGAAGTGAGAGAGGGGGTAATATTGGAACTTTCGGTAAAAATGACAAGTTCCTTAATCTTCTCAAATTGTCTAAAGAGTCCTATATTTAGGAATGGAGGGAGTACTATTTATCGAAATTTTATGTGTATTTTGAAAAAATTTAGAAAATTTTATCAATTTCGCCCCCCAAAAATTTTTTTTTTTGCCTTTTTTATTGCCCTTCAAATTTTTTTTTTCAATTTCGCCCTCAACACTAAATTTCTGGCTTCGTCCCTCCCTTTGAGTCCCGATCTTGGGTGGCATGACCCACCCGTCGGTATTGAGTTTGTAAAGGGATGGTTTCGGAGGGTGCCATTTGATATGCATAGTAGTATAAGAATTATCAAGTCACGTGCGTAGGAGAATTCAAAACTCTTGGCAATAATATCTTGACAATTAAAAATGTAAGCATTATTTTTTTTTTTAAAAAAAAAAACTCTAGCGTTGCGAGTAAGCAATAGGTTCCAACATGCAAATGAAAACACGGTTGGCCAGATGTACTTTTTGAAGAATAGAGTGGTTGTGCAGTTGGCTTTTAGCCACGTATGGAATGTTTAATAATTTGGACATACCTTTTCAGAATTGGATTGCTAATTTGCAAAACGTAGTATGTGTAATACGTTCTCGGCATGATGATAGGAAAGTTGGCAGAATTATTATATATTGAGACAAGGGAATGGAGTAATGAATAAGAGCACAACAGATCCTCTACGCCACTCTCTGATATAACATTCCTTAATTATATTTCATTCACAACCTAATTACAGTTTTCACTCATAGGATTTACCTTTTGTAGTTTAGGATTTATGATAAAAAATTATGTAATTAGAATGTTGTAGATGTCAGAAATTGACATTATAAGTGAATGAATAATGTATTTGATCTTGCATTGATTTAAGAATTATAAGGGATGAAGATACATTGGTGTTTCTAAATTCATTTTCATTCATTATAAAAGTGGCTTTCAATGTTGCCAAGAGCTGAAATACTTTGGAGTTTCCAAAGTGCTTTCATTCAATGAATTGTTAAATGTTCATTGAAGATACACTTCATTCAATGGAAGTGTATGCAAGATATACTTCATTGAATGGAAGTGTATTGAATGTTTTCTTAATGTCATGTAAATTCACACCTCTACGTAGCCTATAAATAGAGATGCCTCCATTTTTTTTTCTCTACACAAAAATATGCATTCTCTTCCTCTTTTAAAATACATAGTTTTCATATAGTGTTTTGTGTAATTTGTTCAAGTTCGATAGGCAAAGAGTTGTGGTGCTAACTGCTTTGTCGGTATCCGTTTTATCCTGGGAAACAGACGTCTAATTCAGCCTCGAGCACACCAATGGAGTGGACGAATCTGTTTTAAGGAAATTGTGTCCAACACATGACTCGGATTGTTGTCTTTTTATTCTCATTTTATTTAATTCATTTTAGTACTGCTATTTTATTTATCCATTTTAAAATAATAATTCTAGTAAAATAATGATTCTTTTCTCTAGAATTATTATTTTATTATATGTGGATAATTTATTTTATGTCAATTTGAATATATACTTACTAACTAATTTTCTAACATTCTTAAAACAGATTCTTAGTACATATTCATAATGGCAACTGAGATTGTAGGTGGGTCCAATAGCTCAGGCTATTGCTTTGCAAATGCCTATATTGGTTTCTGGTAACCACAGTGAAAAACCTGAGAAGTTTGATGGGTAAAACTTTAAAAGGTGGCAACAAAAGATGTTGTTTTATTTGACCACCATGAATCTTGTGAAATTCTTGAGTGAAGATACTCCTAATATACATAAGGGTGAAACATATGTACAAGTTATCAGCGCGATTTATGCTTGGAAGCATTCTGATTATCTGTACAAAAACTATTTGATGAATGGTTTGCATGACTCATTGTATAGTGTCTATAGAGTACATAAAATTGTCAAGGCATTATGGGAATCTTTGGACAATAAATATAAAACAGAAAATGCCGGTGCAAAAACATTTGTTGTTGGTAGATTTCTTGAATATAAAATGGTGGATTCCAAGAATGTGACTTGTCAAGTGCAAGAAATACAAGTTATTTTGCATGAGGTACAAGATGAGAAAATGATGTTGAAAGTCTTGAACCAAGACATAGCAAAAAAAGTAAGGGTAAAAATTATTTGGATATGATTTTCTAACTTATTTGTTGGAAAAAGAACCCTTAACTTAATCAGAAGCTGTGAATTCTTCTGAAGGTCCTTCATGGAAAGAAGGCATAAAAAGTGAAATTGAATCACTTGGGAGTTAGTAGATCTCCCTCATGGTTGTAAATCTTTAAGGTACAAATGAATCTTTAATAGGAATCTAAAGTATGATGGATCCATTGATAGGTATAAAGTCATACTTTTAATACAAGGTTACAAGTAACGAGAATACTTAGATATTTATTCTCGTGTCGAGAATAAATTGCATCCGAATAATTATTGTTATTGCAATATTAAGAAATTCGGAGATACATCAATGGATGAGAAAACGGATTACTTAAATGGGGACCTAGATGAAGAGGCCTATATGGAACAACCTGAGGGTTTTATAGTTCCTAGAAAAGAGAATAAAGTCTGTAAATTGGTAAAATCATTGTATAGCTTAAAACAAGCACCAAAACAATGATATGAAAAGTTTGACTATGTCATGATTGAAAATAGATTTAAAATCAACGAATGTGACAAATGTGTATGTGTCAAAGACGATGAAAATATATATGTCATTTTATGTATTTACGTTGATTATATGATTATAGTTCGGTAGCAATAATAAGATGATTAAATCTACTAAAAAATATGTTAAACACAAAGATTTGACATGAAGAACATGAGACTTGCTAATATGATTTTAGAAATTAAAATCATAAGGACATCAAAAGATTTTGATCAGAGTCAGTCTCATTATCAGTAAAAAAATTAATAGTAGAAATTAAATTTCAGAACATAATATCATTTTCTTATGGCTCTTTCATGGAATTATTAGCCATTTTTGTCATCAATGTATTTTCAAACAGCCAATTTTATCCTTTTCAACTTTTTTCAGCCATTTTTGTCATCAATGTACTTTCAAACAGCCATTTTTATCATCAATGTATTTTCAAACAGCCAATTTTATCCTTTTCAACTTTTTTTAACTTTTTTCATCTCCAAAGATTTTACGAGCAGCTATTTTTATCCTTCTGTCAAATAATTGTCTAAAAATTGATGACGTGTCCAAACGGCTCTCAGATTGTCTCTCTTACACAGGGGTAAAGATGGAAATTCCAAAGTATACTAATTGCCTCCCTTGTAAAGCCCGTTATTCCAACTCATATCAATCTTCGCTCTCATTTTGTCTCCATATTAGTCTCTGTTCTCATTTTGTCTCCATATCAGCCTCTGTTCTCATTTTGTCTCCAATGAGAACGGAGACTGATATGAGTGGGAATGACGGGCTTTACAAGGGAGGCACTTAGTATACTTTGGAATTTCCATCTTTACCCCTGCATAAGAGAGACAATCTGAGAGCCGTTTGGACACGTCATCAATTTTGACGGCTTTTAGACAATTATTTGATGAAGGATAAAAAATAGTTGCACTTAAAATCTTTGAAGATGAAGAAAGTTAAAAAAAAGTTAGGATGAAAGTGATCGTTCAAAAAATAAGTTGATGACAAAAATGGTCGCTCGTAAAATCTTTGGGGACAAAAATGGCTGAAAAAAGTTGAAAAGGATAAAATTGGCTGTTTGAAAATACATTGATGACAAAAATGGCTAATAATTCCTCTTTCATGTGATGAATATTTGTTTAATACTAGCAAATATTATAAGATTCTGTAAAATTTCATATTTCATATAAAAGAATTAGGAGAGTACTGAATTAATTAATATTTTAAAATTAAATAGGATTTACGATCCAAGTTACGATTTTATGATCTCACAATCTTTCTACACCCTTACAATCCTACGTAAAAACTGAGTTTGATCGCCTTTCTCGTGATATTGGAGTCCAATATTTCATTTCATTTCATTTTCAAGGGTAATTGGCTCCTATTTGGACCAATGTGGCGTTTCCTCAACTACTCTTTGTGAACTTCATTAACTCTTGGTGTGTCTATTGATTGTTGACAGCATTGGCGGACCTAGGGTGAGGCCTTTTCCCCCAATTTTTGTTTTATTTTTTTTTAGACTTAATAACTATTTATACCACTAAACTATTTACGAATTTCTCTTTATAGTACTAAACTTTTTTTTTTATCTAAATATGTCACTCAACTATTTACTTTTGTCAAAAAATATACAACCATCCATTTTTTGGGTGTTTTCCGGCCAGCGATGTCACGGGAGTTGCTTCGCAACATGAACAACCACGAAAAGGAAAAGAAATCTTGGAAACGTCGGGCGATAACTGCTTAATTTGTTGTTGCAAGGGCAAACGGGTCGGTCAAATTAAGCAGTTATGGCCCGACGTTCCCAATATTTCTTTTCCTTTTCGCCTTTGTTCTTGTTCTGAAGCAACTCACGTGACATCGTTGGCCGGAAAACACAAAAAAATGGGTGGTTATATATTTTTTGATAAACGTAAATAGTTGAGTGACATATTTAGATAAAAAAATAGTTTAGTACTATTAAGAGAAATTCGTAAATAGTTTAGTGTTATAAATAGATATTAACTTTTTTTTTTTTTTAGCTTTGTTTCTATAACACCCCGTGTCGTGAATATTTTTTAGTATACCCATTTTACGTCAGTTTTCGATTTGAAAGTAGATTTTGTGGTTTTTGTATTATAGGAATAACACCATTTGTACCTTAACAAGTTTGGTTGAAATTTTAACAAGCTTAAATGTGTAATGGGACGATGATGTTTATTAAAAAAAAAATTAACAAACTTAAGTGTAAACATTTAAAATCTTGTGAAAATTTTATTATATGATGATTATCAAATATATTGGTGATGTCTTGTTTCTATTATTGTTGATGAATCTCGTGATATATCAATGAAGGAGCAAATGTCAGTAGTATTTCGTTATGTGAAGAATGAGCATGTATTAGTGCATTTTGTTAGTGTCAGTTATGTATTAAGTACTATCGAGAATGATGTAATTATAGAATATTATTAAAGTATGAAAACATGTATATGCTTTTATAAGTTTGTTTTGTTAATGTTGATTGTGCCCGTACTGCTTTTACAGTCTGCGTCCGCCACTAGTTCACAGTGGGAAAGCAATGGAACAGGCTTAAATCTCTCTTGACCATACCTCCTGCGGAATGAGGTAATTTTGCACGTGCAAAATTTCTCTCATCCGTTGAATTAAAATTTTAATTAATTTAAAACGGACACATGTTCTGAACTTCAGAACACCTGACATATTCTGAGGCGTTCCGTACGTATTGACAAAAACTATTCTGCATACTGTCCGGACTGAAACCTCTCTGGCATCTGGGGTATCATCTCATGGTGCCAAACAGATATTCCCGGAAGAACAAATATATTCCGTAGTTCTTGAAAATCTCTGCCTCCTTTATTTAACCGATAGAGAAATTCCAACTCCAAGTCCAGTTCTATTGATAGAGGTAAGGTAAGTGTTTAAACATAGCATTTTTTAGTTTCTTCTTTTTTTTCTTTTTCTTTTTTCACTTGGAGAAGCTCAAGCTTCACTACTATGCTTCCATGCCTAGAATATATGTTGGAAATTTCCTATTTACATTGATTAACTTATATTTTTATTGAAATATAAAGTCTTACCGCGCTTGCCTAAAAAAAGATCGGTGTAACATATAAACTCACGGAAATTTTGTGCAGGACACATAGAAAAGAGAATTGATATAAGTTTAATTACTGTATTGATTGGGTTGGATGTAAGTTTTAAATTTGGTAGTCTACCAAGATAAAACTACTCAGAAGCTCATGTTTAGCGAGTATTATTGCCAATTAATTTTGTAAAAATTTGGTAGGGCGGCCGCCACTCCTGCTCCTTGGATTATGGGTTCATTTCTTTCGATGTTCTCAATGGTTTTTATTTTTATTTGATGTTTTTAGAATTATTTTGGGTACTCTTTTCATTCATCATTTCCCAACCCTGATTCTACATTTCAAAGAATTACTGATAAGAAAAATTTCTGGGGAAGGAGACTCAAATTGGCTTTTTCTTATTATCCATCAATGGAGAAGATTGTGATTGTGTTAATGGCTTTGGTTATTTGTCTTGTCTGTTCTGTTTCGGTTCGGGCAAACCAGCTATTAAGGTTTGATAATAATGGAGAGTTTAGGATTTTGCAAGTTGCAGATATGCATAATGCTAATGGCAAAACTACTAGTTGCTTAGATGTCTTACCCAAGCAGGAAGCCTCTTGTACAGACTTGAATACCACTGCTTTTATTCGCCGAATGATTCGAGCTGAGAAGCCCCACTTGATTGTTTTCACTGGTAAGCTTTCCCCTCTTTGTTACATTACATATGTTTTGTAGAAGAAATGAAAAAAAACTAAAGTTAACATCAGGGCTGTTTATTAGCTCTTTGAGGTAACACTAGGGATTAGAGTGCATTTGATCATTGATTTACGCTTTACTAATCCGAAAAATTATTGAGAGGATAAGTTTTGAACATATAAGAGAGGAGGGTTATGATTGTCTTATATTTTCCATGAGTATGCAGTAAAAGACATATAAAACCTTTAATCCTAAACCTTCAGATAGAAGAAAGTATTCCAGTAGTAAAGTAGTCACTTCAGAATATACATGATATTGTTGCGAGAGAGGCTGTTTACGGATGATCCCTCGTCATGTCTTAGACTGATCCCTTCTCATGTGGTGTAACTTTCCGAATAAATCTCGAGTTAAACACCTTTTCTGTTTAAGCAAATACAGAAAAGATGGATTCTATAGTAAATAATACACCGAGGTCAATACATTCCGGATACAGATGTTAACAAGCAGTGGAGAAAGAAAATAAGAAACCAGTAATTCAATTTTGAAGTTTGAACACAATGACATGAGTACTTTATGTATCAATTGATGATCCTTCTTTTGTTTTCGAGCAGCTAGATAGTTTCTCACGAATCTCGCTGGAGTTTCTGTTACTCTATAGTCTGCCTCAGTAAATCTTGGTCTAGCATTATGCATCTGTCACTTGCTTAACCTTTCCTATGAGTTGGTTTCTGGAAGCTAGAGTAATTAAAAATGTGAAACTGGAAAAATAATTGCAAAGTCATAGTGCGCTTGTGAAAAATCTTTAATGCAAAAAGCATCAGATGCATGTCTACTGTAAATTGTTATTCACGAGTTTATTCAAGACGCTTACAAGTTTTTGCTTAAATTCTTATTATAAGTCCCTTTTATATGATTGAATCAGAGTTTCCATCAGTAATGCTGATTCATAATTCAATGCCATGAAGTATTCATATCCTCTTCCCACCTTATTCATGTGCCCGTTCTATTCATTGTACTACTTAAGTCTTTCAGCATTGGCATATCTTTGAGCTTCACATCTTTAACTAATTTCAAACCATGAATGCATTTGAATCAGGGGACAACATTTTTGGCTTTGATACGACCGATGCTGCAAAATCCATGGATGCTGCCTTTGCCCCTGCAATATCATCAAAGATTCCATGGGCTGCGGTGCTTGGAAACCATGACCAAGAGTCTGCACTATCAAGGAAAGGGGTTATGAAACATATTGTCGGTATGAAGAGCACTTTAGCACGGTTCAATCCTCCTGAAATGCCGGACATTGATGGTTTCGGGAACTATAACCTGGACGTCCATGGGTTCAAAGATTCTGGTTTAGCAAATAAGTCCGTTCTCAACCTCTATTTCCTTGATAGTGGTGATTACTCCAAGGTTCCTTCTATCCCTGGCTATGACTGGATCAAACCCTCTCAGCAACTCTGGTTTCAGCGCACCTCAAAAAAGCTTCAGGTACCATAGGTGCCATTTTCTTTTAGACAGAGATTAGATAGTGATTGGTTTGGAAACAAAACATCAGAGTAGATGAAGGTCCCAGACGTGAACTTTTATGTTAAGAGTGTCGAATCTAACCCTTTGTGCTAGAGGGTGGTTTTTATTTTATTTTGAAACAAAAAACTATTTTAAGGGAGATGGAGATACAAATGTCGAACTTGAGACCTATTTTTCGGGGTCAAAAGTGATGCTCTAACTGGTGTTAAAGGTCAAGTAAAGCTTATGATATTTAGCACTGTAATGAATACTTGTCAAAAGATCAGAGTTTGTTTATTTTTGTGGCTTTTCTATGCAGAGGGCATACATGAGCAAGCCAGAGGCTCAAAAAGCTGCTGCTCCGGGACTTGTTTATTTTCACATTCCGTTGCCCGAGTATGCAAGCTTTGACTCCTCAAACTTCACGGGTGTGAAACAGGAAGGCATTAGCTCTGCATCTGTAAACTCTGGCTTCTTTACCACTATGGTGGAATCGGGGGATGTTAAAGCAGTTTTCACAGGCCATGATCACCTCAACGACTTTTGTGGTGAATTAACTAGTATACATCTCTGTTATGCTGGAGGCTTCGGATACCATGCCTACGGGAAAGCTGGATGGTCAAGGAGAGCAAGGATGGTAGTAGCATCGTTGGAGAAGACTGATAAGGGAGATTGGGGACCAGTCAAGTCTATCAAAACGTGGAAGCGACTTGATGATAAGCACCTCTCGGCAATTGATCCCCAAGTTCTTTTTACCAAGAGCCCTGAAGGTAAGCACCTCAAATTGCAAAATATCTGTTATGTTTTCCGCAAATGTCCTTTGTATTTGTTGCCAAAGAAAATGAAATTTGTAGTCTACTTACTAAACCAAGAAAAATGAGAACGAAAAAATTGAATCTAGTGGCAACTCTAGAATGTCTTCAACATATTTGGTTGCAAAACATCTTAAAGGTATTTCTTTTTATTGCATTTTTGGGAGAAACTTAACTTTTATGTTTGCTAGAAATTGATTGTCATATTTGTTCTTTGTTAGTTACATCTAGGAATATGTAGCTTAACTACATTAGCCAAGAGAGTCTTTCAAAACTATTAATAATCTGTCCTTCCCTGATGCCGACTTTCTTACCTATGAACGTTTTTTTTATTTTTTTTCGTTTCCTTATTCTTTTGAAGTAGTGGCTGTTTGGGGAAACTGATATGGAACATCGTTCGGATTAATCTTGAAACCCAAACATCTTTTACTTTTTTTAACAGGCAGTCGCAGGAAGAAGCAAATTTCCAGCCCTACTCTCTGAAAGATTATAAAAATGTAGATCAATACAAGTTCTTGGTAAAGGAATTTCTTCATATTTTCGAATGGGAATATTGGCGGGACAGATACATGAATAGAGTCAGCTATAGTTTGTTCTGTGTACTTAACGAAAATAAAAACATACAAGATTTACACTTGAAATCTTTTGAGTTTAGAAAAATATCAAGTAGAATTTCTCCAATTTATTCCACCGACACCCCCCCAATTGTTTGAGAAAACTTCCTGTCATCCCCATCTTGAATCTTTCAGTCATGGATATAACAGTTCAATCTAGCCATAGCATTTGCAGCTAACTTTCTGATATAACAATACAATGAAAATTGCTGCTATTATTTGCATTATACTGGAAAAAAGTCAGTTTTCGTGTCATGGAGGGATTGGAAAGGTGCATCTAAGGTGAGCAAAGAGATGGAGTTTTATATATATATATATATTTTTTCATGATAATGTTGAGTTCAGATGGCATGATCCTTTAGTTTCATTTTTTCTGATTTTTTTTTCTAGGGTAGTTTCTTTCTTGGGGTAAATAACCTTTCATCACATGGCGAAAAAGAAATCGAATGTATATGTACAATAACTATTTTCACTTTTCCCTTTCTAGCACAAAACTATCTTTTTAACCTATTGATAGATGAACTTTTTACGGGATTCTATATCTGTTAAATTGGTGAATCTGACAACGTTTTAGGTAAATTATTGACAAGTGACTTGCACATGTCATTGGAGTCAACCTTCTTTTTTAAATTAGAGAACATAGCTATATTTGTACACCCACAATTTTTTCTTTTATCTTGTCATATAACTTTTTTTAATCTCTCTCAACAGCATGAACATTTTACGAGCTAATCAATGTGTCAAATTAGTGAAACAGTCAACGATTTCGATAACTTATTATCACGTGCATGGCGTATGTCGTCGGAGTAAAGGGTAAAGTTGTCATTTTAGGTCTTTACTTTATTACTTGTGTTTTCCTTTCCTTGTTATTTCCTTTCCCTTTTTCTCTCCCCCACACAAAACCCATCACCATCACCATCACTCTCAACAATAGGGATGGCAATTTGACCCGTGATCTGTTGATCCGCTCCGCCCCGATAGCTTTTGGGGCAAATCAGATCTGATCCGTATATAAAATGGGGCAGATCAAATCCGCTCCGCGAACGGAGCAGATCAAATTCGGTTTTCATCTATGACCCGATCCGCTTCGCACATATATAATAATAAGAGGATTCTATGTGCTAATAATTTAATTGCGCTTTTAGTCCATACTATATATACATAATTGGAGAACCCTAGAAGCAAAATCCCCAATTGTTTTGCCTTCCCCCACGTTTCTTCCTCCTCGCCGGCGGATTTCGGGCCTCCTCGACGCACTTCTCCTTCTCCGGCGCTCAACCACCGCCGCCTATTTCTACTCCCTCCTTCCTTTTGTTCCCCTCCTCTCTTCTCTTCGCCTTCGGTTCGCCTTGTCTCTTTCAATCTCTCTTCGCCTTGGTCCGCTGCTCATCTCCTTTCTTCCTTGTCTCGCGCGGCTCTCCCCGTCATCAATCTCCACCCCGACATTCAGCAGTTAAAAAAAAATTATTTGACTGGATCGTATCGGATCCGCTCCGGACGGAGCAGATCACGGATCAACAAAACTTGATCCGGGACGGATCGCGGATCGGATCGGTGCTTTACAATCGTGGAGCAGATCAGATATTCAAGTATCCTCCCCGATCTGCCCCATTGCCATCCCTACTCAACAATCGTCAACAATAAATTCGATCAAAGAGATATTTTACAATTTATAAATTCATACAATTCCTGTACAAAATCAATAATCAAATTCAACAAACATATCTTTTGATTGTATATATAGTAATCATACAGTAGATTGAAAATTTCTAGAGAGAAAAAGTTGGAATTTAGAGAGAAATGAACCACATTTTCAAGATGGCATGATCCTTTAGTTTCATTTTTCTGAATTTTCTATTCTAGGGGAGTTTCTTTCTTGGGGTAAATAATTATTCATCAGATGGCGAAAGAGAAATCGATTGTATATGTACAATAACTATTTTCACTTTTCTCTTTCTAGAACAAAACTATTTTTTAAGCTATCGATACCATGAACTTTTTACGGGCTTTTATATCTGTCAAATTAGTGAATCTGACAATGTTTCAGGTAAATTATTGAAATGTGACTTGCACATGTCGTTAGGGATGGCAATGGGGCAGATCGGATCGGATATCTCTCTGATCCGATCCGCTCCGCATTATCCAAATTCCGATCCAATCCGATCCGTGATCCGCTCCGGATCAAAATTTTATGATCCGCGATCCGCTCCGCACGGGGCTGATCTGATCCGCTCCGATCCGATCCGTTCAGTCCTATTTTTTTTTAAAAAAAATCATTAATTTTACCATAAAATTCATAAAAAAAGCCTCCAACAAGTATAATTAATAAATTTTATGCTAAATTAATTTTTAAACAAGTACAAATATTATATTAAAATGGAAATTAAACATAATTAAGCCTAATAATAACAATATTATAATAATTTAATATATATGGGGCAAAACGGGGCGGATCGGGGCGGATCGGATCGGAGCAGACACAAATACCAAATTTGATTTGCCCCGTCCTCGGATCGGAGCAGATCTGCTCCGTATTCTATACGGGGCAGATCGGATCTGCTCCAAAAGACGTTGGATCAGAGCGGGTCAACAGATCACGGATCAAATTGCCATCCCTACATGTCGTCGGAGTAAACCTTCTTCTTTTAAATTAGAGAATATAGCTATATTTGTAAATCAACAATTTTTTCTTTTATCCTTTTGTCATAAAACTTTTTTGTTAAGCTTTATCAGCAGCATTAACATTTTACGGGCTGCTCAATGTGTCAAATTAGTGAAACAGTCAACGATTCCAGTAACTTATTATCACGTGCATGGCGTAAGGGTAAAATTGTCATTTTAGGTCTTTCCTTTATTACTTATGTTTTCCTTTCCTTATTATTTATTTCCCTTTCTCTCTCCCCACCCAAAACCGTCATCATCACCATCACTCTCAACAATAAATCTGAATAAAGAGATATTTTACAATTTTATAAATTCATACAATTAACATACAAAATCAATAATCAAATTCAACAAATATATCTTTTGATTGTATATATAGTAATCATACAGTAGATTGAAAATTTTTAGAGAGAAAAATTGGATTTGAGAGAGAGATGAAACACATTTTCAAGAAGCTTCATCACCGTCCTAATCGATCCAATGAAACTCCTCACCAACAATTTGCAACAACTGCATTATCAACTTCGTCGTCATCGTATTCTGTTTTCGATCAACAGACGACAACGAGTTCAACAGCTTTCGACGCCTCTACTTTGGCGATTCTATTTTTAATTTGTTCAACGATTTTGTTGGTGACTGTTGCTGCTCCTACGACGTCGTTTTCTTTGGCGATTGTTAGTGCTGGTGTTTCTATGCATAAGTATGAGGAGGATAATTGTTTTACATCGGAAGAGGCGTATCAAGTTTAGCTAGTCCAGCGTTGAGTGTATCGAAATCGTTCGGGGATGATTCTTTGAGTTTTGTTGATGTTAATAACGATCATCATTAGATTCTATCTGATAGTTAAATTAATGATATGGATGTTGACTCTCAATCGAGGCAATACTGGGTGGGTTTTGTTGTTTGTTGAATTACTAAATTTGATTGAGTTTTAAGTGTGGTGTATTTCACCATTATTAATGTGGTTTGAATTAGGAGAATATAGTAATTTTGAGAGTTGAATGGTTTGGTGGGGGCAGAAAAGAAAAATAAAGAAAACACAGGGAAGAGAAGAGGAGATTGAAAATGGTTTTGGTTCGGACCTAAAATGACAATTTTACCATTGACTTCGATGATATGCGCCACACACGTGATAATAAATGACTGGAATCATTGTCAGTTTTACTAGTTTGTCACATTGAACAACCCTTAAAATGTTCATGCAGGCGAGAGCTTAAAATATGACAAAAAGAGAAAAGTAAAAATTGTTGGTGTATAAATATAGTGGTTTTCTCTAATTTAAAAAAGAAGAAGGTTGACTCTAATGACATGTGTGAGTCACATGACAATAATTGACCTGAAACGTTGAGTTTGAAACACCATGTCTTTTTTAGTTCCACTATATTTGATACAGCTGCACCAAATATTAAAAAAAAATCGAATTTTGCAGACAATTGGAATGAATCATAAACCAACTTTGGAGTCTTATTGAAAGAGCTACATGCATTCAATTATTTATTAACAAATTTCATATTGAGCTGAAGTCTTTTAGGAATCACAATGGAACCATTGTGAATATCTCTGCTAGATATTTTTAACTGAAGATATTATAATGAAATTTTCTTTTGTCCTTTTAAACATTTTTAACTGAAGATATTGACACAAATGTCAAACATTGAAAATTTATGAAGTTATTTTTCAGACAACATCGTTAATAATGTAACTTTGTTAGACATTTTGCTCCCAAACTTAATAGGGTTAATAATGTGACCTGTTACTCAATGAAGATGAATATTATGTATTTGCAACTGAGAAGGTATGCATTCATCAAAAAAAAAAAACTGAGAAGGTCTGCTAAAATGATTTTGTATACGATTGTGAGGGGTATAAGGATCTAGATGGTTTAATTTCTTTTTTCTTATTGTGGGGGTGGGGGGTGGGGTGATCTCGAACATTGATTTATGAAGAATTTTTTCCAAAATTTATTTTATTAAGCGTATACTAATTTGGTAAAAAGAGAAGGTATAATTTATCTATAATTTAGTTGCATAAAGTTCTATAATTTCCAATGAAGAATTTGGAATTTCTGTCGTTAGTACTTCCTTATTTTGTGAGGTGGAAATTTAGAATTGAGATATTGACGGTAAAGATGGACCTCAAAACAGTGGCAAATCAGACCATATCTAAGAAGGCAAATATGACACTTTAGAAGTGGCCTCAAGTGAGATGAAATGAAATGGTCACAAGGGTGATAAATAATTTCTAAGCTATAATGAATTCTTAATTATTTTTCTATTTACTTCTTTGTATTCGAGTGTCTATACATGTCGAATTTTCAGTTCATATTTTTTGTTCGGTTTAAAATTGTGCAAATTTGTGGTTCTGTAATTTTTATAAAATTAGAAGTCTCAAAGGTTGCGTTAATTGTTTAAACTGTTATTAATACTACAATTTAACCACAAAAATTGTGGGTGAATATTAATTATTTATCTCTTAAATTCAGTGGGCAACAGAGCAAAGTTCCCATGCAAATGTGTGGAGCCCTCAATCAGGGACGAATACAGGAATTGTCTGTTAAACTACAACAGTATACCGACTTACCTATAAAAAAAATAAAATAAAATAAAATAAAATAAAAAAATTGGAGGAGAACTTCATAAAAATTTCCGAACTACATATAAAAATTACTATATTTAATATTATTTTAAAAAATCTCGGGGACGGGAATCGTCCCTTCCCTCAACTAGTCTTTAGTAAAAAAGAAAGACCGGATGTAAAATTCTAGATGGATTTTGAGAAACTAAATGGAATTATTGTATCGTGAAGGAATACTGTATTGCTTTTATTTTGATTTTTCATAATTAATTTTGGGATTGAAAATATCAAATCAAATCCAGACGTGTGATAAGTAAAACTGAACGTAATGTGATACTACTTTAATTGGGCCAAACTATTAACGCAAAGACATTTATCAGGTATCTGGGCCTTACGGGCTATACCCACCATTACTCACAAGTCAGGGCCCAGGGGAACTTTGAGGCCCAATGTGGCTGAAAGATAGGTGTCAAATCTCAACAAACCCGTATATTTCAGTCAGTATTCGGTAGAAACTAATGTTTCTATTCTCCCATCTTCCTTTCAAAACAAATAATTCATTTGTTCTAATTTGAATTTTTATATTGAGAAATCTCCTATATTTAGCACCAACTATTTAGCTAACTAGCATAAATAACAAAAAAAATTATTAGACTATTTTTAGCATCAACAATTTACGGGATGCTCTAATTGTCAAATTAACGAATTCGATGACTTTTCAGGCAAAAAAAAAAATGAGCACGTGAGCAGCACATGCGGCCGGTGAAGAGGCTAAAGTGGTCCGTTTCTTTAAAACTCTAAACATCATCTTCTTCCCCCCTTTCTCATTAAGAGCCCTATAGACCTGGCCTACCACTTCGTCATGGACCACTTGGTTCAGAATTAACCACATTACCTCTTTTGATTAAAAAAAAAAATTCTCATAAGACCCCACCTGTTTTTATTATTTTAATCAAAAGCGTGATATGATTTGAATGCTGCACTAAGTGTAGTCCCATGACATGCTAGTAAAGGCCAAATCCATATCAGAATTATTCCTATATATCAACCCAATTTTACCAACAAAAATTTTCCACTCATTGTCAAATCTTAATCCACACACCAATTTTCATCTCTCTCCTCATCAAGGTGTAAGAAAAATCCAATTTGGGCTACTCAACTAACTTGAAGAAGACATCTTGACCCGAAATTGGGTTTTTTATTGACCCGAAATTATCAAGTAGCCCAAATTGGTGAATTTGCTTTAACATTTGGACAATGAAAAAGCAATAATGGGTTAGTTGCCAACATATTTACAATGCTTATTATTATGAAGTAAACTGGTTTAAATTTATCTTCTGTTTTATTCTTTTAAGAAAAAAGTAACTGAAGTCTTGCAGTGCATGAAAATATGCAGTCTTGTTGAGTGATTATTTTGAATGCTTGTATGAAAATTGAAATCCTACTGGGGAAATTTCTGTATGGGTGGCATAGCATTGCAAGACTTTTGTAAAATAGTGAGTTTTTGGATTGCCAAGCAGTTCTAATCTGTTTGTCTTGGTGTCTCAAAAACAAAGTCAGCTCTGTAAATAATCTCCCTTTCCCAGTACATCTGGAAACTAAGAAGGTTTCATTATTGACCAGAAATTGGATTTTTTCTTGACCCGAAATTATCAAGTAGCCCAAATTGGGTTTTTTCTTTACACCCTTTTTTTTTTTTCTTTACACCTTGATGAGGAAAGAAGATAAAAATTGGTGTGGATTAAGATTTGACAATGAGTGGATGAATTTTTTGTGGTAAAATTGGGTTTAGAGTTAATAGCTATTTATACCACTAAACTATTTACGAATTTCTCTTTATAGTACTAAACTATTTTTTTTATCTAAATATGTCACTCAACTATTTACGTTTATCAAAAAATATACATCACTCAACTATTTACGTTTATCAAAAAATATACAACCACCCATTTTTTTGGGTGTTTTCAGCCAGCAATATGTCACGTGAGTTGCTTCGGAACATGAACAACGACGAAAAGGAAAAGAAATATTGGAAACGTCGGGCCATAACTGCTTAATTTAACAGACCCGTTTGCCCTTGCAACAACAAATTAAGCAGTTATCGCCCGACGTTTCCAAGATTTCTTTTCCTTTTCGTCGTTGTTCATGTTCCGAAGCAACTCACGTGACATTGCTGGTCGGAAAACACCCAAAAAATGGTTGTTGTATATTTTTTGATAAACGTAAATAGTTGAGTGACATATTTAAATAAAAAAATAGTTTAGTACTATAAAGAGAAATTCGTAAATAGTTTAGTGCTATAAATAGTTATTAACTCATTGAGTTTATATCCAGGGCTCTTATTGAGGAAGAGGAAATGGACCATTTTGCCCTTTTCACCGGCAACATGTGATGCTCACGTGCCCATTTTTTGTCTGAAAAGTCGTCCGATTCGGTAATTTGACAATTAGAGAAGCCTGTAAATTTTTGGTGCTAAAAGTAGCCTAATAAAAAGTTTTTGCTATTTATACTAGTTGGGTAAATTGTTAGTGCTAAATATAGGGAATTTCTCTTTTTATATTTTTTTTGCTAAATAAATTCTGTTTCCATTAATCACAAATAGCCGAGGCCATTACAATCAACAGAAAATCTGAAAATACAGAAAGTAAAGGTTATACAATGATTTAAAAAATCACGATAACAGACAAAAGACACATCCAAGAAAACTTGGATGGTTAGGAAAAACAACTAGAAAAACTAGACAACTAAACAAATACATTAATCTTCTTCTTCAAAGCATCTTCATCGCCATTTTTGAACCACAGGGACAGGAGAATATCACTTTCAACATCTTCCTTAGGGGTCGACAATTTATAGGACCATGGGCGTATCAACCGTCCTACAAATTGCCTCGGGAAGATGTAGAAAGTAGATAAAGGGCCCAGATCAAGTCCGGGTTGAACGAATCCTCCTAGAAAAATAGAAAAAAAGTCTAGATCTGTGAAGATCTGAGACTCATCTAACCACTGTGTCTTGAATCTTGAAGAAAAAAACTCTGAAAAAGGTTTCATATGATTCGTAGTACAAAATAGAGTAATATAAACGGAACCAAATGACCAAGATTTGACCATTGGCCGGAGCCAACGGCCAAATCTGGCCAGCAGCAGCAACAGGGGGAAGAACAGGAGGAAGAGAGAGAAGGGAGAGACCAGTTTAAAATTTGACTAGCTTATTAAAGAAAATAAAATTTCTATATAGACCAGTTTAATGTGTACTTTATTGATCTAAAAGTGAGCACATCAGTTTATAATTATCTCTCTCTTCATTATGTGTTGATATTGATAGTTTTGGACAATAATATCTATCGAACCTGGTTCATATTATAATTATTCTTAAAAAAAATTATTTGTTTTACATAAGTTACAATAATAATAATAATAATAGAACTCATATGTTAGTGCATATAGAATGTTAGTTATGAGATGTGGAAAGAAAACACGTTCATTTTAAGAAAGTAAAAATTCATTTAAAAAAAATTAAAATGAAAAGTAAACATTTAATTTATGACGGATGAAATATCATTTATTTGTTTAGTTATTTTTTCAGGATTCCGACACTGATTTTTGCTTGTAAGAAGTGAACATATTTTCTATTTAGTCTTTTTCATACGAGTTTCATTAACATGTTATATATGGAGCTACTTAACACGGGAACATATATACATCTCAAGTATCAAACTTTTATGTCAAGTTATATGTAGATATCTACCGACACAAGTTCGCTTATTTGGTAAGAATTTGACACGTCCTTACAAATGTCAGTTGTTCAATTCCCTCTGCTGATGTGAGGGCTGTGTTGACTGGTGATCTGTAAGTACTCTTGTAAGCAACATATGGTCCTTAGGGTCTACCATGACCTGTGGTGGTGACCGAGCCGAAACCCACTCAAACTTTCATTTTACCAAAAAAATAAAAAAATAAGTAGATATCTAGTTACGTACACACAATCGCAATGTATAAAATTCAATGCACAGCCATATTTTTCAATTGTCTTATTCATGATTTTTGTAAGCGGTATGAATATAAACACGTTCTTTTTTTTCTTTTTTTTTTTTTTTTTATGTCAAGTTATATGTAGATATCTATCAACACAATTTAGCTTATTTGGTAAGAATTTGACACGTCCTTACAAAAGTTAGTTGTTCAATTCCCTCTGCCAACGTGAGGGCTGTGTTGACGAGTGATCTGTAAGTACTCTGGTAAGCGACATATGGTCCTTAGGGTCTGCCCTGACTCATAGTGGTGATCGGAGCTCGAACCCACCAAAACTTTCATTTTACCCCCCCCAAAAAAAAAAAAATGTAGATATCTAGTTACGTACACGCAATCGCAATGTATAAAATTCGATGCACAACCATATTTTTCAATTGTCTTATTCATGATTTTTGTAAGCGGTATGAATATAAACACGTTTTTTTTAAAAACATAATATAAGCATGATCAACAAACGTTTTACTACACTTATTATCTTTTTCTTTTTTCCTTTTTTTTTTTTGTCACCTAACCTTTCCTGCGTACTTTTCTCAATATATGCAGAATAAGATTCCGTTTATTAAATCAACATATTCTACAGCCAATGGTTGGATCACATTTTTTAACGAATATGCATAATAAAAGGGGGGAAAAAAAGACAAGCTATGGCAGAAATTGGAGAATAAACTCTCTTTACCTGAGAAATACCTCTTTAGATTACAAGAAAAAATTATAATAAAAAGAAAAAGCAGCGAAATCTTTGATGGCTTCTTTCGTTTGGAATGTTACTGATTATTTTCTTAATTTGGGATGTTAGATTATGTTTGACTTTCTTGTATTTTAATTTTATGGATTATACCGAGTGACGGATTTGACTCCTCTGAAAAAATTGGTTTAATTCTAATTATATGTTCATGAATAATGATTAAGTTTATATTATTAAATTAGTGACCCTGCTAGAAATTTTGGTGACCCCACACTCAAACAATATCGAACGAAGAAAACAATGACGTGGTGATTCAAATTTCTTGAGTGTCGTGTGAATTTCAATCAATTTCTTTATTATTTTTGTATTTATTTAAAAGTGTGGGAATATGGGACAAAAAATAAATCCACTTGGTTTCAGACTTGGTATAACCCAAGATCATCTATAATATTTTTCTTCAAAACTTTGGCTTGTCTCACGCATAATATGATTTTTTTTTTGAGAAATCCGTAAAAATATATTTATATTTACTAACTAATATTCACTTTGGAGTTAGAGGTATTTTTGTTCCTCTATTTCATTCCCTAGAGGAAAGTTGCTTGCAATTTTGTTAATTTGTTAAAACCGTAATAAAAAAGTAGTTTTATTATAAATAATAGTTTTTACTAGAAATATAGAATAGTTTATTGGGAAAAAATTCTTATAAAAATGTGATGTTTTTATTAAATATTGTTGGGGAGGCCGCCCTCCAAATCCGCCAATGTACACGCCCCTTCTTCCCCAATATTTCTGAAACGTCGAATTTTCAATAGGAAAATTTTAATTTATTTCTTGGTTCTGTCCCTAGATAAGTGTCCATATATCCTGTATCCATCACTTATTATACCTATAATAGTTTGACTTCAATATGGGATGTTCGATTATGTTTGACTTTCTTGTATTTTGATTTTATGGATTATACCTATAATCAGTTGACTTCTTTGAGAATTTGACCTTGGATAATTCCCAACATTGCTAAGATCACAACACTTTCTCTTTCGAACAATAATAATTAAAATGAGATTTTTGAGTGATTATATTTAATTTGATATTTTCTTTCTTTGGCATGCATGCGATATTGTTTTTAGATTTTGGTGTTGCAAATAATATTTTTTAAAAGAATATTATTTTCTATTAGAAAAGGTTGGAAAAAAATAGTAGGAAGTGAAGTTTAAACTCAAAACATCTATGTCTCCAAAATTCAATTTTTGGTAACTAAACTCGTGCTTTTTGACAATTATTAGGTGAAAGAAAGTAGAAGTATAAACCAGTTTAATCAAAATTCGACTTGCTCGAACTCTATTTAGTTGAACTTGACTCGACTAAAAAACTTTTATAGTCAAGCTTAACTTGAGGTCAGAGGCTAAAAGCAATGACGAAGGCGGGGGAATGACAAGATTTTTAAAAATACTACTATTTATCGAAATTTTATGTGTATTTTGGAAAATTTTATCAATTTCGCCCCTCCCCACAAGAATTTTTTTTGCCATTTTTATTGCCCCCAAATTTTTTTTGCAAGTTCGCCCCCAACACCAACTTTCTGGCTTCGTCCCTGGCTAAAAGTCGTTTATGATCTTATATAATTGCTTTTCACTTGGATAATTTGTGAGCTCGATAAGATGTCATGAATGTTGTGCTTGGGAAAATAACAGTTGAAATCATAACATAATAGGGAGGGAGTGTTTGAGTAGGGATATCAATGGGGCCGAGTGGGGGCCGAGACTATGGTCTCCAGCCCCGATCCGCCTTCTCCATCACCAGCACATCTCTGTCATTGGGGATCCCATTTTCGTATCAAGCGGGACCCATTCCAAATTGGGAAAATAGAGGAATTTTTTCTTCCAAATTATGGCTTTCGGTCAACTCCAACTAGAGAAATTAAGTAAACTTTTGACAAAAATATGTCAAATATATATAGCCTTTAAAAAAGAAAACATAATCGTAAACAAAAAATATGTAATACATGTTAAACGAAATATACTAGTTTAATCACTAAAAAGATTGGGTTCCTAAAGGTTCAAAAGATGGAGGAGTCTCGAAGAGATTGAGAATTTTCAGTATTTTTCCAATTTTAACGTTTTTTTATATTTTTAGATATTTTATGTGTTTTCTATTTGTATTTAGTGTTTTAGACGGGACAGACGCGGCATGTCGGGGCGGGCTAATGTATGGCCCGAGATATCATCTATCCCGCCCCCAGTCCCGATAGCGAGGGAAAAAATCATCCCCACCTCCACCCCGCCTTCGGCTTAAATTGGGGAATCCTCGCCCCAACTGGGCTGGGACGGGTTGGGCCTCCGATTCAACCGGGTTCATAGTCATCCCTATGTTTTAGGGAGTGTTTCTAGTTGGTTTAATATAGATAAGTAAAATAGTTATTGTAAGCCCTAAGGGAAAATGTGAGCAATCTAGTTGTGATTATAACAAACCATTGAGAAGTTCTCATGTTTGTGTGATATTGTATTTTGATGATAGGATATTTCACTCACACTTACATTGATGAAAATGGTAAGATAGCATCCATGACCCTCAAAGGTTCTATCATACAACCTTGAATATACCATATCAATGATCACTTTGAGGACTCATTGAGAAAAAGTTACACATTGCAAGACTCCGTGGCACAAGCTTGAAGTGGATTCTACAAGCCTTGGAAGTTGTTGCAATGTCAAGGAGAAGGAGGATAAAAAGTTAAGAGCTACTCAATCCCAAGTGTAGTTCATCCATGAAGTAGACTCTTAACAAAAAGAAGTGATGAAGTCCATAGCTCTACAACATTGAAGATTGCAAAAGGACTTCACCATATGAAGAGGTTGATAAAGGTCTCAAGCCAAACTTGAAGAAGTCTACACATCTAGAAGATTTGAAGACCTAAGAAGATTAGTCTAGTCTACATAGGTATATCCTTGTGACTAATCTTATTTTGAGAATACTAGTTTAAGTATGTCAAACTCTTGCATGTTTTCAAAACCACCATCCTTACTTTGATTTGATGTTTGAAAAGGTTTTTGAAAACATATGTTAGTGTTGGTTTGTGCCTAAGATCTTAAACTTGTTTTAATAGACTTTGAAAAATACTTAGGCATGAGTTTGAGAAAATTAGAAATGTGACAAAGTGGAAAAACCACTTTTGACCTTGAATCTGGTCGATAGGGTCATAGACCTCGGAAGAGCTGGTGAAGGTCGGTCTAACGACATGTGTTGTCTGGTCGACCGAGGTGTGTTTTTGTCCTTAGTCAATTTTGAATGTTGCAAGACTCCAAAGACTATATTGTTCGGACAACCATGCTTTAGGGATCGGTCGACCGAGCCATTTCTCGTGGACGACCGAATCACTCATTGTGGTCAACCAAGATGTGTCCAGTAGCCTGTTTACCTTGATTCGGAAGCACCCCGAATGACCTACTTGCTAGTTCGGTCGACCGGAGTGTCCCATCACAAAAAAAATATAGCCGTTGTAATTTTGTTTGCTTGTCATTTTTTTTCCTCTATATAAAAGCCTTTAAAGGCTGATTTTTCATAATCAACCAAGCCATAAGAGGGCCTTTGCTATACACATTTTAAACAATTATTCGAACACTTTCAAGTGCTTAATCTTTATATCTCTATCAAAATACATCATTTTGAGTAAGAGTTTCATACACTACTCTTCTATTCTCAATCTTGATTAGAGCTATCATTTGTATTATCCAGTCCATTGAGGGATTTATTGTTTGAGTTTAAATTGTAAAGTCTCATTTGTTGAGACTGTTTTTTCTCTTTGTGAGACTAGCTCTGTGTGAGTTAGGATTAGCTCTTTGTGAATTTGTCACTTTGTGAGATTAACTCTGTGTAAGATTGATTCTTCCTAAGCTTAGCTCTTAGTGGGGTTAGAAAAGCTCTTCGAGAGTGAGTTCTCTTTGTGAGACGAGTGAGAGCTCCGTGTGAGCAAGGCTCTATGTGAGCTAGAGAAGTGGTTCAAGTAAAACTCTTTATGAGTTGTCCACTTATGTAAAAAGATTGATCCCCTTCATTTGCTGTAAAGGGAAAGCTAGTGAAGTTGCCAAAATTATTGGGTGTGTCCTAAGGTAGTAGATATAGATCTTTGTGATCGAACCACTCTAAATCTCCGTGACTCATATACTTTATAGTTCATGTCTTGTTTTACCTTGTTTATATGTTACATGAACATAATTGTCTAAGAGTTGGTTGTAGAACTTGTGCTTGCTTCCTAACTTTATATATCTTGCTTGGCTTTGATTATATGACTTGTGTTGTTCCATCCTACAAGCTTTGCATATAGGAATTTTGACTTAGCTTATCCTTGAGCATATTCACCATCTTGTGTTCCTATGTGTTGCATCTAACACACTATGTCATCTAAGCTTTAACTCACATTATGTGCCCTAATCCACATACTTGTTGTTAAGGCGATCACTTAGGCAAAGAAGAAAGTTTGAGAAACTAATTCGCCTCCCCCTCTTAGGTTCTTCCATATCGGGTATTTCAATGCCCTTTTTTTTATAGCAAAACTACACCATTTCACTTTCCATTTGAATTTTTTGGTTTAATAAGTAGCTAAGGATGGGAATTGGTTGTTGAGCTGAGCTAAAAGGGAGTCGTTGGGGTTGATGATCATGATTTGATGAAGAGTGAATTTTCAGTTTCCACTGTTGATTCTACGTCAGAGGAGTACAAGCTGAGTTAGAGGGAGGAGATTCACTTTGGAAACCAAACCCTAACAATTTAAAGGAAGTTCCCCAAATTTTCGGGTATCAAAATTATTATAAGAAAAGTGGCTTTTGCTTCTTCTTCATGTTGTGAGTTTTCCTACAATGTAAAGCACCATCTCACCTTATTTCCATGCAACAATCTATCTGAATCCATGCCGTCAATTGGTCTCCTTTCAATTACATCTCAATAATGGTCCATGTTATAGTTCTTCTGTTAGTCTTGGTTAGAGTTTCCCATCTTCATTTGTTGTAAAGGGAAAACTAGTGAAGTTGCCAAAATACTTAGGTGTGTCCTAAGATAGTAGATGTAGATCTTTGAGATTGAACCACTCTAAATCTCCGTGTTTGCTCTCTAACCCTTACTCATTTACTTTATAGTTCATGTCTTGATTTACCTTGTTTATATATTACATGAACATAATTGTCTAAGAGTTGGTTGTAGCACTTGTACTTGCTTCCTAGCTTTATATATCTTGCTTGGCTTTGGTTATATGACTTGTGTTGTTCCGTCCTAGAAGCTTTACATATAGGAACCTGGACTTAGCTTATCCTTGAGCATATTCATCATCTTGTGTTCCTATGCGTTGCATCTAACACACTATGTCATCTAAGCTTTAACTCACATTATGTGCCCAATCAACATACTTGTTGTTAAGGTGTTAACTTAAGCAAAGAAGTTTTGAAAAGAGAAAAACTTTGAGAACCTAATTCGCCTCCCCCTCTTAGGTTCTCCCCGTATCGGCTATTTCAGTGCTTTTTTTTTTTTATAGCAAAACTACACCATTTCAATTTGCTGATTTAATAAGTAGCTAAGGATGGGAATCGGTTATTGAGCTGAGCTAAAAGGAAGTTGCTGGGGTTTATGATCATGATTTGATGAAGAGGGAATCTTCAGTTTCCACTGTTAACTCTAAGTCAGAGGAGTACAATCTGAGTTGGAGGGAGGAGATCCACTTTGGAAACCAAACCCTAACAATTTAAAGGAAGTTCCCCAAATAACGGGGTATCAAAATTATTATCAGGAAAGTGAATTTTGCTTCTCCTTCCTCTTGAGAGTTTGTCTTCTACCAATTCTTTAACCTAATCCACTACAACAACAAAAAAAAATTGCCTGTTAGGACGAATTTTTCGTGACGAAATACTGCATTGTCACGAAAATTAGTTGTTTCGTCACGAAAGGTCAACCATTCGTGACGAAGAGGAGTTTTCGTCACGATAGGTATAGCTTTTGGTGAGGAAACTTTTCTTTGTCATGAAAGGTCAATCTTTCGTGACGAAACTAGTATTTGTCACGAAAATTTTCGTCTTAAAATAAATTTTTATTTTATTTTATAAATATACATATATAAGTATCCTATAATTTAGAATATAATTTTAATTTTTATATTTGTTTAGTCTTTATAAAAGTATTACAAAAAAATAGTATCCAACTAGAATAATTTTATTCATATTTTGATAACAATTTAATACACAAATACATTGACGAAAATGTATTAATTTTAATTTAATTCATAAAAAAAAAAATCACAACACAAAGAAAAATTAAAATAACTAAAGGTTCAAAATACAAAATTTCATTATAATAAATATAATAGGAACAATATGTTACAAATGACTAACGTAGCTCAGTGGGCAAGTGCATTACATACAGGTGGGAGGTCTTGAGTTCAATTCCCACCGAAAGACCTTTCCCGACAGGGTTCGCAGGACAAACTTGGTGACGGACAAAATTTGTCACGAAAGGTCTTTGGTGATGGAAATTCTGTCTTTTTTTGATGAAAAATTTTGTCACTAAAAACCTATTTTTTTGTAGTGATCATTGAGAATTCAAGGCTACTATGATCTTGGAGCTGGCTTGAGAGTTTGATTCAATCATCTATTTCTTAGTATTATTTATATAGAGATTATGTTAGTTGCGTAATGTTAGTGAGGACTGCTGATTACACTATTATCTATTATTGTAATCTGTTTGGAGTTGAACTGTGTTCGTTGAGGTGGGATTTGCTTTGTCTTTTTATACTATAATCTGATTCTAAGGAGATACCGAGATCATATATAAATATATACTGGGGCTAATTTGCTTTCTGTTTGGTATTCCCTGGTTATATATTCATTTTTGTTATGTGTTTATTGTGTGAGTTTGGGGTGAGACATGACATAATAAAGCATAAATAAGACACAAAGTTTAGGACACGCTTGGATGTGGATTTTGATTGTTCTCGTGTGACCCATGTAAGACGATGGACACTGAACTATCCCCAAATGACCAAAATACTGAAATTGATTGTGAGTATTAAAAAATAAAGAGTCAAACCCATTTCCTAAGGAGATTTGTATCACTTATTTATAAACTTATGATTTAACATCTTCCATTCTCAATTATTTTTAAAAGGATATGTAAGTCATGAATTATTTTCACATTGTTTAATTGCAAAAACATCTAATAAAACTATTACAAAGAGTTTTTACAATATATGGAAGTCTAGAAGTCTTATAATATAAGAAAAATTGAAAATGGAATTAAACAATAAAAAGTCTCAAAAACTAGTTTCAAAATTCAAAAATCTAAAGTTTACCATAGTGGACAATCTTTGTCCTTCATTGACAAGGGAACAACTTGTAGATTCTGCAATTCGGTCTCTAATTTTTTACAATAAAATTTTAGAATTTTCAATTGAGTTCTCCAAATGTCTTAAAAGCTAAATAAACACCCTACATAACATGAAAATATTTTTTTAGGTGAACCTATCTAAATCATGCGAGATAGAGGAACTCTTTTTATATCATCAGGGTAATGATCCATCAACCTGCTAGCACTATGGCATATTTGGCTTTTGGTGGCACTGGATAAATGCCACGAAAAGTTGTTTAAGTGCCATAAAACTACTTTTGTGGCACTTGTGCGACACTTTTTCAAAGTGCCCCCACAAGTGGTGTCGCTTTTTTCCGTAGCACTAATTAAGTGCCATAAATATATTGGCAGCACAATTTGTGGCACTTTTTAAATGCCACAAACACATTGAAAATATGACATATTTTGCGGCACTTTTTGATAAATGCCGCGAAAATAATTTACTGTTTTTAATTAAATAAAAAAATTATTTATAAAGAAAATAAAATAACAAGAAGATCCTTAAGCCTAATCCATAGTCACACATTATCTTTAATTTAATATTTGCGCTTCACAGGGTTTGAACACTTAACCTCTCACTGCAAACACTAACGCTCTAACCAATGAACCACAATGACATTTGTTTTAATTTTAACCAAATTTGTTTATATAACATAACAATAAATTTTATTTAATTACTTTTAAATTTGATATTTATATTTATTAATGTATATTAACAACAACCAATTAGAAATAAAACTCTTTTTTTTTTTTTAAAAATTGAGTAAAAATAAAATACTAAATGAAAACTAGCTACAAATTTTAATCTTCACATCATACGAATTATAAAATAAGTCAAAACTAATAAGTTTATTTATTATATTTTTTAGTTATATATTATTGTTAATATAATATTTTTAAAATTGGATGACATGAATTCAATAACTAAATATTTTCCATTTCTTTTGTAAAACTTGAAAATGTAATAAAATTGATATAAGAAATGTATAATATAGAATATATGAAATTTCGAGCAATGTGAGTTTTTTTTGTATTTCATCTAAAATATTTTGTTTAATAATTTTAAAATGAAAAAATTAATTAATTTCATAGTCAATTAATTATAATTATTTATTATCATTAATAAAATATATTTTATTAACTTTTAAAATTGAAACACTCAAATAGTAATATCAATATTTTTTCTTTAAATTACTTTTAAAATAAATTTCATTTATAATGTTTCATATCTTTATGAAATTAAATGGTTAATTATCTTATGGAATATTATGTGGTACTTTACATGCCACAAATTTTAAGGTAATAGTTTAAATTTTGATAGATTAGTCTAAAAATGCAAAAAAAATGCCATATATTTTGTGGCACTTTATGTGGCAATTGAACAAATGCGACAATATTTTGTGACACTTGTTTAAAAATGCTACGAAAATGTGACATTTTTCTCAAAATTGCCATAATTTTGTGGCACTTCATGAGGCAATTGAAAAAATGCCATAAATTTTGTAACACTTATTATAAAGTGTCACAAAACTATGGCATTTTCGCATAAATGCCGTAAATAAATGACATATATCTAAGTGCCACAAGCTAAGTGCCACCAAAGCCCAATTTTGCCATAGTGTAGTTCGTTTTATGAGGCACAAACAGGAAAATTTATCCTGGAAGCGGAAGAATTGCTGAAACTGCGTGAAACCCTCACAGGGGTTTATGTACAAAGAACAGGTAAACCTTTATGGGTTGTATCCGAAGACATAATGAAATGGATGTAGCCGTAGCTTGTTGGAAACCCAGCGTTTTTACCGATGCACAAAGAAAATCTTTTGTTGCGAATGAACAAGATATTGAGGAATTGTCCATACGTAAAATCAGAATTATTGCTACGGGCCTTTTCCACAGAAAAGGAGAATCTTGTGTTCCAATAGAAGCAGAAGTGGTGTGGATTATTCAAGAATAGAAGTCGATTTGCTTTATAAAAAGAAGATATCAATCAAATATTGACATTAAAAAGTAAGAAGGGAAATTTGAACACACAGTCTGATTCTAAGGAGATATTGAGATCATATATAAATATATATTGGGGATAATTTGCTTTATGTTTGGTATTCCCTGGTTATATATTCATTTTTGTTATGTGTTTATTGTGTGAGTTTGGGGTGGGACGTGACATAAGAAAGCGTGAATAAGACACAAAGTTTAGGACACGCTTTGATTGCCTAAGGAAAGATTTGTATCACATATAAGTTTATGGGTTAACACTTTTTATTGTCAATTGGTTTTAAAAGAATATGGAGGCTCGTGAATATTTTTACAGGGTATCAGAGCGGACTCTTAGATGATAGATGTGTAAGTTCATAATGCCCATATGGGCTTGTTTGTCTTAATGTCCGGAAGTGGACTTTGATTGTTCTCGTGTGACTCATGTAAGACGATGGATATAGAACTGTCCCCAAATGACCAAAATAGTGAAATCGATTCTCAGTGTTAAAATATAAAGTCACAAATCCATTTCCTAAGGAGATTTGTATCACTTATATTTATAAACTTATTATTTAACATCTCGCATTCCCAATTATTTTTAAAAGGATATGTAAGTCATGAATTATTTTCACATTGTTTAAATGAAAAAAAAATCTAATTAAACTATTACAAAATATGGAAGTCTAGAAGTCTTATAATATAAGAAAAATTGAAAATGGAATTAAACAATAAAAAGTCTCAAAAACTAGTTTCAAAATTAAAAAATCTAAAATTTACCAGAGTGGACCATCTTTGACCTGCATTGACAAGGGTACAACTTGTAGATTCTGCAATTCGGTCTCTAATTTTTTACAATTAAATTTTAGAATTTTCAATTGAGTTCTCCAAATGTCTTAAAAGCTAAATAAACACCCTATATAACATGAAAATATTTTTTTAAGTGAACCTATCTATTAAAAGAAATATTGAGATTTAAAAAGTAATAAGCGAGATTTGAACGCATAACCTATGTTATATAAGATCCCAACATTAACTACTAGATTAAAATCATGTAGGCTGAATGAAAACATAAGAGTTAAGACGTGGGGATTTAGACATTCTTAACTTAAAAATTAACAAACATATACATTTTTAAGCAAAAAATCATTAAAAATAGAAGAAAAATTAGATAAATCACGATTTACCAGGCCCATTAGGTGACTTGTGGATCTGATATATCAACGACTAACTAATCTGTAGTTGTCTTTGCTAGGTCGATAATGGTTACTTGAAGCATGCTTACATACCATTCAGTAATCTTCGTCATTTCAAATGTGAATTGATAATCATATTCAGCCCCTTAAAGTATAGCGCCCTTGTTGGGCCCAGTACAGCAGTTGGTACTTATGTCTATATTTATATACCTTTCAGTAATGTCAAATATTTCTGACGTGGATTGAGTATCATATTCAACCCTTTTAAGGTTTTAACATTCTCCCTAGAGAGTACGGTGACAAAAAGTCGGCGACCAATTAAGGGCGTGAGATTCTAGAAATATATTCCATAAAGTACGATATAATACTTACTTTTCATACTTGTGATTGTTTCCTGCTTTAATGAATAGTGTCACACTTGAAAGTCTCACGACAAATTATTTGATAATCGTAATTTTTATACCAAAATATATTTTGAGATGATAATGGTAATTGGACCTGTGCGTATTTCTATTATGATAATCTAAAATTTTCAAATATAGGATTTCGTACACACCTTCTCCAGGGTCCTATCATTTTCATAATAGTATAGAATTTCCTCAACAAAACAAAAGGTATTCTCTCCTCCCAAATTGAATTCCACATTTAACATGTTCAAGAATTAAAGCGAGTAGTTTTTTTTTTTAAACCTCATAGGAGGAGGAGTTCAAGAAGAATGAAATTTATTAAGCCCCACGTAGAAGGCGGGTAATGAACTCTCGACATCACGATCGTGGGCAGTGCCAAACCCTACAGGGCTATGAACACTTTGATATTAAAGCGAGTAGTCTAATTATGAGGAAGTTGTGTTTTACTTTCTCTTCAGTATGATTCGAACACTCTATCTACCAATTGAAGTGAAAGTGTCTTATTGCTTAAAATATGTTGTGTAAGAAAAATAAATTTATTTAGAAAATAAATATTTATTTTCAAACAAAATAAAATAAAAAAGAAGTAATTAAAGTGCTGCACGTATGATGCTTAGAACTTTAAGAAGTTTTGCCAAGTTAGAACTATAAGAAGTTAGAAGCCATACTTTTTCATTTTTTTAAGAATAAGAGAATGGGGAATCAAATGAGGCAAAACAATCGTAAATCCCTATTTCTATACTTAACCACTCACAATTAATCACATGTATATGTAAGAGTGAATGACTCTAATTAGACTTTAACAAATTTATTTTTTCTCTTTTTAGACATAAACTTTATTTTTGTACATTCATGAAGGTAAACAATTTACGGAGCGCCCGATACAGAAAAAAAAAAGTAGATTCCGGTCAAAATTGACCACGTGTCGATGACATGCCGGTGGGGGTAGGGGTAAAATTGTCAATCTGAAAAATATTTTTTTAGTGAATAGTTTTATTTGGACAACAACAATTTTACTTTTCTTTTTTTAGACAAAAACTTTTTTGTTTGTACATTTATAACATAAACAATTTTCGGACTTTTATAATTAGAATTTGTCATGTATTTTATCCGTATATTTTAATTGAAAGTATCAAAATGTGAAGAATACGAATAACGAGAGAAATAACGATTCTACATTATTATTGATTCAATACATGAGCAGTACCTATATCTATACTTTTATACAACTACCATATAAGAGTAATTGTAACTAACAAACTTGAGCCGTAAAATATCTAACATAAAAGAAGGAAAGAATGACTCTACATTATTATAGATTAGACAAATGAAAAGTATATGTATCTATACTTTTATATAACTACCATCTAAGAATAATTGTTACTGACAAAATTGAGCTGAAAAATATCTAATAGAAAAGATAGAGAAATAATGAATCTACATTATTATTTATCAATACAAGAAAAAGTAAATGTATTTATATTTTTATACAACTACCATCTAAAGAGTATTTGTAACTAACAAAGTTGAATAAAAAATATCTAAAAGAAAAGATTACAAGAGAGAAATAACTCGTAGACCGCTAATTAATCCAACTCCTCTCCACAAACGTTTAATAATAATTGTTTCATCTTTGCCACAAATGTTTATCGAGTTACATGTGCATTCTTTATTATTTCTTACTCTAAACCGACTTCAGCTTGATATTGTCCAAACTTCGTGTCTTTGGAAATTTATAATTATAGAAGCCCGGAAATTGTTTAATGTTATAAATGTATAAATAAAAAAGTTTTTGTCTAAAAAGAGAATAGTAAAATTGTTGGTGTCCAAAATAAGGCTATTCATTAAAAAAAATATTTTTAATAGATAATTTACCTCTACCTTCAACGGCATGTTGTCGGCACGTGACCAATTTTTATTGAAAGCTACTACTTTTTCTATATCTGGCTTTTCATAAATTATTTATGTTAATAAATGTATAAAAATAAAATTTACACATAAAAAGAGAAAAGTAAAAGTCATTACCGTCCAACTAAATTCATTCATTCTAATTGAAAGAAATATATATAATGAATTTTACGTGATTGGATTGCTCTTTCTCTCTCTAAGATGAAAGCTCCTCATTCTCTCTAATTTGAGATTCTTTCTAGACTCATCAGCCTTGCTAATGTTGTCTGTGTTACTGCTTAGTGATCCTGAGCCTTTTTTCAAATCCAACCTCTAGTGGTGATAGATTATTGTCTTTTTGGATCTTGGTCTTCTATGATATTGGTCCAGTAAGCTGGCCTTAATCACTTTGTTTTGGTGATTTGGGCTTAATTGTTTTGGTTTTCTAGTGTTTTCGTCTGGTTCTTTTTTTTTTTTTTTTTTGTTTAAGTTCTTATTTATTTCAAATCTAAGATGGTACTTGCCTTATAAGATATTGGAAGATGTTTGTGCCATAGTTCTACTAAAAAGGCCTCATCTTTCATATATCTGATGTTGTAAGGTTATGTATTTCTCATCTATTAGTCTAGATCTATAACATTGCTCCTCATCTTCATATATCTGATTATATGGGGTTGAGTGGATCTCTTTTTTGATGTCAGATATTCTGTAGGTTTCTTTTAGACTGGATCTAAGTTACTGCTTTCCTTAAAAGTTATTTGTAGATGTGTGTGCCAAAGCTTAGCTATAAAGGCCTCATCTTCCATATATATGTTATATAGGGATTAAGTGTTTACTCTAGATCCTAGATTAACAGTGTGTTACTCTGTTTGTTGAATCTTTAGATCTGTGCTTAAAGCTCAGCTTGAATAGCCAGTTTCTAATAGATCAGATATCTGGGAGCCGTCCAATGGCTACTTTAGAATCTGATATTGATATTTGCGAGCCAGGTGTTCTTAACCTTTCTTCTGTTATCCACAAGACTCCTGAATGCTCAGAGTTTGTTTTGGTTGGGAAAATTCTCTCTAGGAAGGTGTTGAGTCTCAAGTGGGTCAAGGAAATCCTCATAAAAGTTTGGAAGGCAAGTGGGAATGTGAGATTCATTCACTTGGATCTTAATCGTTTCCTTTGCACTTTCGATCTTATGAATGATAGAGACCGGATCATTAATTCAGGTCCTTGGACTATTAATGGTTGCCATTTGATTCTCAAAGTTTGGAGTCCATCCGTCACTCTTGACGAGGTGGACTTTTCATGTTCGGACTTTTGGGTCCAGGCGCATGGTTTACCGCCTAACAGATTTAACAGCCAGAATGCTATGCTTATTGGTAATTATCTTGGGTCGTTTATTAGCTTTGATAAGGGGAGTAGTCTGAGTTTGCTTAGCCTTAAATGTGTTCGAGTTAGAGCCCAGATAAGAGTTGATAAGCCTCTTAAATCTGGTTTCTTCCTTGATAGGGAAGAAGGCTCTAGATCTTGGATAACTTTCAAATATGAACGGATGGCTGAGTTTTGTTTCAAATGTGGTTGTTTAGCCCATAGGGAGTCGGTGTGTGAAGATGTGATTAGTTATGTTGTCGGACCTAAAGACCCTAGGGTTGCTTTTGGACCTTGGATGCATGCAAAATTTAATGGAAGGGCCTTCACATCTGAGAAAAGTCCAGCTTATAAAGGTAATGTGGAGATGAAGGTGAGTGGGTCATCTGTTGTCCATGCTAACCTCAATGCTAAGGTTAATCAAGTTGAGAACCACTTAGGGGTTGGAGAACAAATTGGAAGCCATCATGGATCTACAAATTCAAATGGACAGGTAAGTGAGGAGGTGCATGATGTTTCAGAGGTACATTTTAAGGAACCTCAGGTAGGTCCCCTTTTTAAATCTCCTCCGGCTGGTATTCATATGTTGCATGCTCTTCCCTTGGCTGGTTATGTTCCTACTGTTAGTCCAAAACTTTCTCTGCATGATGTCTGGGCTTTTAGAAATAAAAGGAACATCTCGATAAACTCTTTTAAACCACGTAAAAAGCTTAGAGCTATAAAATTGTTAAAATGTAATGTTATTGATGATGCTTATTCTGATTTGGATGTGAATGTGGATTATATAATTGGCAGTAAGTTACCTGTATGTGTGGATTCTATGTATAATGATGAGGTAGATTCTGATTTTGTGGTGGGTAATTTGTATAATGAACATGTTAAACCTGGTCATTGCTTGGATCATCTCTCATCTTCTGGCAATGATAATCTTGTTTCTCATGACGTTTCTAGATCTGTTGTAATTGACTCTATTTCGAATCTGAGCATCAATCGGGATAAAATTTTTGTTAATAGGAATTATCATTCTGATTTTGAACCTGCCTTAATAGCTGATAAGGGGAATGTTTATATTATGTCTGAGGAAAAGATAACATCTGTTAAAAGAAAATTCATTCATGTAAAAAATTTGGCTAGGAAAGCACATGTTTGGTCTACTGATGAGCAGATTCCTTCTAGAGTTTTAGAGAAACCTCTAGAGGGGCGCAACTTTGAATTAATTTTATCTTCATCTTCTATGGCTGAGGAGGCGAGCCTAAGCACGCCCCCCACATTTCAATGATTGCTATTATTTGGAACTGCCGAGGTTTTGCCAAACCTCAAGCAGCTAGATCCTTGAGAATTTTTCTCAAGAAACATAATCCTGCTATTATTTTTCTTACTGAAACCAAGTTAATTTCTGTTAATAGAGTTGCTAGCACTGTTACTGGTCTTGGCTTTCCGAACTGTTTTGTTGTTCCTGCTATAGGATTATCAGGGGGTTTGGTTTTGGGTTGGAAGGATCATGTTAACATTAATGTGGTGAATTTTAATGTTAATTCTATTAATGCTCTAGTCTTGCCTTCTACGAATCATGCCCCTTGGATGTTTTCTGGTGTTTACTGTCCTTGTACTAATTCTCTTAAATCTGATTTCTTCTCATATATTAAGAAAGTGGGTACTGATTTTGGTGGTCCGTGGCTTATTATTGGTGATTTTAACTGTTTTATTGGCCAAAGTGAGAAATATGGGGGTAGACCGGCTGCTTCTAGTAGTTCAGGTGTTTTCGCCTCATTCATTGAGGAGGAAGGTCTTATCGACCTTGGTTTCAATGGTTATCCCTTTACCTGGGATAATAGTAATGGAGGGGAGGATAATATCCAAATTAGATTGGATAGAGGGCTAGTCAATACCTCTTGGAGGATGATGTTTCCTAAGGCCTCTGTCACTCATCTTACGGGGCTGTTTTCTGATCATAGACCATTGCTGCTTGATATTACCCCCAATAATCCTTCCTTGCCTAAACCCTTCCGCTTTGAGGAAATGTGGACAAAGGACTCGGGCTCTTTTCAAATTGTGGAGGACTCTTGGAATGAAAATGTGTGTGGCTCTCCTATGTTTAAATTGGCAGGTAGCATTTGCAATGTTAGGTATGCTCTTAAAAGATGGAACCAACATTACTTTGGTCATTTACAAACCAACATTAAGTTTTTGCACAATAAAATTGAATTCTTTCAATCTCAACCCCAAACAGCTTTTACAATTCAAAATAACAAAAGAGTTCATGTTGAACTTGATGATCTTCTTATAAAAGAAACTGTGATATGGAAGGAAAAGGCTAAATGTAAATGGCTAGAAGATGGTGATGCTAGTACTAAATTTTTTCATTTGTCTACCATCATTCATAGAAGGAATAATGCTATTGATAATTTGATTGACAGTGAGGGGAATTCTGTTTATGGGTGGGATAACATTGGTGTTTTATTTGGCGATTATTTTTCTGATATTTTCAATTCTGTTGCTCCTCGGTTCCCTGATGACATTGGTGATCTCATTATCCCTAGTATTAATGCTATGCAGAATGAGTCTCTTACTATTGTTCCTTGTGAGATCACGATTAAAAATATTGTATTTGCTATGCATAATGGTAAGAGTCCTGGACCCGATGGGATGTCTATTTCTTTTTATAAGACTTATTGGCATATCATCTCTGATAAGGTTATAAAGGCTGTTCAACATTTTTTTGTTCATGGGCATATTCTGAAATCTGTTAATCATAATTTCATTGCCTTGATCCCTAAAAATGTTAGTGCTCACAAAGTTGATCATTTTAGACCTATAGCCCTTTGTAATCTCATTTATAAAGTCATTACTAAAATTATAGCATCTAGACTTAAGCCTATTTTAGATGGGAACATCTCACCTTCCCAAGCTGCCTTTATTCCTAATCGAGTGATGAATGATAATATTGTCATTTCACATGAGATCATGCATCATATGAACAATAAAAAAGGTAGAATGGGTCTGATGGCGCTTAAAATTGATATGGCCAAAGCTTATGATAAAGTTGAATGGGATTTTTTGATCTGTATTCTCAAACAGCATGGTTTTAATGATAAATCTATTGCCCTCATTCATAATTGCATATCTACTGCTTCTTACTCTCTTCTTATTAATGGTTCTCCATTCGGGCATTTTTTCCCTAAGAGAGGTTTGAGGCAAGGAGATCCTATGTCTCCTGCGCTTTTTACCATTTATTTTGATGTCCTTTCTAGACTTATTAGTAGGGCTGAACTTAATGGTAATATTCATGGTATTAAAGTGTCAAGACATAGTCCTTCATTCTCTCATCTTATGTTTGCTGATGATTTAACTGTTTTCTGTCGAGCTAATACTGATGAAGCCAACCATGTTCAGAATTGCCTTCTTACCTTTTGTGAATGGTCTGGTCAATCTATTAACTATGAGAAATCTTTGATTCATTTCAGCAAAAATGTGAATGTGGATTTGAAATGTAATATTCTTAGTCTGCTCGGTATGCCTGAATGTAATCATAAAGCTAAGTATTTGGGGCTTCCCTTTTGTAAAATCAGATAAAAAAGATTGGCCTTTTATGATATTATTGAAAAGATGAGATCTAAACTTTCGGGCTGGAAAATGCATAATCTATCCCAGGCTGGTAGAGCTATTCTTATCAAAATTGTGACTCAAAGTATTCCTCTTCATGCTATGCAATCTTTTATCCTTCCCAGCTCTATTTGTAATAAATTAGACTCTTTGGTCAGGGATTTTTTTGGGGGGTTTAAGGAAAATTCTGGTCACCATTTGTACCTCAAGGCTTGGGATGCTATTTGCAAACCTAAGGAATTTGGGGGTATGGGTTTCAGGAAATTTTTGGATTTCAACAAGGCACTTCATGGTAAACTTACTTGGCAAATCTGTAATGATAACCATAAACCTTGGGTTAAGATGATTAGATCTAAATATCTTAGAGGTAAATCCATTCTTAACCAAGTTACTTGTCCTTCAGGCTCCTCTTGGATTTTTAAAGGTTTTTGGGAAGGTAAGAATCTTTTGGATAAAGGTGTTTGTTACCAGATTGGGAATGGTCAAGATATTAACATATGGGAGGATCCTTGGATCCCTGGGCTTCAAAATTTTAAACCCCCCCTCATTTATAACAATAATGATTCGGTTGAATATGTTTCTGATCTCATTGACTTCGATTTACATATGTGGAATTCTAATCTGATTAACAATTTATTTCTTCTTAGCGTTTCTAAGGAAATTCTCAAAATTAAAATACCTCATCTTGAGGAATCGGATAAACTGATTTGGGCTCCCTCTTCGTCAGGGAACTTTTCTGTTAAATCAGCTTACTTGTTTAGTAACCAACATAAATTTGTGAGTCCTAACATGCATAATCAGGTTTGGAAAAGTCTGTGGAAGTCAAAATTACATGGGAGACATAAACAATTCCTTTGGAAGTGCCTCAATAACCTCCTACCAACAAGTCAACGTCTTCAGCCAATTTTTAAAAGGGAGTTTCCTTGTACTTTTTGCAATTTCAATTTTGAATCTATTGATCACTTATTCATCAACTGCCCTTTAATTAAACACATATGGTTCAAATCTGCTTGGAACTTTAAAATTGAATCCTTTAATAATTGTACAGTTTCTGAATGGATTTCAAACTTCCTACTTGGACCTGATTCTGTGTCTCCTCTTTTGCAGAAAGATAGGGATTGCTTCTTAAATTATGCAGCAGTTATGATGGAGTTAGTATGGATGATGAGGAATAAATCTTTGCAAAATCTTGATATTCCAAATTGGCAATCCATCACAACTTTGATTGAAGAAAAAGCCGACTCGTATTGGAAAGCTTCGCTGTCTAGGTTTAAAAAGAAAGATATTTGTAATAGTTTAATTTGGTGTCCCCCACCTCCTGGGTTTTGTAAATTTAACTTTGATGCAAACTGGGACACTTCTAGTCCTTCTTTTTTGGCATGTATTTTGACAAATGATGAGGGCAAAACACTAGGAGCTTGGACCAAAAAGTATGAGGAATCATCCCCTTTTGCGGCTGAATCAGAAGCAGCCATTTTTTGTTTTGCAATAGGCGAAGATATCCGGTGCCGTAATTTGAAAGTTGAGGGAGATGCTCTGTTCGCGATCCAAGCTTTCCTTGGAAACAAAGACATGGAAAGTTGGCAGAGCAAACCTTCTACCTTGAAGGGGCGACAATATCTCAAGAAAAATGGGAATTGGAAGATGGCTTTTGTTCCGAGGGATTGTAACTCATTTGCTCATAATCTAGCCAAATGGGCGAAATGTAACAACTATGTAGGTTATATTCCCCCTGACTGTATTCCCTTTGCCAATGGGCACAACTGTAATAGTCTAGGCTCGGACAGGGGTATAAGCTCCATTGGAGTTTTGCCAAGTTCTGATGTCATTTGTTTTGGTATTAATGGTAACTAAGGCATTATTCATCAAAAAAAAAAAAAAAAAAATTTTACGTGATTGATAAATATATAAAAATATATATGCAGATAGACAATTTTCACCCATCAAATTATGATCAGAAATGATGCTTGCAGGTGATGCTTCACGAAGACCGCGACACGTGCTCTGTTTGGTCATCGAGAAGTCAGCAATCCACCCATCCCGCAAATTGCCTTGAATCTTGATATTTTCACACACGCCTAATATTTCTATCAGACCAGGACACGTGCCCTTGCCTCCATTCCTCTCTCTACTCTCTCCTCCTCTGTTTTGGTACTACTACTATTCTGTATTTTTTATTTTTTGAAATTACCACTCTTCTTTAAATTGAAACTTCTACTTTTTTTTAAGTTAAGTTGCATTTGAATTTAAGAAAAAATGAACGAATATAATTACCTCAAAAAATGAAAATATTGGACTATAATTATTTTTGAAAAAATAATTAAGAGAAATTCGTTATATACGTACACCAACTATTTATATTTTTTTTATAAATAGGAAAAAAAAAATTTAGGATATGTTTAGCCTCAATATTTTATGGGACTGCAGAAATTATCAAAATAGTGATTCCGACAATTTTTTAGGAAAAAAATGACACGTACACAACACATGTGCTCGTGAGTAAGAGCAAAATTGTCCAAAATGTCCAATTAATTTCAGTCCTTAAAACCCTTATTCCCCTCTTCTTCCCAAGTTACATCTTATTCAATTGAACCTTAAATTATCCAAACATTTTGAAGCCCCAATCAGACCCATTGTCTAAGATTGAAGCACCATTACATACTTTTATCTAATTTAAAAGATTACTTTTTCAATTTCTGCAAAATATCAAGTTTAGCAATAATGTCTTCATCAAACTCAAGGGTATCAATAACAATCAAAACTTGATATTCAGCTAATCTTGAGAAATCGTTAGCATCCATTTGGACATAATCGTTTTTAACATTGGAAGCCGAACTAGGAAGAAGTTTGATGTGGGGAAGGGCTAGGACATTAAAAAGGGCGATAGAAGATTGGTGAAATTTGATATGGAAAAGGAAGAGCATGGAATTGGAATTGGAATTGGAATTGGAATTTGATACCAGGGTTGTTTAAAAGGAAGGATTTTGATACGAGGGATTGTTGGGGGCAGCGGAAGCAAACACGCGGATAATATGGAGAGAAAAAGAAGAATAAATAAATCAACACACAAGAATACCGATATTTTTAACGTGGTTCGGTCACAACGCAGACCTACATCCACGACCTCAAAGGGTACAAACTTTCACTATGTAATTTTTGGACGAAACAAAATTACAAACCCTCTCGCAAACCAAACTCAGGAAACTCACCATCTGAGTTGGTGGCGCCCAACGCGGCACACACACATAATACTGAACTAGAGATCCCTATTTATAAGGTTTTCTTCCTTCCTAGTTTCCTAACACAACCGATGTGGGATATTGAGAGAATCCCAATATATCCTCTCTTCTCTCAAATTTTCAAATTACAACTTAAACAGAATAAGAAAACTTATCACTATTGGGATCTTGAGAATCTCTAACAAATCCTCCATTTTCTCAAGTTTCCAAATTACAATTAAAATAGAAAATCACTAACCCTAGGTCTTCTCTTGAGTTTCTTCTCTGTTTCGTCTCAGTTATACTTCTTTGATGTTGGATCAAGGAATGCTTCTTTGCTCTCATCACAGTCACGAAAACTTGCGCCTTCTTCAAAGATTTGCGCTTCTCCCAAGACTCGAACTCATCACAGTCTCGAACCTGACGCTCTGATACCAGTTGTTGGGGGCAGCGGAAGCAAACACGCGGATAATATGGAGAGAAAAAGAAGAATAAATTTAACGTGGTTCGGTCACAACGCAGACCTACATCCACGACCCCAAAGGGTACAAACTTTCACTATGTAATTTTTGGACGGAACAAAATTACAAACCCTCTCAGGAACCAAACTCAGGAAACTTATCATCTGAGTTGGTGGCGCCCAACGCGGCACACACACATAGTACTAAAACTAGAAGATCCCTATTTATAAGGTTTTCCTCCTTCCTAGTTTCCTAACACAACCGATGTGGGATATTGAGAGAATCCCAACATATCCTCTCTTCTCTCAAATTTCCAAATTACAACTTAAACAAAATAAGAAAATCTATCACTATTGGGATCTTGAGAATCTCTAACAGGGAGAACTCTGATTTGAGAGTTGGAAGTGAAAGTTCGGGTTTTGAATGGAGTTGTTTAGCATCAAAGTATATGAGGAAAGAAATAGGGCGAGAAGATGGGAATGAGAGGATAGATTTTAGAAGGTTTTCACAGAGGTGAATTAGGCCATTTTCAGATTGGGATCGGAGATATTGGAGCTAAGAGAAGAGTTCTGATGAAGGAGAGTGCTGGTGGCGATTGGAGGAGAGTGGTGGCGATGAGGGTTAGAAGGAAGATGACATTTTTGCCCTTACTCACGAGCACGTGTTGTGCACGTGTCATGTTTTGCTTGAAAAATATTCGTAATCACTAAATTGACAAATTCAGCAGTCACGTGAAATATTGAGGCTAAAGTAAGCCTAAAATTTCCTTTTTCCTATTTAGATAAAAGTAAAAATATTTAGTGTACATATATAGCGGATTTCTCAAATAAATAAATAGTGAATAGTAGTTACCTTTCTCCTGCGAGTCCTCAACTATTTTAGACTAGCTAAACTAGACTGCAACTATTGATTTTACTTTTTAAATCCTTAATTTGTTTTATCGTCCTTAAGTTCTTCTCACACCACATCTATATTAAGTTGTTCTAACAAATTAAAGCACGTGACAATTACAAAAACTTGACAGGAAAATTTTATTTGAAAGTGAATTGGTACACTTAGCAAAAAAAAATTGTTATTCTGACATAACCAAAAAAAAAAGTTCACATTCTCAACTGATAAATCACTATCTTATACTTGACATTCCAATCTTAAATTTTCAGCTTAATAGGACACTTCTACACGTCAATCAAAATGGTTATTGAGTCTGCGATACTTTCTTAAAGGTTACAAAATTCGAACAAATGGTGCCGATGATTTAAAGGTTACAAAAGAATTTGATGGATAGGATCAATAAATAGTTGCAGATTTGAGAAATCAGATTAAATAACTTCATTACAATAACCAAATGGATATGGTATGGATGTTTTCCGTGATTCTCCAAATGAGCAGCAAGGAGTGTATGTTTTAACTGAAGAAGAAATCATTACAGGGATCAGGCAAGAAGCGCAAGGTGATAATCCGAAGGATTATAGTGTAGAAATAGAAAAAATCTCATGTCAAGAAGTTTCAAGCATGTTGGACAAACTGGAAATACTTAGGATTCAACACAAGTTAAAGGATATGGTATTAACTCAAAAAATTAAGTCTTGTCACATACAACTTTAGATAAGTATTTAATATAATCTTAAGTTTAGTTAAATAATTCTAGATATTTTATATTGAAAAACACAAGAGGGGGGGGGGTGAATTGGGTTTTTATAAAAAGTGGCTTCTTTTTCTTTGAGATATAGAAGTGTAGAACTTGTATATGAAGCTTGGAGATTTGTAGATCAAATATGAAAACAAGAAGAGCAAGACACCGGATTTAGAGTGGTTCGATTCACAAAGAATCTACGTCCACTACCTTGAGTTTTACCCAAGGATTTTCAACAACTTCACTAAGAAGATCTTTTTACACTTGTGGCTAACTCACAAAGAGTTTTACTCAATTAACCACAATTACAATCAACACTCACTAAGAGTACAAAGCCCAACACTAAGTAGGACTAAAACCAACTAATACCCAATCACTTAGAAAGGGAAAGATGAAGATATAAAGATACAATTTTCACACTCAAGAAGTGGAGTATGGATACCTTTGAAGATCACACTTTAATGCTCTTTTGAACTTTTGAATTCAACACTTTGTGTCTTGCATATATGAGATGGATTTGAACTTTTTAACACATAAAAAGAGATGGATATGCTTTTGAAGATTTAGAGCTTTTGTATATTCAATGTAGATCAGTTCTGGTTGGTGTCTCAGGAATATACAGCTTTAGAGCTTTTATAGTATTCAAAAACGTCCAAAAAACGACTTTAAAACGGTCAGATAACGGCTAGTTTTTTTCAGAGTTCGGTTGACCGTTGATGTACTTCGGTGGACCGAACACAACTCCGGTCGACCGAACAAAGGCTTAGGTCGACCGAGCCTGTAAAATGCAACTCTCAGTAACTCCTCGGTTGAACCGAAGGAAAAGGTCGGATGATCCGAACATAGGTCGGTCGACCGATCTCCCCTATGGTCGACCGAACCAAACTTTCAAACCTCTCAGTTTCTGCTCGGTTGATCCGAGCTTGAGCTCGGTTGACCGACCTTCCTGAGTTGATTTTTCACACCTTTTGAAATCTAATGAAGTCTAAAAGATTTTCCCAAAAGGTAACAATTAAAAGCATTTCGAAAAACCGTTTTAAAAGACATGAACTTTGAAAACAAAGGTTTTTGAAATACAAACACATTTAAAGATCGTTTTTAAAACTTAGCCTTTTGAAAAACGTGTTTAATATGTATGCAAGACTATAGTGTTGTATACTTAAGTTCATTAAGAGCATTGGTTAGAAAGCTTAAAGATAGCGACTAATAAATATAAAGCTATCCTAACCAAACCTAAGTCTTCAATCTTCAATCTTGATGATATGTGCCTTGAAGATCTTTTTTTATAGCTTGATTGAAGAACTTAGAGCTTCCACAACGAGTTTCGATATTCTATCACAAAGATATAAGACATTAGTCACAACATCAAATGTTTGACCATTATCAAAAACAGAGTTTGTTCGCCCTTAGGGCTTACAATCTCCCCCTTTTTGATTATGACAAACTTTGATGTAATTAGATAGAATACGAACAATAGTAAGAACAAGGAAGCATGGCAAAAAGGATTTAAACTCAAATAAGAGTGAAGACTAGTGTTTTAGAAGATAAACTTGAGAGAAATACAAACACTAGTATATTAACTTCTTTTGCCATCACATTAGGGACTCTTAGAAGAGCCCTAAATACCTACCATCCTCCTTTCCTCCTTCCTTCCAAAAAACAAGGCTAGTTTTGAGAAATTTGAAAAATTGTAAATAGTAAATGCTCCCCCTCAAAACATGCCCTATCAAAGATAGAACAGTAAAAAACATATTAAGAAAACTCCCTTAAGTTCCAGCAGTTGACCAAAATCTCGGTCGACCGAAGCAGGGGAAATTTTCAGCAGCATTCTGCTGCAACAAAGCTGACTCCTGAAACTTTCTTTCAATAACTTTCACACAAACAAGTCGGGTTTTCAATAAACAATTAAGCAAGATAAAACAATATTTCTCCCCCTTTGGCATAATCAAAAAGAATTCAATCACCAAAGTATAAATAGTTTAAAAAACATAAGCATAAAACATTCATAGTTAAAAAAAACATAAGCATAAGCACAAATATAACCAATCAAAGGTTTCAAGTCTCAACGTTGATTTTCTTTATCGTAACTTGAAAGACTCAAATCCTTAGCTAACTTGTCCACTTTGTCTGACACTTTTTTGAACATCTTCTTTGATGCAACTTATCTCTTCCATTACCGTCTCGACTTTTCGCGCAATTTTCTTCATCAAAGCAAACATCTTATCTATTCGGTTCACTTTTCGAGGATGGTCTTTGGAAGTTTCTTGTGTTGGAGAATCAGGTTCTTCTTCTCGGATACTTTCTGATGATGCCTTTTCGCTTGAGCTAACTGAATTATGTTCTTGGACATCTTCTTGCTCATCACTATGAGGATCACTTCTCGGCTTCGTAGGTGCTTTACCCCTTTGCTTTTCAATCTTTTGGAGTGTTTTGAGCATATAATTGGATACGTTTCTAGCAAGGATCGCAGCACCAAGCTCATCATTAGTTGTCTTCCGAATGAACTTCCATTTATTGTCAATATAGATCATCTTCATTCGGTGAAAACAAGCCTCATCAATTTCGACGACCTTTTTCTTTAAAGGATCTTGCAAATCAAAGCCGAATCTTTGAAAAAGCCTAGTAAACACATTTCCATATGGTATGAAATTCCTTGATCCTTTGATCGCAGCCATGAAATGTTGAAGAGCTAGATGAGCAAAGTTCAAAGGCTTCCTTTCCAATAGATGTTGCATGATAACCATTTGGAGGAAGGTGATAGACGACTTATGTCCTTTGACCGGAGCAACGATATTGGATACGAAGAAATGAAGAATTCGTCCATATTCATCCAATTTGTCTATTTCCCTATCCTTTGAATCAGAAAAGTTGCCTTGAATACTAAATTCGGATATGAAATGTTTCATATTAAAGAGACTGCATCATCCGAATTCATCATGTTCTTATAAAATCTTTTGGCATAAGCCACATGTTTGACTCCAATAGCTTCACGTAACATCTTATCGGAAAAATTCAAACTCCATTTTTTCCAACACAAGACTTATATCTAATTTCATAACCATCATCGTATATTTGCCTCAAATTAGCACCAAACTCGTAGACTAAGGAGGGGTAAATGTCATCATTAATATCAAATAGGTTTATCCAACCCATATCATCAAATAGCCCCATTACTTCATCTAATCCTCTACCGTGAGCAAACACATTCTCATCTCTTAAATAGGTAGTCATGAATCCTCTTTTTGAATTAGAAAGATTGTCAAACACTTTCTTAGCAGAAGCATTGTAGAAAGAATTAGTTACCTTTGTAGTGTAGAAGTTTGATGAATCACCAAACTCAAAGTTTGAGGGTGGAGAAACCCTTGAGGGAGAAGAAAAAGGAATCGTCCCTCCGAATGGCTTGAAATTGATTCTTGAATCTTCTTTCCTTTACCCTTTTGAGCAACTTGCTTTACCTTTCCTTTCTTCAAAGGAGTTTGTGATGGTTCTTTGAGGGAAATCCCTTTTTCAATGGGTCTTTTGGGTAAATTTCTAGGAGGATTCTTGCGAGGAGAAGTATCATCATCCTTATTGCCCTTTTGGTTAGGGTTCTTTGTTCTCACCATTTGTGAAAAAGAAGGTTTGGTTCGGATTAGAGGTTATATGAACCGAGGGCAAAAAAAATATGAAAATATATGAATTCTTCACAAATTGATGATGGAATAGAGAAAGAAAGATGAATTTGATGATTGATTAAGCTTGGGTTTAGGTAAATCGGTCTAGAGAGATGAAGAATTAGAGAGAAAACTGTTATAAAGTGAAGGAATGAAATGAAAAGTCACTCGGGTAAGGAAGATATAAGCTGTTAACCCGATTACTTCGGTCGACCGTTTCCAGAGAGGGTCGACCGAAGGTTGATCCGAATAGTCTCAGTAGTTCTTCGGTCGAGGGTCCGGTTCAAGTCAAAATAGTTCGGTCGACCGAACAGTTCGGATCATCCGAGCCTTTGGCTGTTGATCCGAGGTTCCCCTGTTTTCCTCCTGCACACTTAATACACACATCAGTCCTGGAATTTTGTGATTCCGAGGCAACGCCTGAGATATTCAAATCTTTCGGTGCTAAGTGGTTTTGTGAAAATATCAGCAAGTTGTTCATCGGTGCTAATGAAGTTTATGCAAACATCACCTTTAGCAACATGATCTCTAATGAAATGATGTTTGATTTCTATATGTTTAGTCCTAGAGAGCTGAATGGGATTTTTAGTTAAATTGATTGCACTAGTGTTATCACATAAGATGGGAACATGATGAAATGCAAAGCCATAATCCACAAGAGTATGCATCATCCATAAAATTTGAGCACAACAACTACCGGGCGGCAATATATTCCCGCTCGGCGGTGGAAAGAGATACACATGCTTGTTTCTTGCTATACCACGAGACTAATGCATGACCAAGAAAATGACAATGCCCACTAGTACTTTTACGTTCAATACGACATCCCGCATAATCGGCATCCGAATATCCTAATAAATCAAAAGATGCACTACGAGGATACCATAACCCATAATCAAAAGAACCTATGAGATATCTAAGAATGCGTTTAACGGCAACTAGATGAGATTCTTTAGGACATGATTGAAATCTAGCACACAAGCAAACGGCAAACATAATATCCGGCCTACTAGCGGTAAGATAAAGAAGAGAGCCAATCATACCTCTATACCTTGTTTCATCTACCGATTTACCTTTTTTCATCCTTGTCAAGCTTGATGGTTGCACTCATTGGTGTTTTGCTTTCCTTTGCACCATCCATCCCAAACCGTTTGAGTAGTTCTTTTGTATACTTGGCTTGGTTGATGAAAATTCCTTCATGAGTTTGTTTAATTTGAAGTCCAAGGAAATAATTGAGCTCTCCCATCATGCTCATCTCAAATTCATCTTGCATTAGTTTAGCAAATTCTTCACAAAGAACTTCATTAGTTGAACCAAAGATAATGTCATCAACATATATTTGCACAAGTAAAATGTCATGAGATGCATTCATTTTAATGAAAAGAGTGGTGTCAACAAGACCTCTTGAAAAACCGATAGAAATGAGAAACTTGCTCAAACGCTCATACCAAGCACGAGGAGCTTGTTTTAAACCATACATAGCTTTTGTAAGTTTGTAAACATGATTTGGAAATTTTTCATGTATAAAACCGGGAGGTTGTTCAACATACACTTCTTCCTCAATGAAGCCATTAAGAAATGCACTTTTCACATCCATTTGAAAAAGTTTAATACCTTTAAAGCATGCAAAAGCAAGAAGCATTCTAATAGATTCAAGTCTAGCTACGGGAGCAAAAGTTTCCTCAAAATCAATGCCCTCCTCTTGATTGAATCCTTGGGCAACAAGTCTAGCTTTATTTCTAATGATCTCCCCAAGCTCATCAAGTTTATTTCGGAAAATCCATTTTGTTCCAATAATGAGGCGATCAATAGGTCTAGGGACTAAAGTCCAAACTTGATTTCTTTCAAATTGATTAAGTTCCTCTTGCATAGCCAAAATCCAAAAAATAATCACATAATGCTTCATGAATGTTCTTAGGTTCGATAGAAGAAAGTAAAGCAAGATTATCTATGAAGTACCGCCTTGTTTTGACACCTTCGGATGGATCACCAATGATTTGCTCTTGAGGATGTCCTTGCTTGTATATCCAATCCTTTGGTAGCTCGTTTGTTGAAGAATCATTGCTTTGAGTGACTTGGAGATCATTTTGAGTAATCTCAAAGTCCTCCATTTCCTTAGTGACAACATCCAACATAGGAGCTTGATGGATTTCATTTTCTCTTTCCAAAGGCATACCTAAATCATCATCATCATCTCTTCTAGACAAGTAGATGTTAGATTCATCAAAAGACACATGCATAGACTCTTCAATACACATGGTTCTTTTGTTATATACCCTATAAGCCTTCTTGTTAGAAGAATAGCCAAGAAATATTCCTTCATCGGATTTCTTGTCAAAATTTTCCAAGGCTATCTTTGATGTTAAGCACAAAGCATTTGCAACCAAAAACCTTGAAATATGAGATTGAGGGTATTTTTTCCAAAGATAAGCTCAAAAGGGGTTTTTCCAACAAATGGTCTTAAAAGAACTCTATTAACAATATAACAAGCGGTGTTTACGGCTTCGCCCAAAAATATTTTGGTAAAGAATTTTCACAAAGCATTGACCTAGCCATTTCTTGTAAAGTTCTATTTTTCCTTTCAACAACACCATTTTGTTGAGGGGTTCTTGGAGCCGAGAAGTTATGAGTAATGCCGTTTTCATTACAAAACTCTTCAAAGAATTGATTGTTAAATTCCTTTCCATTATCACTTCTCAAGGAAACAAGTTTAAGTTCAAGTGAGTTTTGTACCTTTTTGAAAAGATTTGAAAACTCAAGAAAGGTGTCATCTTTTTGTGCAAGAAAAATTACCCAAGTAAATCTAGAAAAGTCATCTACAATAACAAAGACATACTTCTTACCACCTAAGCTAGTGGTCCTCATCGGTCCAAAAAGATCTAGATGAACAAGTTCAAGTGGCTTAGAAGTGGAAACCATTTGTTTAGGCTTAAAGGAAGTTTTTGTTTGTTTTCCAAATTGACAAGCATCACAAAGATGGTTTTTCTCATATTTCACTTTTGGAAGCCCACGCACTAGCTCTTTAGAGGAAAGTTTATTTAAATGATCCATGCTTACATGACCAAGCCGACGGTGCCATAAGAAGGCATCATCTTCATTTATGGATAAGCATTTAAAATCGCATGCAACAATATCATCCAAACTAAGCATATAAACATTACCGGTTCTTTTTGCAACAAGCACATCATCTTCATTTATGGATAAGCATTTAAAATCGCATGCAACAATATCATCCAAACTAAGCATATAAACATTACCGGTTCTTTTTGCAACAAGCACTTTTTCATGAGAAGAGCTATCAATAATAGAGCATGCCTTTTTGCTAAATGTAACATCAAAACCATTATCACAAAGTTGGCTAATGCTAAGCAAGTTATATTTGAGACTATCAACAAGAAGAACATTCTTAACATGAGTTGAAGAATCTTTACCAACATTCCCAATGCCAAGAATTCTACCTTTCTTTTTGTCCCCAAATGTGACATAACCTTCATAGATAGGTTCCATGTCTTTGACTAATGAGGCATCTCCGGTCATATGGCGACAACATCCACTATCAAGAAACCATTGAGCCGGAGTATCTACCTTGCTTGCAAGTACCTAAGACAAAGGAGAAGGAGTGACTTTTGGTACCCATATTTGTTTGGGTCCTTGAGGGTTAGTTAAGACACGCTTGATTCTCCATATAGTTTTAACTCCTTTTTCAATTTTTCTTTTCACATAACATCTAGTACTAGTGTGACCAAATTTACCACAATATGTGCAACGAATAGATGGCTTATAAGATTTGTGAATATGCTCATGGTATCTCTTTTGTTTATGAGAAGTACTAGCATGCACAAAGTGATTTCTAGGTGGTCTAGAAGAGCTAGCAATATCAATAGGATATGAATGTGAATAACCTAAACCATGTTTATCATTTGGAGTCCGTTGCATACAAAGAATATGATCAAGACCTTTTGTTCCTTTGGAGAACTTATCAACAAGAGAAGTAAGCTCAACAACTTTGGTCTTTAAACTATCAAACTCAACAAGTTTGCATTCAAGAGAAGACAATTTATCATAAGCTTCTAGATACTTTAATGAGGAAGTGTTGCAAGTAGTAGTAAGCTTTTTCATTGTCTATTTTCAAACAATCAACATCATTGCATAGCTTTTTGTTTTCACTAAGCAACTTAGATCTTTCTTCAAGCAAGGATTCAATTTTAAGTTTCATCTCTTGATTTTGCTTAGCACATTTCCTAAGTTGATCATACATATCACATAAAAAGATCATTAGGATCATCTTCATCATTATCATGAGAAGTAGAAGTAGAAGATGTAAGATGTACCTCATTCCCAAAAGCCATAAAGCAAACATTGGCATTTCCCTCTTCTTCTTCATTGCCACTTCCTTCTTGATCCCAAGTGCTTATCATGCCCTTAGCATACTTTGGTTTGAAGAATTTCTTCTTTTTGTCTTCCTTGGGCTCCTTTTCTTTGACGGAAGGACATTCTCCTATGAGATGTTGAGTGCTTCCACATTCATAGCATCTCATCCCATTGGGATTTTGTTTTCTTTTATTTTGAAAGAATTTCCTTCCTTTCCCGGAAAACATTTTCTTCATACGCTTTACTACTAAAGCCATGGTCTCATCATCCAAGTCGATATCTTCTTCATCACTTGAATTGTTGGATTCATTGAGATCAAGAATAGTCTTTAGAGCAAGACTCTTCTTTGTCTTTTCAACGTGATCATCCTTTTTTGTGAGTGAGCTCATAGGTGAGAAGAGAACCAATAAGCTCTTCCGTGGGATAAGTTTTCAAATTCTTAGCTTCTTCAATCACTAGAGCTTTGCCCTCCCAACTTTTAGGAAGTGAGTTGAGGATCTTCCTATTCATTTCACCCATAGTGTATTCCTTTCCATATGATCTCAACCCATTAACAACATTGGTGAACCTAGTGTTCATCTCATTTATAGATTCATTGGGCTTCATAGAGAAAAGCTCATATTCCCTCACAAGCATGTTAAGCTTTGATTCCTTGACTTGATTAGTCCCCTCATGGGTGACTTCTAATGTTTTCCACATCTTGTGAGCGGATTTGCTTCCACGTACCCGATTGTATTCATCCGGATTGAGAGCACAACTCATGATGTTCATAGCTCGATAATTTAGAGTCATTTTCTTTGACTCATCTTCATCAAGCTCATTATCCAATTTAGGAATTTGAATACCATCCACCATTTTCGTAGGAACATAAGGACCTTCTTCAAAAATATGCCATAAGGAATAGTCTATAGAGCACACATATATTTTGAAGCGATCTTTCCAAGCATTAAAATTATTTCCATCAAAAAGAGGTGGTCTATTTGTGGAAGATCCCTCTAGGTAAGCTAAAGCGGAATTTCCGGCCATTTATCTTTTCTTCAAGCGATTAAGCTAAAAGTGAAGACGAGGCTCTGATACCAATTGAAAAACACAAGAGGGGGGGGGGTGAATTGGGTTTTTATAAAAAGTGGCTTCTTTTTCTTTGAGATATAGAAGTGTAGAACTTGTATATGAAGCTTGGAGATTTGTAGATCAAATATGAAAACAAGAAGAGCAAGACACCGGATTTAGAGTGGTTCGATTCACAAAGAATCTACGTCCACTACCTTGAGTTTCACCCAAGGATTTTCAACAACTTCACTAAGAAGATCTTTTTACACTTGTGGCTAACTCACAAAGAGTTTTACTCAATTAACCACAATTACAATCAACACTCACTAAGAGTACAAAGCCCAACACTAAGTAGGACTAAAACCAACTAATACCCAATCACTTAGAAAGGGAAAGATGAAGATATAAAGATACAATTTTCACACTCAAGAAGTGGAGTATGGATACCTTTGAAGATCACACTTTAATGCTCTTTTTGAACTTTTGAATTCAACACTTTGTGTCTTGCATATATGAGATGGATTTGAACTTTTTAACACATAAAAAAGAGATGGATATGCTTTTGAAGATTTAGAGCTTTTGTATATTCAATGTAGATCGATTACGGTTGGTGTCTCGAGAATATACAGACTTTAGAGCTTTTATAGTATTCAAAAACGTCCAAAAAAAGCGACTTTAAAAGCGGTCGGATAACGGCTAGTTTTTTTTCGAGTTCGGTTGACCGTTGATGTACTTCGGTGGACCGAACACAACTCGGTCGACCGAACAAAGGCTTAGGTCGACCGAGCACTGTAAAATGCAACTCTCGGTAACTCCTCGGTTGAACCGAAGGAAAAGGTCGGATGATCCGAACATAGGTCGGTCGGCCGATCTCCCCCTATGGTCGACCGAGACCAAACTTTCAAACCTCTCGGTTTTCGCTGTCGGGCTTGAGCCGACCTTCACGAGTTGATTTTTCACACCTTTTGAAATCTAATGAAGTCTAAAAGATTTTCCCAAAGGTAACAATTAAAAACATTTCGAAAAACCGTTTTAAAAGACATGAACTTTGAAAACAAAGGTTTTTGAAATACGAACACATTTAAAGATCGTTTTTAAAACTTAGCCTTTTGAAAAACGTGTTTAATATGTATGCAAGACTATAGTGTTGTATACTTAAGTTCATTAAGAGCATTGGTTAGAAAGCTTAAAGATAGCGACTAATAAATATAAAGCTATCCTAACCAAACCTAAGTCTTCAATCTTCAATCTTGATGATATGTGCCTTGAAGATCTTTTTTATAGCTTGATTGAAGAACTTAGAGCTTCCACAACGAGTTTCGATATTCTATCACAAAGATATAAGACATTAGTCACAACATCAAATGTTTGACCATTATCAAAAACAGAGTTTGTTCGCCCTTAGGGCTTACATATATAGATATATAAATATATTTAAAATTTAATGTTATTTTATTACTATACGGAGGTAAATTTCTTAAGGATGATTCTAACCAAAACATGGAATATTACAACTTATAGTTTATTCTTATTTATAATTGGCCCCGAGTTGGGAACATAATTTTTTATTATTATAAAGAGGTTATTCTTATATAAAATATTAATGTATAGAGATTTTATTGTATTATTGTTTGCAAAGAAGATTTGAAAACCCATGGATAAATCGAGGGTAGATTTAAGAATTTGTTTGACTAGAAGTGTCAATATGCATGTGCAGACAATCGCTAAAACTCGAATCTAAAGCTCCTTAATCTCATAATTTCCAATTTCGAGGACTTCTTTTATTTGATCACGCCTTAAAAAATAATGAAAACAATATTAGAATATAAGAATTGAAGAATAATTGAGCCATAATTTGTTTTTTTTTTTTAAATAATTAAGGGAAGGAGGATTCAATCTCACAAAATGTATGTCAAGTGTCATATCAAATTATCAACTATTTTGGTGAGTGTCCGCTGTTGAGCCATTTTTAAGATAATTACTTGTGAAATTAAAAATGTCTACTAATATTGGGAATGATCATTAGGAAATTGAAAATTGCCTATTATATACAACAAAAAAGGACAAATTGTGGCTGACCCTCCACATTAGCAGGACTGCATATTATTGATTGACTCGAGCAAGAGAAGGAAGAGAAAATTAATAGTGGTCCTAAGATATTTCCTAATGTGTCACTAACAATGGGGGTACCAATAAGACGAATTTAATGAGTATATTATAAAGAATACATATCTAGCCACCTATATCTCAGGTGGAATATGACTTATCTAGGAAAATTCTTCTAATTATGTTATTTTATCATCTAGTCCTAGACATGCTTCAAACAGAGAAAATCTTTTAAAATAGAGAGATCATGGTTCCTTTTGGACTTTGACAATTTTTGTTTTTTTCTTTTTAGACATAAATTATTTTTTTAGATACTTTTTTGAACTTAAACAATTTACGCGACTGCCGTTATAGATTTTTTTTCGATATTTCCGAGCAAAAACATGCACGTGACCAACATGAACCGGTCTTCCTAAGGATAAAAATGTCCACTAACATATCAAAAATATCTGACCCACTTTTAATACATTGTACCCGACCCACCCGACGCAACCCAACCCACCCGCACCCCCAACCTGACCTCTCATCTTCTTCTTCCCCCAATTCAAAACCACCCGCACCTAACACCATATTTTTATCCTCCAAATCCTCCAAAATACTCAAAATTCCCCTAAAATCTCCCTCAATTTTTTTCAATTCATCTTTCAAGAAAACAAGTGTTTGAACTATAAGGCCATCCATCATCATCACTAAAATTTGAAATAAATCACAAAAAAAATAAATAAATAAATAAATTGTTCTCTTCTTCTTCTGCAAAAAACAAAGTAATTTAGAGAGTAAAATTTTGGTCAACAATGGAAATATCTTCAAGGTCGAATTCTAGGCTATTACAAGACATGCAAAAAGATTCAATGCCAAAGAAAATCAACTGCAAACCCCACCCCCAGCCCAAATCTGCAGAAAAAAATTCAGATCAGAAGTACCCAATCCGAATTTGTACAGAGTAGGCGACATGAAGAAGAGAAAAGTTGGTGTCTTTGGTGAGTGAGAGGCTTTGTACAGATTCAGTTTGCATTTGGTTGCTTTCGAATCAACTTGGAGTTGGAGGTGTTGCCTTCTCATTTCTTTTCTGAGTCTGCCTGGCTGAGTGATTTTTGAAATGAAATGAATTGTTTGGGTGATGAATTAGTTTTCAATATTATCAAGGTGTAGAAATATGCACAAGAATGAAAAATGTCTTCAGTAGAAGAGGGCTTTGGTGGTGGCGGTGGTGGAGGAGAAGTGTGTTGCGGTGGTTGTGGGAAGGTTGTCGGAGGTAGGAGTTCGGTCTGGGTTCGGGTCATAAATAGGTGTCTATGGTTACAAAATATGGGTTAGAATTTTAGTTAGTGCACTGAGTAATTTACCCTTACTTAAATTGGCAAGTTTTGATCAAGTGTTATTTTTTTCCCGGAATTCTTAATTTTTTCTATAATAGTAGTCTCGTAAATTATTCAAATCCAATAAAGTACCAAAAAAAAAAAATTGTCTAAAAAGAAAAAAGAAAATATTGTTAAAGTTCAAAAAAAAACCCGTTCACTCTAAAATAGATAGCTATTTCAATTTTCTAATAGTATGTGAACTAGGTACAAATAGTTTAAGGTGTATTGGGAGATATATTAAATCAACTTAATTTATTTTTTTCTCTTTTCACTTTACAACAACACTAAAACTTTAATCCCAAGTAATTGGAGTCGATTACATGAATCAATATAAGTTTTCGGTGTGGTCGTTCGCATGAATACATTCCCCCAATTTCATTTCTATCAAACATCATACCCTCATCCAAGTCTAACAAATTCATACCATTCTTAATTTTATTAAATTCTAAAATTGTATTTTGATAGAATGGCAAAGGTAATGATGGATGATACACTTAGCAAAAAAAATGATGGATGATAAATGGTTTTTACTACAAAAAATATTCAGCACCTTATATATACATAAATTTGAATTTGGATAAAAAAAAATAGATACAAAAATCCCGCGCAACTTCAAATAGCGGTTGTAAGTTAAGGGTGGTGATATTGCCAGAGCAGTTATCCTATTGCAAGAGCGAATTTTGCTCAAATTGCAATATTACCCCTTATTAGATTAAGAAATAATATATCATCAATTTTCTTTCTTTTTTAAAATCATTAATTCTCCTAATTATCTTTTCCCTCTCTTTCTCTGTCTAACTTACTTTTCTCCATTGTTGCTAGAGACACCATTGGCGGCCACTAGTTATTAACGAGTAATCTAAAGTCAGTGTTACTTTTATTAATCCAATCTTCATCCAAAATCTCAATTTTTTTCCTTTCTCCGCTCTTCCCTCTCCTCTACCTCTCTCTAGTTTTCTTTTGTTGATGATAATGTGTTGTTGCTATTTGTATGGAAGTGGAGGGAAAAAGTCAATAGTAATTGTAGTACAAACGCTCGATGTGTTACCGGTCTTCTGATTTGAGAGTAGCCCTAAGAATTAGAAGTATTTGAGATGAGTAATAAAATTGAAACAAGAAAATATTATTTTCAATTGAAAATTTGAATTTAGGATGAATTTTAAATTCATTTGAAAGTTATAAAAATAAAGGGAAAGGAAGTAGCAAAAAAAGGAGGAGAAGTTTAGAGGAAGAAAGAGAATAATTAATCAGTATAGAAAGAAAATATCTAATTGAAGTTTTGAATAATTTTTAAAAGGAAAGAAAATTAATGATATATTATTTCATAAACTAACCAAGGGTAATATTGTCATTAGATCAAATTTCATTCTTACAGGAGGAGAATTGCTTTGGCAATATCACAACCCGTAAGTTAAACAAATAATAAGACTAGTCATATTGTCAATGCAGATTTTCTCTTACCAAGACAATTTGCCTTCAAATGACGAAGCTACCATTTGGTCGACTTTAACCTCCCTCAATTAATATATTTCCCTAATATTTTCTAATCTATTCACACTCAATCTATAATTTTCTCTCTCTTATCCAAAAAATCAGCAAACTTGAAACGAACATACAATATAGTGGTTAGTGAATATAAGAGGCTACACATAATGGACTTTGAAAGATCCATGTCCAAAATTAAAATGGATTTTGAAATGTCAATGTCCAAAAATGTTTTTTTCCTAATCAAGTAAATGGTTAAATACATTTTGTTTCGGGTGGTCTATTTTTTGTGGTCAAATTCTACGAGTATTTGGCAATTAGTCAGACTACTCTTACAACAACTAGTAAAATTAGTATTGTCAAATGGGTCGTAAGCCCGTGAATCGGTATGTAGCCCGTATCTTTTGGACAGATTTGGACCAAACTATTCATGATTCGTTTAAATGCCGGTCATTTTAGCCGCTCCATTTGGTCCACCGACCAAGGCCACGTGTCAGCCCGCTCAAACTGTTAATATAAAAAATATATATGTTTGTGTTTTAACATTAAGATTTCTATAATCTATAACCATTCTACTTTTTCCTCTTTTTTGTTCTGAATGTTTATTTACTATAAATGTTGGACTACTATGTTTTGAATTATAATCTCTAATATATTTATTTTCCAATAACTCAGGAATATGTTTTTTTAAATTCTTCTACATCACTTGGTATATGTTTTAAGGGTTTCTGATATACAATAGTATTTTCTTCTTTGAGTTTTATTTCTACATAAGTTCCATGTTTATTCCATTTTTTTAAAAGGATCTTCTGAATAAAGTTTTATAATTTCTCTTTTACAGATGTCAATTTATCAATAGTATAAATATTATATAAAATAATGTTGTCTATGGTTGCTTTAGTATCCATATGTTGTGTTATTTTACTATCTCCTTTTTGCCATTCCTTTGGAATTCTTTCTTTATTTTTTACTCTTAAGGCTGGTATATTGTGTTTGCATGAGGTTGTTATTATTAAATTTTTTCTTTCTATTCTTACTGGCAAATAATCATGTAACCAATTAATTCCTAATATTATATCTTTACCTTCTAACTCAAAAGCATATATTTCCTTTATCTTAAGTATTTTTCCCCATAATTGTATATCTATATTTTTAGCTTTATATTGTATTTCATTTCCTTCACCATTAAATCATGTTACTAGTATTCTAGTTTTTTCCCATTTTTCTTCTGGTAAGCAATTCTTTTTACAAATATTTATCTTAGCTCCTGAATCAACAAATGCTGTATAATATCTACTATTGTATCCATTTACTATAATTTTTATTAATATATAGACAAAATTATCTATATTAGCCATATATTTCTCTTAATCTCCAAATATTATCTCGTTCTCTAGGAATTACTAATACTTCTCCTAAATAAGTTATGTTAATATGGGTCTCACACATATTCCATGGTTGATATTTAGATAACCAATTAGTTCCTAGGATGATATCATTTGTTTGCCCTTCTTTTTCTATTTGTATTTCAAATTCTACTTCTAATATTTTTCCTCCTAATTCTATATTTTTAATTATTTTACTCTTGCTATTATACATTTTTCCTTGTAAGTCTAGATATTTATGAGTACTTCCTAATACTAATGCTTTCCCTATAAGGTCTTGTGATATATTGTCCCTCGTTTATTAACCTCGGCTAAAGTCCCGAAACAAAAATCACCCTTCCAACTCGAAACTATGTGGCTCTCAAACCCTAGATTTCACCAACTTGTAGAGGACACTCGGCTAGTTGTTGAGGATTATCCTTTAGCCATAAAAAATTTCTAATCTAACGCTATAAACTGGAAAAAAAATTACTTCAGTAACATTTTCGTTAAAAACGAATTTTAGCATGTATTATCTTTGTAACCGTTACAGTCATTTTTTAGCCAATCTTGAACAAGATCTTAAAGCCGAGTATATTAAAATCTTAAAAGAGGAAAATAAATTTTGGAAACTAAAATCATGAATCCAATGGTTACAAGACGACGACACCAACACCAAATTCTTTCATATCTCTACTCTTAACCGTTGGGATGTAACTAACAATCTGAATTTGATTCTATTTCTTCTATTGTCTACAACCATTTTCAAGCCATTTATACCACAGATCACACCTCCAGCAAATGAAAGCTTGGCACTCTTATGCTTCCTAATACATTGACACAGCACTTTCCGTCCGATCTCGACCAAATTCCTTCAAATGAAGAAATCCAAAATGCCATAAACTCCTTCCAACCCTACAAAGCTCCTGGTCCCGATGGCTTACATCCATTTCTTTCCAATTATTTCGTAATGCGACATCTAAGGTCACTAACGGGCTAATAACTAAATTCTTTCGTGAAGGAACCCTTACACGTGACCCAAATAGAACTTTCATCAACCTCATCCAAGAAATTAAGAAGCTAGAAAGAATTTCACATCCTATTAGCCTCTACAATACGATTTATAAAATCATATACGCATGTATCCGACCTTATCTCTCAGATATTATTAGCCCTAACCAAAGTAGCTTTATCTCTAATCATCGAGCTTCTGAAAACCCTACCGTGATCCAGGAAATTCTCCACTATTTTCATTGTAAAAAAGGCAAGTCATCTAACATGCCATTAAAACTGACCATGAAAATACCTTTGATCGACTTGAACGGTCATTCATTTATAACATGCTCCATTTTTTTAGATTCCCTAAAAACCTCATCAAGCTTATTATAACATGTATTATTACCCCAACTCTCGCTATACCTATTAATGACCGCCCTTCATCTTATTTTTTCCCTACACAAGGGCCTTAGGCAAGGCGACCCTTTATTGCCATACCTTTTTATTCTCATTCTGGAGTACTTGTCGTTGTCATCAATCAAGTTGTGCTTAATTCTAGGTGGAGCCCTATTAAACTCTCCATGACCAAACTCAAGCTTACTCATTTTATTTTGCTGACGATATCATCCTTTTAGCCAAGGCCGACACATCAAACACTCAATCATTACTTTCCGTCCTCCACCAATTCTGTTTTATCTCGGGACAAAATATTAATTTTATTAAGTCTAGAGTTGTCTTCTCATAAAATATTTGAACTTCTCTAGCAAACTCCATTTACTAATCATTCAAAATATCAAGATCTGATAATTTAGGGAAATACATTGGGCTCCCTCTTTCCACTCTTTACTCAAATCTAACCACTTTCAATGTTTACTTGACAACATGTGTATTAAGTTGGCATCCAGGGAATCCAAATTTCCCACTTACCATGGTCGAACTACACTCATTAAATCATCTCTTACAGCCATTACCTTCCATGTTATGCAAATCTACTACCCACCCACTAAAATCATGTCTGTTATAGACTCTATCAGTCATAATTTCCTATGGGGATCCACTTCGGACAAGAGGAAACTTCATTTTCTTTCATGGTCACAAGTATGCCTACATTTTAGTTAGGAGTTTGCAGTTACGACAAGCTAGACTTACTAATCATGTCCTACTTGCTAGCTCACTTGGAGGTGCGTTTCACACAGAAAAACTCGATGTGGGCCCAAATTACTAAAGACAAACACGTTTGTACCTTAAAATTCCATGAGCTTTCTGTAATATCCGTAACTTTTGCTTATGTGTTAAATTTTTAACTCATGTGTTGCATGCTCTAATTTATTTTCCTTGCATGATTATATGCTTTATAATTTGATCACACGAGTTAAATATTAAGTGTATGCGACTATTTGATGTGTTATAAGTGTTATATTATCTTTTGTGAGGACATGAGGGAAATACGTTAGAGTGTTAGGGACCTATTGTGCAATACTTTGAACTTGATTGTGGGGGGAGTTATGGCTGGGATTGAATGGGAATGGACAGTTACCAAAAGAGTGAAAAAAAGAAAATGAAAGAAAAAGAAAAGAAGATAGGGAAAATCTAGGCAGTCTTTGAGAGAACAATTGGGTGACTAAACAGAGTCCGTATTAGACAATCCATATATCCATACGACCGCATTCAAAATACCTACGTTTGAGCACAAACGGAATTCATTTCGGAGTTTGTAGTGGAAAGTTATAGCACCATGAGCGGGGATGGTTTTCTGGTTTTCGGGATTTCCTATTTTGCTTGCTTTTGTTTCTACCTAACCCGGTAAGGATCATTTGAAGAGATTTATGGGCAGAAACTCATTCTAAACACCCATGAATCCTCCCCGAATGATTCGTTCATACCATAGGAATCGAAAAAATACAAAAAGGACATACGTTTTCAGTTAAAAATTATGTTTTTGCCAGTGCTTAGCTGCAACCATCAAAGTCCTCCCTTGCGGAATTACTCCCTACCGGTATCCACGCGGCGAAACGAGCAATGATTGCTAGCTCTTAGTTTTTCTGAGTTTCGGAATCTAGAGAGAAAATGAGGCAGGAAATCTGATTTCATATTGTTTATTGCGGCTCAAGAAAAACCAGAACTAGGGTTTCGGCTAAGAGCGGATTATATAGGGTGTGAGACTTTGTTCCAAGAACAACTCCCACGTCCTATCAACCTCTTCATGCAGTGGGAGTCTTTAACTCCACGTCCTGTAAAGCTCTATTGGTAGTAGGAGTCTTTATCACATAATAACTCTCATGTAATCCCAGCTATAACCAAATACCGAAAATGCCCCTCCTTAATCTCTAATTCGAATACTAACAATTTATTATTATCGAAAAAATAAATGCCAGATACAATGAACTTAGACACATTCTAGATTCATTTAATCTGGACATGAAGCTCATTTACTCGTCTATGTGTGTGACTCTGTAGGTTCATATCACAATGGCAATGAAAACACACTTAGTAGTAGTATGTTTTCATAAATCACAAGCGGTCCCTAGCAGTACATTGTGACTAATATCAATCCACTATTTAATCCTTTTGTCTCACGATATCCAAATTAAGCATAAGGCATGGTAGTTGTCACCCTTATATAGCTTAATTTTATTTATGCTCGATCTCCAAGTAGACTGTTCCAACAAACAGTATTTAATAACCAATTTATTAAATACATTTGAGCACGGCCATGCATTTAAACAGTCTTCTCTATCGAGGGGCCCATGGATATCTCTCTCTAATAAGAGAGGGACAAATTTCTTACAATGTCTCTCACATTCAAGCCATGATAGGAAACTACATCCGATCATCAGTCGTATTGATTACTCAATTAAAAGTAACGTCCGACTGAGTCAAAATGTAGCTTCATTCATGCTGGAAACAATGGAAACATAAGGTCTAAGGTTTCAAAATAGTATTGAGGAAATAATACTTATGACTAAAGACCCACGAAGTATTACTTCTCTAACGGATCACGTCCGATATAATGTATCCCAATATATTGCATCTATGATATGATTTGTATTCATTACACATGATCAGTAAAACATAAGCATCAATCATACATCATACTAGTTTTATTTCATTCTGAAGAACATTCCATAAAACTAGGGACAATTAGAATGGTAATTGCATAAGCTAATGAGTTTTACTATCAAATCACACATTTGATGTTCAAAAGCAAAATTAACTATTCAAAGACATGCTCAAAAAGATATAAAACGTACAACATATGCTAATGATCTTAGGACACTACTAACATCATTCTCCTATGTGTTTTCAAATATAATATGCATGAAATCAATACTTTAAAGTTTGGAATTGAGTATGAACCGGTTAGAATGATTTATTGCATAAAATGGATGAAGTGTTGGTTGTATTTGCATTCTACGTGGTTGATCGTCAAATTAGTATTGTGTTATGATCTTTGTTATGTAATTGTTATTATTTGCTGCCCTTAATTGGTTGTTAATTGTTGGCTTTATTTGTATTTGTCGTTAATTTAGTAGTCGTCTATTTGGTTTTGGTTGACCGAGTCGTCACCCCAGGTTAAGCTCTTGTCTGGGAACTTCTATATAGCAGGATTCAATCGAAATATAAATGTGAAGTGTGTTGACTCTGGGAGATCATGTGATATGTGTTGTAATTCATGGACCTGCACCTGATGAAGGAAAATCATTGGGACTGTAAAATGGATCCTTAAAATCTTGGACCAGTTCGTTCGGGGGGAGGGGAGGAGGGGTAAAATTGAACCCATGTGTTGTACTTTGTGGGGCGTCCTAACTTGGTCATCGTTAGGACCATTACAGTTATTGTTGTAGAGTTGTAAATAGATAATTGAGCTCGAAATGTGAAAAGTGTGTGTGCGCATATCTTAGCAATAGCCATTCTCGTAATGTCGTATTTTGTGTACTTCCGTTGTGCCTTATGAGTGGATCATGGCGTTCGTAGCACATTCAGAAGTATAATGTGCGATGTGAAGATGAAGGTTATTTGGCTAAGATGTTGTTTAATTTCTTGTTCCTATTTTGGTCTTATTTGCTATTTGGTTTCGAGTCTAAAACATGTATTTTTAGTGGGGAGTGATTTGGTGCAGAATTGGTACATTTGTGTACAAATTTGCACTTGAAAAACTGATTTCCGCATCTCATGGACGAATGCTTTGTCCTACCATTCGTCCGTGCAACTTCTGAGGCTACTGTCTTATTGCAGACGAAGCCATAGACGGACCTGTGGACAATCCCTTCGTCCGCGGCTAGCTACGGTAGACTGCTGCGGACGATCTGATCGTCCAGGCTTTTGGTGCACTTTCTGCAGACAATATCACGGGCGATGCTTCGTCCGCGGCCTATGCTGTGTGGTTTTATACTTTGTTTCGTTCCGTGCTCTTGTCTAGTGTATTGTGAGACAAGTGTAGTGTATTGCAAATGTTGTGTCGTGGTGTTAGGCCAGTTCGTGTCAAGTTTATTCAAAAGGGGTATTTGAGAAATGGGAAACTATTTTGTGTCTTATCTAATGCTTTATCCTAGGGGCGTTTGGTCCTTTCTGAGCTATGCGACTAAGTCCTTTCCTTTTCTTATTTTTGCAGATGTGACTTATGATGATAATGCTTGGAATGGGTATTACGAGGAGTGATACGTAATGAACCTTGTAATAGTTGAACACATGGTAGTGAACATTTAGTATTCATCATTTTATTTAATGCTAGACTTATTTCCTTGTAATTTCACTATCATGTAGAACTTATTTTTATTTCAGTACTATAATTTCCGTTGTAATATTCTTAGACCCTTGATTTATATATATACAATATTCATTTTAGTAACTCTGCTAGTGGGCTTTGGTGTCTCATCGACAAGTGAGACACTGCAATGTCATCACCCGAGTTACGGGGTGAGACACTTTCTCCCCACCATCACTTCCCTCGCCCATTTGAAAAAGCATTTTAAAAGGTGGGAGTATATGTAAAAAAAAAAAAAAAAAAACATGTTAAATGGTAAATATGAATTGGAAATGACATTTCAGTTTGGTACAATGACTGGACACACTAAGGGTCTATCCGTTCTGCTATCCAAAGACCTTTAATGGAGCTTGAACAAACACTAGTAGTCAAGGATCCCGTGCATAATAATCGTATCACCTTAAATAGTGTGATAAACAGGGACTTTTTAACATGTATGATTTCCATGTTATGTTTGATTTTTGTGTTTACTTGTTTTATGTGTTACATGTTGTTTTTTTATTTGTTTAATGGACGCTTTGAAATGTTTGGATAGTTGAGGGACCTAAGTAATGATGTTAGGAAGATATGGGGCTGCTTTATAAGAATTTGAAAAGTTCTAGTGGGGGTTATGGCTGGGAAATTTAAGGAAATAAAAGTTACGGGAAAGAAAAATGAGAGAAAATAAAAGAACGAAATTCTAGAAAACCAGGGCAGAGAGTGTAGATTGCTAAGTTGAAGGATCAAACGAACTCCGATCGACGCAATTCTTTTTGTAAAAGTTAGAAGACTTGTAGGACTCAATTCTAGACTGTGGTGATCGTTTTCCAACTGTTTGATTGAGAGTAATTTCTTCTGGAAGTAGGATGAAAATCTGTGAAAATAGTAACTTGGATTTATTTGTAAGAATGTTTTAAGCAATTGAGGTAAGGATCTTAAACCTTTATATTTATGTCCTAAAAGCATTAGCTGAAGTATTTTAAAGTTATGATGAAATGATGAAATGATTCTGCATACGTTTATTTCATTGAAAACCGGATGAAGTGTTGAATTATAATTTTATTGTTGTGTAGTTGATCGTCGAGTCTATTTGCACATGTTATATATAGGTAATTGTGGTTGATCTTTGAATCTAAGTGCGTTTATTATGTGTGTACTTGTTATTGTTGTTGTTGTCATAATTGTTGCATGTTGATTGTGTCGTAACCCAAACTTGAGCTCAAGTATAGAAACGTCTTTATAACAGGAATCGTTCAAATTATATGTGTTTCAGCTGAACCCAAGCTTTGGCGGTGATATGATAAGTCTGTCTGGCCTGGACCCTAGCGGTAGTAAAAATTTAGGGAGGCCGCTAACGGTCGTTGCGGAGTTCACTAAAGTGGACGATGACATAACATAATGATTCCTTAAATACTGTCCTCGTTAATTCAGGGGGATATCCGAACCCATGACATACATTTCTAGGCCCTTTCTGGCTTGAAATAAAAGTTAGGGACGGTTAGTAGTTTACCTTAGAGGCGAATTTAGACGATTGGGCTCGGTTGTGGGAATTTGTGTGTCTTAAAATGGACCTTATTCTTATTATTCGACAATCTTTATGTTCGTCTGGTCCGTTATGAGTAAATCATGGTGTTCGTAGCACAAGTCTGATGTATAAGTGTCGAATATGTAGAGTATGCTTTATTGCATTGTTGTTCTTGATTTGGTCTGTTTTGTGTTGGTCAAAATGTGTCATTTTGGGTTGGGAATGGTTAATTTCATAAAAGTACTTCTTCCTTGTTATTTTGTACTGAAAATGGCTTTTTTCACCTTGCGGACGATTGCCTCGTCACTACAAGAAAACAGTTAAATAGCGACCAAATTTAGCGACCGTAATTGTAGTCACAAATTTAATGACGGAATAACGACCGAAGGGAAACCGAAAAACTCATGGTCGCCATTCCGTCGACCATATCGTTGACCAAATCAAAACGATGTCATTTCGTTCATCAGTAACGACCGAATACCGACGGATTTGGACGACCGCATACCGACGAAAATTATAACGACCGAATACCGACGGACATTATAATGACGGAATAACGACCGACATATCAAAACGACGTCGTTTCAGTGTTGGATTTCTGAAAAAAAATATATCAGTCAAATTTGGAGAAACCCTCGTCGCTATTCTCTCCTCCTCTCCCCTTTCCGACGAACCCCTCCGCCTCAACGCCATCTCCTCCTCTGCGAAAACCTTCCTTCCCCTGCGATACCCTTCCCCTCTGCGATACCCTTCCCCCTCCACTCCCCGTTTCATACAAACCCAAACCCACCAAAATCCTCTTTCCTCTCATCCGAAGCTGCTCTGAGACCGCCGCCGCCTCCGTCTTCCCACGCCACCATCTCCTTCTTCCCCTAGAGTAAGTTCTTCCTTCATTTTCATTTTTTATTGGCATTTCTTCTTGTTGATTTTTTATTTTTTTGTTTCAATTTTGTTTTTCTGAAATTAATTATTTTTATTCTGTAAATTCAGTTTTTTTTTTGGGTTTTCTTTATTTTCTGGGATTTGTTTATTTTCTGTTGCTTTTGTTGCTTTTGCATATCTGAACAAACTTATAGATTTTATGTACTATAACATATAGATTTTATTGTCCTTGTGTTGATTTTTTTCTTTTGTTGCTATCTTGATTTTTGAGTGAATCCTCATCTTCTCCTTCAGTTATTTTAAGCCTTATGTAGTAGTTCTTTTTATTGTGAAGTTAAAAGAGAAAAAAGTAAAATTGTGGTCCAATTTTATTATTAAGAAGGCTACCATAGTTGGCACAATATTAGGACATGGTTTGATCAGAAAAATTCATGTGATTATGCAATAATCTATAGAGCAACACATATAATTAGGAATGTGGTAAAAGTCAATTGTTTCTTTAGGTTTTCAAGAGGGATTTGGCAATATAGTGAAGAGTCTCCTGCAGCAGCTAAGCTTTTTATTGATGTGATTGAATAGAGTTCTAGTTTTGAATTCTCGTCTAAAATTTTGCAAATGCTGAATACTAAATTTATTATGCTTGACCCCGGTGCATAAGGCAATATTCTGCTTGAGAATATGTATTTTCAAAAAGAAGAACAACTGTTATTCGTTCTTGAAAAACTAGTATCCGTTAACTTCGTATATGACGATTGAGATTTCGTTCGTACGTGTAGAACAAAAAGATGTACTATATCTTGATGTCCTATAAACCCATTGCAAGTTTTTTGTCTTTCAATTTTATGCTTCATGATATATATTTATCTGGCTAAAATTAAAACGATCGGTAATTTGCTACTACTTAATTCGCTTAATTTATAATTCAGAGATGCCTCCAAAGAAAACTATACGAGCGTGCTTACCATTTAGTCAGACTCCAGTGTATGCTACACCCCTACCTCCCAGGCTCGCAGTCGACAGCTGCATCTGCCCCTGTGCCCGGTATGACACATCCGTCACAGTCTGTTGATGTGCACGTCTCTCGGGATTCTCCCACGGCAGCACTGCCCACCGAGTCTACGCCTGTTGGAGGCTCAGCGACTCACCAGTCTGATGTCCCAGAGACGGGGACTGATCCAAATACTGGAGGAGCGCCGATTGCAGTAGATACTCGGACTCTCCTGCAGCGGACTTATGGCACGTACGTTAATTTCAAACTTATGTTCTTTATAAATCAAGTTAATTATAATTCTTTTAATCATTATAATCTCTAATTGAATTTTGTCGCTGCTATTATAGTTTTATATTGAGCTCTAGCTGCTCCGCCACCATTACCGGTATATTCCAGGGCCGTTTCAAGGGAGCATATAGCACCCTAAAGGATGTTCCCATGGACGAAGAAAATATGTGGTGGGAAGAGTTTACGGTAAGTGTATCAATTGTAATGAATTTACAAGTCTATCAATTTTAATTATCTAACATTATTTCAAAAAACAGAAAAGTTATCGATGGGCTCCTGAGCATGAGGAGGGGGTCAAGAGAGGTTGGCGCACGATACTTAAGAGGAGACTCAGCGGTATCATGAGTGACCATCGGAAAAAGGATAAGAAGCCCAAATGGGTTTCGAACACTGATTGTGACAGACTGAAAACGTATTGGGCAACTCTGGAATTTCAAGCCAAGTCTAAACAAGCATCAATCAACCGGAAGGAGGGGAGGGGCGGCAAAGGCCCAATGAAGCATACAGGTGGTTCTCTTAGCCACATTGAGCATCATCAGAGACTGGTAATTGTAAAAAATTTTAAAATTCATTAAAATTTTGTGTTTTTATTTACGTATTTAATGTTTTAATACATTTTATAAACAGGAAAAGGAGGCGGGACATTCAATCCCATTCCCGGATAGCTATGATTGGTGTCATCAACACCATATCGGCTCGAAGAAAGGGGAATATGTTGATAACGATTCTAGACACCTATCGGTAAGTATTTCCAAACTGGTTTCATTTTTTTATATTAGTTATTTACTTGCATTTATCAATAACCTGACATTTTTTTAACAGGGAGTGTTCCATTCTGTTTATGACAATGCCGCAACCCAAGCTACTCATGCAGGCCAGCCACCACCCGATTTGCCGATTCAGATTGCGCTCTGCGGAGGCAGTTGGCGGGCTAAAAAAGGGACGAATTCAAGGACTCGGTTACTTCTCCGATGTGGTTTAGGCAATGAGGGGAGGTAGTCAGTCGGTAGTATTGTCAAACGGGCTAATCCGGCCCGCTCCGCCCCGGCCCGCACGGACTCAGATTAAAACGGAGCGGAGCAGACCGAGCACATTTTTTGCGGACTAACAAACCCCCAATCCATACCCGCTCCAGCTGCTAGCCCGTGGGCTTACGGGCCGCCCGCAGACTTTTCATCTTCATCTCGGATTATTGCAGTCAAAAGCCATTATCTTGAACAAACAACCAACCTTTGTCCACAGACCAACCTCTGACTCATCAAACATGCCCTTCCCCCCACTCCCTTCAAACAAAACCCAAAAAATATACTCCAACCAGATAAACCCAGAACAAAGATTCAATCTTTAAACCAATCCCATTAACAATTACTGAAAGAAATATTAAAGATTTATTAGTATTTTCATTTCCGTGCAAGAACAACAACAAATAAAGACTGAGAAGAATGTGAAGAAGACGAAAAACGCCGTCGTAGGGACGATTCGGCGGAGAATATGGGGTCTGGTGGTGGTGGTAGAGAATATGGGGGTCTGGTGGTGGCGGAAGATTGGAGCAAGGTGTGGTGGTGTAGCTAGGGCAGTAACAGTAGGCGGTGGAAGGGTTTTGGCTTTGGCCTTTGAGGAGTCGGGTAAATGATAAATATGGGTCCAATAAGCACATTGAAAATATATATATATAATACGGGTTGGCCCGCGGTTCGGTCCGGTCCGATCCGCACGGGCCGCGGGTTAAACGGACCGGGCAAAAAATACCCGCGTTTCAGCGGATCAGAATTTCTCTAGTCCATATCCGACCCAAAATAACAGAACTGAACGAAGAATGGAAAAAGAAATTTGAAGACAAAGAGAGAGAATATGCGCGGAGAGAAAAGAAGAAAAATAAGGCATTAGCTAGTACCTTATTTGAGATGTTTTCAAATAGGGACGCTATATTAAGTCCAGCTGAGCTAGAAGCTAGATTGAGCAACTTAGATAACAATGAGTTAGATTCAGATTATGACGATGATCCCTTAGCTGTAGATGATGAATTGGGCCGTCAATAGATATTGTAGGCTTTTTGGAATATTATTCGACTTTTGTTATGTTTTTTTGGTTTAATGTTGAACTATGCTTGTTATTATCACTATTGTATGCTTATGGTATTTGCGTAATGGTGATCTAGTTAAGTTTTCTGCTGGAATATTGACTTGCATGTTATTTATATGCTTATGACTTGTGGCAGGGTGTATACTGTTTTTAAAATTTCTGACTCTGGAATATTGTTATGGGCGACGGAATAGCGACCATCTTAGGGTATAGGGTTAGGGTTTTGCGACCGAATGGCGCCCGCTATCTCAGTTTCCGTCGGTATTCGGTCGCCCTTTGCATATACGGTCGGCATTCGGTCGCTCCGGATTAAAAAATTAATAAACCCGGGCACTTAATGAACCACTAGTTGAATTGTCATGCCCTGTGTCTAAACAAGTTTTATGATTAATGTGTGTGTGTGTGTGTGTGTGTGTGTGTGTGTGTATATATATATATACACATATGAATTAGTAATAGTAATTAAAAGCCGTCAATAATGTTTCTATAAAAAAACACGGTAAAGCGGGAAAATGGGCCGACCGAATACCGACCGTAGATGCAATATCGGTCGGCATTCGGTCGCCCACGTTTAAACAGGGTGACCGAATGCCGACCAATATCGCATATACGGTCGGCATTCGGTCGCTCCGGCTTAAAAAATTAATAAACCCGGCCACTTACATCGTCAAGCATGCGAGTACGAACTAATACGAAATTCTTAGTAATTATTTGTTTATTGAAATTCAATTACTAAAATTTTAACTCCATCACTTAATGATCTACTAGTTGAATTGTCATGCCCCTGTCTTTGTGATTTAAAGTAATGGGATGTTATTAGGTTCCAAGATTGTATCTTTATGATTAATTTTATTAATGCAATTCATGAATTTTAAATATTTTAATCGTGTTTGGTGTACTAGAATTTGTTGGGCTTATAATTTTTATGTTTTTGATTTATTTGGATAATTTATTTCTGGCACCAACTGATGGCGATTACTCTGTTACTGCAAATATTTGATTTATTCCTTGTGCAATTGTGTTTCTCGTGTCGAGCTTTGATCTTTTATGTGTGAAGGATGTTCTGATGATATTGTTTTGGGTTTTTGTGGAATTTACTGATAATTTATTACTTGATCGCATATATTTTTATGCAACAGCTGGGATCTAGTTATCCCGGGAGTTCTGTTGTAGGGTCAGAAGGAACATCACATCATTCGGGAGTTACCCACCATTCATCGCTGTCGGGAGGAGGTCCACGGGAAGGCGAAGTGAGCGGATATAGAGGTCTTAACCATTCTTCTGCTGCGCCACATTATGGAGGACAGTACAGTTCCATTTATGGTTCTGCGGCTCAGCAGGTCAGGAGTTTCTTTATGTGTTGTTGATGTGATTCCCACCATTTTTGGAAGTATTAATTGGTATAGGAGGGTGCATGTGCTGTGAAGATGTAATTATAGATATCACTACCGTTTTTATGATGTTGGGTTTTGTGGCGAAAAGTAAAAGGAACATAAAAGTGGGCTTGTTTACTTTTGTCGTTTGTAAATTGATATTGCAGAATTTGCGTAAGAGAAGTAGGAGATAGACATTATTGCCGCATTTACATGTAAAAATGGCTACTTTACTTTTGCTTTTAGGCATATTGTTTGTTATTCAATAGCATTGAATACGTTTGCAAATTCAGAGCGTATGAAACTGACGTCTGACGGCTGAAATGTGTATATATATTGTTTGAGTTCGTAATTAATGTGCCGAATGGAAACCTGAGATGAAGGAATCTTTACAAGGAGTATGTAGAGGATGGCATCATTGAGGTTGTCTCATTAATTCTGACACGTCAGACCAGTGTTATCTACAGCGGCCATAACATCCACTATAGCGGCGGAGCGTCCCCTGCCGCTATAGACTCTCATAGTGGAGCAGATCTCCAGAGTGCCGGTAGCAGGGCCGGATCGCGGCGACTAGCAGCCTGTAGCCCTGCAGTTAGGGTATCGACTAAAAACCCATTTTTACCCTCAATAACAGACTAAATTGAGGGTAAATTGGGCATTTCCTATCCTAAAACCCCCTAATTTTTTTCTGAAATCCTAATTGATCAATTATCAGATTAGCACTTTCTCTCTTCTGTCCAATGCCAGCGACCCCTAGACAAGCGTCAACAGAGCCGGGCCACATAGTCCACACTTCACCTCTCTGCTTACTTAAAGCGTCACACTTTCTATGTTTATGCTAATTGCTAAAGTATAAAACGTTTAATCCCACAAATCAATTAGTACACACTGTCACGTTCTTTAAACCCCAGCTGCCTAGCATTATAAACGTATTTATTAATTCTCAATTTCCTCATTCTTAAGAAGACCGCAAAATGCCTCTCTAAACCTTTCCGGCTTTCTGAAAATCTGTCACATGTTTTCTATAATTCGATTTCTGCTTTTTCTTCCTTAATTTGATTGGTTAAATCCGTTATTCATTCTCTATTAGTTGATTTTTCTTCTTTCTTCAATGTATGAATTCGTTGTCTACACTACCTGTGATATAGAGTAGGTTTTAATAATCCTTCTGCTGCGCCGCATTATGGCAAGAGTACAGTTCGATTTATGGTTCTGCAGATCAGCAGGTCAAGAATTTCTTTGTGTTAATTGGTATAGGGTGTATTATGCTATAAAGATGTAATTATTGATATTACTACATGTTTTTCTGCCGTTGGGTTTTGTTGGGAGAAGTAAAAGAAACATAAATGTGGACTTGGTTTCTCTGGTAGTAAGTAAATTGATATTACAGAATTTGCGTAAGAAAAGTGGGAGATAGTCAGTATTGCCATATTTACATGTAAAATTGTCTACTTTTCTTTTGCTTTAAGGCATTATTGTTTTACTTTCATGTTTTTTTTTAAGAAACAGGTGGTTGAATATATTATCTATTGCAACATTATGCTTTCTAGAATTTGTTCCCTGTTGCTCTAAGACAAACTTTCTGTATTCGGCTACAATCTCCAATCAATCATTTGCTCTCTACAAGATAACTTTTTGGTCGTAATAACATGATTATTTGTTCTTGATATAATTACCCCTAGGATTTAAGAATAACAATTAACACAAATTTTCGTTTCTCTTGTTTGCCCGTTAGTTCCTGTTCAAGACTAAATATTTCATAATTTTTTAGTACTATTATCGTTTGGCGAGTGTTGAATGGCCTTAATGATCAGATCCTCTTTCCATAATTACATAAGCTCTAACAGATCTTTGTGTTTCACTTTTAGATCCCTCAAATGGGTGCAAAAGGTTCCATGCCATCTGCTTCAGAAGGCCGTATCGGTTTTAGCTCTTCTATGCCAGACTCGCCTAAATTCATAACTGCTGACTATGGCTCATCAGCAATCCATGGATATGGTCATAAAGGTGAACCGTTATATTCTGATAGGATTACTGATTTGCCACCTGGGGACAGACGCCAATATGTTGAGCGACATAGTGCTTATACGGGAAGAGATTTTCCCAGTGAACCTGCTGGTCGGTATGCTGATTCAGTTGCCTTTGGTCATAAACATCAGGTAGCAATTCAGAAAGTTTATTGATCCTAAGCATTTTGGTTAAGATTACATATTAATCACTTAACCAGAAAAAAAAAAGAATCACGTGTTAATTGATTCTTGAGTGTGAAAAAAGTTTTAATATATCTTGCCTCAAAATGTAATCGAATTTTTATTAGATGATCTAAGAAAGTCTGGTTTCTGAATATTTTGTAAAGTTAAATATTAATTTCACCTTATTGAATTTTGCAATGTTTTGAAGTCCTCTGAAATCTCTGTTATTTTCTAAAGGCAATTCAATTCAGACAAAAACATTCTCCAGGATTTACCATGGGTAGAAGGATTAGGGATTATGCTATGTATGTAAAATAATCAGTTATAATAAAGAATTTTTGTTCTTCAGCAACTGGAGATATATGACCGCATTGATCAAGCATCACTTTTGCGGCAAGAACAAGTGATAAAGACCCAGTCTCTGCAATCTGCTTCCCTTGATGGAAATCCTAGGTATGTTTGTAGCTCTATGTTGATGTGTATGCTTGGCCAACCACAATGACATGTAGTTCCTCCCAGTAGCAGTAGTACACACTCAGATATATATATATATATATATATATATATATATATATATATATATATATATATATATATATATATATATATATATATATATATATGCACATTCTCCCTCCTTAATCAAAATATAAGGCTCCTCACATCTCAAGGAGTAGTTATTACATACTTTCCAATCCTACCCATCCTTTATTACATATTCAATCTTCTTTCTCTCTATCTATCTCTTTCTATTACTAAGATATAAATAGTATTTTACTTCAAAAGTTTTCTTGTTTTCAAGAGCAAAATTCTTTTGCACTTAATTCAAAAGGACTTATGTTTTGAAAAGGAGGGAGTAGCATTTATACATTTGGTTGATCATCCTTGCTAGTGGATAAAATGCGCGATTTGTTCTCTCTGTAATAGCATAGCCATCTGTGAATATATGTCCAGTTATGGCTTCCTTAGATTAGAACTGTATCCTTCTGCACTGAGTAGCAACAAATTTCTGGCAGACAAGTTGATTTCATTGCAGCTCGGCCTAGTGCTCTTCGTCATTCAACCCAGGATCATCATCAAGCCCAAGATCCCATCACTTATGCTGGGAGAATTGACCCTGATCATCACAGTTTATCAATGTTAAGTGGGTCATCATATGGGGGGCAACATATTCCATCAATTTTAGGGGCTGCACCTGCGAGAAATGTAGATGAATACATGTATGTCAAAGGTTCCTCAAATCCTGGTTATGGAGTAAGCCTGCCACCTGGCAGGGATTATGGAACAGGAAAGAGCATTCATGCGACCTCATTAGAGGCAGATTATCCAAGTATAATATCAATGCGTGGTCCTCTTCCACGGATTGATGATCGCAATGAAGTCGCATATCCCCGGGATCTTGAACCAAGGGAAAAGGAACACCACAGAGATTATGTGCACGAGCGAGAGAAAGAGAGAGAAAGGGAAAAGGAACGAGAACGACAGCGTGACCGAGAAAGAGAAAGAGAACGTGAACGGGAAAGGGAGCGAGAAAGAGAAAGAGCAAGAGTACGTGAAAGAGAACGCGTTTTGGAGCAGCTGGAGAAGGAAAGAGAACGAGAACGCAAACTTGAAATTAAAACTAAGTGTGACCGAACACCTGCTAGAATATCCAGGGAACGTCGAGGTCCCTCGCTGACAAAGGATGGTAGACCACTTCGAAGAGAATCTCCGCATCGTGAAGCTTCACATAGGTGGATTTTGTTACTTGTCCCCACTCTAGTTTGTATTTTTAGCTGTTAGTCTGTCTTGCAGCCTTCACAACTAACTCAGTGTTCTGTCAAACTGAAGGCGGCATTCACCTATTAAGGAAAAAAAGAGAGAATATGTTTGCAAGGTAAAAGGCTATACAGAGTCATCGAATTACTATAAAAGTTCATTATTGAAGAAGGTATCTTATAGTGACAAATCAGTGCCCGTATCTTGAAGGCATAGCTTTATTCCCTTCAGTGTCCCTCGTTACTAACTGTCATATTTGTTCCTGATCTCTTCCTTTTTCCACATTTCCCTTTGAAAAAATTCTTCTATCTTGTATTCTGCCTCAAATTTTGTTCAGTCTAACTTCTTTCAATGATCGTCACCTTTCATTTGCTTGGATTCCTTCTCCCTTTTCTTTTGTTTGGTCACAGATTTATTCTACACTTCAGACAATCTTTTAATTCATACATAGAGATATACTTTCTGATTCATATCTCAAACCATTTTATGAACTCTTGACATTGTTCTTGTTATTGCTGGCTTTCTTGTTATGGAGACTCAGTTAAAGGTGGCTGTTATTCTTGGGCATAGTAGTTCAGTATCCTTTTGGACTTGGTGGTAACCTTTCTTGTGGAAAGGATACTAATATCCCTTCCACTCAAATTCTTGTGACATCATAAAAAGTAGGAATGGATGTTGTGCTTGAATCAGTGGGGATAGTTAAATTGTCCTTAAACACTTAAACTTTCTGTGCAGGTCTACGGTTCTTGCTTGGTAGAAGCAGAGAGGGATTACTTGTCACTGGGGAAACGATATCCCAGGCTTTTTATCTCACCAGAATGCTCAAAGGTCTCACTGTTCTTGTGCTTCAGGTTGATACAAATAATTTTTGATTTTTTGTTTTAACATTGGCAATTTTTCTGTGTGTAGGTAGTTGTGAATTGGCCAAAGGGAGATCTGAAGCTTTCTTTGTATACTCCTGTCAGGTACTTGCATTTGCCACCTTGACTAAACAAGTGATTTATTTCTACACTTCTAAAGTTCAATATCTTGTTTATTTTGTCAGTTTTGTCCAACACCAAAAGAAAAAAGAAATGTTCCCTTGCCGCCAATGTGATGATATTTCTTTGTCTCACCAATAGATTAGTTCTTCCAGATATTGACATTTCCACCTCAATTTGTGAATGTGATTGATGTGTACAAAATTTTCGAACTAGAATGTTTCAAAGTTTTACTCCAATGGCTGAACATCAAGAAATCTATTATGCAATAAATTTTGATTTTCTTTATACAGTGGGACTATGTAGTAATGGTTATATTGTAATGCCGTTTCTGATGGAACAGTTTTGAGCATGATTTTCTTGTTGAGGATAAAAGTACCGCTGAGCAGAAACAAGCAATTTTGAAACCATCTGATGGTCAACTTGTTAAATCAGAACATGGAAATACTATGTGGAGTTCAAAGGTCAATTCTGTCTTACAATTTCTCAATTGTTGTACCCTCTGGATTTTTTCTTTACTTCTGCTGAATCAAATGATACTTCCAGGATGTTGCATTGTTGCTATGGCTTTGTCTTGCAGAAATGAGTATAAAAAACTATACACATTAAGATTTTCTTTAGATCAATAAGAGATTGCCATCTTTGTTTCTTTTTCAAGTGTATGATCATAAATGCAACTTGTTAAAAGCAGTCCATCTTTGAGCTAAAATTGCATCCTAATGATATCAACTATCTCTTGGAATTTATCTGGACTACATATTATTGTGCTAAAAGATAATACTTCAAGTTAAATTTTTGGGTATGCTAAATTGGGATTTTGAAGCCTTTTTTACATGGAAATGTGTAGTTGTACTCTGAAAGGTTTGCCTCTACCGGTTTAGATTCCTGAAATTTGACTCCTAGCTTTTAGAGCCTCTCTCTCTCTCTCTCAACTATAGTATACAAAATGTGTTAAAACAGCTTTTCTCTTTCACTCGGTCGCATAACTTCTTCTCCGCCCTTTTCCAGTTCACTTTTGTCTCCCTTATGCTAAACCAATGCCATGTATCTTCAACAGACACAATTGATATATTTTTAAGTGATGGTGCACTCCGAAAGTGATATTATACATGGCTAGTAGTTGGATGAGATGGTGGTTTGGTTTACATTGGAAGCTTTTGCTTCTTATTGGTGATTATTTCTTGCAGTGTTTGCCTTGACATCTATGGTCTAAGTTTAGGGTTTGGTTGGGTAATAGCTTATAAATGAATTTCGCGTTTTGTCATTAATCTGGTAAAAAAATGTGACCCAAATCCAAATGGTTTTTGATACCCAATTGCAAGTTAGAGCATCTAGTGTTTACTTCACAATTCCTCCAGAAAATGTTCTACTTCACAAATGGTGCATTGTGTATTTAGTAAATGTTACCATCCATTTCCTACTATTAGCCGTTCTTGGGACTTCTTACAGTATATTATTGGAATTTATGAAATGATGAACTCTTCGAAAGGAGATATTGGATGCTACCAAGTTAGGAAAACATATTTCAAAAAAATAGCTTCAAATTTGTGTTTACCCGAAAGGGAATTATGAATATAACAAGGGGCCTGAGGGAGTAATTATTTCTTGGTCTTGGATACCTTGAAACGTGATGACGGATTAGAGTTCTTCAAAACACCCCCTTCTCTGAGAAAATAAGACCCCCAAAAATTGGCATTGGAGATGCTAATAGAACATTGAGGTGGATTGGATTGGGGATTTGAAATAATATCACCATTCTTAACTTTGCATTCTTATTGTGCTGTTATTCACTGTATGCTTCTTTTCTTGGATCTAGGTCATTTTGATGAGCGGGTTGAGCCGGAATGCTTTAGAAGAGCTTTCATCTGAAAGAAACTATGAAGAGCGTATTCCACACTTTTGCAATATGCTTAGATTTGCTCTTCTAAGAAAGAATAACCATTTAATGGCAATTGGAGGTCCCTGGGATGCTACTGATGGGGGAGATCCATCTATCGATGATTCAGCTCTTAGTCGAACAAGTCTTAGGTTTGTTCCATCTTTCTCTCTTCTCTGTTGCAATCCTTGTTGTGTCTCTTGGATTTTCCTAAAATAATTGTTTACCATTAGATATTCAAAGGACGTAGCCAAGCTTGAGTTGACGAACTGCAAGCATTGGAACCCTTTTCTTGAGGTAAACAACTCTGCATGTCCTTTCATGTTCCTTTTGTTTGAGGAGGTCAACAAAATTTCTCGTAAAATCTGGAATATCTCAGTTGTTGTCCATGATTTCTTGTTAGCATTCTCTTATATCGACAAACTCTTGCTGCAATTCGAATTGGTATGTGTTACAGTAACATCCCTTTTCACTTCCTTATTCTTCCTATTAATGTTGTAGAAGTCGCTGGTCGCTAGTCGGTCGCTGGTCGCTAGTCGGTCACCAGACTGGCCACTAGCGAGTAGTCGGCTTACCTAGATTACAAGTGATTTTTTAAAATTTTCTTATCCTATATATTATACTAGTCAAACAAAATTTCATAAAAAATTAACAATCAAATACTAGTCAAATCAAAGTACACAAAGTCCATCCATAATAATTAAATTCAATACCATAGTAAGTAATAACAAGTTCAAATACTAAAATAATCAAATGACGTAGTTTTGGGCAGAAAATTGAGTTTAAAAAAAAGTCAGCAAAGTCGTTTTGACAGATTGTTTTACCGACTTTGACCGACTTTTGATCAATTTTGACCGATTAAGTTGGTCAAGCAATTTTTACCCGACTAGTCAGTTAGGTGCCGGCTAGCAATTTTTTTCCGACTAGTTGGCCGACTAGGCCGATTTTTACAACACTGCATTCTATTCTCGTTCATGATTGACAATCTGGACAAAATATTGGCCAATCATTAAAAGCATCGTGGAATTATGCACTGGTATTCCTTGACTTTTTGTCATCTAGCTTGGTTTTGTAATTCCAAGACAACCTCTTACTACCTTTATGAATATAATGTTCCAAGGGCACTATAGCAGCTCTTAGAGTCTCTTCTTTCCGCGGTAGTTGATTCTTCCTTTAAGTTCCAATTTGACTTGTAATTAGGAGCATTTAATGAACCTATCAATCTTTACACACCTTGAGGGGAGATATTTTCTTTATTACCTGGATCATTAGATTTCCTTTGATTTCTTTTTAGGCAGCCTAACTTTGATCTGCTCATTTACCCTAATATTTTACTTCTGCTTTGCTTATGCACAGTTTTAGATTTTCAAGTTGTGTTCAGGCACCTTTTAGTTTCTCTGTTTCTTGGCATCTTCAAACCTGAGAGCTGATCTTTCTCGACACTTTGCAGGTACACTATAATAGAGTTGGAAAGGATGGGATTTTCAGTCATAAAAAGATCACTGTATTGTATGTTCCCGATCTTTCTGATTGTCTGCCTTCAATGGAATTATGGCGAGAGCGGTGGCTCGCACACAAAAAGGCTGTTGCTGAGAGAGAGTATCTGCAAAATTTAGAAAAGCAGGTCTGTCAATCTTCTCTTAGGGTGGAAAATGGTATTTCTTGTTTTATCTAATCTGATTGATCACGATAATTAAGACAATAGGATACATGCTCGCAGACTTCTGAAAAAGTGGTTGATTTCTCATATGTTGTTATTATTTCTGTATAGTTCACTTTTTTGTCTGTATTTGAGGTGGTGAATACAGCTGCCCTTTTAATTACAGATTCCTCTAGTGTAGCCCTTGTTGTTATACTCTGTGTATGCATCTTTATCTTGAGGTGGGAAGGCTAGATATTTCCTCTCATACTGACTTTTTTTTTCTTCTTCCAATTAGAAATCGGCTGAAAAGAAGGCTGGCAAAGGTAATGCATCTAAATTCGTAGTAACAAACTTCAGTGGCATATTAGTGACAGTTTTTACCAAGTACTTTTTACTCTTTTGATTTTGATTTTGTCTTTATTTTAGACAAAGATACCGAGCGTGTTAAAAGTTCGAAAGGGGATGAACATCCGGATAGAAAGAAAGAGGCTTTACCCTCAAAACAGACGGCAGATGTTGATAAAAAGGAAACTGATAGCAAAAAGGGAAAAGGGAGTGCAGTGGACAAAGAAGGAGAGAAGAAGGGTAAACAGGCTAAGAATGAACAAGAAAATAAAACTGGTGAAGCTGCCGATAATACAGTAAAAAAGGAAGATGATGGAGATAGTGTTCCGACAGTTGATAGTACAAAGACTGGCAAGAAGAAGATTGTAAGGAGGATTATCAAACAAAAGGTTCCAAAGAAGAAGAATGCGGAAGAAACTGTAAATAAAGTGGAAGGTTTGCCTGGTCAAAAGGACATTGGGGAAAAAAATCTGGATCCTGATATTGCTTGTAAAAAAGATGGGTCATCTGCTAGTACTCCAGCCATTAAAACTTTTAAAAGAAAGAAAATTGTTAAAGCAGTTTCAGTGGAAACCACACCAAAAGAAGACGCATCTGCAACACCTGAGGTAAAATCTGATGGCGAAGGTCAGCCTGTTGAAAATAAAGCAAACTGTCCACCTGATGTCAGCAGTACTGCAGTAGTCCAGGATGTTCGTGTAAAAACAACTGTAAAGAAGAAAATTGTTCGAAGGGTGCCAAAAAGAAAAGTAACCTCTGTGGATACAAAAGATGGAGCACCTGATGCTGTCAGCAAGAAGGATGACCTGAAGGAAGAAACGCTGGATAATACTAAATCATTAATTTCAGGATCCCGGAATTCAGAACATACCAGCAACTTGGGTGGTGGAAATGTAGAAGACAATAGTAGGCAGAAAAAAGAATCAGTATCATCACATACTCCTGAGAAGCAAGATAAAGTGGAGAAGAAGGCTGACGAAACTCTGTCCAAAACAGAGCCGGAAATAGATAAACAAAATGTCTCGGGGAATGATGATCGTGCGCAACCAAGAGAGAGGGAGCATTTGAAGGACAGCAAAGAAAGAAAAGATCAGAATGGAAAGGATGACTCTAAGGGGACAAAAGATAAAGAGTTGAAAGAGAAGCAAAGAATCAAAGAACCTCCTCGTCGTCCTGGTTTGATTCTTCAAACTACAGGGAGCAGGGATTCAAAAGTACGTCGAAGAAGGGTTTCATGTTTTTTTGGTGAGTTGGGTTTCCTGTTCTAAACTATCTTAGCATATCCTTTAACTTTATTTATAATCTGTGCTACAGCTGCAATCATTATCACTATCACTGGATTCACTCTTGGATTATACTGACAAGGATATTGAAGAATCAACATTTGAGGTAAATGTTTGTCCCACAGTCTCTTTTACGTGGATTTTGTTACTACTGGCTGGTATTTTATTTTCTGCAGAAGAACACTTGTTACCATTTTCCTCAGTTTTGTTTCACTTTGGTCGAAATTTATACAAATGAATTCACACGTTTAGGTACCTTCAAGCACCTTCTTGATTGATGCCTTTTTCTTTGTAGCTTTCATTATTTGCGGAATCCTTCTTTGAGATGCTGCAGTATGAAATGGGTTCTCGTCTCTTGACTTTTCTTCAGGCAAGTTCAAAACCATTCAGATCCATTTTTTCTTTTCCCCTGAAAATTATTGTTTATTGGCTTTTCTGCTTTTTCCCCAACCTTGCTGCTGTTCCATATTTCAGAAATTGCGTACTAGATTTGTTACCAAGAGAAACCAACGAAAAAGAAAACGGGACGAAGATCATAAAAAGAAAAAAGAGGAAAACCCATCCAAAAAGGTTGCAAAGGAAGAACAGTCAGTTGAAGATGTTAAATCAATTAAAATCGAAGTTCCTGAGAAAGACCTTCAGGTTGAAGTAAAATCTACTGTCAAGGAGGTTTCTCAACAGCAGGGTCTTGAGGAACATGCGAAGACACATGAAACTGATGAAGTTGAAGATCCTGAGGAAGATCCCGAGGAGGATCCAGAAGAAGATGAAGAAATGCCAGATATAGGCCACCAGGATGACTCGACTAAGGAGGTATTGCATCTCTATTTATTCTCTGAGTTTTTGTGTACAGACTCCTCTTGTAATGTAACATCAAGATGATGTTTTCCCCCCTCTTTGAACACCTACGCATTTGTTTTCCTTTTTCATTCTGAAGAAAGTATTTTCGGTACTTTAGTATCCGTGTCTCTGGTCTATAGATACTAGCAAACGACTACAGTTTTTGGTGTTCTTAAGTTGGTGGTTCTTTCTACCCGTTGAGTCTAAAAGTACTGTTGACAGTATTTGGTGTTCTGAGTTGTCTAAGAGGTGAGCTCCAGCTTCAAGAAACATTAGAAAAGTATTCAATTATGAGACCAGTCCAGATGGAGCGTTCTAAACACTTTTTGTATTATTTCATAGTATCTTGAAATGAATGTACAGTAGATTGCAACTTGTTTGGGCTTAATAAGATGTTAATTAGAAAAGAAAAATGAGGTTATGTGAGGATACAATATCAAAGGTAACCCCCCCATCTGTTTACTTTTGGAAACTAATCTACTTGTAGTAGAAGTAAAATTTATTCCATCGGTACTGAACCTTAAGAACTAGCTTTTGTAAGGACGTTCCTTAAACTGCTTATTCTAATTTAAGGTGCGTTTTTTTTTTTTTTTTTTTTGACGCTCGAAGGCGATTGCCCCCGTGGGGGAGAGCGGAGAGTACCCTAGATCAGGGAGATTGTAGCGTGCCCCATGCCTGGGGAGGGAGCTTAGCCTCATAAAGAGGAGAATATTATTGCCCCATCAAGATGGGAACTTCTTGAAGTACATACAACTACAATAATTAACTTATTCATAAGAAACGTAAATATAGGGTTTCTTTTCTTTTCTTTTTGCCCCCTTCTTTCCACGATTACTGACAATAAATAAAGGTCAAATCTTGGGAAATGGGGCATTTCTGGACGCGTTTTAAAACTTTTTCCGACTCTGCTGCTTCTTTGTCTAGGAAAAAATTGAAACCGGCAAGACGGACGCTTCTGATACCAACAATGAAGATGATTCGAAAACCCAACAGCAGGAAATGACCGAGCGAACTTCAGACGTGAAATCCAGTTCGATTGCAGGCAAGGACAAGGACGCTAAGGTTGTCAAGGAAGAGACTAAGAAAGAAGTGAAAAAGGCTATTGACAAGGAACTTTTGCAGGCATTTTACTAATCTTCACATCTCTCTCTCTCTCTCTCTCACTCTCACACACACACACACGCGAGCGCACACGCACATGTCTGGCTATGGGTATTTTGATTGCCGTGATTTTCATAATGACATTGCCGGTTTTGCTCTGTGACAGGCTTTCAGATTTTTTGACCGCAATCGTGTTGGCTACATCAAGGCAAGTATAGCTGTGTTTTTTCTACAGTGATCTTGAGATTGTAAACAATTAACCATTAGATAGAGGTTTTAATACGCGATCTTATTTCTTTCCAGGTTGAAGATATGAGGTTAGTTATCCACAACTTGGGGAAGTTCATCTCCCACCGTGATGTTAAGGTTAGTTTTGTCATTTATCCACGAAATTACCAACTTCAGTGTCTTGATAATTACTGGATTGTAAAGCCTCTCTCTTTCTTGATTCCAATTGATTAGGATCTTGTCCAAAGTGCCCTTCTTGAGAGCAACACAGCCAGGGACGATCGTATTATTTATGATAAGCTACTCAAAATATCCGATATTTGATGTTTCCAAAGGAAAGGACATTTGCAGTACTCTTTTCCCTTTTTGTAGATAATAACAATGTCTACATTTTGGTGCTGCATTTAATTTGAGACTCCAAAATTTCGCTCACGGCTCCTATGCAGGACGGCCAAATGTCCTGCACATGCGGGACATCATCCCAGCCGTCGGATGAGATTTTTTAACGGCTCAGATTTGGAGAGAAAAAAGTTTTTTATTTTTTATTTTTTAAGTCAGCTGCAACTTTTCTCTCTCCAAATCTGACCCGTTCAAAATATCATTCGACGGCCTCAGTTGTTTCGCAGGTGCGGAAAAAGGACTGTTCCGCAAAGGAACCGGACTGCAAAATTTCATTCCAAAGTTTCAGAGAAAAAGGGAAAAATGATAACTCCAAGTTTGCCTTTATAGTTTGGAACTGTAAAAGAGAAAATAAAATAGAAAATAGAAAAAGATCCATCTTTACAGAAGTACAAGTCTCAATTGTGTTCTCACCGTCTAAATTTAAATGTCTATATTTAACTCGTAAAAAAATGAATTCTTATTAATTAAAGTTATTAATGTTGAAATTAGTACGTTAGTTGAGTTTGTATTCATTTAATATAAGAGGTTTGTTGTAAAATTTAAAAATAAAATATAATTATTTAAAAAAAAAAGAGAACATTCAATAACGAGCATTGGGTATATTGCTTTCCATTTCTCTTTCATTAAACTCATAAACAAACATGATAATTTATTTTCCCAGTTCTCTTTTTCTTTTTCTTTTTTTTTTGAAATTTTTTACTATAAGGGAAGATCCAACCTATTATTTCGTATCAAAACATTGGGTGTATTTGGATAAAGTCTGGTATAGATTTGAAACTCAAAATAAAATACAAATTCTCTTTGAATTGAGTATGTAATGAAACTTCAAAAATTAATTTATTGAAAATTTGATTTGAGCTTGAGATTAGTCTATCTATGACTGAGAACAAAAATCTCAAATTGAGATATAATCCAATTAGACTCATCCTATAGCATTACTATTCTACCACAAGATAACATCACCTGAAGAGAAGTTGCTATTGTTAGTAATGCTTGAAAGATAAATGCTACTCCCTCTATCCCAAAATAAGACTATCAATTGAATTTTTTACACAGATTAAGAAATTCCTAAAAACAATAAAAGTTAAAACTAGAAGACTAATATATCATTATTAACTGTTTTTTAAAAATTGAAATTGTAGTTAAAATAAAAATAAGAGGGTAAAAATGGTAAAAGTTCATTAAATTTTCATTGATAGTCCAAATGTTAACATTATTTTGGGAATAATTTGAAGCCCAAATGTTAACCCCCAACAGTCGACGATCTAATTCGCTCAAGAAAAGTTAAACGTGTTGTTATTTTCTTATTGGATTAGGGGAAAGGGACGCCTACTTGGATCCTAAGCTCAAGGTAACTCTCTCGTGAACTTCTTATGTGCTCCCTTACTCTGGAAAACTCCTCAAGGCACTCCAATGAGTGGAAGAAGCGCTGTTCTAGTAAGCTTTTGTAAATATCATGCATGGATGACATTTTATTAAATTTTATGCCTGAAAATTTTGTTTATGATCACGACATGTAATGTCTGAAATCTCCCTACAGTGAACCACCACCAATGAACCCATTTTTAATTCGGCACCAACAGAAATGATGTAACCAATAATTACATTACACATGCCATGTGAAATGGCAATGGCAGGTTAAATCATTTTAATAAATTTTGTTCTGATGTTTCGCAATTGAAACTCGCCACGTAGACTATTAACACAATTGGCTACCAGTCAAATCGGTATTTGACCAAATATTATTTCTTGACCGTAATTAATTCTTCCGAGATTTTTGGTAAATTCTTATATAAAAATGATAAATTTTGTAAAAAAATTGGTAAAATTTAAAAGTTACCATTAAATCTCAAAAGCTTACACTTTTTAATTCAAATGTTGCCTTTTTATATTAACCTTACCATTTTATATTACACTAAGTTTTAAGCAAAATATGGTTTATGCAGAGTATAAATGGTAAGTTTCAGCAATTAATTGATAATTAGTATAAAAATAGAATTTATAAATTGATTAACAAAATTTACCAACTTTAACCAACCTCTTACCAGTTTATAAAAATTTTATAGTATAATTGGTAAGATCCATTAATTAATTAATAAATTACTATAAAAATATATCTTACCATTTTATTGACAAAATTTGTCGATTGATACTTTGTGACATTGGCATGACAAGAAAACGGAAAAATTTCCTATGGAACGATTCTTTGTTGATACCTGTGAGACATAAAGGCTTGCGGAACCTACTCTGCATGTGGATCCTATTTCAAATTATGTGAGAGGAGTGTGAGGCCGTACCACAATGGCCGCCTATGCCAGACTTTCCCTAAGAAAACATATAACATTTCTTTACTGAGCTTGGCATTACATGTAGGTGCGGATTTTTCCGCACGCTTAGAAACTCCAAGAACCGCTCGGGTGGACTTTCTTCCTCTAGTAGGTATTGCGGGATCAAGTGCTCGAGGTTTTCGTCCTTTGCTTGGCGGGTTGTTTGACTTGTTACTCAGTGGGGGCAACAATGTTCCCATCAAGATTTCCAAGGGGAGTAAGATGGGCATCAATCGGGATGTCGGGTCTAGTAACGAAGGAAATATAGGGTGGATGGAGGTATGCGAAGCTTGGGATGAGTTTATCGACGTCGGCGGGTTCGATAAAGGAGTCGGTTGAACAAGCCAATGATTTTGCTGTAGAGAGTGGGTGCTCGTCTGGAGTCTTGCACTGACTAGGTTCAATGGGAATTTTACTGTTTCTAACTTGAATCTTACCACTTTATAGAATAACAAGTTTCATGATATAAGAGGTAAAATTCATTTATTAATTGATAATTTCCTTAGAAATTAAAAACAAAACAAAATAAAAAGTGATAGGGGTTCAAGTTGCCTAAATAATTAGATCATTAAAGGTAGAAGTGGAAATGAGTTGAGCTGAGTTGGGTTAAATCTACAAGCTCAACTCACTCAAATTTCGCTCAACCAACTCATACTTGATGTGAGCCAATTTTTTCAACTCAAACTCAACGTATACATAACTCACAAATAGCTCAACTCAACTCCTTTGTAAACTAAATTATTAATTTACAAAAATAGAAAAACCCTGTTCCTAAAATGTGATTTGATATTCATGCAAATAAATATTATAATAATAATAATTCCAATGACATCCAATATGAGTTTAATATCATAGCACCAAGAAGCAATATAGAAGATTACAACAAAATTGTTAACTTTTAGTTTTTTTGTTTGTTTGTAATACTAAAGGTTAGAACTTGTCAAAGAAAACTGTTTGATGGTGATTGTAGAGACCTTTTTTCTTGGATGAGAATAGAGAACTCGTCTAAAAAAGTTTAGACTTGTAAGAAATTAAGAAGACTATTAGAAAATTTTAGATTTTTGAATGAATAGTCTCAAAATAACATGGTTCATCACTTAGCAAGCGGTGTTTACGACTTCGACTCAAGAAGATGCTAATCTGTTTCTAGACGGTGAAGTTTTTTATTTTAAGGTGAAAATCCTTTAAATGAGTGGGAATGTGCCTAGACCTAGCAGATATTCTGAGAGTTTCAAAATAAGGAATTAGATGAGAAGATAAATATGTAGAAGAAGGAACCTAAGAAGAAGTATAAGAAGAAGATTAAGAAGAAGGAGAAGGAGGAGGAGGAGGAGGAGGGAAGAGGTTGGAGAAATAGATCATAAGGTAAAGAATTCATGCAAATCTAAAAGTGAAGGAGATGGATAAGAAATTGAATTTTAAGAACCTGAGTTATTAGTAGAAGAAGAGGAAGAATGAAGAACAAAATGAGAGGAATATTCTATGAAAATAACATTTTTAGAGATAAAGAGTTCCGTGTTTCACTATCTAGAAGTATGTATCCTTTGTAGTCTTTGAGTGCTCTAAAAAAACACATTGTTCCCCCCTATGATCAAATTTTCATCTCCCGTGTTCTAAACTTGAAGCATATGCTAAACCTCCAAAGACTTTAAGATTTGAATATGTTAGTTTTGCGAGATATAATTTTTCATGTGGTGTTTTCATTTGAAGAATATGAATAGGTATAACATTTATAATATGTGTAGCATGAGTAATACAGTAACCCCAATATGATACAGGAAGATTAGATTGAAGTTCTAGGTTCTGTCAACATTTAAAATGCGTAACTGGTTTGATTAAACAAACCTTTTAGAGTAAAAAGAAGGCATACTGACATTTGAAATCTAAAACATAGAATATATTATATATAGTGTAATGTGAGTTGTTAGTTGTGTTTTACTTTTTTTTTTTTGTATTTCAACTAAAAGATTTTGTTTAATAATTTTAAAATGTAAAACAATTTTTGATTAATTCCATAGTTAGTTAATTATAACTATTCAGTATCCTTAATAGACATATATATTATTAACTTTGATAATTAAAACACTCAAGTAGTAATATCAACATTTTTTGTTTAAATTACTTAAAATTTAACTTTCATTTATAATATTTTATTTACATTCATGAAATTTGTTATATATTTAATGGTACATTATGTGACACTTCTACGTACAAATTTTGAGGCACTTGTTAAAAAAATACCACTAAAATATGACATTTTGATATATTGTCATAACTTTTGTGCCATTTTAATTTTTTATGTGGCAATTAAACAAATTCCACAAATGTTGACACTTGTTAAAAAGTGCCACGAAAATGTGACATTTTCTCAATTTACCATAATTTTATGTCACTTCACGAGGCAATTAAAAAATGTCACAAATTGTATGACACTTCTAATAAAGTGCCACAAAAATATGACATTTTCACATAAATACTGAAAATAAATGACATATTAAAAGTGCCACAAAATAAATGTCACCAAATCCCAATTTTGCCATAGTGAGGGTAGATCTTGCTTCTGATTTTGATTTAAGTAAGTAAAACCAAGTATATTTTGTATGGTCATCCAAAACATTTTAGGAAGTATCTTTGATCGTACACAGTTGGTTCTTTAAAAGGACCCCATAAATCAGTATGAATAAAATCAAATGGAGCTAAAGAAATTGATTTACTAAGAGGAAAATATAAGTTGAGTTGTCTTGCAACAGGACAAAGTACAATGATGAGGAAAAGAACCATTGTAATCCTACTTCTTTTCGTCATCACAAGTAACTGCAGGTAGGGGTGAGCAAATTCGGTTTTTGCCGAATTCCGACCGAATTCGAATTGAATTTGGTAATTTGGTTTCGGTAATTCGGCGTGAATTCGGCAATTCGGTCATGACCGAATTCGATTTGGTCGAAATTGGGACGATTTCGGTCAGACCAATTTTGAATTCGGTCTGACCGAATTCGATTTCGATTTTTAAATAAATTAATAATATTATTATATAATTAATATATATATATATATATAGTAAATTAAAAAAAAAAAATCTAACCTAACCCTCCGTCCCTCCCCAGTCCCCTGTCAGTCGTTCCTAAACTCCCCGCCTCTCTTCCCCACCGACTCCCTCCACACCGCCTCTCTTCCCCCTCTGCTCCACCGACTCCCTCCTCACCGCCTCTCTTCCCCCTCTCCACACCGCCTCTCTTCCCCCTCTCCTCCACCGACTCCCTCCACACCGCCTCTCTTCCCCCTCTGCTCCACCGACTCCCTCCTCACCGCCTCTCTTCCCCCTCTCCACACCGCCTCTCTTCCCCCTCTCCTCCACCGACTACCTCCGGTTCTCTTCCCCTCTCTGACACTTGAAGCAACGACTTTGAAGATCCACCGCCTCTCCTCCACTGCCTCCCACCACCGCCTCTCTTCCCCCTCTCCTCCACCGCCTCCCTCATTCGATTCTCTTCCACCTCTCTGATAATAGGTAACTTTTTTTTTAAACTGATTTATTTGCAAATTCAGCATTTTTTCTTTGATAATAGGTAACTTTTTTTATTTGCAAACTGATTTATTGCTTTGAATGTTTGAATGCTTGAATGTTGGTTATATTAATTAATTTTTTTGTATTTCCTAAATAATTTATATTGTGCTAGAGTATGTAAATAGTGTCTGCTCTTAACATGGTTTCTCTGTTTTTTACCTCTTGTTCTTTAATTTTTTTGTATTTCCGAGTGTGTTGTTCTTGTTCCGAGTCTCTTGTGCTGTTTTTTTAATTCTGTTTTTTTAATCAGACCACAAATTTGCCACTTTTTCAGGAGAAACCATGTCATCTTCCCAAAGTCCAAGTCTGAATAAAAAATCAGCTGAAGAAGTGTTCAACATTTGTGATGAAAGCCTTGTAGATTGTCAAGACATTTCCTTCACTGGATCCGAAGATCAGCTCCGCCGCAATATGAAGAGAGGGCCATATAGGAAGAGGTCTGATTGTTGGCAACATATGACTCCAATTTTCATAAACGAAGTTCGTCATGGTAAGTGTAATTATTGTGGTACAGCAGTACCTGCTGATCCTAAAGTTAATGGTACTACTCGAATGAATACACACTATCAGAAATGTGAATTAAATCCCGCTAATCAAACTTACGGGACTCAAATGGAATTATGTGCAAGCTGAACTTGAAAATATAGATGGTGTGCTTAAAAGGTAGTCTAGGGACTTGGAAATTTGATCCCTGATGCTATTAGGAAAAGTATTTCATACATGGTAGTTGTTGATGAGTTGCCATTTAAATTTGTTGAGGGAAAGGATTTCAAAAATTAATGAGAACTGCTTGTCCTTCTTTTAAGATTCCTTCAAGATGGACTATTTCCAGGGATTGTTATCAATTGTACTTAGATGAAAAGATTAAGTTGAAAAGTTTTCTCAAGTCTAATAAGTCTAGAATTTGCTTGACCACTGATACTTGGACTTCCAATCAAAGGATAAACTATATGTGTCTCACTGCACATTTTGTTGACAATGATTGGAGATTGAATAAGAAGATTCTTAATTTTTGTCCAATAACTAGTCACAAGGGGTTTGAAATTGGGAGTGCAATAGTGAAGTGTCTTCTTGAATGGAATGTTGATGATATTTTAACTATTACAGTCGACAATGCTTCATCTAATGATACAGCAGTTCAATATCTAAAGGATAAACTTGAAACTTGGGGAAAAGAGCTGCTTTTAGGGAGCAAATGGCTTCATGTGAGGTGTGTGGCTCACATTACTAATCTAATTGTCACTGATGGCATAAAAATGGTTGGGGAATCTGTTGATAAAATCCGGGCAGCGGTTAAGTATGTGAGACAATCACCAGCTAGGCTGAAAAGATTTAAAGATTGTGCTGATCATACTAACATTGAAAGTAAAAAATTACTTTGTTTAGATGTTGCAACTAGATGGAATTCAACATACCTAATGTTAGATACAGCTATATTATTTGAGAGGGCTTTTAATAGCTTTGGATTAGAGGAATCTAGTATGGTTACTGACATAGGATGTTTGCCTACAAGATCTGATTGGATAAATGCAAGGAATTTAGTCGTATTCTTAAAGAATTTTTATCATCTTACTTTGAATGTTTCTGGGACTAAATATGTGACTTCCAACAATTTCTTTAATGAAATTAGTCATGTACATAGCATTTTGGGGGATATGGAAAAAAGTGATGATAGAAGTTTGAGATCAATGGCTGCGTTTATGAGGGAAAAATATAACAAGTACTGGGGTAAAATCGATAATATTAATATGTTAATCTTAATTTCTTCAATTCTTGATCCAAGATGTAAGATTGAGTACCTTGGTTTTGTGTTATGTGAGATGTATGGTGCAAATGATGGTGAAGAACTTTGTGGGAAGGCAAAAAATGCATTACGTGAGATGTTTAACGAGTACTTTAGAGGTACCAATCTTGCTGCCCCTAAATGTAGTTCAAAATCTTCACAAGTTGAATCTAATTCCTCGAATGATAGCGATGGAGACTCTTCTTCTACAACACTCAGTCATAAGTACAAGTTGGCATTTAAGAAGAAGAGAATGGAGCTTGGAGGTAACTCTAAATCTGAAGTTGATAAGTATTTGGATGAGGAAGTTGAAGATAATGATAAATTAGATGTCTTGCTGTGGTGGAAAGGAAATAGTATTAGATTTCCGATTCTCTCCAAGTTGGCTCGAGATGTCTTAGCCATTCCAATTTCTACTGTTGCATCTGAATCGGCATTCAGTACCGGAGGCCGTGTTCTTGACCAATTTAGGAGTTCTTTGACTCCTAGGATTGTTCAAGGATTATTATGTGCTCAAGATTGGCTAAGATCATCAAAAGAAGAAATTAATGTTGAAGAATCTTTAGAAGATCTCGAAGCATTGGAATTTGGTATGCTATCATAAGCTTTTAATTGATAATTTGTGCTATTTATTTAATTATATTTACTGTGTAAGATACTTTGAGCATTTATTTTTCTTTTTGCAGATGTGCTCAAGAAGAGTGGCGAAAAATCGAGTATTGTTGATGTTTAAGAAGATTGGCTTGTTTTTCAATCATTTGAAGACCTTGAAGGGGACTGTTTTTTGGACTTATTTTATTTTATTTTTGTAATAATTATGGACGTTTTTTGGAACTGATTTGGAGCTGTTTTGTGTTAATTTTGGACTGCTGATGGACCATTGGACTGTTTATTAGACTGATTTTGGTATGCATTTGGATAGATTATGAACTGTTATAAATTTTATAAAAAACAGGGTACAAATTGTGTTTTAATGAACTAGAAACTGCTCAAATTTAAACATTACTCTGCAGAATTTTTTTAAAATTGAATCTGTCCCAATTCGGTGAATTCGGTCGGCACCGAATTCCGAATTCACCAATTCGGCCAAATCGAATTCGGTTTCGAATTCGGTCGGTTTTTTGAAGGATGAAAAAATGAAAAAACCGAATTCAATTTACCGAATTGGCGAATTCGAATTCGGTGCTCACCCCTAACTGCAGGTGCTGATAATAGTCTTGTAACAGTTTTAAGACCTTCACAAGTGTAAGAAGGTAAATGACTCAACTCTAAGTATTCATCCGAAAGTATTTTCAATTGTGTATAGTATTGAGATACAGTGAGGTTATCCTGTTTCAATGAGTTGATTTCTTCTTGCAAATTGGAAATCCTGTATGCATCACCATCATGGTAACTCTTCTCAAGATCATTCCAGACTTTGTTTTGTTTTTGTCTTGACCATCCATTGTCCAAGTCCGACAGGCCTGACTAATCTGGACCGGGTATTGCAGAGGCACAAGGGGGCGACCCTCTCAACATCAATAACTCCATACAAATGTCATGGCCGCGGTTCGAACCCTGGTCATTCTTAAGGGAGGAGGAGATCATTCCAGACTTCCACAAGTGTAGCGGGAGACTGAACACTTGAGAATTAGTTGCATCCAAGGCATTATGAAGCCAAGCAAGAACCATAGAATCCACCTGCTGCCAAGCACAATACAATCTATCTCCAAGTTGTGGAATGGTTATATCATGCAATTTCTCAATAAAACAGAATTTATTTTTGGTAATTAAAGCGCCACGCATTTTAACCCTCAAGAAATGAGAATTTGGTCCAGCTATGGCAGATTGAACAAGAATTCGTGCATGAATGAATTTATTGTCATGCACGAATTCTTGTTCACGAAGATGCGGTTTTTTTCCTTGAGCAAACATGGTGCATCGGGACCATATGGTTACACAGGAGCATTGTTTCAAGCATGTTGGGCCACAGTTGGAGAGGATGTTCTTCAAGCGGTGAGAGATTTTTGGGCAGGGCTCCCGATGCCTAAATCCATGTTAAGTTCACTTATCTTTCTCATTCCTAAGGTACAAAATCCCTTGTCTTTTGGTGAATTTCGACCAATATCATTATGCTCTTTTGCGAATGAGGTGATATCTAAAGTACTTGCTCAACGATTAGCACCATTGCTTCCAAGACTAATATCACAGAATCAATCGGGTTTTGTGAAGGGACGACTAATCTCTGATAACATTGTTTTGGCATAAGAGTTGGTGCAACATTTGAATAGGAGAGCACGAGGAGGGAATTTGGTACTCCCTCCATCCCTAAATAAGGTTAACATTTGACTATTTCACATGAATTAAGAAACTCCTAAAAACAATAAAAAGTTAAAGCTAAAAGACTAATATATCCTCATTAACTAAATCTTGAAAATTGAAACTGTATTTAAAAGAAAAGTAAATAGAGGATAAAAATGGTAAAAGTTCATTAAATTCTCATTGATAATCCAAATGTTAACCTTATTTTGGGACAAAATTAAAGTCCCAAATGTTAACCTTATTTAGGGATGGAGGGAGTAATTAAATTGGATATGATGAAGGCGTTTGATCGGGTCTCGCATCATTTTCTTCTCTCGGTTCTTCATAGGTTTGGTTTTGGTTTTCATTTTATAAATCTGGTCCAAAATTTGTTGATATCTAATTGGTTTTCTGTACTTATTAATGGACAACCATATGGCTTTTTCAAATCCACAAGGGGTGTCATGCAGGGCGATCCCTTATCCTCTTTGTTGTTTATTGTTGCGGCAGAGGTATTCTCCAGGGACCTTAACAGTTTGGTGGAGCAAGGCCAGATATTTCCCTATGCCATGCTGAGGCACTCGCTCCAGGTTTCCCATCTAAGCTTTGTAAATGATGTGATAATTTTTACATATGGGGTGAAAAGAAGCTTAGACCGTTTAATGATTTTTTTGGCGCAATATGAAATGTGTTCGGGTCAGGGAATCAATTGTGGAAAGAGTTCATTCATTACATCATCGAAAACAAGAATTGATCAATCAACAATGATTCAAAGAGTGACGAGATTTGTTCAATGTGATTTTCCTTTAACGTACTTAGGCTGCCCACTCTATTATGGAAGGGGACACGTGGATCATTACCAAAGCATGGTAGAAAAGGTGGCGGCAAGGGTGGAAGGGTGGCAAAACCGGATCCTAAATATGGCGGGGAGACTAACATTGATCAAGCACGTTCTATATTCGATGCTCCTACACATTTTGGCGGAAACTCTTCCACCAAAGCTGGTCATGGACAATGTGGAAAAGCTCTTTGCAAATTTCCTTTGGGGATCTTCTTCAGGCATGTCTGGGAGCCATTGGATTCCATGGAAGAGGCTTTGTGTGGAAAAAAACAAGCAATGGTTTGGGCTTAATCTCTATGTCACAATACAACAAGGTCGTTGAAATGAATATGTGGTGGAGATACCGGCATGGGGAGTCCCTTTGGGCATGTTTTATGATGGCAAGATATTGCAAGGACATCCAACATGACTCCCTCGTGATAGAGCAACCGAACAACATTGCTTCTTGGAGGCGATGGATGGTGCATAAGGATGAAGCTGAGGCGTCTATATGTCTCTTAATTCGGGGTGGTCATGCTTCTTTGTGCTATGAGAATTTCACTATTGAGGGGAGTCTGCATTCATTGGAGCCTGATCTTCCTACGACAATAAGGGGGGCTGAAATTCGAGAATACTTGGATCATCAAGGATGGAAGATGGTAGCGTTGCTCGATTATTTTTCGGGAGAGACTTTGGAAAAATTACCGGATACATCTATCAAGCAAGGGAAGGACATATTGGTATAGCTTTTGGAGCCCAATGTGGAATTCAAAGGAAACTCGCTTGGTCAAAGGCTTTGCCTCTATCTCTGTCTATTTTTTGTGGCATTTTCTCAACAGTTTCTTAGCATTGGATGAGTCCCTGTGGAAACGAGGTTTTCATACTGTTTCGAGATGCTCCTGTAAATGTGGATCGGACTCTTGTAGGCCCATATTTTTTCAATGCCGATTTGCTAAGAGTCTTTGGTCAAATGCGGCCTCCAAGCTTGGTGTAAGTTTGAATTATGATTCGTTTCGTTCCGCAGAGAATTTGCTAAAAAAATTCTGGTTGGGCATTTCTAGTGGAAACAAGGCGCTGGACATATTGATTCCAAGTGGGGTTCTTTGGATGCTTTGGAGAGCTCGCTGCCGATTCTTTTTCGAAGGGCGCATTACGACAGAAAGAGTTTTGAGGCAAGAGATGGATGCCTACATTGGTGATGTTTATAAAGCAAAGAATACATGGTTTTTTGAAGCCGAGAGTTGAGCAGTCGCGCACAACTTTGATCCTCTTTTTGCTTTCCCCTTTGCGAGGCACATCCACAATTCTCAACATCGATGGGGCATCGAGAGGAAACTCGAGAGAGGCTGGAGTTGGGTGCATAATTAGGAGCAAAAAAGGTAAGTTTATTGGAGAATTACCGTGCTATATTGGCTGGCATAAAAACTAGAGGGCGGAGGTAGAGGCTTTGGACCGCGAGTTAAAGTTGGCTCACGCATTGGGAGTACATGATCTCACAATACAACCAGGCTCACAATTTGTAGTAAACTCGATTAAGGCTAAAAAGATTAGTGCATGGTCATTGGACTCTTTTTTCCACTCGGATTTGTCAAATATGCAAGGATCAACAATAGAGTATGTCTATCGTGAAGTGAACAAAATGGCGGATTGTCTAGCCAATATTTCTTGTGATACAAATAATTTATGACCGTTTCGAAGATCTTCTGAGGGAAGCACAAGGATTATGTAATTTGGATCGTCAAGGAGTGGCCCACCTTAGATTCAAAATTTTGTAATTTTTGTTGATTATGCTACATAAGAGAAGCAGATCCTTTTGTAATTCTTAAGGGAGTTTTTTTTTGCCCACTCATTAATAAAGTTCTCGGTTCATTAAAAAAATACTTTATTTAAATTTTTATGTTTAGATTGACTACTTAATTTATCCGATTTTTCTTATACCATAAGAGGATAAAAGAGAAGTTTTTGTGCCCTGACTTTGCTTTAATTTTTTAACATTTTCATGAATAAAATGTATTGTGTTTTCCTAGTTGCTTATCACATTGCATAATAAAAACGTGTTATTGATGTGTTAAAAATAATAACAAAAATCACATGACCTTTTCTTAAATAACGTGTTTTATATGTTCCTAGTATACTATTTATTATTTGTGAATTATAAATGCTAAACGTGCGTGACATGTGCGATTATTGATTCAACATCGTGCATTAATGAGAGAAGCTTATCATAAAGTTTTCTAAAGCAAATTTATTAATGTTAAAGTATAAATACTTGAATTTCTATATTTATTAACTCAACACTACGATTTTTAGTTTTAGGCTACGTCCATTGAGTCATTTCATGAATGTCGTTTTGTTAATAATGTTGATAGTTTTAAAGCAACGAGTCGGAGAATATGAATATTAAGGAGTGTGAATTGATTTTGACCCTAAAACTTGGATTTTGATAATGTTTGTACTTTATTGGGTAAATTGCACTAAATGGCCACCATCTATTTCGGAAATTTAAATGTTGGACGATAACGATTATTTTTGCGATTTTTAGCCATCAAACAATTAGTTGAAGATTAAAGAGTTTGGATGAGATTTGCCCCCAAAATTTGAATATTGATTGAGTCTATAATTTATTTCATATTTCTCTAGTTAGATTGGCTGCTTAGTTTATGAGATATTTGTTATGTCATAATGGGAAAAAAGGAAAGATGTCGTTTCCTGACTTTGCTTTAAATTTTAAACATTTTCATGAATAAAATGTATTGTGTTTTCCTTGTTGCTTGTCACATTGCATAATAAAAACGTGTTATTGATGTGTTAAAAATAATAACACAAACCACATGACCTTTTCTTAAATAACGTGTTCTATATGTTCCTAGTATACTATTTATTATTTGTGAATTGTAAATTCTAAACGTGCGTGACATGTGCGATTATTGATTCAACATCGTGCATTAATGAGAGAAGCTTATCATAAAGTTTTCTTAAGAAAATTTATTATGTTAAAGTATAAATACTTGAATTTCTATATTTATTAACTCAACACTACGATTTTTAGTTTTAGGCAACGTCGATTGAATCATTTCATGAACGTCGTTCTGTTAAAAATGTTGATTGTTTTAAAGCAACGAGTCAGAGAATATGAATATTAAGGAGTGTGAATTGTTTTGATAGTGTCTATACTTTATTGGGTAAATTGCACTAAATGGCCACCATCTATTTCGGAAATTTAAATGTTGGAAGATAACAATTATTTTTGCGATTTTTAGCCATCAAACTTTTACAGGTAATGGTTTTTGAACTCCGATGTAAATTCCGACAATGTTTTTAATAAAGACCCTCACGTGTCGGCCATGTGAGGGGCATTTTTCCCCTGAAAAATTGTTCTCCATTGTTGTCTTCTTCATTTGGAATTCCTCTCTACACCACCACCACCACCATCTTCATCATTCACCACCATCTTCTCCGTCACCACCTCTGATCATCTTCTCCCGACACGTGAGGGGTATTTTTGTCCAAAATAAATTGGACTACATTGTAGTCTTGTTCTTCTCCCTTCCTCTCTACACCATCACCATCTTCATCATTCACCACCAGACCAAACAATTCAAAGGATCTACAAAATTAAAGGGAAAACAAAGACATTCCTCAAAAAGCAAAGGACAATCAGTGTAACAACAAATCCATCATCTCCCCAAAAAGAAATAAGCAATTTTGGTCTCCAAGCTCGCAAACCCAATATACTCCACCATTGAACCTAAACAACTTCTACAAAGATTATATAGAGGATCCTGAATTCCAGTTTCAATTTTTAAGCACTTACAAAATTCTAACACTATCGGTGCACATAGCTTGTAAGTGGACTTAGGCAAAATAGTTTTGCCATTCTAAACAAAATGCATAATGGACTCATCAACACAAAGTCTATTAGTCTCAATGGGAGAAACGTAGAGCATTACCAGAGCAGCAGGAGGAGAGGAAAATCTGCAAATGCCCGCTCGTGTAAAGGTGAAAAATTCGAAAGACCATATCGTCTACCACTTACCAAGCGACCAATTCCAAGCAAGCGTCATTCTAGACATGGAATTCAGCCAAGGACTAATCCCACTGGAGGTGCTTTCCCCTATAAATTAGGCGTTGCTCGATGATCGGAAGGGTATTTTTGTGATCTATTTGTAGAAGGGTGATTATTGATGGTGGCCGTCTGCAGTGGTTGGCAGTGGTGGTGGATCGCGGGTCACTCAGGTTTTAATCGGGTCGGGTCAGAAATTGGGGATATATTGGTATATTTACATTTTCAGGCAAAAAATAAGAAAATTTGGCCGGAATTTACGTCGGAGTTCAAAACCCATTACCCATAAAAATTTGATTTCTAAAAAATGTAAAAATTAATTGTTATCGTCCAACATTTAAAATTTCGAAATAATTGGTGGCCATTTTGTTCAATTTACCCTACTTTAGTTTAAAAATTTTATATTTAGGTTGACTACTTAATTTACCCGATTTTTCTTATGCGATAAGAGGATGAAAGAGAAGATGTCGTGCCATGGCTTTGAATTAAATCTTTAACATTTTCATGAATAAAGGGTATTGCGTTTGTTTAGATGCTTATCACATTGCATAATAAAAGTGTTAAAAGTAATAACACAAACCACACGATCTTCTCTTAAATCACGTGTTTTATATGTTCCTGGTATAATATTTATTATTTGTGAATTATAAAGGCTAAATGTCCATGTCATGTGCGATTATTGTTTCAAAATTGCAAATTAATGAGTGAAGCTTGTCATAAAGTTTTCTAAAGAAAATTTATTAATGATGAAGTATAAATACTTGAATATCTATATTTAATAACTTAATACTACGATTTTTAGTTTTAGCCTACTAAAGTTATATTATCTTTATCTAAATGTTCAATGAAATTCTTATATAAATAATTATTTTCTCTGACTTGGGTTATGGAATAGTTAATAGTCATTGAATCTTTTCATGCATTTCGTTTTGTTAAAACTGTTGACAGTTTCAAAGCAACGTGTCGAATAAGTTGAAGAGTAAAGAGTTTGGATGGGATTTGACCCTAAAATTTGGATATTGATTGAGTCTATTATTTATTTTATATTTCTCTAGTTAGATTGGCTGCTTAGTTTATGAGATATTTGTTATGTCATAATGGGAAAAAAAGGAATGATGTCGTTCTCTTACTTTGCTTTAAATTTTTAACATTTTCATGAATAAAACGTATTGTGTTTGCTTTGATGCTCATCACGTTGAATAATAAAACCGTGTTATTGATGTGTTAAAGGTAATAACACAAACCATACGATCTTTTCTTAAATTACATGTTTTTAATTTTTCTGCTATAATATTTACACTTTGCGAATTATAAATGTTGAACGTGCGTAACATGTGCGATTATTGTTTCAATATCGCATATTAATGAGTGAAGTTTATAATAAATATTTCCAAAGCAAAATTATTAATGGTAAAGTATAATTACTTGAATTTCTATGCTTAATATCTCTATGCTGTGATTTTTATTTTAGCCTACTAAAGTTTATATCATCTTTATCTAAATGTTCAATGAAATTGTTAAATAAATAAATATTTTCTTTGACTTGGGTTATGGAATAGTTATTGGGTCACTGAATCTTTTCATGCATGTCATTTTGTTAAAATTGTTGATAGTTTCAAAGCAACAAGTTGATGAAATTGAAGATTAAAGAGTTTGGATTGGAATTGACCCTAAAACTTGGATATTGATTCAATCTATACTTTATTTCATATTTCTCTTATTAAATTTGTTGTTTAGCTCATGAGATTTTCCTTATGCCATATGGGAAAAAAGAGAAGATGTGTGCCTGACTTTGCTTTAAAATTTTAACATTTTCATGAATAAAATGTATTGTGTTTGCTTAGATGCTTATCACATTGCATAATAAAAACGTGTTATTGATGTGTTAAATGTAATAATACAAACCACACGACCTTTTCTTAAATAGCGTGTTTTATATGTTCCTAGTATACTATTTATTACTTGTGAATTATAAATGCTAAACGTGCGTGACATGTGCGATTATTGATTCAACATCGTGCATTAATGAGAGAAGCTTATCATAAAGTTTTCTTAAGAAAATTTATTAATGTTAAAGTATAAATACTTGAATTTCTATATTTATTAACTCAACACGTCCATTGAATCATTTCATGAATGTCGTTTGTGTTAAAAATGTTGATAGTTTTAAAGCAACGAGTCGGAAAATATGAATATTAAGGAGTGTGAATTGATTTTGACTCTAAAATTTGGATTTTGATAATGTTTGTACTTTATTGGGTAAATTGCACTAAATGGCCACCATCTATTTCGAAAATTTAAATGTTGGACGATAACAATTATTTTTACGATTTTTAGCAATCAAACTTTTACGGGTAATGGGATTTGAACTCTGTTGTAAATTCCGACAATGTTTAAAAAAAAAAAAAAAACCTCACGTGTCGACCACGTGAGGGGCATTTTTTCCCCAAAAATTGTCCTCCATTGTTGTCTTCTTCATCTGTAATTCCTCTGCACACCACCACCATCTTCATCATTCCCCCACCAGGCCAAACAATTCAAAGGATCTACAAAATTAAACTGAAAACAAAGTCATTCCACAAGAGGCAAAGGAAAATCAGTGTAACAACAAATCCATCATCTCTCTAGAAAGAAATAAGCAATATTGGTCTCCAAGCTCGCAGACCCAATAGACTCCACCATTGAACCTATACAACTTCTACAAAGATTATATAGAAGATCTTGAATTCCATCTTCAAATTTTTAGCACTTACAAAATTCTAACACTATTGGTGCACATTGCTAGTAAGTGGACTTAGGCAAAATAGTTTTGTCATTCTGAACAAAATGCTTAATGAACTAATCAGCACAAATTCTATTAGTCTCAATGGGAGAAACGTAGAGCATTACCAGAGCAGAGCAGCAGGAGGATGGGAAAATCTGCAAATGCCTGGCCGATTGCTCGATATCTTTGGTAGGAGTGGTGCTGAGGAATTCGTCTATCAGGGATTTCAACGCGTACGGTCCAGGAAGAGGGTCCCCGCCCTTGTAAATGTGCAAAATTCGGAAGACCATATCGTCTACCACTTGCCAAGCGACCAATTCCAAGCCAGCGTCATTCTGGATATGGCATTCAGCCAAGGACTGGAGGTGCTTTCTCCTGTAAATTAGGCGCTACTCGATGATCGGAGGGGTATTTTTGTGATCTCTTTGTAGAAGGGTGATTGATAATGGTGGCCGTGTGCAGTGGTTGGCAGTGGAGGTCGATGACAATGGCGCTGTGGTGGTGGATCGCGGGTCGGGTAGGTTTTAATTGGGTCGGGTCAGGTCAGAAATTGGGGATATATTGATATATTTACATTTTCTGGAAAAAAAATAAGAAAATTTGGCCGGAATTTACGTCGGAGTTCAAAACTCATTACCCGTAAAAGTTTGATGGCTAAAAACAGCAAATATAATTGTTATCATCCAACATTTAAAATTTCGAAATAGTTGGTGGCCATTTAGTTCAATTTACCCTACTTTAGTTTAAAATTTTATATTTAGGTTGACTACTTAATTTACCCTAATTTTCTTATGCCATAAGAGGATAAAAGAGAAGTTGTCGTGCCCGGACTTTGAATTAAATCTTTAACATTTTCGTGAATAAAAGGTATTGCATTTTCATAGATGCTTATCACATTGCATAATAAAAGTGTTAAAAATAATAACACAAACCACACGATCTTCTCTTAAATCATGTGTTTTATATGTTCCTGGTATAATATTTATTATTTGTGAATTATAAAGCCTAAATGTGCGTGCCATGTGCGATTATTGTTTCGACATAGCAAATTAATGAGTGAAGGTCATAAAGTTTTCTAAAGAAAATTTATTAATGATGAAGTATATATACTTGAATTTCTATATTTAATAACTCAATACTATGATTTTTAGTTTTAGCCTACTAAAGTTATATCATCTTTATTTAAATGCTGAATGAAATTCTTATATAAATAATTATTTTTTCTGACTTGGGTTATAGAATATTTAATAGTCATTGAATTTTTTCATGCATTTCGTTTTTTTAAAACTGTTGACAGTTTCAAAGCAACGAGTCGAATAAGTTGAAGATTAAAGAGTTTGGATGGGATTTGCCCCTAAAATTTGAATATTGATTGATCTATAATTTATTTCATATTTCTCTAGTTAGATTGGCTGCTTAGTTTAAGAGATATTTGTTATGTCATAATGGAAAAAAGGAAAGATGTCGTTTCCTGACTTTGCTTTAAATTTTTAACATTTTCATGAATAAAACGTATTGTGTTTGCTTAGATGCTCATCACATTGCATAATGTGTTAAAGGTAATAACACAAACCACACGATATTTTTTTTAAATCACGTGTTTTTAATATTTTTGCTATAATATTTACACTTTGCAAATTATAAGTGCTAAATGTGCGTGATATGTGCGATTATTGTTTCAATATCACATACTAATGAGTGATGTTTATAATAAATATTTCTAAAGCAAAAATTATTAATGGTAAAGTATAATTACTTGAATTTCTATGCTTAATATCTTGATGCTATGATTTTTATTTTAGCCTACTAAAGTTATATCATCGTTATCTAAATGTTCAATGAAATTGTTATATAAATAATTATTTTCTCTGACTTGGGTTATGGAATAGTTATTGAGTCACTGAATCTTTTCATGCATGTCATTTTGTTAAAATTGTTGATAGTTTCAAAGCAACGAGTTGAAGAAGTTGAAGATTAAAGAGTTTGGATTAGAGTTGGCCCTAAAACTTGGATATTGATTCAGTCTATACTTTATTTCATATTTCTCTATTTAAATTAGTTGTTTATTTTAAGAGATTTTCCTTGTGCCATATGGGGAAAAAGAGAAGTTGTCGTGCCCTGACTTTGCTTTAAAATTTTTACATTTTCATGAATAAAACGTATTTTGTTTGCTTAGATGTTTATCACATTGCATAATAAAACATCTTATTGATGTGGTAAAAGTAATAACACAAACCTCACGATATTTTCTTAAATCTAGTGTTTTAATTTTCTTGATATAAAATTTATTATTTGTGAATTATAAATGCGAAACGTGTGTAACTTGTGTGATTATTGTTTCAATATCTCATTTAAATGAGTGAAGCTTATCATAAAGATTTCTAAAGTAAAATTAAGAGTAATATGTACAAAATGACCATCAAGTATTTCATTATTTCGGGTTACGGTCATAAACAAAGTTTTCTTTGGGTTTTGGCCAAAAACATTATATGGATCGCGGGTTTTTGCATCAAGCCAAAATTTCGGTCATTTTAAAATAAAATAAAAAACCCTCACGTGCCCGGCACGTGAGGGGCATTTTGGTCCTTAAAATTTTGTCCACGACACCTTCTTCTCCAACTGTCTTCTTCTCCAACTGCTTCAGATTCTTCTGATAGTACATCATCTGAAGATGCATAACACATTTCAAAGGTCATCTTAATACAGTATGCCGGAAATAAGAGAGGTTACCTCCAGGATTGCTTTCGAGACATAGCTAAACGAAATGCATCTCGTTTAGCTCTTTTCTCTCCTCAAGCGAAAGAGGAAGTGGATAATGATGTTGTTGATGCTCCTGGAAGAGAAATTCCTCCACCAGATACTAATGGGGGGATAGAAGATTGGCCTGGTCCATTTTCTACATCAATGAAGATTATTAGAGATCGTTAAAAGGACTACAAGTCTGTATAATTTCTCGGATAAAAGTGAAGTTGCTTCAGTTTCATGGCGTCCCCAAAGAACGTCAGAAATGCAATCTTCGAAAGAAGTTGATTCCCCAATTGCAAGATCTATGCCTGTCTCTATTCTTGTGAAAAATGCTAATGCAATCACTTCACTTGATTGCTTCCCCGATGCTCTGAGGCACAAGCTTTTTGACTTACTTTGCAACTCTAGGAGAATGGACAGCCATTCTTTTTACCTTCTTGTACACGGTTCTACGACCGAGATACACTTGAGGGATTGTTCTTGGTTGACTGAGGAAGACTTCATTTGGACCTTTGAAAGATGTGATGCTAGCAAATTGACGGTGAGTTTAACCATCTCCGTTTCTTCAACCATCTCCGGAGCAGCTTGGTGGTGGATCGCAAGGATGAATGGAGGAGAAGGGAGTTGGGCGGGGAGAATGGAGGAGAAGGTGAAGGGGAACAGGTCAGGATAAATAGGTCGGATTTAGCTTATTTGGGTTGGATGAATTTAAATGAAAAGGATATATTAGTCTTTTTAAAATTTCAGGCTAAAAATAAGAAAAAATTGACCGCGAATTTTCACCGGTGCTACTATGAGTGGCCCGTAATATTTTATGGCCAAAACCCGAAGAAAACTTTCTTTATGGCCGTAACCCGAAATAATGAAATACTTGATGGCTATTTAGTGCATATTACTCTAAAATTAATGGTAAAGTATAAATACTTGAATTTCTATATTTAATAATTAAATACTACTTCTTTTAGTTTTAGCCTACTAAAGTTATATCATATTTATCTAAATGTTCAATGAAATTCTTACATAAATAATTATTTTCTCTGATTTGGGTTATAGAATAGTTACTAAGTCGTTGAATTTTTACGTGCGTGTTGTTTTGTTAAAACCGTTGATTGTTTCAAAGCAACGACTCAGATTAATTGAAGATTAAGGAGTTTGAATTGGATTTGACCCTACAACTTGGATATTGATTGAGTCTATACTTTATTTCATATTTCTCTATATAGATTGGCTGCTTAGTTTATGAGATTTGTCTTACACCGTAAGGGGAAAAAAGAAGAAGTTGTCATTCACTGACTTTGCTATGAATTTCTATCATTTTAATGAAAAAACAATGTATTGTGTATGTTAGATGCTTATCACATGGCATAATGAAAACGTGTTGTTGATGTGTTAAAAGTAATAGCCCAAACCACCGATATTTTCTTAAATCACGTGTTTTAAGTGTTCATTATATATAATTTACTATTTGTGAATTATAAATGCTAAACGTGCGTGACACGTGCGATTATTGTTTTAATATCGCATATGTATATTAATGAGTGAAGTTTATCATAAAGATTTGTAAAGCAAAATTATTAATGGTAAAGAATAAATACTTGAATTTCTATATTTAATATATCAATACTACGATTTTTAGTTTTAGCCTACTAAAGTTATATCATCTTATATCTAAATGTTCAATGAAATTCTTATATAAATAATTATTTTCTCTGCTTTGGGTTACAGAATAGTTACCAAGTCATTGAATATTTTCATTCATGTCATTTTGTTAAACTGTTGATAGTTTCAAACCGACGACTCAGAGAAGTTGAAGATTAATGAGTTTAAATTGGATTTGACCCTAGAACTTGGATTTTTATTGAGTCTATACTTTATTTCCTATTTCTCTATTTAGATTTGCTACTTAGTTTATGTGATGTCTTTTATGCCATAAGAGGAAAAAGAGAAGATGTCGTGCCTTGACTTTGAATTAAATTTTCAACATTTTTATGAATAAAACGTAATGTGTTTGCTTAGATTCTTATCAATACTACGATTTTTAGTTTTAGCCTACTAAAGTTACTTCGTATTAATCTAGATGTTCAATGAAATTCTTATACAAATAATTATTTTCTCTGCTTTGGGTTATAGAATAGTTAATAAGTCATTGAATATGTTCATGTGTGTTGTTTTGTTATAACTGTTGATAATTTCGAAGCAACGAGTCGGAGAAGTTGAAGATTAAGGAGTTTGAATGAGAATTTACCCCAAAACTTGGATATTGATTGAGTCTATATATTTCACTATATATATTGACTAATTTGTTTTTGAGATCTTTCTTACAACATTAGGGGGGGAAAGAGAAGTTGTCATGCATTGAATTTGCTTTGAAAGTGATACCCGGAAATTTTTACATATATGAATTATGTGATTTATGTGTGTAATTGCATAATTATTTGATTTATAATTAATGTCATGATTAATGTTATGTGGTAGTTGACATTTTTCATGTGTTATACGCGTTACGTTTTTCATTCTAATATGCGGGACATGTGAGTAATTAAAATATGGAGAGGGGCCTAATAATGTAATTAGCCTAAACTTAAAACTCCTAGGTTGAGGGGTCATGGGGCTGAGATATCAGTTACCTAAAAACTAAAATAGGCGATTGTGAGAATTGAGAGAGAAAGAGAACTTCTGCACAGAACTTTGAGAAGACGGTTGAGCGGGTTACATGCATAAGTTTTTGACCCACAGTATACCCATTCAAAGATAATCGAAAGGGCTTCGAGTGAGCGCATACGGAACGCAATTCGGGAATTGGAGCAGAAAGTTATCGCCCCGGGAGTGAAGTTGCCAGGACTGATTATGGGTATGCCTTTGTTTTTGTCTCCGTAATGAGTAAGGACCCATCCCTCTATTAATTTCTGCCCGGATTACTGTATATAAGATTGGGGTACTGCTATAGAATGGTTAGGAAGTAATTGGGCATGTTTAATCACTTAATTTGTTGGAATTACAATCAATTACATGATATGTGTTTATTGTTCGGTAATTGGATTAATGCCTTGGTATTGCCCAATTATACTCGTTGATATAATCTTATTTCTGTTACTGTTAATTTAATTTGTATATACACGTATTCTGATTATGTATCTGTTTTGAACTCTGGATCGTTGGGGATCCTTTATGTACTCGTCTTTTTTGGGTTGTTAATTGGAGTCGTCCCATTTGGTGTCGTCGTTTCAGTCCTATTTGGTTTGGTCAACCGAGTCGTCACCCTTTATTGAGCTCTTGTCTAGGAATACTAGTTAGCAGGATCCGTCCGCCTTCTGTTATGTTCTCTACTGGGCCCGCACTTAATGTAGTCAATCATTAAGTAGGGTAGTGGTTTTGTGGAGTCCCTGGTGGGGGATGTTGATACAGTGTAATGGATTTATGTGTCCCTTCATTTGGGGGACAATCCAAACCTACGAGTTTACTAAATCATCCTAGTTTGGTTGATAACTGGGACCATTGCCGTTATTGTTGAGTAGTAGTGATTAGATAAATGAAATCATGTGGTGGGATTGTCGTGTCATAGCAGGAATGATGTTCTAAGTGTCTAGACGGGGTTGTGATCGGGTGTACTGGATGGGCAATGTGTGGTGCTTGACATACACTCGGTTATGAAAGCGTATGCGAAGAATGTGGCTATTTCACTTAATTGTTGGTTCTTTTTTTTTTTTTTTTGTCATTATTTTCTGCTTGGTTGAGTCTAATTGGTCACTTATGGGTTTGGGATGTTTTGGTACTGATTTGGTGCATTTATGCAAAAAACTTTAAAATTGTTTTTTTCTGAAAATCGTAGGTCGCAGACGAACCATTCATCCTAGCATTCATCATAGGTTTCGTCCGTAGAGAGACAGTAGCTACTGTCTTACCGCAGACGAACCATTTGTCCGCAGCTTTGCTATATTCTGATTCCGTTCTGTCTATTTTGTCATGTTCTGTCCCGTACGGTATTGTTCTATCATGCATTCTGAGTCTTGTGGAACTTGGGTTGAGTCGTGTCGAGTATATTTCCAAAGGGGTATTCTGGGAAATGGGAATCTATTGTGTCTTTCTGTGGGGGTTTTTTTTTAAATTTCGAACTTTTATTGAATATAATCAAAGAATGGTATACAATGTATATGTCCCATTAGAAAAGGTAAGATAACCAAAGAACTACCTCCCTTGCCTAAGATGCGCTACACCCATCATATCCAAATGGCATTGTCCTCTGATAAGCCTAGGAAGGTCATTAATAGTATAAAAAATACAAGAAGAACACAAATCACATGCCTCATTTGCAAGACTGTCAGCAACCTGATTTGCCACTCTATAAATATGTATCACTTGATGAGTAGTTCGCAAGAGTTGTAAAATGGATCGAAAAAGTGCATCAAGCCTCTAGCTTTGCATTTTCCCATAATTTATAGAGTCACATAACATATTTGAATCCATCTGCACAAGATGTCGGCATAGCCCAGTTCAGACGCTAACTTAATGCCTGCTAGCCTCTATTTTGGCTACTGTATTGGTGATGTCATCCCCCATATATCGTAGAAAACTGCTATGAAGGCTCCATTGAGTTTGCGTAAAATTCCACCTGCCCCCAAGAGCCCGGGTTGCCTCTTGACGTACCGTCAACATTCAAAATAATCAAAGGCCCCGTGACATCCCCCCGCAGCCATTTGACCGGCCTCACCCTCCTTCCAATGGTCCAAGTAGGCTGAGAAACGCCAATATACAAATCTAAGAGGCCCTGAGCAATGAGTAGAGGCCGCGTATAGAACTCATATTCACGAAATAATCCTCTACCATTGGACTTAATACCATAAAAAAACAAACTTACACCTTGCTTTCCACAAAATCCAACATATAACCCCCAAAGCAAATGGTGTATATATCCTGCCAGGATCTTCTACCCTTCCACCATAGAAATTTCAAAAGAGATTGAGGTGTCTCCAACCGGGTAGCAGACCAATCAATACCAACTAGATCACAAACTTTTCCCCATAGAAATTGAGCAGATGGACATGTTGGAGTACATTTAATCTAAGGTGCACCAATTCGATTGGGCCGGGCCGGGATTGGATTGGGCCTTTAATCGGGTTAGGGCCGACCAACCCATTTGGACCGACCTTATGGCTGGAAAATTGGATATATTTTCAGCTATTATCTCTTAGAAGGAGGTTGAAGTGGTGGAGAATGTGGAGGAGTGGTTTCCTCCATGATCTCCCACTTTTCCCTTTCTCACTCCCCACTATCCCTTGAATGACTAAGAAAAATGCTGATTTTCCCTAGCATTCTAAGTCATTATTCTCCAACTTTTGAAAGCTTAGGATAGAGAGAAAAAAGAGAGAGCATTCGAGAGAGCATTCGAGAGAGCTTGAATAGAAAGAAAATACAGCTTTTCTATATACTTGTTTTCTAGCTTTGGCTAATAGAAAATAAGTAAGAAAATTGTTTCTTGTTCTTCGAAAGGTCCTATATCCACCATATATATATACTCTATCTTGAAGAGTGTCTTCAAGACTTCTACGAGGCATTGGCTAGCACCAAGCGGTAGAGGACCATCCCCGGAAGATCGAGGGGATATTGGGAGAGGCGGAGCCTGCGTTGGTGGTGTTCCGTTCGTGACAACTGAAACCATTTCAGATGATTTCCGCACTTCGAAAGGTATAATACTATCCCATAGTCTAAGGTTCTTACTCGTGAAAGATCCTATTAGAGGCGGGTCGTTTTATTTCCGCTGCATAACCTGTTTTAGACCCGGTTATTCCTCTAACAGTGGTAACAGAGCCACTCATGAGTACCCTATAGACTTAATGTGCTATAGTATTTTAATATGGATTATGAATCTATATTTTGCATGCCTTAGGATTGCTAAAAATGTTGTATATCATGTATGACATGTTTTTGCATCATTTTTTATGTATGAGAGTTGAGAATTTCGGTCAACCGAAATGCCAGTTTTGGTCAACCGAGTACTCTCAGTACTCTGTTCGGTCGACCGCAATGTATGTTCGGTCAACCGAGTACTCTCAGTACTTTGTTCGGACGACCGAGCGAGGTGGCGAGTCCACCGGCTCAAACGAGAATATGAAATGTTCATTTTGCTGGTTGCTCATTTTTCATAAATTGTTATGTTAGTTGAGCATGATGCATAGTAATCGCCTTTACCCTGTTGGTTTATTTTATAAATACGATCTGCGTATCGTGCCTATCTCTTTTTATCAAAAGTTGTAATTCTCTTCTCATCAAATCCCCTCGAATGTAACTCGAGGTTTCCTTAGAATTATGTAATTCTAGATTAGGAGAAGGTACAACTGTGATGATGATTTGGAGACAACCACCTGAAGGTCAAGACGGTGTAAAATAGAATTTTTTCTTTTCACACCCTTAGATTGACTTCACAGTTTTTCCATTGGCTTGGAAAAACCGAATAGGATATGGCGATTACTATTGCATTTTTACTTTTTATGTATTGGATGCATATGTATATAAGCATAAACTGTTTTATTTATGCTTTTCTGGTGAGATTGTTAAAAACAAAACCCCTCAATTAAATATTAATTAGTGCCTTCCTAAGTTTGGCCCTCGTCAAGGCCTAGATCGACATTAGTATGGGACATGCCAAAGCTGTACATACGTGTCTATCCGGGTGAGGCGCGAAGGATAATTTGTGATATCCGCAGGCAAAAACTTAGGGTCCTAGTTAACTAGATTATCTCAATAAATGGATTGAGGATCTAGAGGCAAAAGAGTTGAGAAAAGTGCATAATGATACGCTTGAATAAATGTTATTCACTCAACTAACCAAGAATTACATAATTTGATGTAATTGGCAAACATTGCCTACCTAAATAACTAAGTTTTGGGCGATCGACCAAAGTCGACTTCGAGCGAGGTGAAATATGGATCTTGGCCCACTAGAAAGTTAACGAACTTTACGAGTTGATAATGAGGGTTATTCACTCGAAGAAAATAGTGGGAGAAATCATTAAAAAGATAAAAGACCTAATAATGATTTTTATCGGTACTTACTTTGCATATGTATTTTGTTGTAGAAAAATGGCAAATTCAAACCAAATACTATCACTGCGTTCTGTCCTTGAGAAGGACAAATTAGAGGGAGTTAACTTCCTCGACTGGTTCAGGAACTTGAGAATCGTTCTCAAGCATGAAAGAAAGATGTATGTTCTAGAACGGCTTAATTCTGGATACACCGGAGGCTCGCGCTTCGGCCACTGAAAGAAGTGCTTATCAGAAGCATTGTAGTGATGCTTTAGATGTGTCTAGCCTCATGCTTGTCACCATGAACTCTGAGCTTCAAAAGCAACATGAGGACATGGGAGCTTATGAGATGCTAGCTCACCTGAAGCAACTATATCAGGGACAAGCACGCGAGGAGAGATTCGACGTATCGAAATCTCCTTTTCAATGCAAAATGTCTGAAGGAATGCGGTAGGGAACTCACGTTCTTAAGATGATAGGTTATGTTCGTAACCTTGAAAAAGCTGGGATTTCCTTTGGGGGCAAGAGTCGTCGATCGATTTGATCTTGCAATCGTTGCTCGAGTCATTCGATCAGTTCATTACGAATTATCACATGAATGAAATTGACAAGCCATTGCCTGAGTTGTTGAACATGCTGAGGACTGCCGAGAAGGAAATAGGCAAGTCCAAGCCCAACACCATACTGATGGTGCAAAAGGGTTTAAAGAGTTTAAACTAAAAGTAGAAAACCAACTTGGCAAGAGTATTAAGGTTCTTCGATCTGATCGAGGAGGAGAATACTTGAGTCAAGAATTCTGTGACTATCTAAAGGATTGTGGAATCGTTTCACAACTTTCTCCTCCAGCTACTCCACAATGGAATGATGTATCTGAAAGGAGGAACAAAACCTTATTAGATATGGTTCGTTCTATGATGAGTCACACGAGCCTGCCCAATTCTTTTCGGGGACACGCACTAGAGACAGCAGCTTTAACACTTAACCGCGTTCCATCTAAATCAGTTGCAAAGACGTCATACGAGTTATGGACTGGGAAGCATCCCAGTTTGTCTTTCCTCAAGATTTGGGGCTGTGAAGCTTTTGTAAAACGCTCGACTTCGATAAGTCGGCTCCAAAAATCTGAAAAGTGCATATTTGTAGGTTATCCTAAGGAAACTAAAGGATACTACTTTTATATCCCTAACGAAAACAAAGTGTTTGTTGCTCATGACGGAGTCTTTCTAGAAAAAGAATTTGTTTCTAGAAACACGAGTGGGAGTAGCGTAGAACTTACTGAAGTTCTAGACTCTCAAACTAGCACTAACGATAAGATGGAAATTGAACAGACTCCACAAGTTGTTGTGCAGCGAGTGCCACAAACGATTGTGCAGACAAGACTCGATTCAAGAAACACAAGAATTGCGTAGGTCCGGTAGAGTTCGCCGTCCACCTCCGGAAAAAATTTGGTTTTTTCATAACGAACATGGTGATGTTATGTTTGTGGATCACGATGAACCTTCAACCTACAAACAGGCAATTAATAGCCCAAATTCGAGAAATGGCTTGAGGCCATGAGATCTCGAAATGGACTCCATGTACACTAAACCAAGTCCGGATCTTGGTTGATCCACTGAAGGGTAACTCCCATAGGGTGCAAATGGGTTTTTAAGATTAAAACCGACATGGAAGGGAATGTACAAACGTACAAGGGCGACTGGTCGCGAAAGGTTTCAAACAAGTTCATGGTATAGACTATGACGAGACATTTTCCCATGTAGTTATGTTCAAGTCCATTAGGATTTTGCTTGCTATTGCAGCTTACTATGACTATGAAATTTGGCAAATGGATGTCAAAACCGCTTTCCTTAATGGAAAACTTGAAGAGGATGTGTATATGACACAGCTGAAGATTTTGTCACTCCAGAGAATGCTTTGGAAAAAATATGTAAGCTTCGGGAGATCCATTTATGGACTCAAGCGAGGCTTCTCGAAAGTCTGGAACATCCGCTTTAATGATGCCATCCGTGAGTTTGGCTTCATTAGAAATGAGGATGAGCCTTGTGTTTACAAGAAGGTTAGTGGGAGCTCAATCGTATTCCTGATTTTGTGTGTAGATGACATACTACTCATTGGAAACGACATACCAACCTTAAAGTCTGTCAAGGCTTGGTTGAGTACGTGTTTCTCTATGAAAGACTTAGGCGATGCCAGCTATATTACTGGGGAGACAAGATCTATAGAGATAGATTCGGGAGACTCATTGGCCTAAGTCGAGTACATATATAGACAATGTGCTAAAGCGGTTTTAGCATGCAAGAGTCTAAGAAGGGCCTTTGTCCTATGGCACATGGTACTGCTTTCGTCGAACAAACAAGTGTTTTAAAACGCTCGCCGAATTAGAACGCATGAAAGAGATCCCCTTATACTTCGCCATATGATCCATCATGTACGCCATGTTATGTACTCGCCCGGATGTCTCGTTTGCCTTAAGCCTTACGAGCGGATACCGATCTAATTACGGTGAACGCCATCTGGATCTCGATCAAGAATATCCTCAAGTACTTACGAAGGACTAAGGATACATTCTTGATTTATGGAGAGGCGGATGAGCTCGTTGTAAGTGGTTACACCGATGCTAGTTTCCAAACCGATAGAGATGATTTCCGATCGCAATCGGGATATGTGTTTAACTTGAATGGAGGTGCTGTGAGCTGGCGCAGTTCAAAGCAATCGACCATCGCAAATTCTACGACATAGGCCGAGTACATAGCAGCTTGTGAAGCAGCTAAGGAGGCAGTTTGGATCAGGAAATTTATTTCTGACCTCGATGTGGTTCCTAGTATTGTGAACCCGATAGACCTCTATTGTGACAACAATGGGGCTATTTCACAATCTAGGGAACCCAGATCTCACCAGAGGTCCAAACATGTACTACGGTGTTTTCACCTAATCCGCGAGATTATAGAAAGAGGTGATGTGCATATATGTAGAGTAGATTCGGCAGACAATGTCGCCGATCCACTGACGAAGCTACTGTCGCAGGAGAAGCATGATCGGCACACTAGCTCCATGGGTATTCGATATCTGGAGGGCTGATCTTTAGAGACAGTCATTAGTATGCCCTTAAAGACCAATCAGTAGATGATTTTGGGTCTTTAGTGCAAGTGGGAGATTATTGTATCGTATTTATGTAATTTTCATTTTGATGAATAAAAAGTAAAAAGGCATAAATTCCAGTATTATTTCAATATGTTTTTGCGTTCTTAAAAACATAATGAAATAATATGTCCTTAGAATAGTATTCATAATTGTTATGATTCTGAAACGTCCCTAGTCGAACATTATTATGGAATCTTCGAGGACAATAATAATGCGTAAGACTAGTATGTGCAGTGATTGATATGAGATATCGAATCGTCACATGGGTATATATGATTAGAGAATCATTATATCGGGACTGGACTCGACATGAGAAACACACCATGGGTTGTTATATAATAGTCAACGGTGTTTCTCAATTTTTGATCGGGTTGTATATGAGATCCTTCGACTTGAGGTCTCACAAGAGTTCTTGCATGGCTAGTGTTATACTTTGATAATGTTAAACGCTATCCGTAACAGGGTGAGCAATAAAGACATTTATTGGGTATATCACGAATCTTGTTCAGGATGAATGGGATGCAGAAATGATTTGTCCCTCCTATATAGCAGGAGCGATATCTTGGGTCCCTTTGATGGAGTCTGACTAATTCATGGCCATGAACAAATGAATCAGTATATGATATTGATGTCATTTGATTAGTCTATTCGCGAATCAAGAAACTAAAAGATTGGACAATACAAGTGTGACTTTTTCCATGACTTGTGTTCAATCTAGATATCAAGGACAAAAGGATTTAAATACAAATTTCAAATGGTGTGATTATGATAGTCACCGGATATTTATGAATTGGGGGTAATGATGCGTTGCTAGATACCTCTCATTACCTGTGACATATGATGTCACGGCCAACATCATAGATACCTCCTGGGTCGCACTCATAGATCAACTGGATTGGGCTTGTTGGAGTACATTTAATCTAAGGTGCGCCAATTCGATTAGGTCGGGCCGGGCTTCGGACCGGGATTGGATTGGGCCCTTAATCGGGTTGGGCCGACCAACCCATTTGGACCGACCTTATGGCTGGAAAATTGGATATATTTTCAGCTATTATCTCTTGGAAGGAGGTTGAAGTGGTGGAGAATGTGGAGGAGTGGTTTCCTCCATGATCTCCCACTTTCCCCTTTCTCTCTCCCCACTATCCCTTGAATGACTAAGAAAAATGCTGATTTTTTCCTAGCATTCTAAGTCATTATTCTCCAGGTTTTGAAAGCATAAAATAGTGAGAAAAAAAAGAGAGCATTCAAGAGAGCTTGAATAGAAAGAAAAGACAGCTTTTCTATATACTTGTTTTCTAGCTTTGGCTAATAGAAAAGAAGTAAGAAAACTGTTTCTTGTTCTTCGAAAGGTCCTATATCCACCATATATATATACTCCATCTTGAAGAGTGTCTTCAAGACTTCTACGAGGCGTTGGCTAGTACCAAGCGGTAGAGGACCATCCCCAGAAGATCGAGTGGATATTGGAAGAGGCGGAGCCTGCGTTGGTGGTGTTCCGTTCGTGACAACTGAAACCGTTTCAGACGATTTCCGCACTTCGAAAGGTATAATACTATCCCATAGTCTAAGGTTCTTACTCGTGAAAGATCCTATTAGAGGCGGGTCGTTTTATTTCCGCTGCATAACCTGTTTTAGACCCGGTTATTCCTCTAACAGGACATTCAAGGAAAATGTGATTAAAACTATCTGTACCTTGTCCTCAATAGCATTGCGAGGCCAACGAAACACCTCATCCCTATCTAGTCTCATCAAATGCAAAACATTTGTTGAAAAATCCCCATAAGAAAAGCTTCAGAGTATGGGATACTGGACATCCAATTACTTTACGTGTTCCCTGAGCTGCGCCTGTTGGCTGACAACATCTAATTGACGAGGAGAGGGCGAACTGGCCATGAGTCTCTAGCTTCCAGACCCAATGATCTGGTCCAGAACTGAGAGTAACGTCGTGTAGCTGACGCTGCAGAGGAATAGAGAGTCCTGGTATATGTGGTAGCCAACCCGCAGCCTGGAGGTATTTCCGAACAGGGGCATTCGAGTCCAAGTTTTGGCGAGAATCAACGTGGTCTTCCATGGTGAAATCATCATGCCAGAAAGATGCCTGAAGGGATTCATGGGCAAAAACTAGTTCTAAACACCCATGAGTCCTCCCCTGAAGGATTCGTTAATACAAAAACGAATCGAAAGCAAACGAATAACTTACATTATTCGGTTAAAGATTCTGTCTTTAGGCTCTTAGCAGCAATCACCTTGAGTCCTCCCTTGCAGAATTACTCCCTACCGGTATCCACGCGACGAAACAAACAGCGATTGTTACCTCTTCGTTTTTTTTAGTTTCGGGAATTTTGAGAGAAAGGGAGAGCGAAAACAAGAAATCTAATTTCTTGGTTTCTGGTATTTTTTCGACTCAAACATTAGTAACTAGGGTTTCAGCCAAGAGAAGTTTATATAGGGTGTGAGAGTTTGTTTCAAGAACAACTCCCACGTCCTATCCACCTCTTTTGGCAGTGGGAGTCTTTAACTCCCACATCCTCTATACTTCTGCAGGTAGTGGGAGTCCTTATCAGATAATAATTCCCACGCAATCCCAGCTATAACCAAATACCCAAAAAAAACCCATTAATCTCTAATTCGAATAATAACGTTTTATTATTCTCAGAAAAATAAATGTCAGATACAATGAACCTAGACACATTCTAGATTAATTAAATCTGGACATGAAACTCATTAACTCGTCTATGCGCGTGACCCTATAGGTTCATATCACAATGGCAATGAAAACACACTTAGTAGTAGTATGAGTTCATAAATCACAAGCGGCCCCTAGCAGGACATTGTGACTACCCAGAGTGAATGAATGTACAACGGAACCTAATATCAATCCACTATTTGATCCATTTGTCTCGCGATATCCTAATTAAGCATAAGGCATGGTAGTCGTCACCCTTATAAAGCTTAATTATATTTATGCTCGATCTCCAGTTAGACTGTTCCAACAAATAGTATTTAATAACCATTTTATCAAATACATTTGAGCACGGTCATGCATTTAGACAGTCTTCCCTATCGAGGGGCCCATGGATATCTCTCTCTAATAAGAGAGGGACAAATTCTTTACAATGCCTCTCACATTCAAGCCATGAAATGATACGACATACGATCATCAGTCATATTGATTACTCGATTAAAAGTAACGTCCGATTGAGTCAAATGTGGCTCCATTCATGCTAGAATCAATGGAGACATAAGGTCTAAGGATTCCAAAATAGTATTGATGAAGTAATACTTATGACTAAGGACCATGAAGTATTACTTCTCTAACGGATCACGTCCGATACAATATATCTCAATATATTGCATCTATGATTTGATTTGTATTCATTACACATGATTAGTAAAACATAATCATCAATCAAACATCATACTAGTTTTATTTTATTGTAAAGAACCTTACATAAAACTAGGGACAACTAGAATAGTAATTACATAAGCTAATGAGTTTTACTATCAAATCACGCATTTGATGTTCAGAAGCAAAATTAACTATTCAAAGACATGCTCAAAAAGATATAAAACATACAACATATGTTAATGGTCCGAGGTCACTACTAACAATCTCCCATTTGCCCTACTTCCAATCATACATGATCTTCAATCCCATTGACCTAGTATGACTATCATGTTTAGGTTGCGGGAGTGGCTTGGTCAATGGATCTACCATGTTGTCATCTGTATGAATTTTGCAAATTTTAACGTCTCCTCTATCAATGATCTCTCTAATCAGATGGAAATGCTTTTGAATGTGTTTGGATCGTTGGTGAGATCTAGGTTCCTTAGCTTGTGAAATGGCACCAGTACCATCACAATAAAGGTCCACTGGGTTCACAATGCTAGGACGGAGCAGAATAATAGAGTTCTCTACAGCGATAGTTAGAGTGCTATCTTCTTAGCAAAGAACCCAGCATTTCATTCAAGAACAAATCATATTGAGTTGAGGTATCACTACATACGCTATCTCTTGGAGAGGAAGGTCTTACGGCTTATGAAGATTCGAGGAAGTGAAAATCCTGCTGATATGTTGACTAAGGTTGTGACCTTAGAGAAGTTGAAGCTGTTAGAGGAATAACCGGGTCAAAAACAAGTTATGCAGCGGAAATAAAATGACCCGCCTCTACTAGGATCTTTCACGAGTAAGAACCTTAGACTACGGGATAGCATTATACCTTTCGAAGTGCAGAATAAGGCTGAAACGGTTTCAGTTGTAGGTTTGTTGTCACGAACGGAACGCCACCAACGCAGGCTCCGCCTCTCCCAATATCCACTCGATCTTCCGGGGATGGTCCTTTACCGCTTGGTGCTAGCCAACGCCTCGTAGAAGTCTTGAAGACACTCTTCAAGATGGAGTATATATATATGGTGGATATAGGACCTAAAAGAAGAACAAGAAATAGTTTTCTTACTTCTTTTCTATTAGCCAAAGCTAGAAAACAAGTATATAGAAAAGCTGTCTTTTCTTTCTATTCAAGCTCTCTTGAATGCTCTCTCTTTTTCACTCTTCTCTAACCTTTCAAAAGATGGAGAATAATGAATTAGAATCCTAGGAAAAATCAGCATTTTTCTTAGTCATTCAAGGGAGAGTGTGGAGAGAGAAAGGGGGAAGTGGGAGATCATGGAGGAAACCACTCCTCCACATTCTCCACCACTTCAACCTCCTTCTAAGAGATAAGAGCTGAAAATATATCCAATTTTCCAGCCATAAGGTCGGTCCAAATGGGTTGGTCGGCCCAATCATATTGGTGGCCCAACCCGATTAAGGGCCCAATCCAATCCCGGCCCGGCCCAATCGAATTGGTGCACCTTAGATTAAATGTACTCCAACAAGCCCAATCCAGTTGATCTATATGTTCGACCCAGGAGGTATCTATGATGTTGGCCGTGACATCATATGTCACAGGTAATGAGAGGTATCTAGCAACGCATCATTACCCCCAATTCATAAATATCTGGTGACTATCATAATCACACCATTTGACATTTGTATTTAAATCCTTTTGTCCTTGATATCTAGATTGAACACAAGTCATGGAAAAAAGTCACACTTGTATTGTCCAATCTTTTAGTTTCTTGATTCGCGAGTAGACTAATCAAATGACATCAATATCATATACTGATTCATTTGTTCATGGCCATGAATTAGTCAGACTCCATCAAAGGGGCCCAAGATATCGCTCCTGCTATATAGGAGGGACAAATCCTTTCTGCAACCCATTCATCCTGAACAAGATTCGTGATATACCCAATAAATGCCTTTATTGCTCACCCTGTTACGGATAGCGTTTAACATTATCAAAGTATAACACTAGTCATGCAAGAACTCTTGTGAGACCTCAAGTCGAAGGATCTCATATACAACCCAGTCAAAAATCTGAATGGATTGAACATAACTACAGGGGAAAAGGTTTCGTCATAGTCAATACCATGAACTTGTTTGAAACCTTTCGCGACCGATCGCCCGCATACGCTTTGTACATTCCCTTCCATGTCGGTTTTAATCTTAAAAACCCATTTGCACCCTATGGGAGTTACCCTTCGAAAGCGGATCAACCAAGATCCAGACTTGGTTTGTGTACATGGTGTCCATTTCGAGATCTCATGGCCTCAACCCATTTCTCGAAATTTGGGCTATTAATTGCCTGTTTGTAGGTTGAAGGTTCATCGTGATCCACAAACATAACATCACCATGTTACTGCTATGAAAAAACCAAATTTTTCCGGAGGTGGACGACGAACTCTACCGGACTCCACGCAATTCTTGTGTTTCTTGAGTCAGTGCTTGCTGCACAACTGTTTGTGGCACTTTCGTCGCACAACAACTTGTGGAGTCTGTTCAATTTCCATCTTATCGTTAGTGCTAGTTTGAGAGTCTAGAACTTCGATAAGTTCTACGCTACTCCCGCTCGTGTTTCTAGAAACAAATTCTTTTTCTAGAAAGACTCCGTCACGAGCAACAAACACTTTGTTTTCGTTAGGGATATAAAAAGTAGTATCCTTTAGTTTCTTTAGGATAACCTACAAATATGCACTTTTCAGATTTTGGAGCCGACTTATCGAAGTCGAGCGTTTTACAAAAGCTTCACGACCCCCAAATCTTGAGGAAAGACAAAGCTGGGGACGCTTCCCGATCCATAACTCAGTATGGCGTCTTTGCAGCTGATTTAGATGGAGCGCGGTTAAATGTTAAAGGCTGCTTTGTCTCTAGTGCGTGTCCCCGAAAAGAATTGGGGCGAGGCTCGTGTGACTCATCATAGAACGAACCATATCTAATAAGGTTTTGTTCCTCCTTTCGAGATACATCATTCCATTGTGGAGTAGGCTGGAGGAGAAAGTTGTGAAAGCGATTCCACAATCCTTTAGATAGTCACGGAATTCTTGACTCAAGTATTCTCCTCCTCGATCGGATCGAAGAACCTTAATACTCTTGCCAAGTTGGTTTTCTACTTTTAGTTTAAACTCTTTAAACTTAGCAAATGCTTCGGATTTGTGTTTCATCAAGAACACATATCCATACCTCACTGAAGTCATCGAGTAAAGGTAATGAAGTAGAGGTAACCACCCACTTGCATGTATATTAAAAGGGGCCACATACATCACTATGTATTAGTCATAATAAAGCATCGGCTCTCTCACCTAGCTTAGTGAAAGGTGATGCTGTCATCTTACCCAACAAACAAGATTCGCATCGATCATAAGACATGAAGTCAAATGATTCCAACAACCCATCTTTATAGAGCCTGGATATGCGGTCTTCGTTTATGTGGCCTAAGCGACAATGCCAGAGGTATGTCGGATTAGAATCATTAGTCTTAATCCTTTTTGTATTTATATTTAAAATTGGCATATCAAGGTCTAAAATATATAGACCATTAATCAAAGAGGCGCTTGCATAAAAATATTATCCAAAACTAACGATAATCGTTGGTTTTTTATTGAAATCTCAAAACCTTTCTTGTCCAAACAAGAAACTGAAATAATATTCTTAGTTAAACTTGGTACATAGAAACAGTTTTCTAAACCCAAAACAAGCCCTGAAGGCAAAGTAAAATTACAAGTCCCTACAAACTGTGTGGCGCAACACGTGCTCAGTTGCCAACTCGTAGTTCCACTTCACCCTTTGCCAACTCTCTACTCCTTTGCAGTCCATGCACATTAGTACAAATGTGAGAACCACATCCGGTATCAAGTACCCAAGAAGTAGTTGTATTTAAATTGATATCAATCATATTAATATCAACAACATAAATACCTGACCCTTTTCTAGCCTTTTTCCTACAACATAGCTTTTACAGTTCCTTTTCAGTGACCCTTTTCACCACAGTGATGACAGATAGAGTCCTTGGCTACACCACCCTTAGATTTCAGTGCATTGTTGAAAGTGGTTTGCTTGCCCTTGGGCTTACCTTTCGGTTTGCCTTTGGATTTCACAAAACCTTTGTTTGATCGCTCTAATAAGTAATCGTCTTATACGTTAGAAAACAACCTATATAAATATTTGATAGGATATTATTGTAGAAACTAAACTAATATTACAAACGCTATGATTGATCAATAATTCATTATTTAATAATGTGCTAATTTAAATTAAGATTCAATTTATTTGTAAAGTTATATTCAGCATTACATGTTTAACGACACTTGATAGTATATGATAACTAGTTTTTTACTACCAAAATTAAGAAGAATAACTGAATGTAATATTTATTAAACTGAATAAGTAATTAAATAAATCTTGCATTAAGTTAAAAATTAAAAAAATGAAAGAGAGAATTAGAAGATGTTTAAAAAACAAAGTGAAAGGAATATAACTCAAGACCTCCTCTAACATTCAAATACCTATAATCAATTGACAAGGCATCCATTCCAACTTCCTAAGTTTGTATACAAAAAAAGAAAGGTGTGATATATATGACATATAATTGGCGGAGATATAAAAAAAAGGCGGAACTACAGATATTGACTTTAGAATTTCAAGGCAATTGTGTTGTATGTAGTAGGAGTAATCATGCCTAGTCTACCACCATCAAATAACTCCTCTCAAAATCAAATCAATCCATCACACACCATATACTCACAAATTTTTAATTGAATTTCCGATTTTTTTTACAAATCAATACTCACTTTGTTTGTGTTGAAGTAGTTTTTTTTAGGGAAGGATTTTAGATTTTTCTGGTATGATTTTGGCAGATTAATGAAGAAGTTTTTTGGGGAATGATGTTGATTAATTTCGTGTAGTAGACTTATGAAATTTTGTTTGTAAAAGGACAAACAAAAAGTTAGCAAAATTTTCAAAACTGTAAGAAAAATAAAATTCTTATTAGAGGGAGTGAAAAAAAAAAGGAAAATAGATTACAAATTCTATGTTGGATTGAGGGTGGGGTCACTCCATAATTTTATATTATTTGTTGTTCTCAAAATAATAAAAAATTTTACAAAATTTCTGAGGGCAAAGGAGTCATTTAACATGAACAATTTAGGATTGTAGCCAATAAATTGACTAAATTTGATCTCTCTAGCAAGACCCTAAAACAAACCACACGATCTTTTCTTAAATTACGTGTTTTAAATGTTCCTTATATTATTATTAATATTTTAGAATTATAGATGCTAAACGTACATGACATGTGCGGTTTCAACATCGCATATTAATGAGTGATGTTTATTAAAAAAAAAATTCTAAAGCAAATGTATTAATGGTGACTTATACGACAAGGGGAAAAAAGAAAAGCTGTCGTGCATAGACTGCGCTTTGAATTTTTATCATTTTCATGAATAAAGAGTATTGTGTTTACATATTCAAAGTGTCGATAAACAAGGTTTTTTTGGGGGGTGGAGTCACTTTGGAATGGATCCGGCCTTGTGAGACTGGCTCCACGGCTCTCTCACATAAGTTAGAGTGAAGCTTACCTGCAAAGTAGGTCCCGCCACAACTAATGTGAAAGAGTTGTGGGACCAGTCACACAAAGTCGGTCCTATATTAGAATTTTCCGGGGTAATATACAAGGTTTTAACACTGGTGGATCGTACGAGTTGGGTGGCTTCATAACTAGGGGCATGTTCACTTCAAGAAAAGGCTAAACAAAGTACTCAAGAAGAATATACAAGAACACACTGCACTATTAAAAGAGGTGAACTATCATCTTTATTGCTTCCTAACAGAAGGGACCAGGGTCCAGATATGTAGTTAAACACAGAAAGCACAGCTTAATGAACCTCGAAGGGTACATCTAGTAGTATAACTCGAGCTTTATGATATTGTTGCCTACGATATTCACAGAGATGGAGAAATAAGATAACTAATACATGATGACGACTACCAAGTCCCGTAGGCACAAAGCTCTAGTAGCATTCGTTTCAGAAGCACATTGTGCACACTCAAATCATATGCCTAGAATTAACAAAGAGCAGATGCCTATCATCCATCAGTTTGAGTAGAAGAGGGAACAGATTCAAGGATCTCAATCAACCAACCAACCACTGCAATTTCATTTGCAGCCTGAAGTAAGATCAAATTGACCGACAACTGTTGCATAGTTGGCTATGCTCAGAGCAAAATTGTGAGTCTCCTCTGCTACGCAGATCTGCTAATCCCTCTAGTTTGGGTGTCTGTTTCGCTGAAGGTCTAAATAACAATATAAATAAATTAAGCCCGACAGCATTTGTATGTATAAATATGTATGTATAATTCAGAGATGAGGGAGCAATCGGAAAACTATCAACCACTTTAGCAAAATATGGCAAATTCGAGCAATTTAGCTCCAAGAATACAACACCTCAATTAATCATATCGTAGCATATATACTAATTGATGACGTATGTACTATTAGCCTATACTGGAAGCATTCAAAAAAGCAAAATTATCAAACAATAATCAAGAGTATGATTTCAATGAGATATCACCAATATGTACAGGACAAAGCAGGAAATTAAATACCCGAAAACTCACTCCAGTATATTAAATGAATGATAAAAAGGGGAGACAATTTCAAACACCGAAGGCATAGGTAACGGTATGATGAAAGCAAAGTATTTCACGTCATATTCACTCAATGTTAGATGCTTAGATTCAGTTATATTAATATCATGCATTTGGTACACAAATTGATAAGCAAAATATCACATAAGAAAAAGAAATATATAATTGGCAAATGAACTTAGTAAGAAATGTACTTCATATCCGTTAAAATATAGGAGTGGAAGTTAGGAAAACATGTTTATTGTAGGGAAGTGGATGTTTATGTTTGAAACAGCTCAAATAGTATGGAGGCAATTTAATTCCGGAAGAGTGAGAATACCATGGATCCTAAATGCAAGAAAGCATACATATCATTTAGAAAAAGAAATGAAGATCTAGGTAAGAAATCCAATCATTGAAATCTGAAACAAAAAAGGCACCAGGGGCTCTAGAGGTCTCAGCAAAAGTAAAGCAATAATCAAGTATACAAAACATTGCAGCAAAAGTAACAAAAACACACAAAAAACAAGAAACTGCGGCGGAAAATTACCTGTAAGAGGAACCATCAATCAGAATGAATTCATCTCCAGACAATAGGTCCTCCTCTTGACCAGCATCCTAGCAGCCGTGCCATAAGGTTCCTCGAATGCAGCCGCCACCCAATTGCCATCTGCTATAACCTCCTTCTTTGGCTGCTCACTAGGCCTGATTGCCACCAAAGTAGCCCCCTTCAACACCGTCCCATCAGGCAACTCCAACTGTGGTGCATACCACAGTCGCATGTTCAAAGCAGGCACCAATGTCCTTTTTGACGCAGAGGATGCCGATAGGGGCTTCACTCTCAGCTCTTCCAATTGTTCTTTATTCATACACAAAACGCCTTGTCCATCTGCATCCGTCAATAGCAGGCTAACCAAAGTCTTGTGTTCAGCAATTATAGGCTGCAACAAATAATGCCTCGCGGATGCAGCAATTAACGAGCTTATAGTCCACACAACTCGCAACTTCAATCCGCCATTCGTGTAAAATGACTCCGGAATGCTCCCATTATCATTCTCATTGTTGTTATTCCCATTATAATTCTCATTTACTCGGGGAGTCTCCACATTACAATTCGTATTTCCGGAGCAATTATTCAAAGTATCATTATATTTATGAACAATAGAGGAAGCACCGAGGATAACGCAATTATCTAAAGTAGAACCAAAATCAGCACGCCATTTAAGGAGAACACCGTCATCAATTCCAAGCTCACCTGATGGAAGCTCGATACGGAGGAACTTTATTTCCTTGAAATTCTTAAGAACCTGAGTCGGCGAGTGATGTGTGACGCCGCTCTGATCAGAATCGTCGTCAGCGGCACCGACAAAATCGTGGTTGTTGAAAGATCGTTTATTAGGGTTGATTAATTGCGTCAGCGATTGAATTGGCTTAAGAATAGAAGACAGAAACAACCGAAGTAATGACCTTGATTTGTCGGCGGTGGCGGAGCCAGCGGAAGCGGCTGTTGCTGAAGACGATGGATCGTCATCGGAGATGACGCAATCGACGCGAACGACGACGTATTCAACTTGGGGAACAAGTGAATAGAACCGCCGCGAAACGGCAAAGCAGCGGCCTAAAGCTTTGACGTCACCGATCTTGTTGAAGACGAGTAAAAGGATAGAGTCCGGTAACCGGTCGAAGTGGTCAACCGGTTCAGGGAAGATTTTGGCCGTAGTGGCTAGATCTGACCTAATAGAGGTCATCCTCTCCTGATAGTTCAAGTTAGGCAATGAATATACGATGATTTTAACGGTGGGGATGGAATTGGCGGAGGAGATGAGGTGGTGGAAACTATGGATCTGAGAAAGAATCAATGGTTGTGGAGAGATCTGAGGGAGGGGAGATGGGGGCTATGGAGGATATATATATATATATATATCGAGAGAGAGAGAGAGAGAGAGAGAGAGAGAGAGAGAGAACGGGCTTCCTATGGAGGAAAAGGAGTGAGGAAATGGAAAGGGAAGATGAGGAGAAGAGATAAAGAAATAAGAGAGAGAGAGAGGATATTATGCTGCCGCCGGGAATAAAGAGTGGGTGTCTCTGTACGCGTGTGGGGATGAGTTTGTGTGAGAAGAAGGGGGATGAGGGAGAAAATGGTTAGAATTTTTTTTCATCTGAATATTTACTGCTTAATAATAATGACTAATTTTAAAGTCGCAATAATTTTTATTTTTTATGATCGGTATTTAATTTGACTAATATAATTAGGAGAAATAGGCATTGCAGTCCACAAGTATACGGCATTAGTTGTTCTGAAGAAGTCTCCACCTTGCTTCGGGTAAGTCTTGAGTGAATATCACTGGTGTGACTAGCTCAGCTTAAAATTATATTAATTATACAAACTTTTATTCACATATTTTAAGCTAAATAAAATAAATTTTAGATGTTAATAAAATTATAATTAAAAATATTGAATAAATATCACATAAAGTAGCACAAAATATCAAGTGGAGGGAGAAATGTGAGGGAAAAAAGAAAGAATTTATTTTTGAAAGAGACAAAAGAGGAAGAATTTATGAGTGGTGGTGGGAAGGAGTTTGGCATATTACATTGTCTTTTAGTACATTTTTATTCTATATTTTGTAATTCTTCCGATTTTATTTTTTCTAATTCACTCATTTTTCGAATCTAAGAAATATATTGACTCATTTTTAGAGAAATCAGAATACATTTATCAAACAAAATAGTACATTTTATTGTAAATAAATTAATGACCAGGCCTAACCTATATAGTGGGAGGCCCAGGCCCATGAACCAAAGGAATTTACCTCTATAAATAGAGGCGTTTGGTTCATATGATGATAGATCTAATTCTCTTCTCCTCTCTCAATTCTTTTCTCAATTCTTTATTCTTATAACACGTTATCAGTACGATTCTCTCAATCTCTGAATCTGTCACGATTTTTAATATCTGACATGATTGTATGAGTATATTACAAACCTTTGTATTCGATCTAAAACTACACATTCAATTGTTAAAATACTCTTATGAAACAAGATGGAATTTATATCAAAATTTGACTTGGTCCAGAACCAATGGAATTCAGCATCAGTAAGTTTTCGTAAATTACTATTGATTATTGATTCTTAATTCTGGATTTATTATTAATGTTATGTGAATCGTATATACTAGATAAGGACTATCAAATTGATAGGCTCACTATCATTATCATTATTATTATTATTATTGCCGATTTTTTCATCAACAGAAGTTTTTGTATTGCCGATTTTTTTTCTATTTATTATTATTATTATTAAATATTTTAAAATATCAATATTACTGAAGAATATTGAATGACTACTCCTGAAGCAGTAATATTATAAATTAAATGTTCTTGAAAAAACATTAAATGGTATTCACCTTTTTCAATTGCAATTAATTACTATCATATAAAACGGTTAGTAATATTCCTGAAGAATATTGATGTGATTGAACCATCTATTGATAAGCAATATGTTGCTTTTGATATATTCATATGTTCATTGCCGTCTTTTATGTTTTTCTTAGATGTATATTTTTTATATATAATATCACGTCAGCATATCAATTCTAGATGTAATTTTTATTATATAATTATTTGTATTACACATTCACAATGTAATTTTTTTTGTTAGTATATATATATTCCTCATAATAAATTCCTTTCTTAGATATAGAATTTAAAATATCAATATTCCTGAAGAATATTGAACGATTACTCCTGAAGTAGTAATAGTATAAATTAATAATATTAAATGTTCTTGAAGAACATCATCTACTATTCTTGAAAAATATTATTTATTCCTAAAGAATATTAATATTATTACTACGAATTATTTATTTATTCCTGAAGAATATTATTATTATAAATTAATTATTTACTCCGGAAGAGTATATTATAACCTAAATATTCTTGAAGAATATCTAAATATTGTTCCTGAAGTAACAATTAAAATTAATTATTTTACTCCGGAAGAGTATATTATAATCTAAATATTCTTGAAAAAAATGAAATACAAATTGTTTAAGTTTGACTACTAGAAGATGGTTATATCAAATATTATAGACAAATATACGACTACCAGAAGATGTTGTATCAAATTACTATATACGAATCTACAACCACCAGAAGATGGTTGTATGATCAAACAAATTATTATTGTTTATTCTTAACCACTAGAAGATGGTTGCAGAATAAATACAAATGGTTTAAGGTTAACCACCGGGAGATGGTTAAATCAAGAATATTATCGTATTTTATTTTATTATTTTTGTCAAAATTTATTATTTTATTATCTTATTATACATGTTATTGTAATGAGTCTGGGAGACGTTGTTAATAATAAAATCATGAAGGTTGTTAGAACACTAAAAGATGTTTTACCGAAAGTCCATCTTGTTGCTTAAAGATCACAAAATATGGATTTCATCTGCAATGGAAATCATATGGAGAAAGTTAGTGATCTAATAAAGAAGGGTTATCCTTTTTCTTAAACCTGAAATTTGCTTTTGTAGTAGCAATTGTGAAAAAAAAAAGGACAGGTTATTGATGAAATATAAAACCCAAACATTTGTTGTTAAATCATTCCCTGAAGCGAATGTGGTTAAAAATCCATCATCTATAAGAAAGATGATTTGACTTTACCATTATTGTGGAAGTACTACTCCTTAGGTTGAAATCAGTATGAATGATTATCAACTGAAGTGGTAATAAGGAGAATGAGTAGTATCTTATTTTATATTTTGATAAATTCTTATTTAATAGTTGTAGGGATGTATTAGGATTTGTAATTTTATTTCAACTGTTTTGAATTTTTACTTATAAGAATATATTTAGTTCTTGCAGAATTATATGCTCTTAGAAGCTCCATAAGAGTTTTGCATGTTAAAAGTTTCAACATGCAAAACTAAACAACTCTTCTTTTATAAAAGTTCCTGAAGAACTATAACTAGTCAAACTGGTAGATGAAAAGCTTCGAAAAGCTAAAGGATTAAAATCAGTTTCAATACTTTTAGTTGAAAGTATAAATGTCCACAATATAAATAATATTGTACAATTCTAGCATAAATAGTCGATTAAAAGCTCCTGAAGAGCTGGTTGATTAAAGACTTTTGAAGAGATGCATCAATTATTATTTATAATTTGCTTATAAAGATTAATTTAGATAGTGGACAAATGCATTTTCAATCATTGCTATTGTCAAGAAGGCTTTGGCCCGGTGGGCAAGGCCTTGACTTGTGTCCATGAGGGCACAAGTTCGACACCCGCCTCCAACGTTGAGGCAAATAAAATTCGCTAGAATTAGGGTGCTGATAAAAAATAAAAAAATAAAAAATCATTGCTATTGTTATTAGCAAATAAATTGCATTAAAGAGATTACTGTTTATCTCTTGTAAATTATATTGTACCGTAAATGTTTGCATTGGGATGCATTATTGATTAAGCCTGAAGCTTACTCAGTTAAAGAAATATATTAGTTGGCATGACTGATTAGACAATATCAGATCATTAAAAATACGAAATCATAAGGAATTCGTGAAAAAGGCACTGATCTTGTGGAACCAGAAGTTTCTAAAATATTATTTGTATTTAGCTACATATTTCAAAGCAATTATATTTGTCTTAGTACTATATTGTGATTGAATATATTTTTGGGATGAATATTTTATTCGATGCATCAAAATATGTATAATCTGCAACTTGAAGTTTGCATTTTTATTGATGAATTAATGAGCTCATTCTCCCATAAATATAATTTGTTTCAAATGTACTTGTGATATTATATGACATCTAGAATAAAAGTTACATATCCTGAAGAATATGTTCATATAATAAATGATCTTGTAGAATCATATATTGTTTTGAATTTATTAGATATTTCTTTGTATTTTTCCAACTATTAATTTCTTATATCTCCCCCTCCCCTTTTTAATTGGTTTTTATTGTTGCAAACAACAAGATTTCCACCTCAAAATAAAGTGTGCGCTCATTCTCCACCACAAGGTGTTGAGATTGGTCCTCAAAAGAGGATAAATTATATGTTGGGTATCAATCCTGCTAACTGGTATATATATATGTTGTTGCAACATAAACAAGGGGAAATATATAGCCGAACAAATTATTTCTATTCGTGTCTCTTGTTGATCCTCAAATAAATAAGTTTTGAACCGAAGTTCAAAAGACGAATATTTAGAAATATTTTATAACCAAAATTCGGCTAGAAAAAAAAACTCCATGATATTTAATGTCCCTGAAGGACAAGCTATCCATAATATTTGAGACATTGAAATGTGGTAGCATTATGGTTCCAAATAATAAAATTTCTCGCAAATGGAGTAAATATTTATAGATGGTCAAGACGAGAGGATTAAAATTCTAGAAGAATTTTTCCAAACATGAATATTATTTCCAGAAGAAATTCAGGTACCTGCAAATTTGTGAGAATTATGAGATCTCAAATGTTTGGAATTGATGGAACCATATACATAAAATTGTGCAAAAGTCGACATTATTTATGCGCGCAATAGAATGAGGATCTTTAATATAAAGTCTGTAGACTGAAAAATTGAAAGTGTAGAGATGATTGGTCAAAATAGACCATTGAGTTCACCTCAAATTGTGAAAAGCCTGTACGAAAATTTTAATACAATTGAAGTGCAAAATGTATTAGTTACAGGTATTATACACCAAAAGTGTAATCTTAGAAGGAAAATTCTGATATGGACCAGGGCCATAGGTAAAGCCCTAGTCCACTTGGCCCTGAATTGGCCACGTCGCCCTCCTCCCAAAAAATTTTTTTTGTCAGTTATAGTTAAAATACAAAAAAGATTGTTCTGATATGGACACAGTTAAAAGTAAAAAATTGTCTCTCTCCTCATTTTATAGTGATGTGACAAATTTGTACAATTTTTTTTACTTTTAACGCGTGTCCATATCGAAACAATCTTTTTTGTATTTTAACTATCGTGAAATTTTTGGAGGAGGGCGACGTGGCCAATTCAGGCCCAGTGGACCCAGGGGCTCACTCATGGCCCTGGTCCATATCAGAATTATCCATCTTAGAAAGATATTCGTTTAGAATAACGAACAAATAAATTACTTTGAGGGTGGATGCAAGTGTATTTGAATAGCGCACAAACACTTGATATATACACAATGTTGCAATTTAGTAACAACCTTTATATAAAATCTTTGGAAGACTTGATATGCCACAAGCATATAAGTAATTCTTCCTGAAGAATATAAACATCAAGACTATTGGAATAAGTTATCCACATCAGAGGGAGAGAGCAATGAATGATGTGGATTTAACGAACTTGGAGTTCAATAGAGAAAAGTTGCAAATTAATTAAAGCAATGAATGATGTGGATTTAACGAACTTGGAGTTCAATAGAGAAAAGTTTCAAATTAACTAGTTAATATTTTGCTAACTCCAGAAGAGTTGCAAATTTATAGATTACAAGTTCAAGTCACACCTGATGTGTGATTGAACACTTATTCACTAAGATATAACTAATTGCAATTTTGAAAGATTGATCTTGAAGATCTATATGCATTGGTCAAATGGTGCTAAAAAGGGAAGTAATTTGACATATGATTAATGTACTCTTTTTCCTTAACTAGGCGTATTTTTTTCCCACAGGGTTTTTCTTTTTCCTAATAAGGTTTTAACGAGGCATATTTTCTTCATGTTATGTATATCTAAGCAAAAGTGACGACATCGATGTTCAACAGATTCACTCAAGGGATAATGTACAAGATTATTTATTGAAGCGTTGCCAACATCAATATTCAGAAAGTTGATACATCAGATTGGAATACGTCATCTTAAAGACATTCAATGATCAGGGGGGAGTAGTCGTACTCTTTTTCCTTCGTTCAGGTTTTGTCCCACTGGGTTTTCTTGACAAGGTTTTAACGAGGCGGCAATTAAATACTCCAACATCAATTGTATTCATTTTCTTAGTTTGGTTTAATTTTCCCCATTGGGTTTTTTCCAAATAAGTTTTTGCGAGACAATTGTTGTATAGATTAGTCATTCAAGGGGGAGTGTTGTAAATAAATGAATGACCAGACCCAACCCATATAGTGGGAGGCCAAGACCCATGAACCAAAGGATTTTACCTCTATAAATAGAGGTCTTTGGTTTATATGATGATAGATCTAATTCTCTTCTCCTCTCTCAATTCTCTTCTCAATTCTTTATTCTTATAATAGAGATTTTTTGTGGATTATGAATTAGCAGAATTGGAGCAAAGGACTTGTTAAGTTGGTAGGGAGCCTTTATCGTGTATTTCGTTTCGAGTTCGATTAGGGATGACAATTTGACCTGTGACCTGTGATCAGTTGATTCGCTCTTTTTTGGCATTTTTTGGGGACAAATCAGACTCGTCCCGTGAAGAGAATGAGACGGATCATACCCACCATGTAAATAGTGCAGATCGAGACTGGATTTCGTGTGAGTCTCTCCCCGCCCCATTTTGCCTCATCCATATTATATTATTATAATAATATTATTATTAAACTTAATAATGTTTAATTTTCTCTTCAATATAATAATTGTACTTGTTCGAGAATTAATTTGGGATAAAATGTACTAATTATACTTATTGGAGACTCTATCTCTATGTTAATATTAATGATTTTTTAAAATAAAATAAAAAATAGAGCGGGTCAGATCCAAGGGGCGGATCACGACGCAAGATTTCTTGATCCGCAGCGAGTCACGGGAAAAGACGGGGCGATGAATCACTTGCAAAGTGTTATTGGATATTGAGATACCCGCCACAATCTGCCCAATTGTTATTCCTAAGTTCGACTTCATGTAACTTCCTTCCCCGCTTAAAAAATAAAATAAAAAATAAAAAATTAGCAGAATAATATTTTAATTTTTTCTTAAAGGAATTATTATTTTCAAAGTAAAGAATATCGAACTTAAAAACAATCATTTCGACTTAGATTTACTTGTACACTATGTTAAACTTAGTTAACACTTCCTTTTAAATAAGAGCGAATTGCGTATTTTAGACTTAAACAATTTATACTTTTCGCTTTTTAGACTTAAACTTTGTTTTCGACCTTTTGTAGACTTAAACAATTTACGGGTACCCCGATATATATTTTTTTCAATTTTCCGACAAAACACTCACCGACATACAAAACTGTGTCGTTTTGACGGGGGCAAAAATGTCCTTTCAACTTAACAAATCGGGTAATCCACTTTAAAACAAACCCGCTCCATTAAACTCAAACCCGACCCATCTCTACCTTTTCCTCCTACCACCATCTTCTCCATCATCACCACCATCCAAAATTTCAAAAAATTCAAAGAAATTAAACATCCAAAAACCCACCTCCAAAATTAATCCTACTATGACTTGCTCGAAGAATGAGCACCACCAAACCTCCAATCACATAACCAATAATAATCCCCAGCTAGAATCAAAATCTTACAAGCCTGCACAGTTTAAGGACTGAGAAGCAGCAGAAACATTCCTTTTGTCCAAGTACAAAAGTAAATTAGCTTCAAGTTTATATTTGTCAACAGAAATACATAATATATGGATTAATTGCCATTTGGGTCACCAACATATTTTCGTTCAGCCATTTTTATCCTTTTCAACTTTTTTTTAACTTTTGACATCCCCAACATATTTACTAAACCGCCAAAATCATCCTTCCGTTACAAAAGCTGTCGAAAAATGGATGACTTTCATGAATAGTGCTTCATCTTGCTTCATTGTTAAAGAGCGAAAATTGGAAAACCCAAAAAGCAAGAACACCATCTTCAAAAATCAAGAACACCATCTTCATCTCCGGCACCACCACCCCACCTCCGGCTCCACCACCACTACCGCCGCCGCCCCGCCGCCGCCGCCAACCTTCCCCATCACAAATTCAAGAACACTAAGCCATCTTCAAAAAAAAATTCCGAAATTTTTTCAAAAAAAAGCCCAATCACTACGGACCATTTCACCAAAATCAAATCATATACACTTGTTCACAATTAAAAGACGAAGCTATTGGTAAAGTTTGAGCTTCAAACTCATCACGAATCATCCAGAAATCGCAAAAGAAAAAATGAAAAAAAATTCTGCCAGAAAATTTTGCCCAGAAACCGAAATTTTTTCAAAAAAAAAGCCCAATCACTACGGACCATTTCACCAAAATCAAATTATATACACTTGTTCACAATTAAAAGACGAAGCTATTGGTAAAGTTTGAGCTTCAAAATCATCACGAATCATCCAGAAATCGCAAAAGAGTAACGAACAAATTTTTCTGCCAGAAAATTTTCGCGAAAAATTTTCATTACTCTTTTGCGATTTCTGGATGATTCGTAAAGAGTTTGAAGCTCAAACTTTACCAATAGATTCGTCTTTTAATTGTGAACAAGTGTATATAATTTAATTTTGGTGAAATGGTCCGTAGTGATTGGGCTTTTTTTGAAAAATTTCGGTTTCTGAGCAAAATTTTTCTGGCAAAATTTTTTTCATTTTTTCTTTGCGATTTCTGGATGATTCGTGATGAGTTTGAAGCTCAAACTTTACCAATAGCTTCGTCTTTTAATTGTGAACAAGTGTATATAATTTGATTTTGGTGAAATGGTCCGTAGTGATTGAGCTTTTTTTTGAAAAATTTCGGTTTCTAAAGCAAAATTTTCTGGCAGAATTTTTTTTCATTTTTCTTTTGCGATTTCTGGATGATTCGTGATGAGTTTGAAGCTCAAACTTTACCAATAGCTTCGTCTTTTAATTGTGAACAAGTGTATATGATTTGATTTTGGTGAAATGGTCCGTAGTGATTGGGCTTTTTTTTTGAAAAAATTTCGGTTTCTAGGCAATTTTCTGGCAGAAATTTTTTTTGAAGATGGCTTAGTGTTCTTGAATTTGTGATGGGGAAGTTGGCGGCGGCGGCGGTAGTGATGGAGCCGGATGTGGTGGTGGTGGAGCCGGAGGTGGGGTGGTGGTGCCGGAGATGAAGATTTGGGACTTAGGGTTTGATTTTTTGAAAATGGTGTTCTTGATTTTTGAAAATTTTGAAGATGGTGTTCTTGATTTTTGAAGATGGTGTTACTTGTTTTTGGGTTTTTCGATTTCTTGCTTTAACAATGAAGAAGATGAAGCATTATTCATAGAAAAGTCATCCATTTTTGACAGATTTTTGTAACGGAAGGATGATTTTGGCGGTTTGTAAATATGTTGGGGATGTCAAAAGTTAAAAAAAGTTGAAAAGGATAAAAATGGCTGAACGAAAATATGTTGGTGACCCAAATGGCAATTAATTCCATAATATATAGGCCTCAATAATTTGATCCAGTTCGATTTTTATTAAAAGTGTATAACAGTTCTTGACAACAAATCTATTAATTCTACACCCCTTAACAGTATCAGTATCAGTTGTGCTAAATTGATCAGTATCAGTTCAAAAGCATCAAAATAAAATATTTTCTTTTCAATTTTCCTTAGGAAAACAATTCAGGAATCTTGATTTTGACAAGATCATGAGAAAAGGAAATGTAAACACACAGGGAAAAAAATGAATCTGAATTCACTTTTTTCTTGCCTTTTTACATCAAAATTTCCACCAATAACAAAGGTAGACAACAAATTATACAGAATCAACATATTAACAGTAAATAATCTATGATAGTGAAAGAAAAAAAGGTAGAAAAGGAAAGATTCTCACCTATGTTTTGCAAAAAAAAAATCCAAAGAGACAAAAAAATAGAATCTTTGGCTCTATTCCCAACTGAAATTCCAAAAACAAAGATCAGAGATTGCCATGCTTCTACTTGTATTGAAGAAAGTGAGAGAGGGAGAGGTTTCTACTTGTCAGATTCTCTTTGATTTAGGGGTTAGGATTTTTATTTAGGGATTTTGATTTAGTGATTTTTGGAAGTGGGTTTTTGAATATTTAATTTCTTTGAGTTTTTTTAAATTTTGGATAAATTTTTTTTTAATATGGGTTTGAAGATTTGATGACCTTGTTGTTCTTAAAAAATGTGATGGTGGAGAAGATGGTGATGTTGATGGTGGTTATGGTGGAGAAGATGAAGATGGTGGTAGGAGGAGAAGGTAGAGAAGAAAAGGGAGGAGACATGGAAAATGGGTCGGGTTGCATTTGGTCGGGTTGAGTCGATTATTTATTTATTTATTTTGTTGTTAAAAGGGTATATTGGTCTTTTTAAAATTTCAGGCCAAATATAAGGATAAAATTGCCGAAATCTACCAATTTGTCTATATCGGGACAACCGTAAATTGTTTAAGTCTACAAAAGGTCGAAAACAAAGTTTAAGTCTAAAAATGCGAAAAGAATAAATTGTTTAAGTCTAAAATACGCAATTCGCTCTTTAAATAATTTGTTGCACTCTCATTACTTTTTTTTTTTTTATAATAAAAATGCAGTAGAATATCATTAATCGGTATTAAGAGTTACATATGGTAGGAGAAAACTCGGTGACTCTCCAAAGCACTCTCATTACTTATCTTTCATTATGGGAAGACTAAAATACTTAAAATTTATCGGTTCAAATTAAGACCGTCTAAAAGCTAACTTTAGTAAAATCTTTATACAGTAATACTTTATATAAGAATAATCTCCTTAACCATTATAAAAAAAAGAATAAACTCCTTATAGTACTAAAAAATTATGGTCTCAACTCGGGACAAAGTTATAAATAAGAATAAACTCTACATTGTAATATTTTATGTTTTTTTAGGACTGTCTTTAAGAAATTTAACTCCATATAGTAATAAAATAACATTAAATTTTTAAATATATTTATAGATCCATATAAAATATCCAAAATTATTTAATTATGTTACATTAAACTTAAGATTATATGAAATATTTATCTAAACTTATCTGTAACAATGATTTAATTTTTTAAATGAGTGAATATTTTAAATGCATACATGATGTAAATATATTTCCTAGATATTGTATGTACATTAATGAATATTCTAAATCTAATATACACACAATGTACATGCATGATGTATGTACATTTATTTTTTTAAAACTCATGAATCTTATATATATTTTAAAATCATGTTTTTAAAATATGAAGTGACATATTTCTAAGTGTCGTATAATGTATAATAGTTATTTTTTTAAATTATAATTTTTATATGTAAGCCTCTATTTAAGAATAACCTTCCTATAATAATATTTTTTCTCCGGTTCCAAGAGTATTATTTTACTGTAGCTATAAGAGTATAATAATCTGTAGACTAGTACTTGATTATATAGATTGGTTATTTCTATTTATAATGCGGCAACTCTTACATTAAAGATAATCATAAAATATAGAGTAAAGTGTTTGGAAATAACCATTGTTTTAAACATTTAGAACTTTAGTATTTGGACTCTGACTTCAAAAGGGTAAGTTGCAACTAATCCAAATAATTTATTGTTTAAATTTGATGAATTACATTGTAAATACATATATTTTTAACTTATTTGTCTGTATTACATAGAATACATTTATTGTTATAATATGGATGAAATTCTAGAATGAATTCCACCACAAAACTAAAAGATAAATTAAAGAGAATGAACAAAAGACAAGAGAGGGTATAAGTGCTTCTATATTATTCATATGTCCCACCTTTACATCAACAAAATCTCTCTATTTATAGGGATGAAAAATATAGGTTATGAAACCTCTCATCAATAGGTAGGTTAGTGGACTCATCAATGGGAGATTGTGGATTCTTTGTAACTCCTCTATCAATGGGGAGTCAGGGGATCCATAAAGTAGAAGGGGTTATGGAATCCATAAGGACTCCATTATTTGATATTTCATAACACTCCCCCTTGGAGTCCTTAACATAAAGAATATGCCTCGTTAAAACCTTACTAGAGTAAAAATCCAGTGGGAAAAAAAAACTTTTCTAGTGAAGGAAAAAGAGTACATTCTTCTTTATATTTTACTCCCCTGTTGACTAGATATTTTAAGAATTAAGATCATTGTACCGACACATGCCAATCTTATAAATCAACTTCTTAAAAGTTGAAGTCGGTAATGTCTTAGTGAATAAATCTTCTGGATTATCACATTATAGCAAATCGATTTCACCTCCTTATAAATGAAAACTTAGTGAAATTCAATCTTGTCATATATCCTCTTTTCAATTAAGTTATACAACTGCATTCTTCTCATACAATATCATAGAGATTTCTCCCTATGATGAATCATCGAATCTCAACCATAAGCGTCATCCATTTGCTTCATAGAAAACTGTGATATAATGTTTCTATCACATATTAATGTCTTGAATGTGCGTCTTATGAAGATTAGATAAATAATAAAAAATTGTCTACATATCTAATTAATGCTGACTTTGATTCATCTAACCAAAATTATCCGAGACCTGTTTTGCTTTAGAGATATCAAATGATCTTTTTAATGTCCAAATATGTCGTCGAGTAGAATAAGAACATTATCTTTTAAAGAATTTCATTACAAATGAAATATCAGGACAAATAGGAATTATTAGCCACTTTGATCATCAACGTTTTTTCGCCTAGCCACTTTCGTCAAAAGTTAAGTTTTTTAACTTATTTCATCATTAAACATTTTTCGGCCTGCCATTTTTGTCAAAAATGATTTTTTAAACTTTTTTCATCACTAAAATTTTTTCGATCTGTCATTTTGGTCACTGAAGTTTTTTCATTCTGCCATTTTGGTCACTAAAGTATTTTCATTCTGCCATTTAGGTCACAATTTTTTTTTACCAAAATGGCAGACCGAAAAAACTTTAGTGACCAAAATGGCAGAATGAAAAAACTTTAGTGATGAAAAAAGTTAATAAAATTATTTTTGACCAAAATGGCAGGCCGAAAAATGTTTAATGATGAAATAAGTTAAAAAACTTGAATTTTGACCAAAGTGGCTAATTATTCGGACAAATAGTATTTTCAAGATACATTAGTGCTCCAATATCACTAAATATGGCACTTCAGGACCAAGCAGCTCTTCATTCTTCCTTTCGCGATAGCGAGTGATAACTAGTAATATCTAATGATTAGACAAATACTAGGATACTAAAAGGATGTTCTTTGTCCATATATATATCATCTTCTGGATGTCTAATTGTAAAATCAAGGAAAATCATGAATTTCTAAAACCCGAGATCATAATTTTTTCCTTCAGCAATCATTTGCTACTATAACATATTTAGGAGGAATATCTTGATAAATCTATAGTCATTTCTTTCAAGGATCTTATATGCTAAGACTTAAGATATCAATCACGCTTCAGGCATGCTCCTTAGCTATATAACTCATACGTTATCCTACTTTCCACATATGGAGACATCTACTTATAGAGTCTATAAATGCATTAGACTATGTATTTGCAATCCTTTGCAAATGAATAAGTTATGAACTTCTGATTCATTAATGCCTGATGCGTAGATTAAGATAATGATGTTACTAAATAAAGTCCTTTGCATTGCCGATTTTCTCCCCCTCATATGTAGATCACTAACTAATAATGTTTATTAGCAAATTAGACATTTAGGCATCTTTCGTCAATAGACAAAGAATTGTATGTGGCAAATAACTAAATCCAATCCAAATTTCCTTATACATGGACATTGACACTATCATATAATTTTTGATAGATTTTCACTAAGGAAATAATGTTACGTTCTTCTGGAACAATTTACGGATATGCTTCAGGACATATCAAATCATTCAAATACTTCATATATGTGCTAATTATTCTTTATGCTATTAAAGCACAAACATAATTGCATCCACTACCTGAAAATTTCTTTATTTCTAACCATTGCCAGACTTTTAAGAAGAACATTTTTTTCCACTAGTAGTGACGTTTACATTTTTATAGTTCGCATTGTTGTCCCGCTATCCATACACTTCAAGTGTATCATCCATACTGAGAATATCATACACTTATGGTGTACATGTTAATTGTCCGGACTTTTCATAATTCTCATGTGAACTCATATATAATCTATTTTGACTAATTTTCTCGAATCTCAAAATTTTGTTTCTGCAGACTTTGAATCTAAATCCTCATTTTAGATTCACATTTTATGCGCATTAATACTTATCATATCTTACACTTTCGCAGTTCCATAGTTCCCAATCATGACATTATGTAGAGATCTCATTATCTCAACTTTCAGGTACCCGAATCTCTTATGGAGATATTACATTGGTCATGTCTAGGGAATCCTCGACTTTAACATATATATGTCTACCATATACGACCATCTAAATCTTTACTCCTTTTTATATGCGAGGATTTTTTTTATTTTTTTTAAAAATATATGGAACCGTCAAGTCTACCACACTTCAATTGTGTCTCATACTTATCAGCAGTGGTAGATCGCCCTTCAAGGACGTCAAATAGGAGCCTTCTTAGCCGGATTTTGGTTAGTAAATATGTCTAGCTTATCTTTTGACCTTCTGGTTCAAAGTATGTGAGGATCAAGATGAGACACAAACTCATATTTTTATCCGGTTATACATTAAATCTCTCCTCTTGAGATTTCATACCCAAGATATATTCTTAACATCTTTAAGGTCTCATATTACTACTTTACTGGTGGTGGCTACTACTTTGTAGCGCATATTTAACTCTTAAATGGGAGAGGGAAAAATTTAGTTCCTAACCAGAAACTAATTTAATAGAGGAGAATTCACAGTATTCGTGTTGGAAAAATACGAGCTAATGCTACAAAATAATTCGTATCAACAAGTTCAAGGCACTTATGGTTCTACCAGACCATTTAGTGTATAAAAATATTCTACCAAATTTTCACATGATGACACCAGTATAGTCGAGACAAATTATGTCATTTGTTGAATATAAAATTTGAGCTCATTATCAATATATCACAAACTTCAGGTTGTGAGTCGATCAACTATTTATTCAATTCTATGAACATATTCAACCCCGAGTTGTACTGGTTATATCCTTATATCAATTTTCCTTGAAATAAGTAGCACAAAAGAATTCATCGGATAAGGAAACTTTTGGTTCCTTCATATTCCATGAATTTTTAATTATATTTCGTATTTTTGTGACCCGAGATAGTCTAACCGGTCATGCCAATAACTGAATCAGTAAACTTCAGGTTTACTTAATAAAATATCTTAACTAAATAAATTTTGTGGGAATATAAGCCAATAAAGAGAAATGATAATTTCTCTAACTTATTTATTTTCTTAAACAATAGCAGTAATGCACAAAGATTTAAATATTTTACTCAATCCAATGTCTCACTTTAATCTTCCCTATGAAGGATCACACAATTTTCTGAGAGACTTTGTGCATAGTCATGCATTACATATTGATATGCAACCATATAGGTCTACTAGCTCTTCTAGAGCCTTTAATCAGATAACTCTTCCGATTTTGTTTGATCAAGTAGTTCTTCTAAAACTTGGTATTTGACACTTATCCTGAATATGTACATATTATATATTTATTATTCTTGAATGTAAAACAAACCAAATAACATTATAATATGTGAAATTAAATATGTAATATGTAATTGACAAAATCTAATACAAATAAAATATCGAGTTATTCTCTTTGACTATATTGACACATAGTAGCATCATTATTTTAGAGAAGTAAAATAACATCTTGTTCGTTCTCAAATTGATGCTTAGTAGAGGAATTCAAAGATGTCCAACATACAACAGGTATGTGACAAAACTTTGTATATCGCTTAAATAATCTTTTTCTCATAAAATTTTGGAATCATACATTCTATTTCCTCCTAATTATTTTCTCACTTCGGGTGAGAATATTTTCTTTGAGAATTCGATGAGTCATAATTATCAACATGGTTTACTACAACCACATTCACGACCAATACTATTTTACAAATAAATTATATATTATATATGCATTCACTTTAGGGAATGACATATAAATCATTGGTCATATTTTACAATATTTCATTAATAACTCTTTTTTTAACTAAGCTCAAGAATATATATTCATAACACGTATAAAACTTCTGAAAATAATTACTCTTGATATTGCTAGTGCTGGAGCATATTCGAGGTATGATAAGAGAATATTTCGATATTGCTACTGCTGGAGCATATTGGATGTGTATTTCCTCTACAAATTTGATACAACCATCTTCTAGCGGTCATATAATGGTTTGTAGAATTCAATTAAAATATTTAACCAATTACAAAATTATTTGATGTGACAACCATCTTCTGGTGATCATATATTTTTCTTTATGATTCGATTAAGATTTGTAACCAATTACAAAAGTTCTTTGATAGAGAGACCATCTTCTTATTTATTTATAATAACGATATTCTTCAGGAATAAATAATTAATTTATAATAATAATATTCATCAGGAATATTAGATTATGTTCTTTAAGAATACGTAATATTATTAATTTATACTATTACTATTACATGAGTAATTATTCAATATTTTTCAAGAATATTGATATTTTAAATACTTGATAATAATTATGTAATATTCTTCAGGAATATTATATGAAGTTCTTCAAGAACTATTTACAATCATGACCAAAACAAAACAAAATGATAATTGTGTAATATCCTCTGAATCGAAAATAGTAACAAAAAAAATCTTATATGCTGAATCAATCATGACAAAAACAAAAGCTTTCAACCTGATCAAAGCTTTTAAGTGGATCGAATTTTTTTTTTCAACCCCTTCTTTTTTAACAATCAATCTAAAATGAGGATGAAAACTTACCAAGAATTTGAAGATTGAATCTTCATACCCATATTAAGAATCCGGCCATCAGCCACACCTATGTATGGACCTTTCCTTTGGGGATCAAAATCAAGACTTTCCGGCCCAAATCTGCACTAGCCACAACCACATTGTGCACTTTGTTCCTTCATTATTTTTTGCTTTGAATTCTACAGGTGCTTAGTTGTTCTGGCCAAAGGGAACAACAGTTTTGCCTATATGCCAAACACCAAGCAGATAAATTGGATTCCCATCGGGCTCTAAAATAACCGCGCAATCTTCGCATTGGTATATCGCATCTCCTCGTATACAAATGATCATGTCAGATATCGAAAATCTTGACAGATTCATAGATTGAGAGAATCGTGCTGATAACGTGTTATAATATGGATGAAATTCTAGAATGAATTTCAAAGAGAATGAACAAAAGACAAGAGAGGGTATAAGTGCTTCTATATTATTCATATGTCCCACCTTTACATCAACAAAAGCTCTCTATTTATAGGGATGAAAAATATAGGTTATGAAACCTCTCATCAATAGGTAGGTTAGTGGACTCATCAATGGGAGGTTGTGGACTCCTTGTAACTCCTCTATCAATGGGGAGTTAGGGGATCCATAAAGTAGAAGGGGTTATGGAATCCATAAAGTAGAAGGGGTTATGGAAACCATAAGGACTCCATTATTTGATATTTCATAACATTTATAAGTTTATAACTAGGCATTTAGTTTATTCATCAAAAAAAAAAAAAAAATTAAAAAAAATAGGCATTTAGTTGCTCGTGCAGTGCGGCGGCCCGATTTCTTTAATACTCTCTCTATTCCTAAATATAAGACGTTTAGTACACTTTAAAAAAAATTAAGAAACTTAAATAAACAGTAATATTTCCATCACAATTCCAATAATACCCCTTCCTTTCTCAATCTCTTTCACTTTTCCAATAAAAAATATGTTTAGGGTATAATTGGAATAAATTGTTGACACCTAATAAAATACATGTAAATGATAATTAATTTGGATACATATATATCTCTTAAACGACAATTAAATAGGAATGGTGGGAGTAGCATTTTGAGGAAATATTTCCTTGTTTAGCTTTATTAGTTTGTTGTAACATATCCTTTTATAGGTTAAAAAAGTAACATATCAAAATTTAACATAGAGAAAATTATCTTCTTTTTTATTTTCTTTTTTATTTTCTTTTGTATTGAACGAATGAATATATACCGGAATCTCGCCTCCTCCAAATTAAATAAAATAGTTCAATTTTATTCATAAAAAAAAATGAATATATACCGGCCCAGCTACGGAGCTAAACGCCTATAATTTTAGCAACTACTGAACACCAGTTTAGCCACTGGATTAAACTGGCGCGGATCCAAAGGCAAGAAAAGAGGCGCTGGCCATCAGTTGTTCATTAAGCGCGTCACACTGAATCCAGATCTATTAAACAAAACCTCGGTCTCATCGTCATTCCATAAGCGTGATTTTTACAGAAAATTTCTCTCAAAATGAAACCCTAAATCGCAATAATCCCATTCTGCCATAACTGTAAACAAGATCTCCACCACGATTTTATCTATTGATTGTAAATCGAAAGAATTCTCTGATAACTGAAACCAGAAAGTTGATTTCAAGAATTTATTCAGAGATTAAATACCAAAACCATTATCAAAATAGTTATGGCGAGTGTTATGAATACTGCCATTGATGAAAAGAAATAGATTATTCAAGTTTCAACTGGGTTTAAACAAGTTGTAGATTTCAACAAAAGAATGTCCGAAAATAAAAATTTGTTCAGAAGCAGACTTGAGAGACTAAGAGTGACTGGGTTTTGGGGATTCACGGAAATCAAATTATCAAATGTTTCGGGGGAAGCCTGTCGGCTTTTTGAGAAAATTACAGTGATTAATTTTGCAGGATTTGATCAATCCCAAACGCGATTTGAGGATTTGATTTTTGTCCGGAATTATTTTTATATTTCCTTAATTTCATCTCAGATTAAGATTTCCCTTTATTTTCTCCATCACAATCGTGATTTTTGTCCGGAATTATCATTATATTTCCTTTATTTCATCTCAGATTGAGATTTTTTTTCTTCAGATTCCTTAATTTTCACTATGTAAATAACTATTAACACCAGGTGATATATTAATTTGGAAATATGTCTTTTACATACTTAATTGTTTGCAAAAGAATTTAGTTCTATATTATATTAGATATTGATGCTGCAGTTGAGGAAGGTGAACCCATAAAAGAGGTAAAAAAATAGAAGGGAATAGTCGTAAGTCATGTTCGTAATAGCTATAACATATATACACAATAGCTATAATATATGTACACAATAGCTATTATCTAAAATCGAAAACTAATTACAATTGTTACAACTATAATTCAAAAATACTTATTAAAACTATAAACTAAAAACAATGTCATTGTTAAAATTTTGTTACATTATAGAAGAAGCAATCAACTATGAAACTTCTTCGAATAATATTGGACTTCGCCCTCTGAGTCTATTCGGATGGGGTATCTTAGAGAAGAGAAATACAACTTCTTATAAAAAAACATCATCCTCATAATGGTAACATTTCTAACATTTATTAACAGCTAAATAACTCCTAAAACAGTTGTTATGTTCTGCCCACAAGACGGATCTGCCCGTCTCACCAGAAAATCCTTTAAAATCTGTTCAAAATATGAAATATCAGATATAATCTCCCAAAACTCTGAAACAATCTGACATATATCCTTCAAACTTAATAGCTATGTTACACATACATAATAGCAGTAAACAATCTGACATATATCCATAACCAACAAAATATACAATTCACCAAAAAATAACTATATACTTAACATGGAACACAGATATGATGTATTTCATCACTAGCACTGTCAAACGGGCCAACCCGGTCCGGTCCGTCGCGGATTACCTTAAACGGACCGGAGCGGATTTGGATCAATTTTTGTGGACCAAGAAAATGCTAGTCCATACCCGTCCATAAGAAATCCCCGGGTTAACGGACCGGTCCGCGGACCAAATTAATTTTAAAAAAAGAAAATAAAGCTTAAAAATGACTTTTTTATTTTTATTTTTAAAAATTGAAAAGAAAAATTGAAAAAAAAGAATATAAAGCTTAAAAATTAAGTTTTGTTGTTTATTTTTTAAAACATTTGTAAAACAAATTGAAAAAATGAGAAGTAAAACTTTAAAAAATATATTTTTTTATATTATTTTTTGGTCCGGGTTGGTCCGGGTCCGGTTCGCCTTGGTCCGTGGTCCAAACGGAGCGGGCTAAAATGGCCCGCATTTAAACGGACCATGAATAGCTTGGTCCAAATCCGTCCAAAAAACGCGGACCACGGATCGGTCCGCGGGCTAGTGGCCCGTTAGACAGTGCTATTCATCACTATGTTCTACCTAAAATTAAAAGGACAAACACAAAATCAAAAACATATTAAAAATGTATAAACAATGTAATATAATTAAAAAGACAACCACGGATCGATCCGCGGGCTAGTGGTCCGTTTGACAGTGCTATTCATCACTATGTTCTACCTAAAATTAAAAGGACAAACACAAAATCAAAAACATATTAAAAATGTATAAACAATGTAATATAATTAAAAAGACAAATCCGTCCAAAAAAACGCGGACCACGGATCGGTCCGCGGGCTAGTGGCCCGTTTGACAGTGCTATTCATCACTATGTTCTACCTAAAATTAAAAGGACAAACACAAAATCAAAAACATATTAAAAATGTATAAACAATGTAATATAATTAAAAAGACAATAGTTATTATACCGCGATAAAATTAACATCATCATTAAAGTTTGGAATTGAATCAAAACCACCGTGATTTTCCAACGAAATAACTATGTAATCAGAAACAAGAATCGATTGAGTAACAAGCAATTCGGTGAAGGAAATTAGTAGTTTCAAACAATCGATAATGGAATTATCCATTGAAGCAATCAGGACAAAAAAACACAGAGAAGAAAAAAGATGAACAAGAGAAAGAAAACGATGAGGAAGATGAATTAGATTTTTTTCACTATATTAACACAGGATTATCATGATTGTTAGGATAAAACAGAGACTTTCCCAAATTAATAAAATCTCCCGTGATTGTAGGACATAAACGAGTGAAGAAATAATGATAAGATCGCGAACAAATCGCGATCTCACCCTAACCGGCGCTGAAAATGCGCGCAACAGCATGGGAAACTCAAAAAATAATCCACTGTGACGCGCAACCTGGACAGCAGAAACAATACATACCGCTAAATGAAGAAGGAGACGATCCAAGGGATGAGCCGGCGTGCTGGCTGTGCTGAAAATAGCTCTACATCAGCACTATAGCTGCTAACAATATATACGGTATAATGAGCTCTAATTAGTTAGATTGTTTTGTCAATAAGTTTGCGTTCTCTTCAAAGTGAAGCTCGATTATAATATTTAGGTTAATTTTTCTCTTCGCATTCTCTTTTCCCCTTAACCATAATTTTTTCTCACTAGATTTTCTTGGTAAGATTTTTAATCAAGTAGCATCTCATGCGCATTATGAAATTTTTCTAAATAATGGACATCAAGAGGGAGTGTTATGAATATCATGGATGTCCCTTTACATTTCTATATCTGTTTTGTTTCCCTTTAATGTATTAAATGGCTAGAACTTTTGATTTTTCAAGTACCATAACATTCATTGTATGTTATGTGTCTCATAACCTATAAATAGGCATGTATATTAGTTGAGAAGTACAAAAAGAAATACAATTATCCTCCTCCTCTTAAGTTTGAGTTCTATCATATCATATATTAATGATTTATATTTGTAGTATCAAAACACGTTATCAGCCCTCTACACATCTAATCAAATCAATTCACAGCTACACTGTTCCAATTGGCTAAAGGATTCATGTACACTTTATATTGATTGTCAATTTTAATATCTTAAATGTTTAATATTATTGATTTTAGTTTTTGAAAATTGGCTTCCGAAAAGGAAAATTCTTTCATAAAGTAAAACAAGTCATATTTCCATTCGTAGTTAATGTCATTAGTACCAGTTTGATAAACAAAAATTCCAGCAACATACTATGAAATTCATTGATTATAGTGACTGCAAAATAGCTACTGTTTTATAAAGTTTTAGGCCATTACTAAACGCAGAACATTGCATAGGAAACGAAAATAATGTTTTATGTGTTTAAGGAAGTCATACCCAAATATAAATATACATCTTTATTGAGAAATTATATTTATATACAATTTCTTTTAGATAGTAGTTAAGTCTGAAGCTTACAGTTGTTATACATTGAATTAACAGTTGTTAAATCTGAAACTTACAGTTGTTATATAATGAATTAACAGTTGTTAAATTTGAAACTTACAGTTGTTATACACTGAATTAATAGTTGTTAAGTCCGAAACTTACCGTTGTTATATATTGAATTAATAGTTGTTAAGTCTGAAACTTACAGTTGTTATATATTGAGCTAATCAGTTGTTAAGTCTGAAACTCACAGTTGTTATATATTGAGTTAAGCAGTTAAGTCTGAAACTTACACATGTTATATATTGAATTATAGTTGTTAAATTTGAAACTTATAGTTGTTATATACTGAATTAACAATTGTTAAGTCTAAAACTTACCGTTGTTATATATTGAATTAACATTTGTTAAGTTTGAAACTTACAGTTGTTATACATTGAGCTAACCAGTTGTTAAGTCTAAAACTTACCGTTGTTATATTTTTAAAACTAAAAGTTGTTATATTTTCATCTATGCATATTTTAAATTCATTAACGTGTTGGAAGGTCGACAACAATATATAAATAATATATTGCAACTAAATATAAATTTGTAAATTTTCTTCTAATTTGATATATTCCTTTGTATAGTTATTAATAATGTCGAAACTCATAAAACTTGAATTTGTTATGTGGTTAGTTCTTGTTGTAAACTTGTATGCTAAAAGATTGGTATTAGCTTGAGTTTCTTGACAATAGAACTCGTATTAAAGCATATTATCATCTAAAGGATTGAGGTTTATTTAGTAAAAATTAAACATTTCATTGGTTTGTGTATTTCATCCATCACTATTAAAAAATATTATATCTAGAGAGTTAGGAGAAGGAAGATTAAGCAACTGTCACTCTTGGTCTGGTCATAGTCCATAAGACTCGAGGGGTATTCTTAACAAGTATATTATTCTATTTTGTATGCTTATAAGATATCTTCATGTTGCTTCAGCTTTTACTTTGTGGTTTCATCACAATATGTAAATTCATGTTTATTCCAACATCCTCACCCTTAAATCCAAAGTTTTAATTCTGTCTATCTCATTTGTCATGATTTTTATAATCCGTACCAATACTTGAACATTTGAACTTATTACACTCTTTTATCTTATGCATCCATTTGGTCAACTATGGGTCTACCAGTGACCTAACCACATTCTTAGTTATATATACACATGGTGAAATGTGATTGATTGAGCACAGAAATAAATACACAGACGGGTAGAGACGATTATTTGTCCTTTCGATCGAGCTTTCTAGTTTAGAAAAGGGCAAGGCCATGTGCATTTCACGTCTTCTTTTCCTCCTTTCTCTTAGATATCTTTTTTTTTTTGTATTTTTTTTGTATTTTTTTTTGAAAATGTTCGTGAAAAAAAATTAATACTCTCATCGATTACATAATAAATCGTTTAGGACATGCAGTAAATTAAAGAAGAAAAAACAAGGTATTTTGTCAGTCAAAATATCAATATTACTTTATTAAATATGATTTGCATTCCATTAATTATATTTAAGAGTAATATTAATATTTTGATTAACAACGTACCTTATATTTTATTTCCTTAATTTTCGCTACATATCTTAAACTACTTATATTATGGAATTGTGATAGTAAACCCCTTGTCTCAAAATGTTTTCAATAATCAAACCATCGTAAAATGGGGTGTTTTAGGCTCGAGTATTCCTATCTTTGGCATGGAATTATTTTGTTATCAGCTACCAAGGTTAATAGTCTAAGCTCGTATATAATGTCTTACATGCTGTTACTGTTCATCTTTAAGCTTTAGTACGCTAATCCACAACTTAAAAGGATTTAAATTAGTGGACTAGAATTCAAGTTTTTTTTTACTTCAAGTTGTCTCATTTTTTAGTACTTACATTTGCACTTTATTATGCCCCAGTAATCACCATCGTTTTGGTTTTTGTACCTCAAATGGGACACCAATTAATGAATAGACTCATTCTGTGGAGTAGTTTTATCTTGATAAATGAATAAGTTTATAATTTATATCTAGATCAATGAGTGTAATACAGGTATGCTAAAAAATCAATTATCTTTCCTATGAGTTTGCACTTTTGGCCTACGTTTATTGTATTAATTGGTATGAATATAAGTTATAAACTTACTCATCTACCAAGATATTACTTATCTACCAAGATAAAACTATTCCATTCCATGACTTATTAGTCCACCAGTGATGATGTGGAACGTACAAAATTCTGTACCTGCGGAATACCGAGAGTTGTTGAATGTCTCATATGACGGATGAGATTAAGAAAGATAAACTTTTTTAACAGTTATTAAATTTTTAAAAAAAATAACTATTTTTCTCAGATATTCTCATCCAATGGTCTAACAAATGTTGCGAACATGCAGAACAATTTTTAGTTCCGCATTATAGCAATTTCTTAGAGATTTAGTACTTATTCATATTTAAATATTAATTTTCAAACCAATCAACTTTTCTCTTTTAATGATTCTCCACTATATATATACTAGCTTAATAACCCGTAAAAAATGAAAATTTTAATTGTTAAGAAAATTAAATAGCCCGACCTATATAGAAAAAATATAAAAAATTTGTATTTATATGCAAAATATCAACAAAAAAAAAGTTATGGTAAGAGAAGAATATTCTTTCAATGATTGCTCAAGGTCGGCGTTGTAAGTTTTCTTAAAAAATTAACGGTTTAAATGAACCATCCAAAAACAAATAAAGTCTGTCTCTCCAATTTATTAGGCAAATTTCAACTCATTTAATGACACGATAAAAATTAAATGATTCGGTCAACTAAAGGTTATTTTTTGGAGTTTCTACCATTTTAAAGAAAAACGTTTATTGGGCAGCTTGCATGCGGGTTCAACGAAAAACTAAATGAATCGGTGAACGAATTTTCTTTGGAAAAAAAACTTTGACTGTTGGAATGAAAAACTTAAAAAGCAAATTAGATTAATCACTCAATTTAATAGACTAAAGAGAAACTCAACAAATTCATTCAAAAAAAAATTTTGCCCACTACCTTTATTTATAATGTCGTCAAATATCAAAAAAATTATACACTTTCGATGTATGAACTTGAATAATATTGAAAACAAAAAGTAAAAGAAAAGATTAGACTATCAAAATTAAAAAATATTCAAAATATATAATTTATTTTGAATAAGTTGAATATGAACTACCCGAAAAGCAAATAAAGTCTGCCTTTGAAATTCATTAGGCAAATTCTAATTCAGTTAATGATACGATAATAATTAATTGGCTCGATTAACTAAAGTTTATTTATTTTTTTTAGTTTTGACTCTTTTAATGAAAAAAATGTTTAGTGAGCACCTTTTTGAAGCCCGATTGGGTGGTAGCCCCATAAAGGGGAGAGAGAACTACCTCAGACGAGGAGAAGATAGCCCTAGAAAGGGAGATTAAAGTTTGCCGCACGCATGCGGAGGGTATCGAACCCACGACCTCAAGGTTGTGGGCAGGCGCCTGCCCCACTGGGCTAGGACACCTTTGATCAGTGAGCACGCTTACTTGCGGGTTCAACAGAAAACTAAATAGTTCGGTGAACCAAATTTCTTTGTAAATTTTTTTTGACTGATGGAATGAAAAATTAAAAAAATGAATTAGAATAAAAAAATTAGAATAGGAAATATAGAAAATTATTAAAAATATTAAAATATATAATTTAATTTGAATAAACCAAATATGTCAAGCTTACTTTTAATTTAATGGATAAAAAATTATTCAACCATCAAAATCTTGTAAACTAATTAAAAATTAAAAATTAGTTTATTGGATGCTCAAGTCCTGCGATTATTCTTTCATTTCCTTGAATGAATTTTAAGGCTAACGATTATTCTTTCAAGTGTTTATTTCAATGGCGACTCAAGGTCAGGATGGTAATTTTCTTGGAAAAACAATTGCTTAATTGAAAATTCTAAAAATCACAAGGTTCGATCAACAAAAGTTAATTTTTAAAGTTTTTACTCTTATAAAGAAAAATGTTTAGTGAGCATGTTTGAGTTGAATTGAAAAAATTGAAAAACAAATTTGATTTGTCACTCAATTTAATGGATTAAAAACTAACTTCACCAATTCATTTAATAAAAACCATTCTCAAACCCCTTATTTATAATGTTGTCAAATTTTACAAACTTCATAAACTTCAATGTGGGATCTTGAAAAGAGAAAGAATAAAATATAATTGGAACAAATAAAAAACCATTAAAATTATTAAAACATGTTCTGTAATATAAATACAGATAGATTTCATGGAAAAACAATTGTTTAATTAAAAAATCTGAAAAGCAAATAAAGTCTGCATCTCCTTCATTGGGTAATTCAAACTCAGTTAATGATACTCTAAATATCACATGGTTCGATCAACAAATGTTAATTTTTAAAGTTTTTTCTCTTTTAAAGAAAATTTTTTTAGTGAGCATGTTCCAGTTCCATATAAAACTAAATGATTTGGTGAACTAATTTTGTTTAAAAAAACTTTAATTATTTGAAAGAAAAATTGAAAAATAAATTAGATTTGTCACTCGATTTAATAGATTAAAAACCAACTCACCAATTCATTTAATAAAAATCATTCTCAAACCCTTTATTTATATGGGAATCGGGTAGCCCATGTGGTAAGGCTACCCGAACATGGGCCTGAGGTCCCGTGTTCGATTCCCATATCTCCCCAAGTGGGGCAAATAATTTCTCCTCTTTATGAGGCTAAAATTCCCTCCCCAGGCATGGGGCATGCTACAATCTCCCTATCTAGGGTACTCTCCGCTCTCTCCCCCTCGGGGGCAATCGCTCAACGGGCGTTAAACTCTTTATTTATAATGTTGTCAAATTTTAAAAACTTAATAAACTTTCAAAGTGGGATCTTGAAAGGTATTGAAAAGAGAAAGAATAAAATTGATTAAAATTAACAATTTCGTTTGAATAATTCAAAGATGTTAAGATATATCATTAATTTAATAAATAAACAATTATTTCAACCAATCATATTTTTTAAACTAATTAAAAAACAAAAAAAATCAAGAAAATTACACGTGAGATTGTGGGAGGTTATGATTGGTTAAAACTAGGGGTGTTCATGGTTCGGGTTGGTTCGGTTTTACGCATTTTTAAAACCAAACTGAAATATTCGGTTTGAAATTTTGAATCCAATCCAAAGCATACAGAATCTAAAACCGATGCATTCAAATTGTATCGGTTTGGTTTGATTAGGTTAATCGGTTTTCGGGAGATACAAAATAATATTGATTATAAAGTAAAAATAAAAATAAAAATTATATAATTACTTAACTGCTAAATAGATAAAGAAATAAGACTATTATTTTCACAAGTTATACACGATAAAAAAAAATAATGAAACATAAATGCTTGATTCCATGAACTTCAATATAAAGTAAAAATAAAATAAATTTTTATATAATTATCTAGCTACTAAAAATATAAGGAAATATGTCTATTATTTCACAATTTAAACACAAAAATAAATAAATTAATGAAAATAAATTCTTGATCTTGATTATTGAACTTCAAACAAATGTCAAGAGTGCCGCAGCCCAGTGGGGTTTGCCTCTGCCCACGACCGTGAGGTCGCGGGTTCGACACCCTCCCCCTACATGGGCCAAATAATTCTCCTTTCCTAGGGCGTCCACCTCTTTCTCCTATGAGGCTAACAAAAAAAACTTCAAACCAATTACTAAAAATTTATCACTTGATGAGCTTGTTTATCATGGTATAAATAAGAAGTTCACTATGTTTTATTTCAAATCTTATTTAGTAATTTCAGGAGGACTCTGTAGATTAGTTTCTACCTTAATTGGTTCAACAGTTTCAGGTTTAACTACTGTTATATTACTATTCATTAGTGTTATCACACTATCAATCTTCTTATGTAAAGAAATCATATGTTCTCCTAATATATTCAAATTAAGATTAGCAAAATTTTGTTGCCATATTAATGAATTAATATGTTCAATAGTAACATTTAGAGTATTATCTTCAAATAATTTTGATAAGGCTAAAAACTCACAGTTTTCCACTTTAAAAGCTTTTAATGGAGGATAGACATCCTTTACTATATTATCATTTAATAACTTAAAATTCCTTTCTATTACATTTATATAAAAATGAATGTAAGTAGAGTAAAACCGAGGGACAAAATATATTATTTGGTTATTTGTTTCACAAAATTCATAGAATTCTTTTTGAAATTCTTTTTGTCTGATTTTATCAAAATTCCCAAAGAACCATGTTCTAAAAACTTACCATCTGGGTAATTTAAATTCATTCATAATAATTTTTATGGCTTCTGAGCCAAAACTAAAATCAATTTTAGTTTCACTATCCATTACCTAAATTATAACTCATCTGAGACAAAGTCTCTGGATCTTTTTTATTAGTAGTAATTTTAACCCATCAATTTTATTATCTTTAACAGATTCATTACTACTATCATCTTTTACATCTTCTCTTATATAAGAGGTAGATAATCTCGATGGTCCAGGTATATCAACTGGATCTACTGGGGAAATATAATATCTATAAGATTTTGGAGATGATCTAAGTCTAGGTATATCTCTTAACCTATTATCACCAAAATTTAAAGTTACATAACCTTGAGGGGTCTGTACTACATTTAATAGATTTGTCTGTATTACAGGTTGAGGTCTCATGGCCCTTTCTATCTGCCAATTTTCAGGAAAAGTTATTTCTTCCCATTTAATTGCTCTTCTAGTAGTTATATTAGATCAACTGAAATTAGTTTCAATTATTATTGTTTCATTTTTTGGTTTATCAGCCAATTTACAATGAGGATTTAATGTATATAAAGGCTTAAAATAAATCCTATAACATACACAAATTACTTCAGATCCTGAAGCATAATTATAACCATGTGTTTTAACATTTAATGTCAAAGCATCAAGTATATTACTATCAGTTAAAGAAAGCTGTAAATTAGGATAAACATCAAAATATACTGGTCCATGTGCCAGACTGGATTGTATAACCCCCATGATCGATTTTTTCCAATCTAAATTTCTTCCATCTCTCAAAGCTGCTATAAAACTTTCAGGTAAACCTTCTAAAGTTAAAGGTTTAAATGCTACTTGCACTAATCCAATATGGAGAAATCTATGTTCTGAATACCTATAAGGTCTAATATCTTGTTCACTTAATAAATGAATAATCATTTCTTCATTATCTAATGAAATTGATTCTTCTGTGGTTTTAACAACCTGTTTAAAACCCAATTTTTCAAAAGTACCTAACTGGTAAATTGTCCTAGGTTCAACCTTAGGAATTGTCCATCTATTTAATATATCTAAATTCTGAGGTATCTCAGATTCTTTACTAATACTGTTTTTAACATTAGATTTATTGGTTATAATGCTTTTAAACTTAAAAGACATTAGCATAAAACTTATGTGTGTGTGTATATATATATATATATATATATTTTATATTACAGAGTCTTTTTTCTGTTTCATCCAATCACATTTTTCTAAATCCTACGTGTAATTTTCATGAATTTTGGTTCACTTAATTATTTTATAAAATTTTGATTGGTTGGTTGAATTTTACTTTGGTGGTAAACTCTTGATTGGCTTGTAAGAGTATCCCACATTGAAAAGTTACATTGTTTTTTTAGTTTATACTATAAAAGAGAGTACTTTGACATGTTTTGAGTGAGAAGTTTGGTTGACAGTTCAACTCATCAAATTAAGGAAGCCCACTTATTTGCTTATTATATTTTTTATTTATATAAATATAATTAGTTAAAGTTTTAACAAATAACGGGTAATTCAGATGACCGGGTCCTCTGAATTCCGATTGAGCTTACAATCGATTTAGCTTAGACTTATGCAATGTTCATTTTTTATTTTTTTTATTCTAATGCAACATTTTTATTTTCATAATATCTTTTTAAAAATAAATAAATATGAATATTTAAAATTGAAAAAAAAATCAATTCGCTTCATTTATACTGCAAAAATCAAGTGAATCTTCTTCTAAACTCTCTAAAACTAAAGTATTAATTTGTATAAATTTTAATTTTTAATAAAATAAAAAAATAAAAAATATTAAACTAAAGTTACATAAGAGAATTAAAAACAATAAAGACTCCCACATAAAAAATAGTTATTATTTTTAAAACTTGACAAATGACAAGACTATAAAAGAAAGTTAATTTGTATAAAATTTATACTCCCTCCGATTCAAAATAGAATTTTATTTAAGAGTTATCTTTTGTTGCAAAATATAGGTCATTTTACTCTTATTGGCTAATTTACCCTTACATTATTTTCTCCATATATTCATTTTTGTAAAAATGTATAGTTCCATGCAACTCTTCATTAATTTATTGTTCTTTTGGAGTATTAATTAGGGGTACTTTAGTCATCTTAATTTGTATGAAAACTCCTAAAAAGACTTATATTTTGAATCGGAGGGAATATATGATATCAGCAAAGACATTTCCAGTTTTCAGCACTAAAGAGTTTTCGGGCCCTCAATCTAATTTCCAAATTTTTGATGTATTGATTGTCATCTTTAACTTATTCAAATTAAATTGTATAATTTAATATATTTATGAATTTTCTTTTCTTCTATTCTAATTTTCTATATTTTCCTTTTTCCTTTTCAATATTATTCAAGATCATACATTGAAAATTTACAAAAATTCTAGAGTTTGACAATGTTATAAATAAAGGGGTTGAACATGCTTTTCAATTGAATGAATTGATAGGTTGATATTTAGCCAATTCAGTGTCAAACACAATTTTCTTTTCAATTTTTTCATTCCAATAGACAATTTGTTTTTTTTTTTTTTAAAAAAAAATAGCTCAAAGAGCCATTTAATTTTCATATACTCTTAATTATATAGTAAAACGGAATCCCGAGCATAGCACGGGTTATTAGGCTAGTATATATATATATTACAGAAGCTCTTTTTACTTTTTGTATCTATATCATGCCACGTGTCATTTTCAAGGATTTTATATTTTTAATTAGTTATAAAAAAAATTGATTGGTGCAAAAAAATTGAACTATTTTATTTAATTTGGAGAAGGCAGGAATCGAACCCGCAACATGCAGGTTAAATGCTACACCACATTGTCAGCTGCCATGGCAGGTATTTGACAACTATTTTCTTTAATTCTTTTAATGGAATGCTAATTTAATTAAACTTTTCATGAGATCGATTCCTACCTCCCCTCCCCCAATAAAAAAAAAATTATCTTTGTATTCAATTCAAAATATAAACTCCAAAGGATAACTACTCTTTACATGTGTATATCAAAGAAATTGTTTTCAATTTTTAAAATTTTAAACACTAAAAAATATCGTACTAATATTTAAAGTTTATAAAGCTTTTAATTTGTGTTTAAAAATTTGATTGGCCCACAATATTTTCGTTTTTTTTAAAAAAAATTACAAAGTTTAATAATCTATGTTAAAATTTAAATACCACGATTTTTTCCTAATTTCAAGCAACATCTACTTTATCTAAGACCATTTAAGTTGCTTTAATGATGACTTGATTTACTTCCATTACAAATCCTAATCTATCATCACTTCTTATCCCTCATTATCTTCCCCATGTCTTTCATTATTTGCCTCTGCATGTCTATCATCATAGACAAAATCTATTCCATGCCTCATCATGCATAAAAGAATTTTCTTTTTCTCTTTGAATCACATATATCTATTTGTTTTTAATGGTTTCAATTTAATATTCTGGTATTTAGTTTTCCTAATGACTAACATTTTTCATTTTCTTCTTGAAAAGAGAACAAGGGTTCGATTTGTTCTATTCTCTTACTTTGTGATTGCAAACTAATAGTATTCTCTATGTTTCTTTCATATTCATGATCAGCAAAAGTAAGAGAACAATAGTTATATTTGTTCTATTTGTTTCCGCTTTCATATTTTTTTCTTTAGTTATCATTTAATTTTTCTGGCATCATATTATGGTTTCTTCTCTCTATCTATCTTCTTTTTAATGATTTTGACCGGTGCTACAGGTGATTGTTGGCTTCGACGAGGATTCTAATGGAAAATGTTTTGATAATTTTATCTATTAATTTGTATTTTGATTTTTTTTGTGTGATTTGATTGGATTCCTAATATCTGCTTTTTTATTGATGTGTTATCTGTGAATTAATTTGATCGGCAATAAAAATATTAAGGTGGTAATCTGAATGTAGATATAATATTAGTATGATCTTATGTTGACTAATATGATAGTCTTTATTGATTTTCAATGGTCAAGAGACGAAAAGAATGATGATTAGAAATGAATATTGGGTTAGAGTTTTACAATGCCATAATGAAGCAACTTCTTTGGATACTTTATAAACATTTTATACATTCATTTTTTATAAACATTTTACATATTATGTGCACAACAAATTAAATGATCATTATTTTCCCAAATCTTTTATCCTTATTTTACACCTAAAACTTTGTTCCAAGACTAAAAGTTTCAAACCCTTTCATATGGTCCAAGATTTTATATTTGTGTTAGAAATGTAAAAGAGATCTTACAGAACAAAAAAAAAAAAAAAAAGAAGGAGCCAATATCAAATCTAAGTCATTGTCAAATCTAAGTTATATTTAATTGTTTTACTTTTATTTTAGTAGGATGTTCTAGAACTATTTTGTTGGAAGACAAATATGTTTTCTTTGGCTGTGTCATTATTATTGCAGGAAGATAAAGAATTGGGGTACAACAACACATAGAAGACTGGAATGACAATTTAGAAATCAGAAGCAAAAACGGTTTCAAAATTTCTTTAACTTTTTCTTGATTGTAAAACTTTTATGCCATTGCAGGATTTTCATATTTTTCTATTAAAATTTCTTTGTTCACTTCTTTTAGGCTTTATGTTGAAACTTATGTAAAAAACATATACATTAGACTGCCTTATTTACGACTTTGAAAACAAGAATGTTTTTTAATAGGGAAAGAGCCACCAATTAAATTCTTTGCATGTTGATGAAGCATTCAAGTCCAAATTTAAGAGATGGATTGTGGATACAAAGAGAAGACCAACATGCTCAAAAGAAACTTATTGAAATAATTGAGCAACCTATCAAAATGGGGTTTTGGTTCTTAAGTCTCTTAGAAGTCTTTAAGACCTTAATCTTATTTTTAAGGGTCTTTGGGGGAATACACTTTTTTGTTTATTAAATTAATATAAAAATTAAAAATTATTATGTTAGTGTAACTTCCCTCCCATTGTTATCCTATTATTTCTCAACCTCCCTATTATCACAAAGCCCTCCTAACATTCTCCTCGGTCATGTTTGGTCTTTTTTTTCTCTTTCTTTAAATGCTATTTTCTTTACGACGGAAACTACTAGAATGCATTGACTTACAAAGCTTCTATAGTAATTGGTTCTTTCTGGATATTTGGATTTATTTCAAACCTACTTAGTACAAAAATGTATGACTACGATTTATAGTTTTTCCCATATGTTTGTTTTGCTATATTGCAGGTCATCATAATCAGATCATTGACATCTAAGCAATTGAACTAATTTATACTTTTCTCCATCTCTTTGTTTTGAAAATATTTGCTTCTTCCAATGTCTTATTTCCATAATAGCAATTAGCTATCACAAGGACACATTTGAAACTTCAAAATACTAGGCCTGGTGTATTTTTTGCATGGAGACTAGCAATATGGTTGCAACTCGGATTAATTGGTTCACATAACATATGATTTACATTGTTGTAGTGCTATAATTTTTTTGATTGGTTTGTTTGTGTAATATATAAAGTGTAAAGTCGATGATTAGTGGTTGTATTTTAGCAATTAAATTTCTTAAATGGTTTAAATTATGTCTCATTTGATATGTATTTAATCGGATTTTTTTTTAATATTATCCTTGATATCTTTTCCGTACATAGCACGGGTATTTTTGCTAGTATATATATAACTGATACAATATTTCAATAGTTAGAAGCATTCTTAAATAATTAAATGTTACAGATACTAATCATGGAGCAAATCAAGGAATCAATCAAGATAATAATCTCAGGAGAAAATCACTCGATTAATTGATTGTAATTGATTATTTGTATATTTCTTTCCTTTATTACATAAATAGGATTAGTATATATAGGTGATGTATTATAGAGTTTAATTCATTCAATACAAAAGGAGTTCTTTCTCCCATTTAATCTTTATTCTTTATGCTTTTCTACATGGTATCAGAGCAAACCTTTTGAGGTTTTCCGCACTTTTATTCTTATCCTTTTTTATTTCGCGGCTTACAAAAGCTATTTCTTATATATATATACACAAAATTTGAGTCGTGATGTCTTACTGCTATTCTATCACTCGATAGAGGCAACAATGACGGTTCTACAATCCGATTTGGTGGTCACTGTGCTATAGAAGAATTTGTCCAGTCGCCACGAGTCTCAATAAATGTTGTTTCTCTGTCGCCGGATGTTGCTTCTTTTTCAGGTAATAAGTGTGTATCACCTATAATGAATTGGATTATTGACTCGGAGCTAGTCACCATATTTCATGTTCCCTTACGATTATTTACTTCTTATCGTACTTTATCGCATACACCGATTCGTCTCCCTGATGGTTCATCTACTTCTGCAACACATATAGGTTCTATCCAACTAAATCCTAGTTTAATTCTTTCTAACGTGTTGTATGCTCCCTCATTCTCATTTAATCTGTTATCTATTGGGCAATTACTTCAGAATCCCAATTTACTTGTCTATTTCAAATCTAACTCTTGTGTTACTCAAGATTGCACTAAGCTAAAAATGATAGGATTAGCGACATTCATTAATGGTTTATATATATTGCAGCCCAAATATAGTTCTCCTGTCCCCTTTGTTTCGAACATTCTTACTGACTCAAACTCTTCCTCTCATGTCGCGAAATTCTCTAACACCTCCTTATGGCACTATCGTTTAGGTCATCTTTCCTTTCCCAGATTAAAAATGGCACAACATCTGGATTACAAAATAAAAATTACACACAATGAACATTGCTCTATTTGCCCAATGGCTAAGCAATCCAAGCATCCATTCCCCCTTAGTAAATCCACTTCTCAAGCGTGCTTTGATTTAATACACGTAGATATTTGGGGACCTTATAAAACCCACACCATTCACGGCCACCTATATTTCCTCACCATCGTAGATCATTTTAGCCGTTTCACTTGGATTTATTTGATGAAAACAAAGTCTGAGGCCCGATCCCTTACCCAACACTTTTTCCAATATGTGCTTACCCAATTCCAAAAGAGCATTAAAGTAGTGCGTTCAGACAATGGACCCGAATTTCACATGTCCGATTTTTTTTACTTCTAAAGGTATCATTCACCAAGCCTTTTGCGTAGAAACTCCTCAACAAAACGGAATCGTCGAACGAAAACATCGTCACATCCTAAATATTGCTCGTTCACTTAAATTCCAATCGTATCTGCCTTCCGCTTATTGGGGGTACTTTGTCACCCACGCTGTCTACCTTATAAACATTACCCCTATACATTTACTACAAAACCAAACTCCTCACACACTTTTATATAATAAACCACCATCATACTCTCATCTCCGTGTTTTTGGTTGCTTAGCCTATGCCTCAACCCTTTCTGCTCATCGCACAAAATTTGACTCCCGTAGTCGTCCCTCTATTTTCTTAGGCTATCCTGCACACACAAAAGGATACACTCTCCTAGACCTTCACTCACGCTCTATTTTCATCTCTTGAAATGTCATCTTTCAAGAAAATATATTCCCTCATCCACAACAATCTCCACTCAATCCTCATTCGAATAATATTCCTTTACCAATTCCTTTCATTAATGATCTTCCTTTCGAACCTCCATCATCACATCCAACTCCCGATCCCATAATCATTCCAACCCCTCATACGTCACCTTTAAATAATGCTCAAAATCCTCCTCCTAATTCTACTATCTCGCCTCCTCCTCTCTCTCCCCCTTCTCCTACTCAGAAATCTACTAGGATCTCACATACCCCTTCATACCTGGACGATTATTATTGTTCTCTCGTCCAAGCTTCATCTACTCCCACTCTTTCTATCACAAAAACATCTACTCCTCACTCTTTAGAAAAGGTTCATGATTATCAGTCATTATCTCCAGATCATAAATCTTTTGCATTATCAGTTTCTACTCACTTTGTACCTAAGAGCTACAATCAGGCCGTCAAGCATGCAGATTGGAGGCAGTCCATGCAAGCAGAAATTGATGCATTGGAGGCCAACAACACTTGGACACTTGTTCCCCTTCCCCCGAATGTTAAGCCCCTCAGGAACAAATGGGTTTACCGGTTAAAATTTAATTCGGATGGTTCTATTGAAAGACCTAAGTCTCGTCTTGTTGTCCAAGGTTTCACACAACAACCAGGCGTAGATTACATTGAGACATTCTCCCAGTAGCAAAAATGACCACTGTTCGAATTCTTCTTGCTATTGCCTCTGCCAAAGGATGGTTTTTGGAGCAGCTTGATATCAACAATGCATATCTTCATGGTGATCTTAATGAGGATATTTATATGCGGCTACCTCCTGGTTTCTCTTCTCCTCAACCTGGGCTCGTCTGCAAACTCAGAAATCTTTATATGGTCTCAAGCAGGCTGGCCGGCAATGGAATCACAAATTGACCACAGAGTTAGTGTCACAAGGTTTCTCTCAAGCCGTAAGTGACCATAGTCTCTTCATTCGCCGCAAAGGTTCTCAATTCACTGCTCTCCTCGTTTATGTTGATGATGTTATCCTCACTGGGAACAATTATGATGACATCTCCTCGGTCAAGCAATTCTTGCACAATACTTTCAAAATCAAAGACCTTGGTCCTGTCAAATATTTTCTCGGTATGGAGATTGCTCGCTCTAAAGCTGGTCTAAACATTTGCCAACGAAAATATACATTGGACTTGCTTGAGCAACATGGCTTTCTTGGTTGCAAACCTGCCATTACTCCTATGGATTCTTCCTACCACTGTTCCAAAGATGATTCACCACTCCTTCCCGACAACACTCTCTACCGAAGTCTTATTGGCAAGCTTTTATATCTCACTCACACACGGCCGGATATTTCACACGCCGTCCCACAACTTTCCCAGTTTCTAGACCATCCCACAGAATTACATCTCAAAGCTTCTCATCGTATTCTACTGGTATCCCGAAAGGCTCTCCAAACCAAAGGTCTCTTTTTTCCCCATCTTCATCATCATTACACCTTAGTGCTTTCTCGATTCCGATTAGGGCGAGTCGCTCCGACACGAGACGCCCTGCAAAGCGGGTTATTGTGTTTTTCTTGGTTCTTCTCTTGTATCTTGGAAGTCTAAAAAGCAACTCACTTTGTTTCTCGAAGCTCTTCCGAGGCGGAATACCGAGCTCTTGCCACCACCACTTGTGAGTTACAATGGTCGAAGTACCTCCTCAATGACTTACTTATACCACATTCTCATGCCATACCATTGTTTTGCGACAACCAAAGCGCTTTATACCTCACAACCAATCCCGCCTTCCATGAAAGAACCAAACATATTGAAATTGATTGCCACATAGTCCGTGAAAAACGCAAACCGGCCTTGTTAAACCTTTACCCATTTCGACCCAATCTCAATTGGCTGACATTTTCACCAAAAATCTTGCTTCCCCTCGTTTCAACTTTCTCATCCAATCTCTTGGTCTCATTGACATCTTTTCTCCCAAGCCCAGTTTGAGGGGGCGTGTTACAGATACTAATCATGGAGCAAATCAAGGAATCAATCAAGATAATAATCTCAGGAGAAAATCACTCGATTAATTGATTGTGATTGATTGTAATTTATTGTAATTGATTATTTGTATATTTCTTTCCTTTATTACATAAATAGGATTAGTATATATAGGTGATGTATTATAGAGTTTAATTCATTCAATACAAAAGGAGTTCTTTCTCCCATTTAATCTTTATTCTTTATGCTTTTCTACATTAAACAACAAATTGTAATATAATTAGATGAATCCCCAACCAACATTTGTGGAAGCAAAATAACAAGGGAAAACAGAATCATCTAATAGAGCCATCCTGATACATCGAAACCAGGGGAGGACTGAGGATCAGAAGTTTGGGGGCGAACAAACTACAATACCTGTTATTACAAAAAAAATTGTCAAAGAATTTGGGGAAAGTAGATTATAGGGAGAGACTAGATTGAAAACCTTAAAAAAAAATTGAGGAGGGAGGGGGGGCCTATTTCCAAAAAAAAAAAAAAAATTATAATTTTAGTTTTGTTTTTATAAAACCTCGTCCCGTGAATATTTTGAATCACTTTACGATTTAAAATTAGATTTTTTAGTTCGTGAATTATAGGAATTACACCACGTATATCTTAACAATTTTGGTTAAAATTGTAACAAACTTAAGTGTGTAAGAGATTATAATATTTATAAGATTTCATCAAAAAGTTCATATAATTACTGATAAATTATAATATAAGATTTTATAAAAAAAAAAAATAGTCCACAAGTTATAGTCTTATAGACTACAAGTGGCTTTTGACATTGGCTTTTGAAAATAGTCTACAAGTTATGCACATGTGTACTATTTTTGGCGGAATATTTTGTTTTAAAGTCCTAATTATACATTGGACAATTTTTTTTATGTGTTATTTACACGCGTGAGGTATACACGTGCCCTAGATTTTTTTTTTTTTTATGTGTTATTTACACGTGTGAGGTATGCACGTTAATGACAATGAAAACTTTGTAGCTTTGCCATTTTTTTTTAAGGCAGAGGACTTGGAGGTTTATGAAGCACTGATCAGTAGAGTGAAAATGATGAACAAAATGTGAATAACTCTAGTCTATAAGATTTCATCAAAAAAAATTTTTTTGCTCCGCCAATGTTTATATGCTTTTATGAATTTATTTTGTCAATGTTAATTGTGCCCCCAAAGAAAAATTTCTGGCTCCGCCACTGGGGGTAGCAGCTCCCACCCCTGTGTAAGTCCGCCACTGCGTTCATTCAATAACCAGGATTTCTATGAATAAATGAAATTAATCAATTAGTTGGGTAAGCAATATTGTATAAGGTGAAATAATAATATAATAAATACTGAAGGAACATTTTTAAACATTAAAAGCAGCTTAAAATCATTAAATAATTTGCGGAGTGTTGGTCTTGGTGGAGTTCAAAGCTTATCTCGCCCTATTAATAATCTTCCAATATTTTCAACATCAGTAATTTTTGTTTTTTTAATGGTCAATGGTTCTTAGTAATTTTTTTGTAAATTTAAGAATTTCATTACCTCATTAGAATAGTCCTTTCAAGTTGCACCATTCTGGTCTTCATACAGAAATCATTCATTTAATAGGGACGATGACCTTCTTAGCTACTTAGTATACTTCACAAAATCCCGAAACCTTATACAAATATGTATCAAATCTTGTGCTCGAAAATCTATTCTTTATCACTTGAATATTCTTTTGTCATGTGATACTAAGATTTTGAGCTATAAATTGAAAGTACAATAAACAGTACGTCACATAACTCTGAGTTTTTTTATCAGAATGACCATGTTTTGGCAGATTGATATCATATGGTCATGTTTTTGTTCTGATAGTTTTTTTGGCAAAAACAGATTCCAAGAATCCGTCTTTAATGAAAGATGGATTTCAGGAATCCGTCTTTGTCCGACATGGCCTAGGGTTTGCTGAAAGACAGATTTTAGAAATCCGTTGTTACTAAAAAAATCTCCACAAAAAAATATGGCCATGTGATGAAGAATTTCAGCTAGTATTTGTTAATCTCAATTGAGATGAAGAACACAAACAAGAATGCAGATTAAAGAAGAAAATTGTAAAGAGAAACTGAAGCGGGAAAGGAAAAGATATTTGAGAGAATTTTCACTTTTTCATTATCTGTAGAAATGAACTGAGAACTCAATATATACAATTTGAGAATAAAAATAACTGCCATGCTTAATTTACAAAAATGCCCATTAGCTAAGAAGTATCTTAACCGACTACTAACTAAAATATCTATACTTCTAAGTATTTACAATGGACTGGGCCTTTATGGCTTTATTATTAAAATACAGCCCAATCTTCAACCAAAATCTTCAATCCAATTCTTTCCTTCTGCAAAGCCCAAATTTCCTCTATTCTTCATGCTGCAGCAACATTGTCTTTCTTCCTGTTCTTTCTTTCTTCCTTTACTCTTACTTCCAGCTTGCATTTCATATTGTGATCTATGCTTCCTTACTGATTTTATCACTCCCCCACAAGCTGGAACACTGAAGTAATCAAACAGACCTAAAGCTTGTATTAAGTAACTCATCTTTGCTGCTGATAATGGCTTGGTAAAAGTATCTGCCAGTTGACTTGCTGAGGTAACAGGCAAAGGCTTGATCAGTCCTGCCTGCAATTTTTCTCTAACAATGTGGCAGTCAATTTCCACATGCTTGGTTCTTTCATGGAACACTGGGTTCTCAACAATGTGAATAACACTTTTGCTATCACAAAACAAAGGCACAACTCTTCTTTGTTTAACCCCCAAGTCCTGTAACAAGTTCACCATCCATTGAACTTCACAGGTTGTCAATGCCATTGCCCTGTACTCAGCCTCTGCTGAGCTTCTTGAGACTGTGGCCTGTTTCTTTGCTCTCCAAGAAACCAGTGCATCCCCAAGGAATACACACATCCCTGTTACTGACCTTCTTGTTTCAACACAACCAGCCCAATCACTGTCAGTGTAGGCCTTAAGCTCTAATGTATTTTCTGCTGGATAAAAGAGTCCTAATCCTGGTGCATTTTTAATGTATCTAAGTACTCTGTGTGCTGCTTTCCAGTGCAGCTTTGAAGGCTTGTCCAGGAACTGACTTAACTGCTGCACTGCAAATGCAATATCTGGTCTAGTTACTGTTAAGTACAGTAATTTTCCTATAACTCTTCTATAAGAAGTTATGTCAAGAAAAGGATCAGCATCATCATGTGAATATTTGACCACAGTGTCCATTGGTGTGTTAACAGGTGTACAACTTGTAAAACCTTCTTCTTCTAAAAGATCTAGTACATACTTCCTTTGGCAAAGAACCAGACCTGCTTTGCTTCTTAGAATTTCAATCCCAAGGAAGTATCTCAGTTCTCCCAAGTCTTTGATTTTAAATTGTTCATGCAAGAATCTTTTGACAGTTTTGATCTCATTTTCACAATTACTAATCAGTATTACATCATCTACATAGACAAGTAATGCAATAAAACTTTCAGTCCCTATAGAAGAATGTTTGATGAATAAGCTATAGTCATGCCATGACTGTGCAAAACCTATTTTTAACAATGCACTAGTTAGCTTTGCATTCCATTCCCTGTTGGCTTGTTTCAAGTCGTACAAAGACTTTTTGAGCTTGCAAACTAAGTTACTTTTAGGATCAATATAGCATGGTGGAGGTATCATATATATCTCCTCATGAAGTTCACCATGCAAGAAGGCATTGTTTATGTCCAATTGATGAATTAACCACCCTTTTGCTATGGCTAAGGCAAGTAATGTCCTAACAGATGTCATTTTTGCAACCGGAGAAAATGTGCTTAAGTAATCTATTCCAGATTGTTGTGTGTATCCTTTTGCAACCAACCTAGCTTTATACCTTTCTAATTCTCCATTAGATTGAAACTTAACCCTAAATACCCATTTGTTGCCAATAAGACTTTTTCCTTCTGGCAAAGGTACCAATGTCCAGGTTTGATTATCCTCCAATGCCTTAATTTCTGCATTCATGGCCTCCCTCCAAACCTGAGATTCAGCAGCCTCTAAATATGTTGCAGGTTCTTGTTCTATGTTTAAGGAGTAAACATATGATTTATGTGTAGGTGAGAGTAGTTCATAAGTAACTACATGAGATAAATGATGAGGAGTAGTATTGGAAAGTGTAGGACATATGAAGTCTTGTAAATGAGAAGGAGGTTAAACATTTCTGTGTGACCTTCTTAACACAGGAGAAGGCTGTGTGCAAGAGGATGAGGCAGAATTTGGTAAAGCTGTATCAGTATGGTGGTTATCAGGCAAAGCAGTGGGTAAAAGAGGATAAACCAAAGAAAGAGTATCTGAATAATCAACAGTATTTGAAGAAAAAACATCATCTGAAGGAGAAGGAGTATCAGGTTTATGCATAGAAAATGGGAAAATATGCTCTATGTGTTAGTAGTGCCCTAGGACCATTAGCACATGTTGTGCGTTTTGTTATCTTTTTGAGCAAGTAATTGAATAGTTAATTTTGCTTTTGATTATCAAATGTGTGATTTGATAGTAAAACTCATTAGCTTATGTAATTACTATTCTAGAAGTCCCTAGTTTTATGTAATGCTTAATTACTATGAAATAAAACTAGTATGATTGTTGATTGATGATCTTGTTTTACTGATCATGTGTAATGGATACAAATCACATCATAGATGCAATATATAGGGATACATTGTATTGGGACGTGATCCGATCGGAGAAGTAATACTTCATGGTCTTAAGTCATAAGTATTACTTCCTCAATACTATTTTAGAATCCTTAGACCTTATGTCTTCATTGATTCTAGTATGAATGGAGCCACGTTTTGACTCGATCGGACGTTACTTGTAACAGAGTAATCAATACGATCGATGATCGGATGTAGTGTCCTATCATAGCTTGAATGTGAGAGACATTGTAAGGAATTTGTCCCTCTCTATTATTAGAGAGAGATATCCATGGGCCCTCGATAGGGAAAAGACTGTTTAAATGCATGGCCGTGCTCAAATGTGTTTGATAAAGTGGTTATCAAATGCTATTTGTCGAAACAGTCTACCCGGAGATCGAGCATAAATATAATTAAGCTTAATAAGTGTGACGACCACCATGCCTTATGCTTAATTAGGATATCGTGAGACAAAGGGATTAAATAGTGGATTGATATTAGGTTCCGTTGTATATTCATTCACTTTGGGTAGTCACAATGTCCTGCTAGGGACCGCTTGTGATTTATGGACTCACACTACTACTAAGTGTGTTTTCATTGCCATTGTGAGATGAACCTACTGGGGTCACACGCATAGACGAGCTAACGAGCTTTATGTCAGCATTCAATGAATCTAGAATGTGTCTAGGTTCATTAGTATCCGACATTTGTCTTTCTAGAAATAATAAAGTGTTTATTATTCGAATTAGAGATAGGGGGCAATTTCGGTATTTTACCTATAGCTGGGATTACGTGGGAGTTATTATCCGATAAGGACTCCTACTACCAGCCAAGTCTAAGGGGACGTGGGAGTTGAGGACTCCCATTGCCGAGAGGAGTTGAAGACGTGAGAGTTAGTTCTGGGAACAAACTCTCACACCCTATATAATAAACTCTTGGCCGAAACCCTAGACCTCAATTCTTTTATCCGAAATTAACCAAGAAACCCGAAATTAGATTTCAGTTTCAGCCTCTCCCTTTTCTCTCTAATTCCCGAAAAACAGAAAAGACGAAGAGCTAGCAATCGCTGCCCGTTTCGTCGCGTGGATACCGGTAGAGGGACTTTCCGCGAGGGAGATCAATTGGTGGCAGATTAGCATCCAAGAAACGCCATCCTCCATTCAAGAAGCAGCTTCTTGAATCCGTAAAATGTAAGTTTTTACCGCTATTTTCGATTCGTTTCATATGAGCGGATCCTTCAGGGGAGGATCCATGGGTGTTTAGAACGAGTTTCCGCCCATGAATCCCTTCACTATGAAGATAACATTCCTTGAAATGAAAAGTTCCAAAGTGTCACTGTCAAGTAAAATATAACCTTTGGTTGTATTGGAATGACCCAAATAGATGCACTGTTTACCCCTTGGATCAAACTTATTTCTCCCATGATCTAAGGTACATGCATAGGCAAGGCATCCAAAAACCTTCAAATGATTATATGCAGGAGCCTTATTATACAATGTCTCATAAGGAGTGAGATCATGCATCACAGGTGTTGGAGTAAGATTGATAAGGTGTACATCATGATTTATAAAGTGGCCCCAATAAGAAATAGGTAGTTTAGCTTGCAGCCTTAATGCCCTAGCTACATTTAAGATATGCTGATACTTCCTCTCAACTAATCCATTTTGTTCAGGAGTGTAAACACAGCTAGTTTGATGCACAATTCCTTTCTCCAAGTAAAAAGAAGGCATATTCAACTCATTACCATTATCTGATCTAATAGTTTGTACAGAGACATGAAACTGTGTATTCACAAAGGTACAAATTTTTTGTAAAGTTGATATGGCTTCTGATTTTGATTGTAAAAGGTACACCAAGTGTATCTCGAGTAATCATCAACTATTGTGAGGAAAAATTTATGATTATACATAGTGGGTTCACCAAATGGTCCCCAGATATCCACATGAATCAAAGCAAAGCAATGAGGAGACTTGGATTTACTTAAAGTAAATGGAAGTTTATGTTGCTTAGCAACAGGACAAATTGTGCAGTAATCAGTACTATGAGATTTATTACAAGGCAAATCAACAGGAAGACCTTTAATACTTTTCAGTCTAGACATAGAAAGATGTCCTAATCTATAATGCCACTTTAGGGCTTTTATTTCATCAGAAGTAATAGGAATAACTATGCTAGAAACAGAAGCAAAACAAGTAGGAGTGTCATGAGCTAACTGAAACAAGTATAGCCCATTCCATTCTCTAGCTGTCCCAATTGACTTCCTTGAAGGCAAGTCCTGAATGTTACAATGATCAGAAACAAAGGTTACTGAACAGGAAGATTGTGAAGTGAGTTTAGACACAGAAATGATGTTAAACTTAAAATGTGGAACATATAGAACATCTTGAAGAATAATGGAAGAAGTTAAATGCACTGTGCCTTTCTTAAGAATAGGAATGACACATTTATTAGGAAAATGCACATACACATGTGAAACAGGTGTAGTGGTTAGAAAACATTTATCAGACATGGTGATATGATCTGATGCACCAGAGTCAATAATCCATGGATTTTTACTAGGCAATGATGATATACCTGCAGAGCCAACATTTGCATTGAAGTGCTCCTGAAGAGCTTGATGTTCAGGTGAGGAAGAAATAGCTGCTTTGGCAACTGTGGTGCTCACAGTAGCAATTTGTGTGTCTGCTGTATTGATAGGTGCATCACCTGTTTTAGCTTGCAGCTTTTGAATGATGTGCACCAAATGTTCCTGTTGTTCAGGAGTGAAGCCTGTAAAAGGCTCATTAACATGAGGCATATGTGTAGTATGTGTTGGATGTGTATAGTCTTGATAAGGTGGTTGCATACTAGAAGTGTTGTAGTATACATAAGCAAGCAAGTTAGGCTGATCATAACTGGGAAGAGTATAGCCTAGATTTTTTGTTCCAACCATGCAAGGTGAAATAGAATCTACTGCATTAATAGGACTGATAATAGGATTAGAATAGGTTGCTGGATTGGCATAATTTTATGTTCCTGATTGTCTATGTCCTATCATCTTATTATCTCCACTTGGCAGATTTCCAAGTTGTTGTCTATAGGCATTGTTCTGAGGATAGCCATATTTCTTGTAACACCTATCAACTGTGTGACCTTGTTTACCACAATAGCTACACAGGAATTGTTTCTTGTTAAAATTTCCTCTGCCAAAACCACATCTAACAGCATTCACATGGCTGAAGTTGGCAACTGAGTTTCCAGTAGATGAACCACCAAGAGTATTAGACCCCCTTTGACTACACAAAATCTGTGATGTAGATTGTTGTGCTGCATAAGCCTTCTCTTCTTCATGTTGACAGGCATCATTGAAGATTTCATTGATGCCTGGTGTAGGTTTCTTCATTAAGGCATGGGATCTTACAGTGGAGAAATTATCATTAAGGCCTTTTATGAACTTCACAACAAAATCCTTGTCATAATACTGTTGCAGTGTGATCAAACCTCCACAACTGCAGCTAGGCAAAGGCCTAAGCAGCAAGAATTCATCCCACAATGTCTTCAATTGTGTGAAGTATTGAGTCACAGAAAGATTTCCTTGCTTGAGGCTATATATCTCTTCAATGAGACTTGAGTATCTGTACAAGTCTCCATGTTGATATCTTTCCTCAAGATCTTTCAAGTGAGAATTTTAGCACTGAGCTTCAAACTAGGACTTTCATTGGGATGTACATAGAAGGCATGAGTAACAGGAATCGCAATAATAGACTCAATGCCTGTCATTATCCTGATTGTGATGACTTACCAGAATCTTTTTAGAAGACAATACAATTCTAAAATAGGACTCAAAAAAGGTATAATCACAGCAACTAGTGATTGACCAAAAGTAATATCCAAATACACTAAGAACTGATGATCAGAACTAAGATCCTAATGATAGCAATTACAGCAACCAGTAATTGCAAAAATATCAGAAAACTCAAAAAAAAAATATGAAATCTGATCTGAAAACCTAATTTCCTCAGCATTCCTAGACAGAATATGCAGGAAATTACAAATTGTAATCAGGAAAGTAACAAACTATTGTACTAAAAAGTATATATAAAAAAAAAATCCACCAGCAATCATTCAGAATATCACCAATATCAACATCTAACAATCAAGTTCACAGAAGTAATCCTTCGAACAACAAAATTGAACTAATTCAACTCACAGAATGCAGCAATGAACTGGATTTGTAGTTCGGAAGCTGTAATCTTCAGTAGTCTTCAAACTACTGCTCTGATACCATGAAGAATTTCAGCTAGTATTTGTTAATCTCAATTGAGATGAAGAACACAAACAAGAATGCAGATTAAAGAACAAAATTGTAAAGAGAAATTGAAGCGGGAAAGGAAAAGATATTTGAGAGAATTTTCATTTTTTCATTATCTGTAGAAATGAACTGAGAACTCAATATATACAATTTGAGAATAAAAATAACTGCCATGCTTAATTTACTAAAATGCCCATTAGCTAAGAAGTATCTTAACCGACTACTAACTAAAATATCTATACTTCTAAGTATTTACAATGGACTGGGCCTTTATGGCTTTATTATTAAAATACAGCCCAATCTTCAACCAAAATCTTCAGTCCAATTCTTTCCTTCTGCAAAGCCCAAATTTCCTCTATTCTTCATGCTGCAGCAACATTGTCTTTCTTCCTGTTCTTTCTTTCTTCCTTTACTCTTACTTCCAGCTTGCATTTCATATTGTGATCCATGCTTCCTTACTGATTTTATCATGTGATACTCATTCTGATAAAAAAAAACTCCTGAATTTTGGTTAGCTTTTTATTTCCTTTTCTTTCATAAATATCTCTGAACATAGCATCTACCACGGTTTAAACACCACGTAGATATGCTATGTAAATAAACTCTATCCCTGCAGTATAAACTATTTCACAGAAGACACAACAGCTACATGAGATTGTATCATCATGTGAACTATTATGATTTCATTTATTTTATAATAGAAGTTTTTTTAGCTTCTCCATCTCTTCCCTAAATACATGTACTTTTTCAACTTTTAAGGATATTTTTCTAAATTACGCTTACGATAGAGAGAAAGGGAAGGGCTTGATCTCTGGGAATGAACTAAATTATTTAAGGTTATAATAGTAAAAATGTCTCTTACCTTTCCTTCCTTAATCTATACTCCCTCCATTCCCTATTAATTGTCGTTTAGGAGATATCTAGGTATCCAAATTAATTGTCATTTAAGGTTCTTTTATTAGTTGTCAACAATTTATTTCAATTATACCCTCAACATTTTTCTTTCTTTATGATATAGAAATGAGAGAGAGGGAGGGTGGAGGGTAATATTGGAAGTTTAAGTGGAAATGACAACTTCCTTAATTTTCTCAAATTGTCTAAAGAGTCTTATATTTAGGAATGGAGGGAGTATTAAACTATCTAGAAGAATCTCTATTATGAAACGGAGGGAGTAATAACCTATCTTTCTCTGTTTAGTAGATCTTGAGCACCAAATCAATATAGACACCAGCCAAAAGCATTTTATCAACAAATTGAACATAATTTGGCCTTAGATAGAAATCGTAATCAATTCAGTGACACTACTATATCAGCAAACCTGGTCAAATATCAACTTGATCCGAAGACTTCTTGCTATACATACTTGTCAAGTTAATGTACACATCCATCACTAACTGAGCTCCATATGACCAGTTGTGTCAAATGGCGGTGCCATGACGCTATAGCGTGGCGTATACGACATCACCGTTATATGCAATGCACATAACACTCTAATATGGCGGTGTGATGGCAGTTATGTTATGGCGTTTCATGGCGGGTATAGTGGACAAAATGGAATATTGGTTTTTTTTTTTTTAACGGGCATGGGTTACTTTTTGGCTACCCATGAGATTATTCCCGTCTTATATTATATTTACGTACTCCCAACCAACAATCAACACGTAATTAGTCTTTATTTTCTTGCCGTCTCTGCAGTGTTAGGCACTTCTCTTCATTCTCCTTCTTCCTTCTTCCGTCTAATTCAGCATTCTACAAGTTCTTTTTCCGACTATAAAACTGAAATCATCATTTCAAGGTCATTAACTTAGTTATCATGACATTACAAAATTTTAAGTGTTTCAAGCACTGGCGGAGCTAGGGGGGCAACTTTTTCCAAAAATTATAATTTTAGTTTTGCTTTTATAACACCTCATCCCGTGAACATTTTGAATCACTTTACGATTTAAAATTAGATTTTTTTAGTATTTATAAAATTTCATCAAAAAAATTCAAAATTATTAATAGATTATAATATAAGATTTTATCAAAAAATAAAAAAATATTCGCTCACATTAATAATAAGCTCCCTTCATGTTTCCTCCAACTTCATCTCTAACACCCATAATATTTCTAAATGGCCTTTTATTTTGGTCTAATCATACAAAAAAGGTCTTTGGGGCCTTTTTATTCAAGCTTGTTCTTTTTTTATTCAACAATCAAACATGATATATATTTTAATTTCCATTGTAAATATTTATTTTTTCTTCTCGAGAGTCCTTCTCATCAAAAAATTTTTTTGGCTCCGCCAATGTTTATATACTTTTATGAATTTATTTTGTCAATGTTAATTGTGCCCCCAAAGAAAATTTTCTGGCTCCGCCACTGGTTTCAAGTCTATACATTCTCCATGTATTTTATAAAATCACAATTGGCCTATCGACCCTATCGCACGAAAAGGAAAAATTCAAAGATCACCATTTTGTTGGAAAGTTTTTCTCATTTTCTCCGACTAATGCAATTTAAACAAGTGATGCAGTATGTGGAAGCCTCTTTCCTGCTTCTTCAATTTCAAGAAAGTGTAAATGTTAATTGTTCAAGTCTTGTCAGTAGGAGAAGTAGCAATAAAAATAAAAAAGAGAAAAAACATACCTAAAATTTTATGTATACCATTATGTGAACCGAACTGTTGTTTAAACCTAATTATAAATAATTTAAACGTAAATAATCCAATTACTGCCTCCAACTGTACCCTGGAAGGCTGCAATTACTTGTTTGAAGTATTTAAAACATTAGCCGTGTTGTAAAAATCGGCCTGGTCGGCACCTAACTAACTAGTCGGGGCAAAAAATCGCTTGACCAACTTAATCGGTTAAAAGTCGGTCAAAGTCTGCAAAAAATCGGTCAAAATGAATTTTCTGACTTTTTTTTTTAAACTCAATTTTTTTGCCCAAAACTAAGTCCTTTGATTATTTTAATATTTGAACCTGTTATTACTTATTATTTAATTTAATTTAATTATTGTGGATAGACTTTGTGTATTTTTATTTGACTTGTATTTGATTGTTAATTTTTTATGGAATTTTGTTTGATTACTATAATATGTAGGATAAGAGAATTTAAAAAAAACCCTTATAATCTAAGTAAACCGACTAGTCGCCGACTACGGCGACTACTCGCTAGTCGTCAGTCTGACGACCGACTAGCGAGTTCTGCAACATTGAACATTAGAAAACCATAAGGACCTTGCTAGACTACTAAAATTATTGTATAGAAATTGGTTAAAACTCAAATTGGAGGGTGAATCCCTTATACCAATAGGGGTGAATAGTATTAATTTAAGTTTTATCCAATTCCTATCCAAGAATTCTAGTAGCAAATTATTTTCCAAACCATAAATCGTTGAAAAACCTAGAAGTTCGCCATTCTATCAACAAATGGTATCAGTTACATCTCTCAGTCGGAAAACAACTTAAGATATGAAGCAAAGTGAATCTACAGTAAAAGGCTCTGCTCTTCTTTTTAGATCTCTGCAACAACTTCTCTCCATGGTTGAGCAAGTTCATCGATCACAAGTGACATCCAGCATCACCATTCCTACAGAAGAGGAAGAAGACAGGTTAGCCAAAAGTAACAAAAAGTCAAAGAATATTGATGACAATGATCCATCTTATGCATCGCAGAAACTATTATCCTACAAAGATAGCCTGAATCTATCTCATAAACTATGTGCCAAAGATGTTCAAAAGAACTATTTTTCCCAACATCTAGATGAGGGTTCAGATTCTGAATCTGAGAATGGCTCTCTTCCGACGGTCAGATTAAAAAAGAGCGACAAGCTGCGATGTAGAACTTCATGACTCAATTCCATTATTATCAAACCTTGTGGCAAAGCTCTAGGTTATGGTTACATAGATTTTAAGGTAAGACAACAATGAAATCCTATGGGAGAATTAAGGCTCATTGATCTAGGTAACAACACCTTCATAGCTAGATTCGGACTCGAGGAGGACTTTTCAAGAGTCATCACCGGAGGACCTTGGTTCATCAATGGGTAATACTTGACCACTAGGCTATGGCAGCCCAAATTCAATCTCTACAAGGATACCACTACAACCACAGCTATTTGGGCGAGACTACCATCCCTACCGGTCGAACTATATGACAGAGCAATTCTTACAAAAGTTGGAGAACACCTAGGGACCCTTCTCAAGATCAACACTAGAACATCCAACGCAAAGAGAGGAAGGTATGCACGACTCTGTATACAGATTGATCTTAAGAAACCTCTTATTTCGAAGGTAAGAATTGGCAAAAACCACACTCAGCAAGTTCAATACGAGGGCATCTAATTTTGCATCGAATGTGGTATTGTAGGTCATCTCGAAAACACCTGTCCCATATCTAAAGAACATCAGAGTTCAGAGGATATTCATCCTACCAGTCCAAGTATCATTGAGACAGACGTTGTAAATGCTGAAAAAGGTGAATGCAAGTCCAAAGAACAAGCAAAGGACTATGGTCTTTCGACATCAACTCCTATCACTCTAGAGGTAGGCTAAAAAAGCCTACAAATGTCAAGTCATCCGCCAATGAGCTCTTCTACCCAATGTTTTGAAATCCAGACCGGACATCGACCCGGAAAAGTTACTGGGTCACGGGTAGGGGTGTCAATCGAGCTATGTGAGCTGAGCTTGTCATAGCTCACGCTCAGCTCACATAAAAATTCAAAAGCTCACGCTCACGCTTAGCCCGGAAAAGCTCATAAACCTTGAGCTCACGCTCAGCTCACATTTTAACACGAGCTCGAGCTTAGCTCACGAGCTTCCCAAGCTCACTTATATTAGCGAAGAAAACGAAAATCTTGTCTCAAGAATAGCATAATACAATGAGCCTTAAAACTAAATTTGGACAAGAATACACAAAAAGAAGCAAAAGTTTCAAAATTGTTTGATATGCTAATAAAAGAAGTCTTATATAAAAAAAAAAAAACAAAAAAAAAAAAAACAAGAGAATCCATGCACTTAAAATTTTAACAAATAATAAATTTGCAAATTTCAAAAGATTGATTTAATTCTATTGTCGGTGGCAAATCCAATTTTGACAATCCCATTGAATTCTTCTACACCATCTCACTTTTTGTTGTGATTCATCCCAATGTATTTTGTACCGTGTTTTCCCACGCTGTCTTTTCATGTTTTCTCTCTTCCTTTAACTTTTGTACATGTCTCTCTCCTGTTTTAAGACTCCTTCTTTAATATAATCTCATTTCTACCCAAAAAAAAAGATTATTGAGTTAATCCACACATTATAATTATAATTATAATGTATATAAGTTTTTTTTTAAATTAGTATTAGTATTATATATATATATATATATATATATATATATATATATATATATATATAATATTTTAATTATATTAATCTTATTCGGGTTCGAACTTTTTTCGGGCTGAGCGGGGTCAAGCTCACGCTCAGCTCACATAAGAAGCGAGCTTGAATATTAAGCTCAAGCTCATCTCACGCTCACATTTTTTCGAGCTATGTGAGCCGGGTTCGGGCCGGCCCTAGTCACGGGTCACTGGTCGGACCAGTGGTCGGACCGTCATCGATCCGTTCATCAATTCGGTGACGTCATAATTATTAAAAAATATATAATATATACTTATTAATAAAAAAAATGTTGTTAATGTAAAGCTAGTTCAGATATATTTTATCTTAATTATTCCCTTAAATATCTCCTTTAATTTTAATATCCAACTAAATGTTGAAAATAGACTTTTTAGGACTTGTTTGTACTATAATTATTTTTTTAGGGTTTTATGTGATAATATTTTAATTGCCATTTTAGTCCTAGATATATAAAGTCTCTTATCCAACTCTAGAGGAAGAAACTCTATCATTTCCTTCTCCTCTTTTCTCCAGCGCCCCATCCCTCTTCTCCTTCTCCGGCGCCCCTTTCTCGTTTCCCCTCTTCTCCTTCTTCGGCGCTCCTTCTCTTCTCTTCTCTTTTTTTTCCCCCTTCTCATCTCCTCTACCATGAACCGCCCCGCCACCGCCCTCTCTATTTTTTTTTCCTTCTCCTCTCCTCTGCCGTGAACCGCCCCGCCACCGCCCTCTCTATTTTTCTTCTTCTTCCCTTTTTTTATACAGAAAAATTAAAAAAAAAAAATGTATTTTGTAACCCGGCCGGTTTTCCCAAAACCTTTCCGGTTTACGGTTCGGACGGTCCGACCGGCCGGGTCAGTGAAATTAGAGCGGTTTTTGATGAAAATGGGTTTTGGCACCTAACCGGTCCGGTCCGGGTTTCAAAACATTGCTTCTACCCAGATGGTTGACCGCCATCTCTTGTCAACATCAGTCCATTTGAGAGAAAAAGCCATCATCACAACGCTCCCGGCTCCTATGCAGAACAGGGACAATCCTAGCCGTCGGATGATATATTTGAATGGTTCAGATTTGGAGAGATAAAAATTTTCTTAATTTTTTAAGTCTAGCCACAACTTTTCTCTCTCCAAATCTGGGCCGTTCAAACTATCATCCGACGGCTGGGATTGTTCAGCACCATGCGAAATTTTGCCTGCTCCACATAGGAGCCGGACTGCATCACAACTACCCAAATATCAAAAGGCCCTTCTACTTCTGTCAGTCGTCACCTCCCTTTAGCCACTAATTCAAAAATTGAAGTTTGAGGAGCTCTCTGCCTCCCTTTTATTGAGAAATTAGAGGGGAAATCCGGCATGCCTCCGGCGAGAAGCCGACCGCCGCGTGTACCGGGAAATTAGAGACAAAGATTACTGTCAAATATGCCGGAGGGAAAAAATCGACAACCATGGCAGAGTGGATCGTCAGCGCTGCTTTGAAACAAGGAAAGATAAATTGGAAATAACCCTACCATCCGAGAGAAACGAGCAGGCCGCTGGATCCGTGCAAATTGATCGTACTCGGGTATCTTCTAATTATGTCGACGGGCCGATTGAAGCTGGTCAAATCAAACAATCCTCTCAGCTCCATGCTGCAAGCTCACATGGGCCAGATATATCTGTGGTCCAGCCCATCGATGGTAACCATAAGCTTGGACTTATACCGAACAGATTGGATGGATTGGGTGATGTTCAAATTAACCCAATTACACCAATGTGCAACCCCAGACTGGACGGCCCTTTTTTCTTCGATAGCAAACATTTCGAACTACCCGATGGAAGTGAGCCGGACAGCGAGGACTCGAGACGGGGACTGGGACTGGGACATGGGCATCGAGGACGGGACCGACTTAACATCAAGCGAGCCCAAGCGGAAACCAAATGCTCTTGAACAAAGGAAATCAAACTCAAGAAAGACCTCCAACAACAAGCTCCTTTATATTAAACAACCTATCTTTAAAATTGGAAACTCCAAATGGAGGATCGGGATCGGGTCTAGGTGGCCTTGGAACATAGTCGTGCACCTCAGGTTACGAGCCAATCATTATCCCCAATGTTTAAATTACTTACTTGGAATGTGAGGGGTGAGGGGTGCGGGGCACTTGGATTTTCACACGCATATGATGGAATTAATTAATATCCACCATCCTACGATTGTGGCACCAAGATAAGTGGACCTCGAGCTAAGGAAATTTGTGCCCGTCTACCTTTCACTTATTCGGAGCGTGCGGATCCCGATGGTCTACTTGGAGGCGTCTGGCTGTTATGGAATGATGCTGATGTGGAACTTACTATGGTTGCAGAAAAATCCAGTCCATCCATGTGGTGGCAAAAGCTAGCAACTCACCTCACTTATGGCTTCTATCTGCTATTTATGCTAGCCCTGACTTTAACACTAGACTAGTTTTTTTGGATCACCTGCGTAATTTATCTGCCAGCTATAATCTTCCTTGGCTTTTAATGGGTGATTTCAATGATGTCTTGTATCAATCTGAGAAATTTGGAGGTCTTCCTCCCTCACAAACACGCGTCTTGACCTTTAAAAGTATGCTTGATGACTGTAATCTTTTGGACCTCGGTCATGAGGGTTCGCGTTTCACTTGGACAAATAAACAAGATAGCGATAATCTTATATTTCAAAGGCATGATAGAGCCATCACCAATACCCCCTGGAGAGACCTTTTTCAGGAGGCTACTGTTTACAGCCTTGTCCGTACTAGGTCGGACCATTCCCCAATCATTCTCCAGCTTCAGCTTAATAACATCACCCCTCTCATCAAATCTTTTCGTTTCAAACCTATTTGGCTCACCCATCCAGATCTTACCTTTATCGTTCGTGAAGTCTAGGTAGGTAGAGATGATAATTTTAATTTGGGAGCCACTCATTTCAAGGAGAACGTCTCTGATTGGAAATTAACGTTTTCGGTAATGTTAAGAAAAAAAAAGAGAACTTCTAGCTCGTATCAAAGGCACCCAACTTGCCTTAGAATCTCATCCAACTCATTTCCTTGTCAATCTTGAACGGGAGCTTTTAACTAAGCTGGACATTACTTATAAGGAAGAGAAACACTTGTGGGCTATTAAATCTAGGATGGACTGCTGATGTGGATGATATTAACTTTAAATTCTTAAAATCTATTCATAATAGAAAGAACAATAAGATCTTGTCCCTTATGAAACCTAGTGGTGACTAGGAGTTCGATATCCTCAGAGTCAAATCCATGATTTTAAATAATTTTCACAGCCTATACACTTCCAATCGTACCTCTATGGCTTTAACCTCCGCTCATTTTCCCTTTACTTGGTCGGGAGACAGTTCTAGCGATCTCTCCAAGCTTGTTGAGCAACCTACTTCTGTTGAGATTAAACAAGCTTTGTGGATGTTTAAGCCCCATAAAAGCTCGGGTCTTGATGGCTTGCATCTGGTATTCTTCCAGGACTTTTGGTAATTTTTTCTTAGTATCTATTTCCTCTGTTAAATCTAATATCTTACTGACTATATGGTTTTGCATTTTAATACCACTCTTATCTATTTCTATTCCTAGAAATTCTATTTGATTTTTCATAATTTATGTTTTTTTTTTTTACTTAGGCTCAAACCTGATTTTTCTACATATATTATAAATTTTTCTAGTAATGCAATATGTTCATCATAAGTATGGAATATAATAAAATATCATCAATATATATTACACATCTATATCTTTAAATAATTTATCCATAAATGCAATATGTTCATCATAAGTATGGAATATAATAAAATATCATCAATATATATTACACATCTATATCTTTAAATAATTTATCCATAAATGCCTGAAACCTTCCTGGAGCATTTTTATATCCAAAAGGTAAAACATTCCATTCATAAAATCCATTAGGTATGGTAAATGCAGCCAATGGTTTAGATTCTTCTGTTAATTTTAAATGGTAAAATCCTGATTTACAATCAAATTTACTAAACCAATTATATCCAGATATTTGTTTTAATTTAATCACTTTATTGGGTAAATGGTAATTATATTTTTGTGTTTTAGCATTAAGATTTCTATAATCTATAACCAACCTGCTTTTTCCTCTTTTTTGTTCTGAGTGTTTGTTTAAAATAAATGCTGGACTACTATGTTTTGAATTAGATTCTCTAATATAATCATTTTCTAATAACTTAGGAATATGTTTTTTAAATTCTTTATACAATAGTATTTTCTTCTTTGAGTTTTCTTTCTACATAATTACTATGTTTTTCCCAGTTTTTTAAGGGATCTTCTGAATATAATTCTTCTAATTTTCTTTTATAGGTGTTAATTTATCAATTATATGATATAAAATAATATTATCTATGGTTGTTTTAGTAGCCATATGTTGTGTTATTTTACTATCTCCTTTTTGCCATTCTTTTGGAATTCTTTCTTTGTTTTTAACCCTTAAAGGTGATATATTATATTTACATGGAGTTGTTATTACTAAATTTTTTCTTTCTATTCTTACTGGCAAATAATCATGTAACCAATTTATTCCTAATATTATATCATTTCCTTCTAATTCAAAAGCATATATTTCTTTTATCTTAAGTATTTTTCCCCAAAGTTGTATATCTATATTCTTAGCTTTATATTGTATTTCATTTCCTTCACCATTAAATCCATGTTACTAATATTCTAGTTTTTTCCCATTTTTCTTTTGGTGAGCAATTATTTTTACAAATATTTATTTTAGCTCATTAATCAACAAATGATGTATAATATCTACTATTATATCCATTTACTTAAGGTAAGTAATCTCTTCCTAATGGAATGTAGGGAGTACGTAACTTTGCGTTATCTTTCGTGTTTTTTGTTTACTCCTAATTCATGGTCAGAAATTTGATGGCTCGTCTGGTGCTTTTTTTTGCCCTTGTAAGAAAGAAGTTCTTGTTTCTAGATATTCTATCTTGATAGAGTAGAATAATCAAGCAAAAAATTATAAAATTTAAATTATAGTTTGTTTTATGAATGAAAGGGAAGGCTAAATTAATTGATAAGTGCTTCATGTCAAATAATTGTCAATCCTTTGCTTTTCTGGTGATTTTTTTCTTTTGATTAACTTTTGAGCAGAACGGTAAGATATATCTGACAAGAGATCAAGTTTTGTTTTATTTTTTTTAATATCTGTTCTTTATCACAAAACACCTGTTATTTGTCTCAGAACATGTGTTTTGTGACAAAGAACATGTGTTTATTAACGTAACCTTGGTTTTAGCTCTATTTGTTGGTTTCAACCATCCAAGAATCATACATATTTGGTGTTGCACTCGTGATGGTGGAAATAGAGTTAAAGGAAAAGGTTAAACCCCTGATGGTGAAAATGGAGTTCCACCACCCCGGCTAGAGTTGAAAGGAAGGAGCGATACAAATAGGTCAAGGAAGAGGTTAAAGAGAGTTGTTGAGTTAAAAATGACAGCATGCAAGGGCCAATAATATTAGGCAGCGAGTAGAAGAGGCAGAAGATACTTTCTACCTATATGAAGAAAACATTCATCTCAGATTTTGAGCATTAAATATCTTAAATACGTAGCTTGTTGGTGTTGAACACCTTAAGCATTAGACTAGCTATTTTTTTGGGCAAATTCAGTTGTTCAATTCACATGTTCTATGATATTGAACACTTGTTCTTTGATTGTGAACATATGTTTTTTTAGTGTGAACACCTGTTTTTGGAGTGTGAACACCTATTTTTTGAGTATAAACATATGTTTCTTTCAGTTTGAACACCTGTTTTTTGAGTGTGCACACCTGTTCTATGATTATGAATACATTTTGTATTGGTTATGAACACCTATTATTTTGGTTATGATAAGCAACGTACTTTTTTAAGTCTACGAACACTTGTTTTAATTTTTTGATTTCTTGTTTTTTTTTTGTTGTAATGTAAACATGTTTTATTAGTGTGAACAACTATTTTTTTTTTATTGTGAACACATGTTTTAAAATTACCAACTTGTCTATTTTTAAAAACACTAAATAATTTATAAAATGACCAAAAAACACTAACCATTAAACAACAAAAAAACTACAAAGTATATTGCCACAATAAACATAATTGGAATCCAAAATATTCTTTCTTCGGGAGTGAACACTTAAAATTGTTATTTTTCTTCCATCTGAAAAATGTCAGGTGCATCAATAGTTCTCGATTTAAAATTTTAACCCATCTTCATTAAGACCCGAAAGTTTTATTTGTTGAAAACCAAAATTCTGATTGTGAACACCTGTTTTTTAGTGTGAACACTTATTTTTTGAGTATGAACATCTGTTTCTTTGAGTGTGAACACATATTTTTTGAATGTGCACACTTGTTCTATGATTATGAATACATTATGTATTGATTATGAACACCTATTGTTTTGGTTATGATAAGTAACTTACTTTTTTAAGTCTACAATCACTTGTTTTAATTTTTTGATCTCTTATTTTTTTGTAATGTAAACATGTTTTATTAGTGTGAACACCTGTTCTTTGAGTGTTAACACCTGTTTTAAAATTACCAATTTGTCTATTTTTAAAAACACTACATAATTCATAAAATGACCAAAAAACACAAATCATTAAACAACCAAAAAACTACAGTATATTACCACAATAAACATAATTGAAATCCAAAATATTCATTCTTCGGGAGTGAACACCTAAAATTATTATTTTTCTTCCATCTGAAAGATGTCAGATGCATCAATCCGAAAGTTTTATTTGCGCACCCCCCCCCCCCAATTTCTGATTCATAAATTTTTCAAAATGAAGAAGATATAATCTCTCGAATGAGTAAGGCTTTAGGATGATTTTGACTTTGGTACAAAGTTGCAGACACTGAAGAAGAACCATAGATAAATTATTGATATGGAAGATGAAGAATGATGAAGAAGAAAATTAGGGTTTTGAGGAAGAAAAAGATGAAAAGAAGTTATTTTTTGCTTTTTGATAAATTGGGGACATAATTACTGATGAGACTATTGGAGTATTCTTTTTTTTTTTTTTAAAAAAATTATTTATTAAATTACTTATCTGCCCTTTTAATCATCATTTAAATCGCAACCGTCGATTCAAACAAAATGTAAACCAACGGTCAGATTCATGTTCCGCATGTTCGGATTAAAGGCTGTTCTGCATAGGAGCCGGACTGTAACCTTGCATATTCCAGTTGAAAAATCCGACCCCTCCCAACAGGACCCCAAAACCGCTAAAGCCATCCAACAACATTCTTATGTAAAGCTCTCAACAATCCAGAACAACAAAATACTCGCACAAAAATTCGGATATCTATAACAAGTTTCTGTGAATTGAAAACCCATATATTACTCTTTGTTGAAAAAAGTCAATAGCATGTCAGGAGGAAGTGCAGCAAAATGTATACAGAGAGTTTTCATCAGTGACGGATCCATGATGTAGTTACAGTGGGATTACTCATCTACGGACATAACCAAGAAATAAATTAAAATTTTCCCATAAAAAAAAATTCGACGTTTCAAAAATATTGGGAGGAGAGGGACGTGCACATTGTCGGATTTGGAGGGCGACCACCCCCACAATGTTTTAAAAACATCACATTTAATATGAGAATTTTTTTCACAACAAACTATTTTATATTTCTAGTAAAAACTATTATTTATAATATTTGTATCAATAAATTGCTTTTTTATGATGGTTTTAAAAATTAACAAAATATTATAGTTTAGGCTAAAACTACATTTGACAATCAATTTTCCTCTTCTAAAAGAATAGGGAATGAAGTGTTGGGACAAAAATACCTCTAACATTAGTTAGTAAATGTACATATTTTTTACTGGATTTCTCAAAAAAAATCATATTATGTTTGAGACAAGTAAATTTTTTTGAAGAAAAGACATTCAAATAAATAGAAAAAATAGTAAAGAAATTGATTGGAATCACACGACATTCAAGAGAATTGAATCACCACATTATTGTCTTTTGCGTTTGGTATTGTTTGAGTCTGGGGTCACCAAACTTTCTAGCGGGGGTTATTAACTTACCAACTTAATAATATAGATCTTATCATTATGCATAAGTATATAATTAAACTCAAGAAACTACAAATGTATACTAGGTCATCTCATAATTATTTTTTTAATTAATGCCCTGCTTTACAAACCCCTCCCACTTTTAATCCTAAAACTTTCAGTAGAAAACTGTCGTCTTCGCAAAAAAAAAAAAAGGTTGGGTAGCGCAATACTCTAAATAACAAATTATAACAGAAACGAAAAAGAAAGCAGAAAAACAATACAAAAATTTTAACGAGGTTTACTCTCAACTCAGATCTACATCAACGACCTAAGGGTATGTAATTTTTTAAACGGACTAAAAATTACAAACCCTCTTCAAAGAACTCTTCCAAGTCTACACTCATAGGACTCGAAGAGTTGGTAAAAAATACACTCAAAACTAGGTGAATATATTTATAAGGCATCTTGTCTTGACCCTTTACTTTTCTAACCAATATGGGACTTTAAGAAAAATAGTAACCACCATATCCTCTATTTGCTCAAATTCCCAAATTACAACAGATTCAGAAAACCTAACTTTCTTCTCAATCTTCGCGTTCTCCTTCTCTATTCCTACTTCAACTTTACTTTCTTGAATCTTCAAGAAATAACCATCAAGATTGTATAAATTCTTCTCTTTCTTCCTTCCTCGCATAACAGACTGTTGCCTCTATACACTTTGCATAAATTCTCAATTCCAACTTACTTGTAACCATTTGATGGAAATTCACCCAACAAAATTATGTTGGCACTCGAGTCAGGTACAAATCTAACACAAGGAAGTACTTTTACCTCATCATTGTAGAGTTTCAGGCGGACTCGTCCAACACCCTCAACATTCACCTTCAAGTTGTTGCCCACTTTAATGTAGCCAAAGTCTCCCACTTGCAAAGTATCAAACGCGATTCTTTCGAATATTCAAGTCAGCAACATTATCCATAATCCAGTTTGAATGATTCTCAACAGATATCGTCCAAACATCTCATCAAATATAAATTATCCTCATCTCTAACCACATATATAGGGAAATCACATAACTTTTCCTTTCCTTTCATCTGTTCACGAAGTTTTTTCAAATCCTCCATCATTATTGGGTAACGACTTTGGAAATGACCAAATTCCCCACAATAGAAGTACTCGACCTCGCTGCAATCACCTCTCTATCGAGATTTCCCTATTTATTAGTCACTTCTACCCCTGCTTCGATTCCTCTCTCTTTGAGAACTCTCTATAGCTAGTATTCGATTCTCCTAGGGATAATCATCATTCATCATCTGTTGGTTCTCCTTCAAGGAATTTGAAATTTCATTCAATTGCAGTGTAATATTTCCTACCAACAGTGACTGCACCAACGATTTATAGGATTTCGGTAATGAGACCAAGAACAGCAACACATGTTCTTCATCAACCTATTCGTGGCATTCTCAAGTCGAGATACTAACTCATTAATAATAAGATTACCTCTTTCCTCCATTTTGAGTGAGTACAAATCCATCTTCAATTGGTTAGTCAAAGCCTTCCAAGAATAATTATTTTCCAGAGTCTCACACACGACTTCTTTAGTGACGTCTCTCTCAACACCGTCATCTTGATTTGTGGAGCCAAAGCCAATCGAATTGTACTAAATGTCCTCTTATTAAATGTAGCCCTTCTGACTTTTCATCATCCAAAGCAGAATCAAGACCTTACCACAAACTAGATATGCGACTTCTTTTGTCTCCTTCCCAAGCCTGAATCCCACACTCTGATACCATTTGTTTGCCAACGGAACACTCCAAATAATAAATTATAACAGAAACGAAAAAAAAGCAGAAAAAATAACACACGAATTTTAACGTTGTTCGGTCTCAACACAAACCTACATCCACGCCCTGAAGAGTAAAAACTTTCGTTATGTAATTTTTTATAGAAAGAAAAATTACAAACTCTCTTCTAAAAAAGGTCATAGTCTATACGCACAAGACTCAAAGTTTGTACAAATAAACTCAAAAGTAGGTAAGTCTATTTATAAGGCATCTTGTCTCGACTCTTTTCTTTTTTAACCAATATGAGACTTTGAGAAATAATACCCAAAAGAAACTAGTTATACTGCAGCATGTTCAGAGCTTTGCTACTGAAATTAGACGTGCCTACTTTATTTCGAAAAGCTAGCAATAATTCAAGAAACCATAAAATTAATTGGCCTAGGAATCCTCTATCCTTATTCGGTGTCTCATTCCCTGTCCCACCAATAAAAAATTGACATGTATTAATTTTTTAATTAAAATATTATATCCTAAAAGAAATAGTGAAACACATATAAAAATATATATATATATGTGGAAAATATATATTCGTGAAGAAAGAGAAAGGGACACAGAACGGGGGACAGGACTTAAAAATTGTAATACTAATTCACAAAATTCTCTCATTTTTAATTTAAAAAATATTCCACTAGAAAATTATCTTATGCTGAACGAACTAATCAATACTTCCTTCATTACACAATATGAGTTGTTTAAGACATATAGCGAAAAAAAAAATACTTTGTTAGTCAAAATATCAATATTACTCTAATAAATATAACTTGTATACTACTAATTTTATTTAAGATTGTAATATTTATATTTTAATTAAAAAAATATATTATTTTTTATTTCCTTAATTTTTGCTACATGTCATAACCGTATTATATTAAGAAATTGAGAGAGTACGAAACGAAAAATTACACTCGAATAATTTGGAAGTTTGTACTTAAGTTCATTACAAACTCTAGATGATATTTTGGAAGTAAATAAACACAAGAAACCATCTAAACCATGCACTTATTATTAGCTCATTAGAACCTGAATTCTCAATATAATGGAGGAAAGATAGAATAATTCATAGTTGTGAGCAATGACGAAGGAAAGATTTTTAGATTGGGGTGAATTTGATCAAATATTTCGAACTACATATAAAATTTATTATATCTAGTAAGATTTTTAAAGCCCCGGCCCGCCCTCTCTGTCTTCGTCACTGTTGTGAGCACTTGAATCAAACTGCAAATTGATAAGACTTTGAGAAGAAGAAGGTTTTATTAAGTGCCGTGTAAATTGGAAGTGTACTGCTGAAAAAAAATGGAAGTTCATAATTATTACTCCCTCCATTCCTTATTAATTGTCGTTTAGAAGAAATCTAGGAGTCCAAATTAATTGTCGTTTAAGGTTCTTTTGTTAGGTGTCAACAATTCATTTCAATTATACCCTCAACATTTTCCTTTCTTTATAATATAGAAGTGAGAGAGAAAGAGAGGGAGGATGGGGTAATATTGGAAGTTTAGGTGGAATGGACAACTTCCTTAATTTTCTCAAATTGTCAAAAGAGTCTTATATTTAGGAATGGAGGGAGTATCTATTATCTAAGGGCCACGTAAAGGAATAATACTCCATTACTTTCTCGTTTTATAATATTGTTTGTACCAAGGGTCGCGTAAATTGGAAGTCTACTGATGAAATAAAAAATAATAATTGGAAGTTCATATTTCTTATCTATTATCTAAGGGTAGGGATGGCAATTTGACCCGTGATCTGTTGATCTGCTCCGTCCCGAAAGCTTTTGGGGCAAATCAGATCCGCCCCGTATAGAAAATGGGGCAGATCAGATCCGCTCCGCGAACAGAGCAGATCAAATTCGGTTTTTATCCTCGATCCGATCCGCCCCGATCCGAACCGATCCGAACCGATCCGCACACACTCAAGTAGGATTATAATATTAATAATAAAATAATAATGTTAAAACTTATTCCTAAAAAATATCTACCCTCTCCCAGTCAGTCCCATCCCACGCCCACTCCCAGTCTCCCACCCTCTCCGCTCTCCCCCGAAGGCCTGAACGGAAGTAGGAACCCTCACTCTGTCGCCCTCTCTCTCCCCCGAGTCGCCTCTCTCTGCCGGTCTCCCCCGAACCGATCTGTCTGACTGTGACGCCATCCCCGCTGCCGCTGTAAGACTGCAATATCCGGCCTCAGCCTTGCTCGTCTCCATCTCCGGCCTCAGCCTTAACGCCGCCATCGCCTCCACCTTAACAGAAACAAATGTGAGGTTTGGGGCAATTATTTGTTTTTCTATGATTAATTAGTTAGTTTTTCTATGATTAATTAGTTAGGGTTTCTATGATTAATTAGTTAGGGTTTCTATGATTAATTAATTTGTTTTTGTATGGTTAATTTGTTTTTCTATGATTAATTAGTCTTTCATAAAGGATCTTGATAGATTTCCCCCATGAGTCTTGCCCTTCACCAGTTAGAACAAGGACCAGTAGAAAAAACTGAATATACCTAAATAAATATGTATCAGAAGAAGTAATTTTCTACTTTCACCTAAGGGGAGCTACAAAACAAGTGGTGCAATGGAATTGAAATCCACATATATGCATACAAATATACTTAAATATGGTCCCCTTTCTTTCTGACTTTGATTAATAGTGTTTCTGTTATATATTTACATGAAAATTGTCTTTTTTTGTACTGAATATTGATTACTGTTGCTGGAACGGTTTTCTGAATATATTTTCTGAAGCACTCATTTGAGAATATTTTGTTTTGCAGTGCGATTTTTGAGTAATATGGACACTCTTGAATACGAAGCACAATTGCAGCGCCCAAGCGAATTTCAAAGTCAACCTTCAGGCGAACATATTTCTCAAAAACCAGGTCCAGAATTTGAATATCCATTTCCACTAGAAGTAGAACAGTTTGAAGCAGCATCGCCTGAATTTCGTACTACAACTAGTGTTGCCGATAATGAAACTATAGAAGAAAGCAAAACAGGTGCAAAATCTGGAAAAGTATACTCTAAGTGGTGGTCGTATTATACGAAAGAGGTGGTAAATGGGTTAAAAAAGGCCAGATGCAAATATTGCAGTTTCTTGATGGGTGGTGACCCGAAGGACGGCACTACTGCTTTAAAGAATCATTACAATAGGTATCTTAAAAGAAAAAATGACGACGCAAGGCAAAAACAATTGAAAGGCAAGTACAGCAAGGATAACCAATGTCAGCTTTCTTCGCCTTTTCACTTTGATCAGGATGCCTCACGTGTTGAACTCGCGAGAATGATTATAATGCACGAGTATCCACTATCAATCGTAGAACATTTTGGTTTCAGAAACTTTTGTACCAGTTTGAATCCTTGCTTTAAGATGATCTCGAGGAACACGGCAAAAAGTGATTGTTTCAAGATATATGACATTGAAAAAAAGGCTACATTGCTTATTTTGGAGCAGAATGAAGGTAGGGTTGCGTTAACAACTGATATGTGGTCATCTTCTCATCAACCAAGAGGATTTATGGCTGTCACAGCTCATTACATTGATAGCAGTTGGATTTTGCAAAGTCGTATAATTAGGTAAGAACTTCTTTTTTCTTTCAATTTTGAATTTTCTTCACATTTCTACTGTGTTATAATGGAATTTGATGATTGACTGTTTAATGTTTTTGGTGGGATTTGTTAATTTGTTATTTCTGGGATTTTGTGAAGTGCTGGTAAATTTTATGTTCTTGGATTACATTCATGGACCTGCATTATGAGAATCTGCACTATGGGAATGCATTGTCTTTTTTTGGAGCTAGAGGTTTCGTCTGTTTGCATTAATATAGGAATGACTTGGTTTGGTCTGTTTGCATTAATATAGCAATATCACATTACTTGTGCAGTTTCATATACTTACCAAGTCCACATAAGGCTGAAGTTCTTTGTGATGCTCTAGTTCAATGCTTGATGGATTGGAATATCGATCGTAAGTTGTCCACCATCACAGTTGACAATTGTACAACCAATGATGCAATGATAGAGTTACTAGTAAACAAAATTGCATCAAACTATCTCTTACTTGGTGGTAGATTCTTTCATATGCGATGTGCTGCGCATATATTGAATTTGATTGTGAAAGATGGTATGCAAGTCATTGATGGGGCAATTGAAAAAATAAGGAGTAGTGTTGCTTATTGGTCATGCACAGCAAAGCGATGTGAGAAGTTTGAGGAAACAGCGCGCCAACTTCGTATTACAATTGGTAAGGTACTCACACTCGATTGCAAAACTCGTTGGAATTCGACATATTTAATGCTCCAAATTGCTTTAGACTACAAAGATGTTTTTACCCGTTTGAAGCAACGAGAGCCTAAATATACATGTTTGCCTAGTGAGAACGATTGGAATATGACTAAAGAAATAGCTAGTAGGCTTAAAATATTTTACAATGCAACTGATTTGTTTTCTGGTACCAATTATCCTACGGCAAATATGTTCTTCCCCAAAATTTGTGTGATTAAAGTGGCTTTAAAGCAATGGATATCTTGTGGTGTTAAGGTTGTTGAGTCAATGGTCACGCTTTATGATGAAAAAATTTGATAAGTATTGGACATGTGTGCATGGAATTATGAGTGTTGCAGCTGTTCTAGATCCTCGATATAAAACAACTTTGTTGGAGTTTTATTTGAGAAAAATTTATATTGATACATCTGTTGTTGACAATGAAGTTCAGAAGATAATTCTTCTATGTCGTGAGTTGGTAGAAGAATATGAAAGTATAGACCAAGTAAAGGGAGACAATATTACAATGGTTGAAACTGAGCATAATGTTGATAGTGTTCAATGGAGTGATTTTACTGAGTTTGAAACATATGCTTCTCAAAAGAAAAGAAAATATCCTTCAAGGTCAGAGTTGGATCAATATTTAGAAGATGATATTTTACCCCGTACTCCTGACTTTGATGTTTTAGCATGGTGGAAGACGAATAGGGGAAAATATCCTATTCTCCATAAGATTGCAAGGGATATTTTATCTATTCCAGTTTCAACAGTTGCTTCGGAGTCCGCTTTTAGTGCAAGTGGTAGATTGATTAGCCCGCATCGCAGTCGACTACACCCAAAAACTATCGAGGTCTTAATGTGTTCACAAAGTTGGTTGTTAAAAGGTATTGCGTATCAAATTTAAATTATATTCGTTGCTTATGCTTGTAACATGATGACTAATCTTTAATATTTCAGGTAATGCATCCAAGGAAATTGCACAATCAACAATCCTTTATGATTCAGATGATAATGACCCCAGGCCTTTGATTTAAGAAGTTTAATTTGTCTAAGCATTCTATTTCTCTGAAGGTAATATTTTGGTCTTATTGTTTGGAATATACACTGCTAAAGTGGTATTCAATTGCTTTATGATTTCGGTATTCATTTTTACCAAACAAATGTCTTTTTCTGTTCTAGAATGCAAATTATCAAATGTATAGACAAATGACAAACCTTACAGCTACTATGATCCTTGATACTAGAACCAGGTGATATATTAATTGTATTCTTGTTTATCCGGGAGAATTTGTAGGTTTTTCCTCAATTGGCTGCTTGCTTCTGTAATATTCTCGCTTCTATCTCACTTTTTGTTTACGTTTTGCAGGCGGGAGCTTCCCTGATGAGATTTAACAAAGGGAAAGGGAAGGAGGATTCCGACTTTTGTATTTGATTTGGGCGGATTTCTAAAAGCCAATGTGTAATCATATTTTGTATTAGACTATTTTGATTTTGTTCAACAACCGTAACTTGGTGATTTTATTTGGTATTTACCATTGTAATTTTTTTAGTTTTATTTCGTATTTATTTACTTGGATTTTTTTTTTGGGCAAAGATGAAATGGTTTATAATTTCCTCTAAAAAAAGAGATAGTTCTCTATTACTAGAAAATTAACTCGTTGGAAATACAAGTTTTTGGCTTTCAAAATTATTTCAAAGAACCAAAGAAAACATAGATGGGGCGGATCGGATCTGATCCGCTCCGGACGGAGCGGTTCACGGTTCAAAAATCACTGATCCGGAGCGGATCACGGAGCGGATCGGAGCGGCCTATTTGATTCGCGGAGCAGATCAGGTATTTCAGATATCCGCCCCGATCTGCCCCATTGCCATCCCTATCTAAGGGTCGCGCTAAAAGGCAGGGACGAAGACAGAAATTGTATTTTGGGGACAAAAAATTGCAACAGTATGTCGACCTACTTATAAAAACTGTAAAAAAAAAAATTTGAGAGACAAAATTGATAAAAAATTCCGAACTAAATATAAAAATTAATATATATTACTATATCTAATAGTATTTTTAATAATTTTCTGTCTCTTCGTGACTAAAGGATTTGCTTGAGGTTGCTTCATTTCATTTTCAGTTTTATCCTTCTTCGCTCGGTCCTTAGATTGCTTCACTGATTTTTTTCAGTCTTATATATTCTTCTTACCGCAAACTTGTCCCTATTTGAATCTTAATTCCATTAATTTCCTCTAGCCCCTCGGTACTAGCTCTTTCATCATGAGTAGCAGAATTAGTAACAATATTAATGGGGTGTAGGAGACTCAAACACATCAATTGAAGAACGGGGTTTATCAGCATGCACAGAAGAAGACGATAACATATCAATAAGAGTCGCATGCTATAGTTGCTTTCTACATGAAACTAACTCGCGTAACAGTTATGTGACTTATGTGCCCGCCCTCCCCTAAGTTTATCTTTTATATATGTAATAAAAAAAGGCAAATTCGCCTGTTTAGTCATTTATGTATTGAGGTTATAGTTCAGATTGTAAAAATTTGACTTTTTAGGTTTAATATGTTTTTTTTTGTCCTTCCATTAAAGGAATTTCGTCCAGTATTTCTCTATTATCCGTCAATAATGACAATCGGTCAAAGCGTGACCATTTCCTAGGGTTGTTTTCGATATTCCATATCTTATCCTTTAGTAAAAACCACATATATTCTTTGCAAGTTTCAATTTATTCTTCAAAATCATCCATGATACAAATTTCAGAAGCCCCCCGTGTACCTTTCTCTGCTCACTGATGCAGCAATGATCTTTGGCAAGCTTTCAATTTGTTCTTTAAATCACACATTTGGCACAAGGTTTCTACAAAATGTTCAAACATACAGATTGTAAATCTCGCCTAATATAAATTGAAACTCAGATTTAACATTAACCAAAATAAAACTCATCTTCAATTTTCACTCGATCACCTCAAATTTTTTGCAGCCCCAAGACAACTTATCTGAGTTTGAAGCAGCCTTCGATGTCTTAAGAACGAGTTTATCACCACATCCACATTTCATTGGCCCATTAACGGAATGGGTAGAGGAAGACATCTCAAGAATAATTTCAAGAACCTTAATTTATATATATATATATATATATATATATATATATATATATATATATATATATATATATATATATATATATATATATATATATGCATATTGAAGGGGAAATCGAAATGCCAATTGAACGAAAATGTAGTTTAAGATATATAAACTCAAACTCAAACTCAAACTTAAAGATCTTAAAATTCATTTACTGTTCGTAAAAAATGTCTGCTCGTAAAATATTTGGGGATGAAGAAAAGTTAAAAAAAGTTAAAAATGGTGAAAGCGGCTGCTAGAAAATAATTTGATGACCAAAATGGTTGCTCGTAAAATCTTTGGGGATGAAAGTGGTTGAAAAAAGTTAAAAATGGTGAAAGTGGCTGCTAGAAAATAATTTGATGACCAAAAAAGTTAAAAAAAACTTGAAAATAATGAAAGTGGCAGGGCGAAAGTTAGTTGATGACTAATTTGGCTATTAATTCTAAAACCATCCTACTCAAAAAGCAAAAATACAAAAATACAAAAATTACATTATTATTAGTTCAAAATAAAACGAAAGCTTCAAGTGAATCTAAAATGACATACCAGCTGATGGCTCTTCAATATTTTTCTTTAATATATATATATATATTCGGTTTGTTTTATAAAAAAAATTAAACCAAACCGAAATCAGTCTAATGCACCGCTCAAATCGAAAAATCGGTTGGGATTGGTTTTGTCACACCATGTGCAAATTATATCATTAATAGAAGGGAAACTAGCAGTCTTACCTTAATTATCAGAGTATAACATAAGTCCAACATTAAAGAAAAGTGTGAGTCATTACTACTGTTATTACATATTTGGAGTTCAAGAAAGTAAAGTGATAGCTAACTATTACATCACGTTCATTATAGATCACTCATCGTAATCCCCATCCCAAGCCTCTTCGTACACATCATCGGGTGCCTCATCATCTTCAAGTAAGAAAAGTAAAGACGTGGGCTATGAAGCTCAGTAAGCATCAACACCCTTGGGATGAAACTTCAAATAAGACAAATCCGTTTTCCCGACTTCCCAAAATAGAGTGTGAAAACATGCAAGTTTAGATTTCTTTGTATATCACAGTATACACATTAAAACCTCACAAAACAACTTTAGAAAACACCATAAGGAACCAAGACATAATAGAAATCAAAATCACCAAAATGCCCCTTCAGACGACTGGACTGGAGGGCTGGTTGACGGAATGGTCATCCGAGATTAGGACAGAAACATTGTCCAAAAGTTCGGTCGACCAGACAAAACAAGTCGGTCGACCGAAGTCCTCTCCGGTCGAGTGATTTATTAACCCCGGTCGACCGCAATAGATATTTCACTCATCCGACTGGTCCCAATAGTTTGATCCGGATAACTGGCAAGATTACTCAGGACCATTTTCAGTGTAAATTTATGAAGGAAAATGCATTTATGCACTTTTCGAATCCCAACCCCAAAATACTCAAATTTTGACCCAATGCACATATAATAAATAACATTACCAAAACAAGAACAAGTAAGCTATAAATCGTACTCGTCGAATCCAATATCTATACATCAGAAATGTGACACAAACACCATGTGTTGCTCATCCCAACATACGGATATACACAACATTAAACTCTTGGAATACGATTCATGCTATGACTCAGCAAATCACACAACCAAGCACAATCATCTATTCACAACTCTAAAGCAATTACTACAACAGTCCCCCAACTTATAACCAAGAAGAGAAAGACATTAAGAATGCAATACATGGGTTCAGTTTCTCCCTAATCGAAGGGCTCACAATTTAAAGATTCATTCGCATTGTGTCATTGCCCACCACTGTGGACTCCATAATGACCGTTTGTAGTCCCTAATTTATAATCTCAATTAGGAACGGACTCAAGGCTTTAACACATCAATCGTGAACTCTCGGGTTCAACGATAACACACACATATGCAAGAGAATGAATCTTGCGACGAGGCCTGTTCTAGACAGGAGCTAAAGACCGGTGACGACTCCAAATAACACATAGTATATAAGACTCCAAAATAGTAAAACTTGATAACAACAAAGGCAAGACGAAGAATGAATATAACATACGCAATTGGATATAATGCTTCAACACACAACAACGAATAATTTGACATTTCATCCAATTCAGTAAATCATGTTTTTAAATCCTTCAAACACAATTCTCCATAACTTTAAACAACACATCTCATTAATTTTAGGACATAAAAGATAAGGGTGAAGATCCTTATTTGAAATTATAGCAAGCAGTTACAATCATAAAAATCCCAAAAAATTCCGCAACTTCAAACGCAAATTTACGTCTACTGGAAACTCGAAACACATTTCCTTCACCTCCTACGCATAGCCCTTTGGATTACCTTCGAAACGCACTAAAGAACGTCCAAAACGGAGTTCGTTTACTACTTCAGTTATGCAAAACACTCACAACACTCCTTATTTTTCGGATTTTCTTTCTTCTTCTTTTCCTCTCTTCTTTCTCTTTCTTTTTCTTTTCTAACTTCTTATTTTTCCAACACTAACCACCAAGTGATACAACTATTCAAAAGGTGATAAACTAACCTCACTAGTTTCTAATTCCGTATACTTAAGTCCCCCAACTTACAAATAATATAAAAGTCACCCTCAAACAATTAACATTTAATAGACATGTAACACATAAAATCAATTAAAATGCTTACATTTAATCGCAAAAAGTTCAGGTTATCACATGTTTCGATTGGTCGGTTGAAGTTTTTCTGAACACCCCGAGTTTTTACTAATATAAAAGAAAATTCGTCAATTTGATCCCCAACTTAGTTGTGTTTCGCCACATTTGTTATTTTTCTCTTTTTAAATTTTTTTTCGTCCGCAAAAAATTATGCTCTGCCACTTCCGTAAAAAAATTGCAAGTTCTCCGTCCAAAAGCATAACGGTGGCTCATGTGCAATCTATAATAAGGGTAAAATGGTCAATTCAAAATATTTTCCTATTAATTTTTTTTCTTTTCTTGTTTTTCCTACATCTTCACCTTAAAAACTCTATCTCCTCCCACCTCCACCATCACCATCACCATCACCAAACTCGATCTCTTCCTCACCATTAGAGACTCGCCTCTAATTTCCCCAAACTCCTTCCTCCCCTCTCTTCTCCCCTTACTGCACCAAATGGATTTACCCTTCCATTTTGACATGAATTTAACTTTTTTTAACAGGTGTCCAGTCATGATGAATTCAGTCAAGTGGCATAAGAATTTGCACTAATTAACATTTCCTTTCTTAAAAAAAATATAATAACATTTCATAATTCTGATACACCAAATGGATTTTCCCTTCCATTTATTTTTGCATAAATTGGATTTGACATTAAAAAAAAGTGAATAGAAATACTCCACCAAAAACATTTTCTTTTGGTACATTTTGATCTCCAGTTAAATTAGATTTAGAAACATTGAAAACTGCTCCTCAAGTGAATATTTAAGAAACATTTTTAGTCAACTCGGATTGGCCTATTTGGTATGATGAGCTTACGACTATATCACCAACCAGGGATCAATCATATCCTGTGACATACCCTGTACTCACTTTCGGGTAGCGGATTCAGGTAAAAAAGAAAAGAAACCTTTACAACCAAGGCTACAACAAGAGGAGGATTTACATTAGCTGTAAATGTTCATCTTCTTTATTGCAGATACCAAGAAGAGATCTCACAATTCACAGAAGTTTCTTATTTGTATATATTCAGAGAAAAATTCCCATCAAATTCAAGAAATTCGAATCTAATTACAAATTTTACATTAGTTATCAAGGCAAGAAATTCAAGGGCTGTTCCTAGAGCAAAAAGAAAAACATAAACATAAACAAAAACAAATAAAAGAGCTCCAGCAACCGAAGGTGCGAGAATTACGCCCTGTCCTAATCAGCCTCTATACCGCTAAGAGAAACAAAGCATGTCTTATGTACAATAATTTCCAGAGCAATATAACCGTCTATCAACACAACTTCCCCCCTCAAATGCTGGAGCATATGAACAACTAAACAGCAATTAGAAATTATGCTTAAATCAAGTTTGGATTCGGCCATCAGTTGGCTGAATAAACTATTTCCCGAAGGCTAATAATATAAGTTTCCCATTAGCAAGAAAATGAATGCTCTAATCCCCATATTGGAGCACGGGCAAACACAGAGGCAGAGGAGAGTGGTCAAACACGAGGAACCATTGCTTCGGCAACTTTGAAGCTGCTAGCATGACTGGAAGGAATGTCTAGCAAAAATTATTGCGCTAGAATGTAAAGTTCCCACATCTATCCAAGGCCGGAACTAGCAAGCGCGAGGATCTTAGCACTTGTGAACTAAACAACCTATAATCCCAAAGGGCTGCTGCCAAAATTGCCTATAACCATAAGGAAACTACGGATTTGAACCTTACTTGAAGTGAAGGCCATCAACAGAAGAATATGATGGCTGAAAATGTTGGGAAACTTTTATGAAAAGGAAATGATAATCTAGCAAAAACTTCATTTTGAAATATTGTCAACCCATCTGAAAGGCAAAAACTAGACAAGCAAACTGGAAATATTTCCCTATAGTTTTCAGAGGACCTGATGGACAACTATAGTCACCCACCCCAAGGTGCTAATGAAAGCAGAAATGTGATATCAACTGATTGATAGCTGGCTTCACCATCGAAGTACCATAAAAACTCGGTAGCATTAGATGACTAGTTGATATATAGAAATCTCCAGTAGACTCCGAAGAAACTAGAACATACGCACGAATGAGATCTCCATATGAATTATTGAATGGAAAAGAGGCTACTGGCTGCTGGAAGGCGATGAAAAGAATAACCAATATATACATACAATCAACATCCATTTATATTAATGAAAATCGATTGCAAGGTTTCAAAAACTTAGCATAAAGACCACCATATGTTTATCTATTGTCATATTTCAAAATAATTCTGCTTCCTAACATTAAAACATGAACAAATGGAAAGGCGTAGAAAAATGACCAAGCCATTTTCCCAATAAGTGAAAGATGTACTTGAAGTGCTATTGCCAAACGAGAGAAAAGGAGAGCTGGAAATTGGTACAGTTGGGAGTAAGAACTATGGGCAAAGTCAGTTTTGAGAAAATAAGAAGACTCCATTTCCTTCTTCAAGAGATAAATCTTATAAGTTATTGAAGTTAGTAAAGTTTCTGAAATTTTTCTTGAAGCATAAACTATTAAATTTAAAGGCTAATTGGTAAATTTAGTCCCCAAAGTTTAGCACTTTCACGGCGACGGTCCCCGTTTTATATTTCTTTGTATTAAGGTCCCCAAACATTTTGCGTTTGGTGACGGTGGTCCTTCCGTCCACTTCTATCACAGAAAAAATCAAATTTTGAATTATTTTTTAAGGTTTTTTGTAAAATGACCATTTTACCCCTCTCCTCCTTCCCCAATCTGCTTCTCCTCCATTTCCACTCTCCCTCCTCCTCTTTTCGGAATCGATGAAAGATTCAAATGATTGAAGGATAAATCAAGAATTTGGAGATTCTCCAAAAAAAAAATCTCTATGTTTTTGGGAGATGGTGGGTAGAGGTGGAGGTACTTTGTGATTTTCTCTTTATTTTTGGGTAGAGGTGGAGGAGATGGTGGGTAGAGGTGGAGGAGATGGTGGGTAGAGGTGGAAGAAAGGATGGGTTGAGGTGGAGGAGATGGTGGGTAGATATGGAGGAAATGGTGGGTTGAGGTGAAGGATTACCCATTATACCCTTCCCATTAATGAATTTTTCTTTTTTTTTAACCCTAATGGACATAAGTGGACGGAAGGACCACCGTCACCAAACGCAAAATGTCTGGGGACCTTAATACAAAGAAATATAAAACGGGGACCGTCGCCGCGAAAGTGCTAAACTTTGGGGACTAAATTTACCAATTAGCCAAATTTAAAAGACTATGGTTAATACAAATTATCTTATAACTTTACCTAGAACCTTTAGACTTCTGATTCCAAGGATCTAAATTATTTCTACAGACCCTTTCTTAAGAAGACAAATAACTACTAAATTCAGGTGTTAAAACACCTAAGCAATTTCAGATTCTATTGAGTTGAGAACTAACATACGCAGAAAAGAAAGTCAAAGCTCTCTACCAAAACAGGATCTTTAACAAAACAAGCTACGTCACTATGGTAAGAAATATAAGAGGTAAATGAGTTGACTTACAAGGTCAATGATCAAAGATGAAAATGTGGTGGCATATATGCATACTTGTTGCTATTTTAAGCCATAAGTTGGCTATCCTTCAAACCGAAGAGGATATGTATCATACTATCATGGGAGCAAACAAGGGAAAAATACGCAAATGAAGACTAGGCAGAGGCTATTACTAAGTGAAACAAAATGGTATGCAATGCTTCAAGCATTCTGTTTACAGAAAGCTAAAACATCAACTCTGCAGCAGCGTTGAAGGGATCAATTATAAGAGTAAAGCTCAGGCAACCTTGTTTACAGGGTTGCCAGGTTTCAGAGAGGCAGATAGTTTGGTATAAGCAATCAGTGTCAAAAATCACAGAGTTATTATAATGAACACTTCTGATATGGACCGGGTCCACTGGACCATGCGGTCCAGATTTGGCCACATCACTGCATTTCCTTCTCTCTCCTCATTCTGCAGGGATGTGGCCAAATCTGGATCACATGGTCCACATGGACCCGGTCCATATCAGAATTTTCCTATTATAATAGCTGGTGATCGGGGAGAGTCAAATTGGAAATTGGGCTCCCTGTTGAGCACTACATCATCAAGTGAAGCGAGATGAGCCAATCATGGAGAAGAACTCATCTCACCACCAGCGCTTCCAAAGGAAAGACCGCGCTCGGATCTTAGCAAATAACTATTATACGGAGAGGCGTCTGGAAGAGAATAGAAATTGCAATCAAACACATTGCCACACATTGAAAGAGAGAAAAAACATCTCAAGAAGATGAAAAGGCATGGGGAAGAGAAAGAAAAGGACAATTTGAATATTCAGCACATTACGAGTTTGAAAGTTACATCCAGTAAATATCTAAAAAGCTTTTTATAATAAATAATAAAGCAAGGTTGGAATAAGATTGAATCCACGTTGAAAAGGATAAGAACTGCTAAAAGCGTCGCTAAAGGAAAGAGCATCCTATTAGTTCTAATGGAACCGCAGATTGACCAGATGGGACAAAACCTATGAGCCCAGAGTAGAATGTGAGGACAATTTTTCAGCATAATCTTCAACTGTCCTAGAGACAGAATGACAGCCCATCAGAAGGTCAGTGATAAGAGTATCTCCATGACAGGAATTTAAATGGAGCAAGAGGAGAAGTTCGAAGGAGAAATCCCTATTTAAACTAGAGGTCCCAAATCGGCTAGTAAGAAGTGCCTCCATAAGTTTAAGTGGACATTATGAATGCCTGAATCAAGTTTTCAGCAGAGCGCTTCTGCTCAGATGTACCAGATATTACAGCAATGCGATCACCCCTAGAGGTTCTGGATTCTGAGATCTCTATAACTGCTCCAGATATCTGAAACGGAATAAATGCATGTAAGCATGTAGGGAATAGTTTTAGGGGATTCATGTGCACATATTATTTAGCTCAAATAGAAACAGCACAATTGCACACTTCTGTCCCCTTCCCTAGCTCCAAATCTTCTGTTACGCTCTTTGAGTTTGTTTCTGCCCACAATTATCTGTCATTTAGTGAAATCAAGAAGGTACTTTGCTAGAGTTTTTCCAATTTTACCTTAGCTTGATTACTCACCACACACTGCATTAGTTAGATTTCAATTTTCGAATCGCTAATTTGGTCTTTTTACTCATTCAATTAGACTCACCCAATGAGCTTCTTAATGTGTGGAACTCCAAAAACTGTCAAAGATAGTACATCTTTTCATACAATAATAGGAATTGACAAGTTCGCACTAGGTAATCGACCCTTATGAGCTCTATTTCATCCCTTACTAATGTCCAACTTTAATTAACTAAAATATTGATAACAAAAACATCAATAACACCTCTTTTTTTGTTATTTTTCTCTCTTAATGGTTACCAAGCTTATTTTCACTTTTGGTGGTGATTTTGTCAGTAATCATATGACTTTTTAAACAACGTTTTAGTTCATTTTAGGTGAAAGCTAACCAAGGATGAAAATAGGGTTGGAGTCGATTAATTAGTGCAAATGCGTCAAATTTAAAGAACAGAGCAGATAATGTAATATAGAGTGCAATAGAAGATAAAGAGTCCCTTTGAACCCATCTAATGCAGGGCATGATTCAATTAACTGGAAGAATAAAGGTATACGTATTATCACTTAATGAAGGTTCAAACTCCCAGATTAAAATAAAAAGTGTATTAATCTTTGCAAACTAGAGATAGCAGAACTCAATAAATCATAAACAACAATAGTAACTTTAAAAAGAAACTCAGAGGTTCCCATTATTTAACTAAAAAGGTTCGACTTTTGCAGCACTGCATCTACTCAAGTACGAAACTCGTTAAAGTTTCCATTTTGCTTTTGGCTCTGATTCTGAAAGCTCTTAGTTGGTAATGAGATTAGGAACATCCAAAAGGGTTGGGAAAGGTTTGTCGATCAAGTTTCAAGGAAGGAGGAAAGCCTTCGGTTAGCTGGTTTGTTTTGAAAATATTTCAATACAGAGACACCAAAGAGATGACATAAACAAAAAATCACAAGCATTCAACTTCCTAAGTGCAGTCTTTTCCGAGGACTCAATTTGGAAATGGTATCCCGATACTTAGTTGTCCACGTAACTAAATTCGTATAAAAGCAATCATACAATTAAACCAGACATCAAATCTTATAGATGAAAAAGATACGAACCTTGCGAATATTCTCAAGATTCATCCCACCCTTGCCCACCACCTTACCAACTGCTTGTGCAGGAACCACCATCTCCAAAGCAGAGGCAGGAGGCAACCTGCTTATAAGGATTTATATTTATAGTGTAGAGCCCATAAAGTACTGAAATAATTAAGAAAAATCAGTTGGAAGAAATAAATGTGTCAACATAACATACTAACCCTCCATAATGTTTTGATGAATATGAAGACAAAGAACCATATCCATTGTCTCCCATCTGCCAAAAATAATACGATAGGATCAGTGGAACTGAACCATAATAAGAGCAAGATTTTTGACAGAGTTCGAAACTGGAGGAAACATTTAGGCATATATGCTTTACATAACATGGATATACATGTCACTAACCTACACAATGTAAGGTTCAGGTTAGCAATGTGCCATTTTAGATCCTATTAAATATATATATATATGACAGCATAACAAAGTTTGGACCTCGTCAGTGTTGCAGAAATCGCTATTCGCTAGTCGGGCGGAAGACCGGGGACTAGCGACTAGTCGGCGTAGTCAGAGACTAGTCGGCGACCCCAAATTACAATGTATTTTTTAAAATTCTATTATCATATATATTATACTGTAGAATAAGATGAATCAAAGCAGAAATAATACATATTTTTTTCTTGATTTGTCATCACAAAAATTAGTACAAAATTTTGAGCAGGAAAACATATATTTTTTTTTAATTTCTCTGCCCAAAACGAAAACGATTTTTTAAAAAATTCAACCGACTAGTCCGATTTTTTTCAAACCCGAATTTTTTATTTCTAGGCAGTTTGTGGCCGACTACCGACTAGGCCGATTTTTACAACATTGGACCTCGTCAGTGATTTTCTGTTTAACCCACCCCAATTACTTGAGACTAAGTCTTGGTTGTTGTTGACTTCTTGTTATTAGTGATTTTCTATATCTTCTCTAAGTCATCTCATCCCATGGATAGAACTTTAGCAGTGTCTATAGCATATATGCACTGAAAAAGGCAAATAACTTTCTGAGTACTTGATAACAATTATTATTTATTTATTTTTCGATAAATGAATAGCAAATCAGATTGTTCCTTTCAACTTGTAAAACTAAAATATATGATAAATAGTGATCATGGTTCGTTAAAGAACCTCAAAGAGAATAAAAAGAGCAAGAAGGAAACTACAGTCCTTTTCTTGGATACAACATCAGCTCTTTTTTTATGGGAAACATTAGCTCTTTTCAATGAAAACAAAATAACTTAATTTAAGCAAAAGGATATCTTTCCTCATAGAAGGATAGAAAAACTTGATACAAGTGAAAGTTCCCAATTGTTTAGTTTTCAGGCTTGTTTCAAAAGGAAGTTCAAAATTCAAAAGTCCCACAAGGGAAAAAACGCAATTGCTAAGACTTTTAGAGATCTGAAGAAACTAATTCAGAGAGATCACTCGGTGTAGCATTTGGGTCCTCTTCACTTACTAGCAACGCAACCCTTTGTTTTACTCTTGGACCATTCCTTAGTTATATCGGGCATCTAACGAGACTAAAATTGGGTACATTGATAACGTAAACCCTCCATATAATAGTGGTGTCAATAAACAAGTTATATGTGGTAGAAGTAGAAAAGTTACACCACATCGTACAAGGAAACCTAAATAGCCAAAACCAGAAATAAAACCTTCAGATCATGACCAGAAGATGCTCAAATATAAGAAAGTATTTGAGTAGCATATTACTTGGTTAAGATTACTGCTTACCGGTAATGATCCATATCCATAGCCTAGCCCAGCCCCTGCTTCTCTATGCTCAAAATTAACAGGGGCAACTGAAGGAACATTGGGAAAAACTGAAGGGAATGAAAGATCAAGACCACCAGGGTATATAGGATCATTAGTAGCAGATGGATTGCGGCCTAGCTCCTTATCCTTCAAAATGTCATCCCTAAGCCTCAGAACAATCTGAATAAGTGCGTCCCTCACACTACTAACTTCACCAACCATCTGCGTGGGTAAAAACAAATATCAACATATAAAGAATAGTTTAAATGAAAAGTAATTAAATAACTTAATAATAGAACGAAAGCGGCTTGGACCTCAATGTGTTCATCACCGGATTCAGCACACTTGGGCTTCTCGCCTTTAGAGATGCGCACGTCTGCTTTTGTTCTTTTCCTGATTTCGTTTATGATAGAACCACTTTTCCCAATGATACATCCAATCACCTTAGATGGAACAAGAAGACGCATAGTAACTGTGTCATCATCTTCATCATTTATCTTAGCTTGCAGCAATAATACGGCTTCTACTGCCATCGACTTCAAATCCTCCAATGCCTGCCCAACAACCATAAATAGAAGAATATTAGTACAAATATGGAAGCAAGCACTCGAAATCTCTGGTAAGAGAATATAGAAAATAACTCAATTTGCTAAGATTGCTAAGATAATAACTAACTGGGGCATTTGGATTGTAACTCCATCGCTATACTACAAATTGTTTATAAGCGAGTATCCAGAGAAAAAAATTAATAACGGAATAGCTAACTGTTAAAGGCCATGCCATTCAACCCTTTGTATATGTGTCAATTTGAGTGATGTCCCACCAAATAAATAAACTAGATCCTCTCTTCCCAAATGTTCCAGAAAATGCTCTACTAGCAAACTCGATGAATCCATAAAATGCTACTAGCAAACTCAAAAAACTACGATAATCAATGCAATCGCACGTTATCAAATCAATGGAAACATAAGAGGTAGATAGTTCACTTGAAGGTTGGTGATATTTGCACAGCAACTCTGAATACTTGGGTCAGTTCAGCAACTCGAAGAAATCAACTAGACCCAGAAACTCAATAAGAGTGCATTTGGAACAATTAATCGACTTTAAGGCTTAAGCTTGTTCGCGGAGAGGGGGTGGGGGGAGTGGTGCATTTACTTCCCGTAAGAAAATAGATTTACATCCATCCTGTTTGGTATGAGTGGAAAGGAAGTAAATCGAGAATACATTTTCTTAATTAATTATATGACTTATTTTTCTAATTTGACTGCTATGCCCTTTTTTAAATATTGATTTGGTATTTATTTTCAATTAATTCAGGTCTAAATCAAAAAGTTTTTTTTCCAATGCATAATTCAGTGTATGTACCATTCTTTTTTTTTCCTACTGATAAATTGTATACCTAAGTTATCACTCAAAAAAATGACCCACTCCCATCACCAACTCAAAACGCCAATTTTCTCCCAACTAGTGTTATCAATAGTGGTACTATAACGGAATAGCGGAGTGGAGCAGCCACATGTCTCTACAGACCCACCGATAGCGGAGCGCATCAGTGTTGTGGGAATAGCGGCTGCTAATGCGGCTAAAGTAGCGGGAATAGAGGCGCTATTTGGATAAGAGCTTAAAAACCCTCTTTTTGCCCTTTACAATAGTAAAAAACTTATGAGTAAATTGAGGATTTCTTGGATTTAATTACTTAGGTTATGTTTTTTACCTTGGATTTAATTACTTAGGTTATGTCCTTTATCTTGGTTTTAATGATTTTGGTTATGACTTTGTTTTTCTTGTGTTAAATTTTTCTTAATCATTCATATTAAATTTCAAATAGTGCTCCTACCGCTACCCGCTATCCAGTGTTGTCAAATGGCGGCCATGGCGCTATGGCGTGGCGGATACGGCAGTCACCGCTATACGCAATGCACGTAACTCACTAATATGGCGGTGTCCGCTATTTAGCATTTCGCGGGCGTTATGGCGGTTACGTTATGGCGTTTCATGGCGGGGATAGCGGAATATTAACCTCTTTTTTTCAACGGTTTTTTGGCTACCAATGTGATTATTCCCCTCTTATATTATATTTATCTAATCCCAACAAACAATCAATGTAATAAGTCTTTATTTTCTTTCCATCTTTGCAGTATCAGGTACGTTCGTACCTTCTTCTGCCTCTCTTCTCTGTCTTTTTTTCCCTCCATTGTCCTTCTCTTTCTTCCCTCTTTTTTTTCTACATCACCGTTTCTTATTCTTAATCTCTGATTTTTTTTTATCAAAGGGTGATTTTTTAATATCTTATTTTTTATCCTCTATTTTTTCTCTCTTCTCTGTTTTTTTTATCCTCTGTTTCCCATTTAAGACTCAAGGATTTGATTGATGATTAAAGTTTTTTCATGTTCTGAGTCTCGTATCTTGTTTTGATTATCGTTTTTGTTATCATATTGTGACTTACGAGATATCCTAGTTATCATATTGAGTTATGCATTTTGTTATGGTATGACTTATGAGATATCCTAGTTACTGGTTGGTTAATGACTTTTGAGTTATTTGTTTGATTCACGTTGTTGTTTTTTGCTTTTTATTTAAATTATGCATTGTTTTATATATATTCTGCATTATTTTATTGTGTCCGCTATAAGTCGGTATAGGGTCCGCTATAACGTTATGGCATTTTTTCTGGCTTGTCGCCATGATTGACAACACTGTCGTTATCCCACTATAGCGTTTTTAAGGTCGGCTGCTATTTGACGCTATTCGGGATTGACAACACTGCTCCAAACAGAAAAGAAGAAAAAAGAAAAGAGAACCATGGCGACTTGGAAGCCCCAATTTCAAACATCTGGAAGCTAAAATCAACGGGGGGAAATATAGCTTCAAAACCCACTCTTCGTTGGACTTGGATGCTCAACACATGATTCGACCCATCATCTCTCTTCTGTTTCATCTACAAGCAAAAGGTTGAAACCAGCTGCGGGAGTTTTAGCAGCAGAGGAAGACAGCAAGAAGGCCGAAGAACAAGCTCAATGAGAAGAGAGGACAGAGGAAAAGGCAGAATTGGATTTCGATAGGAGCCTTTTGTCTGTTTGCGACTTACATCCCAATCCATCCCTTTTGGGACGGATTAAAAATATGACGTGGAGGGAAAGAATTCCCCCTCCACATTTACATCCCTCCTCAGTTACACTCCAACCAAAGAAGTAATCTCACATTTAATTCACCTCCCCTTTTACTCCCTCTTTTCATCCTAACCAAACAAAGTGTAAATCAGCCTTCCCAGTCCCCATCACTGGGAAAGCTAAATCACAAATAAGTAATTATGAAATATGAACTTATGATTAGCGATACCCAAAATGACAACTACGAATTGTAAATAATAAAATTATTCCATTCAAGATCAATTGATTTCCTTGGAGATGAAGAATGTCTTAGAAACAAGGAAATCAGAAGAAGATATTTGTTACTCCTTTCTCTTAAATATTCAAATCTTTGGTTAGGATATTCCAAATCAAAAGATAAGGAAAAAAAGTGCACCTCTTTGGAAATAACAGTGATGATACAATCATCACGATCAGCCTTGGCATCTTCAACTTCAACACGGGCACCACTAGCCTGTCTAACGCTTTTGATTGTACCACCTCCCTTTCCAATAACACGGCCAATCTTGTTAGATGGACAAAGAACTCTTATAGTCAACTCCTCGGACCTAGATGTGCTGCCATAACTGGAAACTATGGGAAGAGCTGATGAGTAAACTGGAAATGTAGTCCCCGCTTCACCATAAGCCTTAAATTCAGGTACATGTCCAGGACCTAGAACAGAAGGAACAGATCTTGATGATACAATAGGATCTATAGTAGGATAGAGTCCAGTAGCAGGATAGATAGGAACATCCGAAGAAATAATGATGCTTGGTCGAGCTTCTGGAACAGAAGTGTCAAGAGGAATATCTTCCTTAGGAGTAAACTTATACATGATTGCTGAAATTGCAAAGAGTGCCTTCTTCACCGCATCTGATTCACCTGATATCTATTCATAGAGAAAGCACATAAACCCAAAAGATCACATTAAAGACCTAAGACACTCTTTTATTAGAAAATTACACAAACGGTAATTCTAAAATAAAAAAGATTTATAATGTAAAATTACTAAATGAATTTTCATATTAAAATTGAAACCCTAAAGTGCACCAGAAAACTGGTAAGCAACAATTAAGTTCCCGGAGAATCTTCTTGGCCAGATTATCTTTTGCTTTATCAGCAATCTAATCAGAAAAAACAATGATAACTTAATCAGGATATGAAAAACAGAGCAAACTAACCAGAACAAAATTGTCGAAGTCCAACGCACAAGAATGAGTTGGGTCATTATTGTCCTTTGCTGTGACTTTGATGTTCGCCTTTGTCTTGCTCCTTATCCTCTTAATTGTGGACCCAGATTTCCCAATAACATTTGCTGATTGGCTAGACGGAACAAGGATTTGACATTCCTCCTTATCTTTCCGCTTCTTATTGTTGGACTCTCCAACAGAAGCAACTGCGTTGGCAATTGCTGCATGCACCCTGAGAAGAGCATCCTGGGCAGAACAAAGGGGCTGTCTCTCATTGAATTCCTCATCAACTTCCACATCCTCCTTCTCCTTAATGTAGCAATATAGTAGTATAACCCTATCCTCAGCGCCTGGAAATGGGTCTACAACCTTAACCGTTGCCCTAGTATCCTGTCTAATGGTATTTATTACCTTCCCGCTCTTCCCGATAACGCTTCCAATAACATTGTTGGGACATAGAATCCTATACACCACCAATTCGTCGTTACCCTTATCATCACTCTCGGTCCGCCTCCTCTGGTTCTTATTATCTCCATCATTTCTTCTGGAGCGCTTCCCGTTCTCACCCATATTTTACAAGGGTAACTTCTTTATTCCTATACACAATAAAACATGTAAAATATCTAACAAGAGATACTTCAAAGAAAATGATCACAAGAAGCAGGAGGGACAAAAGAAGTAACAATTTTTGTACCCAGTGAACCTTTCCACCAACAAAATCTGAACCAAAAGCTAAGTTCAATTCATTCAAGATTTCAACCCTATTCATTCATGATTCGAGAACAAAACCCACTAATTTAAATAGTTAAAAAAATAATTCTTTTATACTCTCTTATCTCAATTTTCTGCATGATATGTAAAACCCTTTAACAACCCACAAGAAATGCAAATGCAAAACAATGAAATTAGAACAACTAGCCAATTATAAGATTAGATGAATAAAAAAAAAAAAAAAGAAAAAACCCCACTAAATTAAATAGTTAAAGTTTGATTCTTTTATACTCTCCGTCCTCAATTTACCGCGTGATATCCAAAAACCTTTAACAACCCAAAAATATGCCAATGCAAAACCTATTTATAAGATTAGAATTAAAAAAAAAACTACCAATAATTCATGATTCCAGAACAAAACCCACTAATTTAAATAGTAAGTTTAATTCTTTTATACTCTTCTTTTCTCAATTTTTCCGCATGATATCCAAAACCCACAAAAAAAATGCCAATGCAAAACAATGAAATTAGAACCACTAGTCAATTACACAATTAGAAGAACCAAAAACAACTACCTAAAGAAAAATAAATAGCCAATTAAAGCAGAGAATAAAGAATTGTACCTGTAACTGGGAAGGGTAGACTAGTGAGAATAAGAATGTAGTACAACTTTCTGTTATTCCCAAGAAGACTGATTACAGTGAATCTAAAAACGATTTTATTTTATTATTTGCTCTGTCAAGGGATTACGGAAATTAAGTTATAGAAGAATCCTAGGATTTTCTAATTAGGGTTTTTTTCTTCTAATTAAGGTTATGATGTTAGGCTATAGGTAGCACCATCAAGCGGACTACAAGTCCCGGACCGACCCTTGGCCCGTATTATTTGGACGGGTTTGAACCAAACCATTCATGATCCGTTTAAATTCACACCATTTTAACCTGCTCCATTTAGACTACAAACCAACATGGATTGAACTGGCCCGAACACGGGTCAACCCGCTAAAAAAATAAATAACAAAAAATCCTATTTTTTAAGTTTTACTTCTCTTTTTTTCAATTTTTTAAAAATAAATAAATAAAAAAACACCTTTTTTAAGTTTTATATTCTTTTTTTCAATATATTTTTCTTTAAATTTTAAAAAATAAATAACAAAACTGCATTTTTTAAGCTTTACTCTATTTTTCAATTTTTTTTAAAAAAAATTAGATTGGCCCGCGAACCGTCCCGTTAACACGGACAGATATGGACAATGATTCTCTTGGTCCGCAAAAATTGTTCCAAATCCGGCAAGGTCCGTTTTAGGGTAAATCGCGGCAGACTGGACCGGGTTGGTCGTTTGACCGTGCTAGCTATAGGGCTGATTTGGACCATGCTTCTTTTTCATTTTATGAAATAACTATAGCCATAGAGTACAGTAATTAATGACTTTTACGCTAATTTTTAGCTATTTTCACTTTAATCCCTACGTTTAAAAGAAATTTATACACACGACAAAGATAATGTTATAACATAATTATAACTATGAAAATGATATAAAAACAAATATGTGAACGAATAAATTTTACAAGTTTCGATAGTTTCGTCACTTTATACGAATTTGCAGTTTGGTCCCTGAACTTTAGGAATTTACACAAAAGACCACGATAGCCTAGAAACTTTGTCTGAAGATGTTTTGGGATATTAAGGCTTGCATATCACTAAGAATATATTTATATAAATATGTTTTAAATATTTGATATTTTTCGAAATAGGTACAGACCCGGAAGAAAGTATAGACAATAAGAGACTAAGGTGAGTTCCCTCTCAAAACCGGAGAATTTGTTTTATAAACCTATTTTTATATAAATTGTTTACAAATGAAAAGTTGCAATATTTTCGAAATATAATTATGGAAAGTATCTCTGGAAAGTAAATGAATGACAACTTTGGAATGTACTGGTTTTCTGAAAAAGAATCTCAAGAAAGTAAATGAAAAGATTCTGGAATTCTGATACTATTGAAAAGGGAGTTTACCCTGCACAAGGGTATCCCCTTGTCCAACCATTGAGGGAATGCAGCCTGTACGAGGGCATCTCGAACCTTTGGTTTTGGATTTCTGGTTATTTATAAAATGAGATCCATGACCTGTTAGGAAATCAGTTGGAGCAGGGAATGCATCAAGCTGACTCGTCTCCTTTGTAAATACCTTCAGTATCTTCTGAAAAGCTGAATGTTTGATGGGTTAGGAGATATGACTCCGGAGCTTTAGTCTGTGGATTCGGACTGACGACCTGTGACAGTACCCCCAGCCTACTGATGTCTCACACTTAATTACTAGGTATATGGTTGAGAAATCAGGGTACATGTCTGGTGTAAAGCTGGTAATGACTAAAGGGTTGGCGGAATTATTAGCCACTTTGGTCATCAATGTTTTTTCGTCTAGCCACCTTGGTCAAAAATCAACTTTTTTAACTATTTTCATCACTAAATTTTTTTCGGCCTGCCATTTTGGTCAAAATTAGTTGTTTTAACTTTTTTCATCACTAAAGTTTTTTTGATCTGCCATTTTGGTCACTAAATATATATATATATATATATATATATATATATATATATATATATATATATATATATATATATATATATATATATATATATATATTTGTTTGTTTGATTGTTTTTTTTACAAACACATCATATCTATAGAGTTACTTTGTGAGGGTAAAAAAGTAGGATATGTTGTATTTTTAGGTTCTTGTGCCTTAAATGTTGAACGCTCTATAAGGCTTTAGGAGACATTATATTTTGCAAATACATGTAGATTCTTTTATACAAATGAGTTCAGAAGATCTGATGATAATAAATGTGGTTTTTTTTCTCGGAAGATGACAGTGGATCATACTTTACCCTGATGATCGGCTATCGTCGGGGTTTACACATGATGATCTAAGATACTACAAAGGAAGAAGAGATTTCATAAATGACTTTTTGAAGGATATCAGAGTTCCAAAAGGAAAATACAATGAGGGTCCATTTCAAGGTTGTTGATGGCCTCATAGTTTTCGTCGAATGTTCAATAAATGACTCCTCCGAATAGAGGGTTACAAATGATCATAAGGCCGAGGCCTTGCGGGACCGTTGACCGAGGTCATGCGAGACGGACTAGCATACTAGGCAATTCTCATGAGTTTGAGACCTCGTGGGGGTAAGTTCCACTGACCGAGGTCAGGTGAGGGCTAATGCCTCTAGAAAAAAGACCAAGTATAACAAGCTCAGAATGTCGATGCCCTATGAGAAGAAGAGTTTAGTAAGACAACTTAGCCGAGACTAAGTGAGAAGGGTACAAGTATATGTGTAGTAACATTGTGAAGTTATTTGTATGTGTTAAAGTGCCTATTTGAGTTGTCAAGTTGGTATTTTAGATAATGACTTCCTTTGTTAAAATGCATTAAAAGTGACATGTTATGAAGACCGGACGACCACTTTGGTCGACCGGACCCAGGCGAGCTCCGGTCGACCGGACCCAGAGTTCAGATCGTCTGGGGTCTGCCGACGATGTGTCCGGACGATCACATCGTTCGGGGCTTCATCCCAGGTCCCTGTTTTGATTTCCGTTTTCAAGCCTAGCATGTTATAGTTTCTGTAAAGTGTTTTGGAAGTGTATTTCAAGTATTTTAAAGAGCTATTTCAAGTCATATTATTTCAAGTAAGTTATGCATTGTCTTCACATGATTTGGGAAAGTTGAGATAATGTTTTCGAGTCTAACGATGTTTCATCCCAAGGGTGTTTGAACCTTACTGGGCTAGTTTAGTAGCTTACTCCTTACTATTTTGCAGATAACCATGTGGTTGATATTGTTGAGGAACCGTGGACCGAAGAGAGAGTCGGTTGAACTAAGATGTAATAGATAGTTTGCGTTTTATCTTTTGAACTTTGTTATTTCCTTGTGGATTGTAAGAACATATAAGATATTTTATAGCACTCTGCTAAGTTATGATGTAAACCGTATGTTATGTTTAAGTTTAATCAAGTTTTATTCGGATTATTAGTCTTTCTGTTTTGGGTTCGGTGTCTCATTGGTAAATGAGGCACTGTCAGGTCACCCTCATGTTACGGGGTGTGAAAATAGTAAAGAGTATCATCATGCCTTATTGAAAGAGAAAAGTAACACTGACGACGAGCTCAAGCAACCATTTCATAGGATTCACCCTAAAAAGCATAAGAGAAGAAACATTAGCAACCCATAAGAAATACAAAAACATTGGCTACAACTATCCAAATTGGAAGTCTAAAAGAAGATCTTAAGGGTCATTGGATCTGTCGAGTTCTACTTGAGAGAATTTTTGTTTAATCCCCAACCTTTTTCATGTATGATAATTTGGGAGAAGAATATGATGTGCTTTTATGTGATATATGTGAAACTGCTTTTAGGGGCTGGGGAAGAAGGGGGAAGGAGAAGGGCCTGGGATGCGTCCAGTAAGCATCAAACTCTAAACCTCTCGATTTAGTAAATGAGGATAGAAGAATGAAAACATTTACAAATAAAAGCCACAGAGAGGTAGGATTCTTAGTGAAACTTCGTGTATTCGTAGTCTAAACTCTAAAGCTACTACTTGCCTATTCATCTCCACATATTCCCCATTTCCGCTTGATTTGCACAACTGATTCGCAGATCTTTCACTTTCTGGTAAAAATATTGGCAATCTCGCATGTTCCTCTGTATCAGGAGCGTAGGCAAGTACTTGTTCAAGTTACCAAAACTTCTCATTAGTGTAAATTCAGCCTATCTGCAAGCTCTCGTCTTCAGTTAGTTTCCAGATCTGAAGGAGCTGTTCTTCACGTTTCTTTCACTACAGCACGACTGCTACACAAAAATATGAGTCTAACTTCACGAGATTCATCTCATTAAAAAAAGCAGACAGGACAATAAGTAGAGGAGAAATAGATACAAAGCATATATGGATGACAATCTCAGGAAGCTTGATAATAGAAACACAAAAGTACATCAAAAGGGGAAGGACTACCCAACCTTGTAAGTTGTAACTATGGTACCAAATATCTTACACGATTTAATCGAAAAACAAGAGTAGAAGGTTCCATTGTTCAATCAGGATACTCAATCTGCTATATTTTGACTAAGAACCAACCCTATCCTAGGAAGCTATTGTCCAGATAAACAACATTATGAGTATCTGAAGGAGCTGTTCTTCATGTTTCTTTCACTACAACACGACTGCTACATAAAAATATGAGTCACGAGATTCAGCTCATTAAAAAAAAGCAGACATGACAATAAGTAGAGGAGAAATAGATACAAAGCATATATGGATGACAATCTCAGGAAGCTTGATAATAGAAACACAAAAGTGCATTAAAAGGGGAAGGACTACCCAACCTTGTAAGTTGTAACTATGCTACCAAATATCTTACACGATTTAATCGAAAAACAAGTGCAGAAGGTTCCATTGTTCAATCGGGATACTCAATCTGCTATATTTTGAATAAGAACCAACCCTATCCAGATAAACAACATTATGAGTATCAAATGACAACTGAAAGCATATCAAAGAAACTTTCGACATAACTTTTAATAAAATGAAATAAGTATTTAACTGGATAATGCTAGTCAGAAAAAGTTCTAATCAAGTAATGGAAACTTACCATAAATCATAATGTGATAATATGCTTTAAAACCTCCGTCACTTCTGCAAACGCTGCCTTCACTAACAGAGGGGCCTGCCTCTTTGCATATATACATCTTGGATTAGCAGATTATACCTTAAGAAACAGAAGAGTGAACGACAATAACAAACCGAAAGAAAAATAGAAAAGACAAGATCATAAGGAAATATGTCTAAAGGATCCATTGTGATTATGATCACTATTTTCCAGTTTTGACATAGGGGATATGAGCAATGACACAGACGGTAACAGTAAATAAATAAATAAACAAGAAGGGGAAGGAAACAGTAGCTGAAAACTAATAAATATGAGGAGGGAAAATTCTCTATTTATCAATATCAGTACAAGAAGATAGCATCAAGGATAATTTCTGAACTAGTGCCTATAACAATGATATTTCTCTATAAGAAAAGACTAAATCCACGGAGTAATAAACTGGTAACAGTTACAATAATAATAATTTATAGTCAAGTCTACCAAATTCAGACTCTATAGATAACCTATGAAATATCTCTCGAAAAGTTGCAATATCTGTTCCGCAAGCACAAGGGTATGGCTTAACCGAAAGCAAGGTAACTCTCGTGAATAATTATTATCTCCTGACGTCAGATTCTCTTCTTATGATTTCTGCTACCAGCTCATTCCATGTATCAACTGGACCTGGCATGCACCAGTGTAAGCAATCTTGTGGCGGAGGCCTACCATCTGGACCTCGTTTCGTTTTTTTATTTGGGTCAGGGCTCCTGTAAGGGCCCGGATGTCCATCATGGCGGTAGCTAAAGGCTTCCGTGATGTCCATTAGTACAAATTTTGATTTGTTTGTCTGCTTCTTGATTCCCGTTTTGAAACCTGTTACTTGTTTCTCGTGCATTATGTTGGTAAAGCGATTCTCAACTAGCTCAGTTTCTGAAGCTGGTTGCACCTTTCCTGTGCACGATCCTCCGGTGTTCCAGGCTCCACCCTCATAATGGTCAGGTGAAAAGGACCGCAAGATGGTTAGGCCAGTGTAATTAGGATGAGTGGCCATTGCAGTGATAATTGTGTCAACTGAGATTCCAAATGCTTCAATGTTGTTGACCTTTCTTTTTCTAGATTTGTCAGGCCACCAAAGTTGTCCTCCGACGATCTCATTGTTTAAGATATATACAGACTTCTTGGCAAACCAATGGCCAGAGGAAAGGACAACCACATCAAAGGTTGGAATATACTCCATTAATCGTTCATCAGGAGAGTCCAGCAGTAGCTTATCAACACCAGCAGGAGCAAAATCAAACGGATCAGATGTTTGGTGCACAAGCCAGGAAGACCATATCCGAACAATCATGGTTGATGTTGATCTAAAATAGTAACGCTGCATTTTCTTGTTCCCTCGGTTTTTTGGAACTTCCACCTGATAATTCCGGAGTCAAGGTTTTTTAAAACACGTTAAGGGTTGCTGCTGCTCTGGAGAAATGGTGTCTTGCAAGAACTAGGTGTATTGAAACAAACATAGGCCAAATGGGTGAAAATGAAAAGAAACTCTATCTATGAACCACATTGTATTTCCGGTCTGCAATAGATTGGGAGTTCATAAAGCATAAGATGTACCACTCAAAACCAACCAAACCGAATCCTTGGCTTTTAAAGCTAATGAAAAGATAAAGATTAAATCGGAAGAAATATATGACTTATAGTTTGACAAATGTACAGATTATGTTTTGGCAAAAAATACTACTCCCTCTGTTTCATAATACAAGTCCCTCTAGGTACTTCAGCATGGATTAAGGAAGTGAGAGACAAGTGATATTTTTCCAATTATAACCTCAAGGAATTTAATTTACCCCCGTTAAGTCTCAACCACCAAACTATCTCCCTTTCTCTCTGTACCATAATATGGGTAAGGGTAATTTTAGAAATACGTCCTTAAAATGGAAAAGGACACACAGTTTAGGAAGAGATGGAAAAGCTAAAAGGACCTTTATTATGAAACGGTGGGAGTAGAAAAGATTGCTGAATGTGTTTTCTCTTTTACCACCTAAAAAAGTTCTATCTTAATCCCTAGTCATGCAGAATCATCCATATAATCCGCTCGCCTTAAGGCATAATCTTCAAATCAAGTGTCCCTTTTTGAAAGAAAATGTTTGAGAAACTACTCATCAATATCCTACAATCTTTTGTCAACATGCACAGACAGCTTGATATACTCATTGCAAAGACATTTTTGACATAAAAAAATATCTAAAACTTAAATGCCAACCATAAGACTAGAACTAAAGAATAAAATATAAAAGGAAATCCTCCAAAAATAATGAGATTGAGAAACCGGAAGAAATGTTATCAGTTATTGTAAAACAAGAATAGCATGTAGGTCCAAACAACGAAACATAACTCGTATATCATGTGGAAGTACACAAAGAGAGCATGAGAAGATAAAATATAAGAATATAATGCATGAAAGCTAACGTCTTTGCAGTTACCTGCCAGAGAATACACAGCATGGATTCCATCTGATTGCGAGCAACAGAGTCGCCAATAAAAGCTAACGTCTTTCCTCGCATCAACTCCAAAAACTTTCTCGGATCAAGTCTTGGGAGGTCACATTGATCAGGTTTCCATCTTAACTTTTCATATTCTTTGTCGGGCCTTCCATTTCCCTGGCAATTCTGCATCTGGGTGAGCACAGGGCATGAATTATTTGAGTATAATGGTTCAGTTGAATCATAAATCCATTTACCATGGTAAAGATCACAACCTGCAATTTATGAGGCATAAAAATAACTGTCAAAAGCTTCATCAACAACATACAAACATATCTTACATGATTAGTTGAAAAAACAATTTGAGAAGTAATTCGCCTGCTGGCACAAAATTAACTTTTCGAGCATAATGCATTTATAATTCCTAGAAAATCTTTTATAAGCAGTGCCAGTAGATTCCTTGTGCATACAGTATTTATCATTTACTATGCTACATACCATGCATAAGCACCTGTAGTGTTCTAGACCAGGTGCATCTATACAATTTTACGGGAAGAAACGATTCCTGTATCTCAAATTACTTTATCAACATATAATCAAAGTTTCCGCATAGAAACCTCCAACCTGGATGATCATTACCTAGATAAATTTTATGCTTCTTCAATTGATAATTCATATATAAGGTAACAAATATCCAATTTTCATAAAAGATATGAATATAGGAATGCCCATCATAGAGCAAGAGACATACCAAATTAAGGGGAAATTAACAAAAATGTCATAAAAGGCATAGACTCCAAAGAATGACAGCAAACAAGATAATGGCAAACATGGATATACCTGATTCTACCGAACTAGCTGCATTTTCTCGATTCTTAGTAATACCAGGAGATACCGAACTATTAATGCCTATTTCCTTGAACTCTGATTCAACATTAGGCTCAGATAAATTTTCTTTCACCATTTCTTGCGCCAAATCCGAATTTTCCTTTGTATCCTTAATCTCATCCAAGGGCTTGTTCTTGCTTGTATCACTTCCCTTTTCGCCATCACCTTGACTATACATAACATCAACACGGGAATCTGAATTTCTTGAATCTAAGTTACTAGAAACTTCCTCATTTGTAGTATCCTTACTCTCCAATGGCTTATTCTTACTTCTTTCACTTCCCTTTTCGCCATCACCTTGACTATACATAACATCACCGCGAAAACTCGAATTTCTTGAATCTAATTTACTAGAAACTTCATCTACATTATCATTTTCATTGCTATCACTAACTGATGATGATTTATTAACTCTATTATTAAGTGGAACAAGATTATTATTATCATAGAAATAACTAGTAAATGTAGACCCAATTGGCTGTGAAACTAAAAGGATTGAAGCAAGAATCAAGAATAGAGCTAACCCACCTGCTGAAACTACAATTGATGCAAGACTTTTTGGATAGGTCAATGTAGGACCTTCTTTAGCTGAATTTGAACTCATAATTGTCCCCTTTTTTTATTCAATTCTAATCCAATAAAGATTGAATCTTTCTGGTAAAAAATGAACACCATGAGAAAAGAATTCATCACAGAAATTCTAAATTGAATTTTCCTCAAGAAGGGCTTTTTAGACAAAATCTTGGATCTAAATGGTTTCTTCCGGAAAATTCTTGATTTCTACAATTACGAAATATCAGAGACTTGATTGGGAAATCAAGAATTGACCCAGAAAAGAAAGATGTAATCTGGATTCCCCAAGAATTATTAATTACAGAGAGAATTAAGGGAAATTGATGAGAATCCCAAAAGGGAAAAGAATTGTAAAATCTCAGCCAGCAGAAGAATAAAGAGTTTGTTTGGTTGGTTCAGGACGAAACCAGAACTTTTTGATTGGGCGACAAATTGCAAGGTGAATTACATATAAAAATTAAAAAAATAAATGCGGGGTCAAATTTGATCCAATATTCCAACCTATATATAAAATTTATTATATATAGTATAATTTTTAAGAATCTAAATTGCGATTGCTCTGCCCCTATCTTCATCACTAGTTGGAGTATCTATGGCCGGTAACAGTAACTCATTTTCGAATGGTTAAATGGCTGATTATAAAATATTAAACTATTTCTGTGGATAAGAATAATTTATAATTAAATGACAAAGTGAGATAACACCACCCACAGCTCACTATTGATCAATCTATTTATTTGTTTTTTATTTTCGCTTGTTTTAAGGAAACAAATTAAAGGGCAATGGGGTACTGATAACGGCTAGTGGGCTGGGTTTCAGACATAGATCCTATTTCGGGCACTTCAACTGATTTTTTAAAATGATTATGTTAATAATTTAAAAATCACTTATAGCCAAAAAAAGGAAAAAAAATGATTTCTAAAAATCTAGTTGCAAATCTCCTTTTAAAGAAACACAATAAAATCTAGCAGTTACAAGTTTTTTACACTATTTGCTTTTGAATTTCTTGAAATCAAATAACGAAAACTGAATCAAAATCAAAACCCAAAACCCAAATAAAAATCTCAATTTAAATTGAAAAATTTAATTAAATGAAGAAAAAACAGTCAACCCAACACTATCTTCTTGAAGTAGAAAATTAAAATATGTTCAATCCATTGTACCTATTGTATTAGATATTTTCAGTTTTGTACAAAATTAGACTAGAGTTAGTTTCTATTCAATGATAGTTCAGTAAGTTGTTCTTGTTGAATTCCTGATTACACAGAAAGCTATGAATATTGTGATAGTTGTGATGTGTTCGTAGGTGCTTGATTGTGATGAATTCACTGATAATTCATTAGTTGAGATTCCAGTTACTCATCATTTCTACTTGTATCCAAATGAAAATCCTAGCTTAAAATTGGGTGCCAAAGTGTTAGAAGGAGTTGAGAATTTTTTTCAGTTGGCAAAGAGCAGCAAGAAGAACACTCATAACTAAGAATAAGCTAGGTTTTGTAGAGACGGTACCCGGTTTCATAGTGCCAAGGCCTGTAGATTCACTGTATCAGGCATGGCAGCAGGCAGACCAAATGGTGTTCACTTGGATATTAAATAATATCAGTGAGAGCATAGCTCCTAATATACAGTTGTTATCTACTGCATATGAAGACTGGAAGGATTTGGAGGAAAGGTATCGACATGGTGATCTGTGCAAGTATTTTAGTCTACTTGAAGATATCTACAGCCTGAAACAACGCAATTCTTCTGTTACAGTATACTTTACATAATTAAAGGCTTTGTGGGATGAGTTTTTAATGTTGAGGAATTTACCTCAATGTACATGTGGAGGATTGACTACACTTCAGAAGTACTATGACAATTACTTTGTAGTTAAGTTTATCAAAGGCCTAAATGATGGATTTTCTAACTGTGAGATCTCATGCACTCATGAAGAAACCTACTCCACATATCAATGAGATTTTTAATGATGCTTTTCAGCATGAAAAAGAAAAGGCCTATGCAGCACAATCTTTTGGTCATTCATTGTTTAAGTATCTTCAAACTCATAGTGGGCACTTTGAGGTTCATGAAGGCTTTATTTCCATTTTCATCAATGTAGTTGTGAGATATAAATTCTATCAACAAAGCACAAGCTCACACAAACATGAGAACTTCTCAATGGTTTGTTATCATCAAAACTATATTGATTGCATTTTGTCCTTAGAGCTTACACATTTCATGTCTTTTTTTTTTTTTTTTTTTTTTCCGTTTGTTTACATTATTGGTGAAAAGATTATGTGATAGTCATCTTCGTTTTCTTGATCAAAGTTGAGCAGTTCATCTTCGTCTTCTTCTTTGTCAGATTCTTGTTTCAGAGATTTTTCTCTCGTCGTTGATGTTGTTGTTTGTTCTGTAGAGGATGTCTGTTTGAGTTGGGTTAAAATGTTTTCCACCTTCTTAATGTAGTCTTTCTTGTTTGATATTGATGCCAGTTTGGCAGCAGAGAGAGCTTTGATGAAGAAATTTCGACGTCTCTTGACTTGCTACGTTTAAAAGTTTTGGATTATATCCGAACCATTATTAGATTTTATCTGAATAGACATGTGCAGCATTAATTTTTTCCCACCACTTGGTGTAGCCTTGTCTGATCATTAGTGGTGTTAGAGTTTCGATTTTTGGAAGAATTCGAATTTCCAAATAAAGATTCATGCCAAATAAAAGTTTGAGTAGAATCTCAATAGTACTGGATCTCTATTTGTTAAAATTTTCTTCTTGAAAATATGAATCCATGGTTTACTTCTTGCGAAAGAATGTTTTAGGTTGAGACATGATATTTTCACCAAGTATGGAATCAGAGCGAAAACTCATATTTCTTAGCTTGTTTGAAGTAGAACTTCCATGTGTTCTCGTTGTCACGATTTTGCAAGATGAGTATGATACCATGCGTTTTTGTAATCCCAATAGTTGTAACCTGCAAGGTCAAATTGATGCAAAAAGGTTTTGTGTTTTCTAAGGCTGGTGCCCCAATATTTGAGGACTTTTAGGATTTGAAAAGTTAAATAGGTTATGAAAGTTTTTGTTTCGTCAAAATTATGTTTGGTTTTGACTGAATCAGAGTCTACAAGAATGAACTCATATAATCTCTAGGTTTTATATGTTGCTGGCTGTAAATGTTTGAACCGCCTTGGAATGCATTTTTTCAACCACAAGTGAATCATAATTATGCATATTTCAAAGAGTGTTTCGAAAACGTTTTGGGGAAAAAAGCCTGTGTAGTAGGCTAGTTGGGGATTGGGTACCTATTCCATTTTAAAGCATTATTTAGAGGTTTGTAATTGATTACTAAACGTTGATCTCCTTTTTTCAATTTCAGAATTTTTATTGATTTAAAATGCAGAGAAGCTCAATGGGGATTGACTATGTTGAATTATTTTTTTGGAAAGTAAGTCTTGGATTTCCTTTTTACAATGCTCAGGAAGTTCATTGTTCATTTGGATTTGTTTGGCTTTGGTAGGGATATATCTTTCATCATATAAGTTTTTCATAAGGAATGTAGACAATATGTTATTTCCAACTCCAGAATGAAGTAGGTACTTCATCACATATTTGTGAATGAATTTTGGCTTTGAAAGATTTTATTTGACCTTGGATAGAAGGATCTTGGAGTTGTTTTTCTAACCATTGTTGGTCGACTTCTTCTTTCAAAACGTTAATTTGATTTTGTTTATATTTAAGAATATTAAGATTCTTTTGGACTGGAGATTGAGGAAATGGATCAAGATCGTCTGGATAAATTTTGTAGCATGAATGCCTTCATAAAGACCAAAAAATTGAAAGTAATTTCCAAAACATTCCAAGTCTTTAAAAAGTTTAAACTCGTTGGATTAGCATTCCAAGTCTTTTAAAAAAAGTTTAAATTCGGTGGAATTTCCAAGTGATTCAAACTAAGTGAGTAAATGTTAGGGTTTAAAAGATGTACATAAAAATTATAAACATAACATTTAAGGCTTCAATCTTAAATATCAAGTCATTCTTGATTACTTTAGTGAATAATCGAGCACGTATAAATATTTTAGGGTTCCTATTTTGTAGCACTATCACAATGAGTATAAGACATTAGATAGTAATATTAATGTTTGTTATACTAAAAATTGAGTTTGTAAGCCTATGAACTTATACTATTGATCGGCTTAAGCCCAGACCCAACAGATCTGACCTAGGTCCAGACCTATTGTTTTAATACCCAAATCTAATTAGGTTTGGACTCATGAATTATTAATATAATAATAATTGAGTTAAAAGACCCACTAAGACTCATTAGACTCATTCTGACCCACTAGAATTTGAAAGTCATAACAGACAACCGACTCTGACAAGGTTAAAAGCCACCGAGCCACCGTAGATGGAGGAAACAGGGAAAGTTCTCACCCATTTTAACAAGAAATTCATTATACATATGTTATCTAATCCATTTTGTCAGATTCGAAAGAGAATATTTTGTTTCTAATCAAGTGTCAGACCCTTGAATAAAGTTCATATAATTAGGAGGGAAAGGTAGTTATGTTAGTTAAACTAGCTGGTAAAGAAGGAGATTGATTTGGGGATTAGGGCTTGGTAATTGTAATTATTCAGCTTATTCCTTAAACGATGTCGTCCCATTAAATTACTTTAAGTCCCCAAAACGGTGCTGTTTTGGTTAGTCTATTTACTATAGATTAAATCTGCTCGGAATGGAAAGGGAAAGAAGTTGAATGCTCGAAATAGAAAGGAGAAGGAATTAAGATACTGAAATGCTCAAATTTGGAAGGATGCTCTCATCTCCACTTTTCATCTTCTAACAGTGCAGCAGCTTGGTGACATGGAGGGCAGGATCTTCATGGGGACTAGAACCCTAACTATAAATTGCTGAAAGAGGAGCATGAAAAAGCATTCAGAAAATATTCCCAAAAGTGGCAGCAGCCGACTCCTTTCTCTTGTGAGTTTATCTCTTCTTTTCTCCCTTGAATCTTTCACTCTATTCTTCCCCAGAACCTTTCCCTTTCTGTTACTGATTCGAAATGCTATTGCAGGAGTGGAGCTTGCTTTGCAGCTTTGGATGATATTAAAGTTTGCCTCTATTTCCCTTTTCATAAGTCCAGTTATTTACTTAGTATTTAGTGAGCTTAGAGGACTGTGATCCTACTGATTTTTTCTATTGATAGACTTGGAATTGGTGGAAATTATTTACTAAAATTGTTCATAATAGTACCTATCAATATATCAGTTTTGCCTTGAATACTATCTTGTTTGCCTGTTGGTTGAACTGAGGTCTTTTAACTGTTAAGAAAATAGTTCAATTTGAATCCATAGCTGTGTGAATCCTTTGGGATATCACAAATTGGTATCAGAGCATCAATCCTGTTCGACTGTGGAAAATGGCCAATATTAGATCACAAACTAGGGAGAGAGGATCTCAGGAATTGGTAGAGAGTGATAGATTAAAAAAATTGGAGAATGAAACTACAGAAATTCAGGGTCACATAGAAAGCCAAATGAAAACTTCAGATCTAGTCAGTCACACACTTAAGGAACATGATCAAAAGATTGATGTGCTGATAAAGGTTCAAGAAGGGATACATAGTAGGTTGGATGAGGTTATGGCTCAAATATCATTGCTGGCTAACACTGTAAGTGAGTCTAGGAGAGTGGATCTGGGAAAACAGCAGGACATGGGACAGTCTAGTGGGGTGAACATGGGTAGAACTCCCATGAACACACCAAATGCCGTGGAGTATGGCTATGCCAGGAATCCCATAGGAAACAGGAGAGAAGTGAGAATTGATTACAAAGCCCCAAAACTAGAGTTTCCAGTTTTTGATGGAACAGGAGCCAGAGAATGGAGGGGTAAGTGCCAAGATTATTTCAAATTGAATTATGTTGAAGAATGAGAGAAAATAACTTTGACTAAACTCAATTTTAGAAATAGGGCATATACTTGGGCAAGGGGAAGAGCTGCTACCCATCCCCAGGAAACTTGGGATCAATTTGCCTCAGCTGTTTGTAAGAGATTTGGGGAAGCTGATGAGAGGAAGCTTATGGAGGAGTTTAGTAGAATTAAACAAAAGGAAAGCATAGAGGAGCACATAGACAAGTTTGAAGAACTTAGGTCCATAGTCCTGACCCAAATGCCTCATGCAAATGAAGAATACTACATCTCTGTGTTTATGGGAGGATTAAAGGATGAACTTAAGCATATGATTAAGGTTTTTGAACTACATACTTTGGATGAAGTATGTGAGAAGACAATGCACTTACAAAAGACCTTAGAAGCCTTATCCAAGCCAACCAAAAAACCTTCTGCCCTGTTACCTTCTCCCAAATTGCAGTACTTCAACCCTAAAGTGTTGCTTAACACCAACTACAACAAGGGTAATTCTCTTATTGCTAAGAATCCAAACAAATAGCCAGTGGCTTTTAAGAGGTTGTTTGAAGGAGAGTATTAGATGAGAAAGGATAAAGGGCTTTGTTTTAGGTGTGGGGATAAGTTCAACCCAGGCTATATCTGTCCTAAAAGACAACTCAACATTGTAGTAGTGGAAGAAGTGGAGGAAGATGAGGATAGAAATGAATTCTTATTGTATAGCAGAGAGAGGCTGAAGAGGAAGGAGAGGAAGAGGAGGTGGCTGAAATCTCCCTTAATGCCATGACTGGGACATTGGGACAAAGTACTTTTAGGATTCCTAGATGGGTGAAAAAGAAAAGGGTGTCAATACTAATTGACACAGGAAGTACTAGTAGTTTTATTGATAGTAAACTGCTAAAGGAGCTCAAGCTGAAAGAATCCAACAATAGACCTATGAAAGTAACAATTGTCAATGGTACCTCCATGAGGAGCAATACTGTATGTAAGGATCTAGAATGGAAGATGGGGAAGGATATGTTCCTGCATGATCTGAGGGTTCTACCATTGGGAAGCAGTGATTTTATTTTGGGGTTAGACTGGTTTGAAAAGTATAGTCCCATACTTTTTGATTTCATAGAGGTCAGTCTAACTTTTAAGAAAGAAAGAAGAGAGGTGGTCTTACAAGGAGAGAATGATAGAGTAAAGATAATAGCAGCAAATGCTGAATCCATTTTGAAATCCCTGGAACAAGGAGACCAAGTGTATGTTGGTCAGCTATTTGCCACAGGCACTGAGGATGAATGAGTGATACCTGTGGAAGTAGCTCATGTGATTCAGGACTTTGAAGAAGTATTTGCAAAACCACAAGGACTGCCACCTTCAAGGGGACATGAGCATAAGATCATTTTAGTGGAAGGGAAGCAACCATTCAAGATAAGGCCATACAGGTATCCACATTTTCAGAAAACTGAAATAGAAAGGCTAGTGAAAGAAATGTTGGAAGAAGGCATCATCCAACCAAGCAACAGTCAATTTGCTTCTCCTGTGTTACTAGTTAAGAAAAAAGATGGATCATGGAGATTCTGTGTGGACTATAGGCAATTAAACAACATCACAGTCAAGGACAAGTTTCCCATACCAATCATAGATGAACTCCTTGATGAGCTACATGGGGCTAGTTATTTCACTAAGATTGACCTAAGATCAAGCTATTTTCAGATTAAGGTCAGTCCTGAAGATGTGCCTAAGACTGCTTTTAGGACACATCTAGGGTTATATGATTTCTTGGTAATGCCTTTTGGCCTCACCAATGGTCCTGCTACATTTCAAGCCTGGATGAATAAGGTTTTTGCACCTTTTCTCAGAAAATTTATTCTAGTGTTGTTTGATGACATTTTGGTTTACAGCCCAACCTTAGAGATATATCTGGAACACCTCAGAAGCATGTTTGAAGTACTGAAAGAACACCAGCTTTATGCTAAATTAATCAAATGTACTTTTGCTCAAAAGTAAGTGGAGTATTTAGGGCACATCATAAGTGGAGAAGGGGTTTCTGCAGACCCTACTAAAGTACAAGATATGATAAACTGGCCCCTCCCTAAGAACATCACTCAACTTAGGGGATTCCTGGGCTTGACAGGTTACTATAGAAGATTTGTGAAGGGATATGGCATAATCAGTAAACCTTTTTGCAAGATGCTGCAAAAAGGGGGATTCAGTTGGTCAGAAGAATCAAAAGAGGCATTTGAAAAGCTGAAGGCAGCCATGAGCTCAACTCCTGTGTTGACCATGCCTGATTGGAACAAACCTTTTGTCATTGAAATAGATGCTTCAGATGTAGGGATTGGAGCAGTCATCATGCAAGAGAAGAGACCAATTGCTTACTTAAGCAAGGCTATAGGCCCTAGACATAAAGAGTTGTCAGTATATGAAAAAGAACTGCTGGCTTTAGCCACTGCAGTGGGCAAATGGAGACATTATTTGGAAGGCAGCCATTTCATAATAAAGACAGATCACCAGAGCCTCAAGTTTCTCATGGAGCAAAGGGTGACAACCTCAGCTCAACAGAAGTGGACATCCAAATTAATGGGATTGGATTTTGAAATCCAATACAAGAAAGAAAGTGAGAACAAAGTGGCAGATGCCCTTTCAAGGAAGGAAGAAGTAAATGCTATGACTACTGTTAGCCCTAAGGGCGATCGAACTCGGTTTTTGATAATGGACAAACACTTGATGTTGTGTCTAATGTTTATATCTTTGTGATAGAATATCGGAACATATATTGGAAGCTCTAAGTACTTCAATCAAGCCATTGGTATCAAGATTCAAAGTTATTCAAGGCTTATCTTTCAAGATTGAAGATTGAAGACTTAGGTTTGGTTAGATTAGCTTTGTCTCTATAAGTCTTTATCTTATATAGCTCTAACCAAAGCTCTCATGAACATAAGCTCTACACTCTAGTCTTGCATGTTTTCATAAACACGTTTTCAAAAGGCTTAAGTTTCAAAATGATCTTTACATGTGTTCTTATCCAAAAAGCCTTTGATTTCATAGATAAGTCTTTTAGAAAAGTTTTCCAAGTGTTCTTACTTGTTACCTTTTAGGAAAACCTTTTAGACTTCAAAAGATTTCAAAACGTGTGAAAAATCAGCTTGGAAGTTCGGTCAACCGAGCTCAAGCTCGGATCAACCGAGCAAATACTGAGAGGTTTGATAGCTGGCTTCGGTCGACTTTTTGGCAGGTTCGGTCGACCTATGGTCTTGGTCGGTCGACCGACCTAGGCTTCGGCTCAACCGACCTTGGTTCGGTCAACCGAGGTCCTTTGACGGTCTACCGAGGTGCACTGTTACTAGCCGTTTTTCTGACCGTTGGAGACTCGATTTTCAGCCTATTTTGAAATGTATATATACTCCAAAGCTAGAGAATCATTCTAAGACTTGTACATACATTTTACATTGATATCTTATCAAGTCTAAACACTTTCAAAGCAAAATACTCTTCATCTCTATGATCTAAATCATTCAAGAGTATTCTTTCAAAAGCAAGACAAAGAGTGTGCTTCATATGTTCAAGAGCTAAAATTGTTTGTGCTTCAAAGGTATACATTCTCACTTCTAAGAGTGATCAATCTTTGTATTTAAACATTTCATTCCCTTTCTAAGTGATTTGGTAATTCTTGTAAAAGTCCTACTTTGTGTGGGCAATTTGTAAAGTCATACTTTGTGTGGGCAATTTGTAAAGTCCTACTTAGTGTGGGCAAGTTCTTAGTGAGCTTTTGTATTGTGGTTGTGTTGTAAAACTCTTAGTGAGTTAGCCACATTTGTAAACATTCTTCTTAGTGAAGTTGTTTGAAATCCTTGGGTGCGGCTCAAGGTAGTGGATGTAGATTCTAAGTGAATCGAACCACTCTAAATCCTTTGTCTTGTTATTGGGTTTTGCTTTAGCTTTTATTCTTCTTGCTCAAACTTCCAATAGCTTTGCAAAGATTCGAAAAAGATAGCAAGTTTAGTTAAAACCCAATTCACCCCCCTCTTGTGTTTTACAACTACTGTATCTCCTACATGGATGAAAGAGGTCATTACCAGCTATGATGGTGATAAGGAAGCCCAGAGGATTATTGCTGAAGTGCTGGTAAATCCAACAAGTCAACCATAATGGACCTATAAGAATGAGATTATTTACAAGCAGAAAAGGATCTATTTGGGAACTAAAGGGGGCATAAGGGATAAAATCATACTATAATTGCATGCCACACAACAAGGTGGGCATTCTGGCATGCAAGCTAGTTACCAAAGGGCCAGACAGTTTTTTTATTGGTCTGCAATGAAGAGACACATCCAAGACATGATCAGACAATGTGATGTGTGCCAGAAGAACAAGGATGAGAAGCTGGCATACCCAGGACTTCTACAGCCCTTACCTATCCCTCAGAAGTCATGGAGTCACATTTCCATGGACTTCATTGAGGGGTTGCCTAAATCTGGGGAAAAGACACTATACTAGTAGTGGTTGATAGACTTACTAGATATAGTCATTTTATTGCCCTCTCACACCCCTATACAGCAGCTACATTAGCAAATACCTTTCTGGATCAAGTCTACAAGCTTCATGGCTTACCAGAGAGCATTGTGACTGACAGAGATAAGATTTTCACCCGCAATTTTTGGCAGAGTCTATTCAAGAGTTTGGGAACACAGTTGAGCATGTCAACTGCATATCATCCCCAAACTGATGGGATGACAGAAAGAGTGAATCAAACTCTTGAAATGTTTTTGAGATGTTTTTGCAGTCACAAGCCTAACAAGTGGAAGGAGTGGCTGGCTTTGGCTGAATGGTGGTATAACCCACCTATCACACTGCAATTCAGATGCCACCTTTTGAGGCTGTCTATGGGTACAAACCCCCTCTTTTAGCTTTGGGACCCTATGAGACAGGAAGTAATGCAGCTGTGAAGGACTATTTGGAGGAAAGAAAAAAAATGGAAGGGCTACTGCAAGAAAACATACAAAAAGTACATGAGAGAATGAAATATTATGCAGACAAAGGAAGAACTGAAAGAGAATTTTCAGTTGGGAGATTGGGTCTATCTCAAACTGCAGCCTTACAGACAAACTTCAGTAGCCATAATAAAGAATTGGAAGCTGTCATCTAAGTACTTTGGGCCATACCAGATATTACAAAAAATGGGCAAGGTAGCTTATAAGTTGTCATTACCTGAAAATTCTCTTATCCATCCAGTTTTTCATGTTAGCTTGTTGAAGAAAAAGATTGGGGAAAACAAGGTGGCAAGCACATAGTTGCCTTACATTGGAGCAGATGGGCAACCTAGAGTAATGCCAACAGCAGTACTTGACAGAAGACTATTCAAAAAGGGAAACAAGGCAGCGGTGAAATGGCTAGTGCAATGGGATAACTTGCCTATGGAAGAAGCTACCTGGGAAGAGGCTGAGTTCATGGAGAAGCAATTCCCAGAATTTAAGCCTTGAGACAAGGCTGATTTTAAGAGGAAGAGAGTGTCAGGCCCTTGAATAAAGTTCATATAATTAGGAGGGAAAGGTAGTTATGTTAGTTAAACTAGCTGGTAAAGAAGGAGATTGATTTGGGGATTAGGGCTTGGTAATTGTAATTATTCAGCCTATTCCTTAAACGATGTCGTCCCCATTAAATTACTTTAAGTCCCCAAAACGGTGCTGTTTTGGTTAGTCTATTTACTATAGATTAAATCTGCTCGAAATGGAAAGGGAAAGAAGTTGAATGCTCGAAATAGAAAGGAGAAGGAATTAAGATACTGAAATGCTCAAATTTGGAAGGATGCTCTCATCTCCACTTTTCATCTTCTGACAGTGCAGCAGCTTGGTGACATGGAGGGCAGGATCTTCATGGGGACTAGAACCCTAACTATAAATTGCTGAAAGAGGAGCATGAAAAAACATTCCGAAAATATTCCGAAAAGTGGCAGCAGCCGACTCCTTTCTCTTGTGAGTTTATCTCTTCTTTTCTCCCTTGAATCTTTCACTCTATTCTTCCCCAGAACCTTTCCCTTTCTGTTAATGATTCGAAATGCTATTGCAGGATTGGAGCTTGCTTTGCAGCTTTGGATGATATTAAAGTTTGCCTCTATTTCCCTTTTCATAAGTCCAGTTATTTACTTAGTATTTAGTGAGCTTAGAGGACTGTGATCCTACTAATTTTTGCTATTGACAGACTTGGAATTGGTGGAAATTATTTACTGAAATTGTTCATATTATTACCTATCAATATATCAGTTTTGCCTTGAATACTATCTTGTTTGCCTGTTGGTTGAATTGAGGTCTTTTAACTGTTAAGAAAAGAGTTCAGTTTGAATCCATAGCTGTGTGAATCCTTTGGGATATCACATCAAAGAAGTACCCGCAACTTTTTCTCTCTTCCTCCCCTCTTTTCTCTCTGCAACTTTTTCCTCCTCTTTGTAAGTCTTTTGTTTACTTTTTCTACTGGCAGGATCTGGCCATTGGCTCTGGCCAATGATTGGATCTTGGTCAGTTAACTTTATTTATTACTTTTCTTCGGGTATTATACCTCTATTTTGTACCACAAATTATATGAAACTTTTTTCAAAATATTTTTCTTCAAGATTCAAGACACAGAAGTTAGATCTGTCTCAAATCTTCACAGATCTAGACTTTTTTTCTATATTTCTAGGAGGATTCGTTCAACCCGGATTTGATCTGGACCCTTTATCAACTTTCTACATCTTCCCGAGGCAATTTGTAGTACGGTTGATACGCTCATGGTCCTATAAATTGTCGATCCCTACGGAAGATGTTGAAAGTGATATTCTCCTGTCTCTGTGGTTCAAGTATTGCGATGAAGATGATGCAAATAAGAAGATTATGTATTTGTTTAGCTTGAATTAATTGCCATTTTGGTCATCAACATACTTTCGCGCAGCCAATTTCATCCTTTTTCTTTTCTTTTTTTTAACTTTTTTGGTCATCAATTTATTTTCAAACAGCCACTTTCATCCCTTTTATTTTCAAACAGCCACTTTCATCCCCAACTGTTTTACGAGCAGCCATTTTGGTCATCAAATTATTTTCTAGCAGCTACTTTCATCCCTTTTATTTTTAAAACAGCTACTTTCATCTCAATTGTTTCTGAGCGACCATTTTGGTCATCAAATTATTTTCTAGCACCACTTTCATCATTAAATAAGTATTTTTAAAAAGGATGAAAGTGGTGCTATAAATAATTGGATGACCAAAATAGCTACTCATGAAAACAGATTGAGATGAAAGTAATAAAAAGATTAAAAGGGATGAAAGTGACTGTTTTAAATAAATTGATGACCAAAAAAAGATAAAAAAAAGAAAAAAGGATAAAATTGACCGGTATGTTGATGACCAAAATGGCAATTAATTCGCTGAACTTTACTACGTTTTTATATTAAGATATTTCCTAACCATCCAAGTTTTCTTGGATGTGGTTTTTCATATCATGGTTTTTCAAATTATCAGTATAACTTTTATTTTCTTGTATTTTTAGATTTTTTCTTTTGATTATTTATTAGCTAATTATCTTGTGATTAATGAAAAATTTCTTATTCAGCAAAAAAAAAAAAAAGTACCCTTTTATCATAATCCAAAAAGTTTCATATTCTTAAAAAATTGGATAGAAAAATATTATCAAAGAAGTGACGACGGCCGAATTAACGCAGTCAGAGCTCTCTTCACTAAATCTCCTTCCACGGTTCCAATTCTCACCAACGAATTCGTCATCGCCGATCTCGGAGAGGAGAAACAACGATTGAACGGTACGGAGAGGCGGAGAAGCGAACAGATGGCCTTGGTGATATGGATCTGCATAAATTGACCCAAGTTGGAGAAGCGGATTGGGTCATGAAGGTACTAGACTCGGGTCTGGATACAAAGCAGTGGCGGAGCCAGGAATTTGTCATAGGAGGGCGAATTTTTTACTGAAATTTTTTAGGGGATGCGAAATACAATATTTATAAGAAAATATCACAAAATTAATTTTTTTTCTATAAATGATGTATTACAAAATATTCTTACCCGGAATTTGTTATTTATAAAGATCTTAGGTTTTCTAATTGATCTTTTCAGAAGAAAAAATAAATGTAATAGTTCTAAAGTTACAAGAAATTTCGAAAATAAAAGTTTGTTTTGAAAGCACACAGGCCGATTTATTTTATTTTTTTGTAAGTTGCAAAATTGATCCATTATCCTTAAAATATCTAGTCACACACTCGACCATCAGACTATTATCTAGTGACATTTTATTTCGTTTTTGAGAAAAGAAAAAAGGGCATATCCGTTCGTTTTGTTTTTTTCTCCTTCTTTTGAAAGCATACTACCTGTCTATGTTATCCGGACTCTTTGTTGTGGTTGCTGCACCCGTGTTCGACACGATGCGACATGTGTGTTGGTATCTCCTTATCGGATGTGGTAAACATTATTGGATACTTTGATGGAGACTAAGTGCATCTCCAATGGTGATCTTCCACATCCTGCCTATAGTGAGGAGGATATTAGAGGTCTAATTCCCTTTACAAAAGGTAGTTAATTCGTCAATTTCCTTGTATGCCCCTAATTATTTCCGTATCCACGTACTCGAGTCCGAGTTCCTAGAATTGTCTTCGTGTCCTTACTTTTAGAGGTATAAACACCTTACACTTAGATATATACGCACATCCAACACTCGTATGCGAGTCCAGGTAACATAGGTACTAGTGCTTCTTGAAGCATTTTAATAAATCAACTTTCTTTTATAATAATGGTTTTATTACTCCTTAGATGCCATGTCTAAGTTTACTAATTACAATAAAAACTTCCTATAAGAATATCTTAGGGAGTAAGAAAAAAATTTACTATATTAAATAGAGTTTTATATAAAAAAAAATTAAATTTTCAAATTTTAATTTACATACATTACATCAAATATGTACATGGTTTTTAGTAAAACGTTTACATTTAACTTGAAAAACGCAAAGAATTTCTATACATGTATAAATACTAAGTATAGTATGACATTAATTTTCATTAAGTAGATATAATAAAGTCGAAACTTAAAGTAAGTTAACAATGACACCCGAGTTTGAAAAATGAATTCAACTCACTGAAAAAATTGATATATATATATATATATATATATATATATATATTGTTAGCCCGAAGGGTAAAGTGATTGTAAAACACAAGAGGGGGGGGGGGGGGGTGAATTGGGTTTTAACTAATCTTGTAAACTTTTCCGATTCTTTGCAATGCTAATGTAAGTTTGAGCAAGATAAGCAATAGCAAAACAAAACCCAATAACAAGACAAAGGATTTAGAGTGGTTCGATTCACTTAGAATCTACATCCACTACCTTGAGCCGCACCCAAGGATTTCAAACAACTTCACTAAGAAGAATGTTTACAAATGTGGCTAACTCACTAAGAGTTTTACAACACAACCACAATACAAAAGCTCACTAAGAACTTGCCCACACTAAGTAGGACTTTACAAATTGCCCACACAAAGTAGGACTTTTACAAGAATTACCCAATCACTTAGAAAGGGAATTAAATGTTTAAAGAACAAGGTTGATCACTCTTATAAGTGAGAAATATACCTTTGAAGTACAAGAATGTTTAAGCTCTTTTGAACATATGAATTCCACTCTTTGTCTTGCTTTTGAAAGATTGCTCTTGAATGATTTATATCATAGAAATGAAGAGCATTTACTTTGTGAGTGTTTAGACTTGATAAGAAATCAAGGTAAAATGTATTTGCAAGTCTTAGAATGATTCTCTAGCTTTGGAGTATATATACATTTCAAAATAGGCTGAAAATCGAGTCTCCAACGGTCAAATAACGGCTAGAAATCGCAGAGTTCGGTTGACCGAACAAAGCACCTCGGATGACCGAGGCCAACTTCGGATCCACCTTAACCAGGGTCGGTCGACCGACCTCCCCTATGGTCGACCGAACCACACTTTCAACCCTCTCAGTTTCTGCTTGGTTGATCCGAGCTTGAGCTCGGTTGACCGAACTTCCAAGCTGATTTTTCATACGTTTTGAAATCTTTTGAAGTCTTTTGAAGTCTAAAAGGTTTTCCTAAAAGGTAACAAGTAAGAACACTTGGAAAACCATTTTAAAGGACTTAGACTTAGAAAACAAAGGCTTTTAAGATACGAACACATTTAAGAATCATTTCAAAAACTAAGCCTTTTGAAAACGTGTTTGTGTGCATGCAAGACTAGAGTGTAGAGCTTATGTTCATGAGAGCTTTGGTTAGAGCTTATAAGATATCGACTTATAGAGACAAAGCTAATCTAACCAAACCTAAGTCTTCAATCTTCAATCTTGATAAATGAGCCTTGAATAACTTTGAATCTTGATACCAATGACTTGATTGAAGTACTTAGAGCTTCCATAATGAGTTCCGATATTCTATCACAAAGATATAAAACATTAGACACAACATCAAGTGTTTGTCCATTATCAAAAACCGAGTTCGATCGCCCTTAGGGCTAACAATCTCCCCCTTTTTGATTATGACAAACTTTGATGTAATTAGATAGGATATGGACAATTTTAAGTACAAGGAAGCATGGCAAAAGGATATAAGAACAAATAAGTGTAAAGCTAAGTGCTTGTAAGATAAACCAAGATAGAACGAGAAACATAAGCGCTAGCATGTTAAGTTCTTTTGCCATATACATTAGGGACTCTTTGAAGAGCCCTATTTCCCAACCAACCTCCTTGCCTCCTTCCTTCCATAAAATAGCTTTCTTGTGTGTAATATACATACCTACATTTACACAAGAAGCTTACTTACCATTTTCATCAATGTCGATGTGAGTGCTAAGGATCCTATTACAAAGAACATGCTCACACAAACATTAGAACTATCAATGGTTTGTTATCATCAAAACAACATAGGATATTTTGCCCTTCGGGCTAACAATCTCCCCCTTTTTGATGATGACAAAACATTGATGCAAATGGGAATAATATGCAAAAATAAGATACCAAATGTATGCATGAGATAAGGATATTAAGGATCCAGACAAGTAGAATCTTTTCAAAAAATATTCTACTCCCCCTATATAAAAGAATCCCTTATCTCTCCCATTTTGCAAGTTCTAAGCTTTCTCCTTTTGTAAATTACTTCTCTTGGCACATTTGCAACACTAAAAATTCTCCCTCTTTTTGTCAAAATCAAAAAGGGATATCAGAGCGCCAATAAGAAAAGCATTTCAACGAAAAGTAAAGATTAATTATGGAGAAGCTTGATGAAATTTAATAATCCTCCCCAAATAAAGAAAAAACTTAAAAACCATGGAGAATCATGATGGTCTAATAGATTGATAAGATAAGAACCAAAAGATCAAACCTAAAGACCAAAAAAAATTTTGAAGAAGGATTACTTAGGAATAAGCTTGGTTGATTTCTAAAAAACAAGGAGTCCATAATAACACATAAAACAAAAGATGGTCATGTATGGCTCAAAAAGAATATCAACCTAAGCTAAAAACAAAGGAGATAAGGAATATAACCTTAAGCACAATCTCCCCGTTTATCAAACATACGATGTTAGCTATTTGAGATAAAACCAAGTTTGATACCAATTGACCAATTGTAAAACAAGATACCAATTGTAAATATAGCCAATTGTAAAACACGTTTGAAAATATAGCTAACAAAGTACTAGTGGAAGTGATACCATGAATTCATAAGATAAGCACATGTATCACAACCAAAAGAAGTAGAGGAAGTGTAAGATAACACTATGAGTACATTCCTCTAACAAGTTAATGGTTAGCTAAATGAGTGTAGCAACTCTTAAAGTGATACTAACCAAAAACTATAATGAGATCACAATGGATAAGAAAATGAAGAATATGATCTCAAAGTTATTGAGGTAGAATATATGTGATACCAATTGAAGACAAAAACAATTATAAACTTCCAAAATAACTTACACAAGTTGGCTATAAGAGTTGAAAGATGAAAAGCAAGCCAACACGTGATGTGATGATGTAAAATAAGAACAATTGAGCATACATCACATATTGAGTTTATATCCTAAGTCAAGCATCTAGACGATCAACCACATAAGATTAATGCTATAGACTCGAATATAAACACAACCCCTATATGCAATGAAGATCAAGTAAAAACAGAGCATAGCATATACAAACTCCCCCAAAGCATAAGACACTAAATAAAAGAGGGGAGGGGGTCGTAGTTGAACACAAAACAATGATCACCTACAAGAGATGAGTTAAGCCTTGTACCTCAATGCTCTTAGAGCTTGAACTTCTTACCATTTTGGTTGATCTTCTTTATCAACAAGTCCATAGAGGCCTTTTGTGTGATCATTATCTTTTGAAGCTCATATAGAGGTTGACATGTGATTGCTCCATTTTCTTTGTTGTTCATCCTTGATTGATGAGATGAAAGCAATCTCCTCTTCTATTAATGACAAGTGTAGAGTCATCATTGATGGGTGACTTTTCTTTTCTTGATGAACCCTCTACAATCTTGTAATCCTTAGCATTTGACTCTTTTCTTGGAGTCTTAGCTCACTTGTGCCATTCCTTGTAGTTAATATCTTCTTCTTGAAACTTAGAACTCTTTGTTACCTACAAGGAATTCTTGAGAACTAATGTGGTACCTTTTCAAAGGTCCTTCATGATTAGCTCAATATCTCAAGTGACACATATATGCATAAGGATCATGCAAATCAAAAACCAAGACAACTAGATGGATTCTTAATTGAATAAGACATGACAAAACAAGAATCAATCAAGTTGCATATGCTACATCTCATAGATACCTTAGCTAAATAAACATGAACAATAAAGAACATGTTAAAGGTTATCTATATGAATATAACATTCAAGAATGTGAGATGCAACATATATAAGAGCAAGCATGTATATATATCAAAAACACTTAAACACATTAATTAAAGTGTTAAGAGAAAGTAATTTTGATACCTTTGTTTTCTTACCAAGTGATGAAGACATTGTTTTGACACTTTGGCTCTTGTCATCACTTGATGCTTTGCTCTTTGTATCTAACTAACTTGGTTCTCCAATTGATTAACATTTGAGCTTTGAGAATCCAAGTTTTAAGGAGTGCTTTTGAATTTCCTCTTTTGGCACATCTCCTTTTACTTCTCCCCAATGCCACTTCTCCTCGAATCAAGTCCATTGAAGCTTTGTGGCATACATCTAACTTATAAGAACCTATAAGATCAAGGGAAGAGTAGCTTTTGGTACCCACTTTTGTTTGGGTCCATGGGGGTTAATTGAAATACGTTTAACTTTCCAAATAGTTTTTACCCCTTTTTCAATCTTCTTCTTAACATGGCATCTAGCATTAGTATGACCATGTTTTCCACAATATGTGCAACAAATGTGTGGCTTAGAAGAATTGTGAACATGCTCAAGATATCTAATATGCCTATGTGAAGTACTAGCATGCACAAAGTGATTCTTAGGCAACTTAGAAGAACTAGCATGATCAATGTGATTAGCATTATAACCAAGACCATGCTTATCATGTGAAGCACGTTGCATATCAAGAATATGATCAAGATCTTTTGATCCTTTGGAGAACTTATCAACAAGTAAAGTGAGCTCATCAACTTTGTTTTTCAAACTATCAAACTCAACAAGTTTGCATTCAAGAGAAGATAATTGATCATATGCTTCTAAATACTTTAATGAAGAAGAGTTGCATGTAGCAATAAGTTTTTCATTTTCGATTTTCATGCAATCAACCTCATCACAAAGCTTTTTTTTTTATCAACAAGCAAAGATTCAATTTTAAACTTCATGGCTTTGTTTTGCTTTGCACAATTTTTCAATTGATCATACATATTACATAAGAGTTCATTAGGATCATCCTCATCATCATCATCATTATCATTATAAGAATTTGAAGGGGAGGGAGAAAGATGTACCTCATTACCAAAAGCCATGAAGCAAACATTTGCATTTTCATCTTCTTCTTCATCACCACTCCCTTCTTGATCCCATGTGCTTAGCATGCCCTTGAAATTCTTTGATTTAAAGAATTTTTTCTTTTTGTATTCCTTGGGCTCTTTTTCTTTGGTGGCGGGGCATTCTCCTATGAGATGTTGATCACTTCCACATTCATAGCATTTCATCCCATGAGGATTTTGTTTTCTTCTATTTTGGAAGTGTTCTCTTCCTTTCCCGGAAAACATTTTCTTCATGCGCTTTACCACCAAATCCATGGTCTCATCATCAAAGTTGATGTCTTCTTCATCACTTGAATCATTGGATTCATCAAGAATAGCCTTTAAAGCACCACTCATTTTTGCCTTTTCAAGATGCTCATTCTTTTTGTGTGTGAGCTCATAAGTGAGAAGAGAACCAATGAGCTCCTCCGTGGGATAAGTCTTCAAGTTCTTTGCTTCTTCAATAACAAGAGCTTTTCCTTCCCAGCTTTTAGGAAGTGAGTTGAGAATCTTCCTATTCATTTCACCCATTGTGTATTCCTTTCCATAAGATCTCAACCCATTGACAACATTTGTGAACCTAGTGTTCATCTCATTTATAGTTTCATTTGTCTTCATAGAGAAAAGCTCATATTCCCTCACAAGCATGTTGAGCTTTGATTCCTTGACTTGATTAGTCCCCTCATGGGTGACTTCTAATGATTTCCACATCTTGTGAGCGGATTTGCTTCCACGTACCCGATTGTACTCTTCCGGATTAAGAGCACAACTAATGATGTTCATAGCTCGATAATTGAGAGTCATTTTCTTGGATTCATCTTGCTTAAGCTCATTGTCCAATTTTGCAACTTGAACACCATCTACCTCTTTCATAGGAACATAAGGACCTTCTTCAAAAATCTTCCATAAGGAGTAGTCTATAGAGCACACATAGATTTTGAAACGGTCTTTCCAAGCATTGAAATTATTTCCATCAAAGAGAGGTGGTCTATTTGTGGAAGATCCCTCTTGGTAGGCTAAAGCGGAACAACCGGCCATTAATCTTTTCTTCAAGCGATTAAGCTAAAGATGAAGACGAGGCTCTGATACCAATTGTAAAACACAAGAGGGGGGGTGAATTGGGTTTTAACTAATCTTGTAAACTTTTCCGATTCTTTGCAATGCTAATGTAAGTTTGAGCAAGATAAGCAATAGCAAAACAAAACCCAATAACAAGACAAAGGATTTAGAGTGGTTCGATTCACTTAGAATCTACATCCACTACCTTGAGCCACACCCAAGGATTTCAAACAACTTCACTAAGAAGAATGTTTACAAATGTGGCTAACTCACTAAGAGTTTTACAACACAACCACAATACAAAAGCTCACTAAGAACTTGCCCACACTAAGTAGGACTTTACAAATTGCCCACACAAAGTAGGACTTTTACAAGAATTACCCAATCACTTAGAAAGGGAATTAAATGTTTAAAGAACAAGGTTGATCACTCTTATAAGTGAGAAATATACCTTTGAAGTACAAGAATGTTTAAGCTCTTTTGAACATATGAATTCCATTCTTTGTCTTGCTTTTGAAAGATTGCTCTTGAATGATTTATATCATAGAAATGAAGAGCATTTACTTTGTGAGTATTTAGACTTGATAAGAAATCAAGGTAAAATGTATTTGCAAGTCTTAGAATGATTCTCTAGCTTTGGAGTATATGTACATTTCAAAATAGGCTGAAAATCGAGTCTCCAACGGTCAAATAACGGCTAGAAATCGCAGAGTTCGGTTGACCGAACAGAGCACCTCGGATGACCGAGGCCAACTTCGGATCCACCTTAACCAGGGTCGGTCGACCGACCTCCCCTATGGTCGACCGAACCACACTTTCAACCCTCTCAGTTTCTGCTCGGTTGATCCGAGCTTGAGCTCGGTTGACCGAACTTCCAAGCTGATTTTTCACACGTTTTGAAATCTTTTGAAGTCTTTTGAAGTCTAAAAGGTTTTCCTAAAAGGTAACAAGTAAGAACACTTGGAAAACCATTTTAAAGGACTTAGACTTAGAAAACAAAGGCTTTTAAGATACAAACACATTTAAGAATCATTTCGAAAACTAAGCCTTTTGAAAACGTGTTTGTGTGCATGCAAGACTAGAGTGTAGAGCTTATGTTCATGAGAGATTTGGTTAGAGCTTATAAGATATCGACTTATAGAGACAAAGCTAATCTAACCAAACCTAAGTCTTCAATCTTCAATCTTCAATCTTGATAAATGAGCCTTGAATAACTTTGAATCTTGATACCAATGACTTGATTGAAGTACTTAGAGCTTCCATAATGAGTTCCGATATTCTATCACAAAGATATAAAACATTAGACACAACATCAAGTGTTTGTCCATTATAAAAAACCGAGTTCGATCGCCCTTAGGGCTAACAGTGATCAATCTTGTTTTGATGATAACAAACCATTGATAATTCTAATGTTTGTGTGAGCATGTTCTTAATGATAGGATCCTTACGACTCACACCAACATTGATGAAAATGGTAAGTTAGCTTCTTCTATCAACCAAAGGTATGATCACACACACAAGGAAGCTACACATTGCAAGACTCCATAGCACAAGCATGAAGTCAATCCACGTGCTATGGAAGTACTTGCAAAATCAAGGAAGAAGGAAGATCAACATGTCAAGAGCTACTATATCCATCAAGTAAAGAATCAAGTGGTAGACTCATTGACAAGAAGAAGTGTGAAGTCCAATAATCTACATCAAGAATACAAGAAGACTTCAACACTCAAGAAGATGTTGATCAAAGGCTTCAAGTCCAAACTCCAAGAAGAATGAACTTGAAGACCTTAGAAAGATTAGTCAAAAGTTATATGTAAACCTTTGAGACTAATCTTTCCTTTGAGAATACTAGGATATAAGATTGTTTAATGCTCAACATTGCATGTTTTCAAAACCTCATGTTTTACTTTGTTCATTATTTTAAAAGGTTTTTGAAAACTAGTTGGTCAATGCCTAAGTACTTTAAAATGTGTTTTATATCTTTACAAAACACTTAGGCATGTGCATGAGAACGTTAGAAACTCAACTAAGTGTAAAAAACCACTTTGTGTTCACTCTCCGGTTGACTTAGGCTTAACCTCGGAAGACCTGAGATGTTCGGCCGACCGACAATGTTGATCCAGTCGACCAGTTGGTTTTTGTCCTTATCTGAGTTTTGAATGATCCAATGCTCCAACTGCTATATTCTATCCGGACGACCGAGTTTCAGGTAGGTCGACTGATATTTGCTTCTGTAGTCCTGACCACTCTTATGCGGTCGACCGAGATAGAGACAGTAGGTCTTCAACCTTTGTTTTAAGGTACTTTGGTCGACCAACTGTCTAGTAGTGGTCGACCGGAGCTGTCAATTCAAGGCCAATATTATAGATGTTGTGACCAACAAATCTAGTGTGTTCTTGGCATATACAAAGATTTCAAAGCTGGTTTTTTTTATAACAAATCAAGCCATAAGAGGGTATATGCATATACACTTTCTATATACATAAGTAAACACTTTTGTGCTTAATTTCCAAATCATTCAAAGCATTTGTGTTGAGTTTAAACTTCATCTAGCCTTTTATTCTCAGAGAGTGATTAGATCTTAAATTGTAAATTTATTCCAAGAGGGAATTCTTTTTAGTGAGCTAAATTGTAAATCTCCTTAGAAAGAGATCGGCTACCCTTTCTTCTCATTAGTTGAGAACTAGTTCTTTGTGAGCTAGCAAAAATATCTTAGAGAACTTTAATCTTGGTCAATGTTTGAAAGTCGTAAGAGTAGACACAAGACCTCTTTGTGAGGCAAACACTTTTTGTGAGTGGAGACTTCTTAGTGAAGCAAAAAGTCCTAAAAGTAGGCACAAGTCCTCTTTGCGAGGACAAACACTCTTAGCGAGTGGAGTCTTCTTTGTGAAGCAAAAGTCCTCATTTGTTGAGGCAATTGTAAAAGGTAGAACCCACCTTGCATTGGTTACAAAGGGTATTCGTTAGTGGATGTTGAAATCCTTGGGGATTGCCCTAAGGTAGTGGATGTAGATTCTTTGTGAATCGAACTACTATAAATCCTTGTGTTAGTTTTTCTGTCCCTTAAACTCCTTACTTTATATAGTTCATGAATTTCCATAACTTATATACTTGATTACATAAACTATTTGCGTAGGATAGAAATCAACACATCCTTCCTTACTTTATAAAATTGCTTCACTTAAGTCATCTAAGTTGCCTTGATCATAATTGAATCACCTTATGTGCTTAAACAACATACTTGTTGTTAAGGTGAACACTTAGGCAAAAGAAGTTTTAGAAAAGGTTAAAAAGTTTTTAAGAACCTAATTCACCCCCTCTTAGGTTCTATACCCTCAAATGGTATTTCATATATATATATATATATATATATATATATATATATATATATATATATATATATATATATATATATACACACACACACTAGCGTAATGACCCAGTGCTATTCGGGGAACAAATTTAATTGTTAAGAAAATATTAAATAGCATAAAAGTGAAAAATGATACTCTACACTGATATTTTTGTTTGGTTTTTCAAACCTACCTATATAGAAGAAAAAAAACAAATGTAAGAATTTTGTATTTATATGCAAAATATCAAAAAAGAATATTCTTTCAATGATTTCTCAAGGTCGGCGTTGTAAGTTTTCTTGAATAAATTAACGGTTTAAATGAACCATTCAAAAACAAATAAACTACTTCTCTCCAATTTATTGGGGAAAATTACAAGTAATTTAATGATACGATAAGAATTAAATGACTCGATCAGCTAAAGTTTATTTTTTTATTTTTTTACCCTTTTAATGAAAAAAGTTTGGTGAGAAGTTCGCATGCGAGTTCAACAGGAAACTAAATGGTTCGGTAAACTAATTTTCTTTGAAAAAAAACTTTGATTGTTGGAATAAAAAAGTTAAAAAGAAAATTAAAATTTTCACTCAATTTAATAGTCTAAAAAGTAAATCAACAAAGTCATTGATTAAAAATTCCACCCACTACCTTTATTTATAATGTCTTCAAATTTCAAAAAAATTATACACTTTAGATGTGGGTGGTGTCTTGAATAATATTGAAAAAAGTAAAAGAAAATATTTGAATAGAAAAAATATTAAAATATATAATTTAATTTGAATTGGTCGAATATGAACTATCCGAAAAGCAAATAAAGTCCGCCTCTCAAATTCATTAGGGAAATTCCAATTCAGTTAATGATGCGATAAGAATTAAATGACTCGATTAACTAAAGTTTCTTTTTTTTTATTTTTGACCCTTTTAATGAAAAAGTTTAGTGATCAGGTTTGATTGCCGCGGGTTCAACAGAAAACTAAATGGTTAGGTAAACCAATTTTTTTTGAAATAAAAAACTTTTATTGTTGGAATGAAAAAATATAAAAACAAGTTAGGTTTTTTTCTTTTTTTTGGTTTTTTGCTGAATAAGAAATTTTCCATTAATCACAAAATCACAGCATCTTCATCGCAATACTTGAACCACAGAGACAGGGGAATATCACTTTCAACATCTTCCGTAGGGATCGACAATTTATAGGACCATGGGCGTATCAACCGTCCTACAAATTGCCTCGGGAAGATGTAGAAAGTTGATAAAGGGCCCAAATCAAGTCCGGGTTGAACGAATCCTCCTAAAAACATAGAAACAAAAGTCTAGGTCTGTGAAGATATGAGACAGATATAACATCCGTGTCTTGAACCTTGAAGAAAAATACTTTGAAAAAAGTTTCATATGATTTGTGGTACAAAATAGAGGTATAAAGCCCGAAGAAAAGTAATAAATAAAGTTAACTGGCCAGTATCCGATCATTGGCCGGATCCGGCCAGCAGAAAAAGCAAACAAGAGACTTGCAGAGAGGAGGGAAAAAAATTTGCTGAGAGAAAAGATGGGAGGAAGAGGACAAATATGTTTGTCACCAAATTTTATGGACTAAAAAACAACTCAACCAATTAATTCAATTAAAAATTATGCTCAAACCATTTATTTATAATGTTGTCAAATTTAAAAAAACTCTATACACTTTCGATCTGCGATTTTGAATAATATTGAAAAAATAAAATTAGAAAATTAGAATAGAAAAAATAAAAAGTAAAACCATTAAAAATACTAAAATATATAATCTAATTTGAATAAGTCTAATATGAACCTTCTAAAAAGAAAAAATGTATGTCTTTCCAATTCATAGGACAAATTGCAACTCAGTTAATGATACGATAAGAATTAAATGTTCAATCAACTAAATTTTGTTTTTTAAAATTTTGACTCTTTAATGAAAAAGGCTCAGTGAGGAGGCTCACCTGTGGGTTTAACAGAAAACTAAATGGTTCGTTATACTAATTTAATTCTTATCGTATCTGAATTTGAATAACAGATGGAAAGTAGAATTTAACTTAAACTACTAATCAATAAAACAATGTGAGATTAATAAAAATTAAAATTAAAAGTGAGGGGTTGGTTATGAATTTGTGCAAGTGGAATAATTAATATTTTCTTGATTTATTTCAAACATTTAATATTTTCTAAAAATTAATTAGAAAACTCTTTAAGCTAGTGAATTTAGATTAGATTGAGAGTTTAAAACTGAAAAGTGTGTTCAAGATTATGAGAAAAAAGTTAGGATTGTAGAGATATTTGGGTAAGTAATTTGATATTTAAATTTTTTTAAGATAATAATTAGTTTTGAATTAATTTAATTAATCGAAATTTATCTCAACCAATCAAGTTTTTGTATAGTAATTAAGAGTTAGAAAATTCGAGAAATTTGGGTTAGAGTTTTGAAGATTTCTGATTGGTTAAAACTTGAAAACATGTTCTGTAAATATTGATTATGAAAAAATATTTTAAACCAATGATTTTTTTTTATAATAAAATAATTTAAAGTGTTAAGATTTTTATAAACTTCTAAAATATAATGATAAAGAAGAGCTTAAGAGTATGAGATGAGTTTTGAAATTAAGGAAAATAATATATTTAATGTAGATTATTATATCATACAAAAAGTTAGTTTAAATTTGTTAGAGATCGTGGAAAAGTTTACTTAAATTAGCATTCAATTGACAAAATTAAATAAAATAGTTGTCAAATACCTACCAGTTTACTTGGCAATGTGGTGCAGCATTTGACCTGCATGTTAAATAAACTCCCTCCCCCAATTTAAATAAAATTGTTCATTTTTTTTGCACCAATCAAAAGTTTTATAACTAATTAAAAACATAAAATCCTAGAAAATAACACGTCACATGATATAACTAAAAATATGAAAATAGACTCTGTAATATAAATATAGATAGATACACACTAGCCTAATTACCCGTGCTATGCAAGGAAAAAATTTAATTGTTAATATAATATTAAATAGTATAAAAGTTAAAAATGATACTATACACTGTTATTTTTGTTTGATTTTTCAAAACTACTTATATAGAAAAAAAGAAAAAAAATAAGAATTTTGTATTTATATGCAAAATATCAAAAAGTGTTTTAATAAGAGAAAAATATTCTTTCAATGATTGCTCAAGTTCGGGGTTGTAAGTTTTGTTGAAATTTTTTACGGAACCATCCAAAAATAAATAAAGCCTGGCTCTCCAAGTTATTGGGCAAATTCCAACTCATTTAATGACACAGTCAGAATTAAATGACTCGATCAACTAAATTTTAGTTTTTGAAGTTTTTATCCTTTTGATGAAAAATGTTTAGTGAGCAGTTAGTATGCGGTTTCAAAAGGAAACTAAATTGTTCGTGAACTACTTTTCTTTGAAAAACACTTTGACCATTGGAATGAAAAAGTTAAACAAATTAGATTTGTCACTCAATTTAATAGACTAAAAATCAACTCAACAAATTCATTCAATTAAAAATTCTACCCACTACCTATATAAATTATTTATAATGTCGTCAAATTTAAAAAAATTTATACAGTTTTGATGTTGGATCTTGAATAATATTGAAAAAAATAAAAGAAAATGTTAGAATATGAACAATAAAAATTATTAAAATATATAATTTAATTTTTAATAAGTCAAATATAAACTATCCGAAAAGCAAATAATGTTAGCCTCTCAAATTCATTAAGCAAATTCCAATTCAGTTAATGATACGATAAGAACTAAATGGCTCGATTAACTAGATTTTATTTTTTTTAATTTTTGACTCTTTTAATGAAAAAGGTTTTGTGAGCACGCTCGCTTGCGGGTTTAACAGAAAACTAAATAAGAAATTTGAATGTGAGATCTTGAATAATATTGAAAGAAGAAAAATTAGTTTGAATGTGACCATTTTCTAATTTTTCTCCTTTCAATATTTTGAAAGATCTCACATTGAAAGTTCTTATTTATTTTCAATTTTTGAATTCCAATAATAAGAACCAATTTTCTTTGAAAAAACTTTGACTATTGGAATGCAAAAATTGAAAATAAATAAGAACTTTCAATGTGAGATCTTGAATAATATTGAAGGAAGAAAAATTAGAATAGGAAAATCGAACAACCATTAAAATATATAATTTAATTTCAATAAGTCAAAAATGTCAATCTTAATTTTAATTTAATGGATAAAAAATTATTCATCAAAATCTTTTAAACTAATTAGAAAATTCAAAATTAGTTTATTGAATGCTCAAGTTCTGCGATTATTTTTTCATGACCTTGAATGAATTTTAAGTCTAGCGATTATTTCTTTCAGGAGTTTCTTTCAATGACGGCTCAAGGTCGGGATGGTAATTTTCTTGGAAAACAATTTGTTTAATTGAACAATCTGAAAAGAAAATAAAGTCAGCCTCTCCAATTATTTGGGAAAATTCAAGATCAGTTAATGATACTCTAAAAATCATATGGTTTGATCAACAAAAGTTAATTTTTTAAAGTTTTTACTCTTTTAAAGAAAAAACATTTAGTGAGCAGGTTCTCCTGCGAGTTAAATATAAAACTAAATGATTCGATGAACTAATCTTCTTTATAAAAAAAACTTTAACTATTTGAATGAAAAAATTGAAAACAAATTGGATTTGTCACTCAATTTAATGGATTAAAAATCAACTTAACCAATTCATTCAATAAAAAACCATTCTCAACCCCTTTATTTATAATGTCGTCAAATTTTAAAAATTTCATAAACTTTCAATGTGTGATCTGTAATAATATTGAAAAGAGAAAGAATAAAATAGAATAGGAAAAATAAAAACCATTAAAAATATTAAAATTAACAATTTCATTTGAACAAGTAAAAGATGTCAAGTTATATCATTAATTTAATAAATAAAAATTATTTCAACAAATTATAATTTTTAAACTAATTAAAGAACAAAAAAAATCCCAGAAAATTACATTTGTGATTGTAAAGGCTTGTGATTGGTTGAAACTGAAAACAATTTCTATAATATAATTATAGATAGATTGTCAAATTCCAAAATTTCATACACATTCAATGTGAGATCTTAAATAATATTTCAAAAAGAAAAAATTAGAATAGAAATTAAAAAACATTAAAATATATAATTTAATTTCAATATGCCAAATATGTTAAGCTTACTTTTAATTTAATGGATAAAACATTATTCAACTAATGAAAATATTTTGAACTAATTAGAAAATACAAAGTTAGTTTATTAAATGCTCAAGTCGTGAGATTATTATTTCATGTCATTGAATGAATTTTAAGTCTAACAATTATTCTTTCAAGTGTTTCTTTCAATGGAGGCTAAAGGCCGGGATGGTAATTTGCTTTGAATTTTTTTGTTTAATTGAACAATCTGAAAATCAAATAAATTAAGTCTCTCCAATTCATTGAAAAATTCCAGCTCGGTTAATGATACTCTAAAAGTCACATGGGTTGATCAACAAAAGTTAATTTATTTAAAGTTTATACTCTTTTAAAGAAAAAAGTTTTAGTGAGCAGGTTCGCATGCGAGTTAAATATAAAACTAAATGATTTGGTGAACAAAATTTCTTTTATTTTTTTTTTAACTATTTGAATGAAAAAATTGAAAAACAAATTGGATTTGTCACTCAATTTAATGGATTGAAAACCAACTCAAGTCTAGGGGTGGAAGTGAGTTGTGCCGGCTCGTGAGTAGCTCACGATTCGATTCGATATTCGGCTCGACTAGCTCAGCTCATGAGCTAAATGAGCGATACATGAGGCAAGATTTTTGGATCTTCTAAAATATGAGTCGAGTTTGAACTAGATAGAGTTCGACTCATTTGGCTAATGAGCTGGCTCATATATATATATATATATATATATATATAATAACCTCACATACCCCTTAGAACAGTAATCGCATATCTTCTCAAGGAAAATAAACAAAGAAAACCCTAGAAATGTCTTATAATCTTCTAATCTTCTCAACTGGAAGAGTTGTTCATTCATATCGAGCTTCTTTGCCCGAAAACCGTTCAAGCATTGAGTTGTGAAGGAGATTGGCTCGAGTCACTTACGACATTAAGAGAAACTCAAAGAATATTACTACTTGTCTTTTATTACTGATGATAATCAATTATTAGTCTACAAAATACTACTTTTATGACAATACTACTATATATTTTTTATCTTTTAAGGTGGAAAAACATGCCACAAAATTCAAATTGTTTATATAAAAAGACTTTTGACATTTATTAATAAGGATTCGAATATTTGGTAGCTAGATTTTTGTTGGTTTACATTGGTTATTAATTTATATTTTGTTAAGATTTTTTTTCTTTTTTTTAACTGGAGTCTTTACATAGTATAATTAGTAGAGAGATATAAAACTTCTGTTATATGTCATTGTGCTAATAAAATTTCTTGATTTATTTTTTATAATTGGATATTAAACCCATATTATAAGTCACCATATTTTTTCTAAAATATTTGTAGATAAATGAGCTGACCTGAGCTGCTCGTGAGCTACTGATGAGTTGAGCTTGAGCTGAGAAAATTAGCTCACATCAAATATGAGCCGAGCTATGAGCTGTGCAAATTTAGTGTGAGCTGACCTTAGCTTAGCTCATCATTTTCACTCCTAAACTCAACCAATTAATTCAACAAAAACCATTCTCAACCCCTTTATTAATAATGTTGTCAAATTTAAAAAACTTCATAAACTTTCAATGTGGATCTTAAATAGTAGAGAAAGAATAAAATAGAATAGGAAGAATAAAAACCATTAAAATTAACAATTTTTTTTTAATATGTCAAAGATATCAAGATATATCATTAATTTAATAAATAAAATCTTCTCAACCAATTATATTTTTGAAACTAATTAAAGAACCATACAATTCAGAAAATTACACGTGAGATTGTGAAGGCTTGTGATTGGTTGAAATTAAAAACATGTTATATATATATATATATATATATATATATATAATGTCATTAATTGTTGTATGGAGGCAATAAGGTGGGAACTTAAAAATACAACAACATTTTTTTTATCAATAAAATTTATTATATATCATTAAGTGATATGAGAAAATACTTGTGATATGAGAAAACTCGGTGGGTCTCCAAACCATTCAGTGGACGCTCTAGTCCTCATTGTATAAATTGCCAACCTATCAGTATGAATATTACATGATCTGTAGATGAAAGATAAATTTGCTATACTATTCCCCATCAATTTTTGAATTTGACTAACAATGTACCATATTGGGGAGAAATCATCTTCTATCTAGTGTACTCGGTCAATGAGAACTTTGCAGTCACTCTCTATAAGGCACAGTTGGTATTCTCGAGTCACTGCAAACCGAATTCCTCCAAGGAGTGCTTTGGCCTCAACATATTTCGTGTTGGGTGAATTGAAAATAAACTTAGCAACCCTTGCTAGAAACCTACCTTCATGATTGTGCACAATTACTCCAAAGGCCACCAAAACCATTATTCCATGCACCATCTACATTGATTTTGAGAAAGTTATTCTTATGAGGCTTCCATTTGAAGAGAGATGGTTGTTGCAAAACCTCAGGCGGCTCCGCTATATCCATAGGAACAAACATCTTTGCTTTCCCTTTGAGCATATATCTAATTTGGTCATAATTGGGCAAAGGATGGTGTGGTCCGCCCGATCCTAAGGATGATGCAAAAACATTACTGAACTCTGCTGCACTAATGAGAGTAAAATTTGCAACTTCCTCAACTGACTTTTGTTTCCCCTAGTAAACAGTTCGATTCCTATTGCACCATATACTCAATGCAATGTAAGAAAATGGAGTGGAAACCTCCTCTCCATCTGCAATGATAGGCTCCAGGCTGGATGAAAACTCATCTTTCTTAAGTAAAGATTGTATAACAAAACTGGTTTGATTCCAAACTTCCATGACCGATGGGTATGAGAAAAGTGCATGCTTTGCAGTCTCAACCTCATATTGACAGATAGGACATTGGGGTTTTACAGTGTGAATTCGTCGTGATAGAGCTTGGCAAGTAGGAAGGATATGCTGGAATATTTTTCGGATGAATACCTACAACTTTGGCGGAGCGGGTATTTTCCATACTCCCTCCCAGTGATAAAAAGTTTTTGTTTACGAGGATGAATGGTTATCCCGTTTACCACTCTTGATGTCAACTTGAAGGTAGTAGCCGGACTTAACAGAATAAAGTCCGTTTTTTTTGTATAACCCCAACCAAGTCGGTCAGGCAGCCAAACATCACAAAGAGGTACTTTGAGTATTTCCCCAATCTCATAGGATGAGAAGATTTCCCCAATAAGTCCATATTCCATGTACACTTGTGGTAGTCAATGAATCTAGAGGCTGACATCATTTTTGTCATAAATCCATGTCCGGTGGGGTTAGAAGTTTAAAAGTATGCGGAGTGGTTAACCATTTATCCCCCAGACATTAACCCGTGAGCCATCTCCAATCCTCCATCTTAGCCCAATTCTGAGTAATTTTCCACCTTTAAGGATACCTTGCCAAATTATAGAGGTGTGACCCCTAAGTGACACGGTTAGAAACCTATCAAAAGGGGAGTATTTATCTTGCAACACCCTTTAGCAAAGCAAAAAGGGCTGATTAATAATACGCCAACATTTCTTTGCCACTAAAGCCATATGAAAAGCTTTAAGATCACAAAAGCCAAGACCTCCTTGAGCATTTGGTTTGGTTAATTCAGTCCAAGATCGCCAGCAGATCTTCATATGATTCTCATATCCACCCCATAAGAAGTTTTGGAAATCGACTTCGCCGAACCCAAGGCGAGAGCCTTCAAGTATAGCAGCAAAGTAGGGTGAATTCTAAGGTTCCTTATTCTGGTTGAAAGTAATTCATACAAAGAGCGGAAAGTCAACCCATATGGCATCCGAAGCGGCTAAGCGTGGATTGGGTTGGCCTATTGCAGAAGTCCTCATTTTTATCCAATTCTTTGGTCTTTAGGGAGATGACTTAACGTAAACAGTTGAATAGGAACGAAGTCTATAAGACATTTTTTTAGAGCACTAGAATGCGTCTTTAGGCTTCTTGTGAGAAAACGGTGCCAAACGTTTGATAGCTTACATCATGCTTGTGATGGACTCTATTATATAGTTGGGGAGAATGAAGCATGACATAACATATGTGGAAATTTCCTGGACCACGGATTTTACAAGTACTAATCAAGTTGCAAAAGACAAAGTCTTCTCCTTCCAAATGCTAAGCTTTTTCTAGACTTTATAAACAACAAACTGAAAGACCTCTTTTTTAGGCCGTCCTGTCATGTACGGAAATCCCAAGTACTTCCTTTTCCCACTACCCTCCGGAATTTGAAGGATAGAGAAAGGTAGGTCTTTAATCTCTTCAGGGGCGTCTTTATTGTAGAACAGGTTAGATTTTTCTTAGTTTATCAACTGTCCAGAATAGGCTTCGTACGCTCCTAGTATCTCTTTTAATCTTTTTAAACAGACTTCATCAGCCTTGGCGAAAAAAAGAGTCATCTACAAAAAGCAGGTGCATGAAAGAAGTGCCACAACCAAACTGAAATCCAATTAAGAGACCTTGCTCCTCAGCATCACGGATAAGTGAGGATAATCCCGCTATGCAGATGAGAAAAAGGAAATGAGAAAGAGGATCTCCTTGCCGGATACACCTAGTGGGCCTGAAAGACCTTGTATGAACTCCATTAAGTATGATGGAGTAGTTCACAATTCTGATGCAATTCATTATAAGAGAGAGGATTTTTGGCGGGAAATATGCGCAGGCCATTACCATCTCCAGATAGTTCCATTCAACTCTATCAAAAGTCTTGCTCATATCCCGCTTAACTGCTAACTGATGAGAACTATTTGTTCGAACAACTTGTAAGATGTGAAAAAACCTCAAAATCAATGATTGCATTATCAGTTATGAGCTTAGTTTTCAAAAAAAGTGCTTTGAGCTTCACCAATAAGAGAGTTCATCACTAGTTTTAGTGGATTTGTCAAGACTTTAGACATGAGCTGGTAAATGACATTACACAGCCTAATAGGGCGAAAATGTGTGTGACGATCCGGTTCCCTCTTGGGTCAGGTCATTGCGTGCCTCTCGGCACTGGTTCTAGAATAAACCGGAATTTCCTTATTTATATTTACAGAATTACATACTGATACATTTTTGTATAAGGATTACAAGAGAACTACTTTTCTAATGTATTTATTTTCACCAACTCTATTTTCCGGCTTTGTCTATATGACAAAGCATCCTGTTAGCCTCATTAGTTACTCTTATTCTTGCACTTGATATTCACAATCATGAATTTCCTGGAAAATTTAAACATAAACAATGAACTTAAAAAGCCAGTGAGTTCCTAGTGAAGTGGGTGCCTGTGATTTAAAACTGGTTTTATAAAGCATTTATTATAAAATTCAATGAACTTGTCATTTTCTTTATTTTATTCCTTTTGGATAATGTAGTTCTGAGATAAGAACAGAAGACCAGAAATCTATATATAGAAGTCCATAGTCAATCTCCAGCCGTACATTAGACATGGCCATGATTTTCAACCACATACCCTGTCATTTAATGTGAAACCTTGAAAATGGGGTACCCGCCAGTCCAAGTTCATAGACTAAAGTTCCAGAGTCAAACCTACTGACTCGGGAAACATACAGTCTTAACATTTGACACTGAAGGTTCACAGAGGAGATCAGTCAGCCCAATGCTTTCCCTTCCCTTTCTGTTTACCAACAGGCCCAGGATCCCCGTTTAAGAATAACCGAACAATCGATGGTTTGAGATGCCCTCGCACGGGTGACTAGCCTCGCACAATGCAATCCCCCACCGATAGAACCAGAAGTCCAGAATTCCAATAATATTCCAACGATGCCAACAAGATTACTTTATCCAGGAATGACTTTAAGTTTAGACTGTACATTTTTTATTTACGAATAGTTTATAAAAATTTTAGAATTAATATTTCAAATTTTTAGGAGGGAACTCACCTTAGTTAGGAAGCTCACGATCTTCCCGTAAATCTGTTATTAAACACAAGTTCGATTAATACATGTAGGATAATTACTCCCTTAAATATATACAGTCCAAAGGGCCTCCCAGGGTAATTTAAGACTTTTGGGGTCAAAATGTGGTTTTCTAAAATATAGGGACCTAAATATGAATTTTAAAATATTTAATTCTCTTAACAGCTTTCAATATTAATACGGTACTGAAATATTATATTAAAATTCCTAAGGACTAAAGTTGTAATTAATTTAAAAGTTATCCCTCGAATTTTTAAATTTTCGCGGGACAATTCATCGTCTTTGTGCTAAAGAAAAATTGAGTCTGGTTAATGAGGGACTTATTGTGCATATTAATAGAAGTTTCTCTAAGAAAACCTAGAGAATTCTAGGTCCTTCTTCCTTATCTTCAATGTTGGAAAAAATCCAAATTTGGTTCCCTAAGCCGGTGCCTCTCATCTCTCTCTTTCCGGCGCCGCTACGGCTGCTTCTTGGTCCGACTGAGCTGCTGCCGGTCGCAGCCCTTATTCCTCTCTCTCACTCTCTTTCTTTCTTTTTTTGTTCCTCTTTAATTTACACTACAAGAAAGCAATTAAATAGCGACCAAAATATTAGGTCACAATAATAGTGACGGAATAACGAAATCGAAGACATAACGGTCGTAATTTCGTCTCCGTTCAGTAAGCAACTTTGGTCCCGTTCACTAAATTCAAACGACATCGATTTCTTCACCCGTAACGACCGAATACCAACGGGAGTTAAAGATCGTTTATCGATGGAAAATATAATGACCGAATACCGACCGACTTTAACTGACCATTTATTGAAGAAAATATAACGGTGTATGTTTATAAAGTAATAACTGAAGGACACAAACCGCCCTCGTTTTGTGTACACTAACGACCGAATACCAACGGACGTTAACGACCGTTGACCGACAGAAAATATACAGACCGTTTACCGACGTAATTTAAGGACGGTTTACCGACGGAATTTAACGACGAAAAATATAACGACCGAATTCGTGACGGAAAACGTAAAGGCGTACCAAAACGACGTCGTTTTATTTCCTGATTTGTCAAAAAAAAATATAAAATGAAGAAGAAATTATGGAAATCCCTAAGTCTTCTTCAACACACTTCTTCGACAGTCTTCTTCAGCCACCGCCACTTCTTCGGCATTCCCTCCCCCATCTCCTTCCTTACAAACCCAAACCCACCATCTCCTTCCTCCCCTCCCTTTCCGATGAACCACCACTTCCGAAGCCGCTCTAAGACAACAGAGACCCAATTGGAGCGGCTCAATAAAGGCTCCGTCACTGGTTTAAAGGCTATTTTAGGTATGAACATTCTCTTTCCCCTTTGTAGTAATTCTTTTGTCAAATTTTGGATAGAAGTACTACTTTCATTTCTAAATTATTTGTCAAATTTTAGAAGTATTTATTGATTTTTTGCTGTCCTACAGAGACCCAATTGGAGCGGCTTTGTTGCTTCTTCCTCATAGAGTTCTTCATCAAAAGGTAATTCTCTTCATTTTCAGTTTTAATTTTTTTTTCCTGGGATTTTATTGTATTCTAAGGAGTATGCAAAGAAGTCTTTATGTTCCTGTGGCTTTGCTCTTAAATGGATAGGCAGATGTTTGATGGTGTTGCTTATTTCTTTATACTATACTTTTTTCTTTGATGTTTGTTGCTGAATTCCATCTTGATACAGTGATGCAAATAATTTCTAAATCAGCCTAACAAGTTTACAAGTCGTGCATGAAAGTTCACACTTAAAACTACATAGACTCGTTTTTCGGCACAAAAACAAATCAATAATTTGACAAACAAATGTAAAGATCATTATGTTAATATATTAGGTTGTTTCTTGTTGTGTTTGCACTTTGATACGTTGTTTTATGACTAAATCCCTCTTGAATTATTTGTAATAAAGATACAAAATTCAAAAAGTGAAAAATTTAAATCCCGAATAAATATGGGTGGTACCAACCTGGCCGTGAACAAGGGTAGCAATGGTTAAGTACCAAGCCGTATAAGTGGTCATCCCTGAGGCTAAGAAAAGACCAAATTCGGTGGTTATGAAAAGAGGGAATGAAAACAGTGGTTGCACAACAAGCTCCAAATATGTATGTCCAGGTCCTCTTGTCCAAATAATCATTTATGTAGTATATATTACTGCACTTAATAATATTTCACATCAAGAATGTAAAAAAAAACCACATTTTGGTGGTCTGGTTTTTAATTTGGGATTGAAGCAATTGGTGTACAATTTCTACTTGAAATTATAAGTTTTAGATTCAAAATTTTGTTTCCTTCCCTAATAATAAAAAATTTCAAAAGAAAAAATGATTCAACTATTTATTGCTTGTCAAGACCCCATTTCAGGTCTATGTATTACCTGCATTTCTTGATTTCCACATATTTTGTCTTAGTAATGGTTGGAAAGCACATGCTTCTATGTGCAACAAAAGGAATCCTTCTGCTACATTTGGTTGTTGATCCGATGACTATTTGGTTCTTGAACTTGACTTCAGCCTAAAGCCCCAACAATTATACAATCAGAGTCTCAGACATTGTTACATTCATTCTAAATATGTATGGATAGATCAAAGTGTCCTAAAGCAAGGTTTTGAAACCTGGACCGGGCATCGACCCGAAAAAGTTACTGGGTCACGGGTCACTGGTCGGACCGGTGGTCGCACCGTCATCGACCCGTTCATCAACCCGGAACGTCATAAATATTAAAAAAAATTAAAGTTAATGTAAAATTTTCCAAATAAACATCTTGTTGATATAAACCTGAATATTAACATTTCTTATTCTTAGATATCTAACAAAATTCTATGTAAATTAATTTACATACAAAATTTCTACAAAATGTGAATAGAATTACACTTATTGATCAAGAAAAAAAAGGAAAACTTTCATGAAAATCAAAAAGAAAAAATCAAATCCACTCCAACCTCCTCAATTCAAGCAAGAACAATATTTAACATTCCAAATAACCACAATATTTAAGAATTCAATCACAGCTCACAAATCCTGATAATAAAAGTCAAAATAACAAAATCATCCATTTAGTCTACAACTCTAAATAACATCTCCAAACAAGCTAAAATCACAATCATATATATTGGGTCTTTTTTTCCTTTTTTTTATACAGAAAAATTAAAAAAAAATTGCATTTTGTGACCCGGCCGGTTTTCCCAAAACCGTTCCGGGTCGACCGGTCCGACCGGCTGGGTCAAACGGGTCAATGAAATTAGAGCGGTTTTCAGCGTGAACGGGTTTTGTCACCTAACCGGACCGCTCGGAGGTCCGGTCGACGGTCTGACCGGTCGGTCTGGTCCGAGTTTCAAAACCATGTCCTAGAGAATATAACTTGATTGCAATATTTGTTTTCTTAATGATACCTATACTTAAGTTAACTTATGCGTAAATAATCACACTTTAAGTATGTCTTCAATCACATTTCTTTTGTCTCATCATATTTAATATCATCGAGTAAAATGGTGTTTCAGTGAAATAAGAATCATTAAAACTCAATTGTCCTTTATTGCTACTTCTTAATCCGCTTAATATGTATTTCAGAGATGCCTCCAAAGAAAGGTATTCGGTTACCATTAAGCCAGGCACCAGCGTATGATGCGTCCCCTACCTCCCAACCAGGTTCATCATCGGACTTGCATTCTACTCCGCTATCTGACCCGTGCCTGTTATGACACCTCCGTCACAGTCCGCTGATGCACATGCATCTAAGGATTCGTCTGCGTCAGTACCGGCGACTGAGTTTACGCCGATAGCAGGATCAACGGCTCGCCAGACTACTGTCCCACAGACGTCGACTGATACCAGTACTGGTGGAGTTGCGGCTACACTACATACTCGTACTCTCCTACAACCTACCCTTGGCACGTAAGTAAATTTATTAATTATTTCATTTAAGTTAATTATACTTATTGTAATCATTATAGTAACTAATTAAAAAAATTCTTGGCTATTATAGATTTAGATTGGCATCCAGCTGTTCCGCCGCCATCACTTCAATATTTCAAGATCGTTTTAAGGGGGCATACAACACCATAAAGGATGTTCCCCGGGAAGAAGAAAATTTGTGGTGGGAAGAGTTCACAGTAAGTAAATTAGCAAATAAGTTTTAATTTAGAAGTCTTCAAATTTAAGTATATAACATTATTTCAAAATACAGAAAAAGTATCAATGGGCTCCTGAGCATGAGGCGGGCGTCAAGTCAAGTTGGCGTATCTTGCTTACAAGGAGACTCAGCGGCATTATGAGCGACGCACGGAAAAAAGATAAGAGGCCCTCATGGGTTTGTGAGACCGATTGGGCGCGACTTCGAGAGTACTTGGAAGACTCCGGAATTTAAAGCTAAGTCTTTACAGGCCTCAAAAAAGGGGGAAAGAAGAGAGGGGTGGCAAAGGCCCGATGAAGCACACAGGCAGTTCGCTCAGCTACATTGAGCACCACATGAGACTGGTACTTAATTATATTATTTTACACATTCATATATGCTATGTGTTTTATGTGTGTATTTAAATGTTTTAATGTTCTATGTTAACAGGAAAATGAGGCCGGACATGCAGTCCCATTCCCGGCCAGTTACGATCATCTTCATCAACACCATATCGGCCCAAAGAAAGGCGAATGGGTTGATGAAGATTCTAGAGAGTTGTCTGTAAGTATTTCATTACTTTTTTCACTTTTTTGATATTAGTTCTTTACTTTGATAACCTGACATTTTATTTGATAGGGGTGGGTGTTCCATAAGGTTTATGACGCCGCAGCAAACCAAGCAACTAAAGCCGGCCAGCCTTCTCCGGATTTGCCGACTCAGATTGAGCTTTCCTCTGAGGCTGTGGGTGGGCTCAGAAAGGGACGTTTTCAAGGACTCAGTTCGTTCAGGGATGTGGTAAAGACAATGAAGCGAGTCAGTCAGGAAGTCTCGCACTCATCTATGGAACAAATGCGAAACAAAATGGAAGCAAAGTTTAAGAAAGAGATGGTCGAGCAAAGAAGAGAATTCCACAAGAGGGAAAAAAAGAGAAACAAGGGTTTAGCTAGTATGTTAGCTGATATTTTAACAAATAGGGACCATATTGTTTTAAGTGCCTCAGAGATAGAGGCCAAATTGAGTAGTATCTTAGATGATGAGTTAGAATCAAAATATGACGATGACCTATTAACTATCGATGAAGTTTTGGGGAGTCAATATATTATTTTGTTAATTTTGTATCAATTTGTAACTATTGTTATCTTTTTATGCTTTTTTTAGTTATGTTTTCTGATTATTTTGGAATTTATTTGCTGTTTTCTGTTGGGGACCTTTGGCTGAACTTAGTCTGTTCTATATAGATTTGTGTTTCCCCAAAGTTGAGCGTGGCACATACGCAAGAATTGGAGGACACTATTGCTATTTTATTGTGCAAGTTAGAGAGAATATTTCCTTCGGGATTTTTTTATGTGATGGAACACTTGCCGGTTCACCTTCCGTACGAAGCCAAGGTTGGTGGCTCGGTGCAGTTTAGGTGGATGTACCCGTTCGAGAGGTAACAAGTTAACAACCAATGTCTTTATGATCTCAACTTTATTTTTATTTTTCAGATACTTATTTACAATGTGATTAACTACTTATTTTTTAATTAGATACCTGCACCATCTAAAAAAGAAGTTAAAAAACAAGGCCAGAGTTGAGGGGTCAATTTGCAATGCATACTTGGTCGAAGAAGCTGCTACATTCTTTAGCTATTATTTCGAACCCCACGTGAAAACGAAAGTTACAACCATTGGGCGAAATGATGGTGAAGACGAGACAAGTGGACCAGATGTATTATCAATTTGCAACTTACCAGGAAGATCATTTGGAAAAAAAGAAAATATTTTATTAATATTATAAAGATTATAAAACAGCTATGATTTCAGTAAGTAAACCCATATATTGCTTCATTTTTTGTTAAATAATTAAAAGTAGCCAAATAATAATATTGTCATTTAATTTGTAACTCAGGAAATTTGTCAGTGAAGTACATGACCAAACTCTGCAGATAACGGAGGAAGAACTTCAAAGACGGGTTTATAATGATTTTTCCAAATGGTTTGGAACTCATGTAAGTTGGTATTGTGTAGAAATGTACTTGTCTTAAGAATGCCTAAAGTAAACTAATTTAACTTTTTGTTGTTCTCAACAGATACACAGCCTTCCGGAACATTCCGAAAGGTTGTTGAAAATTTTTTCATGGGGCCCATCAAGGAGAGTGATGTAATACATTGGTTACTTTGTTAACGGTTATACATTTCACACAAAAGCCCGCAACGATGGAAAAGGAACGACAAACAGTGGGGTATGGGTTAAAAGAGATTATTACGGAGAGTTAAAGCAAGTCATTAAGGTTGAACTTGCTGGAGTACCTCACCAAAAAATAATTTTTTTCAAATGCGACTGGTTTGATTCTACTCCAAATCGAGGTTTGAGGGTGCATCCTCAATATAAACTTGTAGAAATCCATAGAAAAAGAACGTACTAGGGTTACGATCCATTTGTATTTACTTCCCAATGTCAAAAAGTCTACTACACACCTTATCCGGGTAGTAAGACAACACCTATGGCTGATTGGTTGGCTGTTTGTCGTTCCAAACCACGTCTATTTGACGTTAATGGTGTTCCGGTACCGTATCAGAAGGAAGTACGCGAGGAGGAGACCAGTCGCATTGATCAAACTGTTACTGAAGTTGGTCAACTTGCACACCGGTCTGGGGAAATTGAAGTTGTGCTTGTGGTCGGTACGAGCCGTGTTGATGAAGATGATGAAATTATGTCGGGTGATGACAATTCTAAAGAAGATGATGAATTTATGTCGGAGGATGATTTAGAATGATTAATCTCTTTCTCGCTTCTTGGAATTCCACATATTGAAGGTGAGTAATATTTGTTGGTTTATTTTTTAGTACTTTATTACCATAAATTAATTGTCGTATTGTATAACTTTTTAACATAATTCAAAGTTGTAATTTTATTGCCATAAAATAATTTGATTCTTGAATTTTCATATTGCAAGTCATGCATTTCCAAGGATATATATATATATATATATATATATATATATAAATGACAACAAGGAGTTTAATTCAAAGTGTGCACTTTGATTGTGAGTGTTGTAATTCAAAGTGTGCAATTTGATTGTGAGTATTGTAATGTAATGAGAAGTGCACACTTTGATTGTGAGTGTTGTAATGTAATGAGAGGTGCGCACTTTGATTGTGAGTGTTGTAACGTAAATGAGAAGTGTTTTTTTAGTAAGATAATTGGTTATGTAATGTTATTTTTGGGTTTATTGATTATTTTTGCTATTTGGAATCTTATTAATACTGTTTCTGGTTCGTATTTCTGTGGGTATTGCTATTTTTTATAATATGGATTTAATTAAATTTCAGATTTATTTTTTTAAATAAAAAACAATTTTCCGTCGCTATTCGGTCGCTAAAAATTCCAAGTCAAACATCAACAATGTTGACCATTCGGTCGGTATATGGCGACCGAATATTCGGTAGCTAAAGTATCCGTCGGTATTCAGTCGTTAAGAAGTCAAAGTCAAAGTCAACATTGTTGACCATGCGGTTGGTATTCCGTCGCTATATGGCTACCCAAGATTCGGTAGCTAAATAAGCCATCGGTATTCGGTCGTTAACCAGTCAAAGTCAACAATGTTGACCAACTAGTCGGTATATGGCAACTCTATTTTCAGTCGCTAGAATTTTTGTCGGTATTCGGTCGTTAACTAGTCAAAGTCAAAAGTCAACAATGTTGAATGTTCTGTCGGTATTCCGTTGGTATATGGCGACCGAATACTCGGTCGCTAAATATTCTGACGGTATTCGGTCAGTAATTTGCTTAGCTACGAAAAATACATGACCACGTAATTCCGTCGTTAATCGGTCGCTAAACTTCAGTTTAGCGACGGAAATATCCGTCCTTGTTACACAATTTTCTTGTAGTGTTATTTTATTTATTTATTTTTCTGTTCTTCTTCTCAGGTGGTTCTTTTCCGGTTGGAGGTGGTTTGGTCCGGCCGCAGCTCGACTGCTTCTTCCCCGGTCCGGTTGGGCTCGGTTCTCTCCGGCCGGCTACAGCTCATTGGTGAGGTAGGTTTTCTTCTCTTTTTTTTTTTCCTTTATTTCATTTTAATTAGTTATTTCATTAGCTTTTAAATTTTTTTTGATTATTTTCTTCTCAGATCTGGCGTTGTTCTTGGGTCTTCTCCTCAGGTGATTTTCTCCGGCTAAAAGGTGAGATTCTCTTTGAAAGTAATGAATTTTCTGTTTCTGGTATGTGCTATGAAAGTAGAAAAATTACAGTCCTATATTCCTTGTGGTCTCCAAATGGTAGAATATTTCATCTTTGCAGAAATATCCTACAGTTTGGGAATTGAAACTCATTAAAAACGTAAATAGTAAATATGTTCATGAACTTAATTATTCAAGTAAATTTTCATACATCAATCTTGTCTAGTCTAGGATCAAGGAAAATTTTAGATTTATATTCATCTGGGCACTCGTCTTAACCGGTAAAGGTCTGATTATGTATGTCTCTACCAGTGGGGTAGGCTACGGGTGTTCCTGAGGTTTCGGTTCCAAAATCCTCAAGCAAAGGACAGTCTCAGATGAGTAAATTTCCCGTCGGTATTCGGTCGTTCACCAGTCAAAAGTCAACAATATTGACCATTCGGTCGGTATTCAGTCGGTAAATAGCGACCGATTATTCAGTCGCTAGACTTTCCGTCGGTATTCGATCGTTAACCAGTCAAAGTCAAAAGTCAACAATGATGACTATTCGGTCGGTAAATAGCGACCGAATATTCGGTCGCTATATATTCCGTCGGTAATTTGCTTAGCGACGAAAAATACATGACCACCGACGGAAACGGCCGTCACTGTTTCCCTGTTTTCTTGTAGTGTTGGAACTCCAAAGTTGACTTTGACTTCCACATTCTTTCTTTAATTCACAGCAGTTTCTTCTTCCTTCTTATGCTGCATTCCAGTTTGAACCTTTGCCTCTTTAATCTTCAACATATATATATATATATATAATATTTTCCAATCCTTTTTCATTTTAATTAATAATTAAGGTACTCTTCCAAACCTATTAGGATTCCTAATTCAATTGCAATTTCCCCTAATTACTCCTTTAGGTGAATTACTACTAGGTCCTTCAAATACGATATACGTAAGAAACGCCCCTCAACGAAACGTACCCAAAACATAACAAGTAACATGTTATAAAAATAAATAAACATGTAAACACGTAATCGCATGAAATAAATTATGTTACGCAATTAATCGCACAAAAATAAATTACACGTAAAATAACACATAGACAAAAGTTATAGGTATCACACTAAAAAGGGTTGAACTAAGTCTTTCTGCTGTAAGTTCAGAAGGAGATGACCATGTTTGGCAAACATATTCCAAGAATTCTAATTATTTAAACCAAAGTGGCTCAAACCGGAGGGGTGTTGGTTTGCACTTTTTTCTTTTCTGGCACCTTCGACGAGGGGGCATGCCAAAGAGAATAGAGAGATGGTCGCTGTCCTTGGTGCCATGATGGAGTGGCTAAACTTCTATCGAGGCGGACAAAAACTTCTCCAGATCCTTCTCGAAAATTGCACTTAGCATAGGGGCTTCCAACATAACTCATATCACATAAACCACAATCGGTTATTGCTTCTCGGAAATTATTTATTTGTCTTTGACTGCGTGGGAAAAATCCTGTTTTTTCACTTTGGCATAAATTTTCAATGAATTTTCATTGAAATCATTGATACATAACATAACCATGGAAGCGAGTTAATGGAGTATAGTTGTTTGAGCAATTGCCATGAGTGAGTTTGCATGGCAGCATCCAGGTTTCCATAAATTGTCATTCTACGGGAACCCGAATAGCCAAGTAGGGCCATAAATTTTTATCATTATAAAAAGTTTATTTCTTTATTGAATATCTTTATAGGGAGTTTTTACTGTGTGTAAAAAATTAATTAGTTACAATCAGTTCAACTCACTATTCGTTAAACTTCAGAAAAGTAAAAAAACAATCAAATATATTTAAACAAACGAATAAAAACAACAAATCTTCACTATTCTGATAGTAAAACAAACCAATGTATGTTGAAATGGGTGAAAATCTCCACCCTAAGTAATTTACAAAAGTCTCATGGAGAATCCATTGCCACCTAATGCAAAGTAGTACTAGTGATGATAAGGGGAAGTGGCTTGAACCCTATTCTTTCTCTTTTGAAGGAACCTTTGTAAAGATCTCTTCATGGACATACCGGTCGGACTGTACAGCTGTGATTGCCACAACGGGGAAGATGGTTCGGATCCGGAGCCGGAGCTCCGGGATTTATCCTCTGTTTCTTGATTTGCTAGCATTATTATAGCTCTAGCCTGCAATATCACATGGAAATGGTAGTTAGATTTCTTTATAATGGAGGGAAATAATTAAAATTTCATTTTAAAATTTTGAATTTAGTAAATATTATACTTGAACAGTAAAAAAATTGCGACAAATAATTTAGAACAGAGTAAATATATAATGAGAGACGGGAATGTAAATTTAATTAAGGACATATTTTTCTAATAATTCTTTGACACAAATCTATTTTCATGATATTCAACTCAAACAAATAATTTAGAACAGAGTAAATATAATGAAAGACAGGAATGTAAATTTAATTAAGGACATATTTTTCTAATAGTTCTTTGACACAAAGGTCTATTTTCATGATTCAACTAAAATAATTTTCACTACTTTGAATGACTCTTTTGAAAGAAAAGTGTTGGCTTTATAGTCAGTGACGAAGCAAGAAACTGTATGTTCAGGCGGAAAATTGCAATAGTATGGTGAGTTACAAATAAAATTTGTAAAAAAAAAATGTTGGGAGACGAAATTGATTAAATATTCCGAATTACATATAAAATTTACTATATCTAATAGAAATTTTAAAAATCTTGGGTAGTAAGACGTCCCTGTTTATAGTAGGAAAAGTGGGGAAGAAAAAAAAAGAGGGGGAATGATTATTTATTAAAACCTGACTTTTGAATGATGAAACAGAAACCATATTTCTAGGGAAATTATGATACAAATTCGAACATAAGAAATTAGTGTTATCACGAAATTGTTGATTTTGAGTCAAATTTAAACACGTTTATCAAATAGAAAGTCCTACTGAATGGTTCAAACTTGCCTTTAGCCGACATCACCAACCCAATCACAACAACCAACCCCGAAACATATAAGTTCAGTTTGAATTGAGTATTGAGAGTTTTAAATCGGTTCAAATTTAAATCAAATTATAAATTATTTAATCTTGTAGGGTTTGTTTTCAAGTTCAATATAAAGATAATTTGAGTTTCAAACCACGCTAAATTCAAACTATTTAATTCTAATATGAATCATAGTTTAATAAATCATTAGTTCTGAATTCATCTGATTTTTTCATGTGATATAAATTATTCTGACCCACATGATTTTTTAAAACGTATTTCATAGTAGACTAACAAGTCTTTCCATTTCCAGTGATAAAGACGTGCCTTGTTGATTACGCGCTTGGTGAATAGTCTTGATTACGCGCTTTGCATGAAAGTAATCTGATCAGAACGGGAAAAAAGAAAGAGAAACGCAAAGCATACCTGAATCTCCGTTACATCACAAGCAGCAACTTTTCCATTGTAAAAAATCGTTAGAGGCTGCTGTTGTTCTTCGTTCGAACTCCCATTTAACAAATCCAACCTTAAAAACACAAAATCACAACATATATCAATACACAAACATTCTTGTATGTGTTCTCAAAACAAAAAATACTGAAAAAAAAAAAACTTCATATTCAAATATAAAGCTGATGTCACAAAATGACTACAGGACTGTCAAGACAGATAAAAAAAATTAAAGAAGCAAAAAAAAAAGTACTTATTTAGTTAAAATACTAATGTTACTCTTTTAAATAGGACTTGTATACAACAAATTTTTATTTAAGAGAGTAATATTGATATTTTAATAAAAAAAATCTTAAATTTTACCACTAATACTCATTACATGTCCTGAAAGTCATATACTCCCTCCATTCCTCGGTCGTTTAGGACACTTTGAAAAAATAAAGAAATTCAATTAAACACTAATCTTTCCACCACAATTCCAATAATACCCTACCTTCCTCCCTCTCTTACAATTTTCCAATAAAAGATACGTTGAAGGTATAACTGAAATAAATTGTTGACACATAATTAAAGACATGTAAATGATAATTAATTTGGATACATATATCTTCTAAACGACAATTAAATAAGAATGGAGGTAGTATTAAGGAATAGAGATAGTAATAAGTTACGGGGATGAAGTTAATTATATGTAAAAAGAGAAATATTTTCTTACATAGGACTGTTGAATTCTTGAGAGAGAAACCCGCCGGCGGCGGCCGAAGGCGTAACAAGGTGGAGTTCCAAATTGCAATTACGCCTCATAACTTGATCTCCGGAGGAGGGACTGAGAGGGATTGGTATGGTTTTTTCTAGAGAGAGAGAGAGAGAAAATGGGGAATTAATATTTGAAATGAAAGTAGAAAGAGAAGTTTGATAATGGAGTTTATATATAAGAAAAGAAAACAAAGGAGTTATTAATAATAATACAACAAATGAGAAAAGACACGCCCCCAGCCATTTGAAAGAGACAGGGAAAATCGACCGGGTACGATGTACAACGTGAAGAATTTAATTTTAAATATTAAAACGGCACGTGATAAATGTGGTTTTGATAAAGACAACTCCAATGAAACCGCAACTAGTATTAACTATGGAGTCGCCTATGAAATTGAAACAGTTGGAGACATTGGCAATTTGATATTTTAATGCATGTGGTTTAGTCGGCCACGAGTTTTTTTTTTTTCATTTTTTTTTTTCTACTTTTTGGAAAAGAATTCTTCCTGAAATTATTTCATTGCTATTTTTATGGGATTTATTTGTTAATAGGCAAACTTTTATTCAAATAATTTTTTTCCGTGTGTTAGCTTTGGTTTCTGAAGTGTTTGTGAAGTTTATCAGTAAATATTGGTAAATTCCCCTAAAAATGGTCAATTCTAGAGATTCTTTTGGATCAGTAAACTCTGGAGAATTTGACGTTATTAGTTTTCATGTTGACATGGTATTTAATTTGTAGTAAGTAAATAGAATTTTAAGTGCAATTTTGTACACACAAGTACCAATTATGCATCAACACTTCCCAATCCGAAAATGACTAATTTTAGACTCTATACCAAGTAACAAATATGACCAAAACCAGAACAAACAAGTAAAGAACAACAATTAAGCTAAATTACCGAATGCACGACAAGCACCATACTTTGCTCATACGGTACACTCGATTACACACATTGCTTAGACACTATGAACATAGTTATCGATGTGACACGACTTCCCATAGTTAGAGCACAATTATCTAGATCGACATTATCGACTAATAATTATGAATGACCTGCATGATCAGATCTAGTTAGGAAGGCCCAAGAAGTACATCACATGGCTTAAGTTTCATCCCCTGAAAGACGGGTTCACGCTTTAAGGATTCATCCTACATTGTATCATCATCCAACACCTTGGACTCCACAAAACCGATACAGTCCCAATGATTTTCCCACATCATGTGAAGGTCCAAGAAATACAACACATTTCACATGATCTTCCGGGATCAACACATTTCACGTTTCACGTTTTATAAGTTCGAACGAATCATGTCATTTAGTAGATCCTAGACAAGAGCTCAAAATGGGCCAACGACTCGGTCAACCAATACCAAATAGACGACAATGACAATACCAATTAGACATCGACTCCAACAATACCAATTAGACAATAATACAATGACCCGAAGTATCAAATATGACCAATTAAGACAACCTAAAGCGATAACTAACAAATAAGTTCTTCAATAACAATTAACAATTCACGAATACCAATAACGATAGCGCGCGCGCGCACACACACACACACACACACACACACACACACATATATATATATATATATATTCAAGAATAACATTAACAATGTAATTAACTGAGTTCCAAAGCATTAACACAATAATCAAAGTTGTATATGCAGTTACACCGATACTTTATCCGTTTATGCATTAAAACATGTCAAATCAGTTCCTATACCATTCTATCACAATACCCATTGATTATATGCGTTTTTGGACTGAAATTACAGAGATATAGGATCCTTACCTCTCACGAAAAAAATACCCGAAATCCCAGAAAACAGCCCTGCTCCCGGTGCTATAACTTTCTGCTTTGATATCCGAATTGAGTTCCTTCTGCGCTCACGTGTAGGTCTTTCGAACGCGGTCATTTTGATATATAGATCTTCCAAAACGCACTCCAATTACTCACTCAATTGTTCTCTCAAAGATTACCCAAAAAATTTAATATTTCTTCTCTCTTTTCTTCTTTTTCTTGCGGCTCACCTACTGCTGCATCCTTTCTCTCTCACGTCTCTCCCTCTTATGTTTTCCCACACACCCTCTCTCCCTCTTTCTCTCTTGTTAACGTTTCCCTCTTTCTTTTTCTTTTTCTTTTATTTTATTTCCTTTTTCATTTTATTTTCTTATCATTCCCTTTTTATTTTTATTCTTGTTAAGGTAACTCCCCAGGTGTGACTATTAGGGTGTTCGAGGTGATCGATCGCACAGGGCCTCCAAAAATTGAGGGCCTAATTTTATGTAAGTTATATATATTATTTAGGGTGTGTGTTTGTATTTTGTTGAAGAATAATAAAAATTATAATTACTTGAGAATTTTTTATGTTGACAACTAATAGTAAATAGCCTACTCTATTTATAGGTAAAAGCCCAAAAAACGTGAAATAGTTTATCTTTCTTCTTAATATCGATGTAAATGATTTGAATGTGGAGTTTAAGTTACTTAGAAAATTCTTGCCTAATGAAAAGATGAGACCTATTGATATTTTATGTTCTTGAAGCGTGTAAGTTTTTTTTCCTAACGCAATAATTGTATACGGATTTTTGTTTACTATTCCGGTTACTGTTGCATCAACAGAAATGAGCTTTTCGAAATTGAAGTTGTTGAAGTCATACATGCGTTCTACAATGTCTCAGGAAAGACTCAATGAATTAACGACGATAGCAATTGAGAATGGTCTTTTGGAGCAAATCAAACATGAAGATTTTGCTTCAAAGAAAGTTAGAAGGATCACTATTTTAAAATGAAGAAAATTTGTCAGTATTTATATTTTTTAAAATTATGTTTACAAATTTTTTGTATATTTTGGAGAACAAAAATTATGATACAGTTGTAATGATATTTTTTTGTTATATTTATATGAAAGTCATTTTTTTCCTATTATGTAGGCCCTCATTTCGAATTTAGCACAGGGCTTCCAAAATGATTGAGACGCCCCTGATAACTCCGCTAATCATATTAAAACTCCTAATTAATTCCAACTCACAATTACACATCTAATTAAACTACTCTTCTAAATAAATCACAACTAAATTCCCCGACTTCCAAACTCTTATACTTATGTCCCTCAACTACGATGCACGTACAAAGCGTCCCTCACAAAACTTAACCCCAAATTGTAACACGTAACTATGTTATAAAAATTAAATAGGCACGTAAGCACATAATCACAAGAAACAAATCACGCATCGCAATTATTCATGCAAAAATTAATTACAAGTTAATTAACACGTAAGCAAAAGTTACGAGTGTCACATTCTTTCACTAATGTAGATCATTTTTTAATAAGAAGATGAAATTCATTACGAAATTTTAAATTTTACTAACGTTTTAAGAAGTTATAATCCAACTAAATATTCATCTTAAATCACCAAAAAAATGCTCAAACAAACAAGTATATATCTTTTAGGGTAATTTGCACTAAATGACCACTAACTATTTCGAGAGTTTATAAGTTGGACCATAACAATTATTTTTGCGATTTTTAGCCATCAAAATTTACGATCAACGGATATTGAACTCAGTCGACATTTCCGACCAAAATTCAAAACAAAAAAAAATCCTCTCGTGTCGGCCATGCGAGGGTTATATTTGTCCACAAAATACCCAATATAAAATGAAAAAAGTATAAATCTTACCATAAACTGGATTTTGATTCACTTTATCTAAGTCTCTCAACTGTATTTCTTCTTCAACTAAGATGAACATACTCAAAATTGCACAAAAAATTGTTCAGATTCTTGGGAAACTGAGAGGTCAATAGAGAGAGTTAGGGTTTTCAATTGATTTTTTTGGGTTAGATTAGCCTAATCGACAGATTTAGGGTATTTATATAGTAAATGAATGGGTCGGTTCGGATTAAACACGCGATTCGAAATTTTTGTGGACAAATATACACCTCATGTGGCTGACACGTGAGAGTTTTTTTTTATATAATTTTGGTTGGAAATTTCATGTATGAGTTTAATATCCGTTGCCCGTAAAATTTTGATGGTTAAAAACCACAAAAATAATTGTTATGGTCCAACTTCTGAACTCTCGAAATAGTTGGTGGCCATTTAGTGCAAATTATCCTATAGTCCATTATATATATGCAAGGACCTCCTCTGTACTTAATACGTGTGTTTTTGTGGAATTCTATTATTTGAAAACATGGAATTTTGAAGCTTTTATATTAAGAACTTAAAAAGGTACTAAGAATGAAAATGATAATGCATAATTACCAATAGGGTTAAATGCACTAAATGACCATCTAGTATTTCACTATTTCGGATTACAACCATAATCAAAATTTTCTTCGGGTTTTTGTCATACAAATTTTACAGGTAACAGATTTTAGACTCAAGCCAAAATTGCCAAAATTTTAAAAAAGTCCCCCACGTGCCGGCCACGTGAGGGGCATTTTCGTCCTTTTTATTTCTTCTTTCTTCTTCCCAACAAAGCCAGCATCTCCGGTAAAGTAATGGGAGATGTTTGTGGCACCTCATCAATGGAGTATTCATAGTTTCAGTGATGATGTGCCGGAGTATGCCAAGAACCCTTATTAGAAGTGATAATAATTCATCATCAAAGAAGTGATGATAATAGTGATTATTAGAAGTGGATTCTCTGTACTTAATACATGTGTTTTTGTGGAATTCTATTATTTGAAAACATGGAATTTTGAAGCTTTTATATTAAGAACTTAAAAAGGTACTAAGAATGAAAATGATAATGCATAATTACCAATAGAGTTAAATGCACTAAATGACCATCTAGTATTTCACTATTTCGGATTACGACCATAATCAAAATTTTCTTCGGGTTTTTGTCATACAAATTTTACAGGTAACAGATTTTAGACTCAAGCCAAAATTGCCAAAATTTTAAAAAAGTCCCCCACGTGCCGGCCACGTGAGGGGCATTTTCGTCCTTTTTATTTCTTCTTTCTTCTTCCCAACAAAGCCAGCATCTCCGGTAAAGTAATGGGAGATGTTTGTGGCACCTCATCAATGGAGTATTCATAGTTTCAGTGATGATGTGCCGGAGTATGCCAAGAACCCTTATTAGAAGTGATAATAATTCATCATCAAAGAAGTGATGATAATAGTGATTATTAGAAGTGGATTCTCTGTACTTAATACATGTGTTTTTGTGGAATTCTATTATTTGAAAACATGGAATTTTGAAGCTTTTATATTAAGAACTTAAAAAGGTACTAAGAATGAAAATGATAATGCATAATTACCAATAGGGTTAAATGCACTAAATGACCATCTAGTATTTCACTATTTCAGATTACGACCATAATCAAAATTTTTTTCGGGTTTTTGTCATACAAATTTTACAGGTAACAGATTTTAGACTCAAGCCAAAATTGCCAAAATTTTAAAAAAGTTCCCCACGTGCCGGCCACGTGAGGGGCATTTTCGTCCTTTTTATTTCTTCTTTCTTCTTCCCAACAAAGCCAGCATCTCCGGTAAAGTAATGGGAGATGTTTGTGGCACCTCATCAATGGAGTATTCATAGTTTCAGTGATGATGTGCCGGAGTATGCCAAGAACCCTTATTAGAAGTGATAATAATTCATCATCAAAGAAGTGATGATAATAGTGATTATTAGAAGTGGATTCTACATTTCTCCTCACTTAACATTGATTATTAGAAGTGATACTAATAGTTTCAGTGATGATGTGCAATTTTGACTGAAACTTACCATTACCCAAAGCCACCATCTCCGGCACATCATCAATGGAGTATTCATAGTTTCAGTCAATTCCACCTGTTCCACCCCGCACCACCACTCGTTCCACCCCCACACCACCACCCTTCCACCATCACTCCCACCAATCTATAAAAGCAACATGTAATTGAAGCCAATTCAAATAATATAACCAAACCCCACATTACAAAATACACAAAATTCAGTTTATAGAAGCAAAAAATAACCAAATACAGAAAACCCATCTCATAATTCATGGAAAAGTGTTGAAGAAAGGAATAAAGAAGCAAGTGCAAGATGGAACAAGCAGTGTGAAGTATGCATCTTGTATGCAAAGTAACTGGAAATGCAAGAAGAAAAATAATAGACAAGAACTGGGTTGGACAGAAGACATGGGCTAAACAATATGAAGATATGTGCCAACCTATTACGAAGCCCAGCCAGTGTAAATAATTAGAATAGATCCTTTAATACATTGAGTCATGTAAAGCTTTGGCCCGTATATTAAATGTAGTAGGATTTATATTTTGTAAATATCTTAATCTCACTTTTGAGTGGATGACAGCTAATCATAGGTAGTTAGTTAGTTGACTACCTTGAGCAAATGTGTATAAAGAACTGTGAGCTCATTTTGATAAATTAATAAAAATTGATCAGAAAATTTTCCCCAAAAATGCTCTCTAGTTCTTCTTTCTTTTACTTGCTCAATCTCAGAATTTGTCATGGTATCAGAGCAGCATTGATCAATGAGCAATTGGTTGGCTTATGCTCTTTACATGCTTCTTAGTCCCTCTCTGGGACGAATGCAGAATTTTAGTTGGGGACAAAAATTGTAATAGTATACTGAATTACGTATAAAAATTGCAAAAAAATATTTGGGACGAATTTGATCAAATATTCCGAAGTACGTATAAAATTTACTATATCTAGTTGAATTTTTAAAAATAGGATAATTCTGATATGAAACAGGTCTATTGGACCGTGTGGTCCAGAATTTGCCACATCACTACAAAATAAGGAGAGAGATAATTTTATAGTGATGTGGTTAATTTTGGACCACATATTCCATGTGGACCTCTTCCATATCAAAAAAATCCTTAAAATATGCATGTATCGGTCGAGACTCAGAATTTTTGGACCCATCATGTAGACCCAATTCACCGGCGGCCTAGGCGGAATTAGTATCATTATGGCCTATTAATAACCTGGCACATCAAGCCCCGTTAATAATCCCTCGTTGCTTATATTTTCTATCCCAATTCCAATTTTTAGGGTTCTGAGGCAAATCTTGTCATCATCTCAGGAATTGGTCGATAAGAATTACATAGGAGGATATAGTATTTTACGGACATCAGAATCGGCTATATAACTTTTGAAATTGTTTTAGGTTTCGTCTTTTTTAATTTGTCTCTCTCGATCGGTACCATAATGAAGAAGAGTTATGGAGATTTCTCGTATGAAGCTCATTTTTTCCACTGAAAGTGCATTTAACATATTTATTATTATTGTTTTATTATTATTAATTTTCAAAATTATTCTGAAGAGCTTCACTTTTTTTTTTCTTTTCTGCAGACGCCCATATTCAATAAAGAAAAAGTATATGCGTGTCAGGGACGGATTTTTTTTTTTTTTTTTAAAGAAAGCCACCTGTTGTGGTGGGGGGTTTGGCATGGACCCCTACCCGTTTATTAATAAGACCCAAATAGGCAAATAAGAGTACATAAAGGGGACTAGAGCCAAAAACCTCTAAGTAGGTGGAAACAGATCCACTGCTTACAGTAAAAGACAATGCAAAGTAAACTGATTCATTTATAATATGAATCAGGTGTAACATAAGTTTTCCTGAAGTAGCTAGCATGCAATGTAACAGAACCAAGCTATTAAAATATAGCTCAGTGTACATCAAAAATCAAGGAAAAGAAAACAAAAAGGACCACGGAAAACTAACTTTGCCGAAGATACGAGGTCCCTAACCGATCCAAAGTACATAAACCTTATATGGGAAGGGGTAAACACGAAAAAAGATCATATACCTTAGGTCGCCGATCATCAAAAGAAAGATTCGCCAAGGCATCTGCAGCTTTGTTAACTTCTCGTGGAACGCCGTGAATAGGAATCGAGCCAATCATATCTTTTGTTTGCTGAAATAAAGTATCTAGTTGCCAAGCATCCACTCTACCTCGTCTGATGGCGCCAACTACAAAAGATGAATCTGATTGGATTTGAGTCACTGCAATGCCTCTATCTCGAGCAAACGTAAGTGCAATTCGCAGTACTTCAAGTTCTGCCCGTGAATTGGTTGCATCTGCAGAAACAAACATAGAGAAACCAAAAATAAAATAATTGTTACCTGAACGAATAATACCCCCAATGGTTGCCGGACCTGGATTGCCTCGCACCGCACCATCAACATTAAGAACAATATCTCTTAAGAATTCCGAATTTAACCACCGAAATAAAGAAGGGCGAGAGCGAGGTTGTTGTATAAAAGGCACATAAAATTCTTTGGGGATACCGGGCGTATTTATAATAGGAGTGAGATAATCCCATAGTGACACTTTCTTTGCTGCCAAAAAGGGCCTTGTCCCTTCAAACACAAATTTACAACGGTATATCCAAAGAATCCATAAAATCGAGCTAGCAACCGTGACATAAGCTTTGTGTTTCACACCGCGACCCTTAAAAAACCAATATTTAATCATATGATGCGAAGTACGGAAGTTATCAATACCCAGATCCAGCCGCACTAAGTTAGCTGCATATAACCACAAACCTTTAGCCCATTCACAGTGTAAAAACACATGGTCTAAGAAATCCTGACCATGTAAACAAGAGCATCGGGAAGCACAATGAAATCCCAACCGATTTCAAATAGGGTTGTTGTCAGGGACGGATTTACATGGTGGTCAAGGTATGCGCAGGACCACCCAAGATCAGTGGTGTAATGGTATCACTTATATGTGTTGTGATCCATATAATATTTTAGACTTTAGTCTTCATATTTCAGTCTCATAAAACAAGCTCTAATATTGTCAAAGTTTGATCATACTCACCAACTCAAATGATGGGTTTGATTTGTGTGATAGTTTGTAATTTTTAGTCCGTTAAAAAAATCTATATTTAAGTTTTCTAACTATAACTATTTTTTTTCCTTTTTCTTAATGCGCACCATGACAATTAAGAACAAAATGCTAATAATAATAAGTGGTTAGAATCCTGTGTATGATTTCCAGTGACATTAACATTAAGCTGCTAATTTCCATTTCTATCTACAAAGAAAAAACTAACCAAATTATTTATTTGAGGAGAAGAACTCCACAGCTGAGAGCACTATGCACATTCACACCTACCTGAGCTTATTTTTTTTGTGTAACTATTATCTTAATATTGACATTTGTTAGAAATTTAATTCTCAATATTTCAATAGTGTTGAGAGAATGTACGATTTGTCTAGGATTCTCCCAATATCACACGTCGAGAGTTTGCAAAGTAGTATGAGAAGATTATTTTTTATTTTTTATTTTTTTTAAAGTTGGCCTATATGGTATTAGTGTTAAATGTTCACACCAGTAGCTTAGGTTCGATTCTTCTCTGCAGCGTTTTTTCAGAGTATCAAGATGGATGATAATTTTTCCAAGTTGAGGAGGATGCAATTGCCCTGAATTAGAATCAGACATTTACTTTTGACTTGTAATTTAAACTATCGTTTGGTTATGTAATATTGGTATACTTTTGCCGATAATCGTTTTCTTCTATATTTTAAATTGTTGAGGGACCACCCTAAATTTCAATCCTGAATCCGCCCCTGCTATGTGTACTCTTCTTCGGACACGGATGGGGATGTAGATATTGCTACATCTGTTGTGCTCATTAGTAGAGCGTATTCACCATGTCATTGCTTTGGATGAGGATTATTTTTGTGTGGTATATAGATTCTCTGACAAGGAATCTATCACATTTGATACATTCAAGGTTTCATTATCGGAAGAAGGACAATTGAAAACAGAGATTCATAACAAGTTGGAAGTGGACTATAGATTCCCTTATTTTGAAATGGGGGGTTTTGCAGTTTAGGGTTATTTCCTTCTCTCCCACACCATTCCTTCTTCATGTCTGTCTTTTATCAAAGATATTTTTACTATACTTAAATAAATAACACAAGTTGTTTTTCCTTGTGTTTTGACAATACTGTGGTAAATTCCTCCTGAATATCTAGCAGGGACGAAGTAAGGAATTTAACTTGGGCGACGAAAACTGCAACAGTTTGCCGAATTTATATAAAAATTGATTAAAAATGTTATGGGGCGAATTTGATCAAATATTGCGAACTACATATAAAATTTACTAAATATCGGGGGCAACTGCCACCCCCACTTCCCTCTAGGAATTTTATTTATGTAGCAATTGTGACATTATCGTTCTCGTGGGAGGACTGTAAAATAATACTCCCTCTATTCCTAAATATAAGTGTGAAACCCGTAACTTTTGCTTACGTGTTATTTTACATTTAATTTATTTTTATTTGATTTATTGCGTAGGCGTAATTTATTTTGCGCGATTATGTGTTTACGTGTCTATTAATTTTTATAACATGTTGCGTGTTACATTTTTTGGTACGTTTCGTTTAGGGGCTTTTCGCACACGTATCATAATTATGGGACATAAATTGTGATTCACCTAGATAATCTATAGATAGAGAGTTTTATTCTTATTTATACCTGCTCTAAGAATTTTTATTTCTTTCTAGAGTATATTTAAACAAACGAATAAAAACAACAAATCTTCTCCATTCTGATACTAAAACAAACAAACAAACAAAAAATGTATGTTGATATGGGTGAAAATCTCCACCCTAATTAATTTACACAAGTCTCATGGAGAATCCATATTGCCTCCTAATTCAAAGTAGTACTAGTGATGATAAGGGGAAGTGGCTTGAACCCTATTCTTTCTCTTTTGAAGGAACCTTTGTAATGATCTCTTCATGGACACACCGTTCGGACTGTAGAGCTGTGATTGCAACAACGGGGAAGATGGTTCGGATCCTACGCCGGGGCTCCGGGATTTATCCTCTGTTTCTCGATTTGCTAGCATTATTATAGCTCTAGCCTGCAATATCACATGGAAATGGTGGTTAGATTTATTTAGAATTGAGTGAAATAATTAAAAAATCATATTAAAATTTTGAATTTAGTAATTATTGTTCTTTAACAGTAAAAAAAATTGCGACAAATAATTAGAGTAAATATATAATGAAAGACGGGAATGTAAATTTAATTAAGGATATATTTTTCTAATAATCATTAGACACATAGGTCTATTTTCATGACATTCAACCCAAACAATTTTCACTTCTTTGAATTCAAATTTATAGTAGAAAAAAGTGGGGAAGTAAACAATGTGTGGAATTATGATTTATTAAACCTGACTTTTGAATGATGAAACAGATACTCCCTCCGTCCCAAATTATCTGTCCACTTTGTATTTTGCACGAAAATTAAGGTTTCATCAAATTCAGTAGTGGAATATGGTACAATGTCAAACATGACCATATTTAATATTACTCCAATTTAATTCTACCTCCTCTTCTCTCTATATCCTTCTCTCTCCAACATTTAATGTAAGGGTTAGAATTGGAAAAATTGTAATTAATGAGCCCTTTATTTAGAAAGTGGACAAATAATTTGGGACATATTAAAAAGGAAATGTAGACAGTTATTTTGGGACGGAGGGAGTATTATTATATCTGTTCTAAATCTAATCAAATTCTAAATTATTTAATTTTGTAGGTTTTCAAGTTCAATTTAAAGATAATTTGAGTCTTAGTTTGAGTTTCAAACCACACTAAATCTAAACTGTTTAATTCTAATATAGAAAATAGTTCAATGGAACATGAGTTCCGGATTCGTCTATACGGAAAAATAATAATTTTTCTTATAATATCAATAAATCTGTACAACATGAATGTTTAGAATGATTTATTAGAACGCATTTCATATTAGAATTTTCCAACTAGACCCAATGCAATTATACCAATAGACTACAAATCTTTCCATTTATAGTAATAAAGACAATTTTTTAATTACGCGCTTTGCATGAAAGTAATCGGATCAGAACGGAGAAAAAGAAAAAGAACCATAAACGCAAAGCATACCTGAATCTCCGTTACATCACAAACAGCAACTTTTCCATTGTAAAAGATCGTTAGAGGCTGCTGCTGTTCTTCGTTCGAACTTCCATTATCCAACCTTAAAAAACACAAATCACAACATATATCATCAATACACAAACATTCTTGTACGTGTTCTCAAGACAAAAAAATACTGAAAAAACCCTTCATATTCAAATATAAAGGTGATGTCACAAAATAATAATTTTATACTCCCTCAATGTTTTAATATGTTTTAACATAAGAATTCTAGAACATGTAACGAAAATTAAAAATAAAATAAAGTATTTAGTTATTCAAAATATCAATATTACTCACGTTAGATATGACTTGTATATCACTAATTCTATTTAAGAGAGTAATATTGATATTTTAATTAAAAAACTATCTTAATTTTTGCTAAATGTTATAAAAGTCTTTTATTAAGAAATATAGATAATACTAAGCTAATTATATGTAAAAGGAGAAATATTTTCTTACATAGGACTGTAGTATTCTTGAGAGAGAAACCCGGCGGCGGCGGAAGGCGTAACAAGGCGGAGTTCCAAATTGCAATTACGCCTCATATCTTGATCCCCGGAGGAGGAACTGAGAGGGGTTTGTATGGGTTTTCTAGAGAGAGAAAATGGGGAATTAATATTTGAAATGAAAGTAGTGAGAGAAGTTTGATGAAGGAGGTTATATATAAGAAAAGAATGGGCTAACTAAGAAAACAAAGGGGTTATTAATAATACACGAAACGCACACAACAAATGAGAGAAGACGCGCCCCCAGCCATGTCTGAAAGAGACAGGGAAAATCGACCGGGTACGATGTACAACGTGAAGAATTTAATATTTTTATATTCAAACAGCACGTGATATATGTGGTTTTAATAAAGACAGCTCCAATAAAACCGCAACTATTTACTAGGGTGTCGCCTTTGAAATTGAAACAGTTGGAGGCATTGGCAATTTGATATTTTCATGCATGTGGTTTAGTCGGCCACCAGTTTTTTTATACTTTTGGAAAAGGCATCTTCCTGAAATTATTTCATTGCAATTTTTATGGGATTTATTTATTAATAGACAAACTTTTATTCAAATAATTTATTTTTGTCACACCGTGTTACCAAGTGATGACAGTCAGCACCCCAAGTCAATGGGGCACCAAACCCAGATACTAAAAAAAAAATTCATTCATTGACCGATACTAAAAAGGAAATTACATCATTCATATATCTTACATAATTGAAAGGGAAATACTATTGTTAAAAAAATATCAAAAAAAGGCATGATATTACATCAATGATCACACTAAGTCGACCTCGAAATCCTCATCAATGGTATCATCAATAGTACGCTCAATTTAATCATTTGCAAAAATGGAGAAAATAAGGGGTGAGCTACTAAACTAGACCAATAAGAAACAATCAAACTTGGAATATTGAAGCATCAATTAAGACTTGAAAATATGTTTCGCAAGCCCAAAACATTTGTATCAGTGATTAACAGAAATAACATAATAATGCATTTAAAACAGTAAGCGAAATACTTAAAACGGATAGGAAACAAAAATCAGAATAGAAATAGAACATAGATTGATCATAGTCCGGGTGATAGGTGTAGGCCCCGGATCGACCGGACCGGTAATACGAGATCGAGACAGAAGGTCTGTTCAAAATTTCGGACGATAGGAAGCTGAGCTCGGTCGACCAGAGATCTTCCGAACTAGCCCCGGACGACAAACAAATTACCTTGGTCGACCGAAGTAACCAAGAGCAGTCATCCAACTGCTCATAATAGTTTGCTCTGGATGACTGGAGAGGCTTGAACATGCCTTTTCCTGCACAAAATTACAAATGAAAAGTGGATTTCTGCATTTTCGAATAAACCACCCAAAACCCCCCGTTTTTTTACCTTAAAACACATACCAAACACACACATAACAATCTCAACTATAATCATCATATCTGACACTAACGAATCGGAAATCGTGTTATGAGCACTATGAACTACTCATGCATTACAAATAGATGATAACGTCAGATAATTAAGTATACTTATAGCAATGACCTAGCACATATAATTCACAAAATTGAGCTCGTTGTATGGCTATGACTCTAAACCCTGTTAACAACACATAACATTAACCCGTGAAAGAGGGCCAGAGTACTTAATATGGGTTTAGATATTAACCCTCCAAACGATGATATCAAAGTTTAGTGACACATTAGTTATGTCATTACTCACCCTTGTGAGATCCACAACAACTGTTAACATCCCAACTTTTTATTCTCGTTAGGAACCAAGTCAGAACTGAACAGAGACAGACATAGAGTGTTCCTCGGTACTTTAAACATATATAATTTGATGATGCCCTTGAATAGGATCATCAACAAACAAGAGCTCTAATTGGTTATAACACACATAATCCAAATAGGATGATCAACCACATAACAATTACAAAATGTAGATTATCCAATTACCCACACAATTCAATGAAACAATTATCAATATTTCATTAAAATTTTGATGCAAGAAAATATGAATTTAAAGCCCGAATCAAAGTAAGCCAGTAATTTCATTAAAACAACAGTCTTATGCATCTTTTAGTACTGAAAGGGTGTGAAGCATCCTTACTTAATCAACTTAGGCAAGATTTCTCCCAAAATTCCCAAATCACCAAAAAACCAAAACAACAACTTCAAACAACAACTAATTTCTATAGGAAACTCGAAATTCATAGTCGCCAGTGCTCACGCGTACAATTTTCAATTATCTTTTCAACGCACTAAAAATCGTTCGATTCTGACTTCGTTTGCTAGGTCAAACCCTCAAAAAACCTCACAACCCTCCGTTTTCTTGCACTGTCTTTTCCCGCTTCTTTCTTTCTTGCGGGTTACTCTATCTATTTTCCAACACTAAACCCTCTAAAAGACCTCTCAAGACTCTACAAAGCAGTCCCAACACTTCCTAAAATCCGTACTTAAGTCCCTCCACTCTCAAGGTTATTAAATGCGCCACTTAAATAAAATATACTCGACATATAACACATAAACAATTTTCACGAGTTATCTTTGGTTTCTCAACTATTTGTTAAGTTTATCAGTAGTTACCGCCAAATAAAATGTGAAAAACGGATTTGAATTTTTCAGAAAAGAAGTGCGTACATACTATTTAAAAAAAAGTACATACATGTTTTGTTTTATTTTTTGTGGTTTTGGGATTTTTGCTAATTTTTCTAAAATATGGATTGCACGTTTTTATAAAAGGTGGTAAATTCCCCTAAAAATGGTAAATTATAGAGATTCTTTTGGATCAGTAAACTCAAGAGAATTTGAGGTTATTTGTTTTCATGCTGACGTGGTATTCTTAATTTGTAGCAAGGGTACGTTTCTGTAAACACCGTACATACCGTCTTGATTGTTAAATTATTTTATTATATGATTGACATTAAGTTGTTTCGGAACAATAGTTCTTGAATAACTGTTGAAGAATCAATAATTCAAAAACAATTATAGTTTGATCCATCTGATCAAAAGATTTGACAATCAAAATTTATCTACATTGTGCTAACAAAAATATATGTCTGTATCATAACCAAAATGTTTAATTTGGGCCGTTTAGTGGGAAAAAAAGTATTCTTAATTTGGTGTTGAGATGGGTATTTAATAGATTAAATGTACTTGGTACCAGTAATGAGATTTGAATTTCGTCCAAATTATATTCCGCCTCTTGTGCATCTATGTCAAGTTTATAGAAATGTATTATTTCTAAATTTTATTACTTTACTTTTGCATTTAATGATATATTAATTGATGATTTGGCGTGGAAAACCTAGGTTTCTAGTTCACAATAAATTTTAAAAAGAATTTAACTCAACGCATGACATTTGGTTGTTCTTGTTATTATTGGTTCTCGTTCTTTTCCTCTAGCATATTTGATTAAATATTTGGAGCATCTGAGAAACTATTTCATGTGTTAATATATTTCGTTGTGCAGTTTATTTGTTTCAACACTTTTGTGAATTCACAGTGTTGTGACAAATTTTTAAAATCTGATCAAAAATTAAAAAGCATTAATTTTGTATACGCTTAAAAGGTATTGAGCAAAAATTAAAAAATAAATCTATTGCTGAAATCTTGAAATACTCTTTTAATAGTAGATTCATTAATAATAAGAGAAAAAGAAAAAAGAAAATTCAAGCTACTACATTCAAAAAATCAATGTGTAAATACGATATGGAAATTTTAAAACATATACTCTAATATCTCTAAAGCAGTTCTTAGCTAGAGTTAGTCGGCAATCAAAGTACTATAATGCAAATTGTACGCTCTCATGCTAGAATTTGCATAGATAATTGGAGGATTGAAGAGCAAAGAAAGGAGGTGGTGTGACACATCTTCTCGGGCTGTGATATTTATTTTTTTTGGGTTGATTTTGGGGTTCTATTATTTTTTCAACTTTTTTTTAAGTTAGTTGTCTCTTTGATTTACACCGATTTTCAGCTGTTTTGTTTCTTTGGCCAATTAACCCTTTGGATTCCACTGTCTTTTCACATATTTTTTTAACTGTCAATTTTGCCTAACCTCTCTTATGCATGGACAAATGTTTTTTGATTTTATATATATATATATATATATATATATATATATATGTGTGTGTGTGTGTGTGTATATGTGTGTGTGTGTTTTATGTAATGATATTAGTAATAATAAATTACTTATTTAATAGTACTAAAGAAGATGAAGTGTTAGTTATTATTTTTTGTAGATTTTAATTAAATTATTATCAAAACATGTATCATGGAATATAACTACGTTCTTTATTTATGGATGAAGATTTCAATAGACTCAAAACTTCTCTTCATTTTTTAATCTCCATAGTTGTAATTAATGGTATATGCTATGGATTTACGATGTTATCTATAATTGATGAGTCTATTAAGTAAACTAATAAAGATACATTATTGAATATAATTATGTATCAAACTAATAAAGATACATTATTGAATATAATTATTATAGATACATGCATAATTTTACTTGAAACTTTGTCATTAGCTAATGGAGTACACCATAATTAATGATTGCAATGCCACGTGTACATATTTTTTTATTATACTCTTATCCTACAAACTGTCATGCGTCGCCTTCACAAACTTCTCCCCTAAATTTATTATATTTATATAGATTTTTGTGTTCGACTTATGGAACATTTGAGGTTGCTCGCCATTACCTATGGAAACTAACTAAATGTATAGTTATACAATATAACTACACTTTATTATTTTAAATTAAGGGTGAAATCTATTTTGTTCCCTGGAGTTGATTGTTTTCTCAAGTAAATACCTAAAAGTTTGATTGTCTCTAAAGAATCCTTCAAAGTGTATCACTTGTCTCACTTGGAAAAGAAGATGATAAATTTTTTTTAACCAAACAAAATTTAGTATTTGCATTTTTGCCCCAAAAAGTTCATTGGCCAGTGAGTCTTCACGCGGAATTTCTATTTGGAACCATTTTGAAACAGACAATTGAACTTTCAGGTCCTTACTTAAGACAACACCCAACCTCTGGGTAGCAAAATGAAATTCACCTTATAATTAATTAATGTTCAGTCTAGGATTACAAAGAAACTGGGTATTTCAAGAATGTTTTCCAGTACTATAGTAATAGCAGCTTCTTAGGATTATTAAAATTTCTCACATGTTCCGACACATATCTCTTCAACCCCAATCAGCTACCTACATTTCCAGCATGCAATAAACAAATCCACCATTTCTTCCAGCTACCCCAGGAAATACTATAAAAAAAAGTTTAATTAAAAACTATTCAACTTTATTCATGAAAGAACGAATGAAAAAATTAATGTATGACGGTACCTCATGGTTGCGTGAGACACAAGGAAAGAGATTCCTTGCGATTGTTGACTTGTAAAAATATAAAAACTCTTTAATAATCTAGATCGTTTTTTTTTTTTGGGTTCAAAATCATTTTTTTTTTCTGTTTTTTTCTTTCATAAAGAGGATGGGAATTTACCGGTCAATGGTCGATGCCGGATGTCAAACCCATGATATCATCAGCATGGGCAGATCTTACCCCACTTAAACAAGTCTCTTTTTTACGGAAAAAAAAATCTTCTGTCCTCCTCCCTATCTCAACCAATCACAATTCACCCTGTGTGTATATAATTGGAAAAAATATTTATATAGTAAATTCTGATTGGTTGGGAACATGGATGGGGACAGAGTATTTTCACCCCTTTTTAACTGTTCTAAATCGTTATTGAAAATTTGTTAAATAGACTAAGTTTTACATGAAAAAACTTATTTGAGAAAATTAAAATGATATTCTTACTTTAACAATATTAAGAGACATCACCACGGTCTAGGGATGGCAATGGGCAGGGTTGGGGAGGGTTTTGGCTATACCCACTACCCGACCCTAATCTTAAAAGTATAACCCAAAACCCAACCCGACCCTTTGATGTGTCAACCCATTGCCCGACCCTACCATTTTTCCAAAAAACCCGATGGGTACGGGTAGTACCCGTCGTGGGTTTTCTATCGATAGATAATTTTTATTTGTTCGTAGTCACTAGTCATAAAGAAAATATACCAAAAACAATAATGGGATTAAAATCTTAAATGCACCAAAAGCAACAGAAACAAGTGCACAAATGCACCAGAAATGAATGTGGCAGAGATAAGTTTGGCCATAGAACAATAAACATTCAAATGGAAACAATTAAGTAAACAATAAAATATTAAGTTTAATTCTTCAATCTTCAGACAAGTTGTTCCACTATTGTTGCAAGGACCAGCATGTCATCAAGTCAATCCGTAGCACATCCATCATCTTCCTCTTCATCAAGAATGGTTTGACGAGATGCACCTTCATTATTATCTTATTTAAAATATTGAGACTTTTGGGCTTTGACTTTTCAAATCTCTACCATCTTATGCTTTTCTTGCCATCTTATTTAAAATATAATTTATTTCCTTAGTTATAATATTTTAATGATAATATTTAATATATATATTATATATATACGGGTGGGGTACGGGTTGGGTTTACCACATACCCGCAACCCTACCCGTACCCGTACGGGTTTTAAATTTCCAAACCCATAACCCGACCCAATACCCGAAATCAACCAAAAAACCCAACCCGTTAGGGTAGGATTGGGTTGGGTACCCGTCGGGTTGGGTTAAATTGCCATCCCTACCACGGTCACATCGAATTATTTATGTCACTCTATAGTAATTTATCAAACATATGGTGAATTGTGATTGGTTGAGGACAGGGATGGAGACAGGAATAGGGACAGAGGATTTTTTGCCATTTGTTTTCATACTGACGTGTTATTCTTAATTTGGGCAAAAAATCCTCTGTCCCCGTTCCTGTTTCCATCCCTTTCCCCAGCCAATCACAATTCACCATGTGTATATATAATAAAAAAAATATTTATATAGTAAATTCTGATTGGTTGGGGACACGGATGGAAATAGGAATGGGAACAGAGGATTTTCACCCCGTAATTTGTCGCAAGTAAACATACGTTTCGGTTAACACCATACATACCGTCTTGATCGTTAAATTGTTTTATTATATGGTTGACATTAAATTGTTTCGGAACTGTGGTTCTTAAATAACTGTTAAATAACCAATATTTCAGAACAATCAATGTTTTATTCATCTAATTAAAAGATTTGACAATTAAGATTTATTTACACTGTATTAACAAAAATAATGTCTGTACCATAACCAAACTGCTTAATTTGGGCCTTCCAGTGAAGAAAAAAAAAGTATTCTTAATTTGGTGTTGAGATGGGTATTTAATAGATTAAATGTAATTGGTACCAGTAATGAGATTTGAATTTCGTTCAAATTATATTCCGTCTCTTGTGCATCTATGTCAAGTTTATAGAAATGTATTATTTCTAAATTTTATTACTTTACTTTTGCATTTAATGATGATTTGGCGTGGAAAAACCAGGTTTCTAGTTCACAATAAAATTTAAAAAGAATTGAACTCAACGCATGACATTGGGTTGTTCTTGTTCTTTTCCTCTAGCTTATTTGACTAAATATTGGAGCATGAAGTCATTTCTTGTGTTAATATGATTTGTTGTGCAGTTTATTTGTTTCAACACTTCTGTGAATTCATAGTGTTGTGACAAATCTCTAAAATCTGATAAAAAAAATTAAAAAGCATTAATTTGATATACGCTTAAAAGGTATTGAGCAAAAATCAAAAAATAAATCAATAGATACTTGGTGTTGAAATTTTGAAATACTCTGTTAACAGTAGATTGAATAATAATAAGACAAAAAGACAAAAAGAAAATTCAAAACTACTACATTCAAAACATGAATAATTAGCCACTTTGATCATCAACGTTTTTTCGTCTAGCCACTTTGGTCAAAATTCAAGTTTTTTAACTTATTTCATCATTAAACATTTTTCGGCCTGCCATTTTTGTCAAAAATAAAATTTTTAACTTTTTTCATCACTAAAGTTTTTTCATTCTGCCATTTTGGTCACTAAAGTTTTTTCGGTCTGCCATTTTGGTCAAAATTTTTAGTGACCTAAATGGCAGAATGAAAATAATTTAGTGAGCAAAATGGCAGAATGAAAAAACTTTATTGATCAAAATGGCAGATAGAAAAAACTTTAGTGATGAAAAAAGTTAAAAAAATCATTTATGACCAAAATGGCAGGCCGAAAAATGTTTAATGATGAAATAAGTTAAAAAACTTGAATTTTGACCAAAGTGGCTAGACGAAAAAACGTTGATGATCAAAGTGGCTAATAATTCTTCAAAACATCAATGAGTAAATACAATATGCAAATTTCAAAACATATACTCTAATATCTCTAAAGCAGTTCTTAGCTAGAGTTAGTCGACTATCAAAGTAGTATAATGCAAATTGTACGCTCTCATGCTAGAATTTGTAAAGATAATTGGAGGATTTAAGAGCCAAAAAAGGAGGCGGTGTGACACATCTTCTCGGGTTGTGTTATTTATGTTTTTTGTATTGATCTTAGGATTCTATTGGGACAATTCTGATATGGACCCGGTCCACTGGACCATGCGGTCTAGATTTGGCCACATCACTGCATTTCCTTCTCTCTCCTCATTCTGCATTGATGTGGCCAAATCTGGACCACATGATCCACATGGACCCGGTCCATATCAGAATTTTCCATTCTATTGTCTTTTCAACTCTTTTTTTTAAGTTAATTGTCTCTTTGATTTACACCGCCTTTTCAACTATTTTGTTTCTTTGGCCAATTAACCCTTTCGATTCCACCGTCTTTTCATATATTTTTTTAATTATCAATTTTGTCTAACCTCTTATGCATGGAGATATGTTTTTTGATTTTATACCTACATTTTATGCAATGATATTAGTAATAATAAATTACTATTTTAATAGTAATAAATTATGTATATATACACGTTTTATGTAATTATATTAGTAATAATAAATTACTTATTTAATAGTACTAAAGAAGATGAAATGTTAGTTATTACTTTTTTGTAGATTTTAATTAAATTATTATCAATACATGTATCATATAATATAACTACGTTCTTTATTTATGGATGGAGATTTCAATGACTCAAATGTCTCCCATTTTACTCGAACTCTTCGTTTATATTTGTCGTATCTGTGTTGTCACGACATTACATGGGTATGGGTATGACATTATTACCGTATCTGGTCAACACTGATCAAACACTTTGTTTTAGATGTTTAAGTACCGACACATAAATACATACTCGTACTCGACACCCGTACCCGAGTTCGAGTAACATAGCTTGTCTCACTTGGAGAAGAAGATGATTCTTTTTTTTAACCAAACAAAATTTGGTATTTGCAATTTTGCCCCAAAAAGTTCATTAACCGGTGAATCTTCACGCGGAATGTCCGTTTGGAACTATTTTGAGACAGACAATCGAACTTTCAGGTCGTTACTTGAGACAACAGCCAACTTGTGGGGAGCAAAATATGGAATTAACCCTATAATTAATTAATGTTCAGTCTATGATTACGAAGAAACTGGGTATTTAAAGAACGTTTTTCTAGTACTATAGTGGTAGCTTCTTAGGATTATTAAAATTTCTCACGTCTCTTAATTAATTAACGTTTTCCTATAATTAATTAATGTTCAGCTACCTACATTTCCAGCATGCAATAAACAAATCCACCATTTCTTCCAGCTACCCATGAAATATTATAAAAAAAAACGTTAAATTAAAAAATATTCAAGTTTATTTTTGAAAGAACGAAAGAAAAAATTAATGTATGACGGTAAAAAATCATCCGTCCTCATTCGATGTCCTGTTCACCGTACCACGGATTATATTTGTCATGCGTTCACTTTTTTTCTTACGTGTTTCACTATTTCTTTTGGATTATAATTTTTTAATTAAAAAATTAACATATTTCAATTTCTTACTTGTGAGAACAATGAATGAAACGTCGAATGAGAATAGAAGATTCCTAACCGCCACATGGTATGCGTGAGACACAGGGAAAGATTCCTTGCTATTGTTGCAACTTGTAAAAATATAACTCTTTAATAATCTAGATCGTTTTTTTTTATTGTTTTTTCAAAATCACTTTTTTCTATTTTTTTTTCTGAAAGAGAATGGAAATTTACCGGTAAATGGTTGACGCCGGATGTCAAACCCACGATATCAGCATGGACAGAGATCTTACACCCACTAAAACAAGTCTCTTTTAACGGTTCAAAATCGTCTAGATCGTTCTTGGAAAAAACACAAAAGCAAAATAAGAAAATTTGTTAAATAGACAAGTTTTACATGAAAAAACTTATTTTGAGAAAATTAAAATGATATGTCACTCTATAGTAACTTCTCAAACACAATTTTTCAGTTCTTGAAGTTTTTAATTAAAAGAAAAGAAAATGAAAACCAGATTGAGAACGTAACAACTCAAAAATATTTAATCTAAAAGAACTCGAAGAAATCATATTAATTTATTACTTTCCTTATTTCATAATAAACATATTAAGTCTTATACTTGCGCGTTGCGCAGATTGTTGAAAAAAATTGTTATATTATTATTTATTTTTTTAAAACTTATTATTCTATGTTAGAAGTACTTAGGTAATTAAACTGGCATTTATTGACATTAAACTTTTAATTATTAAAATAAACCATTCTGAAAAAATTACACCGATGAAGGATTAAATATGCTAATGTCTCTGAAACAAATATGATAATTATAATTATTAAACAACATATTTTCATTTCGATAATTTTTTTAATGCTACTATTTTGACAATGATTTTTAAAAACAAATGAAAAATAGTACTGCACAAACATTTAACAATAATAAAAAAAAGGTTATTCTAAATTGAGTAATTAAAATAATATCAAAAATATCAAATGATCATTACTTTTTGTGCATCCTAATCGACATTGGAGAAATCTTAATAACTTGAACTTCCTTTAAAAAAACTTAGCACAAAAAAAAAACTTCCTTTAAAAAAAATATCAAAAAATGGATAATATGGATCTTCAATGGATTTAGAAAGTTGTAATTTTGTTTAAAAAAAAACTAAAAGAGCTTAAAAATAAAAAATATAAAGAATATTCACCTTACCCTAGTCTCTTATCTCTTTTTTTTTCCTTCTTTTCCTCTTTCTGATCACCGTCGCCGCTCCCCTTCAGCCACAAATCCACATTGCCAACTCTCTATTTTCTCACATTCCACCTCGTCGTCGTCGCCTTCCGTCTCAGTCAACCCACAACCACAAACCTCTTGATACTTCTTTTCTAAAGTATGTGTAGCAGATCCCCTTGCCACCAGTTCATTTTCCCTATTATTTGCCACAAATCCACATTTTCCCTTTCTCCTTTGCCCACCAACCATCTATGCTAAATCCACCGCTACTCCACTTCACTGTTCTTTTCATCATAAAAGAAATCTTTTTTTTTCCGAATCGACACTCCGCCGCGACTCCCCTCACTTTGTTGTTCATTAGGAAAGTAAGTACTTTTTTTTCTTGGGGATAAATAGAAACCATTGTTTTTTTTTTTTTAAACTTGCAATCAAAGAAAAAAATCAAATTGAATCATAGATTCATATGAATCTCATAATCTGTGTTGAAAAAGTCTACTATGAGATGTTCAAAACGTATGATTGATCACCAATTGTCTTGCCTAGAACAAATATCTTCTGAAATTCATTGGAAAGAAACATTATTTACAACTAAAGATTTTTTTTATAAAGAAAAGCAACTTTACATGTATTGCAGTAATTTCTTACTTCTTATGGTTTTGTCTTTGGAATGAACGTGGAAACCTGCAACCAAACAAAACTGATTCGAATTCAAATTTAAGTTGTAAGGAAAACATAAAAAAATGAAGGAATAACTTTTCCATATTTTGCAATTTTAGAAAAACAATGGATTATCAATTTTCCTTTGTGTTTGTGTTGATTTGCTAAAGAAATGACTTTGGAAGTGGATGATTTGAATTTAAAATTGTACTTTAAATGACTTTTGGTTTTCCTGACTTTTTAATGTGTTTTAAACCATTGAACTTCTTCATTTTAAAAAAAAATTGAACTTCTTCCTTAAAAACCATTCAACTTCTTCATTAAATAAAAATCAATGAACTTCTTCATTAAACAAGAAAACCATTGAACTTCTTCATTAAAAAAAACTCATTGAACTTCTTCATTAAAAACAATCATTGAAATTCTTCATTTAAAAAAGAAAACCCAATAAACTTCTTCATTAAAAAATAAAAACATTGAACTTCTACATTAAAAAAACCATTGAACTTCTTCATTAAAAAAATATTGAACCTTTTGTTTTCTACATGAATATCTCAAAGCATTTAGATGTATTATAACTATCTACTTTATGGAATATATTTAATTGCCATGTATATGGAATTCTAAGAGTTTCTTAAATACAATTCATTTATGTTACATATTTTTTGTATAATCTATAATTATACATAAAATTTATAGTATCATTTATGAGCTAAACTATTCATCTTCTAACATTGGCATTGATCTACTTTATTGAATACATTTAATTGCCATGAGTAGAGAATTGTAAGAGTATCTTAAATTCAATTAATTCATGTTACATATTTTTTCTATAATCTATATTTATGTAACTTTAGAATGAAGATGAAGATTATGGCTAAACTATTTATCTTCATAGTAACTTTAGAATGAAGATGTATAATCAGGGGTGTGCATTCGGTATTCGAGACAAAATTTCGGAATTCGGTTTGGTTTTGTAGCGTTTTATGAAAACCCGAACCGAACTTTTATGGAAACCGAATACCGAAATTATTTCAGTATGGTTCGGTTCGTTTTGTGCCGAAATTTCATTTTTTTTTCTTGTGGGTTTCAACTTAATAAATATTAGAAAAAATATAAAATTATAATGCACAATTAAAATAAAAATAATAAACTAAAAACTAAGAATAAAAATACAACTCTACAACAATAACATAACTCATTAAGTCTCCAATAATTCTGTGTATTGGTGGGGATGAATAGATGACATACCTAACATTTGACAAAAAAAATCACGAAGTGGTTGCTTACATAGTGCCACTGAAATAGATGGATTGAAGACAGCTCAAAGTAATATTAATCATACTTATAAATATAATACAATTTTTTTGAATAATAATAAAAAAATTGTTTATTCGGTATTTCGGTTTCTAAAAATTGAAAACGGAATGCCAAACCGAATTATTTTGACCTTTCAAAACCGAACCGAATAAACCGAACCATATAGTAAAATTCTGTTTGGTTCAGTTCGGTATTTCAGTTTAACCGAATAGTGAACACCCTTATTTATAGCTCATGAAGCACTATTTTTAGAAGATAATTAATGACAAATTTGCCAAATGGAAGCTTATGATCAGACCACATCTCATAATATTCAACATTTCACATCATGAAACTTCTACCTCAACTTGACCTAACTTTATATATTATAGATTTTCGGTAGGAATCTTCTGTCTCCGGTCGGTGTCCAATTCCCTATACTACTAATAAAAATTGACATGTGTTAATTTTTTAATTAAAAAATTATAACTTAAAAAAAATAGTGAAACCCATAAAAGAAATGTGAACGCGTGTTAATTATCTTTTTGTATGAATATGAAACGGAATATATAATGTTCACAAAAAAATTTGCCATATACTTTTAACCTCTCAATTTCTTTTTAAAAATGTCTTCTCAGATCTAGACAGTCACATGAAGATGTGTACTAAAGATTTGGTGTATTTTACAGCGGCGATAAGATATTATAAAATGCAAAAAGTCAGAGAGGCAAGATTACATATCTTCTTAGCCGACTTCCTTTTTGTGATTTGGTTCTTATACGGCAAGCGTGAGTTCATTTGTTGACCATAGGGGCAAAATTGTAAAACGAACGCAACAGCAAGCCGAACTCAAATATTCCTGACTTTAGCGCGAAACGTTTTTTATTTTGTACGTACAAAATAAATTTTAGCCGTCATATACAAGACTTGACGGTAAGATTTTTTTGAATTTTTTATTTTTAAAACACATTCTTTTTTAAGAGTTCAAGCATGGCTAAGAAAAGCTGAGTGACACTCACAGCGGCAAATGGGCCCAATTCGTCTTTTATGTATTTCCAAATTATAATCTGAGTCCTCTTCGTTTAATTTTAACTTTTAATGTCCATTACTTATTTTCAATTTGCCAAATAACTGTTAATACCAAATTTAAATAACCAAAAACATTTCATAAACTCATCTTCTAGGGCATTGCATTAGACTAACCATGGTTTAGCAGAAAGGGCTAACCATGGAAGTGATTTTTTTGGAGAGAACTTTTTTGTCGAGGACGGAAGTCCCACTTCCGTCCAGTGGGACTTCCGTCTTCAAACCAACCCTAATAAATTCCTGATACCCTACAAACCCTAAAAAATCCGTGACTTGAGGACGTAATTTCCACTTCCGTACTCATATTGAAGTGGATATATCCTCTAAACCCATCTTTAATCCTCTATATATACATACATACTTATTCTTCTAAAATCACATCAAATATAGAAAATTCTCTCCAAATTTTCTTCCTTCCAAACTAAGGTAGTTACTCTCAAACTTAGAATTTTGAAAATGAATAGCGAAATGGATCCCGCCCTAGAAGAGTATTTTAAGACACCAATTTAAAATTCTTGTCGGAAATCAAACCAATAGAAAAATAGTAATATCTTATTTTTGTAATGTGTACTTCTTCTTTTTTTTCCAAATGTGTTGAGCTATCTAACTAATATGATATACATGTAGCATCTTCCATCAATGTACACAAATTGGTTGGAGCGAACTGGTCTCGTCTTAGCAAGTTGTGTCTATCTGAAGGACGTAATTGGGAATCAAAGGTGCGTTTATGTAACCAAAATAGATGACAAGTACTACCTAGACGGTGGTTTACAAGAATTTTTGCGTGACAACAATCTTCGGTTGACAGATACAGTTCATTTTATCCCTTCTCCAATGAACCTACTAGACATTTATTTTAAGGGAGGATTTTTTATAAGGCTCGGGATCGGTTACCTTAAGGGGGAATTATCTTATCCTCTGAAGGGGCTTTTTTTGGGTAGAGTTTTCGAATAGACATTGAGAATACGTACTTGGGATTTTCAAAACCGGTACGTTTTTTAATATTAAATTTTTGGAAAAATCTTCGTTCCTCTTCAAGTTATTTATTGTAATTTATTTTTCTGTGTATAGTGGATAGGTAGAACCTACATGCAATGGCGCGTTAGAATGCAGCTTGGAATCCCTGAAGTACTACACATGCGTAATAGTCGTGGGAACAGACTGACTCCAAGTGACTAGAGACGAAGGCGGAGACGATTACTATTTTTTGGGGTGGCCTAAGTTTGTTGTGTTTTCGAGATTGCACCCTGGTGACCATGTACAAATCCATCCATCCCCTTACGATATCCTTGATTATAGGGTCGGGAATGATGCTTTTGCCAATTTATTTGATTAATTTTAATAATACATCAATGTAATATTTGCAATGTTTTCTTATTGAATGAAATAAAATTAAAATAAGTTGATAAGATTGCAGACAATTAAAATAAGTGATAATTGATACGTTCTAAAATATTACAAGTTACAAAATTTAAATACAATTAATTAGGAGGTGGTTGGTTAGGAGTTGCTTGGTTGGGGCAAGTCTTCCGGTTGTGACCGATCTCTTTACAGTTGCCGAATTTCTTCGGTCTTGGATTTCCCAGTTCTCTGTGTCCATAGACATTACAAATCTCCGCCTTCGAGGTCGACCCACCTGTGAATTTTCATGTTAGGAGGGTAATGTGTCATATCAAAAGGAGCAGACCTCCAATGCATGGGATCAAGTACATGATATAAAATGAACTTGTATGTATTCCTGTAATACTCCAAAGAATACACAAGGTGGATATACTTTGAAGCATCCTCCATGACCAATTTGGACACTGCAATAACATGCGTGCATGGAGTTGTATAAGTAGACCATTTATCGCAGTTACAATCACGAGCTGATAAGTTGACTGTGTATATTTTTCCACATTCACCAGGTCCTCTATGTCGAGACATGACCCTATAGATTCCTTGGTCTTTGCGGTGTCTTTGCACAGTCAAACTTGTAGTTTTTTGTTTGTAAGAGAAGTACTGATCCCATATTCTCTTATGGAATGACGTTTTACAATTATTAGCGTCTTTCCTGTGCAAGTCGAAATAGTGAACAAGCTTGTAGAAAACTATCTCCACCAGACCTTTCAAAGGCAGCACCCTAGACTGTTTCAAAACACTATTAAGCGCTTCAGACATGTTAGTTGTCATGCACCCGAAGCGCTTCCCCCCATCGTAGGCCAAAGTCTACAACTCTTTCGGATGTTGCATTAACCAGTTAAATGCATCTTGATCTTTGTGTTTTATATGGTCAAGATAAAGATCACACTTAACCTTCTTCTTTTGTGAAGCATCAATCCACACAAGATCTTTCAATTCTTTATTTTTGGCATGAGTGTGAAAATTTGACCTATAATGCCTAAAGCAATATTGATGTACTGCCATTGGTGGTTGACATCCGGAGACACTAGCCACAACACTAAGAATGTCGGATGACGATCGCTAATCAGGCAAACTTGTTGGTCTTAAACAACATGATCCCTTAAGTTTCTAAGGAACCAAGACCAAGTCGATAATCCTCAAATTCAACCAAAGCAAAAGTAAGGGTTAAAATTTGATTGTTAGCATCCAGAGAGCTTGCAACCATAAATACCCCTTTATAGTCCCCCCTAAGATGTGTGCCATCCATTGAAATTATAGGTCGGCACCACTTGAAACCGTCAACTAACGGTTTAAATGTCCAAAACAATGACTTGAACACCTTAGGCCCATCAACAGTGAGTTGTGGATGGTAAACAAATTTGACTTTTGCACCCTCGGTTAGAATCTTGTAGTGCCCGCATATACTATGGTAGTACTTGGAAAGTAGATTTCCAGGTACCAAACAGTGTTTCAATAGCGTGTCGGCGGGCATACCAAGATTTTCTATATGTACAAGTCAAACACATTTTATCTTCACATGTAGCCTTAATCAATTTAACAGATATTTCGGGGTCAGCCTGAACAAGGTATAGAATTTCTAACTCGATGTAGCAAGATGACATGTTGCGTTTTTTGTTTTGATCCATCAAGCAGTAATGGCTTTTTGTGAGTTTGGTAACCTTCCACATTCCATCGACTCTATGGTTAACGCGAATATACCAACTGCATCAGCTATATTCTGTTGAGTTTCTACACACCCCGCTGAACCATTGTTTGTTGCTCCGGTATCTTTTCCACCCCCTCAAGGTAACCTGATCATGCCATATGTTAACTGCTAACATTGCCTCCCTCTTATCCTTAAACTGCATCCCCAAACATATTTCTGGGAAATCGGCATTCCATTTTTTAATGTGTTTTTTCCTGTAAGTCAGTTCAGGAACAGGTTCCATGGTACCCATATCATTTGAACAGGCAAAATTAGCATAATTACCATATGATGACATATTGTAATGCGGAATAACGGAGGTAGTTGGTGTAGGTTCAGTCTCTTGGACTGTCTCTGGATTACTTGGTTTAGCAAAGTCTTGGGGAGTTTCTTGGGGATTTTCAGGGACAACATTTTCTTCAGTATCAAAATCTTCCTCGACTGCGTCATCCTCGTGGTCTCCAGCACTATCACCATCCCATCGTCTTCCGTTTTTGGAACACCGTTAATGTCCGATGTTGGACCCAACGAATCCATTACCGAATTATCATTGTCTATTGTAGGTGGATCGGAAAATGCCAAAAGTGTAACATCAGTTACATGAGAATCATTTGGTACGGTTGGTTCGTAACTGGATGGAGGGGAATACTTAGTTTGGGATTTGACTCCGGAAAATAAACTTTCGGAACAAATTGTGATTGTTCAGAAAAATCAGTTGTCAGGATTACAAAATTATGTATTCATCTCTGCACAGGTTCTAACAAAGCACCAACAAGAATCCCTTGTAGTTTGAAATCGGTTTGGATTCCTCACAAATTCTAAAGATCTTGTTCGTCGTCAAGATTTACGACATCACGCACTACCATGTTGTAGGTCGGCATGAAAAATGGACGAATCATTATTAGACGAACAGTGACACTAGATAGATCGACTCCTTTGCGCAGACATATTCGGTGGCAAAGTTGTCGAAATGATTTGTATTAATTGAATACTTCTTTCACTTGGCTCTGCGAAACGAGGAAAACCACCGGCTTCGTACACTAAATTGTGGTCAAAATGTAAATACAACTTCATCGAACATTCAAGTGCCATTTTTCTAGAGAAAAAATATATGAGGGAATATAGGTTTTTTTTGTTGTAAGAAATGAGTTGAAAGATTTAAATGAGTTGAAGGGTTATTTGATGTGAAAAAATGAAGTGAAGGATAGAAGATTTATAGAGTTTTTGGGTGGTGAAGGGATAAGATTTTCTAACCCTAAAAATCTGGCATAAAGCTCCTCCTAGGGAAAAATTTCTGCCACTTGAGACTTCCGTCCTCGGGTGGAAGAAATTTTTCCACGGGATGTCCAACTTTTTTTTCACTGTTGTGTGTTGGCAATGATTTTTTTAGTTTTATGCATTTCTGTATTTTTAAAAATCATAAAAGTAAGAATTTCACACAAAAAACTCTTAATTAAATTTAATTACTAGAAATAAAATTACATGGAAAAAAATACAACTACTATTTCCGATCATTCACACCCTTATTTTTTACGAAATTTAGGTGCAATCCGTTCCCATACAGATATGTTCGAGCACGATACATTCGACATCGGGTAGTCGGGGGGACCATTAACATTTATCTCTTCCGGTGATTTTGAACATTGACCGGCATTGTCCACAGATGCTCTTGGTCATTCTGACCCAAAAATAATGTCTAGAAGGATAAACCAGGGTTCGCCTTTCACGTTGTACCGCATAACCTTTGGATTAGCCTAATGCAGAGTTAAAATAACAAAAAATGTAAGTTATGAAAAATTTGTATTATAATATTTTTCCATAATTACATGTAACTTACCTTCACATATTCCGCCCACTTGGCTTCAACACCATTCAAATCTATAGTGTTTGTATTGTCGTGGTATTTGAACCACGGTTGGTGCAAAAGTGCCTTAAAATCCCAAAACCTCCTGCGCAGTTTTGCTAAGCCTGCATCGATCATTTCCGTTGTGAAATTTCCGCCGGTGACGGAGTTAATGTCGTAGACAATTTCATTGTACATATCAGACCAATTTTTTTCATCATTATGACCCTATGAATTAAATTCAAAACAAATTTCTACTAACGCTTGTTCGTATTCGAAATGTCATTCTTTAGTAAAATCAACATCCTTGAATTTGTTAACCATTTCTTTTTTAATAAATTTTGAAAAGTTTGCCATTTTAAACAATGAATTTTGAAGAGGGTAAGGAAATTTTATGTTTTTTTTTTGTACAAACAAGAAGATATATATTAAACAATCAAAACAGAGTTTGAGGCAGTAGTCATATACTCTAAGTTAGGATGAACTAATTTACACAGTTCTAACATAAGAAGCCCCATGGGCATCCCCTGCCACTATTTGGCTAACAAAATGGGGAACAAAATGAAATAAAACTACATCAGAAGATTGAGTGCTTCTACCAGCTTTGGCAAGGCCGTCAGTGACCGCGCTTGCCTCCCTGTATACATGAGTCAGTCTAGTCTCCGGTATCCTCCTCAATAACTCCCTGCAATCATAAATAAGAGTAGATAACGTGTGAATATCAATGACTGCATCCATAACAAGCTCAATCACCACTTTAGCATCCATTTCCACTTCTAGCTTTTGCATATGAAGGTTCGTAGCGATGATCAAACCCTCTCTAAGACCCCCACAGTTCCGCTACATTATTAGAACAAAAACCCAAATTGAGGCAAAATCCCACTAACCATTTACCATCATGATCTCTAATGACACCACCCGCTCCACCCCTTCCCGGGTTACCGATAGAGGATCCATCCACATTAAGCTTGTTCCACCCATGTTGAGGCGCCTTCCAAGCCACTGAAATATGGAATTTCTCTTTAATTCCCATACCTCCCTGTCCAAGTGCAATGAACTTGGTTGCTCTATTCACTATATCAGCCAGTTTATCAACTGAAAGCTTATCCGGCGAAAAAATAAAAATATTCCTAGCAATCCACAAAGTCCAACATGCATAAGAGAACAAAGTTCCCCAAGGTATATTGTTACAGTTAGACAAATTCACACTACTACACCCTTTTTTGAGCCAAACATCAAAATGATCATTAGTCATATTAGCACAGTTAATATGTAACAGAAGGGACTGCCATAATTCTTTTGCTTTGCTACATGTTCTCAGAACATGATCCAAAGACTCATCATCATTCATGCATTGAGGACATTTCGGGGAATCAACAATATTTCTCCTAAACATGACTTCTCTAGTAGCTAACTTTCCATGGTTGCAAAGCCAAATGAAAAACTTTATTCTCAGATTACAATTCGTGCTCCAAATCCAAGTCCATTCCTTATCACAGCAATAATCACTCTCAATCGTCTCTTGAATAGCCAAATGAGCAGCTTTAGAAGAAAAAATCACCATGTGAAGTCCCTTTCCACCTCCTCATATCTTTGAGAACCCCCACAGTCAACCTCGGAACCGCTCTAATATAGTTCATAAAATGAATAGGAAGAAAGAAAGATAAACTATTAATGTTCCAAGATCCATTCTGACCAAATATCTCCCTTAATTTCATACCATTTTCTCCTTTATTAAAAGAACCAGAAATGATATTTCTCAAAGGTCCCAAACCCGTCCAATCATCATGCCACACACTAATGATATTGCCCGAACCTGGTATCCATGCCGCCGCCTTATGAAAAATTTCTAATCCATATCTTAACGCTTTATGATTAATAGATCCAGCTCCCTTCTTAAGTGATAATTATGAATCTTCATGCTTTTTTATATACCTATTTTTAATTGTCCACGCCCACTTACTCATATTATCACGACTGATTCTCCACACCAACTTAGTAAGCCCTATTTTGTTAATGTGAATAGCCTTCTTTATTCCTAAACCCCCTCTATCCTTTGGTTTAGTAACAATATCCCATCTAACAAGATGAATTTTCCTTTTCTCAGCCGATCCTCCCCAAAGGAACGCTCTTTGAACTTTATCAATCTTCTCACAAATAGAAATCGGTAGAGGTAAGCATTGAGAGTAATAAGAAAGGATTTGAGAAGAGGATGTTTGAATGATAGTGCGTCTTCCCGCAATAGATAGCAAATTAGCTTTCCACCCCGCAAGCTTCTTTTGGACTTTTTCCAGAATAAATTGAAAATCTGAATTTTTTGCCGCTTTTGAAAAATCGGAAAGCCCAAGTATTTCCCCAAATTATAAGTACATCTGAAACCTAACATAATCTCAATCTCATTAATTCTCACATCGTCAATGTTTTTGGAAGCATAGAACTTAGACTTATTCAGATTAATCTTCTGCCCGATCTCCCACAAAAATCTTCTAATACTACTTTCATCGCCGATATAGATTCGTTATCATCCATACCAAAAAGAATAATATCATTAGCAAAAAGTGAATGCGAAATCAAAGGGCCTTGCTGGCCTACTTTAAGAGGTTTCCATTTTTTCATGCTAACAACTTTTTCGATACTAATAGAAAGGAATTTCATACAGATAACAAAAAGATACAGGGAGAGTGGATCCCCCTGACGGATACCTCTAGAAGGAATAAACCACTCAGACGGCTGTCCATTAAAAATGATGGCCATCTGCGAAGAGTAAACACAGTTCATAATCAACCTAATCAGATTATTCGGGAAATGGAAGAAAGTAAGAGCACCTTTGATAAAATCCCATTCTAGCCTGTCAAACACTTTTTCCAGATCTAGCTTAACAGCGATAGAACCCTTATTCCCAGTCTTCTTATTAATGGTATAAATTGCTTCTTAGACCAGAACAACATTATCTGCACATCTCCTCCCAGGAATGAAACTCCCTTGATTTGGAGAAATGATCGAATTAAGAACAGGCTTGATCCTGTTGACCAGAATTTTTGAAACTAGCTTGTAAATAGTATTACAGAGGCTGATAGGACGCAATTGGCCAACCGATTTAGGATTAGCCACTTTAGGAATGAGACATAAGAAGGTAGCGTTAGTGTCCTTAGGTAACGGCTCAAGATTAAAGCTTCTCTCAATAAATGCCAACACAGAAGGTTTCAAGATATCCCAGAATTTTTGAAAGAATATAGGATGCAGACCATCTGGTTCGGGACTCTTATAGGGTTTAAAATCCCACAAAGTTCTCTTAATCTCAAGGCTGGAAGGTTGATTCTGGAGAGATTTCCAATCCAAAGGACTAGTAGGAGACCATGAAAAGGGGAAAGGATCAAGTTTCAGCTTAACACAATCTTTATCAGAAGTATACAAACTCTTAAAATGATTGATCACCATGGCTTTAACATTGACAAGCTCAAATTCCCACGACTCATCAGGGCTTTTAAGAGACAAAATCCTATTACCCTTCCTATGGTTAATGGTAATAGTCTTCAAAAAAATTTCACATTCAGGTCAACCCAGATAAGCCAATCCATACGAGATTTAATCGCCCAAAGTAATATTTCTTCCTTATAAACGTTATATAAGCTAGTCAACAATCCCTTTCCAAATTGATAAGAAATTGGTTAGGATAGCTTTCAAGAGCTTTTTGAATCCCTCTAATCCTAGCCAGGATTTTCTGTTTCCTTTTAAAAATATTCCCAAAAGTATCCACATTCCAAACGGAAGCTAACCTCGTAAACTTATCAGCACCCAAATCAAAATTGCTATCAAAACCGGTCCAAGCTTTTTCAACAATAGAACTGAAATCCGAATGAGTAATCCAATTAGGCTCGAAAAGAAAATGTTTTTTTTAAGGAAGATGATTATTTGGCTGAAGGTTGAGAAGAATGGGCGAATGGTCGGATCTAGTTCTCACTAAGTTAAACAACGTAGCCTCGGTAAACGCCTCCTTCCAACTCGGGTTCACCAAAGCTCTATCACTCATCTGAAAAATCGAACACCCTCATCCCTTTTATTGGTCCAAGTGAACTGCAATCCCTCATGACCAATATCGAACAGGTTACAATCATCTAACATACTCTTAAAATCAGCAATACGAGATACAGACGGAGGCCTTCCAGCAAAATTTTCAGACATACACATAACCTCATTAAAATCACCCATCAAAAGCCACGGTAAATCATGACAAGCAGCAAAATTACGTAAATGATTCCAAAATTCTAACCTAATAACATTATCAGGGCTAAGATAAACAGTAGAAAACAACCAATTAATAGAAGAATTGCTAACCTTCACAACTGCATGATTTGTTTGAATACTCTTGGAGACGATATTAACCTCTACTTCTGCTACGTTCCACAATAACTAGACTCCTCCCCTATAACCCTCCGGATCAGCCTCTCAGAGTTGGTGAAAGGTAGCCTAGCGCAGATGTTATCAGCTACTGTCCCGCTCACTTTTGTCTATAGTAACGCCACCATACTAGGCCTATGTGTTCTAATGAGCTCCATAACATGATCATGGAACTCCGGATGAGCAGCTCCCCTTACGGTCCAAACTAAAATCTTCATCATATCAGTTGAGTCGCGATCCGGTTGTATCAATATCTCTCTAGGTGACCATCCTGGCGGAAGAGAAGCATACAGATGCTGGTTGAAGCCTGAGGATCAGATTGACCGTGTAGTTGAAGCTGATCCTGTCCTCCCTCAGGTCTATGTGCAGACGTAGCTTCCTCACTCCGTTTACGAGCTGTATTGTTATTGGAAAGTTTCTTACATTTTGTAGCTCTAATTTTAAAGGACGGCATCCTAGTCTGTAGGAGTTCCTTGTTAGCTCCATTTCTCTTTGTTGTACTCGGTTTTCTTCCTGACTTAGTTGTTGTTGCACCGGAACTGTGACTGTCGATTCCGCCACTGTTGGAACACGTCTCACCTCCATGTCTGATTCCCCCTCTGACCAGTTGGACTGATAATCCGCACCCCTCTGCCCTCCTCTGCCATTGTTGGTTCTGACGGATTGGGGTCTGAAGAATGTTTCTCCTGATTTCTCCCATGTTCCTCAGATGGGGTTAGAATGTTCCCGTGGTTTTCCCTGATCCAATTTACCAATTGGGTCGGGTTGAGGTTCATGGATATTTTTATGTTTGATGAGTTGGCCCAAATCTGCAGCGATCCTACTGCCCATTCTCCCAGTTGAATTTGGAGGTCTGGGTCTGTAGACTATTTTGGGTCAATGGGATTTGACCCCTTGTTAACAACATTTGGGTCCCCAGCCAATTCCATTGTGATGGGCTTGCCTGTGCAACTGGTAGGTTTGAGGCCCAATTTTCCCTCCTGTTTATCCCTGTTACCTGCTCCGTCCCCCTTCTTCTTTCCTCCCTCCTTGCCGGACTGATTGATTGCCTCCTTGTTACTAGCCTGAAACTTCTCTGATCCATTATTATCTAGTTGGGTTGTAATATCTAAATTACTAGACTTAGAAATAACACTAATGGTTTTCCCCTCTATATATAAAGGTAGAAACCGATTTGACCCCGCTGCGGCTCTTGGTTCGTCGGCTCTAGGTTCGACGATTTTCATCATTGTCTTTGAGCTTCCTTCTAGGTTGATGAGTCGACAACCCTGCTGACTAGGTAAAAGTGCTTTCTTATCTTCCTTCTCAGTAGTGCTTTGCATTAATGTGAGATTAGACCCTTCTAAATTTGTATTATTATTTAATGGAATAGGGTCATTCTTAGTCTGACCGAGCCTAATATCTTTGACTCGCCAAACTTGTCTAGTAGCTGGCTGATTTCCTTTGAGCTCAAGTATATTATCTAAGTCCTGATATTCCCTAAAATGCCCTTCCTGTTCCATTCCCATTTTTTTCTTCCGGTGTACCGGTGTAGGGATGAACGCTTGATTCGAAGGACCTATGGCGTGCATTTTTTATATATTGTCCTCCTCCATGACATCCACACATTGGCTATTCACACTCTCCAAATTATCATTGGTGTCTCCTTTAGTCTTTTCCTCTGTCTTGTTAGTGCAACTTTTAAGCAAATGTCTAATGATTCCACAGCCATAACAAAACTCAATCCCTTCATATTGAACTTGCTGAACTAGCTTTTTCCCTAATTTTACAAATAGAACTAGGGCCTTATTCAAATCCACTTGAATGCATACCTTAGCATATCTTCCCCTTTCCGTATTCGAGGTTCTAGCATCCACCTTTAACAATGTACCAAGCTGATCTCCAACTTTAGTAAGGATCCTTCTATCATAGAACTCCACCGGGAGATAAGGCAATCTTGCCCAAATAACCTGTTGTAGTCGGGCTATCCGTAAAAGGGTTGAACTCCGGTTGCCATAATCTCGTAGTGAGATATTGGCCATTGAGGAACCAAGGTCCTCCAGAAATGACTCTCACAAAGTCCTCTTCCAGGCTGAACTTTGCAATAAAAAAATTGTTTCCCAAATCAATCAAACGAAGATCCCCCACAGGACTCCACATCTGCCTCACTTTAAAATCAATATAATTGTAGTTGAGAGGTTTACCATATGGTTTGATAATAATAGAATTAATCCATGGAGTTCTACATCTTAGTTTATCCTCATTTGATAAACGAATCGCCGGTAAGTTTGTAGTATATGAATCAGAATCACTATCTACATCCAAGTGCTTCATAAGAAATCCTCGTTTGACATCTTTAGCACATAGCCTATGTGTTTGAGTCAATTTATCCTTATAGGATAGTGATCCGACCTGGTTGCCATCATCTTCTGGATTATTTTTTAATTTCTTTTTGCTTCTCTGCAGAAGATCCAATTCTTCCCCGGAATTGAAAAGTTCAGCGGATGTCTCCTTGGAATTCGCAGTAGAGAGCATTTCTTTTTTTATTTATCGTTTAGTTACCTAACAGGAAATTTTATGTTTGAGAGTTGTGAATGTTGTAGAGTGTGGTGAGGTTATTTATAGATATAATTAATGTGTAAAAAAATTCAAAATTTTAATTTTTGTATTGACAAGTCCTTAAAAATTGGTCAAAAATGAGAACGGAATTGCCAAATCCGTTCTCATTTTCAGTCTTCAATTATTCAAAAACAAAAGTTGGGTGAGAAACGACTAGACACTGCAAAAAGGCTACAATTTGAGGACGGAATTGTAGGACGGAAGTGGAAATTCTGTCCTCAAGTCACGGATTTTTTAGGGTTTGTAGGGTATCAGGAATTTATTAGGGTTGGTTTGAAGACGAAAGTGGGGACACGTCAGCCCAATTCTGTCCTCCCCCAGGTCTTCCGTCCTAGACAAAAAACCTGTATCAAAAAAAATCACTGTCATGGTTAGCCCTTTCTGCTAAATCATGGTTAGTCTAATGCAATGCCCCATCTTATACCCCTTCATCTTCATCCTCCACCACCACATCCGCCAACCACCCTTGCCACCTTGCAGCACCACCTCCAACCACCAACTTTGCATTACAACCGCCGACCACCACTACCACCTGCAACCTTCTGTCACTTAAAACCCATTTCAAATAGTAATTGGTTAACAATATTCATTTCAAATGGATAATTTGTTAATTGGTTCAAGAATTTTAACTAGATTCAAGAAACCCATTTCAACTTATTCAAGAAATTCCAAACCCAAACCCATCCACTCAATTCTGAAGGTGATGATTTCATTAATTTTAGATGAAAATTTGCAGAATTATCATTGAATTTATCATATGAAAAGTTGCAAAATGACCCTTTCTGTAATTCTCATTTCCCATCATTTTTAATTCTTCAGGATCATTATTACTAGACCCTATTCCAATACTACCCCTCCTTGTTGATTCTCCAACCATTAGGCCCCTTCTCACGGGAGCACTGTCTCCGGCAGTCGGCCTACCCCGCATTAGGCCTCTTCCTCTTGTATTAGTCGCCGGAGCACCAAATCCACCAATGTCTTCGGCGCTACGACCTGATTTTGACCCACCTCGCATTGTGCTTCCGTGGCCATAATGTCCGGTTCGGACCCCAAAACATCAGTCTTAGAAGCGGACTTCGCCATGCCGGTCTTCAAGATTTGGCTAGACGGGCAGATATTACCAGTAGGAAGCACATTCAGAGCCGCCGGAAAAGCGACTGATGAACTTTAACCGGAATACATCAACGGATGAGACCCATCGAATCAGATCGGTTATGACCCGGTTTAAATCTTCCTCCGGTTGACGGAAAACTCTTCGCTGAGCCCGAAAGCTTCAAAACCATGTTTGCATTACCAAATTGATATCGTTCCAATATTAGTCTCTATACTTACAGATGTTTGATTCAAATTGTAGAGTAGGTTGTAGAATTTGTTTTTTCTTGATCAAGTTTGGATTTTTTTTGCAGTAAAGGGGTCTCCTTGAATTCTTGATTTTGGGAACTTTCATGTTGTAGCTTTAATTTAATTTGGGGTTAAGGGGTTGTCTTGGATTCTTGATTTGCTGATCAATGTAATGAACTAACTCATTTTGATAAATTAACCAAACAGAATCAGAATTAGAATCAGAAAGAGAAAAATAGAAAAGATAGAAATAGAGGCTAAGATGAGATTGATTAATGAAGGTAGAATAATTCAATACAGAGGATTGAATTTGGGAGAAGAAGATAAAGGGGAATCACAGCTCAACATGAGTTTGCTTACATTTAGGGAAAATATCTGAATGTCTAACTAAATGAACTAACTTCTATATTTATACTAAAAAGCTACTTCTAATCTCAGCCATTGAAGGACCAGGTTTGATCTCAACCTTTCATTTGTGATCCTCCTGTCAGTAGTACTTTGATTCCCTGCTGCATTCCTTTTTCTGCACCAGCCTTGCTCCCAGCACTTGAATTTGAGTGCTCCCTTTTGCTGCTAACAATTCATAACACTACACCCTCCTTAAATTGAATCTTGTCCTCAAGATTCAAAGAGAATATCCTGGCCATTTCTTCAGGAACTCATCAACTAGTTCCCAGGTTGCATCTTCTGGGGTTAAGTTGCTCCATTGGATCAGCCATTGCACAACAGGTTTATTGTTCCTGTTGACTAATCTCCTGTCAAGTATAGTTATAGGTTCCACCATGATCAGACCATCCTGGTTAGTTTCAGGAATGTGTATCTGAGCTACTTGTTGATCACCGAGTCTTTTCTTCAGCTGACTCACATGGAAGACAAGGTGAATTTTGGATTCCTTAGGCAAACTGAGCTTGTAGGCAACTTCACCTATCTTTTGTATGATACAGTAAGGCCCAAAGAACTTATAAGAAAGTTTCTGATTCCTCCTGTTAGCTAATGAATTTTTCTTATAAGGATGTAACTTCACATAGACCCAATCTCCTTCAGCAAATGTCCTCACTTCTTCCCTTGTCTGCAACCTGCTTCATTCTTTCAGTAGCCAGCCTTAAACTTTCCTCCAACACTGCATCAATTTTCCTTCTGTCTTCCAACATATTGGATACATCCCCATGTTCGACATTTTCTATCAGTATGTTTTCCCAAAACCAGCTGGTTTGTAGCCACATAGTGCTTCAAATGGTGATAGTTTCAGAGTGGTGTGATAGCTAGAATTGTACCACCATTCAGCCAGTAATAGATGCTTGTGCCAAGTGTGAGGTCTCTGAGCTGAAAAGCATCTTAGGTAAATTTCTAGGCTTTGATTTACCCTCTCAGTTTTCCCATCTGTCTGTGGATGATAGGCAAAGCTGAGCTTGAGTTTAACTCCAATAGTTTTGAAGAGTTCCTGCCAGAAAATACTTGTAAAAATATTATCCCTGTCACTTACAATGTTTTCTGGTAGTCCATGACATCTAAACACCCTTCCCATGAATTCTTTAGCCACTTGTTGAGCTGTGAAAGGGTGTGTCAATCCTATAAAGTTCCCATACTTAGTGAATCTGTCAATCACAACCAGTATGGAGTCTTTGCCTTTTGACTTTGGTAAACCCTCTATGAAGTCCATGCTGAGGTGGGTGAAGGGTTTATCAGGCAACTCTAAGGGTTGTAGTAGGCCTGGGGTTGCCACATGTTCTGGTTTGCATTTTTGACAAATGTCACAATGTTGAACCAGCTTCTTTACTTGGTCTAACATGTTGGGCCAGTAGAAAGTCTTTTTTACCCTCATGTAGGTAGCCTGCTTACCTGTATGTCCCCCCAAAGCTGAGTTATGCATAGCCTCTATTACTTTAGACCTGGTTTCTCCATGACTTCCGACATAGATCTTCCCTTAGAATCTGATCACTCCTTCTAAGTAACTGAAGTCTGATGGTTGTCCTAAAGCCACTTGAGCAATAGTTGATTCAGCAAACTTGTCCCCCTCATAACTCTCCTTGATCTCATCCACCAAATCTGGTACTAAGGTGGATATTGCATTGCATTCCATCCTTCTTGAGAGTGCATCAGCAGCTTTGTTGTCAGCCCCCTTTTTTTATATTGAACTTCAAAGGACATTCCTAACAGTTTAGACAGCCATTTCTGTTGAGCTAAGGTGGTAATCTTTTGCTCAACCAGAAACTTCAAACTCTGGTTATCTGTCCTTATAACAAAGGTTTGCCCCTCTAAATAGTGTTTCCATTTGCTTATGGCAGTGGTCAAAGCCATAAGCTCCTTTTCATAAGTTGACAGCCCTAAGCTTCTAGGGCCTAATGCTTTGCTAAAATAGGCTATAGGTCTCCCTTCCTGCATCAAAACAACCCCCATACCTACTTCACAAGCATCAGTTTCCACTATGAATTTCTTAGTGAAATCAGGCATAGCCAGTACAGGTGGTGTACACATCACTTCCTTAAGTTTCTGAAAGGCAATTTCAGCTCCAGTCCCTCAATTAAAACCATTTTTCTTAAGTAAAACAGTAAGTGGTTTGCTTAGCACTCCATATCCCTTAATAAACCTCCTATAATACCATGTCAGTCCCAAAAAAGAAACCTCAGTTGTTTGATGTTCTTAGGTGTAGGCCAACTTTTCATATCTTTGATTTTCTTAGGATCTGCCATCACTCCCTCTCCAGACACTAAGTGACCTAAGTACTTAATCTATTTTTTAGCAAAGCTGCACTTGCTCAGCTTCCCAAATAGCTGGTGTACTTTGAGCAGTCCCAAGACAATCCTTAAGTGTTTCTCATGGTCTCCTAAGGTGACACTATAGACTAGAATGTCATCAAAGAAAACTAGGACAAATATCCTTAGGTAAGGACCAAACAATTTGTTCATGAGTGCTTGGAATGTGGCTGGGTGCATTAGTTAGCCCAAAGGGCATAACTTTGAATTCATAATGGCCAAAGTGGGTGCTAAAGGCTGTTTTGGGAATGTCTTGTTCTCTCATTCTAATCTGGAAATATCAAGACCTTAAATCCAGTTTTGAGAAGTAATTGGCTCCATTTAATTCATCTAACAAGTCATCTACAATAGGTATAGGAAACTTATCTTTTATGGTCAATGAATTTAGATCCCTATAATCTACACAGAATCTCCATGACTCATCTTTTTTCTTAACAAGTATAACAGGAGAGGAAAATGGACTCACACTAGGCTGAATTATGCCTTCTCTCAACATTTCAGCTACCTGCTTTTCAATCTTATCCTTTTGAAAATGGGGAAGTCTGTAGGATCTAAGTTTGACAGGTTTAGCCCCCTTCAACAAGTTCTATGCTGTGTTCATGCTCCATACTGGGAGAAAGTCCACTAGGTAGCTCAAAAACAGTTGCAAACTCTTTCAACATGTCTGCAATTTCCTTAGGAATCTCCCCATTCCTCTCAGCAATCCCATCTCCTTCTACCCCACTCAAGAATCCTATCCATACTTCAGTGCAGTTGTCAAGGTACTTAGGCAATGATTTTTCCTTTATGGATTTCATTTCTCCAATTCTAAGTTCATTGCTCAATTTCACAGTTTCCCATGATATATAAAAGAAAACTCCTGCAGCTTATAATCTAGCAAAATAGGACTATGATTCTCTAGCCAGTCTCCCCCAATAAGATATCATTGCCTCATAGTTTGAGCACATGCATATCATGCTTGAATTGCATGTCATTCATTTTCCATGGTACTTCTCTGCATAGAGATTGGTTACACCTGCTTTCTCCAGTTGCTAAGATTACTTTGAGGGGTTTGGAATTCTCACTTCTCAGTCCTACTTGTTTGACTAAGGTAGGATCAATGAAACTATGTGTTGAACCTGGATCCATCAAGATAGTTACAGGTTGTCTTTTAATGAAGCCTTGTGTTTTAAAAATACTACCCCAAACACATCTCCTATAGCATTAACTGACAAATGTGCTACTTCAGCTACCTCTTCACCTAATTCCCAGTTTGTATCCCCCATTCAGATTGTAGAGGTGTGAGTTCTAGTTCTCATTCACTCTCAGCAGGTTCAGAAGTCATCACTAACATGTTAACCTCACTCATGGCACACTTATGGTTATATGAGTACTTATCCCCACACCTAAAGCACAAACCTAACTCTCTTATCTTCTGCATCTCAGCATCACTGATTTTTTTGAACTTCATAGGCTCTTTGGTCATGTATGGTGTTTTAGTAAAGGTGGCAGGGCTGTTAGGAAAGGATTTTGTGGTGTTTGGTGGGGTATTTTTCTGAGGGAATGTATAATTGTTTGAAGGTGTTTTAAGGGAAGGTTTGGAGTTGATTCTGTTGATTGAGCTTAAGTGAAACTCCTGATCAATAGCTAATCTAAAAGCATCATCCACAGTCACAGGTTTGAACATACTAACCATGCTTCTAATTTCTTCCTTAAGGCCACTCAAAAATAGATCTACATAATAGGAGTTAGTGGCTATGTTTCTTGCACTAATGAAGGCTGCTTTAAGTTCTTCAAATTTTTTCATATAACCAGCTACACTGCCTATTTGTCTATATTTAGTGAACTTCCCCACAATACATGCATTGTTTCTAGTATCAAATCTTTGATACATAGACCTTACAAAGTGGTTCCAGTTCCCTGCCCTATGCTCCATAATATAGCTATTCCCCCATATGAACTCTTCCCCCTTCATGTAGTAAATAGCAACTCCTAGCTTTAAATGGTCAGGAATCTGATGGAGCCTAAAATAGTGTTCCCCTTTTTGTAGCCACTCCTTGGGATTGCCATTTTCAAATAGGGTGAATTCAATTTTAGGCAGTTTGACACCTCCCCTCCTATCCCCAATAGCAAATTGTGCTCCCTCAGTCTCAGTTACAAAATGAGGAGGTTCTTCCCTCTTGTTTCTAGTTTCATTAGGGACATTCCTATTTGGGGATAAAGAATCACAGCCAGCACTGGATTCTCCAACTGAAACTTTTTCTTTTACTATTTGGTTAAGTTTCCCAAGAAGAATCTCTATTTTTTTTTGTCTAGATCTAGTTTATGAGATATTTGGTCAGAGTTTACCTTTGCTAAGGTGACCTTGATTTCTTCTTGCTAGATGTTGAGCTTTCTGATGGAGTTGTCCACTTCCAGCAGTTTTCTTCCATGAAAATCCACAGTGGTCTGCAAGTCTGGTATTTCTGCCAGAGGTGGTAATGGTGGTGGTGATATGGAAGGTGATGGTAAGGGTGGTGGTGGATTATCTACTTTGTTTCGAGTATTAACCATTGTTGGGTTACCCATCTGAACCTAATAGATTCAAGTGAAAAAAATACCCCACGACTAATAGTTGGTGGCTGAAGAAACTAGAATAAGTAAACCAGTAATTTCGTTAAAAAAGAATTATGATATTTAAGGCGAAGCATTTCCTTTACAATGTTGAAATCATTCATTAGTTAAAGAATAGAAGTAATGAAATTCAACACAGGACAATTCAAAGAATTATCTGTCTCTTAGAAACAATGCAAACGAAAAAGAAAGTCAATGGAAATTTTGGGGGAATGAATAAAGATAGTCCTATTACTCCAACACTGAGATAACTTTTTCCTTGTTTCTGTTAATTTTCCTCACAATAGAGAAATTTGGCTACTGAACCTTAAAGTTAAAAGGAAAAGGAAAATCATTACTGATAAGTGTTTATGGGTGGATCCAGACCCACTGAGACCCAATATAATTGGATACAGACCTTAATCTAGAAATGTCCAGACCAAACATAGTAAGACTTTGACTCAATTTTCTTTTAGTAAGTCTGTGTCTGGATCCAAAATTATGGATTCAATAGGCCAATTGACAGCCCTAGTGGTGGAGGACAAGGTGGGGGGATGAAATGAATGGGGAAGATGATGAGTTTGGGTTTTTTTTTGGGTTACTACAAATTGGGTATCTATAGTTATTTTGTTTAACAATTGAGTACACAATTTTTTGTTTTGTGAGAAATTAGTTGAAATGTCTGAAATACCCTTAAAAAATACCTCACGTGCGAGGCACATGCCTGTGTTGACGGAAATTTGACAGAAAATTGGACGGAAGTTTTTTATTGGCAGATTAAAAATACATAATTGACATTAAAAGTTAAAATTAAATAAAGAGGACTCAGGTTATAATTTTGAAATACATAAAGGGACGAATTGGACCCTTTTTCCCACTCAGAGCTCGTGATTTGACAATTAACTTATTAGAAAAGTGGAATCTTAAAATAAATAAATAATAAAACACTTAAATCTGACTGACTAATAATTCATCTGTATACGAAGAAAACACTCTTAAGCACTTTAATACAAATTCGTTTGATTTGACCTCATTTATGTACCTAACAAATTAGAATTCGTATACACATGGCGAATTGTGATTGGTTAGGTACAGAAATGAAGATATACAGAGATACTGATTATTTTTTGCCGTTTTAAAACCGTGTCTCTTTCTAGTTTCCAAATGTAGCTTAGGGATAGAAACTTTTTCCGTCTTTTTACTTTAATTTGTTCACGATTTAGGAAACTACATTTTAAAAATGTGGTTTCATTCTTATGTGCAAGTCTTTATCAATTTTTCCAACGACAACTGCTCAAAGATAAAATAAAAGACTTCATTTGCTAGTTATGTCTAGCTAAATATAATTAGGATTCGATTCGAAATGAATTGGTTGAACCTTTTGCAAAGTTGATCTTCTGATATTTGTGTTGAAACAAGTGAAGAGGATCAATGATCAAGATGGAACAAAGAAGAAAATAAATGAAGAAGAATCTCTTAAGGGAGAAGAAAGAAGCTGGAAATACAAGCAAAAATACAAAGGATCGAATATGGACTGGACTGAGGATTTTGGCTAAAATAAAAGATTGGGCCATAAGTCTTTTAGGCCTAGTAACATGTAAATACGTAGGAGTGTTTGATTAGAAGATTAAAAGGGGTCCAAATTATGTTGGTCGGGTAGTTAGGATTATTAGGGTAATTAATTGTAAATATCCTAACTCGCTTTCTGATTGGTTGTTAGTTAATTAAAACGGTTATTAGCAAAACCGCCTCACTAACAAATTGTATAAATATAGCTTCAAGCTCATTTTTTCCCTCTCAATGAAAATATCAGAAATTCCCAACATATCTACTGTTTTTGCTCTCTTCCATTGTTGTTTTTATGCACATTTTATCATGGTATCAGAGCTGTGTTGAGAAAGAAGCAACAAGTAGTACTTTCGCATTCTTTACAAAGATTTCTTGAAATGTTTTGTTATCAGTTTTACCTGCAAAAGTTTTGCAAGTAGTACTTTCTTCTTCGTCATTTTTTCTTGAAGAATTTTGTGGTATTGTTGTTTGATTCTTCAATAATCTTGTTCTAGTTACCTTGCTTTGTCAAGATTAGTTGTTATTGTTGTTTTACCTAGCTTCGATTAAGAATTGGAGATTGATACAGTTGATATTAAGGAAAATTAGGCTAAATTCATTCGGATCATAGCATTAGGTTTGGCTAATTGTCTTTAATCATTTTTTGAAAGATTGATTGTTTCCAGTGTTTGCATAATCATCAATCATCGATTCCTTGCAAGTTCTTTTCATATTAATGGCAGATTTAACCAATACTTCCTTAGTAGTTGAAATACCTATTAATCATCCTTTTTATATCCATCTTAATGAGAATCCAACTCTCAAATTATGTTCTAAACTCCAAACTGGCACTGTAAATTACTTTGGATGGCGTCGAGCAGCTAGGAGAATTGTCATCACTAAAAACAAACTATGTTTCATAGAAAAGGTACTAGGTTTTGTTGTGCCTAAACTTGGAGATTATTTGTATCATGCTTCGGGAACAAGCTGATCAAATGGTGTTTACATGGATACCAAACAATGTGAGTGAAAACATAGGGCCAAGTATTCAATTGTTGACCACATCAGCTCAAGTTTGGAAGGATTTAGATGAGAGGTACCAATCTGGTGATCTTTACAGATTACTCTAGTTTGTTAGAGGAGATCTATGCACTTAAGCAATGAGACATGAGTGTTACTAAGTATTATACTCAGCTTAAAACACTGTGGGATGAAGTTTTTATGCTTAGACCATTACCTCAATGTAGTTGTGGTCTATGCATATGTGAAGGTTGGGCAGGAGTTCAGAAGTTTCATGAATTAGACTTAGTGGTGAAATTTTTGAAAGGATTGAATGATAGCTATTCCACTGTTAGGTCTCATGCTCTTATGAGAAAGCCTACACCTAGTATAAATGAAGTTTTTAATGATGCATACCAAGCAGAAAAGGAAAGGGCATATGCATCAAGTCAGTGTGCACCACAAGTCTTGTGTAGTCAATCTGGTTCAAACAAAATAGAAGGCAATTCCAACAATGGTTCAACCAGACAATCTATAGCTGAGAACAATTATGTCAATGTTGTGGGAGGTTCTTATCCTATGGGTAATTACAATAGGAAATCATTCCTTTGCAGCTATTGTGGCAAGCAAGGACACACTATATACAAGTGTTATAAAAAAGCATGGTTATCTTCAGAACAACCAATTCAAAGGGCAAGGAAACAAGTTTGCAGGACTAGGAATAAACATGGCTGGACATAGACCTGTTGTGATACCCGGAGACTTTTCTTCTTACGTGTCAACGTGACGTGTATTTGATTCGATTTTAATTATATGTTTTAACATATTTGTGTGTAACGTTTGTGCGGCGTAGTGGATGTGTTAGTTAGTCGAGGGACTTGAGTGGATTTGTTTGTAAGTTGATGGGCCTTTTTGTTAGGGGAGTTAATGGGGAGTTAGTGCTGTAATTGAGGGTAATTAGTGCAGGATTTTGGGTGGAGGTTACAAGAAAGAGAAAAGAGAAAGGAAAGAGAGAAGAGGAAGATGCAGAATTCTAGAGTGCTGAGAGGTCTAACAAAGAATCACCATAGCCACAGAAGTCGGATTTGGGTGATTGCAATTGGGTTTCGAAGCCAACCGAAGAGGCTACGACTAGGATTCGATGGATTGTAGTTTGGAGTTCGGTAGAGAAAGTAATCACTGTTTGAACATGCTGATTTTTTCCATCTTTTGGAGGTTTTCGGTTTTTAAAGGAATTGTTTAAGTTTGACAGGTAAGGATCTCCCCCCTTGTTATTTTCTGTCATAAACTCATGAAATCGGTATTTTAAAGATATTGAATTGTTTATGAAATGTTTACTTATGTTTGCAATTGCATAAAGTGGATGAAACGTCGAATCGTAATTGCATTTGTGTCGATAATCGTTGAGTCTGATTGCGTATGATACTTGTTGTTGTTGCTGTGTTCTATTTTTCGTATTTTCTATTTGAGAGTCTCCCTAATTTAGAACTCTTGTCTAGGAACGACTCTATAGTAGGATCAATCCCTAATATTGATCGCTGATCACTAATTATTGATTACTGTACTGCCCAAATCACTGAGGCTCTCTCTAACGGGGTTTGCTGTGTTAGAGCTACTAGCAGTCTAAAATGGGGTGCATCCTTAAAATCATTGACCCTTTGTTCAGGGGGAATACAGGACCCATGAATATATCACTGACCCTTCCTTAATTGGGAATAATCATCAAGGGGCTGCTAGTAGTTGCTTTAGAGTCGAGAATGAATAATTGAGCTCGGTTGCGTAGAATTATATATGTGTATCTTGCATGAACCATACTCGTAGTATCTGATATTATGTATGTCCGTCTGTTTCATATGGGTAACTCATTGTACTCGTAGTACATTTCCGATGTATAAGTGTTAGATATGAAAAGTTTGGTTCATTGCATTATTTGCACTTATTTGTGTCTTATTTGATATGTGGAAGTGTGTGAAAATCTTTATTTTCTGGGTTGGGAAAAAGTTTTGCAGAAAATGGATTTTGTACATGAAAAATAGGATTCTTAATCTCGCGGACGAATGCTTCGTCTGCGCAACTACTAAGAGTAATTTTTTTACGGATGATGTTGCGGACGGAAGCACGGACGATATCTTTCTTCTTCAGCTTTTGGCAGTGTTCCGCGGACGATACTGCGAACGAAGCATCATCCGCAGCTTCGTCCGATGGCCTGTTTTATATTGTTTTCTATTTTGTTCAGTTTTCCGTTCTGTTTTTAGTTTATTTCAATATTCTTTTAAAATGCATTTTCAAGTTACCTCATTTTCAGATTCTTTCAAATGTTTTGGGATCGGGAAACATTCTTTTCGAGTCTATTTGATGTTTCATCCCTAGGTGGTTGATGTTTACTTTGCTAGGTTAGTAGCTCAGTCCTTCCTATATTTTTCTTTTTGTAGATGCCCAGGTTGATGGTATCGATGATGGGGATTGTACCGAGGAAGATTATTGAAGCTTTTGTAATAGTTAGAACTATTCACTTCTTTTCAGTCAATGTTTAGTTCCTTTTTGTAAGAACATCATTGCAGTTGGAGTATTTCATTTATGTAAGAACCTTTCAGCTTCCTTTTAAGTTGAATTATTTTGGAAATTTAGCATTTCCGTTTGAGGGTTCGGTGTTCCATCGGCATATGTGGCACTGCCCGGTCACCCTTGGGATACGGGGTGTGACACCTGTTGGTTACATTACAACACAAGCTCCTTCTTACAGGCCTATCAATACCTTTGGAACTGGTATTGAACAACCAAGAGCTTATGCTAAATATGGAGGATATCATACAAGTTATCAGGGGGGGTATGATCAAGGTTTTATGACTTCTCATGCACCTAATGCTGTTGTTCCTTTTACAGGATTCACAACTGAACAACATCAACACTTGCAGCAAATCATATGTAATATGTAGGGAGCAAATGGTCCATCACCTTCTATTAGTGACAATGAAACAAAATGTGCAACAATTAGTGCAGCTGTTTGTGACATAGCCACAAGATACCAAGCAGAATGCCTATCATTGCAGGAATATTTTAAAACAAATGCACCATCTGCAGGTACTCTTTTCATACCAACTGAATCAATATGGATAGTTGATTCAGGGGCCTCAAATCACATAGTTATAGTTATGAGTGATAAATATTTTATCACAGTTAAAGATATCACACATACTTATGTTCACTTACCTAACAAATGCATCATTCATGTACATAAGAAAGGAACCATTCAACTTACCCCTAGCATCATTATCACTGATGTTCTTTATGTACCTCGCTTCAAATTTAACATCATCTCAGTCTCAAAACATTCTACACAAAATTTCTGCTTAGTAACATTTGTTTATGATACTTTGACATTCAAGACTTGATCACCAAAAGATCAATTGAGATAGCTAGAGGATGGCAAGGCCTTTGCCTGTTTCAGTTGCAACCTTCATTATCTCTTTCTTTGTCTATTGTTAATAATGTTTTGTTTCCTATTACTTCCTCATAAATTTATTTTTTATTATGGCATTATAGATTAGGACATCTTGCCATTGCAAAGCTGCAATGTATTAAAAATCTTCATATGCCAGTTTGTAAAGGTTCTGATAATTTGTAACATTGTACTGTTTGTCCCATTGCAAAGAAGCAAATGCTTCATTTCACTCAGTCAATCTAAAACACATGTTATCTTTGACTTGATTCATGTAGACATTTGGGGACCATTTCAAGAGTCTACTATCTATGGCCTTAGGTATTTTCTAACCATAGTAGATGACTATTCTAGATTTACCTGGGTATACTTGTTAGTATCCAAGTCTGATGCAAGGAAAATCCTTCAGAACTTTTGTGCTTATACTGTCACTCAATTTGATAAGTTTGTTAGGATTGTGAGAACTGATAATGAAGGTGTCACACCCCGTTTCCGGAATGATGACATGGCAGTGCCCCATTGGTTAATGAAGCACCAAAGCCGCAGTCAGAGAATTACTAAATAAATGAGTTCATTATATAAAGTCCATAAATAGTAATAAAACAAATGAGCGGAAGCGTTATTCTAAAAATGAAATTATTTTTTAAGTTATTACATTTCAAAGGAAACTACAAGTTTCAATATAAATAACTATAAAAGTAATAATCGGTGTGAACTATCCAAAGTTAGGATCACTCTTCGTAATCCCCATCCCATGCTCCACCATCACAGGGAAAAAATCAACATCTACAAAACCCGAAAAAAAACAAAACCGGATATCGGATCGAGCTCCGGTGCTCAGCGAGGACCTAAAACAAGTAATATAGATAATAGAGACGAAAGAAACGTAAATGAGATAATGCAGATGCCCTTTTCCCCGTAATACCCCTATGGAAGTATATGCAAACGACTCAATCCAAGTCTCGCAAGACTCAGAACTTAGTGCAGACAGATGCGATGACAAAGATGCAATGCAGAGGTTCGTAATGCAATGCAGGACTCGCATACAATGCGGTTTTTGAAAAATGAGTTTTAAAACATGTGCAAAAGTGCACCAAAACATTTCCCAACATCCCAACTCATATGAGACCAAATAGACTCCAAGCAAACAACATATAATAATCAAAACCAAAACGAACACATAGAATGCAACAATTAAGCAAATAACCACCTTCTTCGTACCTAAACGATTCCATAACCGAGTATACGACAAGCACCACGCGTTGCCCATCCGAGTACACTCAATCACATACTCGCCTTAGATACTTAGAACGTAGCTACCTACTATGACACGACTCCCACCACATGAGCTCACATATCTATTCACAACTACTCAAACGAATAACTAGCAGTGGTCCCAGCTTATAAACCAAACTAGGACGGTTTTCAGAAACTCGTGGGTTCTGATTCTCCCCCAAACTACGGGACACGATTTTAAGGTTCAATCCTTACATTGTCTCATCATCCCCAACCAGGGGACTCCACAAAACCACCACCGTACTCTAATGATTAGCCCCATTAAGTATGGGCCACGGGGACGTATCAGAGAGCGTAAGACCTCTTCGGGTCACGCAACGTAGAGCGTAATGTAGGCGGGACCGAACTCGCTAACTAGCGATCCTAGATACGAGCTCAATAGGGGGATGACGACTCTAGTCGACCAAACCAATTAGGACAACAATAATGACTCCCAATAGACGACTCCAAATAAGACTCAAAAGCGATTAAGCAAAGAGGCAATTACAGATCGATTTTTCAAAACAAGAATGAAATCCGTAGAGCAGTTTATACGAGTATAGCAATTTATAATAGCATTAGGAAAGCGATTACAAGGCATGCTCATTTTACCCAATTAAATTAACAAATCAATCTATACATTTCATGAAATAGAATATCCCCAAAAACAGTAAATCATGCTAGAACAGAAATTAACAGTAATAAATATTTCAGAACAGAATTTCAGCAGTGATAACATATTACAGGACAGAAATTAAAATGGAAAGCGAGGTCCCTACCTGTTACGGAGCGGTAAAACACTGAAATCCCGTAATCAGTGCTGGCAGCCTCACTTTCGCGGTGCGATAACTTTCGCTTGAAACTCCGAATTGCATTCCGTCTGCGCTCACTCGAAGCCCTTTCGATTATCTTCGAATTGATATGTTGTGGGTCAAAAACGAAGGTCGGTAGCCCCCTCAATTGTCATGTTGAATTTCTGGACAGAATGTTTATTCTTCCAAAATCTCTTCTTGTTTGGTTTGTTGTGCGCGGCTACTGATGCTCCCTTTTTTCTCTCCTGGCAGTATTTACGTGGTTGGGTCACGGATTCCAAAGCAGCAGCATAATAATACCATGGTGGTTGCAATCTGATTGGCCTAAATCTTCATATTTTCTTGCTCTTGTGCGCCGCCCCCGAGAGATACAGAGCCGCTCAGTTTCTTTCTTCAATTGTTGTTGCTGCGCACTTACCCCCGAGGCAGCCCCCTGCCGTGGTTGGCTAATGATTGGCTTGATATTTCTTTTTTCCTCTTTTTTTTTCCTTTCTCTTTTTCTTCTTTCTCATTTGCTTCTTGTTTATATTGCAGAGAGAAAAGAGAAGTCGTGTCTCTTTGTTTCTTCTTCAGTTAAGTAGTCCCATGAGATGACCCTATTGATGATTTCTTTAAAACGCACAAAACCCCTGTTCCCTTTTAATTTATTATGTTTTTATTAAGTTCAAACCCAAATTATTTATTTAGGTGAATAACAATAAAATCCCCCAATTACGATACGTGAGCGAAACACTCCCTCAATAAAACGTACACAAAAAAAATAAATTACGAAACATATTACAAAATTAAATGGGCACGTAAGCACGAAATAAATTACTCCTACACGGTTACTCGCGAAAAATTTAATTACACGTCAAATATCGCGTAAGGAAAAATTTCGGGTTTTACATTCTTCCCCCCTTATAAAAGTTTCGTCCTCGAAACTTGCTAAACCTGGTCGCTGAAAGGATGAGAATACTTCAACCGGTTCTTCCGTCCAACTTTCAAATGACTTCGCTATGAATGGTTGAACCACTGAACCCGAGAATGTTAGGATGTGTGAGAATGAAATCATGACCAATCGTCAATAACAAGCCGAGAGACATTGGAAATCAATATTTTCACTGAATGAAAAATATATTCTAGTGAAAAGTTGATGAATAAGATTATGAGCTCTCTACTAGAAAATTTTGAGTAAAAGTGTGTTTCATTGAAGAATGAATTAAGGATTGAGCTAACATGATAGTTGATGAATCTATTAGTTCTCTTCAAACATATGATGTGATGAAAGAAAAACATAACTGAAGAAAGTGAGTTAGGCCTTAAATTTTATTTTATTTATTTTTATTTTTTTTAAAAAAATAAATAAATAAAATTTAATGTTCACAATAAAACTCGAGTGAGGATGATAGGGCAAAGATGATAAATCATACTCCCTCAATCTGAGATGATTCCAAGACTCGATATTGAAGATGAACGCGGAGGATCATAACAAGATGAAGGATGGCTACAAACAATTGCGGAAAATGGATATCCAGGTTGTTAAACCAAAGAGTACGAATCAAGAATTGGCAACGAAAGTTAATTCACTTGAAAGGGAAATTGCAATTCGCGAATAGATATTTAGTGAACAAAACGAGAAATTATAAGTAGCTAAACGGTAGCTCAAGAGATGAAATAATGGAGAAGCCAATTTCGATGATCCGCCATTACATGATTAGCAAAGTGGAGATCCTCGTGGATTTTGAAATGATGGCAAGAATCAAGATTCAATAATAAAAAAAATAAAAAAAACTCGATTCGCAACATGTGATTAATAAGAAGATGAAATAACAAATTTTTTTTTAGAGATGATCCTTTTACTACGATGAACACGATCATCACCGAAAAGAAGATGAATGACTCAAATCCACACGAAAAATATAAACATGTGTGGGTGGCGGAACAAGAGTAGCGAGAGATAAAATTATGTGATGCTCTGACCTAGACGGGAAACAAGCAGATCCAGACTAAGCATCTTCACTTAGAACAAGCAACATACGATAGAAAAATAGTTGAATACATCGAAAAGGCGCAAAATTGACTTAAGACACACAATAAACCAAATAAGTGTACTAAGTCCGAGTTGAACAAAAGGTGCAGGTGATGTCTCCTCGAGTTGCAAAGCAGCTGATAAACAGAAATCTGAAAGCACAACCGTGAGGAAACCAAGAAAGCCAGCACATAGAAGGTGGAAGATAAAAACGCAAATAGCGGCAGGAGAAACACTTATGTGAAAGAACCGATAAAGGAATATTTTTGGAATATTCTAACAGAAGGTATACAACAAAAGAACCTCTGAAAGATGGAAGCTATCAATGTAATGATACAAGATTTGTCTGCAAATCTTGTTGAAAGCTATATCACAAAATTTGATGAGAGTGAATTTGTTGAGCTAATCGAATCTAAAAAAAAAACAAGGAGCCAAGAAGATCTTACAAATAACAACGAGTGAACATGATGATAATTGTGATACTCACTCAGATTTAGGAGTGCAACAGACGGACGTGCATCAACCGAGTAAATAGAAGAAGTCATTCAGTTGAGTAGATAATTGGAGATTGATCATTTCGATGCAAGAAGAACTTCAACCGTTAAAAAAAAATGTTGTTTCGAGACTCATTCCAAGAGCAGATGGTGTGAACATCAATGTATTTGAATGGGTGTTTAGAAACAAGCCCAACGAGTTAAGAAATATTGTTAGAGACAAATAAAAATGGTAGTCAAAGAATACACAAGTACATGAAGCGGATTTGATGAGAAGTTTGCTCATGTAGCAAAACTTGAGTCTATACGACTTATATTAACGTTACATTTTCAAGAAACTTTGAATTTTATCAGAGGAATGACTACTTTTGCAATTGAGGTATTACAAGAAGAAGTAGATAAACAATCTAAATGATGTGAAAATAGATTGTTCAAATCATTATACAAATTGAAAAGGGGTCTTGATGAATTGAAGCAACACTCGAGAGATTAGTATGAGAGGCTTAACAAATTCCTGTTGAAGCATGGACACACAAGAAGTGAAGTTGGTAAGAAATGTTCATTAAGAATTGAAGAATTCAAATAATGATAATTCAAGTTGATGAGATTTTATTTGGATCAACAATTAGAGACTACGACAAAGGTTGATAGTTTACCAACAAAATGCGAACTGGGTTTGAGATAAGTAGAATAAGTCAATGGATATTCTTCTTGAGATTACAGATCCAATAAATGAAAGAAATGATCTTTATCCATCAACCAAGTATGAAATAATTATTGCAAATAAGTTCAACATGAAAAATGACAAAGCAGTCAGATTCCTATCGGTGTGAACGCTAAACAGAGATTGATAAAACTGGAGTTGTTGGGAATAAATGGGAAAAGAAAGAAGTCATATTTGATTTGAAACAAAAGACGAGTTGGGCATAATCGGGTATAGTACGAAAATTGCATAGTATAACACACGTAACGCATAGCGATAAGACAACGAGCGATAGGTAGGCGTAGTCGCCATCGCTTCATTGACTCGAATTCATCTTAACTTCCGCATGTATAGAATATAAGGTAAAATAAGTAATAAAGCGCTTAACCAGATAATATGCGAAGCAAATGCAAGTATAGCATGACATGGTATAACAAGAAAATATATAACATGCTTAACATATAGAATACTATAGCATAATAAATACGATATGCGATAAAACAATAACAAAGTAAACATGTAAGACATGAACAAGTAGAGCATGGTATAAACCAGGTAAACACATAACATGTAAACATATCAGTTAGCAGAAGAATATAAACGCTTAAGTAAACAGAATATCCTAATCCATGGTCTCTACCCATCACACACCTCACATTAAGTATTCTTGATAACCTAAGTTCATTACAGATTTTATTCCTAAGGTTCGACCTGCTCTGATACCACTTATGTCACACCCCGTTTCCGGAATGATGACATGGCAGTGCCCCATTGGTTAATGAAGCACCAAAGCCGCAGTCAGAGAATTACTAAATAAATGAGTTCATTATATAAAGTCCATAAATAGTAATAAAACAGTAGCGGAAGCGTTATTCTAAAAATGAAATTATTTTTAAGTTATTACATTTCAAAGGAAACTACAAGTTTCAATATAAATAACTATAAAAGTAATAATCGGTGTGAACTATCCAGTTAGGATCACTCTTCGTAATCCCCATCCCATGCTCCACCATCACAGGAAAAATCAACATCTACAAAACCTGAAAAAAACAAAACCGGATATCGGGATCGAGCTCCTGTGCTCAGCAGGACCCTAAAACAAGTAATATAGATAATAGAGACGAAAGAAACAGTAAAAGATAATGCAGATGCCCTTTTCCCAGAATACCCCTATGGAAGTATATGCAAACGACTCAATCCAAGTCTCGCAAGACTCAGAACTTAGTGCAGGACAGTGCAGTACAGATGCAATGCAGAGGGTTCGCAATGCAATGCAGGACCGCACACAATTGCGGTTTTCAGAAAAATGAGTTTTAAAACATGTGCAAAAGTGCACCAAAACATTTCCCAACATCCCAACTCATATGAGACCAAATAGACTCCAAGCAAACAACATATAATAATCAAAACCAAAACGAACACATAGAATGCAACAATTAAGCAAATAACCACCTTCTTCGTACCTAAACGATTCCATAACCGAGTATACGACAAGCACCACGCGTTGCCCATCCCAGTACACTCAATCACATACTGCCTTAGATACTTAGAACGTAGCTACCTACTATGACACGACTCCCACCACATGAGCTCACATATCTATTCACAACTACTCAAACGAATAACTAGCGGTGGTCCCGATTATAAACCAAACTAGGACGGTTTCAGTAAACTCGTGGGTTCGGATTCTCCCCCAAACTACGGGACACAGATTTTAAGGTTCAATCCTTACATTGTCTCATCATCCCCAACCAGGGACTCCACAAAACCACCACCGTACCTAATGATTAGCCCCATTAAGTATGGGCCACAGGGGACGTATCGAGAGCGTAAGACCTCTTCGGGTCACGCAGAACGGAGAGCGTAATGTAGGCGGATCGAACCTCGCTAACTAGCGATCCTAGATACGAGCTCAATAGGGGGCGACGACTCGGTCGACCAAACCAATTAGGACAACAATAATGACTCCCAATAGACGACTCCAAATAAGACTCAAAAGCGATTAAGCAAAGAGGCAATTACAGTCAGATTTTCAAAACAGTAACAGTCCAGAGACAGTTTATACGAGTATAGCAATTTATAATAGCATTAGGAAAGCGATTACAAGGCATGCTCATTTTACCCAATTAAATTAACAATCAATCTATACATTTCATGAAATAGAATATCCCCAAAAACAAGAAATCATGCTAGAACAGAAATTAACAAGTAATAAATATTTCGAACGAATTTCAGCAGTGATAACATATTACAGGGACAGAAATTAAAATGGAAAGCGAGGTCCCCTACCATTACTGGAGCGGTAAAACACCGAAATCCCTGTAATCGGTGCTGGCAGCCTCACTCGCGGTGCGATAACTTTCTGCTGGAAACTCCGAATTGCATTCCGTCTGCGCTCACTCGAAGCCCTTTCGATTATCTTCGAATTGATATGTTGTGGGTCAAAAACGAAGGTCGGTAGCCCCCTCAATTGTCATGTTGAATTTCTGGACAGAATGTTTATTCTTCCAAAATCTCTTCTTGTTTGGTTTGTTGTGCGCGGCTACTGATGCTCCCTTTTTCTCTCCTGGCAGTATTTACGTGGTTGGGTCACGGATTCCAAAGCAGCAGCATAATAATACCATGGTGGTTGCAATCTGATTGGCCTAAATCTTCATATTTTCTTGCTCTTGTGCGCCGCCCCCGAGAGATACAGAGCCGCTCAGTTTCTTTCTTCAATTGTTGTTGCTGCGCACTTACCCCGAGGCAGCCCCTGCCGTGGTTGGCTAATGATTGGCTTGATATTTCTTTTTCCTCTTTTTTTTTTTCCTTTCTCTTTTTCTTCTTTCTCATTTGCTTCTTGTTTATATTGCAGAGAGAAAAGAGAAGTCGTGTCTCTTTGTTTCTTCTTCAGTTAAGTAGTCCCATGAGATGACCCTATTGATGATTTCTTTAAAACGCACAAAACCCCTGTTCCCTTTTAATTTATTATGTTTTTATTAAGTTCAAACCCAAATTATTTATTTAGGTGAATAACAATAAAATCCCCCAATTACGATACGTGAGCGAAACACTCCCTCAATAAAACGTACACAAAAAAAATAAATTACGAAACATATTACAAAATTAAATGGGCACGTAAGCACGAAATAAATTACTCCTACACGGTTACTCGCGAAAAATTTAATTACACGTCAAATATCGCGTAAGGAAAAATTTCGGGTTTTACAGAAGGAGAATTTTCTATGACTAAGGTATATTACACTAAACATCATGTGTATATACACCTGAGCAAAATGAATTGGTGGAGAGGAAGAATCAACACATTTTAAATGTGTCTAGAACTCTCATCTTCAATCTAAAATTCCACTTTCTTTTTTGGGGGGCATTGTATTAATCATGCAGTTAATCTGATTAACATAACACATACACCAGTCTTAGGTAACCAAACTCCTTATCAAAAACTTTATTCTAAGCCTCTTGCTTATGCACATCTCAAAGTTTTTGGTTGTTTAGCCTATGCATGTACTATTGATCAAGGCAGACCTAAATTTTATTCTAGAGGAAAACAATGTGTTTATTTAGGCAATTCTTCTACTTCCAAAGGTTTCATATTGTTAAATAGTGACATTATGCAATTATTTGTTTCTAGAAATGTTACGTTTGTGGAACATGTGTTTCTCTTTGCACTTCATGAAGAGAAAGATGATTCTTCTTTTCTTAATTTTGAGATTGATCATTCTCATCATTCCCTTTTGGATTATACAATTCCTTCATCTGCTAGGAATTATCCTTCCACATAACAGCCTAGCCAAGTTGATTCTTCTAGTTCTTCTTTCTTTGAGTATGAATCCCTTTCTACTGATTATACACTTGTTGATACTCAATCCTCATTGCCACTTTGAAAGTCTTCTAGATCCACACAACCCCCTTCTAATCTTAAATATTTTGTGTGCCCTACTTTGCGGAAAACATCTCCACATTCTCTTAACAATGTGATTACTTATGAATTGTGAAGTCTTGATAAACAATCTTTTGTCTTTACACTGGATATTGAAAATGAACCAACCAGTTACCTAGAGGCATCACAGTCTCAGGTTTGGAGGGAGGCTACGAATGCTGAGATTAAAGCACTTGAATAGAACCAAGCCTGAACTTTAGTCCCTTTGCCAGAAGTCAAAGTTCCCATAGGTAATGAGTGGGTGTTTAGGGTAAAATTCAAATCTAATGGAGAACTAGAGAGATACAAAACAAGACTTGTTGCTAAGGGCTACACACAACAGGAAGGCATTGACTATTTGAATACATTTTCACCTGTGGCAAAGATGACTTTAGTAAGGACTTTACTAGCATTGGCTACTACTAAACATTGGTTGGTACATCAGTTAGATATTAACAATGTATTTTTGCATGGAGAGTTACATGAGGAGATTTATATGACTCCTCATCATGGATATGTTAGCTTATATAGCAAGTTAGTATGCAAGTTAAGAAAGTCCTTGTATGGATTTAAACAAGCAAGCAGAGAATGGAATGCAAAGCTTACATCAGAGTTACTCAAGTTAGGGTTTGTGCAATCATGGCATGATTACAGTCTCTTCATCAAAAGAGGTAATGAGACTTTCATTGCTTTACTTGTGTATGTGGATGATGTTATCCTAGTGAGCAACTGTCAAAAGGAAATTGATGATGTAAAAGCTTTCCTGCATGCACAATTCAAAATTAAAGACTTAGGGGGAACTAAATACTTTCTTGGAATTGAAGTGTTTAAAAATGCACAGGGGATAGTATTGTCACAAAGAAAGTATGTACTTGATTTGCTTGCTGAGACTGGCTATATAGAATGTGCACCAGTAAGTACACCTATAGAAAGCCTAGCTAAATACTCACACACTGATTCAGAGCCATTTATGGATGTCACATCTTACACAAGGTTAGTAGGGAGCTGCTATACCTAACTGTAACAAGGTCTGATATTTCCTATTCAATCCAGCAGTTGAGCCAATTCTTAGACAAGCCTACTATCATGCATTGGAAAGCAGTGCATAGAGTTCTAAGGTACATCAAGGAAGTACCGGGACTAGGACTATTCTATCCATCTCAAAATACATTAGAGTTGAAGGCATGTACATATATACAGTGATTGGCTGGGTGCATATAGACTAGAAAGTCTGTCACAGGAATGTGTATTTTGCTGGGCAATGCTTTTATTTCATGGAGATAAAAAAAAAAGGCAACCCACAGTATCTAGAAGCTCTACCAAAGCAGAGTACAGAGCCATGACACTCACAACTTGTGATATACAGTGGCTTGTCAATCTTTTGCAAGATTTAGGAGTTGAACAAAGGAGAGCAATCTCTTTGTTTTTTTTACAGCAAGAGTACTTTACACATAGCAGAAAACCCTGTGTTCCATGAAAGAACAAAGCATGTCGAGATTGACTGTCACATTGTGAGTGAAAAACTCATGACAGGCTTGATAAAGCCATGACCTATAAGCACAGAGAGACAACTGGCTGACATGTTTACAAAGCCTTTGGCAGCTGTAAAATTGAAACATTTGATTCAGAATATAGGTTTTTATGACATGTTCAGTGTTCCATCTTGTGGGGGGCTGTTGACACAAGTGAAGAGGAAGTGAAGAAAAGAAATGAAGAAGAAGCTCTTAAGGGAGAAGAAAGAAGTTGGAAATACAAGAAAAAATACAAATGATCGAATATGGACTGGACTGAGGATTTTGGCTGAAATAAAAGATTGGGCTAGAAGTCTTCTGGGCCCAGTAACATGTAAATACGTAGGAGTGTTAGACTAGAGGATTAAAAGGAGTCCAAATTATGTTGACCCGGTAGTTAGGACTATTAGGGTAATTAATTGTGAATATCCTAACTTAGTTAATTAAAACGGTTATTAGCATAACCGCCTCACTAACAAATTGTATAAATTGAGCTTGAAGCTATTTTTTCCCTCTCAATGAAAATATCAAAAAATTTCAAAATATCTTCTACTTTTCTCTCTTCCATTGTTGCTTTTATGCACATTTTATCAATTTATCTAATTTCTTTGATCCATTGTGTCGATTATACAAAATCAAAGAAAGAATAAGAGGAAGGCGTAATATCTACAACGGTTTACACCAAGAATATTGAAAACGTACACACTAACATTGAATAGGTTAAATGTGACATTAAATTGCAATGAGACACATCTTGCAATTAATTTAAAAATTTTATTAGTCCTACGGATGGGGAGGTGGGAACTGTTAGGGTTGGGGTCAATCATTTTTTAAATTGTAATATGCCTAGTGAGTATTTTTAGCTTATCACCAGGTTACAAGTTAGTCGAGGGTCACTGGTTGCAAGACAATGAATTTGCATGAATTGGTTTATGCTTATGCTAAATAGAAAATGTTATTTCTCACACTTTGGCTAATTACTCTTTGAGTTGCTTTCCTTTAAATGTTTCAATACATAACTATCCTCATGAATGTTCTTTGCTATTTTAGCAAACAATACATGGAAGGCAATAATTTTTTCCTAAGAAAATATAAAAATTAACCTTCTTTCTTACTTTCACTGTCTCTCACACTTTTTCTCTAACCATTTTTACCGTTCTCCTTTAAAAAATGATTGGAATCAAAGTGAAATCAACTGTCTTTTCGTATAAAAAATGCTATTTAATGGAGCCTAACTCGTTACTGTTGACTTGGTCCAAAACACATCAGAAAAATTAAAGTTTTCAACCTGACCTCCCCATGGGTTTTAGCTATAGAAATTTTTAATTTGTATCATTATCAGCCTAAGGGTAACTATGACTATTAGATTTAATATCTCAAAAATACAAAATATAATTTAATTTTTTACTAAGATGCCCCGAACTGATCAAGATCATATTTTAAGTTAAAATTAAAATTAGTGAACAATCTAAAATCACTCTAAATTAAAATTTGACCACTTGTCAATCTATAAAACTACAAGAAAACTTTGAGTTTGGGACAAAAATTTTGGGACGAAACATTTCTGCCTCTATTTAAAGATAAAGTAGAGACGAATTTGTAATGTAGTGCTTAAGAAAGGTATAAATTAAATTTTGTCTCTATTTCGTCTCAAATTAGGGTAAAACAACAACGAAAAGTATCTAGTATGTGATTCGCTTTTAATTTAGGACAGATTTAGAACGAACATCGTATCTATAACAATTGAGCCAGATTTGGGATTGGTAGTTTATAATTACAATATTTTTATCATTTTATTTGTTACAATGATAATCTGTCAAAATCTTTCTAAATTTCGAACGGAGCACTCATAGAACTTTTATTAAACTTTTTTATTAATTTTTTTTGTGCACAATGGGAAAGGTAGTTATTATATTTTCTTTTTTGTGTAATACATGTATTTTTTCTTCATATTATCATTTTAGAGAAATAAAACTAAAATAAAATTATACAAACTTACACTTCCCACACAAATCTATTCCAAATTGTTTCTAAATAAAAAAGATACAAAGGAAATATATCTAAAAAGAATTATAATCAAATCATTCTTTGAAATATATCTATGCTACATTCTAAATAAATAATTGTTAAAAATTAAATTTGGGATTGATGTGTGACGAAGTCATTTCTTGTAGTAACTCCAAAATACGCCTCTGTTCATAAATAATAGAGGTCTTTTTAGGTAGTTTAACTTAGATTAAGGGAGGAGACAAGGCACGTTTTTACTATTATAAGGGTAATTCTAGAAAAACATCCTTAAAAGTTAAAAGTTAATATGTATTTTAGAAAGATATGAATAGGCTAAAAAGAACTTTATTATGGCGTAGAGGGAGTAATTGACAAGTTCTACGCTATAATGGAGCGAAATGGCTACAATGCATAACTAACTGTTGTTCTACACATGCAGAACAACTGTAAGACCGTTGGATGAGAAATTTTTCCTCTTTAAATTGAGTCGTCAGATGAATCATGCGACGATTTACCGCATTCAGGGCATACGAAATTTTGTACATTCTACACCATAATTGGTTTCATAATGGAGGTTCGTTTCTACGTCAAGGAAGCCAATACCAACACTTTATAACCTTTAAAACAACTAAGAAACATACAAATCCCAGTTGGGTCTGAAGAACCACTAAAAGAAAACTGTTATTTAGCGACCGAAATTATTGGTCGATGAACTAGCGACTGAATACTGACCGAAAGGAAACCGAAAAAAATGCAGTCGCTATTTCGTTGCCCATATCGGTCTCGTTGACCAAATTAAAACGACGTCGGTTTGCTCAATATTATCGACCGAATACTCGACGGAAGCTAACGATCGACTACCGACGGAATAACTAGCGAACAAATACCGATGGCACCTAACAACGGAATACCGACGGAACAGTTAATGACCGAGTACCGACGGAAACTAACGATAGAATACCGACGGTTAATTAATTCTAAATTTTAAATAACATAAGTGTTTAAGTACCCAAATACGACGTCATTTTGTTATGGATAATGACCGAATACCGACGAAAACGTTAATGATTGAATATCGACGGATCGTTTTGCTGTGCGTATTGCTATTTTTTATAATAGGGATTTAATTAAATTTCATATTTATTTTTTTAAATTTAAAAACATTTAGCGACGGAATAGCGACCGCTCAATCAATTGCTATGACAGATGTCGCTAATCGGTCGCTAACAATTCCAAGTCAAACATCAACAATGTTGACCATTCGGTCGGTCATCCGTCGCTATATGGCGACCCAATAATCGGTTGCTAAATTGTCCGTAGGTATTCGGTCGGTACCAAGTCAAAGTCAACAGTGTTGACCAGTCGGTCGGTATTCCGTCGCTATATGTCGATCCAATAATCGGTTGCTAAACCGTCCGTCGTTATTCGGTCGTTAACGAGTCAAAGTCAAAGTTGGTCGGAATTCCGTCGCTATATGTCGATCCAATAATCGGTTGCTAAACCGTCCGTCGTTATTCGGTCGTTAACGAGTCAAAGTCAAAGTTGGTCGGAATTCCGTCGCTATATGGCGACCCAATAATCGATCGCTACATAATCCGTTGGTATTCGGTCGTTAGTAAGTCAAAGTTGAACATTCGGTCGGTATTCCGTCGCTATATTGCGACACAATAATAGGTCGCTACATATTCTCGTCTGGGATCGGTCTTTAATTGGCTTAGCGACGAAAAATACACGACCACGTGTTTCTATCGTTAATCGGTCGCTAAACTAAGATTAGCGACGGATATGTCCGTCCCTGTTACACTATTTTCTTGTAGTGAACACTCAATAAGCAGACAATGTATACCAACATCAAGTACAGATAAGAAGAATAAATTAACCGAGCAAAATAAATAAATAAATGTCCTTTCCATTTTTTAATATAAGGTTTTCTAAGTATGTAGTAACATAGATTAATCAAAGACAACAAAACGCAGCTCATGGTAAGACGCTTCACTTTCAACCGTTAGGTCGGAAGTTCGAGTCATACTGAAGGGAAAGTGGGGGACCACTATTAATCCTCATTTGAAAAGGAAAAAAAAATTAATCAAAGAAGAGACAAATAATATTTTTTTAATTATAATTTTAAGAAATTTAATTTTTTTTTTTGCTTAAAGTAATTGAAGTAAGCAATTTTAGACTTCAAACTTAAGTGACTTTAATTTTGCTTAAAATTTATAATTGGAATGAAGTAAGTCAATTAACCTTTTAAGAGATCTACAAAATTTGTTATCAAACGCGCTTAAAAAGATAAGTACTTAATAGTGTGTTATCAATCATACTTAATGTAATAAGTACTTAATCAATTAATTTTAAGTATTAAGTCAGTTATCAAACTTGAACTAACTTTATAAATACGTTCTTAAAAATTAGAAAAGAATATACACTTAAAAAAAGATAGAATAGCTAAAAAATTCTTATATTATGAAACGTGGAAATAGATGGAACAAAGAAATAAATGTAAAAAACTTGACCTTTCTAAATAATAGCCCACAAACGCCCCAGTTGCCCATTTCATCGTGCCCACAACGTTGAGTTGAACTCAAAGTTTTCAATACACAAGTCCTTTTCTAGATATGGCTGATCAGACGTTTTCCTTTCTATCTCCAGTTTCGTTCACGACTTAGGAAACTACACCTTAAAAACGTGCTTTGCTTCTTTTACATTTGCATTTCTCTGTCGATACATGTTTCGCTTTCAAGGCTGGATCACAAGCAATGAATTCTTTTGGAATTTTTTCCACATAAGGATTTATTAAAATGCACCAATTTTCTTTCTTTTTTTTGACTAAATAAGATTTATGGGCGATTCTTCACTTAATAAAAACACGTAAGAAAGATGAATTAAGTTAATCTTAAACTTGACTGAATGCACATTTAAAAAGTTTTTCGATAACCATATATGGTAATTTTGGTTTTTGTTGGTTTTTTCCTCTTCTTTGTTTTATAAGTAGTATTCTCTAAGATTATTATTATTATTATTTTTCTTTTTAATAGGGGTGAAGAAATTATAAAGACACACTGACCGCTCTCAAACTTGCGTTAAAACTCCCGAGGGGCAGTACAAACTATTCTCTAAAGCTAGCCACTATTGATAACGGATTACAAATATGATTATTATTTGTTCTCAATTTATTTCCACAGGGAGCAAAATTGTGGATAGCTTTGGATTATCTACAGAGCCTTATCCAGTAATCTGATCATATGCCATCTTCATCTCATGTTCATTGTTCTAAGTCAAGGAAGCCAATACCATCACTTTACAACAAAAGTAACCCCATTAAATCCCAATAATTAAGAGCACTGGTGGAGGTACAGTGGGGCACATGCACCACCAGTTTTTTCCAAAAAAAAAAAAAATTATTTTTTATTATATTTTTAATTTTGTTTTTGTAACACCTCATCCCGTGAACATTGTTTATTTTATCCATTTTGAATCACTTTACGATTTAAAATTAGATTATTTAGTTCGTGGATTATAGAAATGACACCACTTATATCTTAACAAATTTGGTTAAAATTGTAACAAGTTTAAGTGTGTAAGAGACTATAATATTTATTTAATAAAAAAAAAAATTCTACTAGAAAAGGGTGAACAAAAGTGTGTATAACTCCCGTGAACAAAAGTGTGTATAACTCTTTCAAGGATCAGGGACACAATATATGAACTTGTCTTGTTAAGCAACCGAATCAAACTCAAAATGATTATCGAATTCGGTTGAACGCGTCTATTGATTGTGTTCGCTATCTCTTACGACAAGGTTTGGCCTTTTGTGGACATGATGAATCTGAAGAATCGAGTAATCGAGGTAATTTTCTTGAGCTTTTGCAATGTTTATGTGATAATAATACTGAAATTAAAGCAGTAGCTTTGGAGAATGCGCCTGAAAATCTCAAATTAACATCTCTGTGTAATAAAAAAGATATTGTTAGTGCCATTGCTTCTACAATTTTAAATATGATTATCAAATATATTGGTGATAGATTGTTTTCTATTGGAGTGATTTTGTTCGAGAGAAACAGAGACTGAAAATTCTTGAAGCACTCAAGATTGATGAAATACCAAGTGGTACGGGTCTCAATCAAGAAACTACCCTTAAACGTTCTGGTGATACACGTTGGGGCACTCACTATTAGGTGAATAGTGACCTAATAATTTGTGTTGCGTGCTTGTGTCCAAATAGATCATTTGCTGATTTTGACAAGAACAAATTGATTCGACTATGTGGATACAATCCATTGGATTTTGATGCATGACATATCTTAGCAATGGATGATCAACTTGATACATATATTATTGACATGTGTATGAGTGAAGAGTTTCAAGGATTGCAGGGCCTTAATGATCTTTCACAGATGTTATTTGCAGAAAACAAGTATCAAGTTTACCCATTAGTTTACAAGCTTCTGACATTGGCTTTAATTATGCCAGTGACTACTGCTTCAGTTGAGAGAGTATTTTCTATAAAAAAACTTGACCTTTCTAAATAATAGCCCACAAACGCTCCAGTTGTCCATTTCATCGCGCCCACAACTTTGAGTTGAACTCAACGTTTTCAATACACAAGTCCTTTTTTAGATATGGCTGATCAGACGTTATCCTTTCTATCTCCAGTTTCGTTCACGACTTAGGCAACTACACCTTGAAAACGTGCTTTGCTTCTTTTACATTTGCATTTCTCTGTCGATACATGTTTCGCTATCAAGGCTGGCTCACAAGCGATGAATTCTTTTGGAATTTTTTCCACGTAAGGATTTATTAAAATGCACCAATTTTCTTTCTTTTTTTCCGACTAAATAAGATTTATGGGCGATTCTTCACTTAATAAAAACACGTAAAAAAAGATGAATTAAGTTAATTTTAAGCTTAACTGAATGCACATTTCGATAACCATATATGGTAATTTTGGTTTTGGTTTTTTTTTGGTTTTTTCCTCTTCTTTGTTTTATAAGTAGTATTCTCTAAGATTATTATTATTATTATTTTCTTTTAATAGGGGTGAAGAAATTATAAAGACACACTGACCGCTCTCAAACTTGCGTTAAAACTCCCGAGGGGCAGTACAAACTATTCTCTAAAGCTAGCCACTATTGATAACGGATCACAAATATGATTATTAATTTGTTCTCAATTTATTTCCAAAGGGAGCAAAATTATGGATAGCTTTGGATTATCTACAGAGCCTTATCCAGTTATCTGATCATATGCCATCTTCATCTCATGTTTATTGTTCTAAGTCAAGGAAGCCAATACCATCACTTTACAACAACCCCAATAATTAAGGGTATGGGCGGAAATGAATAAGAAAAAAAATTAACATTTGACTATAAATTCATAAAGTGTCTGCTTTCAGAATACCACTGAAACAGATGAACTGGAGACGGACATAACTTTTGGACAATTAATGCACAAAGTATTGACTCATAGAATACCACTTAAATAGTAACCCCCTATACCATCACTTTTATTATGGAATTATGCACTCAAATCAAGACCAAAAGACATCAGAGAGACAGACCCAAAAACTATTTTGATTTATATGCATATTTAAAACAACATTTAAAACAACTAAGAAACATACAAAGCCCAGTAGAGTAATGTGAAGCTCAAGAACAGTCAATAAACAAGCAATGTATACCATCATCAAGTGCGAAGATGAAGTACAAATAAGAAGAAATTAACCGAACAAAATCAATAAACAAATACTCCCTATGTTTCATAATATAAAACCATTTAGTTATGTAGTTTACTATAAATTAAAGAATAAAGAGACGTGAATATTTTTTTTATTATAGCTTTAGAAAAAGATATACAAAAATTAGAAAAATATATACATTTTAAGAAAAAGATGAAAAAACTAAAAGAATTTGTATTATAAAAACCGTAGTAAGAACAAAGAAATAAATGTCAAAAAACAAATTCACCTTTCTTACTAGCACTCAAACACCCAAGTTGTCCATTTCATTGCGCCGCCCACAACGTCAACGTTTTCAATACATAAGTCCTTTTCTAGATATGGCTGGGCAGACGTTTTCCTTCCTATCTCCAGCTTTGTTCCACGACTTAGGAAACTACACCTTAAAAACGTGCTTTGCTTTTTCTTTTCTTTTTTTGCATTTCTTTGTCGATACATGTTTCGCTTTCAAGGTTGGATCACAAGCAATGAATTCTTTTGGAATTTTTTCCACATAAGGATTTATTAAAATGCACCAATTTTCTTTCTTGCTTTTTTGACTAAATAAGATGTATGGGTGATTAATAATAAAAAAACACGTAAGAAAGATGAATTAAGTTAAACTTAAGCTTAACTGAATGCGCATTTAAAAAGTTCTTCTAGAACGATACGGTATATCTAAATAGTAATTTTCATTACTATTTTTTTGTTTGGCTTTTGTTAAAATTATCACGTGTGTTTAAAATATATTTTGAGATCTTTTGTATATTTAATTATAATTTTAATTAGGATTCTAGTAACTTTCTTATTAGTGTTAGACATCTTATTGATTGGTAACAACTTCCTTATTAGTATATGACTCTTATATTATATATATACATATAATTGTTCCATAATAATCATTTTTAATACAATATATTTTTCCTAAACTCTTTTATGGTATTAGAGCTAGTTTACAAACTCTAGTCTTCTTTTGGGCAGAAACTCTCGGCATTTTTTAGCCAAGAAATTCTTCGGCCAGTCTAATCATTCTTGAACAATCACTCTGTGCATGTTATATATTGTCTTTGAATTCCTTTTGTCATTATCATCCTCAAGTCATTGATTCTCATATTTTCCATACACGTTAGCTTGACTGACATTCAAGTAAAAAAGAAATTGTTTGCCTATCCGTATCGGCTTCATCAATATCCTAGCGAAAACTTTCTCCCAAAATCTGGCAAGAAAACAAGGGGCAGCCAAGCACTGACCTTGCACTCCTTCTGTCGTTCATCGTCCTTACTATGATAAATTCAGCCAAAACAAATTATTTTATGGTCAATCACAAGTCCATTAATGGAGCCACTTTTACTGTTCAAAATTTTGAGTCGGTTTATAAAGAAGGCAAGACAAAGACATTGGAAAGCAACTCTTAGGATTGTGCCTTTTATAAAAGGCAATCTAGGAAGATGAGGGTCTAATACGGATCTCAACTTAGTGGCTTATTGTGATTCAGGCTAATTGTTTGTCCAATAACTCGACGTTCTATTACAGGACATTTTATCATGTTATGCAACAATATACTGGAAATTCAATAAACATCAAGTTGTCTCCATATCCTCTACAAAAGACGAATACATTGCTATTACGAATGTTACAAGTGAGATAGTTAGGCTGAGAAACTTATTAAGGTTTCTTGACGTTTCTTTGGGGCCTGCACATTTGTATTGTGATAGTCAATCAACTTTTCATATTGATGTTAATCCTATTTTTTTCATGAGCGTACCAAACACATAGATATTGACTGTCATTTTGTAAGGGAAAAACTTCAATCAATGGTGATTACTACTTGTCATGTCGGACCAATGATCAACTTGCGGGTATTCTAACCAAGGCACTACATCCTGGACAATTCAATTATCTTGTTGGAAAGTTGAGAGTTCTAGATATCCACTCCCCAACTTGAGGGGAGTGTTGGATTATCACATGTGTTTAAAATATATTTTGAGACATTTTGTATATTTGAATATAAGTTTGATTAGGATTCTAGTAACTTCCTTATATGTGTTAGACATTTTATTGGTAACAACTTCCTTATTAGTATGCCTTATATATATATATCTTAGGAAATATGTTATTTAGAATTTGCTATGCCCAAAAGCCAAGTAATGCTCTGGCTTCTTTTCAAAGGGTAGGGGATCCATCTGAATTCCACCTCCCCAATGTAATTCTTAATATCGATTAATGATATTACCATTCTCTTCAAATATATATATATATATATATATATATATATATATATATATATATATATATATATATATATATATGTAATTGTTCCGTAGTAATCATTTTCAACACAATATGATTTTAAGAAAAATATATTACAATATTGTTTTAAGTATAGAGAAGGGAGAAGAGATTTTGAGAGAATAGAATATTGTGTGTACTATGATATGAAACAAAGACCTCTATTTATAGAGGTTAAACCCTTTGGTACCATGGGCCTCAAACTTCACACCCTAGGGCTTTATCGGCCTCTAAGAGTCATTCATTATTTACAGCACTCCCCCTTGAATGACTAATCTATACAACAATTGCCTCATAAAACCTTATTTGGAAAAAACCAGTGGAAAAAAAAACTTAACCAAACTAAGAAAATGAGTACAATTGATGTTGGAGTATTTAATTGTCGCCTCATTAAAACCTTGTCAGGAAAACCAATGGGACAAAACTTGGACGAAGGAAAAAAAGTACGACTATTCCCCTAATCACTGAATGTCTTTAAGACGACGCATTCCAATCTTATGTATCAACTTTTTGAATGTTGATGTTGGTGAAGCTTTGGTGAATAAATCTGCCACATTATCACTTGAGCGAATATGTTGAACATCGATATCGCCACTTTTCTGAAGCTCGTGTGTGTAGAAGAACTTTGGAGAAATGTGCTTTGTTCTATCTCCTTTGATGTAGACTCCTTTGAGTTGAGCAACACAAGTTGCATTATCTTCATATGGTATGGTTGGACCCTATTTTATTGAAGCTAATCTTCATGATGATTGAATTTGGTGCATCATGTTCCTCAACCAAACACATTCTCTACTTTCCTCATGGATTGCAATAATTTCTGAGTGGTTTGAGGATGTAGGTGTTAGAGTTTTCTTAACATATCTCCATGATATTGCAGTCCATCCACATGTAAACAAGTAGATTGATTGTGATTTGGCTTTATGTGGATCAGAGAGCTATTCTGCGTCTACATATCCTATCAAAGAACATTCAGGCTTTTGTGAATAATATAACCCCATATCTATTGTACCTTTTTGGTATCGAAGGACATGATTAATGTCATTCCAGTGTCTTTGAGTAGGTGTGGAACTATATCTTGCAAGGAGATTTACAGAAAAAGCTATGTCAGGTCTGGTGCAATTTGCAAGATAAGTCAATGCGCCTATTACACTAAGGTATGGTACTTCAGGACCAAGAATATTTTCCTCATCTTCAAGTGGGCGAAATGGATATTTATCAACTTCAAGCGACCTAACAATCATAGGCGATGCCAATGGATGCGCATCGTTCATATAAAATCGCTTTAAAACCTTTTTTTTGTATATGTGGATTGATGAACAAATAATCTTTTAGGGAAATGTTCAATTTCCAAACCAAGACAAAATTTTGTCTTTCCTAAATCTTTCATCTCAAACTCATTTTTCAAGTATTCTGCAGTTTTGGTGAGCTCTTCAGGAGTCCCAATTAAATTTAAATCATCAATATAAACTGGGATAATTGCAAATCCTATGTCTGTTTTCTTTATGAAAACACAAGTGCATACATCATCATTTTTATATCCCTCCTTTAACATATATTCGCTAAGACGGTTATACCACATCCCTCAAGATTGTTTTAATTTGTATAATTATCTTTGCAATTTGATTGAAAACATATTAATTGGACAATTCTCATATTCTTCTGGCACTTTAAATCATTCAGGGACTTTCATTTATATGTTACTATCAAGTGAACCATATAGATATGCAGTAACTACATCCATAAGGCGCATATCAAGCCTTTGTGATACAACCAAACTTATTAAGAATCTAATTTTTCATTACCTCAAGGGCCATATTGAATGTGAAGACATTGTCTATGAAACAAAATTCTCGCTCCCACAATTTATGAGATAATGAGTAATTTATTGAGATTTCATTATTTTAGGACACTTGTTCTACTGGAACTTCAATATTCTCATTTGTTTGATCAACCATTCCTTTAAGTTGTTTTTTTAGATATATTTGTTGGTTTCTCTCTTGTACCTTTCTCTTTTGAGATACATAATCTTTGGAACCAACTGGTCAACCATGTTTTTGGCGTATATTAAATTCGTTGTCAATAACAACTTGTCCTACAGGGACATCAATTTTTGCAGGGACATTTTCTGCTGGTATATAATATTTTGTCACCTTTTTGTGTTCACAAACTCATCTGGGAGTTGATTTGCAACTTTTTGCAAATGAATGATCTTTTCAACTTCTTGTTCGCAATGATTACTGCAGGAATCAAAGTGAGATAAAGTTATTTCTTTCCATGAAAGATCATTTTGTTTTTCGGGATGTAGTTTTGTCCCTCCTAAAGTTGGGAATGTCATTTCATCAAAGTGGCAATCTGCAAATCTTTCTGTAAATAAATCACTCGTTAATGGTTCTAAGTATCGAATAATATATGGTGAATCATACCCAATATAAACTCCAAGTCTTCATTGGGGACCCAATTTGGTACGTTGTGGGGGTGAAATTGGTACTTGCACAGCACAACATGAAACTCGTAGGTGAGAAACATCGGGTTCTTGACCAAAAATAAGCTGCAATATGTCATTGTCATTCCAAGCAGAAATCGGGAGTTTTGACCTCATAAGTAATGGTCTAGCAATTAATTGGAGTCATTTGATAAAAGACTCTGCTAAACCATTTTGTGTATGGACATGAGCAACTAGATGTTCAACTTCAATCCCAATTGATAAACAATAATCGTCGAAAACTTGAGATCTAAACTCAGCAACATTATCAAGACATATTTTCTTAACTGTGTAACTTGGGAATTTAACTCTTAATTTTATAATTTGAGAAAGTAGTTTGGCAAATGCTGCATTTCTAGATAAAAGTAAGCAAACATGGGACCATCTTGTTGAGGCATCAATTAGAACCATGAAATATCGAAATGGTCCACATGGTAGGTGTATTGCGCCCCCCCACACACACACACACACACATATATATATATATCATTTCTAAAAACTTTGGAGATTCATTAATGACCTTCATTCTGGATGGTCTAATAAGTAATTTGCCTTGTGAACATGCAACACATGAAAAATTATTTGGCAAAAGAATCTTCTAGGTTCTTTAATTGATGCCCTTTTGTGTTGTTAATTATTCAACTCATCATTGTTGTTCCAAGATGTCCAAGTCGTTCATGTCAAAGTATAAAACCTTTTGTGTCAACGAACTTCTGGTTCGAGACATGTTTTGATTCAATTGTTTTTATGTATGTATAATACATTCCATATGGTAATGCTGATAGTTTTTCTATTATCTGCTTCTTTCTAGATAAAAACGAATTTATGTAAAGATACTCTTCACCATTTTCTTACATCGTCTCAATATGGTATCCATTGCAGCGGATATCTTTTAAGCTAAGCAAATTTCTTCTGGATTTGCTGGAATAGAGTGCATCACTTATATAGAATTTTGTATCGTTTGGTAAAATAATACAAGCTCTTCCGGAGCCTTCAATTAACTTTGATGCGCCTGATATTGTGTTAACATTATTTTCAGCTAACGTTAACTTTAAAAAATACTTTTTGTCTTGAAGAATGGTATGTGTAGTTGCACTATCAATAAGAATAATATCTCGATTCATCTATAAAAATATAATAAAGTGAATTAATTGTTTTGTTTCTAAAAACCAAACTTTATAGAAGAACATTAAGAAAATAATCAAGAAAAACAACCAAAATAATGAAAAGTCCGAAATACAAAGAATTCAACAAACTTAACCAAAAACAATCTAGGAAAATAAATGAAAAAATATTATTTTTCTTCTAATATGCCACCACCAATTAAATGATCAATGTTTCCCTTTGCATCTGCCAAAAAAAAAATTAAAAAAAATTAAAAAAAAATAATCGGAGGTCTTCATATTTGTCATGTCAACTGGACCATCAAAATCATGGAAATTCACTTCTACCTTCCCCTTTTCCTTGATTGATTTTTTATATAAGTCTACAAGATGATTTGACGTAAGACAGGTACGTGACCAATGCCCTTTCATGCCACATCTATAACAACTTTCTTCATGCTCCCTTTTAGGTAGGGCGTTATCTCTTGTTGCATTTTTCCTTTTGTTGTTGTGGCTTTGCTCATGGGTATATCCATGTCCACACCCACGTCCGTATTTCATCCCGCGTCCTCGCGCATGTCCACGATGTGATGTTGCATTTGCTTCAGGAAATGCAGTACCATTTGCTTCAAGCAATGGTGTGGAACCAGTTGGATGTATTCCATAATTTTTCATAAGCAGTTCATTATTTTTTCAGCAACTAATAAACAAGATATAAGTTCTGAGTACTTTTTAAAACCTTTCTCACGATATTGCTGCTGTGGGAGCACATTAGAGGCATGGAAAGTGGAGAATGTTTTCTACATCATATCTCTATCAGTTATTTTCTCTCCACAAAGTGTTAATTTTGAATAAATCCTAAATAACTCAGAATTATAATCAAATATAGATTTGAAATCTTGTATGCACAAATGTTGCCATTCAAATCAGGCTCTAGAGATGACTATGGTCCTTTGGTGGTCAGACATTTCTTTCATATTTTGCCATAGTATTTGTGGGTCCTTGACAGTGAGATACTCGACTTTCAGGTCGTCATGGAGATAGTGACGAAGAAATATCAGTGCATTTGCACGATTCTGTTGGCTTTCCTTATTTTCTTCATTTAGTGTCTCCCCCAAACCTTTTGATATAAGGTGAATTTCTACATCAAGGATTCATGACAAGTAGTTCTTGCCTGATATGTCGAGTGCAACGAAATCCAATTTGGTGATATTTGCCATTTGTAAATCTACCAAAAATAATAAATAATGTTAGCATGACATATATTATCCTTCAGGGATTATATTAACATAACCAATTATTTTCAAGACAAAAATACTACCTCAGGAGCATAATAAAAATTTACGAATATAATATTATTTTAAATAATGGCTATTTCAGGAACAATATTTCGATATTCTTTAGAAATATTTTAAATTACAATGTACTCTCCAGGAGTAAATAATTAATGAATAATAATATTCTTCAAGAATATTAGATGATATTCTTCAAGAACATGTAATGTTATTAATTTATACTATTACTACTTCAGGAGTAATCGTTCAATATTCTTCAGGAATACAGTAAAACCTCTATACAGTAATACTCTCGAGACCGGAGAAAAGTATTACTATAGGGAGGTTATTCTTAAATAGAGGCTTACATATAAAAATTATAATTTTTAAAAAATAACTAATGTACATTATACAACAGTTGAAATGTGTGCCTTCATATTTTAAAAACGTGAATTTAAAAAATAAATAAGATTAATGGCATTAAAAAAATAAATGTACGTACATCATGACTGTACAATTTGTATATATTAGATTTAGAAGATTCATTCATTTACATACAATGTCTAGGAAATGTTAAAAAAAAACAAAATGTATGTACATGATGTATGCATTTAAAATATTCACTCATGTATGTTGTATCTTCAAAATGTCTTTTCGTTTATTTCTTTTTATTATACATACAGTAAAACCTCTATACATTAATACTCTCTGGATCGGAAAAAAATATTGCTATAGGGAAGTTATTCTTATATAAAGACTTACATATAAAAATTATAATTTTAAAAAAATAACTAATATACATTATACGACAATTGGAAATGTGTCTCTTCATATTTTAAAAATAAGAATTTAAAAGATATATAAGATTAATGAGTTTTAAGAAAACAAATGTACGTACATCATGCATGTACATTGTGTATATATTAGATTTAGAAGATTTATTCATTAACATACAATCTCTAGGAAATGTAAAAAAAAATGCATGTACATCATGTATGCATTTAAAAAATATTCACTGGAAATGATAGTGCAGAAATAGAAAAAGTCTTGTGTCAAGAAGCTTAAAGCATGTTGAACAAACTAGAAATATTTTGGATTCCACAAGAGGGTGATTGTGTTGACGAGTTACTACGAACGCACAAGTTAAAGGATGCGGTATTAACTCAAAAAATTAAGTCACTTTAGATAAGTATTTCATATCATCTTAAGTTTAACATAACATAGTTAAATAATTCTACATATTTTATAGAGATATATAAATATATTTAAAGTTTAATATTATTGTATTACCATATGGAGATAAATTTCTTAAGGATGATCCTAAAAAATATATAGAATATTACAATATAAAGTTTATTCTTATTTATAACTGGTCCCAAGTTGGGACCATAATTTTTTATTACTATAAAGAGGTTATTCTTATATCAGGGACGAAGGCAGGAATTGTATTTTGTGGACAGTATGCCAACTTACCTATAAAAGCTACAAAAAAAATCTTGGGGGCGAACTTGATAAAAAATTCCGAAGTACATATAAAAATTACTATATCTAGTAGTATTTTTAAAAATCTCGGGGGAATCGTCATATATATATAGAACATGCTGATTCGTTTTATATAAATAAAATAAAAGCATGTTTACATGCTGATCCGATTTTTTTTAAGAGCAAGATTGTTATCAAAGCCGTTATTCAAGCATGTTTACTTTTCGTTTTATATGGTTCAATTTCATGTTCAATCATCAAAGCATGCGGCAGAATAAGAAAAAAATATTAGGGTTCATTTTTATTTAAAAAAAATCCCCCTCACCAGAGGAGGAGAATTTATTGCCTCATGTATGGGGAGGGTGTCGAACTCGGGACCTCTCGGTCACGAGTAGAGGCTTGATCCACTAGGGCTGCGGGGCTTCTTGACAAAAAAAAAAAATCTGATTGAGATGCTTGATCTATTGTGTACTCCAATTAATTTGAAGCCACAATATAAAAGCGAGCTATACAAAAATTAATATGTCTAACCTCGTAAATTGCATTCAATCCAAATTGACAGAATTTCGTGTTGATAACGTGCTGCAAGTATAGAGAATGGAGAAAATATTTTGAGAGAATAGAATATTATGTGTATTATGATATTAACCGAAAACCTCTATTTATAGAGGTTAAACCCTTTGATTTCATGGACCTCACACTTCACACCACAGGACTTTATGGGCCTCTAAGAGTCATTCATTATTTACAACAAATATATTTTTCTTAAAATCTTTTAACGTTTTCTTCTTTTTTGTTTTATAATTTTCGTTCTTAAGATGCAACCAATAACAAGTAATACTAAGTTCTACAAGGAAATACTTAAGAGTATTAATTTTGCAAATTTGGTAGTAACTAATTTGATAAAAATTGACAGTTTTAATAAAAGAACAAATTAGTTTCAAATCACTATGCAAAAGTGTTTTATTTTTTTGTAGATGAAAAGTGTTAATTTTAATAGAAGTTTCTTTTTCCCAATTAATTACTATTGACATATTTTGAAACAAAATGCTAAGGTACCAGTGGAACATATTTTAGACCTAAAAGAATAATATTTAGTTACTTAAACGTGATTGAAAAGTGTATTGAAAAAACTCTCCCTCCGCCGTCGCCGCTTCGACGCGCGTGCTATTCGACGAAGAGCTCTCTCATCTACCAGACTTTTTCTCCCCTGCATCACAATTGGTGAACGATGGGTGTATCCCCTGTACCGGTCACATGTTCTTTCCACTGGTATTTGAAGGTGCATCGAAACTGAGTTTGTTCAAAACTTTTCTTGCTTCTGGAATAATTTTTAAAAGGAAAGTATTGATTTTGGGTTGGTTCTATCAGAAGGGGATGCTTGTTATATATGGCCTGGGATTTGGTGAAAGTTGGAGCTTGATGTCGCCGACAATGGTATCCATCCGGCGACAATTTTTTTGAGTGTGGTTTGGAGGTGAGGGAGGAGAGGCAGGCTTTGGCTTCAACTCTCTCAACTCTTTCAAGGCTTCAGATTGGAGGTGAGGGAGGAGACGGGGGGAAGATGATGGTCTTGCCGGGAAAAATTGCTAGGCTGAGGGGGGACTCATCGCCTAAGGTGGAAAATATCACCGGAGGACGCACATCTCCGGTTAGAGAGCGGCGCCGTGGTCCTGTCTAACTCGTCATTATTGGGTTAAAACGGACGGTCCCGAGAATGGCGCAGATGTACCAAGCTTGGGCCAGGCTCTTCCCATGGTGGACCGGATCCCTGCTACAAGAAGATGTGCCAAGATGGTCGGCTAATGCGTTCTTGGGCTGGTAAAGCCATCTGCTGGGCTTTTTGAAATTTCATGGGCTAGGATGGTTGGGCCATATGCTGGTCTAGTTATGGCAGATTCAGCATACATGATTGGATATGTCCAAACTTGCTCGATAATTAAAGATATAGTGCTTGAAGCTCAAAATGGAATTTTTTGGGTTGTTTCTAGCTCGAGTAAGGTGGAGGTCGCAGGTCGGCCCCACCAAGACCAATGAGTTGCTTGATCTTGTTTTTTCCGGGACTTCACAGCTCTTGACAATTCAATTTTTTGTGTGCCTTATAAAGGGCTCGCTTTCCTAATAGTTTTTTCATTTATATAACAAAGTCGTTTGCAAACTTCATGATTATTATCCACTACAAGAAAACAGGGAAACAGGGACGGCCGTTTCCGTCGGTAATCGGTCGCTAATCCTAGTTTAGCGACCGATTACCGACCGAACTACTTGGTCGTGTATTTGGCGTCGCTAAGCCAGTTAACGATCGACTACCGATCGCTTTGTAGGGCGCCCGATGATTTGGTCGCCATATAGCGACGGAATAGCGACCGACCATAATACATTGTTGACTTTGGACTTTGACTAGTTAGAGACCGATAGCCGACGGAACTTTAGCGACCGAGTATATAGTCGCCATATAGCGACTGAATACCGACCGATGATCGACGGAATTATGAGTCTCTATATAACGACGGAATACCGACCGTCCAGTCAAACATAGTTGACTTTGATCTTGACTATATAACGACGGTTAAATAGCGACAATATAGTCCGTCGGTAATTACAGAGGGACGGGCGACCGATTATTGTTAATTTGACTTTGACTTTAAACCAATAACAACTGAAAATCCGTCGCAAAATGTTTTTAAATTTAAAAAAATTAATCTGAAATATAATTAAATCCCTATTATAAAAAAAAACAATACGAAACAGAAACAAATCAGAAAATCCCAAAGAGCAATACGAACCAAAAACAATATCAAAAAGATCCAAATAACAAACATAATCAATACAACCCAAAAATAACGGGTGAAAATCCTCTGTCCCCATTTGTGTGTGTCCCCGTGTCCCCAACCAATCAGAATTTACTATATAAATATTTGTTTCAATTATATATACACATGGTAAATTGTGATTGGTTGGGGACACGGGGACACACAAAAATGGGGACAGAGGATTTTTTGCCAAAAATAACATTACATCACCAATGATCTCACTAAAACCACAAGTTTACACTTCTTATTTACATTACAACACTCACAATAGAAGTGTACACTTTGAATTACAACACTCACAATCAAAGTGTGGATTTCTTATTTAGATTACAACACAACAAAAGTTTACACTTCTCTAATACTCTTTCGTCCATGAGTTGAAATATGAAAATTCAAGAATAAAATTAACACTTTAAATACGTCAATTAATTTATGGTAATAAAGTACTAAAAACAAAACAACAAATATTACTCACCTTCAATATGTGGAATTCCAAAAAGCTAGTTGTGAAGCGAGAAAGATATTAATACTACGAGAAAAAATGGATTAATAATAGAAAAGTTAAGAATTAAAGCACAACCACAAATACATAACGAAATTAATAATTGTATTTTTGCTATTCATAATCATCCTCCGACATAAATTCATCATCTTCTTCAAATTTTCATCACCCGACATAATTTCATCATCATCATCATCATCTTCTTCATCAACACGGTTCGTACCGGCCACAAGTACAACTCCAATTTCCCCTGACAGGTGTGCAAGTTGACCAACTTCAGTAATAGTTGGATCAATGCGACTGTTCTCCTCCTCGCGTACTTCCTCCCGATACGGTACCAGAACACCAGGAACGTCAAATAGACGTGGTTTGGAACGACAAACAGCCAACCAATCAGCCCTAGATTTGTCTTACTACCCGGATAAGGTGTGTAGTAGAGTTGCTAAGATTAGGAAGCAAATAAAAATGGATCGTAACCCTGGTACGTTCTTTTCTTATGGATTTCTACAAGTTTATATTGAGGATGCACTCTCAAACCTCGATTTGGAGTAGAATTAAACCAATCGCATTTGAAAAGAATTATTTTTTGGTGAGGTACTCCAGCAAGTTCAACCTCAATGACTTGCTTTAACTCTCCGTAATAATCTTCTTTAACCCATAACCCGTTGTTTGTCGTTCCTTTTCCATCGTTGTGGGCTTTTGTGTGAAATCTAAAACCGTTAACAACGTAACCGGTGTATGACATCACTCTCCTTGACGGGCCCCATGACAGGTTTTTCAACAACCTTTCGGAATGTTGCGGAAGGCTATGCATCTGTTGAGAACAACAAAAGTTAAATTAGTTTATTTTAGGCATTATTAAGACAAATACATTTCTACACAATACCAACTTACATTAGTTCCAAACCATTTGGAAAAATCATTATAAACCCGGCTTTAAAGTTGTTCCTCCGTTATATGCGGAGTTTGGTCATGTACTTCACTGACAAATTAAATGACAATATTATTATTTGGCTACTTTTAATTATATAACAAAAATGAAGCAATAGACGGGTTTACTTATTGAAGATATGGTTCGACCTCTTCACAATTCATCAAGATATAATTCATGGTTGTTTTATAATCTTTATTAGATAATAAAATCTTTTCTTTTTTTCCAAATGAACTTCCCGGTAAGTTGCAAATTGATAATACATCAGGTTCACTTGTCTCGTCATCACCATCATTTCGCCCAATGGTTGTAACTTTCGTTTTCACGTGGGGTTCGAAATAATAGCTAAAGAATGTAGCAGCTTCTTCGACCAAGTATGCATTGCAAATTGACCCCTCAATTCTGACCTTGCTTTTTATCTTCTTTTTTAGATGGTGCAGGTATCTAATTAAAGCATAAGTAGTTAATCACATTGTAAATACGTACATGAAAAATAAAAATGAAGTTGAGATCATAAAGACATTGGTTGTTACCTCTCGAACGGGTATATCCACCTAAACTGTACCGGGTCACCAACCTTGGCTTCGTAGGGAACACAAATCTCTGTAAAACAGACTAAGTTCAGCCAAGGGTCCCCAAACACTTGCCGGTAGTATTTCTCTAAGTGCTATAGGGATAAGTCTCTCCATGAATACATGAGAATCGTGACTCTTCATTCCAGACATTTTCAACTCTTTCATATCAACGCATCGTGCCAAATTCGATGCATATCCATCTGGGAGCTTTAATTATTTAACCCACTGCAAAACCATTTCTTTTTGTTCCTTGGTAAGAGTGAAACATGTCTTTGGTTTCGTTGATTTACCTCGGCGATCGTGTTTAATATTCAATTCCGGCCGACTGCAATACCTTTCAACATCCGCTCTAGCCTTAACATTGTCCTTACTTTTACCCTTCACGTCTAACACGGTGTTAAAGACGTTATCAAACACATTTTTTTCATTATGCATGACATCAATGTTGTGTCTTATCAGAAGTGTCCGCCAATAAGGTAAGTCCCAAAAAATGCTACGTTTAGCCCAACTGTGATCCCGACCCCTGCCTTGCTCTTTACCAATCTCTTCAGCTGTATCGGTAATTTTTGGATAATCTCTAACTCTAAACCACATTTCATCACCAGTCAAGCGAGATGGCGGGTTTGCTCTCTCATGTCGCCGGTCCTTTCGGAATCCCTTTGCATCTCTTCGAAATGGATGATCAGGGGACAAGAAGCATTTGTGGCAATCGAACCACGATTGTTTCCCTTCAGCATGCAAATGGAACGCTTGTGTTTCCTCCATACAATATGGACAAGCGTGAATGGCAGCCGTACTCCATCTACTCAACATTCCATATGCTGAAAAATCACTAATTGCCCAAAGTAATGAAGCCCTCAGTTTAAAATTTTGCTTTTTGGAGATGTCATAAGTTTTTGCACCTTCACCCCACAACTGATTCAATTCAGCGATGAGAGGCTGCAAGTACACATCAATCTTGTGTTTTGGATTTTGGGGTCCAGGTACAATGATAGTTAAGAACATTACATTGTTTTTCATACACATCCAAGGGGGGAGATTATATGGTGTTAGAATAACTGGCCAAGAAGAATATTGCTTCCCTGACATGCCGAAAGGTGCAAAACCATCTGTACATAAACCAAGCCTTATATTCCGAGGTTCCGCTGCAAAATCGGTGTGTGTTCTATCAAAATGTTGCCAAGCTTCCCCATCCTGTGGGTGATTCATTATTCCCTCTTCTCTCTCACTGTCTGAGTGCCATGTCATGTGTTTTGCGGTTTTCTCAGATGCATACAATCTTTGCAATCTCGGAGTAATTGGAAAATAATACATCTTTTTGTAAGCAATCTCTTTGTGTCGTGTATTTTTTATTTCTTTTTCTTAATATACCTAGCATGGCCACAAAACTTGCATTCTCTACTCTCACCATCATCTTTCCAGTACAACATACAACCGTTAAAACAAACATCTATCATTTGCACCGGTAATCCAGTGCCTTTAACCAATTTCTTCATTTGGTAAAAGTCGTCTAAAGCATTATTTTGAGGAGGAAGCGCCTCTTTCATCAAAAATGCGCAAATTTATCTATAGTAGTTTCAGATAAGTTGTATTCGTACTTGATAATCAACATTCTAGCAGTCATTGATAGTTGTGAATGGTTTGTACAACCTTTATACAGTGGGTTATCAACAGCCTTCAACATGTCATAGAACATTTGTGTCTCTGGATTGGGGGGTTGTTCTACGTCCCTATTTTCCGGCTCATTAAAACTTGGTCCGGCAGCATCAACAACCATCACTCGATAATTGTTGTGTGCCTTATGTCTTCTAGAATTATCCACATCATGAGAGGTTTCATGAATAAACGGAATTTGAGGCATTGGGAAAGAATGCCTCACCGTGACATGTCCAATTAAAATAGTTAGACACAAATCCGTTCATAACAAGATGATACTTGACCATATCAGGTACATGAAAATCCTTATTTTTACAACACGCACAATGACACCTAATCCCATCATTTTGTATATTAGCAGACATACTAATAGCGAAATTCACAAATTGTTTCACTCCCGCGATAAATTCTGGACTATGACGGGGTCCACCATTAGATGTCGAATCCATATACATCCAACTACGGTCCTCCATTATAAACACAATATCTGCATATATCAAGTCTTCATAAGTAAATGCATAATAACTTTGAACCTTATGTTTGATGATTTAGAACTTTTTTATGTACTATGTCATTAATGTCATCTTATCTAAAAAAGACAGTACAAAAAAAGTAAAAAACCGGAGAGACTTGATATTTTACAATGAAAAAGGCTTCCGAACATTCTAGCACAATGTAATTTATAATGTAATTTTACAATGAAATTTAACAATAAAAGTTTACAATGAAATTTAACAATAAAAGTTTACAATGATAATGAAATTTACAATGAAATTTTACAATGATAAAGAATAATGTCAAGGTTAAAGTGTAAGAAACACCAACAAGTTTATTCCAAGTAAAGAAACATTGGTCCATCATAAATCAAGTTTATTCTAAGCATATTTTCATAATCATTTATGGACATAAACAAATTGAATCCTTAATTTCGAAAAAAAAAGAAGAAGAAGAAATGGATAGGATAGGCAAATAAACCTAGTTGCCATACTTCACAGTGGTAGTGGATCACCTAATTCAGAGCGGTGGTGTAAGGCCGGCGGAGGTGGCCGTCAGAGTTCCGACGGTGGTGGAGGATGGGAGGTGCAGGCGGGGAGAGGGGAGGGTTTCGCAGAAGAGGGTTTGGTTTTTACAGCTGGGTGTTCTGATTTTACAGTAATTTAAAAACAGAACTACGTCGTTTCATATTAAACCTTAGCGACCGATTACCGACCGCGTTGGCACATTCGATCGCTATTCGTTGGCACATTCAGTCGCTATTCGAGAATGCTTAGCACTTGTATATGTTTGACTATTCAAGTTAAAGTATATATACCGACCGAATTTCGACCGCCTAGACAATAACGATCGCTATTCGGTCGCCTAGTAAAGGCGTAGAGACCGAATCGCGACGGTGCTGAAGATATCGGTCGCTATTCGGTCGCCCATGTTAAAAAAAATTATAAATCCGAAAACCGATATCGTTCAGAACGCGAGTACGAACTAATATGAAAGTTTTAGTAATTATTTGTTTATTAATAATCCATTATTAAAATTTTAACTCCATCACTTAATGATTCATGTAAATGTACACACAAATGTACTACTTGAATTGTTCTGCTTCGTGTCTATATCGGTCTTTTGTGAATAAGAATAAGTTTGACTATTCAAGTTAATGTGTGTGTGTATATATGTGTGTATTAGTAATAGTAACTAAAATAGGCAAAATGTTTCCATTTAAAACCCTGCTATTTTATAAAAAAAACGAAATCCGGGAAAATATACCGACCGAATTGCGACGGCCTAGACAATAACGGTCGCTATTCGGTCTCCCAATATAGGCGTAGCGACCGAATAGCGACGGGGATGAAGATATCGGTCGCTATTCGGTCGCCCACGTTTTAAAAAAAATTATAAATAAGAAAACCGATATCGTTCAGAACGCGAGTACGAACTAATATGAAAGTTTTAGTAATTATTTGTTTATTAATAATCTATTATTAAAAGTTTAACTCCATCACTTAATGATTCACGTAAATGTACACACAAATGTACTACTTGAATTGTTCTGCTTCGTGTCTATATAGGTGTTTTGTGAATAAGTATAAGTTTGACTATTCAAGTTAATGTGTGTGTGTGTGTGTGTATTATTAATAGTAACTAAAATAGGCAAAATGTTTCCATTTAAAACCCTGCTATTTTATAAAAAAACAGAATCCGGGAAAATATACCGACCGATTTGCGACCGCCTAGACAATAACGGTCGCTATTCGGTCGCCCAATATAGGCGTAGCGACCAAATTGCGACGGGGATGAAGATATCGGTCGCTATTCGGTCGCCTACGTTAAAAAAAAATTATAAATACGGAAGCCGATATCGTTCAGATCGCAAGTACGAACTAATATGAAATTTTTAGTAATTATTTGTTTATTAATAATCCATTATTAAAATTTTAACTCCATCACTTAATGATTCACGTAAATGTACACATAAATGTACTACTTGAATTGTTCTGCTTCGTGTCTATATAGGTGTTTTGTGAATTAAGTATAAGTTTGACTATTCAAGTTAATGTGTATGTGTGTGTGTGTGTGTGTGTATATATGTATGTGTGTGTGTGTGTGTGTAATAGTAGCTAAAATAGGCAAAATATTTCCATTTAAAACCCCGCTATTTTATAAAAAAAAGGAATCCGGGAAAATATACCGACCGCATAGACAATAATAGCCGCTATTCGGTCGCCAAACCCTACGCATACCCTAACATGGTCGCTAGTCCGTCGTTTAAATCCAGAATTCCAGAGACATAATGCTTAAAACACAGTATACACCTTGCCACAATTCAACAGAAAACAGGCTCAAATAAATTCAATACGAGCAGAAAACTTAACTAGTTCACCATTACACAAATAACATAAGTAATACAATATGCGGTAACGCAAAAACAAGCATACAATAGTGATAACACAAAAACAAATATAACTAAAGTTGAATAATATACAAAAATTACTACAATATCTATTGACGGCCCAATACATCATTTACAGCTAAGGGATCATCGCCATAATCTGAATCTAACTCATCGTTATCTAAATTGCTCAATCTAGCTTCTAGCTCAGTGGGACTTAATATAGCGTCCTTATTTGAAAACATATCAAATAATGTACTAGCTAATGCCTTATTTCTCTTCTTTTCCCTCCGCGCATATTCTCTGTCTTTATCTTCAAATTTCTTCTTCCAATTTTCGTTCATTTATGTTATTTTTTGTTCCATTTCTGAATGAGAGACCGACTTGCTACCTCCCCTCATTGACTTAACCACATCAGAGAATGAACCGAGTCCTTGAACTCGTCCCTTTTTTAGTCCCCCACTGCCTCAACAGTGAGCGCAATCTGAGCCGGCAAATCTGGAGGAGGCTGGCCTGCTTGAGTAGCTTGGGTTGTGGCGTTGTCATAAATAGAATGGAACACTCCCTGTCAAATAAAATGTAAGGTTATAGATAAATGCAAGTTAATAACTAATCTAAAAAAATGATAACGAATATTGAAATACTTACAGATAGGTCTATAGAATCATCATCAACATATATATTCCCCTTTCTTCGGCCCGGCATGGTGTTGATGACACCAATCATAGCTATCCGGGAATGGGACTGAATGTCCCGCCTCCTTTTCCTGTTTATAAAAAAACATTAAAACATTAAATACGTAAATAAAACACAAAATTTTAATGAATTTGAAAAATAATACAATTACCAATCTCTGGTGATGCTCAATGTGGCTAAGGGAACCACCCTGTATGCTTCATTTTGCCTTTTCCGCCCCTCCCCTCCTTCCGGTTTATTGATGTCTGTTTAGACTTGGGTTTAAATTCCAAGTTGCCCAATACGTTTTAAGTCTGTCCCAATCAGTGTCAGAAACCCATTTGGGCTTCTTATTCTTTTTTCGATGGCCACTCATGATACCGCTGAGTCTCCTCTTAAGTATCGTGCGCCAACCTCTCTTGACGCCCTCCTCACGCTCAGGAGCCCATCGATACCTTTTATGTTTTTTGAAATAATGTTAGATAATTAAAATTGATAGACTTGTAAATTCATTAAAATTGATACACTTACCGTAAACTGTTCCCACCACATATTTTCTTCGTCCATGGGAACATCATTCAGGGTGCTATATGCTCCCCTGAAACGGTCTTGGAATATACCAGTAATGGCGGCGGAGCAGCTAGAGCTCAATCTAAAACTATAATAGCCGCGACAAAATTCAATTAGAGATTATAATGATTATAAGAATTATAATTAACTTGATTTATAAAGGAGATAAGTTTGAAATTAACTTACGTGCCATAAGTAGGCTCCGAGTATCTAGTGCAATCGGCACTCCACCAGTATGGTATCAGTCGTCGTCTCTGGGACAGCAGACTGGTGAGTCATTGAGCCTCCTACATGCGTAGACTAGGTGGGCGGTGCGGCCGCGAACGTATCCCGAGATACGTGTACATCGGCAGACTGTGACGAAGGTGTCATACCGGTCACAGAGGCAGATGCCGGTGTCGACTCCAAACCATATGATGAACCTGGCTGGGAGGTAAGGGGCCGTAGCAGACGCTGGAGTTTGACTAAATGGTAAGCACGATCGGATATTTTTCTTTGGAGGCATCTCTGAAATATAGATTAAGCGGATTAAGAATAGCAAATTTCCGATCGGTTTATAAGATGAAAAGTTTGTTCTTTGTTCAATTTGATCATTGTGTATGAGAGGAGTCTTTGCTCAATTTTGCGTATTTTGACATGTTTATCCTTATATTTATTCAATATTGACATGCTTACCCTTATATTTATTCATACTTTAATTGAAATCTTCACTAGACTTCAACATTAGAGATTATAATATAAAGACTTGTAATTTTATGATCCACAATCCATTAATTTCTTTAATGATGTATCTAATATCAATACTTTTCTTATTTTATAATTTACGGTATAAAGATTATGATAAATAAAGAATGAGACGCTTTCTTTTGACTCATACCAGATTGACTTGATCTTACATTACAGGAATGCAGAATGTTAGTCATGTACTCGCATGTATTTTCACACCTTCATTTTTATGTTACTTAAAAAATATTGAATCCCCTAAATCCTCTTGCAAATGATCCAAACACGAACTAATTTCCAGGACAAAGATAATTCCATCTAGGGTTTGAAAGCAAACAAGCTAGCAATTGAAGGTCTAAGCAGCAGTTCCTAGTATTCATTTCAGAAGCAACTTGAAGTCTTAGTAAACTTAATTAGATACAAGAGTATTTAAAAACTGCTGAAAATGTCAAGAAGGTCGTGTCCCAGTGGGGCAAGCTTTGACCTGTGACCAAGTGGTCTCAGGTTCGACACCCGCCTCCTATGTAAGGCAATAAAATTCTCTATGAAAGAATTAAAGGTGCTGATAAAAAAAACTGCTGAAAATCTCCGAAACTATTAGCCAACTTCGAACCTAATACATCACAGTAAAGTACCATAAGAATCCACCAGAGATTTAGTAAGCAAGCAGTGATTCAAACAATGAAGCTATCCTAATTTCTTGTCTCTACTGAACAACAAAAGTAATCAACATAAAAGTAGATAAAATCCCAGTAAAAATCACTGCTAATTATAACAACAAAAAACTCCCAAAAAATAATTTGCACATAATGAGTTCTATCTCGAGCTAATAATTTAATCCAAGAACCAAATTGATACACAAGAACAATTCAAGATTACAAAATGAATAAAAAATCACAACTTTCCATCAGGGTCCTAAGAAATTTCCCAAAAACCATTCAATTTAAACAGTATTACAACATTAAAAAAACATCACTGCCAACAAAACTTAAACCACAAACCCCCTAAAATAGGAGAATTCATAAAAATCTAACCTGAAATTAAGAAACTGGCCAAAGATAAAGAGGCGCAAGAAATAGAAAATTCAGAAAAATGGTAGCAACCTTGAATCCGTCTCCCTTTTCAACCTTTAAAACAAAACAGAGAAACAAAAATTTAATTATAATTAACTAATGAAGGGTATAACCAAAAGGCAGCTAAAGAATAAGACAAATTGGAAAAAAAAGAACGAACATTTAATGGAGGTGGAGGGTTGGATTTGGTTTTTGAGAAATGAGAAATGAGAAATCTGGTGGAGGTGGCGGTAGCTGAAGAAGAGTTTTGAAGAAGATTTAGGGATTTCTGGAAGAAGAAGACTTTCTTCCTTAATTTTATGGTTTTTTTTTGACAAATCAGGCAATAAAACGATACCGTTTTGGTACGCCTTTACGTCTTCCGTCACGTATTCGGTCGTTATGTTTTTTGTTGGTAAACGGTCGTTAAATTCCGTCGGTATTCGATCGTTACAGTACACAAAACGTCCCTTCATTTATTATTATATAAATATACACTGTTATATTTTCCGTTGGTAAACGGTCGTTATATTAGGTCGGTAGTCGGTCGTTATATATTCTGTCGGTAAACGGTCGTTAATATCCGTCGGTATTCGGTCATTAGTGTACCCAAAACGACGTCGTTTTGTCTCCTTCATTTATTACTATATAAATATACACTGTCATGTTTTTTGTTGGTCAACGGTTGTTAAGGTCCGTCGGTAAACGGTTGTTAATATCCGTCGGTATTCGGTCATTAATGGTGAACAAAATGACGTCGTTTCAATTTGGTCAACTGGACCGATGTGGCCGACTGAGTGGCGACGGAATAACGACCGTTATGTTTTCGATTTCTAGTTGGTCGTTATTTCGTTGTTCTCTTTGTGACCTAATATTTCGGCCGCTAATTAACTATTTTTTTGTAGTGATCATGGTAGTATTAGGTTTTATTTATGTTTTAAAGTAGGATTTATTTCAATTTTTTATGTAAGCAATCAAGGGGAGCGACCGTCCCAAACTTGGAGAAGCATCCCTCAAGATAGAGTTTTGTTGCAACATGGTTTTGAATGGAGGATCGTGAGCGGATGTTATGTTCGTATCTGGCGTGGTCGCTGGCCAGCTACTCTACGCGGTTTTCAGCTGATCTCCCCTCCTAATGTTATGTGTTTTGAAAGTTTGCAGACAAGAACTTTGGAAGTTGTGGAAGGACTCTGGTTTGTGCGTGAGCTCGGATTTGCTATTGCTTTCTTGGTAGTAGTGTCTGGTTATACGATCATAGATTTTTGTACTATATGACACTTATTCTCTAGATTTTTCTATGACCGCGAGTCTTGTAATGTTCTAACTCATTGGTTAGTTGGAATTTTTCTAAGGCTTGATGCCTCTTTTCAAAGGGTAGGGGATCCATTGGAATTTTACCTCCCTCGTGTAGTTCTTAATATCTATTAATGATATTAATTTCTTTTTAAAAATAAAAAAAAAAGGTACCAGTGGAACCAGATAGTGATTCTTGATATGAAAGAGAACTTTAATTTCTATGGAAACTAATTAAATTTGATTTTTTTTTTTTTTTTGGTTTTACTCAAGAAAACAATTTTATTAAGTATCATTCTAATTGAAATAATATAGTTATATCAAGACTAAGGTTTTTGTCATTTTTCTGTTTTTCAAAATAATCTAGCTATATGGTCTTTTACTTCTTGATACACAAACTATTCTCTAAGCTCTTTTTTCCTTTTTTAGTAGGGGTGTGAAAATTAGAAGGGCACGCTGATTCGAGGATTAGATGCGCGTTAAAACTTGCAAGGGGCTGTACAAACTATTCTCTAAGCTCAAACATATATGATACGAATTAAAGCCATCAACTACAGATAACGGATTAGAATGTTTCCAATTGAGAATTTTTATGATTATTTTTTTCATAAAAAAGAAATATGATTATTTTTTCTCAATTTATTTCCATAGGAGCAAAATTTATGGATAGCTTTGGATTATATCTACCGAACCTTATCTGGTCATATGCCTTTGTTCTTTAATCTCATGTTTATTGTTCTAAAACTATTTAAGGGGTTGGATTCATATCAAAACCATAGTTTATATGCCATTTTCATCTTATCTTTTGTTGTTTTGCACTATTCAAGAGCTTTTTGGGTGAATAATCACTATTCAAGAGCTTGGCTTTCATATAAACATAATCAAATTTATATGAAATTGCACCTTCTGAGACAACTAGCGGAACCTATCTGTATTTTTGTCCATATCCGATTATTCCATAATGGAACGATGAAATGGACAAAGAAGAGAAATCATGCGTTTGTACAACGCCTCAAATCTTAGATTTCATATTTAACACCACATTGTTTTTTACAAACAATTTAAAATTTAATATGAAAATTCAAAATTAAATCTCTATCCAATCTCAACTAATTATGCAACTAATTATGGGTAGCTCTTCATTCTACATCTATGAATTTTTGCTTTAATTCATTAATTCAACTTTTTAAAAGAGTATTTGTGAAAATTAGTTCATTGACCTTCAAGTCCTCTTAACACGAATTGGTAATAAAAAGTTTTAACTCATGAGTTTATAAGTGATTTAGATATTTTTTAGACACTCAATGTGAGATTTCATATTTCAACAGTATCAAAAGAAAGGCATTTTGAAAGTGCTATCCATTCTCTTCTTGGTTTTGACGTTATTTACACAAAAATATGTTCAGTCAAGAGGAGTAACTAATATGTGATTCACATAATTATTTTCTTTTGTAAACTTTTGCTGAAGAAGGGAAAAAGCAGCAACTCGACTTTGCCAAAGTTAGCAATTAAACTCGGCAAAAAATCCTCTGTCTCCATCCCTGTTTTCAACAAATCACAATTTACCCTGTGTATATATAATTGAAAAAAATATTTATATAGTAAATTCTAATTGGTTGGGGACAGGGACAGGGACAGGGAAGGGGACAGGAATGAGGACAAAGAATTTTCACCCATTAAACTCTATTAACTTTGCAGAAAATACTCCGGCGATGGCAACATCTTTGTTCCATCCTAACACACCTACACCACTCCCCTTCTTCATCCATGAGCAGCAGCAACCTCCCCTCCTCTGTTGAGGAACTAGACACACTTATCCGTAGCCATAGGAAGATTAAAGATAATACTGACCCCTCTAATAACCACTACCTAAATACCAACCAAACATCAATAGAATTAAGTTCAAATATTATAGAACCAACAGCTACAAATAATATTACATCCCCTTCCAGTACCTATCTATCTAAACTAACAAATTCCATACCATCTTGTGAATTACAAAACAACCTTCTGTTCAACTTCAATCAACAAGACTTATCAGATGAAAACGAAAAACCTTGCCCTTTCCCCAAATATTATTCCCCTTTCGATATCAGACAGCAATAATTTACCAACATTGGAAAAATTCACTCATCATTAAGGTATATGGTTGTACAACTGGGTATCAATTTCTATTGAATAAACTCCAAACACTATGGCAGCATAGTGAGGAACTGAAATTGATGGACTTGGGCAAAGACTATTTTCTTGTTAATTTCCAGTATGAGGAAAATTATATCAAGGCATTACATCATGGACCTTGGTTTTTAGGACAGCATTTCCTTGTCTGTTAGGAAATGGGAACCTCGTTTTACACCATCAGAGGCAACTTTCACATACACATTTATATGGGCTAGACTACTAAAATTACCCCCAGAATATTTTGATAAAGACATCTTGACAAGGATAGGAAATAAATTGGGGCATTGCATTAGACTGACTATGGTTTGAGCAGAAAGAGCCTAACATGGCAGTCATTTTTTTTGGGGAAACATTTTTGTCCAGGACGGAAGTCCTGGGCTGACGTGGTAAGACTCCCAACAAGTCTTGCCACGTCAGCCCAGACTTCCATCCTCCCCACTGGATGGAAGTGGCACTTCCGTCTTGAACCTAACCCTAATAAAGTCCTGATACCCTACAAACTCGTGACTTGAGAACGAAATTGTCACTTCCGTCCTCAAATTGCAGCACTTTTGCAGTGTCCAGTCTTTTCTCACCCAGCTTTTGCTTTTGAATAATTGAATATTGAAAATGAGAACGGATTTGGAAATTCCGTTCTCATTTCTGACCAATTTTTAGAGACTTGTCAATTCCGTAATAATTTAAACAAAAAAATCAAATTTTGAATTTTTTTACACACCAGTTATATCTATAAATAACCTCACCAAACTCTACAATATTCACAACTCTCAAACAAAAAAATTCCCTACCCTCTTCAAAATTCACTGTTTAAAACGACAATCTTTCAAACATTTATTCAAAAAGAAATGGTTAACAAATTCAGGGATGTTGATTTTACTAAAGAATGGCCTTTAGAATACGAAGAGGCGTTATTAGAAATTTGTTTTGAATTTAATTTATAGGGTAACAATGATGAAAAAAATTGGTCTGATCTGTACAATGAAATTGTCTACAGCATGAACTCCGTCACCGGCGGATATTTCAAAACGGAAATGATCGATACATACTTAGCAAAACTGTGCAGGAGGTTTGGGATTTTGAGGCACTTTTACACAAACCGTGGTTCAAATACGACAGCAGTACAAACACGATAGATTTTAATGGTATTGAAGCCAAGGGGTGGAATATGTGAAGGTAAGTTACATGTAATTATGGCAAATTATTATAATATAAGTTTTTCATAACTTACATTTTTTGTTATTTTAACTCTGCATTAAGCTAATCCAAGGGCTATGCGGTACACCGTGAAAGGCGAACCCTGGTTTTTCCTTCTAGGCATTATTTTTGGGTCAGAATGAGCAAGTGCTTCTGTGGACGAAGTCGATCAGTGTTCAAAAATACCGGAAGAGCCCACTGTTGAGGGTCCCCCCGACTACCCGATGTCGGATGTATCGTGCACCAACATTTTTGTGTGGGAACGGATTGCACCAAAATTTCGTAAGAATAAATGTGTGAATGATCGGGAGTAGTAGTTTTTTTATTTTTCCATGTAATTTTATTTGTAGCAATTAAATTTATTTGAGAGTTTTTTATTTTGTGTGAAATTCTTACTTTTATGATGTTAAAAAATCCAGAAATGCATAATATTAAAAAAAATACTTGCCAACAATTAGAGTGAAAAATAAGGTGAACATCTGTGGAAAGCCTTCTGAGAATGGAATTCCCACTTCCGTTCTCAAATGGCAAAAGGCTTTCCACGGGAGGAGCTTTTTTCCATTGATTTGTCACATCCCGGAATTCCCACATCCGTCCTCAAATGGCAGAAGGCTTTCCACGGGAGGGCAGAAGGCTTTCCACGGGAGGGGCTTTTTTCCATTGATTTGTCACATCCCGGAATTCCCACATCCGTCCTCAAATGGCAGAAGGCTTTCCACGGGAGGAGCTTTTTTCCATATCTCCATACTTATTCATTTTAAGTATGGAATTTTTAACCCTAAGCATCAATAAAGCCATTAATCAATCATTATGGACTCCCCTAAAACTATCTCGCAAAAGCCCACCAATAACTCATCTTATGTATGCGGATGATGTGATTTAATTGTCTAGAGCTTCTTTGAAAAATACTACTACAATTCTTAATATCTTAGAAGAATTATGTCAAAAAGTAGGACATAAAATAAATTTCGCTAAATACAGAATAATGTTTTCAAAAAACATCTCTAACAATTTAGCGCAAAATATTTGTAATCAGTTTCAGATTAGTAGAGCTAATTAGTTTGGGAAATATTTAGGATTTCCATGCTCTACTACACCCTTGCGTCATCATCATTTCCAATATATTATTGATAATTTAAATAAAATATTATCCATTTGGAAAACCAAATTTCTTAGCTTACCAGCAAGATGTACTCTTATTAAATCAACACTCTCAACAATTCCCTCCCATGTCATGCAATTATATAATTTACCCAAAACATGCTAAAAAATATATACTATATGTAGGAATTTTTCTGGGGTACAAGTTCAGATAAGAAAAAATTACATCTTCTATCTTGGAACCAAATATGCTCACCATATTCAAATGGAGGCCTCCAAAATAGGAAATCAAAGGAACAAAATCTTGCTCTGTTAGCAAGTCTTGCATGGCGTTATTTTTTCATAAATAAATATGACTTATGGGCAAAAATCACTAAATCACGACATCTACAAACTGACATTCCCTTGTTAAATCCTGACTATTCACCATCACTTATTTGGAAAAGTATTTTATCAAGTTGGAATATTTGTAAACTACATTTGCAATGGAAAGTGGTAGACGGTGACTCAATACCTGTTTATACAGACAATTGGTCAACTGTTGGTCCACTATGTTCACTTCTTATTGGACCATAACCAAATATGATATATAATTAAAAGTTTCTCATATTATTCAAAATAACAATCTCACATTACCAAACTTTTCTTTTCTAGAAAAAGTCAAATAATTTGAATACTGTATTATCCACACCAATCCCCCTTAACCAACAATGGATATTTTTTCGGTTTTCTCAGCCTATAAATCACAACAACATAACCTCTCATCCAACATGCTCAATCGATGGAAATGGATTTGGAAGATCAATTTCTTACCCAAAAAAAAAATTATTTGATTATGTATTCATGACAGAATCCTTCATGCATCGCTTCTAAAAAAAATTAACATCACTTCAAATAATATTTGTGGGATTTGTCATCTGCATATGGAAGTTTCAGATTCCTTAGAAAATGCATTCAAGCAAGAGAGTTTTGGAATTGCATGGCCAAAAATCTCAATATAAATATAATTTCATTGTTAAAGAGTAATTGTCCCTTTAGCACATGGTTAAAATCAAATTGCACGACAACTCTACTCCATCAACAAATTATACATTGGGCAACTACTTTCACGTTTGCATGCTGAGATTTGTGGTTAAATAGATATAATAACATTTTTCATAGTAACAAGGGTTTCATAAATAGTAATGATGCCATTGCAAAGGAGTTTAGAATTTGTATATGCAAATAATCTTTTCCCAAAACAAACTCACCAATATAATTAATAAATTATGTTAAATGAATACCACCTAAACTAAATTTTTTAACGCTAAACAAGGATGGCTCTTATAATCACATTAATGGAATTGGAGGTGCTAGTGGTTTTCTACGTAATTCCAAAGGCGACTGGATAATTGGCTTCAGTATGCTCTTACCAAGTACAACATCTAATGAAGCTGAGATATTATCGCTTCGTTATGGACTCAAATTAGTGAAGGAAGACAGCATCACAATTCTTGAAATTGGAATGGACTCCAAATTCGTGTTACAACTGTTAGATTACAATTCTAATATTAAATACTTTAACCTTATCAATGATTGCAGATTGCTGATTTCAACATCCAAGAATGCAACTGGAAACACATCTTTCGAGAGGGGAATAAAGTGACTGACAGTCTGGCCAAAATGGGAAGCTCCTTGCCTTATGTTGAGTGCCAAATTTTCAGAAGTCCTCCAAGCCTGATAAATCAAATATGGCAGGATGATAGGGCAGGGAAAAATTATTCTAGGGTAATCCTAGAATCAGTTTTCTTATAGTTCGGATTATAAAGTATTCGGCTAGGGTTTTTTTTACTGTTTTTTCTAATTTCGGATAGATTTGTTATTACAATTAGGGTTTACTGTTGTTTTTAGTATGTAATACTTTTCCTATTAATATAATATCTTCTTTCACCAAAAAAAAAAAAACTTTGCGGAAAAATAGATAATTTTTAAATTTGACACTAAATCAAGAGGAATAACTTGCTTTTGATTCACTTAATCGTTTCCTTATGCAGAAATTTAAAAAGGTTGTAACTTGCAACTAACTTTTTTTGCTCAAAAAGGAAAAGAAATGCAATTTTGCAGCAAAAAATCATCTGTTCTTGTTCTGTGTCCGCTTTTCTTTTCCCACGAATGAATATTTGCCACGTGTATGATTTTTTTCTGTGGGTTCCACTATTTCTTTTAAGTTATAATTTTTTAATTAAAATTTTAATACATGTCAATTTCTGATTGGTGGGATAGGGAAGGGAACACCGAATGGGGAGAGAGGATTCCTAGCCCAAATTTGCAATTAAAACCATATAGAGGTTGCAACTTGCAACTGTAAATGTGGATAAAAATGAGTTGATTTAAAGTAAAATTGAGAAAAAAAAACTTGTTTGTACTTTTCAATAAACTTTTATTTTAATTTTTTTTTTCTATCCTTAAACTATTTCCGGGCTATTTCTTCTGTCAAATTTGTGTAAAATCGATTGTTTCCATCAACTTTTAATCAATTGTTATGCACATGTCTTCGATTTTAATGACTTAAATTGATAGAAATGCCTTTAAGACTAATAAATATGTATAAAACACGTGATCAAAAGTGATTAGAAACCATCAGTTTCATCGATAAAATAAAAGTTTACCAACCGAAAAAGAAAAAGCAAAATTAGTTTATATATACAAAATACATTCCCGACTTGGGCACCGCATGAGGGATTCGAAGCCGCACAACAATTAAAATTCGAACTGATTAGGGTGCACTTCGTAACATTAAAGTACACTGGGCACAATTAGAGTTTATGAATGTTACTACGCTTTATAGTGTTTAATAAGGTACATACGCTATTCGATCCGGAATGTGGATTTTTATCTGTTATCATGGTATTTACACCATAGTATAGCTTTTATTTTTCTTGTAATTGCGTTTTATCTTTTGATTGTAATGACTTTGGCTATTTTATGATTAATGAGTAAATCTTTATTTAGCAAAAGGTACATACGCTAATATTGTACTTCCTTCATTCCTCAATATAGGTCGTTTAAAGACACTTTGAAAAGATTAAGAAACTCAAACAAACAATAATCTTTCCACCACAATTCCAATAATACCTATTTTTTTTCTCCTTCTATTTCACTTTTCCAATAAAAGATATGTTGAGGGTATAATTGGAATAAATTATTGACATCTAATAAAAGACATGTAAATAACAATTAATTTGGATACATATATATCTAATAAACGATAATTAAATGGGAATGGAAGGAGTACCATATAAAACTATTTGTTTTACTCTTCATACTATGCAGTGCAATTGAGACACTACATGCTATTGCGAAGGAATCCACCATATGAGACTTAAAATTATGACTAATAAATATATCTAGTTGGATCTTTTTTTTTAATTTTAAGGAAAAATAATATTACACCTCTATTTCATAATACAAGTCGTTTAAGACATGTAGCAAAATTAAAGAAACAAAAAAATATACTTTGTTAGTCAAAATATCAATATTACTCTTTTAAATATGACTTATATACCACTAATTTTATTTTAGAGAGATATTGATACTTTGACTAATAAAATACTTTTTTTTGGTTTTTTTAATTTTTGCTACTACTTATATTATTAAATGAAGGTAGTATAATCAAGTGACAAGAAGCCACCTAATCAATTCATCAATAAATCTGGGCTAAATTTCTACTAAGTGAGAGGTTTTAAATATGAATAATAATATCTACCAAACTGCGACTCCTTTCTTGTACTCATCCGAGAAAAAACTTTATTTCCGAATGTTTCTAGCAGTGGAATGTATATTTTATAGTGCAAAATGTTTGATGCTTAGTAATGTAATATATTAATATGGTCCCCCAATGATCACTCCATAATATAGCAAATTAAAAGCCTCATACCCTTCCCCAATGATCACTCCATAATATAGCAAATTAAAAGCCTCATAGCCTTGTTCAAATGCTTACTCCAATCAGGAACGAAACCAGAAATTACATGTTGGGGGCGAAAAACTGTAAAAGCATACTGAATTATATATAAAATCTGCAAAAAAATTATTGGGGGCGAACTTGATTAAATATTCCGAACTACATATAAAATTTACTATATCTGGTAGGATTTTTAAAAATCTTTTGAGCCGCCCCTAGAAATGTCCCTGACTCAAATAATCACTCAAAAGTGTAGCAAATAAAGATCAGTATCCGTTTTCAACTGCCCATCGAATTCCGTGGTATAGTAGAAGAAGTCAAGATTTGTATCTTTCGACTCTAACCTCATTTTAGCCAAATGGATTGCAAAAATTTCCAATTGAATCAAAACGAGACAAGAATTCAAGGAACCCCCTAAGCCATCAGACTTTTTTTTTTGTTGGATATTATATATTTTTCTTGGACTACTGAAAAAATGGAACTCAACAGATTTAAAACTGTTGAACAGTAAGATAAAAAACTTCTGAACAAAAAATTAAAATCTGAGAATTTAACTGCATTGGTATAATAATTTTTTGAACTGATACTGAATACAGAAAAACAGATATACTGAAATATAAACTGAACTATATAGATTACTGATTTATATTATAGAAAATAATAAAACATTAAAAATCAGTACTGCAACCTTAACGGACTGTAAGAGTCCAGCATAATAGTGATAATGCAATTTAAACTCATTTACACCATTTTTCCTTATAAAGTGAAAAACACTTCCAAAGGTTTCCCATATGGGATGTGGGTTTAAAAATCCATTTATCACATTTTATTCACCCCACTTTATATCAATTTATCATTTACATTATGAGTTTATTTGGTGCCGGTCTACCAATTTTGGATTAATATTACCTACCAATTTACTAAAGCCACGAAACAAAAAAAAGAGAGGATAATTCTGATATGGAACAAGCCAATTGGATCATGTGGTTCAGAATTGACCACATCACTATAGAATGAGAGAGAGATAATTTCTGTAGTGATGTGCTAATTCTGAACCACATGATCCATGTGGATCCCTGGTCCATATCAGAAAAATCCAAAAAAATAAAAATGCATTTTATCATAATCATCAAATACAACCTTCTACTCTTGACGTTGGCTTCAGTGCAGAATGAAAATACTTTCGCACGTGCAAAATTTCTCTCGTCAATTGGATTAAAATTTTGACGAGTAAGATTAATTTAAAACGGACACCTATTCTGAGCTCATAACACCTATTGTATTTTGAGTCTCATAACACATGTTTTGAGGCGTTACGAATTCTGTATCCACGATTTTCACCCCAATTTTACTAGTCACTTATATCAAACCACTCTATGAGCTACGCTTAATTCGTCGATACAGTCGAAGTTCATGAAGGCGAAACTCGGAAGACCCTTTTGTTGAACTAGATTGAACATGTAGTTCAAACTCTCTCTGTTTCTGAATATTTGATTTGATTATTAAATTTATTTATTCGAAGAAAATTTTTGTTTTGTTTTTGGAGAATTATTACTACTTGTTTTTTGGAGCTGCAAAAATGGCTGCTGCTGTTGTCAAAGGAATAGGAGCTGCTACATCTCTTTCTTCTTCCCGCAATTCCAACAAATTTTACTTCTCTTGGATCATTCTCTGGTATGGTTTTGATTTTCTACTTATTTGATTTTTTCTGGTTTTTATTTCCTTGGAATTATTAAATCTTTTTACTTCTTAAGTAATGGGGCAATGCTTATTTTTTTTCCCTTTCTTCTTGGTTTAATTTTTTGTGTGATTTTCTAGTTTAATGCTTAATTTAGCTTTCTTATTGTTGAATTTGAAATGGGGTTTGAGTAAATTTGTTAAATGACTGTTCTTTTTCAATCCATTGCAATTTGGGTGTCAATGCTTTAATCACATTCCTAAATACTACCTCCATTCCTAAATATAAGACTTCCATTACATGTTGCGGAAATTAAGGAAACAAAAATTAGGATGTTTTTTTAATCAAAATATTAATATGATTATCTTAAATAGAACTTGTATGCCACTAATTATATTTAAGAGAGTAATATTGATATTTTGTTTAAAAAAAATCATAATTTTTGCTTTCTTAATTTTTACAATATATAATGAAAGTCTTATATTTAGGAATGGAGGGAGTATTTTAGAAATGCTGCTTGTTCTTGATGTAATCTCTGTGTCATTTACTTGTTTTGTGCTTAATTTAGCTTTCTTCTTGTTGAATTTGATATGGGATTTGAGAAAAAACGTGAAATTACTATTCTTTTTAAACCCATTGTAATTTGGTGTCAATGCTCTAATTACATTCATAAAGATTTTAGAAGGTCTTTGTGTGCTTGGAAAGATTTGTAGTTCCAATCATAACTGCATTGGTTTGGGACATTTTTGTTTTAGTTGGGATTCTATTTAGGACCTTTTTGTTTTTTTGGGTCTTTCAACTTGTTTGAATTGAATTCGTTGTTTTTTATTGCTGCAGAGAAGAAAATAAACTTCTTTGTTGTTAGATGTGATGGAAAGTCTAGTTTTGGCTTCAACCAAAAGCTGAGTAGACTCAACAATTGGTCACGAATGCAGTTGCGGTTAGTATCCTCTCTCTTCCTCCCTTGTATGTTTCTTGACAGTGTAAAAATTGGAGAGGATGAATTCTCATTTATGCTTTTGATTGATGTGGGAAAAGGCAGATAAAGGAGCGGCATCCACATCCTCAAAGTACGGGTATGCTTTCTTTCATCTGAAATGCATTGTTGTTGTTATTCTGGAATGCACATACATGTAGATAATTGCATAGGATATTGCGTCAAGAGCGTGCATTTTGCAAATGCTAGCTTGTGATGTAGCATTTAAGTACTTCAAGAAAACAGAGACAAGAAGTTATCCCTATGAGATTAGAAATAGTACCAAGAGACAAGAAGTCCATTCCCAACGTCAATGTTCTCTTTATAGATAAAACATAGGAACTGAAATGTAGAGAATTTTAGTACCGAAAAGTCAATTCTTTATCTATCCTCTTTGATTAAGTTCAGCTAAATTTTATGTTCCAAATATTATAGAAATGAGAAAGAACAATTCCCTGCTAGAGTTGCGTGCTCTAAATTAGATCAATTTTCATTTATTTGTTTAGAACTTTCAAAATCCAGCCAAGGTAATAATGGCATTTGCTATTTGCATTTGAGGTTGTCTGTTTCAGTCTGCTTTTTAAAATTCTGTGTCTTTTTCTGCATTGTTATATTTAATGTTTCAAAATATTATCTTTTGGTTTGATTCAACTTTCAAGTGAGTTTGATGGGCAGATCTGCTATTTTAGGAATTTAGGCGAACATACTCAACCTTAGGGATTTGAGCATAAAAATCTTAGAAAAGTTGCCCTCTTTGTATGAACTTGGACTATAGTCTGAGGGTAAAGCTACAACAGCATTTTGAAATCTGTAGGACATAAGTGAAATTCTTGGAGATGTTGAGAGAAGTAGAGGACACTCTTATGCATATCACATCACAATGGAATAGGTAAACAACAGTGTTGTCAATAGAGGCCCGTAGCAGCGCTATAGCGGTGGAGCGGAGCGGAACGGGCTATGGCCTCTATGGGCAACTCAATAGCGTTGCAGATCACTGTAGCGGAAATAGCGGTTGCTATTGCGGCTAAAATAGCGATAAATAGCGCGCTATTTAGATATGGGCTAAAAAACCCATTTTGCCCTCAACATCAATCATGATCTTTCATCTTAGTCAAAATCTTAAAGGTAAATTGGTGATTTCAAACCCAAAAAACCTTAATTAATCGCAACCTAATCACCGGCAACCCAAAAAAAAAACCCCCTTGTATCTTCAACAATTCTCTACCAAACAAATTCCTTCCTCTTAAAAAATCAAACAGCGCCGCTCCGCTATTCACTATCCCGCTATAGTGTTTTTGCAGGTCGGTCGCTACGCGCCGCTATCTGAGATTAGCAACACTAGTAAACAAATGTACACAGCTTTCATTTTTCATTCTTTTTCATATAATTCTTCTGTGTATAGAAAATCTTGAAAGAATATTATTAAAAGTAAATAAAAACTTGAGAAACTCATATGATTCACTCGTATTGATGCATATTAGTGCTCTAATTTCTTAATTAAATTAGGAATCAGTTTTCAGTTATTAATATTTCTACAGTTTGAGGAAAACCTCGCTTCTTATCAAGCTTTAAGATCAAAATTTGTTCCTTTTTTGTATATATGCTATAAGGGAGTTGGTTGATATGGATGAAACTTGATTAGTATGACTCATCTACTTTCTCTATTGTCTGAATTTGCTTCCCTGTTGGCTTGTAGACATACGTCTATATGTTTAATAGCAAAATGGAAATAAAGACAAACAATTTCCTTTCCTTCGTCCTTTGTGGAAAAAGAAGAAAATCCCTCGGTATATGAAGATAAGGAAACTTAGATGAGAATACACGGTGGAATATTTCCATCATGTTGTTTATCATCTGTTAATGATCTGGTTTCTTGTGTTGATCATTTTTCTAAATAATTATTCAGTCAACTTTTGAAACATTAAAAGAAAGCAAAAAAAAAAAAAAATGGCTGCTTTTCCCCCATTATCTTTGGAAGTCCCAACAGATAATCTACTGAAACAGTAAAAAGCTGAAATAAATTTAGATAATCTACTGAGAAAATAGATTGATTTGGAAACCAAATTAGTTAGATTAATTTCTCTATTGTGATTGAACTATCAGTAGCTCTTCAAAACTATAACAAATTGTTGAAAGAAGTCCTTGTAGTTGTAATTTGGTTACTATTACTGAGGAGGTACAGAGGAGTAGGAAATTCTAATGTTTTCCCAATTTTTATTGCTTACAAAACTATGCATATGCGAGAGAATGCTGGCCTCACTTTTCCATGCTCTGATTGGCCTAAGATTCTTCAACCATGAACTGAGAGTTCCCAAAGCTGAGAAGGTGTTCAAATACTAGATTTCCAAATAATTCAGTTGGAAACCAATATGTCAGACGAGAAGTTCATGTCGCAATGGTGCCTTTTCCCCCCAACCTAGACTCAGCAACATAACAAATCTAGAAGTGAATGGTTGACCTTTCCAGTCTCTGGTAATGTGTCACTTTCAGTACCTTTTACAGCTCCACTCACTAGCTGTTAGGACTCAGAAAGGGGAGACCACAGACAAGAATCAAGGCCTTGCACTGCTATCAGCAGAGAATCAGTACAGCCAATCAAAAAGTAGATAAAAAAGAAAGCTAGGAATATAGTATTCTGAATGTAAGGCCCAGATTAACTGAACCAACTAGTATAAATATCTATCTAGCAGTAGTATTAGTTTCATCCAGAAAATATTAAGTTCTTCAGCTATGCTGAGACTTCTCTACCCTTGTCAATCTGATTCCTCTTAAATCAAATTGTCAATATTCTATCCACATTTACCTCTCTTCTCTTACCTTCTTCTTTTCTTATTTTAATTTTCTCCTTTTCTGTTCTTTTGGGACTGAGATTGCAGGCTGAACCATCACATAATGATAAAAGTGGAAACTTGTAACCATTAAATATAGATTGTCAACAAATTAGAAGATATACACAATTTTCTCTTACATAATTGTATTCAAACTCTCGAAACTCAAACATTCTGATCTGATCCTCCTAAACTTGGTAGATAGAGGCTGATTACAATGATTTGAAGTTCAAAGGGCAGTTTGAAGTTTCAATGAGGGGTGAATTCTTATCGATTGCCAGATATTTGTTTGCCGAACATTATTTTTGACATTAAGAGACAAGTACTACCTTTTTGGTTTTATTTCTCATACTTACCTCGGAATGGACCAAGAGATTTCGACCCTCATATCTTGAGGATAGCATTGTTCAACAATTTTAACTGCAGAATATTACTTGGACTGAAAAAGGGTGCTAGGACTTGCACGTGCCGCTTGTTTATCTAAAATAAGATTCTTCTAGGAAGTTATTGCGTTCAAGCTTATCGTAAAACATGTTTGAGGAGTATTCTATTTGCAGGCATAGTATTAGATCATTACAGGTGCATTTTGAATTGAAACTGTAGTAGATTACTTTTCGAGAATAGTTACAGAACTTACGCAGAATGGTTTCTGGATCATCCTACTGAGGGTTGTTTATCTTGCTCCCGAATACTTAGTATAGCAAGTATAATGCCCAGAACCTTTAGACACTTTTCTCTAGTTTTAGTTATTTGTATATGGGCTTAAGAGATAGAGGGAGACCGAGGGAGACTTGGATGGAAGTGATAAAAGGGGATATGAATTTGCTAGAATTATATGAGAGTTTTGTTTGGGATCGAAAGAAATGAAGAGAATGCATTCATGTGGATGACCTTACATGATTATTTATTTGGTTCATGTAGCCGACCCCAATCTTTTGGGATTAAGGCTTGGTTGTTGTTGTTGTATTTGGTATGTTTCAGATCCCATACTGATTCTATTTCTTAAAGATTGAAATTTCGGGCTGTGAATGAACTAAATGACATGAGAAACAGATGTTCACGTTGTTATATATAACAGAAATACAACACAGAGATTGTAAACACAACCTTGATGAAACGAAAACCTTCATAATCCATTCCACAGTCCAAATCCTGAAAGTCTTGAAACCATCAGATTAAGGCACCAATCTTAGTAAGTGCAAGAACTTTTTGCAGCCATTTTACCTAGCAGGATACAAAATACTGGGATTATAGAAATTCACGGTATCATGCCATCCAAAAATGGAAGTTTTTAGTAAAAATTGTTGTAAGAATCAGCTTTGCTATAGAAGTTCCAGCACACTTAGAGACCATGGCAGACCTTAACTCTATCCAAGAAGGGCTCCTCGATGAAAATATAAATAATTTCTTAACTGTAGAAGATTTTGTTGAATCCTAGCCAAAAACAATTGGTAAAGGAAGTTCACCAAGTATGCTCCTTTTATTATTATTTACATATAACTAATAATAACATTGAAATGCATGGGATTATAGAGAAAGAAAGTTAAAGGAAGAGACGCAAACGGATTGCGTCTAGGGATTGGAGCAGGAGGCTCAGCCCACCATAAGTAGTAAAAATAACAGATTGATTAAATAATATAATTCTTTTTGAAAAATGTTATTATATTATTTTAAAAAATAAAAGAAAAATTCAAACGTAAATGGAGACAATGCTGCTACCACATGTGGAACTTTAAAATGACAATCATTTTTCTGTTAGAAGTCGTTGGCGAATGCTTCAGCCTCTGCCTATAAATAGGCAATCCCCCTTCTCCAGAAAACACACCGTTGTACTCCCCATACTATTTCTATGAGAAACTCTCCCAATTGTCTTGGTGATAGTTACTACTCTATCTCTCCTCTGTGTGTGTTTTAAACTTTATTTTAATTCAGTATTTAAAACTTCGTAGTTATACACTGCATTTTATATTTGTTTTTATTGTTAGCTAAGCCGTCTGAATTTTAGTTTTTATTGTTAGCTAAGCCGTCTGCATTTTAGTTTTGCATCTCTAAAACGGTGCATTTGGACTGCGTTTTTGTTTGAAATGTTTTGCCATGGGTATTGTAAAAGCTGATCCGAAAGTAAAAAGTTCTGGATTGAAAGAGAAACCGCATACACGCTTAGTTGGGATGAGGCCTTCTTGGTATTAGTTAAGGTCTGCTCCAGTCCCTGGAGCACCAATGAGTGATGAAACTTTAGAAAAGCCGTTTTTGACAATATTTTTCACTGAAACAAGCCATTCTTGGATGGTTACCCTTGAAAGGATGTTAAGAAACCTTGTAATATATCTATATATAATTGGTCTCCCATCACAAAACCAAGCTTTATATGAACCCTAAAAGCTGTATTGGAGCTTGCCCCCAAGTAATATGAACAAAAAAACCCAATTTATCGACAATTCATTTGTAATGTTTACTACCTATCTGAAATTAGTATCTCTTTATAAATAACAGTTCGTGCGTTCTTTTTTCTTTGTTTACGGTTTTTTATAAACTTTGTGAACTGTTCATAAGCAAGTGTACAACCAACATATTTTGCTCATTTTTTTATCATCTCAGAAACAAGGAAATGTTTTTGTGTTTTGTTTTTGTTTTTCCCCTTAACACAAACTAGGCTTGTTTAATAAGCGTCCAAATTAAAATAATGATGCAAATTCAAGTTGTTTGGCGCAGTGTTGTCAATAGCGGCCCATAGCGGGATAGCGGAGCGGAGCGGCCTTTGGCCGCTATGAGTTTTGAATAGCGTTGCGGATTTTGGGTGCGGATGATAGCGGCCGCTATTGCGGCTCAAATAGCGGAAATAGCGGCGGGATAGCGGCGCTATTTGTATCATCATTGAAAAAAAAAAAATTCCCATTAAAAATAAAATAAAATACGGATTACAGTGCACGTCTTCATCTTCGTCCTTCCGGTTCTCTTTTTCGGTTTTCTTCTTCTTCCATTCTTCCGGTTCCCGATTCGGTTCTCTTCTTCTTCCATTCTTCCGGATCTCTTCTTCTTCCTTCCGATTCTCACCTTACGTGCGGCTACCATTTTGTTGTAAATCGCGGAAAAAGAGTGAGAGAAAGACATACTCAGCGGTGAGAGGCGCTGGAGAGAGAAAGAAGATGAGAGCGGCACCGGGAGAGAGAGAAGAAGAGGAGAGCGAGCTGAGGAAGAGGTGAAATGTAGGGTTTGGTTTTTTTTGTTCTCGGGAAGAGAATATATATATATATATATATATATATATATATATATATATATATATATATATATATAAAGGACTAAAATGGCAATATAAATAATTATCACATAAATCCTTTTAAATACTTATATTACAAACAAGTCCAAAACTTATAAATAACTTGTATTCAAAGTCCGAAATAACTTTTAGAAATTACGTTTTAGTCTTTATAACTTTATATTTTATTTTTAAGGTCCGTTAAACCTTATGAATTATTTCGGAAAAATTTATAAAACTAATAATACATATGAGATATTTATGTCTTCCCACACAAGTTAATATAACATATATTATAATTATTTGCATAAAATTTCAAATAGCGCCACTCCCGCTATCCGCTATCCCGCTATAGCGTTTTCGGGGTAGGCCGCTCCGCGCCGCTATCTGGGATTGATAACACTGGTTTGGCGACTATCAGTTCCTTAACTACTCTGCTGAAGATTATCATTTTTAGTGGATGCTACTTTACTTGGTGTGCGGATTATATGGCTAGATGCATATTTGTCCGCCTCTTAGGGATAAATTACTAGAAGTGATATTTTTTTTATTCCTCTCTTAGGTGGTCCAGATGATCTGATTTGGTGATTATCATTTGGTAAAGATCCCACTGTTTTGTTTTATCTCAAATCATGTCATGGTTTTCAAATAATCTGTATTTTAGTTCTTTGGTGTTCTTGTCTTTGATGACTTCGAAATTCGTATGGTCTGACAACAACAAATTAAGAAGTTACCACTTCCTCGTTAATTTATCTTGAATCAGGATATTTTTGCTCAACTTTATTCTAGTTTTGCTGAGGTAACCCCATTTTCACCTTGAATTACACAGAACTTACTTATCGTGAATTATTCCTCATTAGGCATGAGCTGCTGCTTTTTGAAGACTTTTGTGAATGCCTTGAAGAAGAGATGGATAGAGATCCTTGTGTTTGTGTGATGGGTGAAGATGTGGGCCACCATGAAGATTCTTATAAGGTGGTGTCACCTAGCTGAAAAATACGGGGATCTCAGGGTTCTCGACACCCCAATTGCTGAGAACTCCTTCACTTGCATGGGCACCGGAGCTGCCATGACTGGCCTGCGTTCAATTGTTGAGGGAATGAACATGGGATTTCTCCTACTTCAATTGTGGTATGCTGCACTACACTTCTGGAGGTCACTTTAAGATACCAATTGTTATCCGTGGTCCAGGTGGAGTTGGTCGCCAATTAGGTGCAGAGCATTCACAGCGGCTCGAGTCTTATTTCCAATCAATACCAGGAATCCAAATGGTTGCCTGTTCAACACCTTACAATGCCAAGGGCTTGATGAAGGCCTGCTATTAGAAGTGATAACCCTGTGATTCTCTTTGAGCCCGTTTTACTTTACAATCTGAAGGAGAGGATTCCAGACGAAGAATACGTCTTGAATCTTGAGGAGGCCGAGATGGTTAGACCTGGCGAGCACGTTACAATTCTCACGTATTCGAGGATGAGGTACCATGTTATGCAGGCTGCCCAGACTTTGGTAAACAACGGATACGATCCTGAAGTTATTGATATCAGGTCTTTGAAGCCATTTGATCTTTATACTATCGGAAATTCCATTAAGAAGACTCATCACGCGTTAATTGTGGAGGAGTGCATGCGAACAGGTGGAATTGGTGCCAGCTTGACTGAATCAATTACCGAAAATTTCCATGATTATTTAGATGCTCCAATTGTATGCTTGTCATCACAGGACGGGCTGACACCGTATGCTGGAACTCTGGAGAACTGGACTGTAGTTCAACCTCCGCAGATAGTAGCTGCCGTTGAGAAGCTTTGCCAGTGGGCCCGGCAAGGTAAATGGTAACAAACAGTGTTGTTAAGGCGTTAAGGCGCGCCAAGGCGCATAGAGGGCTTGGAGCCTTGAGGCGCAAGGCGCAAAAAAGGCGAACGCCTTTCGAAAAAAGGCGCATCTTGAATAAATATTATTATAGATATATTAATAGCATGCAAATATAGGCAAAACATAATAATAAATAACCATAATGTAGTTCTCTCCAAAACAAAACAAAAAAAAAACATTATTAGATAAAGCAAAACAAATAAAAAGTTAATACCCCTAATCATCATAATAATCATCTTCAAGATCATTGTTTTCATCTTGATTCTCTTTATCCAAGGGAGAATCTTCTTACTCATCTTCATTATTCTCATCAAAGCTAGATACATATGAAGAAGATGATGGTCTTAAATTAGGAGGTGAATGTTGAGAATGAGAAATACTGCTCCTGTTGACCTAGATGGGTAGCGTGGTTCATTTACTCCAGCTGCTCTAGAAACCTCAAACCAAGGAAAATCTGAATCATCATAGGGTTTATCTAATCGTACAATGCGTGCCAACAAAGTAAATCTCTATTGTACTTAAAAAAAGATCAAGTCGTTTAGTATTTTCTGATCAAGGTAGATTGATGTAGCGAGGAGGTGTTGATGAAAGGTGTAAAGGTTTGTTAAATTATAATCTTCAAATACTCGTTCATCATTTTTTAACTCTCTAAGCAACCATTCATTAGAATCGGATTAATTACAAGGCGCGCCCATTCAATAGAATCAGATTAATTACAAGGCGCGCCCGAGGCGTGCCTGGAGCCTGAAGCTTTTTCTTCAAGGCGCGCGCCTCACTAATTTGAAGCGCGCCTGAGATTTTGAGGCGATATCTCTCGAGCCTGGAGCCTGAGGCGCAAAGGCGCGCCTGAGGCGTGAGCCTTAACAACACTGGTAACAAACAGTTTACTATATTTCCCTGTATGTTTTTAGTAGCTTAGCTTTTGCAGCCTCATTCTGGTATTTTCTTTTATGGAAATGTTTTGTATGATACTATGATGTTTTCAGCAGTTTCAAGTAATACTTCTGTTGAGACTCGAGTCTGGACATATTTGTATTGTTTCCTTCCCCAAAATGTGGATATGTTCTTTTTTTGGTTGCCGAACCTAATCAAATGTCCGGTTATCATCAGAATCATAGTGTTCTCTATTGCCACTGTCAAGAACTCTGATCTTGAAGTTCCTGGTTCCTTAAATTGCTGGAAAAAACTACTCCATTTATGAACTATACAAATCAAAAGGTCCAAGGCACCTCTAAATATGTTTAATTAGAATGACTTGGCCCCTCTTGCAATAATCTCTCTAGGATATTATCGTTAAAGGGTTGTGCAAACACTTGAAATTTTGAATCCAAGCAAATTTCTTACTTTTTTACAGAATTTTCTTGTTTACATTATTGAGGATGAGCGGATATCCATGATCTTTAGAAGCGATGTTTTGAATTGATTGTTTTTACGTCTTGAGCCTGCCACATGATTTCATTAAATTATTATCTGCAGACAATTATTGAGAGCATCTGAAACAACATTCATTTCGCAGTTTAGATATAAAATTGCTATACCCTTTGCTGTATATTCCTTTTCATGTTCAGAACATTTCTTCCATTTCATCAAGTTCATAAATTTGCATGATTGAGTTGGCCGTGCATGACACCTATCCTCATGCGATCCGTATGTGCGAATCTTTTGCTGTTCTGCATAGGATCCGGACTGCAAATCACTTGTGTGCTGTGGGACCAAAATCTCCTCTGGCTGTGGCTCTGGCAATAGTTCTAGAGAGCACCAAGATGTTATAAGAGACAAGCAACTCTTGTATTTTGATGCATCTTCTGTCCAAATTGTGTAAAAACATGTCTCTGAGTATGCAATCATATGGGGTGCCTTTTCTTATCATTGTAGCTGGTCTTGTGGACCTTTGCAACATAAGATGTTGGGATTTGCATGGGCTTGGCCCAGTTTTTCCAGATCAGTCATAACATGGCACCCGGAAAAGTGGGACAAACATTTTTGTCCATAACGGAAGTCCCAGCTTCGTCCTGAGTCCCATAGCTGAAGTGGGACTTCCGTTACGGCGACGTGGCGACTTTTTCCACACGCAGCGTTGCCACGTGGCTGAGCGGAAGTCCCACTTCCGTTATGAACCCGGGACGGATTTGTGACTTCCGTTATGGGCTGGCAGTGTGTTTGCCCAAAACACTTGGTTTTTTTTTCCCGAGGTTATTTTTTTTGAAATGTTTGTATTATATATAAACAATATTTGCAAAACACAATACTTACTAAAAAATTGAGCAAGAAAATAAATAAATTGTATATTAATATAAAACAAGCAAATGAATTATCGTAATAATATTTTACAACCGAAAAAAAATTAACATTCTTCGTAACTACAATGAACGAAACGTAAACAACGTAAATGAAAACTTATCTACGGCGACGGCGTGTGTATGGAACGGTGTGTTTTGGGGCCGGTCGCGAGAAGTAAAGGTCGCCATCTCTCACCCGCACGGCGCTACCAAATTTGGTTGAGATGACCTCCGCGCCTTCGTGGTCGATAAATATCCGCTTCTCGGGGGTTTATCGGCAACGGAGTGTCGTTGCTGCCTCAATGATGTGCGAGTGTCTGCAGGCGTCCCCTCCCGAGTAGAAGCCCTTGCTGTGCAGATGTAGAGGGCCCGGCACCAGGATCCGCACCCGTCTGAAAACTCGCTGAAAAAGTATCGGGTAATGCAAATTGGTACTCAAAAGGGGTGGGTACGTCGACCTGACTGGGAAACTGTGTCTGTGCCGGGGACTGTGCCGGATCTGTCGCCGGTGCAGCCGGCTCCGGTGGCCCGCCGCGCTGTCGTTGTCGCCTCGCCACCAAGTCCTCCCGCGCGGCATCTCGTTGCCTCCGCGTACCTTGCCTTCCTCTTTGGGACCGGGCCGGAACAGGCTCTCTCGGTTGCGTCACCGGTTCCAGAACCGCCGACTTCGCCACATCCGCAGCTTCTCGATCTCGCGAGTCGTGGACTTCCGCCGCCACGAACGCCTCTTTGATTGTCTTTGAAGCCCTGGGGAGACTAGTGGACTCGTAGTGGCCGATTGAGTTGGAAGCCGCTTATCGAGCTCCGCAAGTATGAGTCTGCTGGCATCCGCCCTGCAACATCAATTCTCGTGTCGAGTATATTATAAACAAGGAAAAGCAATGTAGACAAACAAAAAATACAAAACTTACAATAATGTCCTCGAAGGCGCGATGGGTTGAATGCCCATCTGGGAGTGGGACCAGCATCCCCTGTTGCGTGGGTTTGTAAGTGAGGTGCACTGTAATGCGATTGTACCAATCCATGTACTCATGGGTTGGTAAGATCACATCACGGGGACCCAGGGACAACGCTCGCTAGTGCATCCTCGTTGGGCATCCCACATGGCTATGTAGTCTTTGTGCTTCTTCGCCCTGGGCTCATATTCGGCCCCCGCCATGTGGTTGTGGACGTCTTCGCCTCTCTGTCGCACTCCTCCGCCACCGATGGGGTCGGGTATCACTCGCTGGAACCCGAATTGCCTAGCAACCCTGGTCCCGGCATGTGAAACTCAACCAACTCGAAACACACGAGTGGCGTACGGGCCCGACGAGTGGACAGGGAAGCCCTCATCGCGTGAGACCCGAACGGCAATAACCCGACCGGGTACGGCCTCCACATGAACTGTCAAAAAAAATTGTACATTAGCATAAATTAATTGCGCAAATAAAAACAAACACACGAAAAATACGATAAACCTTACCCCCTGAGCGTCCGTCAGTCGGTCAAGTCGGTCGCGAAACACCGTCACCGAGATTTCGCGTATTCTTGAAACTCCGGGCGGTGTTCCAACGCGCCCCGTACGCTCGGCCGTCCGCGGGAGGTTCATTCATAATCTCTCCCCGGTTCGCCGGCCGGAGAAATGAAATGCGCTCCCACGCCCACAACTGGTACAAACAAACACAGATTAATCATCAAATATTTAAAAATTTGCAGGTAAACAATAAAAAAAAGTCATTAACAATTACACAAACCTGGATCAACAGGCAACAGCCAGCTATGTCCTTAGAGACGGCCTGTGCAGAGATGCACATCTGGCGGTATAGGTACGACAGACGGGCACCGGCCCCGAGAATGCTTGGGTCATCGGTGAGGTCCCCGTCGCCGATGAGCAAGAGATAGCGCATGTTCCCTCGCGACCCTGGGACTTATCCGGGAAGAGGAAAAGTGGGCCATGCAGAGGAAAAATCGGGGCCCGGGCCCGCTGGTCAACCGCGAGGTGCGTGGCATCCTCGCCTAGGGGCTCGAAATGTGGGCGTACACCTCTGCAAGCTCGAGGGCGTTACCCTTTAATCGACTCGGTGAGGTGAGGGCGAAACCTAGGATATGGTGCACACGCTCAATCCACTCACCCTGGTCATGTTGTAGTCCTCGTCCCCACGTCACCACGTGGCCCCTGCAAGGGCGCTCCCTGGGAGGCAGCCTACATCCTCTAGGGTGATGGTGACCTCACCGCATCGCAGATGGAATGAGTGCGTGGTCTATCTTTATCTTACCTATCCGACAACAACCCCCGAAACCTATACTGTCAATGAGATCTAGCACTCTCCGGTTGCCCCCGCGTCGGTATGCCTCAAAAAAATGCCCGTCATAGCTAATGACCTTCAAATCCCTGTCTAGGACTACATCCCCGCCCCAAATCCTAAGTGCTCTATGTGACGTGTGTTTGTTCAACACACTGGGATCGTACGGACCGGGCATAAGGTGGGCAGGAAAAGCCATCTGTAATAAAAATGTGGGATTTTTATCAATAAAATGTGCGTAGTATAACAATTCGCATTTAAATCATAAGGACATCAAATTCTCAAAAATTGCAATTAAAATACATAAGGACATCAAATTCACATAATTGCAATTCAAGTCCATAAGAGTATCAAATTCACATAATTGCAATTACAATGCATAAGGATATCAAATTCACAAAATTGCAATTTTAGTCCATAAGAATATCAAATTCACATAATTGCAATTACAATACATAAGGATATCACATTCACAAAATTGCAATTTTAGTCCATAAGAATATCAAATTCACAAAAAATACATACATATACAATTCGCAAAAATACATAAATATCAAAACTATATATACAAAATACATTATTAATCCGCAATTGAATTTTAAAACTATATATACAAAAAATTACACTTAAATAAAATTAAAAAAAAAGTATACCTCCAAATTAAAATTTGGGAGAGAGAGATATTCGTAGTGGGGAGAGTGAGAGTGACGGTGGGAGGGAGGGACCTAGCAGCATGCGGACGGGATCGCGGCGGCAGCAGCAGAAATGGGAAGGAGGGGCTGCAGCTGGAGGAGGGGTGGTTTTGAAAACTTCTCTTGCAAATCACTGCGTGGGGGGACGATGAAGGGTTTTTTTTTAACTCGGAGCCCATAACGGAAGTCACACTCTGCCTGGGCCCATAACCCGAGCTGGGACTTCGCTTTGGCCACGTGGCAATGCTCGTGGGAAAAGTCGCCATGTCAGCCAGAACGGAAGTCCCACTTCCGTTATGGCCCCGGGACGGAAGTGGGACTTCCGTTATGGACAAAAATGTTTGTCTCCCTTTTTCGGGTGCCATGTTATGACTGATCTGGAAAAACTGTGCCAAGCCCATGCAAATCCCTAAGATGTTTGCTGCATTGTAAACAATGATATAAATTTCTGTTTCAATCTGTTGTCCCACTGGCCACTAGTAAATTATAATTGGCATGTCAATTGGATTCAAAGGCCCAGATCCAGATCTAGACTCATAAGATTTAATTTGGGTCTAGCTAGATTTTTTTATACTCATATTTAATTGTGTTTGGACTCATATGGGTAGGATCCAAGCCAAGTATGGGACCCCAAGAGTTGTGGGTCTAAATTATAATTGCATAGATCCAAGGACCCAAAGACCCAATTAAGATTGTTTTTTTATTTTGTTTTTATAAGTACCCAAGGATATGATGCTAATGTTAATGAACTGTGCACATTTTTTTTCACAAAATATTTCGCTGATAATCGTTATTTATTTTATTTAAAAAAATATTCACGTTTCGATTGATAAAATTGAGTATCAATAAAATTATAAGTAAAATTAATGAGCTGACCCAAATTAGATTTAAGACCCAATGTGGTTGAGTCCGGACTCTAGTTGAAAATATCTAGACCCAATCCAATAAAAATCCAACTTGGGTCTCAATTTAGTGGCATGAGTTTGGACTCAATATTTTAGACTCAATATGCTCAATTGACAAGGCTAAGTAAGGGTTTGAGTAGAATTACTCTTAACACCTGACCTAAAGCAGTTTGGCAGTAATGGATTCATTTATGAAGAAAATGTGGTGCAATCATTTATAGATTTAGTAATAAAAATAATAATGAATAGTGTAACGTGTATCCTCCCCGTTTCGGTCATGGAATAGATGAAATGAATCAAAAAATGAATTTTTGTTCAAGAATGAAATCTTATTGAAGCCTAGGTACTTTAAGCTTACAACTCGTATTTTTCGGGTGCGCTCTGAGCGAAGTGAGAAGTAAAATTATTCTGATAAAGACGTTCCTCAGTAATATCATTATGACTCTCGAAGTCATGTGCAGCTCAATCAATCTGAGTGGAGTTTGATAAGAGATTGAGAAAAGGCACTTTTGATTCTATTATTTTTCTACTGATACTTGTCAACTCTCCTTTCACTTTCAAATAAAAGTAAAAGTTCGCTGTTGTTAGAGTTAATCTTGGTGAGAAATCTCAAGTAGAAGCGGATTATGGGGTCGCCATAGTTGGTATGCTGTACAACACCAATGGTCTATCTTTATAAAGTAAATGGTATGCTAAATAGTATAATATATCGTTAGTATATGTATGTGTTTATGGTATTTATGTTTACGACAGTCGATGTAAAATACAGAGGGTTATACTCCCTCCGTCCTAAATTATCTGTCAACGTTTCCTTTTTAGTGTGTCCCAATTTATTTGTCCGCTTTTTAAATAAAGGGTTCATTAATGATGAATTTTCCAATTCTACCCTTTACATTAAATATTGGAGAGAAAAAATAAAGAGAGAAAAGGAGGTGAATTAAATTGGGAGTAACATTAAATAGGGTTATGTTTGACATTTTATCATATTTCACTCTAGAATTTGATGAAACCTTAATCCTCGTGCAAAATACAAAGTGGACAGATAATTTGGGACGGAGGGAGTAATACTATCGAGAAAGCTGCACAACTTATTAATCGGTCCGGTCCTGGATCCTACAGCAGCACATTTCAATCAGTGTCATGAATCATCCATTATAGGGTTCAATAGAGGTGGTTTACGGTTCAAAATCTTATTGTCTTTTGGATTGAATTTGATTTGGTTTGGTTTGGAGTCAAATCAAACTTTTTATTTTTGGAACCTAAATCTTGTGTCACAAAAAGTATTTTTTACAAAGATTTCACAGCTGATCATCTAACATTTGATTTTGTCCCAACTAACTAAAGATAATTAAAGGGGGGAAACCCCAAATAGTCATTGTCCCCGACACAGGATCCTATGATGCATTTGCAAATTGGCATTTGCAAATTGTTAACAGGAAGAGGATTTTATTCCTATCCGTCCACGTAAAGTTAAAAAGAAAGTTGTAAAGGCTCCTATTGAATATCATATGATGACTATATATAAACATTTTAAGAGACGTATTAGCTCTTAAAATAGTGATTGGTTTCCCTTTGGTGTTTTTCTAATAAACTATTAGGAATCAATTGTCCGGTGTAGTAGTAGATTTATTTTCACTTTATATTCGAAGTAAGTTTCGTCCCCTCCATGTAATTTCTGCTTCTATTCAATAAACTATTTAAAAAAACAAGAATTTCAGCAAACACAATTAGGCAAAACATAGAGACCCTAATAGGAATCAAAATATTGTATTTAATAAACTTAACCAAGTGGGTAAGCATTACATATACTCATGTTTGCTGTAGAACCAAAACTTGATTCCCAAAAGTGCAATTATGATCCCTACCTCCAAAGACACAATTTTTGAAGATTTGATTACCCTTCTAATTCTTGCTTAATCTTTCACTAAAACCAACCCCCCATGTGAAAGACTGCTTTGATTCTTTTTTCTTCTTCTTTTAATAAGGGATTCCTTGGAATTTTATTTAGGCGACATATAATTGAGAACGAAGACTGTACATTAATTTGATGGAGATTTCTTGTTTCTTTGCCCTTACTCTTTCCTACTTGTGGTCCAACGAATGTAAAGGATGTGAGGAACTAGGAGCGAGATAGATTCTTATATACGATTTATGATGATCTATTCCATATATCAACTATCTCATTTACTTAGCAAAAAAAAAAACTATCTCACTCATAAATAACTGTCATGTTTCCTTACATCTTCTACTTCATCCATAAGGTCGATCTACTTGTTTTCTTAGATTCAATAATTTTTCTTTCTGGTTTTCTTTTTTAAAAAGAAGAAAGAATATTGTGCGGTAGTTTAATAATAACGAGACATATAATTAAGATAATGAGTGTACATCACATCGGATTTTCGACACTCATTATAACATTCTTAATCATAATTTTGTTCACACTTAGAATTTATCCATTTTAGTTTAGAGTATGAATAAAAGTTTTCATAATTAAAGTGTCACAAGGAGTATCACAGAAATCCGAACACAAGAGTACAGGAGATCTGGCAATTTTTATACAAGGGTACAAGTTGTCCAGTATCATCCTGTGCCTAGCAAAATCATACTATTTGCTAGTTGTCCCAATTCAAAAAATCCAATTAAAAAAATTACATAGATTAAGAAATTGTGAAATTTTATATAATCATAATCATAAATTGTGAAATTGTTGTTCCTCTGTTACTAAAATAAAATTAAAACAGAAGCAGAAAATAAAACCAGAAAATAATTCAGATTTAATCCTGGACGAGGCAGTAGTAAACCACTTGCCCTTAAACTCAATTTGCTCACCTAATTGCTTCAAGCCTACAAGAGCAACGAGTTCCCAAGGTACAACGTCCAAACACACTGCTTATTAGAAGCTTAGAGAAGCAGAACTTCGAACCTTTTCTGTGCAGAACTCTCTGTTACTAGTATGAAGTGCAGAAATGAAGATGGGAGAACAATTTTCGTAGCAAATAATTCTGTGGGGGGGGAGACTGCCTTTTATAGCAGTCGAAAACTGCAAGTTAGCCCTCACTCCCTCACCTCGTAGTGGAGAACGTGGGTAACTCCCACTTCTCGTAGTGGGGTAATGTGCAGTTCTCAAAACTGCTGGAGAATCTTGGAAGGACCATTCTGCAATTACACAAACATTATGTGACTCATTTACAGTTACTCAATAGTTAATGACTATTACGGTAATTTTGTCCAAAAAGATATTACTGCCTTCCCGGCAGGGACAAGCATGACGCGATGTGACGAGGCGAGGCGAGAAGAACGGACGGACAGCGCGCGAGGGGAACCCCCTTACCCACTTGTTTAAGATCACTAGTCTAGTTAGTGCCTATAAACTAGTTTTAATAAATTCTCACAACCGATGTGGGATAACATCACACCTCCATTAATAACCTCTCCACTTTAACCAAATTTATCATTCACACCGAGAATTAGTTTCCTCACATGTTATATATCATCACGGAGCTTGCGCAACTAGGGATGGCAATTTGACCCGTGATCCGTTGATCCGATCCGTCCCGATAGGATTTGGGGCAAATCAGATCTGATCCGTATAGAATTTGGGGCAGATCAGATCCGATCCGCGAACGGAGCAGATCAAATTCGGATTTCACTGCTGCCCCGATCCGCTCCGATACGATCCGTACATTTATAATAATAAGAGGATTTTATGTGCTAATAATTTAATTGTGTTTTTAGTCCACATTATATATACTCTCTTCAACAACCCTAGAACAAAAATTTCCAAATTCTAGCGCCCTCCTTCCAAGTTCCACCCGTTTCTCTAAAAAATCCCCAAATTCTAACGCCATTCCCGCCCCCCCCCGTTTCTCCGTCGGTGGTCCTCCGTCTTCGGCTCCTCGGTCCGGGCTCCTCCACCGCGGGTCAGCAGTCTTCTCGCGGGTCGGCTGGGTTTGGAGCTCACCTAGGGTTTCTGGGGCAATTTTCACGGGTCAACCAATTTTGTATTACACTATTTTTCTTTTGTTCAACAACCTTAACTTGTGGATTTTATTTGGTATTTATTATTGTAATTTTTTTGTTTTATTTGGTATTTATTTACTTGGATTTTTGCAAAGGTGATAAGGTTTTTAATTTGCACTAGAAAAAATAGATAGTTCTCATTATTAGAGAAGGAAATGGGGAAAAACAAGATTTTGGCTTCCATTTTTACAAAACCAGCCTACATAGTGACAAACTACAGCAGTAAAAAAAAATTAAAAAAAAAAAAAAAAAAATCAGCCAGATCGGATCGGATCGGATCCGCTCCGGACGGAGCAGATCACGGATCAACAAAATCTGATCCGAGCCGGATTACGGATCGGATCGGATCGGCATGGGGTAATTGCGGATCAGATCAGATCGCGGACCGATCCGCCCCGATCTGCCCCGTTGCCATCCCTATGCGCAACCCACTACACGATGAAACCAAAACACTTTAAAATTAAGAGGTGGAACACAATTAAATTTGATCAAATAAGTCCACTTATAAATTAATTCTCCAACAATCACCCACATGAATGAAATTTGGCAGGAATGATGCACGTGTAGCCTAAAATGCAATTCCAAGAGTTCAACGAGAAATCGCTGCTTCGGGATAGGTGGCTGTGAACCTTGAACCTTCAGTAGTAAATACCATCGGGTACACTTGCTAACCAGTAGACACGGTGCCTTAAACTGTTCAACTTTCTGTGTGTACCAAGACAACGATACTCACACAACGTTTTCTCTACACAATTAGTCGGTTCTTTCGTTGTTTTCCATTTCGACCCTGGACTGCCTTGGAAATATTCATTGAATGCTCTAGAGATTTAGCCTCAAGTAATCTCATGGAAGTGGCCCCTTCACATTCAATATAGGTGATCTCTTATTAGAAGTATCCTGTCATACTCCACGTATTACGTATAAGTATCATTAAAAGTTTAATACTTATCATTCGATGGACAGGTGTATCACTCTTTCATCACAGGAATGGGCTGGGAATTCTTTTCCCGAGTGCTTCGTTCGATTTCCACCCCCCCAAAATTCGATTTTCCCGTTGAACTTGCAAATTAGGTTTTCCAATTCAGGTTTGGATGCCATCATGAGTGGTAATCAATTTCACGGGCTTCAACCCCATTACCCTCGATGAACTCTCTACTAAGTCTCTTGTTAGACCTTTCGTTAATGGGTTCGCTATGTTTTCTTTGGATCTCACAAAGTCCAAAGCAATAACGCCGGTTTTTAACAGAATTCTAACGAATTTGTGTCTTCGACGTATATGTCTAGACTTCTCATTATACACGTTATTTGTTGCTCTTCCAATAGCTGACAAACTATCATAATGTAAGCTAATTGGTTGCATTTGTTTTGAATACGTTGGAACGTCCTCCAAAAAACTACGTAGCCAATCAGTCTCTGCTGCTGCTATATCCAAAGCTATGAACTCCGATTCCATATTTGATCTTGCAATGCAGGTTTGTTTGCATGATTTCCCAGAAACCACAAAAATGTATCCACTGGAGGACTTTATATTTTTTGGGGTCTGAAATCCAATTTGCATCAGTGTACCCTTCAAGTACAGCTGGATATCTCATATAATGTAACCCATAGTCAGCAGTGCTCGTGACTGGGATTACTCGTATACTTGGCTAGTCTGTTGACTGAATTTGCGATGTCTGGTCTAGTACAATCCCTGAGGTACATTATACTCCCAATGATTCTAGAATACTCCAGTTGTCGCACACATTCTCCGCGATTTTTGTAGAGATTTTAAACCACCTCCATAGGTGTTCTAGCAATTACATCAATTCCTTTATCAAATTTGTCTAGAATCTTCTCAACATAGTGTCTTTGAGAAAGTGAATATCCATCTGCTGTCTTGGATACCTTCCCATGTCCTTCATATCGAAGTTTTGCGACAACATTTTCTTGGTAGTCTTGATGTTATCTTTTTTACTAATGATTAACATGTCATCCGCGTAGAGACAGATTATTACGTAGTCATCCTTGTTTCCTTTCACGTAGACACACTTGTCACACTGATTTATTTGAAATCCATTCAAAAGCATTATGCTATTGAATTTCTCAAGCCATTGTTTAGGTGCTTGCTTTAATCCATATAAGGATTTAATAAGTCTGCACACCAAATGCTCTTTACCAGGAACAACATACCCTTCAGGTTTGTAAGCCCTAAGGGCGAACAAACTCAATTTTTTATATTGGACAAACTTTTGATGTTGTGTCTAATGATCTTAATCTTTGTGATAGAATATCGGAACTCATTATGGAAGCACTAAGTACTTCAATCAAGCCTTTGGTATCAAGATTCAAAGTTATGCAAGGCTCATTTATCAAGATTGAATATTGAAGACTTAGGTTTGGTTAGTTTAGCTTTGTCGTCATTAGTCGTTATCTTATAAAGCTCTAACCAAAGCTCTCATGAACATAAGCTCTACACTCAAGTCTTGCATGTTTTCATAAACACGTTTTCGAAAGGCTAAGTTTCAAAATGATCTTTATACACTAGTATCTCAAAAGCCTTTGTTTACATAGTATAAGTCTTTAAAATGGTTTTCTAAATGCTCTTACTTGTTTCATATTGAGAAAACCTTTTAGACTTCAAAAGATTTCAATACAAGGGTCAAAATAACATCTCTCAATGCTCAGAAAGTCGGATCATCCGAGCTTGCCTCGGATCAACCGAAGCAAGACAGAGAGATTGGCGATTGGACTTCGGTCGACCTATGGGCCAAGTCGGTCGACCGACCCCATGCATGGTCATCCGAGCTCCCTTGTTCGGTCAACCGAACTCTGCGATTTCTAGCCGTTATTTGACCGTTGGAGAGTCATTTTTCAGACAATTTTGAAATGTATAAATACTACAAAGCTCTAGAATGACTAAGGGGCTTGCACAAACAATTTACATTGATTTCTTATCAAGTCTAAACACTCACAAAGCAAATGCTCTTCATTTCTATGATCTAAATCATTCAAGAGCAATCTTTCAAAAAGCAAGACAAAGAGTGGAATTCATATGTTCTAAAGAGCAACAACTCTTGTACTTCAAAGGTATTAATCTTTCACTTAGAAGAGTGAACAACTTTGTTCTTTAACATTCTTAATTCCCTTTCTTAGTGATTGGGTTATTGTTGTAAAAGTCCTACTTTGTGTGGGCAAATTTGTAAGTCCTACTTTGTGTGAGCAAGTGACTCTTAGTGAGTTTGTATTGTGGTTGTGTTGTAAAACTCTTAGTGAGTTAGCCACAAGTGTAAAAATCTTCTTAGTGAAGTTGTTGCAAATCCTTGGGTGCGGCTCAAGGTAGTGGATGTAGATTCTAAGTGAATCGAACCACTCTAAATCCTTTGTCTTGTGATTGGGTTTCATATTGCTTTTAATCTTCTTGCTCAAACTTACACAAGCATTGCAAAGATTCGAAAAAGTTTTCAAGATTAGTTAAAACTCAATTCACCCCCCTCTTGTGTTTTACAATTGGTATCAGCAAGGCAGTCAAACTCGCGATTCTACGTAGAATCGGAAGGCATATGAGCATCGAAGGATCGTAACTCGGATCGCCGATCCTACTTACATTAAAAAATTATTTGAAAATATATATGTACTCATTGAAAAATATTTCAATCACAATTTTAAAATATAAAAGCACAATTTCTCTACCCAAATTACCTTAGTTGAAACTAAATAGTTATTTCCAAATCATCTCTAAAGTGTCTTAAAGGAAAAAAATGTGCGAAAAATGTGCTAAAATGTCAATCGGAGTTAATTTAATTACTAAAATGTGCTTATTTTTTATTTTGTAATTAGGATTCAAATATCTGGTAAGTTTTTTAATTTTGAATACACTTTAAGGTATCGATTCGAGGATAAGAAATGATAAAAAAAATTAAAAAAAAATATAAAGTGTTTCGATAAAAAAATTTAGGGAATAGTAGACTCGTAGGATCGTAGAATCGTAACGATTCTACTCCGATTCTACCGATTCCGATTCTACGTAGAATCTAACTCGGTCCACCCCTTAAAACTCGTAGAATCGTACGATTCTACGAGTCGACTCGCGATTTTGACTGCCATGGGTATCAGAGCCTCGTCTTCATCTTTAGCTTAATCGCTTGAAGAAAAGATTAATGGCCGGTTGTTCCGCTTTAGCCTACCAAGAGGGATCTTCCACAAATAGACCACCTCTCTTTGATGGAAATAATTTCAATGCTTGGAAAGACCGTTTCAAAATCTATGTGTGCTCTATAGACTACTCCTTATGGAAGATTTTTGAAGAAGGTTCTTATGTTCCTATGAAAGAGGTAGATGGTGTTCAAGTTGCAAAATTGGACAATGAGTTTAATCAAGATGAGTCCAAGAAAATGACTCTCAATTATCGAGCTATGAACATCATTAGTTGTGCTCTTAATCCGGAAGAGTACAATCGGATACGTGCAAGCAAATCCGCTCACAAGATGTGGAAATCATTAGAAGTCACCCATGAGGGGACTAATCAAGTCAAAGAATCAAAGCTCAACATGCTTGTGAGGGAATATGAGCTCTTCTCTATGAAGACAAATGAAACTATAAATGAGATGAACACTAGGTTCACAAATGTTGTCAATGGGTTGAGATCTTATGGAAAGGAATACACAATGGGTGAAATGAATAGGAAGATTCTCAACTCACTTCCTAAAAGTTGGGAAAGAAAAGCTCTTGTTATTGAAGAAGCAAAGAACTTGAAGACTTATCCCACGGAGGAGCTCATCGGTTCTCTTCTCACTTATGAGCTCACACACAAAAAGGATGAGCATCTTGAAAAGGCAAAAATGAGTAGTGCTTTAAAGGCTATTCTTGATCTTGATGAATCCAATGATTCAAGTGATGAAGAAGACATCAACTTTGATGATGAGACCATGGATTTGGTGATAAAACGCATGAAGAAAATGTTTTCCGGGAAAGGAAGAAAATTCTTCCAAAATAGAAGAAAACAAAATCCTCATGGGATGAGATGCTATGAATGTGGAAGTGACCAACATCTCATAGGAGAGTGCCCCGTCACCAAAGAAAAAGAGCTCAAGGAAAACAAAAAGAAATTTTTTTTTAAACCAAAGAATTTCAAGGGCATGCTAAGCACATAGGATCAAGAAGGGAGTGGTGATTAAGAAGAAGATGAAAATGCAAATGTTTGCTTCATGGCTTTTGGTAATGAGGTACATCTTTCTCCCTCCCCTTCAAATTCTTATAATGATAATGATGATGATGATCCTAATGAACTCTTATGTGATATGTTTGATCAATTGAAAAATTGTGCAAAGAAAACAAAGCTATGAAGCTTAAAATTGAATCTTTGCTTGTTGATAACAAAAAGCTTTGTGATGAGGTTGATTGCTTGAAAATTGAAAATGAAAAGCTTATTGCTACATGCAACACTTCCTCATTAAAGTATCTAGAAGTCTATGATAAATTGTCTTCTCTTGAATGCAAACTTGTTGAGTTTGATGGCTTAAAAACCAAAGTTGTTGATCTCACCTCTCTTGTTGATAAGTTCTCCAAAGGAACAAAAAATCTTGATCAACTTCTTTGTGTGCAACGTGCTTCAAATGTTAAACATGGATTAGGTTATATTGCTAATCATGTTGCTATTGCTAGCTCTTCTAAGGCACCAAGAAATCAATTTGTGCATGCTAGTACTTCACATAAGCAAGATAGATTTCATGAGCATGTTCACAAATTCTCTAAGCCACATATTTGTTGCACATATTGTGGAAAACATGGTCACACTTGTGATAGATGCCAGAGCACACAAGTGATTTGCAATCCGGAAAACATTTTCTTCATCACACAATTGAGCGAATGGATATTCATATTGATCTCCACCTCTGTCGCTTCTTAACCTTTTCATTTTCTTACCATGTTGGCTTTCAACTTCATTCTTATAATTAACAAACATGTTTATTGTTTCATCTTTACTTCCCATTAAGTAGACATAGCAACTAGCGACTTCTACAACCTTATCTAGGATATTATCGTTAAAGGTTTGTGCTAACAATTGAAATTATGAATCCAAGCAAAATTCTTACTTTTACAGAAGCTTCTTGTTTACATTATTGAGTATGAGTGCATGTCCATAATCTTTAGAAGTGATGTTTTGAATCGACTGTTTTTATGTCTTGAGCCTGCTACATGATTTCATTAAATCATTTTCTGCTACAATGGTTGAGAGAATCTGAAACAACATTCATTTAGCAGTTGATAACAAAATTGCTATACCTTTGATGTATATTCTTTTTCATGTTCAGAACATTTCTTCCATTTCATTAAGTGCATCAATTTGCATGATTGAGTTGGCCGAGTTGGTTTGTATTACCTTCATTCCATAATATAAGTCGTTTAGGACATGTAGCAAAAATTAAGAAAGAAAAAATGAAAGGTACTTTGTTACTCAAAATATCAATATTACTTTCCTTGTATACCATTAATTCTATTTAAGAGGGTCTATTCTGTCATGAACCAGGTCCATTGGACCATGCGATCCAGATTTGGCCACATCCCTGCAGGGATGTGGATGTGGCCAAATCTGGACCACATGGACCCGGTCCATATCAGATATTTCCATTTAAGAGAGTAATACTGATATTTTAATTAAAAAAAATCACCTTATTTTTTGCTTAATTAATTTTTAGCTACATGTCATAAACGACTTATATTAAGTAATAGAGGGAGTATGATTTTCCACCTAGCTACCATATGGGTTCTTACTTGATGGGTAGCAAATCACTTGCTGTAAATCAGTCCGGAACTTACCCTCGTCCGTCAGATTAATTTTTTTACGGTCAATATTGATTTAAAACGGGATACATGTCCTGATTTACGATACATATCTTCATGCGATCTGTATGTGTGGATTTTTTGCTTTTCCGTATAAGATCCGGATTGCAAATCACTTGTGTGCTCTGGCACCAAATCTCCTCTGGCTGTGGCTTTGACAATAGTTCTATAGAGTACCAAGATGTTATAAGAGACAAAGAAGCAACTCTTGTATTTTGATGCATCTTCTGTCCAAATTGTGTAAAAACATGTCTCTGAGTATGCAATCATATGGGGTGCCTTTTCTTATCCTTGTAGCTGGTCATGTGGACCTTTGAAACATAAGATGTTTGTTGCATTGTAAACAATGATATAAATTTCTGTTTCAATCTGTTGTCCCACTGGCCACTAGTAGTAATGCTCTTATTTTCGACATATTTCGGTTATCACTCTCCATGTGAGATAAAATCACATACATGTTCCTAGGTTGGTCTGCATTGAATATATCTCTTAAAGACCCACGTTTTCTCATTCTTAAGGTCCGGAAGAGTAAGGGTAGGCCTGTCAATTGTACTCAAGGGTCCAGATTTATATCCATACTCATAAGATTCAATTTGGGTCTAGATATATTTTTTTATACTCAGATTTAATTGTGTTTGGACTCATATGGGTAGGATCAAAGCCAAGTATGGGACCCCAAGAGTTGTGGGTCTAAATTATAATTGCATAGATCCAAGGACCCAAAAGACCCAATTAAGATTGTTTTTTTATTTTGTTTTTATAAGTACCCAAGGATATGATGCTAATGTTAATGAACTGTGCACATTTTTTTTCACAAAATATTTCGCTGATAATCGTTATTTATTTTATTTAAAAAAATATTCACGTTTCGATTGATAAAATTGAGTATAAATAAAATTATAAGTAAAATTAATGAGCTGACCCAAATTAGATTTAAGATCCAATGTGGTTGAGTCCGGACTTTAGTTGAAAATATCTAGACCCAATCCAATAAAAATCCAACTTGGATCTCAATTTAGTGGGCATGAGTTTGGACCCAATATTTTAGACTCAATATGCTCAATTGACAAGGCTAAGTAAAGGTTTGAGTAGAATTACTCTTAACACCTGACCTAAAGCAGTTTGGCAGTAATGGATTCATTTATGAAGAAAATGTGGTGCAGTCATTTATAGATTTAGTAATAAAAATAATAATGAATAGTGTAACGTGTATCCTCCCCCGTTTCGGTCATGGAATAGATGAAATAAATCAAAAAATAGATTTTTGTTCAAGAATGAAATTTTATTGAAGCCTAGGTACCTTAAGCTTACAACTCGTATTCTTCGGGCGCGCTCTGAGCGAAGTGAGAAGTAAAATTATTCTGATAAAGACGTTCCTCAGTAATATCATTATGACTCTCGAAGTCATGTGCAGCTTAATCAATCTGAGTGGAGTTTGATAAGAGATTGAGAAAAGGCACTTTTGATTCTATCATTTTCCGGCAGATACTTGTCAACTCCTCCTTCACTTTCAAATAAAAGTAAAAGTTCGCTAATTAATAGTCGTTTAGGAGATTTAATTGTCATTTAATTGTCATTTAGGAGATTTATAGATATCTAAATTAATTATCGTTTAAGGCTCTTTTATTAGTTGTCAATAATTTATTCCAATTATACCATAGACATTTCTTTTATTTGTCGCTTCTGCTATCCCTAATTTTTCCTTTCTTTTCTTATGCTATAGAAGTGAGAGAGAGGGATAATATTGAAATTTTCAAATTTTCAAATTAATTGTTGTTTAGGAGATCTATAGGTATCCAAATTAATTGTCATTTAAGGTTGTTTTATTAGTTGTCGACAATTTATTCCAATTATACCCTCGACATTTCTTTTATTTACTGCCTCTGCCATCCCTATATTTTCATTTCTTTTTCTTATGCTATAGAAGTGAGAGAGAGGGTAATATTGAAACATTTGGTGAAAATGACCAGTTCCTTAATTTTCTAAAATTGTCTAAAGAGTCTTATATTTAGGAATGGAGGAAGTATAATACATCGTTAGTATATGTATGTGGCTATGGTAGAATTATTAGCCACTTTGATTATTAACATATTTTCGTCTAGCTACTTTGGTCAAAATTCAAGTTTTTTAACTTATTTCATCACTAAAAATTTTTCTGCCTGCCATTTTGGTCACTATTTTTTTTTTTTTTTTAACTTTTTTCATCACTAAAATTTTTTAGGTCTGCCATTTTGGTCACTAAAGTTTTTTAAGTCTGCCATTTTGGTCATTAAAGTTTTTTTATTCTGCCATTTTGATCAAAGTTTTTTAGTGACCTAAATTGCAGAATGAAAAAACTTTTGTGACCAAAATGGCAGGCTTAAAAAACTTTAGTGATGAAAAAAGTTAAAAAAACTTTAGTGACCAAAATGGCAGGCCGGAAAAACTTTAGTGATGAAATAAGTTAAAAAACTTGAATTTTGACCGAAGTAGCTAGACGAAAATATGTTGATGATCAAAGTGGCTAATTATTCGGCTATGATATTTATGTTTACGCTAGTCAATGTAAAATACAAACTGAGGGGTCTACTACTAGTTGACGACGCTAGTGGTGTACCATATAATACTATCGAGAAAGCTGCACAACGTATTAATCGGTCCGGTCCTGGATCCTACAGCAGCACATTTCAATCAGTGTCATGAATCATCCATTCACTACTAGAAATATAGCTTGCTGCGACGAGACTTTTTGCGTCGGGCGTTTACCGTTACAAATAACTGTCATTTGCGTCAAGAATGACACACCAACGCAAATAATGGTACGACATCGTTTCGTGATATGCATTTACGGCTACTAATTACTATTTGTGTCAGCAAACTAATTCGTCGTGAATATGGGATTATATGCGATGGGCTTTAGTCGACGCAAGAAGTTTCGCCACAAATAATCAAAATTTGCGACGGGATTCTCCCGTCACATATGAAGTTGATGCAAATGACCAAATTTGCGACGGGCTTCGTTCGATGCAAAAGGTTTTACCCCAAATAACCAAAAATTGCGATGGAATTCTCCCGTCACATATAAAGTTGATGCAAAAGATCAAAATTATATTATTAGTTTTGGTGGTGTCTCGCCGCATCCCAAGCCAGAGTTCATATCATATGTATCAATTTTGAACTTTCTTACAATAGCTATGAACGGATTTTTTTCCTTATATTGATGTTAATATTTACTATCTAACCAAGTTCAGATTTATTTCCAAACCGAGTTTCAGAATGCATTGTCACAGCCCACACCAAGATAAAGTTGTGATGCATATTCAATTTAAAATGAAGGTCCTTCTAGAATTAAAATCATTCATGCCTGGTCAAATGCTACAGTTTATACAGATGCATATCAAGGATCATTTGGCCATTTAATTCTTCTTTAAATTCATGTACAGGTGCCCTGTTTCCCTAAACATTTCAGCACATATTACTTTATATGATTTAGAATAATTAACTTCTACCTAGTAACACCATTCATCAACTTAAAAAAAAATCCTCTGTCTCCGTGTATATCTTCATTTCTGTCCCCAACCAATCATAATTTACCATGTGTATATATAATTGAAAGAAATATTTATATAGTAAATTCAAATATAGCGATGTTTATCTGAAAATAACAAAATCTAACGACATAGTATATAAATGTCGTTATATTAGTCACAAAAAGTAACAATATATAACAACATTTAAGGTAAATGTCACTAACCAACATCCAAACGTCGGTATGGACAACAATGACTATAATTGTCGCTATGAAGTTTATTCGGATTTAGTATTTCTGTATGTGGTTCGGTGTCTCATTCGTAGATGAGGCACTGTCAGGTCATCTCCAGACTACGGGGTGTGACAGTTAGAGTTTTGAATATTAGAGTTTAGAGTTTGATGGGCATTTAAACCATCTTTTATGGATATTGACATTGTACCTTAGGGTATAATTCAATTGTCAAATCCACTATTAGTAGTGTTTTGTTAGTTTTGCCTTTACTCATAGGGTGAGAGTTTGATTTACGTCAAGTACAAGAATCAACTTTGTGTGAGTTGTTAGTGTACAAGTAACTCAGATGAATTCCACTTAAAGCATATAATACGATTTAACTCCTCCAAACTATCCTAAAACGATGCGATAGAAATCCTAAGGTTGAGACTTAATTTTTTTTATTATGATAAAAGATATAGGAAAACCATTAGTTTGATATGAATGTATAAAATTACGTATTACTTGATCGTCAATAAGGTAAAAATGTCAATTTTGTTTTGTAAAAGGTCACTTATTGTGAAACAAAATGCAACTTTTAAAAACGTCAATTAATTAAAATCATAGGGGTAATATCTTATTTATTGAAATATTGAATCAAATTTATTTACAAATGTCAGAGCAAAAATCTATATATGTATTCAAGTTTGACTCACTTAATAATTTGACCTCCAATAATTACGCTCGAATACGAGCCCAAACTTGAAATTTTGAACTTCAAAGTGGAGTTTTTATCTAGCTGAATCGAACAATTTGATAAAGGCTCGATTACATTAGAGCTCTAACATAAACTATGTGCTAACCTTTGGATATATTATATTTTCCCAAGATTTATTATATTTATTTATAGTTTTTGTAAATAAAGATTAATATAGTTAGATTAATGCTTACAATCTAAAACGACGAGGTCTACACCCTTACCTCAATAATAATAATAATAAAAAATTATATTTATAACTAAAAAACTTAAATGCATGTTCTTAATACTTCTTTGTTTTTGAGAAAAATGATATTAATACCTAGTACTATTTTTAATACGATACTCGGATAAAAAAAAGATTTTTTTCATTGTTATAATATTAAATAAACCGTAAAAAAAGAAGGAAAATAAAATCATAATGAATAGTTCCCTCAAAATGACGAAAATTTTAATATACCCGCCCACTAATTTTAACCTTTTTAAGCTGAAAAGGAAAATTACCCGGCCGTATTTTCCAAACTCAATTAAAAAATCCACCCACTTTTTCACTTCCCCGCTTTATCTCCCTCTCCCTCATCTCTTTTCACCACGTCCACAGTCTGTCTACCACCCCTTTTTTACTAGAGAAAAATAATCTCTGCTCACCGAGTATTTCTCTATAAAGCTTCAAGATTTTTCTCAACAACATGCAAACCGAGAGACCAATAGTACAAGGCTTGTGCTTGAGAGGTATCGATTACGCCATTAACATCCTGTTCTTGATTTATTGTTGTATTAAGATGCAAAATTTTGGTATAAAAGGGTGGAATGATTATACTTTCATTCTTTAATTTCTCGATTTTGCTCGTATTTAAGTTTTCCCCCTTTTTATACCCAAGTTTTTAGAAATTAGGGTTCATCTTCCATTGTTTTTGTTATCCACAATTGATGTCTTTTTCACCATTTTGTAAAGTGGGGTTTATGAGAATTTTGTAAAATTACAATAAGGCTTATAATATTCAGTTTAGATTTGATCTATAATGCATGTTCTATAAGTTGAATGAATTATGATGCATGTTCTGTAAATTGTCTTTTTTTTTCTTCATTTATTTGATTCACTTGATTGATAATACTGAGCATGTTACAGTAAATTGACTCCATAATATATATATATATATATATATATATATATATATATATATATATATATATATATATATATATATTTTTTTTGAAAGAAGTAGAAGAAGACTACATTGAACGATGGATACAAAGAGAAATCTACAGAGGGTAAGAAGGTAAATTTAACTTTGTCATGGGTCGTGGGCAATTGGGATTTCTACCAGGGCCTCCATAATAAAAGTAGTGACCCCAATCCCCATCACTACCTGTCTGGACATCATAGCAATTGGAGTGCTCTGTAAAGGTACCAAGACTTTTGGGTGAATTGAGATTGTTTTAATTTGATTTAATTTGTATTGATTGATTGATTATCACCACAATTAGTATTGATTGATTATCACCCAAATTTTTTGTATTGATTGATTATCTAATTGGTTGAGTGAATATTTTGGTAAAATTTGGGTAGACGAAAAGCGGGACTGAGTAGTATTGTTTTGGATTTTGTTGGCACTCCTTATCGTTTTATTATGCCAAATATTTGTCATCTTTGCTATCGAAACTGTTTAAGTTTGGTGTACATATTTGTCACAAGTGACATGAGTTTTTCAGTTTTTTTAGTATGGACTACTCTGTATTTCTTCATGCAAGTTAATTATTTCTATTGAGTTTTTACAGGCTGAGAAGATTGGGCTCGAGTACATGGATGTTGAGGGTTTGAAATTTTTTAACAAGAACAAGAAACTTGTTAAGAAGCTTGCCAAGAAGTATCATGCTTTCCTGGCATCTGAAGCAGTTATCAAGCAGATTCCTCGTCTTCTGTGCCCTGGTCTTGAACAAAAAAAAATGTATTTTTCCCTTTAATTTCTTTGTGGCCTTCGGATGATGAATTTTCAGACGTTAATGCTGTTTGGTATTTTGGGAACTGATTTCTTACAATGTGTATTTGATTTAGTTTTTTCTTAGGTTATGCAGGGAAGGTTTTGCAACAATTATTGATGATTGAACTTATAGTTGCTTTTGTGTCATTTTATTTTGGGTTGCTGCAGGTAAATTTCCTACACTGGTTAGTCATCAGGAATCCTTGGAGTCAAAAGTGAATGAAATAACAGCCACAGTGAAGTTTCAACTCAAGAAAGTTCTTTGCATGGGTATGGCTGTGGGCAATTTGGCCATGGAAGAGAAGCAAATTTTCCAGAATGTTCAAATGAGTGTCAACTTCTTGTATCACTGCTAAAAAAGAATTGGCAGAATGTAAGTTCAACTCACAATCTAAAACATCATTCATGTAGTACTCCGAATTGTTGTTTTTTAAATCCTTCAGACTTTGAAGCTTATTTAATTTTGCATTATGATTGTATTTTTTATTATTAATGTTTTCTCTTGTCTTATGAAACAGGTGAGGTGCTTGTACCTGACGAGTACCATGGGAAGGCCTCAACGCATCTTCTGAGCAAGTTGTTTTTGTTCACTTTGTTTTAAGATCAATTTAGTGCGAGTCAAAATATTTGGCAGTTTAATACACTTTTTTGGTGAATGGTTTTACTTGCTTTTTAAAATGGATTATGCAATTTTGAACTTAGCAATGAAATTATAGTTTCCAGTCTGGCAACAGATAAAATTTAATAGTGATATTATTTATTGTGTCGCTAAATATTATTTTTTGCGATTTGTATTGGACGGGAAAATTAAAATTTTTCTTTTTTTTTTGCACCGAGAATATTTTATTTCATCAGTGTAAAAATAATTTGAGTTTTGTTATAGTGTCGAGATAAATGTTATATGTGACAGATTGTCCCATTGCAAAAATAATAATAAATATAATATTATTATATCATTTACGACGGTCAAAAACTATTTTCGTCAGATTGTGCCATTGCGAAAAAATATTAAATAAATTTTATTATAATACTTGTGATGTTGAAACACTATTTTCTATCGTATATAAGGTGTCGCAAAAAGTGTTTTTGTGTCGGCTGTTGCGTTGGATATTATAAGCGACACAAAAAGTAGTCGTTTTTGTTAAGTTTTCATGTCAGAAAAAACGTGTCGCAAAAAGTGTTTTTGTGTCGGTTGTTGCGTCGGATATTATAAGAGACATAAAAAGTAGTCGTTTTTGCTAAGTTTTAATGTCGAAAAAAATGCGTCGCAAATAGAAAAATTCCCGTTGCAAAAACTAATTGCGTCAGGCGCTTTCCGTCGCGAAGTTTTTGTGGCGCCTTTCCTTGCGACCCTTCAATTGCTGTCGCATGGCCGACGCAAAAGGGTTTTCTCGTCGGCAAAGGTACTTGTTGCGGCAGGCGCCACCTGACGCAAAAGTTAGTTTTTTTAGTAGTGATTCTAGGGTTCAATCAAGGTGGTTTACGGTTCAAAGTGTGATTGTCCTTTGGATTGAGTTTAATTTGGTTTGGTTTAGAGTTAAATCAAACTTTTTATTTTTGAAACCTAAGTCTTATCTCACAAAAAGTATTTTTTTCAAAGATTTCACAGCTGATCATCTAACATTTGATTTTGTCCCAACTAACTAATGATAATTAAAGGGGGAAAACCCCACCAAATAGTCATTGTCAAGAATTTTATTGCCCCGGACACGGAATCCTATAATGCATTTGCAGATTTTTAACACGAAGAGGATTTTATTCCTATCTGCTCACGTAAGGGTACAAAGAAAGTTGCAAAAGCTCCTATTGAATATCATATGAAGACTAGATATAAACATTTTAAGAGACATATAAGCTCTTAAAATAGTGATTGGTTTCCCTTTGGTGTTTTTCTAATAAACTACTATTAAAAAAATCAATTATCCGGTGTAGTAATAATTTTGTTTTCACTTTATATTCAAAGTTTCGTCCCCTCCATGTAATTTCTGCCTCTATTCAACAAACTAATTAAAAAACAAGAATTTCAGCAAACACAATTAGGCAAAACATAGAGACCCTAATAGGAATCAAAATATTATATTTAATAAACTTAACCAAGTGGGTAAGCATTGCATATACTCATGTTTCCTGTAGACCCAACACTTGATTCCCAAAAGCGCAATTATGATCCCTACCTCCAAAGCAAGGTTGTTAAAAACGCGTTTCTACGTAGACTCGGTGGAGGGGTGAAAAATCGTAAACTCGTGAATCGTAAAATAAATCGTAAAATCGTATCGAGAAATTTAAATATATATATATTATATATATAACAATAATTAACATACAAATCATATTATATGATCCAAAAATATGTAGAAAACATAGATACAGACATAAAGAACATGTACAAGAGAAAAAATGTAATAATCACTGCTAATAACCAATCAAGAGTAAAATCCAAAGAGACAACTAATGATATGACAAAATCCACAGTGGATGCTCAAAGACCCAATTGGGGAAACAGAAGCAGGAAAAATGCATGAAATAGGGAAGAATTGAATAAGTAGATCTTGAGAAAGATGCTTTTGTATATGCAGGAAAGACGAAACCATCCTCCATCTATGAATCAGCAGAACAATCAAATCAGGCCAGGTATTCAGCTATAACAAAGCAATTCCAATTTCAGGACTCACATTTCTTCTCATAAACAATTCACCTCTTATAGACAATTCAACTCTTACGAAATACAAAGATGTTTAATTTCAAAACTAACCCTACCTAACTAAGAACCATATCAAGCTATTCTACCGGGCAAGCTGGGCATGCAAACAGAACTCAGCATAAAAAAAAATCCAAAAAACTGATCAAATTCTTAAAGCCCTCCACGAAAAATGCAATCTTTCTGCAATCCAAGCCTCGTCTATGTCACAATCTACTGCACCAACTAGCTTAGCTTCTCTTTGCTTATTCAAATAACATAATCAATTACAAATGAAGATATCATCCTTTAATTGCTTGAATAACTGAAGTAATTACAAATAAAATTCTAAATTAAAAGATAAAAATTAAAAGGATCTTTAAAATACCTGATTGAGACAAAATTGGGGAATTTGATGTCCTGAAAAGGTGGTGGTGCTGGCGAAGTGGTCAGGAGGTGGTGGTGACGAGGGGTGAGGAGGAGGCCGTGAGGTGTTGTTGAACGACGAAGCGATGGTGCTGAGATGGGTTTCTGTTAGGGAATTCGAAGAAGGGAGGTCAATGTGACCTTTGTTTAAAAAAAAAAGTTGATCCGGCCCGAATTTAATAACCCAACCCGACCCATCATAATTTTGGTAGAATCGGTAGAAACGGTAGAAACGTACGTTTTTACGTTTTTACGTTCCGAGTCTACGTTTCTACTCCGTTTCTACCAGATTGCGTTTTTACTCACGATTCAACACGTTTTACCTCCGTAGAATCGTAAAAACGTACGTTTCTACGTGTTGACTCGCGTTTTTAACAACCTTGCTCCAAAGACACAATTTTTGAAGATTTGATTGCCCTTCTAATTCTTGCTTAATCTATCACTAAAACCAACCCCCATGTGAAAGACTGCTTTGATTCTTTTTTTTCTTCTTCTTTTAATAAGGGATTCCTTGAAATTTTATTTAGGCGACAGATAATTGAAAATGGAGACTGTACATTAATTTGATGGAGATTTCTTGTTTCTTTGCCCTTCCCCTTTCCTACTTGTGGTCCAACAATCCTTTGTTCTTGAGTTGAAATCTTACAAAAAGTGTGCTTTCTTGCCTCACTCCTTTATTACAAGTTGATTTTCATTAATGTAGGCTCATTGCTAGGATCCCTTTCTTGATTGACAACCAAATGAATACTGATATGTTCATCATTTGGAGCATAGCATGATCGATCATGCTTCGACATTGTGCCTTGTGAATATTGTTCGATTTTGTGGTTTTACGAGTCTAATAATTGAGGGTAAGTGTGAGGTGAAATGATTTCAGTAGTCCTTCTTTCACCTTAGTCTCATATAATATTCTTAATTATGAGGGCATCGTTACTAGTCTTAAATCTACATGCAGGAATCCAAAGAATATTAAGTGAGGAGTTTTTTTTTTTTTTGGACGCCCGTTGGGCGATGCCCCATGAGCGGGGAGATATAACTACCTCACCAGAGGAGGAGAGAGTAACCTAGAAAGGGAGTCAAATTAAAGCATGCCTCATGCGCGGGGAGGGTATTGAACCCACGACCTCACGGTCGTGAGCAGGCCCTTGCCCCCTGGGCTAAGAAACCTTTGATGTGAGGAGTTGAGACCAGGGACGATTGGTACTTGTTCACCTACAAATTTTAAGCCAATTCAACTTAAATTAAGCAAAACTATTAATACAAAATTTTGGTTATTGATCTTTAACCGAATATTTTTTTTCCCGAAGAAATCGCTCGATTTGAGGCAAAAATAGATGAAAATCGAGTTTGAAGGTTTAGAACGAATGTAAAGGATGTGAGGAACTAGGAGCGAGATAGACTCTTATATACGATTTATGATGATCTATTCCATATATCAACTATCTCATTTATCTAAGGTTCCTTAGCCCAGTGGGGCAAGGGCCTGCACACAACCTTGAGGTTGTGGGTTCGATACCCACCTCACACAAGGGAAGCTCAACGGGCTTCTACTACTCCCTCACGGGGCACCCGCTCAACCGGGCTTCTACTCCTCCTCCTCTGGTGAGGTCCAATAAATAATTGTAATAGAAAAAATAAAAATAAAAAATTTTAAAAAAAAAATTGTTAAAAACTATCTCATTCGTAAATAAGTGTAATGTTTCCTTACATCTTCTACTTCATCCATAAGGTTGATCTACTTGTTTTCTTAGGTTCAATCATTTTGCTTTCTGGTTTTCTTTTTTAAAAAGAAGAAAGAATATTGTGCGGTAGTTTGATAATAACGAGACATATAATTAAGACAATGAGTGTACATCACATCGATTTTCCGTGACACTCCTTATAACATTCTTAATCATAATTTTGTTCACACTTAGAATTTATCCATTTTAGTTTAGAGTATGAATAAAAATTTCCATAATTAAAGTGTCACAAGGAGTATCACAAAAATCCGAACACAAGAGTACAGGAGATCTTGCAATTTTTCTACAAGGGTACAAGTTGTCCAGTATCATACTGTGCCTAGCAAAATCATACTATTTGCTAGTTGTCCCAATTCAAAAAATCCAATTAAAAAATTACATAGATTAAGAAATTGTGAAATTTTATATAATCATAATCATAAATTGTGAAATTGTTGTTCCTCTGTTACTAAAATAAAATTAAAACAGAAGTATAATATAAAATCAGAAAACAATTAGGACTTAATCCTGGACGAGGTAGTAGTAAACCACTTGCCATTAAACTCAATTTGCTCCCCTAATTGCCTCAGGCCTACAAGAGCAACGAGTTCCCAAGGTACAACGTCTAATCACACTACTAACCAGAAGCTTAGAGAAGCAGAACTTCGAACCTTTTATGTGCAGAATTCTTTGTTACTAGTATGAAGTGCAAAAATGAAGAAGGGAGAATAATTTACGTAGAAAATAATTCTGTGGGGGGAGACGGCCTTTTATAGCAGTAAAAAACTGCAAGTTAGCCCTCACTCCCTCACCTCGTAGTGGAGAACGTGGGTAACTCCCACTTCTTGTAGTGGGGTAATGTGCAGTTCTCGAAACTGCTGGAGAATCGTGGAAGGACAATTCTGCAATTACACAAAAGTTATGTGACTCATTTGCAGTTACTCAATAGTTAAGGACTATTACGATAATTTTGTCCAAAAAGATATTACTGACTTCCCGGCAGGGACACGCGCGACGCGACGAGGCGAGGCGAGGCGAGTCGAGTCGAGTCGAGACGAGACAAACAGCGCGCGAGGGGTACCCCCTTACCCACTTGTTTAAGATCACTAGTCTAGCTAGTGCTTATAAAGTAGTTTTAATCGATTCTCACAACCGATGTGGGATAACATCACACCTCCATTAATAACCTCCCCACTTTAACCAAATTTACCATTCACACCGAGAATTAGTTTCCTCACATGTTATATATTATCGCGAAGTTTGCGCAACCCACTACGCGATGAATCCAAAACACTTTAAAACTAAGCGGTGGAACACACAATTAAATTTGATCAAATAAGTCCACTTATAAATTAATTCTCCAACAATCCCCCACATGAATGGAATTTGGCAGGAATGATGCACGTGTAGCCTAAAATGCAATTTCGAGAGTTCAACGAGAAATCGTTGATTCGGTATAGGTAGTTGTGAACCTTGAACCTTCCCTAGTAAATACCATCGGGTACACTTGCTAACCAGTGGACGCAGTGTCTTAAACTATTCAGCTTTCTGTGTGTACCAAGACAGCGATACTCACACAACATTTTCTCTACACAATTAGTCGGTTCTTTCGTTGTTGTCCATTTTGGCCCTAGACTGCCTTGGAAATATTCATTAAATGCTCTAGAGATTTATCCCTCAAGTAATCTTATAGAAGTGACCCCTTCACATTCAATATAAGTGATCTTTTATTATAAGTATCTTGTCATACTCCATGTATTACGTATAATGATCCTTAAAAGTCTAATACTTATCCTTCGATAGACAGGTCTATCACTCTTTCATCACAGGAATGTGTTGGGAATTCTTTTCCCGGGTGCTTCGTTCGACTCCCCATCTTCCCCACAATTCGGTTTTCCCGCTGAACCTGCAAATTAGGTTTTCCAATTCATGTTGGGTTGCCATCATGAGTGGTAATCAATTTCACGGGCTTCAACCCCATTACCCTCTATGAACTCTCTACTAAGTATCTTGTTAGACCTTTCGTTAATGGGTCAGCTATGTTTTCTTTAGATCTCACAAAGTCCAAAGTAATAACGTCATTTTTTAACAGAGTTCTAACGGATTTTTGTCTTCGACGTATATGTCTAAACTTCCCATTATACACGTTATTTGTTGCTCTTCCAATAGCTGACAAACTATCACAATGTAAGCTAATTGGTTGCATTGGTTTTGAATACATTAGAACGTCCTTCAAAAAACTACGTAGACAATCAGCCTCTGCTACTGCTATATCCAAAGCTATGAACTCCGATTCCATAGTATATCTTGCAAAGCAGGTTTGTTTGCATGATTTCCAAGAAACCGCTGCACCACCTATCACAAAAATGTACCCACTAGTGGACTTTATATTTTCTGGAGTCTGAAATCCAATTTGCATCAGTGTACCCTTCAAGTACAACTGGATATCTCGTATAATGTAACCCATAGTCTGCAGTGTATCGTAGATATCTAAGCACTCTAACTAATGCTTTCCAGTGCTCGTGTCTGGGATTACTCATATACCTGGCAAGTCTGTTGACTGAATTTGCGATGTCTGGTCTAGTACAATCCATGAGGTACATTATACTCCCAATGATTCTAGAATACTCCAGTTGTCGCACATATTCTCCGCGATTTTTGCAGAGATTTGAAACCACTTCCATAGGTGTTCTGGCAATTACATCACTTAATTTATCAAATTCGTCTAAAATCTTCTCAACATAGTGTCTTTGAGAAAGTGAATATCCATCTACTGTCTTGTATACCTTAATCCCAAGAATTAAATCAGCTGATCGCATGTCCTTCATATCGAAGTTTTGCGACAACATTTTCTTGATAGTCTGGATGTTATCTTTGTTACCAATGATTAACATGTCATCCACGTAGAGACACACTATTACGTAGTCATCTTTGTTTCCTTTCACATAGACACTTGTCACACTGATTTATTTGAAATCCATTCAAAAGAATTACGCTGTCGAATTTCTCATGCCATTGTTTAGGTGCTTGCTATAATCCATATAAGGATTTAACAAGTCTGCACACCAAGTGCTCTTTACATGGAACCACATATCTTTCAGGTTGTTCCATGTAAATCTCCTCTTCCAGTTCTCCGATGAGGAAAGCTATTTATACATCCATTTGATGGATTTCCAAGTCAAACGAAGCTGCAAAGGCTATGATTAACCTGATTATGTTTTCCTCGACACAGGAGCATACATGTCGAATTAATCCACATCATGAGTTTGTATAAAATCCTTTATTACAAGTCTTACCTTGTATCTATATATTGTATCATCTGGTCTAATTTTCATTTTGAAAATCCAATTGTGGCCCAACGCTTTTGAACCTGTTGGAAGTTTCACAAGTTCCCATGTATGATTTTGAAGTATTGAATTTATCTCACTATCAATAGCTTCTTTCCAGAGGTCAGCATCAGGAGAAGACATTGCTTCTTTATAAGTCAAAGGGTCTTCTTCTACTAGATAAGTAAGAAGATCTGGACCAAACGATTTTTCAATTCTAGCTCTCTTGCTACGCCTAGGCTCTTCGACTTCCTCTTCAAGATCTTCTTCCCCTACATTTCTCACATCCCGATTGACTTTTGGGTCTAATTAGAGCGATCAATATAAGGATAAATTCCTTCAAAGAAAGAAGCATCCCTAACTTCGATTATGGTATTTTCATGCACTTCAGAGTTATCTAATTTGTGCACTAAGAATCTGTATGCACTACTGTCTTGTCCATACCCTATAAACACATAATCTACCGTTTTAGGACCTATCCTTGTCCGCTTAGGTGGTGGAATCATAACCTTTGCTAGACATCCCCATACCTTTATAAATTTGTAAGAAAGTACATGCCCTTTCCACAATTCATAAGGTGTTTTGTCTAGCCTTTTATGTGGTAGTTTGTTTAGGAATGTGATTTGCAGAAAGCAAAGCTTCCCCCCAAAAATTCTGGGGTGAACCGTAACTAATTAACATGGCATTCATCATTTCTTTTAATGTTTTGTTTTAGCGCTCCGCAATTTCATTTTGTTATGGAGTATGGGGCGCAGTTGTTTCATGTATAATGCCACTTTCATCACACAATTGAGCGAATGGATATTCATATTCTCCACCTCTGTCGCTCCTTAACCTTTTTATTTTCTTACCATGTTGGTTTTCAACTTCATTCTTATAATGAACAAAAATGTTTATTGCTTCATCTTTACTTCCCATTAAGTAGACATAGCAAAATCTCGTACAATCATCGATAAAAGTAATGAAGTGCTTTTTACCACCTCTTGGTTGTACATATTTAAGATCACATACATCAGTGTGTATTAAATCTAATGGTTCCGAACTTATCTCAATTGATCGGAAAGATGACTTAGATAACTTGGCTTTTACACAAGTCTCACACTTGTAGTTTTTGTCAACATTAAATTTTGGTAATAGTATAGTGAAATTAATTTTTGTATGCTTTTAATATTCACATGGCCTAGTCTATCGTGTCATAAATTAAAAGACTCAGCCACCTAAGCAACTTGTTTGAATTCCTTAGCATCTTGGGCAACATTGTTTCCAACTGAGCTAGTAGAAGCCTAAGTTACATTCACGCCTGTAGGCTCAGTTCCTGTGAGTACAGTCATTACACTAACTTTAAAAAGAGTATCAGCTAAGTACCCATTTCCTATATACATTGCATTCTTTGTCAGAATAAATTTGTTTGCCTAAAACACAAGCCTGAATCCTTTGTTGTTCAGCACAATTCCAGAAATGAGATTCCTTCGAATTTCAGGTACATAGAGCACTTCAGTAAGAGTCAGCTCCTTCCCAGAAGTCATCTTTAGGACAATATTGCCCTTACCTTCAACTTTGGAGAATGAAGAGTTCCCCATGTAGCATACTTCATCATTTACAGTTTGATAAGTCTTGAACATCCACTTATTGATACCGATATGGCGAGTAGCCCCCCGTGTCCACAAACCATTCCTTTGGGTTTCCCACGATCATGTTAACCTTTGAAATGACAGCAACCAGGTCCATGTCTTCCATTCCAGAGTTCAGTTTAATAGCCAAATATACATATACCTGACCATCCTTTTGATACCTGTTCTTGTTCCCGTTCCCATTGAACTTCTTGTTCTTGTTGTAGTTATTATTTTGCCCGTCCACACGACTGTGACAATCATTTTCTTTGTGATTTTGCATACCACATACAAAGCAGCTTCCCGTGAACTACTTGTTGGAGTTCGACCCCTTCAAGTCAGTCGGGCACTTCCTTTTTCCACCAGCTTCGACAACATTTGCCTTTGCGATAGAAGTGTAAGGCATTTTTGATACCTTCCTCACATCATGTTCAATTCTCAACTTCAAAATCAGATATTCAAGTGTCATTTCCTTCTTCTTATGTTCAAGGTAATGCTTAAAGTCATCCCAAGAAGGGGTAATTTCTCAATCACCAACGCTACCTGAAGCGAGTCGTTGATCCCCATGCCCTCAGCGGCAAGGTCACGATAAATCTTCTTTAGCTCTTCACTCTGCTCAAGAACAGATTTTCCATCAACCATTTTAAAGTCGTGGAAACGAGCAACAATGAATTTCTTAGCACCTGCATCATCTACAATATACTTTTTAATTAGTGATTCCCATAACTCTTTTGCATAATTCTTTTGATAGTAGATTTGGTACAAAGAATCATCTAAACTCATAAGTATAGTATGACGACACATATATGCCTTACTAATCCAAGCATTATATGATGCTACAGATTAAGGATCAGTTTTTATCCTTCTCGGGAGTGTCCTCAGTGACATAAGGAAGTAAATTCAAGGTATTAAGATAAAACATCATCTTCTCCTTCCACCCTTAAACTTTTTAGGTTGGGCAAACTGTCCAAACTGTATTGGACGGGAAGCCATTGGTGGCATAAATGCAGGCACCCCTGTCATAACAGCCTCAATACCGCTTGTCAAAACAACCGTAGGATTCACTCTATTTGCTTGAGTTTCAGTTGAAGGAACAGTTCCAGAACCAGCAACGTTTGAATCATTTGCAGCCATTTTCTCTCTATATATATTACATAAGCAAACAGTTAGTAATGATACTGTTACAGAACAGCAATATATAACAAGTAAACAAAACCAGAAGGGAAATAAACAGAATAAATGATTAACTTTCTGTTTTAATTATGTAAAGGAGAAACAGAATAAATTGAGTTTAAGATTGTTGTTCCTCTGTTACTAAAATAAACTTAAAACAGAAGCAGAATATAAAACCATAAAACAATTAGGATTTAATCCTGGACGAGGCAGTAGTAAACCACTTGCCTTTAAACTCAATTTGCTCGCCTAATTGCTTCAGGCCTACAAAAGCAACGAGTTCCCAAGGTACAACGTCTAATCACACTGCTTACCAGAAGCTTAGAGAAGTAGAACTTCGAACCTTTTCTGTGCAGAACTCTCTGTTACTAGTATGAAGTGCAGAAATGAAGAAGGGAGAATAATTTCCGTAGCAAATAATTTTGTGGGGGGAGACTGCCTTTTATAGCAGTCGAAAACTGAAAGTTAGCCCTCACTCCCTCATCCAATAGTGAAGAACGTGGGTAGGGGTGTCAACGGGATTGGGCCGGCCCGAACCCGGCTCACATAACTCGAAAAAATGTGAGTGCGAGCCGAGCGTGAGCTCAATATTCAAGTTCGAATTTTATGTGAGTTGAGCGTGAGTTTGACCCTGCTCAGCTCCGAAAAAAGCTCAAACCCGAATAAGAATATATATATTTAAATAATAATAATTAAAAAGAAGAAGACCTACAAAATTTTTTTCTTTTGTTTTAGTCTATATAAAGATTTTTATCTACGTTGTAGGTAGAATCTTTAACTTTTGACCTTGCTATGTATTTATTTTTTGTTATATTTTTATTAGTTTATTTTGCTTCAAGAATTTAGTATCATTGTATTATTATGTATATTTGTATTCTTGTCAGAATTTAGTTTCAATACTCATTGTATTATACTATTCTTGCTACAGGATTTTTGTTTTTTTTGCTAATATAAAATTAGTTCGTGAGGCTCGTGAGCTTAGTTCGAGCTCACATTAAAATGTGAGCTGAGCGTGAGTTCAATGTTTGTGAGCTTTTCCGGGCTGAGCGTGAGCTGAGCTTTCCAATTTTTACGTGAGCTAAGCCAAGCTCGGCTCGATTGACACCCCTAAATGTGGGTAACTTCCACTTCTCGTAGTGGGGGTAATGTACAGTTCTCAAAACTGCTGGAGAATCGTAGAAGGACCATTTTGCAATTACACAAAAGTTATGTGACTCATTTGCAGTTATTCAATAGTTAAGGACTATTACTGTAATTTTGTCCAAAAAGATATTACTGTCTCCCCGGCAGGGACAGGCACCGTGGCGAGTCGAGACAGACGGACGGCGCGTGAGGGGTACCCCATTACCCACTTGTTTAAGATCACTGGTCTAGCTAGTGCTTATAAACTAGTTTTAATCGATTCTCACAACCAATGTGGGATAACATCACACCTCCATTAATAACCTCTCCACTTTAACCAAATTTATCATTCACACCGAGAATTAGTTTACTCACATGTTATATATCATCGCGAAGCTTGCGCAACCCACTACGCAATGAATCCAAAACACTTTAAAACTAAGCGGTGGAGCAGACAATTAAATTTGATCAAATAAATCCACTTATAAATTAATTCTCCAACAGGTCGATCTACTTGTTTTCTTAGGTTCAATAATTTTGCTCTGGTTTTCTTTTTTAAAAAGAAGAAAGAATATTGTGCGGTAGTTTAATAATAACGAGACATATAATAATTTTTCTCTGGTTTTATTTTTTAAAAAGAAGAAAGAATATTGTGCGGTAGATTGATAATAACGAGACATAATTAAGACACTGAGTTACATCACATCGGATTTTCCGTGACACTCCTTATAACATTCTTAATCTTAATTTTGTTCACACTTAGGATTTATCAATTTTAATTTTAATTATGAATGAAAGTTTCCATAATTAAAGTTCACAAGGAGTATCACAGTAATCCGAACACAAGAGTACAGGAGATCTGGCAATTTTTATACAAGGGTACAAGTTGTCCAGTATCATACTGTGCCTAGCAAAATCATACTATTTGCTAGGTGTCCCAATTCAAAAAATCCAATTAAAAAATTACATAGATTAAGAAATTATGAAATTTTATATAATCATAAATGTAAAAGACTCAAATAGCCTTACATACACGTCTCCTATGTCTAACTTAAGCCACTTGAAAATACCAAAATTAAATAAGGTAAAATAATGGAAGTGAAGTAAAAATAACATTGGAATTTAACAACATCAGTTATGGTGGAGTAGATGCGGCTCCTCCTCCCTTAAGAATGACTAGGGTTCGAATCGCGACCATGACATTTGCATAAAGTTATTGATGTTGGGAGGGCCTCTGCAGTATCCGGTTTAGATTAATCAGGCCTTTCGGATTTGGATACTGGATGATCAAGACAAAAAAAAATCATTGGAATTGGAATGGGACAACTAATTTGGAACAATAAAAAAGTGATTTGGGAACAATTAATTTAACACAGATGAGTACTACTACTATGTTTAGCAATTTTGTAGTAATTATTTTTTTTTAAATGAAATAAAAATTAAATGCACGGACGATGTTGTGGGGATATTGAATCGACTTCATGGTTGGTATGGTTGGTATTGTGAATAAATGCAGCTACAACTGCCCTTGTCGAGTTATACATCAAGCAGCAAAACCACGTGTGGTACTACTAATTATATCCAGCTTGCTTAGGCATCTTTCCAGGGCTACCATTCAAAGCAACATGTGAGAAAGATCTTTAAGGGCTCCCTATCCTTGACTACAAATCTTCCTTATTAGTACTATTTACTTATAGAGAACAACAATGCTTCTCATTTCCTTATAGTATTTAAAGGTTTGGTTTAATGTCAAAGATAAACCTAGCTTTTACAAAGGAATGAGGAATTTACGAGCCATAATTGTGAGCTCATATCCATGTATGGGATATGTTTGAAAGGTTTTACTGGTATAAAAATATTGACCTAAATATTCACTATCATCCTGGAATATCCATTTTGGCATATCGAGTTCGGTTGTCAAGTAAGTGATCGTAGGTGCTGCAAGTTTGGTTGTCAAATTGGTGGCCATAGTTGCAAGCCCGACTCTGTACAGAACCGGGCTTCTCATTTCATGGGGCCCAAAATTTTTTTTTTAAAAAAATATATCACTTAACATATTAAAAAAAATTAACTATATCTCCACTCAATACTATGGTTGTTCGCACCCTTAAAACTTCAATATATAATTATGTTTTGACATATTTTATAATTTATACTTTTTAAAAAAAAAATTGAGGTGCCTAACTTTAGTAATTAGTACATGGTCTCAGTATTTTTTGAGACGGGCCTGCATGGTCGTTAGTATTGCCAGGCTTATATGTGACGCTCTCAGGTCCGCGACTACGGAACATGACAATAATAATCTAGTAAAACCTTGTCATTTCCAAAGGGAAAGAAAAAAAAACAAAGTCATTGGTCTCTCTTTAGTGAAACACGACGTCCTTCTCTTTTCTCTGTACAAATGTGAAACCTGTGTTGGAGAAATTGGATTTTCTCAATGAATTAAAGTGTCGTGAGGACATGTTTGAGCTAATATAAATATAGTTTACACCGCTCGATTTTGAATGTTATTGAGTTTATCACGAAGTGGGTTGCGCAAGCTTCGCGATGATATATAACATGCCAGAAGGGTATCGAGAAAAATTCTCTTTTCTTCTTCTGCATTCTACATACATTTCTGCTAAACAAAATAATGCAGCCCTTAATTCTGTAACAGCAAAGGGTTTATTGCTGAGTTATACCTCAGCAGTAACAAGGCTTTGAGATAGCCTATATAAGACAGCCTTTGCACTGCCAGAAGGGTATCGAGAAAAAAATCTTTTTTCTTCTTCTGCATTCTACATACATTTCTGCTAAACAAATCATATTGTTCAAGAGTTCTACTGTTGGTTCGAAAGTTCTGTTTTTCTTTTGCTTCAGACAAACAGAAAGTGGTTGGACGTTGTACCTTGGAGTTCTGTGTTCAAGAGAGACAGAAGTTGATAAAAGGCTGGACATATAGAACTTAAGGGGAAGTGGTACACTACTGTCTCGTCCAGGATTCAATCCTAATTTCGGTTAAGGTTTCAGTATTGTTTTTACTGTTTTTATTAATTTTCCAGTGCAGTTTTTCCTGTCCAGAAATTAATTTTCCAGTTTAATTTTTCCTGTTCAGAAATTTATTTTCCAGTGCAGTTTTTTCTACCCAGAAATTAATTTTCCATTTATTTTCCAGTGCAGTTTTTTTTTTCTGTACAGAAATTAATTTTTTCAGCGAACCAGATAAGTTATAAAATAAAATCCAACAACCTGCATGCTCTGAAGTTTGCAGTCATGCTTCACATGCAAGTGTGAACCTGAATAACATCTTTGGCCAATAACCTTCCCCCCCCCCCCCCCTCGATTTTCATAAAAGCAAACGTCTGTGCAAGACAAGGACAGAACTAGGGGTAGGGAGGTACTCGTCCCTTAAAACTCTTATTTATTTTTCTATTAAATTTAAAACTTTCAAAAAGTTTAGTAATAAAATTTACCTCTTAATTTACAAAACTTCATCTTTATGTGGTGACTCGTGAATGAATCACAAGCAGCCCCATGTTTAATTTAAGAATTTCGTGTAACGGAAAATCGTTAAATTCACCCCGAGCTCTATCGTTAGCGAGGATTTTAATCTATTAGGTCGGATTTGTCCGAGCAACATAAAATTTCTATCTCCGTCTACAGTATAGTGCAACGAGAAATGAGAGCCGCCGCATGCTATGAAAATTTTGCACTGATTTTCACGTGTCACTTTGGCACTGGGCGATCCTTCTGGAACTGACCCACAACCATTTCACATGAATTGATGTGGAGCCTACATGCAAAGTAGGTCCCACCCAACCAGGGGAGGATCTAGAATTGAAATTTAGGGTGGTCCCTAACAATTTAGGGGGGAACCTACAATTTTCGTTGCATATTAGACAATTTAGGATTGAAATTTAGGGTGGTTCCTCAACAATTTAGAGTGAAAATTAAACTTGTTTCTTTGATCTTGGGGTGGTCCTGGGCATACAAGGAACACCCCTTGGATCCGCCACTGCACCCAACTCCTCATGTGAAATGGTTGTGGGACCAATCCCACAAGTATCGCCCTATATTAAAATTTTTTCCGGAAACACATCTTAGCAACTTTTTGACTAATAAATATCAATTTGACAGGTTACTAGGGGTAGAACCCACAAGAACGGTTCTACCTTTCAAAATTTTCAAATTGACACTTTAACTTCCGTAATGGGATTACAATCTTACTTTGTGCTGGAAATCGGCTTTCTTCATCACATGGTTTGCCGGATTGTGCTGTCCAAATTTCGACGTTGATTAGTGTCATTTTGCTCCGACCAAACTTGGGAGTAATTTATTATACTAACAGACTCGTGGTGCTATACTAATAAATTGAAAGGGATTCTTATACAGCATTTCACGAGGATTTATTGTTATCCTACCAGCTGTTTTCTTTACACACAAAGATTATGATGAAATGGCTGTCTAATTTTTATTTTTTCTATACAATTTGATTTTCATTTATTGAGCTTCTAAAATCTATTCAATACCTGAGCCAAACAAAAACCCTAGTGTTCTTTTTTTTTTTTTTTTCTGTTTTATTTTCTCTACAACTTTTAAAGCAGATCTATACACAACAACAATAACATAATCTATTAAGGCCTCAAATATTAGAATTTGAGTAGCGGAGAATAGATATGAGACAAATCTAACATTTGACGATCAATTTACAAAGTGATTCCTCCTATAATACCACTGAAACAAATGAATTGGAGACTAACCTAACATTTAGCAATGAAGGTATAAAGTGACTGCTAATAGATGATCACTAAAACAGTATGCCTCATATACCATCTACTACGGAATCATTCCCTCAAATTAAAATTAAAATGCATCATAGAAGACATACCTAAGAGCCATTTTGATTTATGTGTAAATTGCCATACTTTTCTCATTTAACATTCAGAGCTAAGATTTTTAAAAATACTATTATTTATCGAAATTTTATGTGTATTTTGGAAAATTTTATCAATTTTGCCCCTCAAGAATTTTTTTTTTGCCTTTTTTATCGCCCCCAAGAATTTTGAAATTTTTTTACCAGTTTTGCCACCCCAACACTAAATTCCTGACTTCATCCCTGCATTTATGTACACCAATTTTAAAGCATCTATGAAGATTAAAATTACTATCAATCTCTCCAAAAATAAATATCTATTATTACCATTATTTAATCTTCTGCTCATATGATGCTAGTATTGTTTTGAATAATTTGGAGAAAATAATGGAAAAGAAAGCGTAATTTAGACATCTTAATAAAAGAATTATTTTGTTCGACGTAGGTCTTATGAATGACCATAAAAAAAGGAAAATTCGATACTGGGACTGAGCTACCTGGTAGAGGCCCTCGGTCCCACTGTCTGTAAAAGAGCACGCCGCCCTCCCTCCTCCAAAAATTTTCTCCCAGTCACAGTTAAAATACAAAAAAGATTGTTCTGATATGGACACAGTTAAAAGTCAAAAATTGTCTCTCTCCTCAGTTTATAGTGATGTGACAAATTTGTAGAATTTTTTGACTTTTAACTGTGTCCATATCAGAACAATCTTTTTTGTATTTTAACTGTGATTGAGAGAAATTTTGGAGGAGGGGCGACGTGCCCTTTTTATAGCCCAAGTGCGACTGAAGCCCAGTTCATATCAGAATTATCCATAAAAAAATCATTAGATCGTTCTAAAAAGGCGTGTGATCACCCATATATAAGAATATTTTTATGCAGTTTCCAAGAGAAAATCTCTCCAACCCTAAATTTTCTCCTCGTTTTGTGTCAGTTTTTGTTTTCAAACCTCAAAGCTTTTGCATTCAAGAAAATGTCAAATAACCGTATGTGTCAGTCGGTAAATAATCGTTTATACTGATCTGTGTATTCATAATGTACCAAAACAATCACAATTCAACATATCTATATATAATTTTAAAAAAATGATCACATAACAACTTCTTATTGGTTGTACACAAAAATTGGTACACAGACGATTTTCACCCATATCCATCTGTGTACTCATTCCTGTGTCCAACTAATCACAATTCACCATGTGTATATATAATTAAAAAAAATAAACACATGGTAAATTCTTATTTATTTGGTACATAAATGGATAAAGCAGACGAGTACGGACAATTTTCACCCAAAGAAAAATAAGATACACGTCGCAGTTGGCTTTTTGATCTTCCCTTCGATCCGTTTCACTATTTCACTTGGGAGTTTCCTTCCCACCACTCAGAATTTTACATATGAATATTTCTTCCAATTTTATATACATGTGTCAAATTATGAGTGATTGAGGACAGACATAGAAACATGTACGGGCACTGACGGAAACACAATGGGACCTGGTGGGACAAGTGGCCCACCAGTTTTATCAAAAAATAATTTTTTTTAGTTATAGCTTTGCTATTTATAAAAAAAATGTTATTTATTACTCACTTTATTTGGATTTGAATGTATAATTTTTATTTTTTAATGTCCAAAATTAAATGTCTCATTTTCTAAAATAGAAATAATTTTGATTTGAACTTCCACTAGTATAAACTAATATAATTAAAATTCACAAGTATATTGGTTATTAAACGTAAATTCACTAGTACAATTCTTATTCATGTATATATGAATAAATTCGTAATTAAACGTAAATTTGCGTTTTGTTCGGAACAAACTAGTGAAATGGGTGTTAGGGATAAAAGGGTTGAGATTGGAGATGAAAATGATATTGAAATTGATACCAAAATGGATGTTGAAGAGGATTTACTTGAAACTAATGTGGGAAATGTTAGAGATGAGATACTTGAATTTGATATTAAACAATTGCCTCCAAATCCTGGATTGAAAATCCAGGAAATTTGATATTGAACAATTGCCTCCGGATCCTGGATTGTTCAAATTTTACCTAGAAATGGGGATGTTTTTACCCATGCTAATAATTAGCTATACTCATAAAGAACTTTGGTATCAACCCAAAACGAATTTAGAAACGGGGTTGAAAATGTTCGTCCATTAGTATCTTCATTATTATTCTCAAGGGACTTTGAAAAAGAGCTATTGGTCATGATTTCCATGGATTCTTGATTCTTATATATCATTTAATTTAGGGTAGTAGTTTATTAGTCATTTTCCTTCATTTTTCTCTTTGAGTTTGATAAAAGTATTCTGGCACATTTTGTCTTACTTTTTAATAATAAAATTTCATTTTTCGTCCACGTAAAGATTCGTGACATGTATAGACAGTGGCGGAGACATTTTTAAAAACGACGAATTTTCTATAGGAAAAAATTATTTTTGTGATATTTTCTTATAAATATGGTATTTCGCCCCCAAAAAAAATTAAGTAAGAAATTTGCCCCTCCAATGATAAATTTTTGGCTATGCCACTGTGTACGGGGACAGACGATTTTTTTGTCCAAAAGAATAATCTCTCAAAGCCTTAATTTTCTCCTGGTTTTGTGTCAGTTTTTGTTTTCAAACCTCAAAGCTTTTGCATTCAAGAAAATAAGATACACGTCGCAGTTGGCTTCTTGATCTTCCCTTTGATCATGATTCACTATTTCACGTGGGAGTTTCTTTGCATGTCAGCACAAGTCCTCTATTTTGTGTGGTCGTGAACATAAAAACTGGTGCTGACATAGATACAATCTTACTATTGTTCTACGTAGGTCTTATGAATGACCATAAAAAATTGGGTTGGTCTGTTTGACTGACCCCTTCACAAGAGAAAGAACATTATTGCCTTATTTAATTCTCCAAAGATCAAGATGATTCCATTTTTGGTCCCATTCCAAAGCTACATTTGATTATTTTATTCCATGTTTGCGTATTTTTTTTGGAGTCCAAGTCCAACTGCACCTGGTCTTGCATATAGTATCTGGTCATGTCCTATGTACAAGTAATTACATACATTACAAGAAGTTATTTCTTCATACATTATTAATTTAATTGGATTATAGTCCTTTAGAATAACTACCTTAACGATTTTCTTACCTCCTTATATGTAACTGTTTATGTATAACATATACAAGTGACTGAAATAACTAATGAACTTGTAACTAATGATCGGTGATGGAGTATATGATCATTTGTCTCACTCTGTCTTGTTCTTAAAAAATTATCACTTGTCCTACATCTATTTTAAGATTTCACATTTTTCTATATATGTCATATACTTTAAAATGGAAAGAAAGACAACTGAATATAACTGAGGATAAACCTAGAAACTGATGCAAATTGAACATTTGAAGAAGTCAAAATGCTCTTTAACCCGCCATTTTTATTATACATTAGTTGTGCTCCATTTGCTCAATAAACAGCGGGAGGAACAGAAAATCCAAAGTAGGTGAAGAATTATAAGCACATCCGATACAAAATAATAGGTGTACTCTTCCCCCTTGATTTTTTTTTTTTAAATAATTTTTTTCTTCTAAAAACAGTCATGAAGCTTGCGCCAATAAAGGAACGAAGAATGTCTTGAAATATGAAGTCTCACATCGAGTGCTTATAGAATATCAAAATCACTTATAAGCTCATGGATTAACACCACTGCCAATTAGTTTTGAGAGGATATGAAGGATCATTAGCTAATTTTCACATTGTATCAGAGCAGACCCTTAGGCGGGATGTGTGAACTCATAATGTGTAAGTGGACTCTAATTGTCCCCGTACGACTCAAATGGAACGATGTGTCTCGAACTGTCACCGTGTGACTCAAGAAGGGCTGTACACCTTGAATTGACTCCCACCTCGATCTGAGGGGAGTGTTGAAATATGAAGTCCCACATCGAGTGCTTAAGGAATATCCAAATCACTTATAAACTCATAGGTTAACACATTTCATTGCTAATTAATTTTGAGAGTATATGGAGACTCATGAATTAATTTTCACATAATGGGATATGACCGGTGACAGAAGATATGATAATAAACTATTGTGTTGTAAATAAATTACAGTTAAGATATTGATAATAAATTATTCTGTTTTAAAGAATAAAAAATTCATACTCCAAATTAAGTAAGAGATGCTATACCATGAAAATCCGGCAAAAAATCATATGTACTCAGTGTATGTCCTAATTTTTGTACCCAAGTAATTATAATTTGACATGTGTATATAATTAAAAAAAAATCATATAGTAAATTCTGATTGATTGGGATATGAATAGGGACATACACGTGATAGGCGATTACACCCTGAAAATCCGGTATCATGTCAAAACTTTGTCTCTAAGATCAGACATGCATGCAAAACATAAGTCCAAAAGCATCGAGAGATCACATGAAAATATGACGTACTTTTTAATGAGTTGTCCAGCCTAATCATCATACTACTACGTACATCATTATCCGATCCTTCGACCTCCGAAAACTCGAAGAGCCAAAAACAGTTTCTATGGTTGTAAGGACAGCCTGAATCTATGGAACGAAGCATTTACCTTTCACCTAGACATGTTGTCCGGAAATGATACGTGTCCTCCATATTTCTTGCCACATTCTCGTATAGTTTACAGATGTTAGGGTTTCATAGCCACAGTGAGACTTAGGCATATGTTTTTTCAGTAATTTAGTTCAACAGAAGCAGAGAGCTTGCTGCCAGTTGCAATGGCTTCTCTCTAGAGAATGGGTTGGCAATGCGTCTCAATCATTTTGGGGTTTCTTTACTAAATTTTAAAAATAAGATTCTATATAATCGAAAAATATGCTTTCATATAAAAATAAAAAAAAAATAATTATTACAATCATATCATAATAACAGTTCAAAACGTTTTTTTTTTTTTGAAGGAAAAAATAATATTATTAATCGATATTAAGAACTGTTCAAAACGTACTCAAATGTTTTAAATAAAATATTAAAAATATAAATACTATTAAAATAACGAAAATAATGAAGCACATGTAGTTGTAAAAAAACGATTTTGATTTGGATTTTTCTTTAATGGAAATGTGTAGGTTTTTGCAATCCACACTCTTTTCAAAAAAAAATAACAACAGGCAAACAAGTGAGTTAACACTTTGTAAAAAAAAAAGGTTAACACTAATTACTGAAAAAGTCGAAGTAGTTGAAAGAAATCTAATTGAATTACAATACAACTCAAATGATTGTGCCCAAAATATCTCATTCTTTTTCCTCCATCACTTTTACTTTGCAACTTCGACCGGTGTATTCTTATACTGAACAAATTTTATCATTCTTCAAGAAAATACACACATTTATATATAACTAACAAAAATTTGGAGGCCCCCGATTTTTGGAGGCCCTTTTCGGTCGAGCACCATGGACACCCCATAGACGGGCATGTGGGTTGTTAGTTATCGATAAGAATTGTTTGTCCCCATTCTTTGTTCAGTTCCCTGTCTATCAATACAAAATTATCATATATTAATTTTTTAAATAAAAAAAATTATAACTTAAAAGAAATAGTGTAACCTTAAAGGGAAAAATTAACACATGATGATTTCTTATTAATGGGTTAGACAATGTGACACAAAATAGGGCAGCCGATTATTTACCGGTAGCGGTAAGAATCGTCTGCCACATTCTGTGGATTGTTCATTATCTCATCAATATGAAATTGTCATATATTAAATTTTTAATTAAAGAAAGTTATAATCTGAAAAAATTAGTAAAATTCTAAAGGAAAAATTAGGTATAGTTCTGATATGGATCAGTTCTGTTGGACCATGCGGTACAGAACTGGCCACATCACTACCTAATGAGGAGAGAGACAATTATGTGATGAAATGTCTTATTCTGGAACACAAGGTACATGTAAATCTGATCCATATCAATACATAATTTTTTTTTATTAATAAGATAGAGAAACAGACACAAAATGAGAACAACTATTATTTGCCGGTAGTTATTGACTTCTACCAAGGAATGTGGTCATGCACACATTTTACTGCCACATTTTCGGACTCTGGTCTTATATATCATTTCCTGTCTAATTCTTTGTTTTACTTTATTAAACTGGGAAGTATTTACCTGTTTTGTTTTACAAAAAATATAATGCATGTAAAAAAGAGAAACCATTAGAGAAAAGTTATGTGTGACAGTTTTTAAGATTGTGACAGTTTATATATATTTTAGACTGTCCAAGTCCTTTGTTCTTCCCAGTGTACCAAATTGTCTTCTTATTATTATCAAATTGTTGCATGCAAACCCACAAATTCAATTTTTGACCAAGTTCAGAATTATGATTGCCTCTATAGAGAGAGAGTAACTCTCTTTGTACTCATTGTGATAGTGCTTTTGAAGATTTGGAACATGTTTTTTTGCAATGTCCCTTAGTGAAACTCATCTGGTGGAGATCAAAGTGGAATATTAATATTCAGGCCTTCCAGTCTTGGAATATGGTTCGGTGGATTGAAGTTTTACTTCATCCTGATAAGATTTTCCCCCTTGATCACTTTGAGACTCTTGAATTTATACACTTTGCTGTGGTAGCTATGGAGCAGTGTTGGAAAGAAAGAAATATTATTGCTTTTGGGGGAAAAAGAAGAACTGGGAAGATATTAGTAATGATATAAATTCTCTTGCTAAGTCCTATTTGAATGCTGCAATTAGAAGAGATATGAAGATCCTTGTGCAGAAAGCACCTTTGAACTGGAATAGACCACCTCCAAAATGGGTCAAAATTAATTTTGATGCAACCTGTGTTGAGGGTGTGTATACTGCTGCTATTGTGCTTAGGAATGAACAAGGAAATATTGCTTTTGCCGGGACTCATTCTGGTCTAGTCCCAGATGCATTTGCTGCAGAAGCCAAGGCTGCTCTGCTAGCCATTAATCTGGCACTTCATTGCAAATTGAACAATATTGTGTTTGAAGGTGATGCGGCTAATGTTATATTCTCCATCGAAGGTCACAAATATGCAGAAGAATGGCAGGGGACAACCGGACAACCATTACTGATGAATGTAAGATTAAGCTTAATAGTCTTAGGAACTGGAAAAATTTTCCTATATCTAGATTGTGTAATTTTGCTGCACACAATTTAGCACATTGGGCTAATATTAGACATAGAAATGGTAGGATTCCTCTGCATTCCCTTCCCCCCAATGTCTTTTGTGACTCTGAAACAGCAGGAGTGTCTGCTGATATTTCTGATGGTTGTAATTTGTTATTTATGAATGAAGAGGCTTAATTTCATCAAAAAAAAAAAAAAATAAAGGATAGAGGCAATCATAATTCTGAACTTAGGGCAAGTTCTGTGGACACAAATATTTTTATTTTAATAATATAAATATTGTAAGTACTACGACATTAACAATAAAAGATGAAAATATGTTTGTCTCATGAGCTAACCGATTAATAATAACTAAATTGGTGAGATTCGAATCTCTTGAATGAGTGGGGGGGCCTTCTAATTAAGCCCAAAGACTACATAGGGATGTATGTGTGTCATCGATATGGGTGGAGATTTTGAAATATAAAGTCTTACATATATTACTTAATGAAGATTCATGTAATTTATTAGTTTATGGGTTAACATCTCCCATTTTCAATTGATTTTTAAAATATGTGGATGTTCATTAACTAATTTCACATGGTATCAGTGTGACCTTTTAGGCGAAAAATGTGTGTGCTCATAATATCTAAATAGAATCTAATTGTTCCGTACAACCAAAGTAGTAGGGCTACTTCAGTGTCAACTGCAGATCGAGTAAATTAATGGCAATAGTGGTATACTTGAACATTACCTGAAATGTTACATGGATAGATTTAAAAGAAAAAAAAAAGATTAAAAAACTAAGTCAGTAGCATAAAAAGAATTAAAAAAGACCTCTGGTGTATTTTTGCTCAAAAAAGAATTCGTAAATTTACTTAGCAATTAAAATTATAGACATCAATTGAAAGAAACATGAAATTCGAATCAAATGAATCGAGTTGATTTGTTTTCAAGTGGCGACATAAATTTAGGCATGTCAATCATTCAATATTTGTTATGTTTACATTTTTTCTAATTATATACACATGTTTAATTATAAGTGATTGAGTATATAAATAGATAAATATACGGGTATAGATGATTATTTGTCTATCAACACAACAACGTCATTGACTTGGACAAGTCATAGATCCCTAGCATTGCCAAGTCATCTACAGTTATCTTATTCTATTTGGATTGCCACGTCATCATACAATGCAAGGGTTCTTTGTTTCTTTATTTATTTTTCTTGAAAAAACTATGTAGAAGAAATTATTTCGAATCATTTTTTTAATAATGCGTTTCACATTAATTGGGTTAAACGCATAGATTAACCTCTCAGATTAGTGTAATCGGAAAGAGGATTAACGCATAGATTTTGAATTTGATTTCCTTCACTTAATTTCACTTTCTTTCTTAAATTTTTGTTACAAGAATGACATGTAATGGGGCGGTGGGGAGCAGCAGGATTGGGTTGGGGTGGGGTTGGGGAGGGGAATTTTAGGGGTGAAAATCCTGCTGTACAGTCAGTGTATGTCACGTCTCCCTAACTAATCAGAATTTACTTATATAAATATTTGTTTCAATTATATATACACATGGTAAATTGTGATTGGTTGGGGACACGGGGACATACACGAACGGGGACAGAGGATTTTTTGCCAAATTTTAGAAGATGGGAGAGGTGGTGAGAATATTAGAATTTTAGCAATTTTTGGAGAAATTATCGAGATTTTTTTTTCTTTTAATAATTTCATCGAGAAAGAAAGTGTGCAATAAAGTGAATTCTCATATCAAACTGAAATTTACATTGTCCTCCTAAAAACCATAGCAAATGATTGTGAGAAATTGTGGTAAAAATCATATTTTTCAATTGTTATGGACTAACGTGGTTAGACCGCTTAACTTTCAAAAATATGAATTAAACTACGACTCATTTAAAAAAAAAAAAAAGAATTAAATTACAAACTCATATTAATTACTACTCCCTTCATTCTCATTTAATTGTCGTTTATGAGATCTATATGTATCCAAATTAATTGTCATTTACATGTCTTTTATTAGTTGTCAACAATTTATTCCAATTATACCCTCGACATTTTCTTTTATTTGCCGTCTCTGCCATTCCTATTTTTTCCTTTCTTTTCTTATGCTATAGAAGTGAGAGACGGGGTAATATTGAAACTTTTGGTGAAATTGACAAGTTCTTTAATTTTTGTAAATTGTCTAAAGAGTCTTATATTTAGGAATGGAGGGAGTATTATTCTTCATTGGTCAAACCACAATCTTCCCTATGCTTCCCTCACCACCAAAATTTGTGCTTCTCCACTTTTGGACAATTATTGCATAAAATATACTAGGTTTAACTAGGCCATATTACATTACTTTTAATGATTTACATTTCTTATCTTTGAGTGCATAATTGACTTTGTTAATATAAGACAATAATATTTCCACTCGAGTAGTGAGATTTTAAGTTTTAAAGTCTGATAATCAAAGAGGCCAATAGCCCAGTGGGGTATTGGCAGCCCGTGATCGAGAGGTCCCGGGTTCGTTACCCTCCGCCAGCGTTGCGATAAGCTTTATTCTACCTTATCTAAGGTGTTCTATCTTCCCATTGTGGGGCTGTAATCTCTCCGATATGGGGCAATCGCCCATCGTGGCATAAAAAATAAAATAAAAAATAAAAAAAAAGTCTGATAATTCTTTTTAATGAGGATCAAAGTGTTCGTGGGTAAGATCAAAATTTATATTTTATATTTGACCAACATAAAAAAGGAGGGGTGCTTTTCAATTACTTTTGGTTAATTTAATTCCACAGTGGGGACTGCATTAAAAAAGACAAACCGATTCTAGCCTAGGGTTTGTTATCCAAAGTTTTTGTTTTGGTTATCTTAAACCCTTCAAAACCAAAAGAGAAGTTATTCCAATATCCAATAGAAGTGGAGAAAGTGAGTGTGGCCACTCCCCAATCTAAAAAGGTGAAAATCATCTGTCACCGTGTATATTACTATTTTTATATTTATTTAATCAAAAAAATTTATGTGAATATCTTTTTCAATTATATACGCATAACGAATTGTGACTGGCTTGTTTACAAGAATGAGAATATAAACGAGAACAGATGATTTGTTGCCATCTAAAAATCCCTTGTTTCTACAAGCAGATTATGATGTTAGAACATCAAACAATTAAATCAAATATATTAAATTAATTAGCTTTTAGCGGCGTATAACTTTAACATTTATACCGTTTTACATAGGACCGTGATAAAAGTTGTGACAGTATTATGTTTTTAAAAAGAATATAAAATTTCATATTTAAAACTTGCATATTTCTTTAAATCCTATTCCATTCTAATAAAATATTTAAATGTTTTGCTTTTCAAATTGAACGGTATCTAATATTTAAATGTTTTGTTTTAGGACTAGCAGAATTTAATAGAGAATGACAATGACAAACCTGCAAATCTTTGTTGCATAATTACTAACTAATTTGTACAATTCCACAGACATGCATTAGAATATCATAAACACAATTTTATGGACTGTGACGAATTGCATGATGTATCATATCAATTATAACCATACTATATAAAAAGAAGCCATTAAATTAAAGTAACTCAAACATCAAAGCCCACATCAAAGATAGTGAAAGTAATCAAAATTTTACTATATTATTTGTGCATTATCCATTAGAGAAAAAAAAAAGATCAGTGCCTCTCACTTTCTCTCTCACACACCGACACACACTGAATATATAAATATATACATTTAGAATGAGAAATAGAGCCCAATATGTGGAGACTCCATATATTATAGTACAATTTTTAATACAGTAATGAATTTTTTTCCACATGTAGTAATATATATGGATTAAAAAAATTAGGTTTGGAATAATCACATTACTCTACATATGATATTTTATTAGTTTACTAGATAATTTATTAAAAACAAAATGTATTAGAATATCCATAATCCTATATATGTATTAGTTATATAAAAGCGAGATCTTAAATTTTGTGATGGAACAAGTATTTTTTCTCTCTTACCGTTAGATGAATTAATCCGACAATAATAAAATTTCTTTTTAATAGAATAGACATTTATTTTTCACTTAGACTACTGTTAATAACTACTGTGAATAAATAAAATAAAATTAAAAAAAAAAACTACTACGAATAAACAATTATATTTATTTTCTTTTTTAATTGTTAAATAAAAAATTCATATTTATACATAATAACATCTATTTAGGACCAGATATGGACTTTGGAAACAGGGACATGCGAAAGCCGCCATCTATCAAGTTCCTGGATTTAGGCAGCGAGTAAAGGTTGAAAGAACACCTGGCCCGAGTTAATGATATCTATTGTCGGACACATACACGACCAATGTTTCCTTTTGATTCTTTTGTCTTTCTCTTTGGATTATATTCCTACCTAGTCTTTCTCAAGCTCCTACTTTTGTTTTCTAGTGCATGTTCCACGTGGTTTTCACGTGAACTTCACGGCTTATTATAGTTAATAGAGGGACGGGGTTCCTAAAAAATAGATCACTCAAACCTATAAATGTCATGTTAGGACTGACTTATACTCCCTTCGCATAAATTAAGAGTCACATATATAGGGAAAATTTTATAATAGAGCAGTGGCGGAGTTAGAATTTGGGGAGGGAGGGCGAACTGAATTTTACTTACGGTGTTAGACGATATATTTGAGGTAAAATAATATATTTTTATTAAAAGATTTCAATTTAAACTATGCTAAAAGAGAGAAATTAAGTAAGAAAATCGACAAAATTTTTTTTTAAAAAAAATGAAGAAAAAAACGACTAGTTTGCATAAGCTAGTGTCACAGTACCTACTTAGCATGCGAAAGTTATAAAAAATATATATTATTTAATTGAATGTATTTATATTTTTAGAGAAATGTTTTATGTATTTAGTGCTCTATTGTATACTTTGAGTTTCTCTATACAATTCATTATAAATACTATTTTCATCCGAAATTGAATATCATTTTATTATAAAAAAGTTAAGGGGAAATTTTAAATTTTAATGAGTTTACAAACTTATCATTCTCAATAAAGAAAATTAGTGTGTTAATAAAATGAGACTACTAGTGAGAGTTCAAATGAAAATTATTTCCTTTTTAGAAAATGAGACATTTAAGTTTTTGACATCAAAAAATGAAAATTGTACATTCACATTCGAATAGAGTGAGTAATAAATATTATTGTCAATAGACACTTAATTTTGGACCGAATGCTTACTTAAGTAAATGTACTTTTTTTTTATCATAGAGAACCGTAAGTATTTGAGCATTTTTTTTTTATATTTTCAAATTGTATATTGTAATTTTATACAAAAAATAATGAGTACTCTATTATAAAATTTTAGAACTTCTTATGGGAATCAAGATAATTTTCATGCATTAAAAATCTATATATAAGTGCATATAAAAATACACACTAGTACTACAAAAATTACCCCTACCTGGCTACGCCCCTGTGGTAGAGATGTCCTTGTAGGATTGACCTCACAACCCTCTTACATAAATTGGGGCGGGACCTATATAAAAATACACACTAGTACTACAAAAATTACCCCTACCTGGCTACGCCCATGTGGTAGAGCCGTCCTTGTAGGATTGACCTCACAGCTCTCTCACATAAATTGGGGCGAGACCTACATTGTAAGTAGGTCCTGCCCCAACTCATGTGAGAGGGATGTGGGGTCAGTCCTACAAGGAAAGCTCCATACCAGAGTGACCCCATTTATATATGTAAACCCTTATCAATTTATGTGAGGGAGCTCAATTAATGTAAAGGACCTATGAGATCAGTTACATGAAAACGGTTCTAAAATTGAATTTTCCCTTAATTTGTTTCGTCGCATAATCCTAGTGAAGGATACCTTAATTTCAGGGTCATTGTAACATTGGCTAGCTTCATATATTATTCAATGCTGGCGTCTTGGAGCAATCCTGATCCGGTATTCTTTTGTCATGTTCCCTACTGCAGTTTTAACTACTTGTGTAAAATAAATGAATTGAGTTATTTACTTCTTCTTTATTTTATTTTTGTTTTTTTTTTAAAGGTAAAAGAGGTCTTTTACCGAATAAAGCCTGTATCAAATTTAGGAAAATTGCGTAGGCACAGAGATGTTTACGGTTGTCTCCACTGGGGACAAACTTCTTAAACAAATTAATCAAGTTGCTATTCACCAAAAAAAAATGAATCAAGTTGTTAGCAAACATTTTGAATACGGAATTCGGTTTTTTGATAAAAGGAAATTTACAAGTTAATTTGGTGGACCCTGAGTCACACTTTTTAGTGTAAAAATCGTTTATAAAATTGAGCTTGCTTGTATTTTATTTGAGTTCGAGCTCAGTCCATTGCTAAATGAAGAGGTTTCAAACATTTTGACTAGGTTTATTAGTGGTTCAAATAGTTTAGCAACAACATAATTTTATTTTAAGTTCTCATATCGTGTTAATAAAAAATTTCTAGTATATAGGTCAATATAATTTGTCGGTTCAGTTTTATTGTGTCGTACTGACCCAATACGTTACTATTATTGGACTAAACTGACACGGCCAATAAGACCTTGGCCTTACAAGAGCTGCCCAGACACGCGACATGAAAATTTATGGTGTTTCCCGGTACGGTCCTAATGTCTCATTAATAAATTTATAAAAAAATCAAATATTTCATAATATAACAAAATGAGGTCAATAATAGTCAAAAATATCGTTTGAGACTAATTAATATTAGAAATTGCAATTTAATAAAATTAAAATCACTAAAGTTCGACGAAGACGAATTAGTAATATTATATAGCGCACTAATTAAACTTAATTTATTATTATACGTAAGATTGAATTATTTTTATGTCAAAACTAAGTAAAAAAACAGTACAATTAGTACTATATAGCATAACTGTTTATGCAATTTTCTTTTTCTATTTTCAGATAATGGACTAATGAATTATGTTGGATAAGAATTACTAGGTCAAGGTCCGATATGATAATTTTTCGTTCTGAACTAAACATATTCTAATAAAGACCAGTCTAAACACAGTTATATTATGCTGTTCTTGAGTAAAAAATTATTTGTCCCGTATTATCATCATTCTCATACTCAATTAATCGAAATATGGATATACTCGGGGACAGACGATTTTCACCCTTGTTCTCGTAGTACTGTTGTGCCGTCTCATTTTTTTTTGCCGCAAACATTGATAAATATGAAGCCGATCGAAGAATGTGAGGTTAGATGAGCTTGTCACACTAATCATGTTTTTGTCATTCATGTTATTGTCATTGGAACTTAAAACTTGTGCATTTCTCAGTTTTGTAGTCTACTAGCACTTCTTTTTTCCAACTAGATTTCAAATTCTAAATTTCATTATTTCTAACAGCTCGAGTGTTAGACGCTTTTACTTCCAGATAAGTAAAAAATTACTATTAATCCTCTAAAACGGTCCAGCTATACGGTCCGTCCCTTGGTTAAAATGGCTTCAGATCCAATGCGACGCGTATTGTAGCAAAAAATAAAAACTTGACACACAATCAAACGAACATAAAAACCCCAAACGGCCTGCATCGTCTTCCTCCCACGATGACCTTCATCGTTAATGGCGATTAACCACCTTCCCCACGAAAATCAACCATTAAACTTCATCAATATCTATTAATCGATAACCTCTCATACGTTCACACCAATCAAATCGACAGTCTACTTCTTTGACTTCCTACCCACGATTTCCTTCACCATTAATGGCGATGAACCACCTTCCCACGAAAATCAACAAATAAACTTCATCAATAATTATTAATCGGGTAACCTCCACACACGTTCACCCCAATAAATCGATCAAACCCATTTCGAATAGTATAAATAGAACAGTGAAAACTAATTTGGGTAAAAAAGTTCAAAACCTAGAAAAGCTTACAACAATTTTACAAAAATCGTAATAGTTATTCTTCTTTTGATACATAATTATGGATCAAAATAAACAAGTTATTCAAGTATCAAGTGGTTTTAAACATATTGTACACATCAACGGTCAGATTCAGAGGAACAAAACTGCATGCAAAACTAAATTAGACAGGCTTAAAGTGTCTGATTTTTTTGGATTCACTCATATAAAACTGTCTAAAATTTTTTGGGGATGCATGCAGATTTTTTGCCGAAAACTACGACGATGGGGGAAAAATGTATACTACTCTCTGGTCGCCGTAAGCTATACATTACAAAAGCGGATATTGAGCGTGTGTATGGTGTGAAGAACGGGGGAAAACATTCAATGAAAAACTACTGCCAAAGGCACCATGGGCTAAGGAATACTGTACAACTAACTATCATGTGAAGATCAACAAAAAATGTTACATGAAGGAATAAGTAACGAAAAAACTGTTGGAACAAGATGAAATACAAGTTGATGACAAGTGGTGTGTCATATACATATTGTTTGAAATGTATACAACAATGTTGGCAGATACTAGCGAAAGCATGAACGTGATGTATGCAATGATGTTGGAGCCGTTGACAGATGCAAAAAAATACAATTGGGCAGAGTATTTTGCAAAAGTGATGGACGACAGACTGCTAACAAATAAAATAAAAATTGCTTCAAAGTAGACGAATGTCAAGACTGTTGGAAATATGCATTTCATGATGGTATGACATGTTTACAGTTAATACAATTACGAATCATAGCTATGCGTTACATTGTTAATAACTGTAAGGGAAATAATTTACTGTTTTGAACTAGTCCAATGAAAGAAACTGTGATACATACTTTTTTTGAGGTAAATAATTGTAACATATGAAAATAATAGCTATAATAGATGTAGATAGTAAACATTAACAAGTATTGCAAAAATAAATGAAAACTACAATGGTTATGTTGCAAATCATGTACCTAGTATGTTAAAAATTACAACATTAGAAGATTCCAACTTTACCAAAAGTAACGTAACTTCTATATATAATAGCTATAACCTATGTGTTTAATAGCTATGTGTGATGTACAAAATATCTATGTGTAAATATTATACTTTTATATTGTTTTAGATTGCTGGCCAGTTTTATACTGTTTTGCAACACCTTAGAACAGATTCATTATCTTGACTACACGACCGGACAACACACATCAAAGCTCACAGAAACATCAAAATACTGGGACAATCAAAAAGTCTCAATTAAAATGCACAACATTATGGAAATTAGATTCACAAATGTGGAGGAAATGATATATGAAGGCAGGGAAAAGGAAGATGAAGAAGACAGAAAGTGAACCCGTTTAGAAAAAAAAAGGGAAAAGATCTTCTACAGGTAGCCGTACACTGGAAGATTTATATAACCTTGAAAAGAAATATGAAATGAAGTTGGGGCGTATAAAATGACAGATCATTTCAAAGAAGGCCGAAGAAGAAATAGAGCCACCATCAGAAACATTCTTTGTTGAACCAATGGTGGACAACCAAAGTCAAGAAGAAATTGAGCCACCACCAGAAACATTTCTTTTTGAACCAATGGTGGATACCCCAAATCAAGAAGAAACAGAGGCACTACCAGAAACATCCTTGGTTGAACCAAAACCAATAACTTATTCAAGAAGAATGAGATTGGTGCCAATAGAACATCTAAATCGAAACAAGCCGGCCAATCACTATAAGAAAACTGTGTAACAGGGATGGAAATTTCAGTTTAGCGACCGATTAACGACCGAATGACGTGGTTGTGTATTTTTCGTCACTAAGCAAATTACCGACCGAATACCGACGGAAAAGTTAGCGACCAAATATTCGGTCGCTATTTACAGACCGAATGGTCAACATTGTTGACTTTTGACTGGGTAACGACCGAATACCGACGGAAATTCTAGCAGTTTCGCATCATGCTTTCGGAAAAGAAGACCGAATATACGGTCACTATTTAGCGACCGAATATTCGGTCGCTATTTACCGACCGAATAGTCAACATTGTTGACTTTTGACTTTGACTGGTTCGGTCGTTATTCCGTCGCTAAATTGTTTTTAATTTTTAAAAAATAAATCTGAAATTTAATTAAATCCCTATTATAAAAAAACGATGATACGCATGTAAATACAAACCGAAGCATGATTATTAATAAGATCGCAAATACCAAAAATAATCAATAAACACAAAAATAACATTACATAACCCATTATCTTACTAAAAAACACAAGTTTACGCTTCTCATTTACATTACAACACTCACAATCAAAGTGTGCACTTCTCATTACATTACAACACTCACAATCAAGTCCACACTTTGAATTACAACACTCACAATCAAAGTGTGCACTTCTCATTTACATTACAACACTCACACACTTTGAATTATCAAAACTCACAATCAAAGTGTGCACTTCTTATTTACATTACAACACTCACAATAAAAGTTTACATTTCTCATTATTTAGCAAAAAAAAAAATTTTACACTTCTCGTAAAACTCCTTGATGTCATTTATATGTATACCTTGGAAATGCATGAGTTGCAATCTGAAAATTGAAGAATCAAATTATTTTATGGCAATGAAATTACCACTTTGAATTATGTTAAAAAGTTATACAATACGACAATTAACTTATGGTAATAAAGTACTAAAAATTAAACCAACAAATATTACTCACCTTCAATATGTGGTATTCCAAGAAGCGAGAAACAAATATTGTCGAATCCATATACATCCAGCTACGGTCCTCCATTATAAACACAATATCTGCATATATCAAGTCTTAATAATTAAATGCATATTAACTTTGAATCTTATGTTTGATGATTTTCAACCTTATTTTTCAAGTAATTATTAACGTGTGATAATGACATCTTGTCTACTATGTTATTAATGGCATCTTGTCTATATATATATATATATATATATATATATATATATATATATATATATATATATATATATATATATATTGTTTGCTGCGAATTTTATTGTGCAATAGAACTAATATGAATATTGTTGTTATGTTTGATTATCAATTATTTACTTATTGGAACTAAAATGATATAATTAGCATACATTTCAATAATATATAATATGAATATTATTTGTTTTTGGGGGAGAAAGAGGTGGTGGTGAAGGTTGAGGTCGTGGCTGGGCAGAATGAAGAAAGATGGGAGAGGCTTCTTGCCGTATATATTTTTAGAGAAATTAAACGCACAGAACGATGTCGTTTAGGCATTTAATAATAGCGACGGAATTCGCAATTTCGGTCGCCAAATAGAATGCTTAACACTTGTCCAATTTTCAAATAAATGAGCCCGCGAAATGGCAAAAAGACGTCGTTTAGGCGTTTAATAATAGCGATTGAATTGGCAAAATCGGTCGCTATTCGGTCGCCACTTAGAATGCTTAACACTTGTCCAATTTAAAAAAAAAATGAGCCCGCGAAATTTCAAAACGGCGTCGTTTAGTCATTTAATAATAGCGACTCGAATAGCGAAGGAATTAGGGTTAGGGTAGGGCGACCGACTTGGCAAATTTCGTCGCTATTCGGTCGCTATTATTTCCCCAGAATCCTTTTTTTTTAAAATAGCAGTTTTAAGGATATATAGAAATATTTTACCTAATAGTAATTAAAATAGGAAAAATGTTTCTATATATCTTTAAAAACCCCGCTATTTTATAAAAAACGGAATCCGGGAAAATAATAGCGACGGCCTTGGCAAATGCGGTCTCTATTCGGTCGCCCCTTAGCTTAATAGCGACGGATTTTAGTAAAAACTTATAAATCCGAAAACCGACATCGTTCAGAATGCGAGTACGAACTAATATGAATATTGTAGTAATTATTTGTTTATTAAGTGATGGAGTTAAAATTTTAATAATTGATTATTAATAAACAAATAATTACTACAATATTCATATTAGTTCGTACTCGCATTCTGAACAATGTCGGTTTTCGATTTTATTAGTTCGTACTCGAAAACAAATCCGTCGCTATTCGGTCGCTATTAAGCTAAGGGGCGACCGAATAGCGACCTAATTTGCCAAGGCCGTCACTATTCGGTCGCTATTATTTTTCCCGAATTTCGTTTTTTTATAAAATAACGGTGTTTTTAAGGATATATAGAAACATTTTTCCTATTTTAGTTACTATTAGGTAAAATGTTTCTATGTATCCTTAAAACCGCTATTTTAAAAAAAATGGATTTCGGGGAAATATTAGCGACGGAATTTGCCAAGTCGGTCGCTATTCGGTCGCTATTATCGGCCGTTATTAAAGAAAATAAAACGACGTCGTTTTGTGTCCTTCATTTATTACTATACAAATAAACATCGTTATGTATTCGGTCGGTATTCGGTCGTTATATTCCGTCGGTATTCGATCGTAATATATTCTGTCGGTAAACGGTCGTTAATATCCGTCGGTATTCGGTCGTTAAGGGTGAACAAAACGACGGCGTTTCAATTTGGTCAACGGGACCAAAGTGGCCGACGGAATAACGACCGATTTGTTTTCGGTTTCTATTTGGTCGGTATTCCGTCGTTAAATTTGTGACCGAAAAATTTGATCGCTAAATTCTGTCGCTATTTAACTTTTTTCTTGTAGTGAATGATGATGAAGAAACTGGGGTATGTGCAACATAGCTATTTATTGTGTTCATAATAACTGTATTATATGAGTCTAATAACTATTATTTATTTATAAAATCATTATTTGGAAAAACTGTTTTGGTTTGTAATAACAATTTTGTTTTGAATTATATTAGATTGACCCTCCATTTCAAGAACCTGAAAAAACAGAAAAGGTAAAAACCCCAAAGAGGAAAGGAAAGAAAAAGCGAAGAAGTAAAATCAATGTTGAAAGTGTGTTGGTTGAGTTCTCTTGGGGTGAAGGACCTGAGAAAGTGGCATTACTAAGGGATGGGCTCCTCACCCTATACAGCAACGACATGAGATCGCTGAAGGTCGGAGAAAGAATGGAGAGCACAATCATCGATGCTTATGCACACATGTTGAACCGAAAAGAAATAAAGGGGACGACGTTTAGACGCTTCTTCTTCACAATAACTCTATCAAATGTTGCAGCTGGTGCAAAATGGGATAGTGGGAATATAATTCAATTCATGGATGATACATTTTTCAAACCACTACCTTACTTGCCTAGGAATAAAGTTGGAGAGCGATGGATACCGCATGAAGTTGAAATCGTAAGTTTCCTTTACCATTATGATATTAAACAATTATTACAACTATTTAGCATAATACATATATTTATTAATTAAAAATGACATATCTATTACAAACACTGTATACCTATTTTAAAATTATTCACTAACATCTGTTGAATGTGTGAAATATATAGTTTTACATCCCAGTGTGTAACAATGATCACTATTGGTTGATCACAATCGACATGAAAACAGGCAAACGTTGGTGTCTTAGCAGCCTGAGTGTCGAAAGTCATGTTATCGATATCAATTATAAACCACTTGCTGAATATGTTTTTCAATTTCTTGACCCGTGGATGAGAGATGCTTTACCAAGTGAAAAGATACCTATGTTCCTCCCAAATTTTGAGTGGGATACAGTACCAGAACAACATAGCAGCAGTCCTAACAGTTGTGGTGTCTTCTTACTGAGTATGATGGAACATTGGGAAGGGAGCCTTTCATCCAATTGTTTTATGATATGACCGACCGCCGAGTACGATGCAGGAAAGATGAAAAACATTGCATCTCAGCTGATGAATCAGCCAAAAAACACAATTGTAGAATGGAAAAAGTCACAAGCAATAGAACGGATGAAAAATAGAAAATTTTAAATGTAATGCTTTTTAATTATTTTCTGGTTTTTTTAAATTATTTTAATGTTTAAAGTATTACATTATTAATAGTTATAAGTTACCACAATGATAGATATTACAACTGTAAAAAAAAAGTGTCATTTACAACAATCCTAAAAAAATATTATTTATATAATAGCTATTACAAATTAAAAATACATTTTTCACCATTAACATTCCTGCATTTTACAAACGTTTAAATAACTCCTAGAACAGTAGTTGATCTACTAACTGACAAAATTCACAAGCAGTTCCGACCCCCAATCCGTATCCGTCCCTCTCAGCACAGAACACTTCAAAATCTATTCAAAACATGAAAAATCATATATAATCTAATAAAAAACTTGTACATAGCTATTATATAAGTACATAATAACACTTTCAAACTAACATATATCAATAATAAACAAAAAATATACAGTTCAACAAAAAAAATATATATACAATGTTCTCCATCCCTATGTTCTAACATAATTTACAATGACAGTGAAAAATATAATTCCAATAAAAATAATTATTATACAGCGATAATAATAACATAAACATTAAGTCTTGGATTTGAATAAACATCACTATGACTTGTCACGACAAATAAATAAAAATCAGAAACATCAACTTATTGTTATTAAACAATTCCCAGAAGAAATCCCATTGAACGAAACAACACATAACTCTATATTATGATGGGAATGAAATCATATTGAAGGATCAGAGATGGAAAAAAAAACAGAGAAAGATAACGATGACGAAGGTGAACTAGGTTTTTTCTGCTATATTAACACACAATTATCATGATTGTGATGATAAAATAGAGAGTTTCCCAAATTAATCCCATCACCCGTGATTATAGGCAATAACGCTTGAAGAATAAATGATGAGATCACACACAAATTGCAATCTCAATTGACAGTCGCGAAAAAGGCGCGCAGGAGCAGAGGATTCAAAAAAAAGAATCAACTGTGACGCTGAACTTGGACATCAGAAAAATCACAGACCACAGGATGAAGAAGGAGGCGATCTAAGGGGAGAGCCAGTGTGTTGGTTGTGCTGAAAAATCTCCAGCATCAGCACTGTAGCAGCGGGCCCTCTAAAAGGACTCAAGATTTTTAAGTTCAAAAATAGAAAAAAATATTTCATTATTTCTAAGCCTCACGTGTATACTTATAGACTCAAAGATTCTATAGTCTTGGCTGACGATATTAAAAATCTTTGAAGTTTTATAGGAGTAGATTATTGTAATCTTTAGTCTTCAACGGAAATTCCTAGAAAGTGGGAGTTTTATTATTATTATTAGATTATTATTATTATTATTATTATTATTATTATTATTATTATTATAAATTTCAAGAGACCACTGAAGACATCAATGAAGAAACAATTCATTGATCCTAAATTAGGTATTAAGCAGGTAGTCGGTTCGGTTTTGGTAACAAATTTTCAGTATTCAATTTTATTTTGTGATATTTTATAAAAATTCAACCGAACCAAGATTTATGGAAATCGAATATCGAAATTATTTCGGTATGGTTCAGTTCGGTTCAATTCGGTTCGCATCGAAAATTCATTTTTTTTCTTGTGGAGCTCAACATAATAAAAATTAGACAAAAAATAAAATTATAGTGCACAATTAAAATAAAAATAATAAAATAATAATCAAGAATAAAAATACAACTCTAAATAATATTAATAATATAATACAAATTATTTTGAATAATAATAATAAATTGGTCTATTCGGTATTTCAGTAACTCAATTTCTAAAAATTGAACCCGAATTATTTTGACTTTTTTAAAATCAGATCGAATAAATCAAAATACTAAATAAACCAAAATAATATAGTGAAATTCGATTTGATTCGATTCGATATTTTTAGTTTAACCGAATAGTGACACCATAGTATTAATAAGTTGGAAATTGACGACAGCTACCGGGAAGAAACCTTGTATACCTGTAATTTGCCATGATTAGTGATTGACCATTTTTCTCGTTTACATTTTTCAAGATTTACTATTTTGTTTTATTTTGGGTGGAAATTGATAGAAATATGGACAGAGTATGGGCGCAGAACATTAGAAAACTTTGGAAATGGATTGAAGACAATTGAAAGAGATTGAAAGGAAAGAAACAGGAGATGGAGAGCAACGAGACAATTTGTTTTTAATTATATGTCATGATTAATTATTAAACAAACAAAACAATCTAGAAAAATCTAAGGTTAGTTTAAAAGATATTGGAGTTTTTTTTATTTATCATATTGGCATTGTTTTTACAAAATAGTTTTCACGTGACATTATTTTTTAATTTTTGGGGAGAGATCTTTTTGGCATCAAAATATTTCAGAAATCCGTCTTTAGCTGATGTGCCATTAATTTAATTCGTCAGCTAAAGACAGATCCATTTTTCATGCTCAAACTAACCCTAGCAAATCCGTCTTTGGGAAACAGATTCTGAGTATTCGTCTTCTAATTCATGGTTATTTAAGGTTAGAAAAATCTTATCGTACAAATGGACAACATTTTAATATTTTGTTGAGATAAGGCGGATTTTTTTGAAACCATCTTCTCAGATTTGGGATAAAATTTTTTTTTCATCGTACAAATTAATAAGACTTTACAAATTTCGGAGAGATAAGACGGATTTTTTTAATCCATCTTCGCAGATTTGGGATAAGATTTTTGTATTTTATCGTACAAATTGATAAGACTTTACAAATTTTGGGGAGATAAGACAGATACAAAGAACCCGTCCCACCTGATTTGGGATAAGATTTTCCTAAAATGTATTTGAAAATCAGATTCTCAAGCTATTATATAAACAACACAAATTCTTGATACCAATCCCTCACAAATCCGCTATACGTCTGCTTTAATCCTCTCCCTTGCTATCAACTTTTTTTTAATAGGAAAATCATTATCATTAATTAATATCAAATGTTACATGTGGTAGGAGAAAATTCGGTAGGGTCTCCAAACCATTGAGATGATGTTCCAGTCCTCACTGCATTTTTAGCCAAAACATCTGCAGAATTATTACAAGATCTGTGGATAAAAGATAAATTGGTTATGCTAATCCCCAAAATATTCTTAATTTGACTAACTATGTGGCCATTGGGGATAGATCTTCATCGGCCTGATGCACTTTGTTAACCAGAATTTGACAATCGATTTCTGTAAGACATAGTTAATATCATTGGAACATTGCAAACATGAGACGTCCATCAGTGCTTTTGCTTCCGCGTGCTCAGAGCTAGACAAATTTATGGCAAGCTTTTAGAACCCTCCCACACCTTCCAAATTATGCAACTTTATCGCCTTCCAGGCAAAACTTTAAACATGATAGATTCTATTTTTCAAAATTTCTAAAAGATTTGGAGGGAAAATATATATTTCACTCTTACAAAATAAAGAATTAGTACATGTGTATTTATACATGTGTTCCTACACTACATTAGTTAATTACCAAATACACTATTTATGTAAATGTCCTAATTAATCAACTACCAATTAGGCACTTCCTAATTAATTAGGTAACACTAACATAGCAACTTCCAATACTCCCCCTCAAGTTGGAGTGTGGATATCGAGAACACCCAACTTGCTAACCAGATAATTAAATTGCCCTTGACTCAAAGATTTGGTTAACACGTAAGCGAGTTACTCCTTTGTTCCCGCATGACAAGTAACAAGTGTCCCATCTTGGACTTTTTCTCGAACGAAGTGACAATCGATCTCAACGAGTGCTGACTGACTGTCACAATATAACTTAGCGGGTCCCAAAGTGACTCAAAGAGATTTGAACAATTCTCTTAGCCAAACTAACTCACTTGTAGCGTTTGCCATAGCTCTGTATTCGGCTTCTGCTGAAGATCGAGAGACAACTTGTTGCTTCTTGGATCGCCAAGAAATATGAGCGTTTCCTAATTGAACAAAGTACCCTGTAACAGACCTCCTAGTTGTGGGGCAAACGGCCCAATCAGAATCACAATAAGCCACCAGTCCTGCATTGGGATTGTTTCTAGGCAGAAAAATTCCTCTTCCCGGATTGCCCTTAATATAACGAACAACTCGAATTGCAACATCCCAATGTCTTTCCCTTGAATTTTGCATGAACTGACTAAGATTATGGACCACATAAGTGATGTCGGGCCTCGTTATGGTGAGATAAAGTAATCGCCCACTAATCGCCTATATTGCCCTGAATCTCTGATTAACTTTCCACTATCATCCTCGATTGTCAACTTGAGTTGTGTCTCCATTAGTGTAGAACATGGCCGTGAACCAGATAAACTGCATTCTGTTAGAATGTCAACAACATACTTCCTTTGACACAGAAACAAACCATGGTGAATGTGCTACTTCTATGCCCAAGAAGTACTTGAGAACTCGAAGGTCTTTGATTGTAAATTTAAAATCCAAGTACCCTTTTACTTCTTGGCATGTTTTGAGGTCGTTTTCTGTGAGAATAATGTCATCAACATAAACTAGGATCACGATAAAAATATTACCTCTTCGATAGATTAATAAGGTAGGTTCTGTAACAGCTTGTCTAAAGCCAAATTTGGAAAGCTTTGTGGTGAGCTTACCAAACCAATTCCTTCCCGCTTGTTTCAACCCATATATGGACTTCTTGAGCTTGCAATAAAGATTGGGCCTATGTGGAGGAAATCCAGGTGGTGGTTCCATGTAAATATCCTCTGTAAGATCACCGTGAAGGAATGCATTGTTGACGTCTAACTGGAAGATACTCCAATTTTTGGAAACTGCCAAAGCCAAAAGACATCGAACTGTGGTCATTTTGGCAAACAGAGAAAAAGCCTCAGTGAAATCCTCCCCCTCGACCTGAGAGTAACCTTTAGCCACCACGCGAGATTTAGGACGTTCTAGAGAACCATCAGCTCGAAACTTCAATTTATAGACCCAACGGTTGGAAACGGGCTTCTTTCTAGGAGGCAATGGTGCATATACCCAAGTATTGTTACTCTCAAGGGCGCGCATTTCGGCTGCCATAGAATCCCGCCACATAGGAGAATGAGCGGCTTCTGCATAACTGCGAGGCTCGGTATAACGGGACAGAGAAGCCAAGTAACATTTATGGGAAGCAGAAAAGTTATCATAAGATAAATAATTATGAAGTGTATAGACCATACCTGAAGAAGCCGTTTGAGAAGGGTGAGCCGAGGGTACAACTGTATTGCAAACATAATCGCGAAGTCGAACAGATGGTTGAGTGTCTCGTGTGGACCGTCGAAGCGGGACAACGGGACTAAGATGAGGAGAGCTATTGGCAGAAGCTTTCCCTAAAGTGGCAAAACGGTCAGGCGATTTTAAGACTGCTGGGCCAGAGAGGGTGCTATCTCCTGGGCTGAAACCAAATGGTGGAGAGAGCCCAATACTGGGCCCGGAAATTAAAGGAATAGGCTTGTGTATGTGGGTTGTAGTCAAAGGGGGGCAAAGATGGGCCACTATTGGTCGTGGGCTCGAACGATGGAGGCCCAAGTGGGAATTCTGTGGGTGCATGGGCCAGCCGAGAATCTGGTTGGGCTGACCCACAAGAAGCTAAGGTGGAGCGAGTTAGGGACTGTTGATGGGCCACATGTGGAGTTGGGTCAGTCTGCCGTTGGGCTCGCGTAATGGGCCGAGGGAGAGACATAGTTGGCTTGGCTGGACTGTTTTCAAAGGATTGGACTGGCTGGGCTGGGCTGGGTTGGGCTGTATGGTTCAGCTAGACTTGGTGTCTCTGGACTGGGCTCGGCTAGATTTGGCTGGGCCTGTCTTGGTAGATATGGCTCGGCTGGACCAGAATCAGAAATAAAAGGCATGCTTTCTAAATTTTGGGATGGAATTTCCAATGGATATTGTCCTGGTATTTTTTCTGAGGTGGACGAAATATTTTTTGACAATGGTGCGTACGGAAAAATGTCCTCATAAAAGTGAACATCTCGGGAGATAAATTTTTTCTTAGTTTGAAGATCATAGAATGTCCAACCTTTTTGTCCCATTGGATATCCTATAAAAATACATTTTGCGGACCGTTCGGCGAATTTATCTCTTGTTAGATTTGTATTATGGGCGTAACAAAGAGAAGCAAAAACTCGAAGATGGTCAAATTTTTTGTGATTTTCCAAATAAACTTTCTAAAGAAGTTTTCTTATTTAAGAGCTTACTAGGAGTGTGATTGATAAGAGACCCTGCGGTTAGTATACATTCTCCCTAAAAACGAATTGGCAGATGGGCTTCAAAACGAAGGGCTCGTGCGACATTTAGAATGTGCCTATTTTTCCTTTCTACCCGACCATTTTGTTGAGGAGTATAGACACAAGATGTTTCGTGAAGAATTCCGGTTTGGGAAAAATAGTCTCTAAGACTTAAGAACTCGGTTCCATTATCACTCATAACTCGCTTAATAATTCCTTGAAACTGGGTGGAGACCATGTTATGAAAATTAATAAAGACCTTTTTTGTTTCACTTTTTTCTTTGAGAAGATAAACCCAAACGGACCTACAAAAATCATCAACCAAACAGAAAAAATAATGTGCTCTAGACAACGAGGGTGTTTGGTATTTACCCCATAGGTCACAGTGTATTAGTTCAAAAGGACGTTTTGCCTTATTATTACTAAGAGGAAAAGGTAATCTGGAGTCTTTGGCAAGATGGCAGTCTTTGGCAAGATGGCAAACATCACAAGGTATAGATTTATTGTTTGAGAGATTTATTGGAACATGAATATTAGACAAAGTACCAAAAGATGGGTGTCCGAGTCTTCGGTGCCACAGTTGACAACTTTCTTCTGAACGGACAACCGCCATTATTTTGCCTTGGTGAGTCACGCCTTTAAGGCAGTAGATGCCCCCACTTAGCTCACCTTCCCCAATCAGCATCTTCCGGATTAGGTTCTGCACAACACAATACTCATCGAAGTAGGTGACACAGCATTGTAATTCTCGTGTTAATTGGGAGATCGAAATCAAATTACACGAGAATTGTGGCATATACAAGACTTTTGCGAGACAAATATTGGAGTTTAGAGTTACTGTACCTTACATGTTGTGCCCAAATATGTTTCCCATCAAGCAAACTCATACTAATAGGAATTACCAGATTTTGCATGTTCTCCAATTTATTTTTCTCGCAAGTAATGTGATGAGTGGCACCGCTATCAAGAATCCACGGGAAAGAATAAAAGGCGACGTTTTTACCAGTGGTGCGAAAGGCTGCAACTTTATTTTCTTGGAGAATTCCAGCTATTTCTTGAGCCAATTCTCTCAATTGTACCTTGTCCAAAGAGGTGGTAGCTGTTTGCTGCACCAAATAGGCCACACCGTGTGTTGGTCCTGAGTAGCTCGCGCAATGCGCAGTGGTGTCAATGACACTGCTTGTCTCCGACATATTGGTCTAGGAGATAAATATATTTTTTTTAACCTCACCTTTTTTTTTCTCAGGATCGTTTTTGCTCTGATACCATAAAATATTTGAAGGGAAAATATATATTTCACTCTTGCAAAATAAAGAATTAGTACATGGGTATTTATACATGTGTTCCTACACTACATTAATTAATTACCAAATACACTATTTAGGTAATTACTATACATTGACTAGAACCCAATTATGTAAATGTCCTAATTAATCAACTACCAATTAGGCACTTCCTAATTAATTAGGTAATACTAACATAGTAACTTCCAATAATTTCCTTTGGAGTTCCTCTCTAGAAAAAAGAAAACTCCACTTGTTATCGTGGATAAATGTTGTCTCCCCCTAAATCTAGGGGCCTTCAACTTAGACGGGCTAAATTTAACAATCTCGCTCTACTAACATGCCTCGCATGGAGATGTGTTTTCACCCTGAAACACTCCCCGTGGGCACAAATCACTGCATCTAAATATTGAAATCCCACATCGACTAGCTAGTGAGCAAATTTCTACTTCATAAGGATTGGGCAATCCTCCCCCTCTTGAGGTACCTTTTGAGGGAATGAGTTAGGTCCAAGTTCATTTTCTACATGGTATCAGAGCCACCTACTTCGATGTTGGACCCCATTATTGTTCACGGTCCAGATGTCCATCCCCAGCCGTGAGGGTGTGTGTTGAAATCCCACATCGACTAGCTAGTGAGCAAATTTCTTCTTCATAAGAATTGGGCAATCCACCCCCTCTTGAGGTACCTTTTGAGGGAATGAGTTAGACCAAAACCCATTTTCTACACTAAACATCTTAGGAACTTGCCACTCCCAGAGCTTTCCAATCACCGCTCCCCTTCCCTATTTTGAAAAGCATATTAATCGGATGGAATATCTGTAAAAAACACATGAAATGGCAGGGGTAATTCTATATTCGCTTGGTATGATACTTGTACTCAATTATGTCCCCTTCGGTCCATTATCTACGGCCCTCTCACAGCACCCGAACAAAATTTAGTCGTACAGGACCTAGTTCAAGATAACAGTATCTCCCTACGTCGCCTCTCATTTTTTTTTCCTCCATGCCTCGCTTCCCTTATTACATCTACATCTTTCCTCCATTTCTCGTTCTCTAAGAACCAGCCCACTTGGTCACTCACTTCCAGTGGCGGAGCTTCATGGAGGTAGGAGGGGGTCCCGAACCCCCAAAATTTTCAAAAACGACGAATTTTCTATGGGAAACAATATTTTTTGTGATATTTCCTTATAAATGTTGTATTTCGCCCCTAAAAAATTTAGTAAAAAATTCGCTTCCTATGACAAATTCCTGCTCCGCCACTGCTCACTTCAAATGGAAACTTTCCAGTCATATCTGCCTACAAATATCTAGTATCAGATCTCCCCACGAGTAATCTTCCCAACGACACTTGGATTTGGAAAACGGATACCCTTCGAAAAATCAAATTCTTCATCTGACTATGTATCAAAGATCGGATTCTATGCAAATTTACTCCATACCAGAAAGATTATGCCTTTCAGTAACTGCATTACATGCCCCCAATCAACTGGAGAAAACATAACATATATACTTCGGAATTGTATTTATGTTTCGCGATTTTGGTTTCACACGTCTAAGTTACTTAATCTCATATCACCAAACTTTTGTTTTCATCTTGTTCCCTTGACAATTGGCTCAAAATCAACTGCACCACCTCCCCTTGACAATTGGAGGAATAATTCCTGATCACCTTGGAGAATGGATCATGGGAGGCCCGTCAATTGATCTAATTTGGGTCCGCTCATTAATTTTAATTATAATTTTATTGATACTCAATTTTATAAATCGAAAAGTGATTATTGTTTTAAATAAAATAAATAACGATTATCAGAGAAATATTTTGTGAAAAAAATATGCACCGTTCATTAACATTAGCATCATATCCTTGAGCTCTTATAAAAACAAAATAAAAAAAATAATCTTAATTGGGTCTCTTGGTCTATACAATTATAATTTAGACCCACAACTCTTGGGTCTCATACTTAGCTTGAATAATCCTACCCATATAAGTCCAAACTCAATCTAAATCTGAGAATAAAAAAGTCTGTTTAGCCACAAATTGAATCTTATTAGTCTTAGTCTGGATCTGGATATGGGCCATTGAGTTCAATTGACAGGCCTAGATTTAGCTTCCAGTTGCCCCGTACTACAAATAACGAGTCTCAATTGCTTGCCCTACGAGCCAGATTGAAAATGGGTCTTGATCACAACATCCTCATTTTGGAGATGAATATCGTTTTATAATTGTCCTAAACATACTTCATGACTGTACTAATATTATGTAGGCTTACATTGTTTCTGACTGCAGATCGATTCTGTCACGACTACATACGTACAATATAGCTCACGTCTTCAGGCAGGCAAATCATGTGACTGACTCCCTTGTAAAATTTGGAAGTTCCTTGTCTTGGAGTGATCACAAAATTTTCTACTTTGCCACTGAGTTTGCTCACCAAGTATGGAGTCACGACAAGGCAGGATATTGTTACCCAAGAACTATTTTAGTTAAACGGACAATGTATTTTATTTTATGTACTTTCTTTCTTTCATTTGTATTTCGTCCATGTTGTACTTTCTTTTCTTAATAATATAACATCCATTTCCACCACACACACACACACACACAAAACAAACGGTGTTCTTAAGAGCATATATTCTCCTCAAAAGATCTCAACCGTAAAAGTTTTCATATGACGACCGCAATTTGTGTACATGTGGAACTAAGATGTTCTGCACTGGAATCGTGAGCTTTTTCTAGGAAGGGAATTAAGATATTTAAACAACCGGTTGAGATTCTATATCGACTACATTGTGAGTGTATTTTAAATTTATATGGTTTGAATAATCTTCCTCCTCATGAGGTATATTTTTGTATTCGAAAAATCTGATATGGACTAAGTTCATAAGAACCGTGTGGTTCAAAATTGTAAACATCGTCACGCGATCATCTCTCTTCTCATTTTGTATTGATATAGACAGTTTTGAAACTATAAGGCTTCATTGGACCTTATCCATATCAAAATTATTTGTGGATATTAGAGTTTGATCCAAATCTATAACGATATTAGAGCCATCCTCCATATATCCGATTATTGACATAGCGGATTGTGCTAAAAATTCCACATTAACTATCCTCATGAAATATATTTTAAGGGTTGGAGATAGACGAGTTCAATTTCTAAACCACCTATCAAAGTCAGGGAGAACAACTGTTTTTCTTTATAAACTCATCTCTATCAGCACGTTTGGTACGCTAGAATAAAATGGAATGGAATCCCTTTCTAAGCAGAATCGCTTTCCACCCAGAATGACTTCGGAATTCTCTTTCCATTCCAGTGTTTGGAAGGTAAAGGCATAATGGAATGTCGATTCCTTTTCTGTGTTTGGTAAAATTATATTTAATGTCAGAATAGAATGGAATTAAAGACAATATGACCTAAATGCCCTTTTAGCATATACTAGTGATAAAACCTAATTAAATATTCATTACAAAATCTTACTTGAATAACATTGATATATATATATATATATATATATATATATATATATATATATATAAGAAATTATACTAAGTGAAATAAAATATTTATGACTAAATATGAATATGTTGCTAGGTAAAATGAACGTAATAATTAATTAAAAGAGGGGTATAAATGTAAGTTACTATTTATTGATGATTCCAACTTCTCCTGGAAAGGTAATTCCATAGGTTTTGGTGTGGAATGCCCTTTCCCACTTCTTCATGGAATTGTCATTTCCGTGGAATGATGATTCCCACTTCAAATTGTCCAATCAAACGCTGGAATGGAAAGAGAAGTCGGAAAGGTCTTTCCATTCCTTTCCATTTCCGCGTACCAAACACGCATTATATGTAATCCAAAATCCACACCAAAGTCGAGGAGTCCTGTTTCTTTATAAATTCCTCCTTATCTCTAATCCAAAATCCACAGTTATTATTAAGAAAGATACTTAAAGAAACTAACACATTTTGGATCAAGTAATAGGAGTTTGATTTTTTTAACTACAGCTCTTCGATACGAGCTTAAAAAATTACTTCCTCCGTCCCAAATTATTTGTCCACGTTGTATTTTACACGGGAATTAAGGTTTCATCAAATTCTATAGTGGAATATGATAAAATGTCAAACATAACCCTATTTAATGTTACTTCCAATTTAATTCACTTTCTTTTCTCTCTCCAATATTTAATGTAAAGGGTAGGATTGGAAAAATCATCATTAATGAACCCTTTATTTAGAAAGTGGACAAATAATTTGGGACAAATTAAAAAGGAAATGTGGACAGATAATTTAGGACGGAGGGAGTATATTATTAGGAGATCTAGTTACCTTTAAATGAATTCTTGCAATACTTAATTCGAATTAGTCAATTCGCAACATTTAGACTAACCGAACAATGGGGTCGAATACCAAAAAAGAGGCGGCTGCTATAATGAGGAACGTCTAATATTATATATGTACGGAATATATTGCAATAGGTATTGTATCACTGTGAACATGATACATCTTTATGAATAAATGTTATATCATTTTGAACCGATGTTACATTCCATGGAACATATGTTCTCTCATAATGAACATATATATTGATGAATGTAACAAATATCTGCCTCAACAAGTGTTTTAACAATCATAATAGGTGTTCATTAAAAAAAGTATGAACCGTCAAATTTTTTTATCCGACAGCCAAAAATATTCTGTATGTGTGAAATTTTGACGTTCTGCATAGTAGCAATACGGAAAAAAAAGATACTCAAAGAAAAACGAGGAAATAAAGTACCATTGTTTTTCAATAGTTTTGGTGTTTGAATTTTGGGTTCCACAATTCATTTACAATTGAAATGGTGTTCCGTGTAAAGTACAATTGGTGTTAGTGTAAAAAATAACATTTATGTGTATAATAAATAAAATATGTTGTATATAAGTTATGTATGTAACCCAATTTCAAAAGTAATAATTAGACAACAACGACAACAAATTGCTACAAAAGTGTGGTTTGATTAAAAGTGTGCAAGACAATAGATTAATCGAAAACTTGATTTACAAGACGAACTTGTTTTTTTCATATATTTATCACAAGGATGAACATTATTCCGAATACCTGGAATATGTGTTTAAGTACCCGTAACATGTATTTTGAGTATATCCCTAACAACTGTTCCAATTACTCATAACAGTTGTTTTGAGTATCCATAATAATTGTTTTAAATATCTCTAAGAGTTATTCTAACTACTCGTCCGTAACAAATATTTTAAGTATCCATAACAAGTGTTATGTATTCATCACCAATTGTTTTCTACTGTTATCTCCCAATTGTCGTTTCCCCCAATTTTCCAGAACCGTTATAGACAAAATACGGGGGAGTATTCAATCTAGATTTTATCGGATTGTTAAGGAGTTTTAAAGTCTATAGGTATTCAATTTGGATTTTAAAAAGTCCAATGAAATCTAGAGGTATATTCAATTTAGATTTTAAAAAGTCCATTAAAATATAGAGGTATTCAAAACTCTATAGATTCTCATAGATTTTATTAAATGTAGGATTTCGATGAATTTCCTAGGCTTAAATGTGCATTGTGAAATCTCTTCTTTTTCCTCAAGATTTTGATTTTCTCTCATTAATAATAAAATTAAATGTCTTTGATTACAATTTTTTTAGTGATATCATTTCTTTAAAATTATAAGAAAAATAAAGAAATATCCAAACTAAAAAAAATGAGAATTTTTTTGACATCGTTAGAAAACTCAATATGAAATGTTTATTTTCCAAAAACAAGATATATTGTCATAATATCCAAACAATGTTCTTCTTGATCATCTTCAAATAGAAAATAAAGAAAGCAACCAGAAATTTCTATTTTTCAAACGTGGATTTCATTTCCCTGAAAGAGAAAATCAAAGGGAAAAAAGAGTTTAAACAAAATCCATATCAAAACATATCTTAATTAAGTCAAAGAAAAAAATATTAGTAAGTAAATTATACAAACCTTGATCAAATAAATAAATAAATAAATAAAGCCGCAGTTACGTGATCTCAAAAAAAAAAAATTCAAAGACCATCACCAAACTTTTTAAATTTGTAACAAAATGATTTAATTCCAAAAAAAAAGATTGATAAACATATGTTGACTTTGAAAATTCAACATTGCTGGATCTGTATAATATACCACCGAATCAGTCTTTTATTTATTTTTTGGTGTTATTCAAATAATTCATAAACTTTATAAATCAAAAGAAATCCTGATAAATCAATATAATGGAATTTGATATAATCTGCTTAACTTCTGCATAGAGTTAAAACAATCAATAAAGTCAGCAGAATTCATAAACTTTTAAAATCAGTTAAAATCAGTTAAAATCTTTTAAAATCCGGATTGAATACACCCCCTTCGGTCTTCCTCTTTAACACTCGACATCCAAAGGACTTTTAAAACAATTTATTAACTTTTCATAAAGTACTTGGGGAATTGGCACGTTTGGTCCTCAAACTATTTTTCAAATAATCGAGTAATTCTCATTCTTTTTTATTTTCCATTTGGTCATTTTCCATTTGGTCCTGAATGTTATCTCGCGCTTCCTAACCAGTCTCAGCACCACCACCCACGGTAATTTCCGGCAAAATCCCTCTTTATGCAATAGTTATACTTCCTTGATGATTCCAAAAGTATTTTCAAACTTACAAGATGGTCCTATCATCATCCAAGATCCATCGTCGACCACCATTCATTTCTCTCCAAATTAGGAATTTACTGTTCATTAGAATGAGAAGTTTGAGGATCATTGTCCCTCCTTGGAGAGACTTTCTTGGAAATTTGGACTTTTTGACTAGAGAAATATTATTCTTTTCCACAAAGTTGGTAATCCCAGGCAGAAAATATTTTAATATTCGAAAATGCGAAAGATTGGATGCAGACATATCAGCCCAAAATCTTTGGTATCTGGCCTTTTTCTTCTTGTCTTTGTTAAATTATCATTTGTTAGTGTGATTGATTGGAAAAAATAATGCTATTACGGATTCATAACTTCATTAATTTCTCAGCTTAGAATATATACTCTATTTTTTTTGGTGAAAGAATATATACTCTATGCATTCCTCAATATAAGACTTTTAAAACATTTAGCGAAATTAAAATAAAAATATATATAAGTAAGAATTGAAAGACATATGTGTAATTCTTTACTTGTTTACTAATATACATTGGTAATCTACAAAAAAAAAATGTCAATTTCCTACTTTAAGAGTAGGAAAAAGACACATAAAAATGCCTTGAAGAAAAGGCAAGAAAATAACAAAAAGAAACAGAACCCAGCTGAGCTCCCAATACTAATTACAACACCAAAAGCTACAAGCTGAGATTTCTGCTCAAGTCCTCCCAACCAAAAAAAAAACATACCAAATCTGCCATTAAAATTCAGGCCAAAAGTTAAGGAAAGTCCGGGGACGATTTTTCCTAAATCTAAAACATCCCCCAGGTAAATCTTTCCATCACACACACACACACACATATACATATATATAGTAACTTCCAACCTTAATCTCTTCATGAACAACGGCCCCACCACTACTTTTTTAATATTTTAAATTATGAGTCACACATTCTGATCGTGGCGGCTATTCTTGATTTTCCAAATCATTGGAGGTAATGAATGTACCATGAAATCCATAAGGCACTCTTGAAGGGAGCTCAACTGAGGCTTCCAATTTCAAAGTCATTGCATTAACAATTTGTAACTCGGATTTCCATGTCTTTTCATCATGAACAAATGCAAGAATATAACCATCATCTTCTGAATTTTGATGATTTCTTGGTAAAAACAATGGCTCCCCTCCAAATCTTTTATCTCCATAGATAAATTTCTCAACTTCTCCAGTCAAAAGATCAACTTTTGCGAAACCCGAAACTTTAGGCCATGGCTCAGCAATAGCAAGATAAGCATACCTTGTTTTTCTACCAAGAAGATTTCTGTTCACCATTCCAGCTTCCAAGTTAATTTGCTGTTCTAAATCCTTAATTATTGGCCTTTTTTCCGACTCCCCTGTCTTCAAATTAAGCCGAATTTCGGACAAAACGCTCTTTAAATTCTCATCACCTTCATTAAAAATAGAATCTGCAGGAGTCATACAAGAACCTATTACAACAACTTCATCAGTTTCTTTCTCTTCCCAAGCATTCCATAAATGGAAACAAAAAGTATCAGGACATTCAATCCAAATAACATCCTTACAATTCTCAGCATTTTTCGACAAAATCCCAAACCGGGATGTCTTATTCTTGTCACAAATCACTGGCGAACCTCCTTTGATCATCTCTTGAAGCTTAAACACCACCTGCTGATCCGGGATCACCACGAAATTCTCGGTGATCGCGAAATCGTGCATCATTGTAGGAACATCAAGAGGAATATCAACATCAGGAGATTTTATTCCTTTTGCTGAGAATTTGAAGTACTTTAAATATGGCTTTTTGACAACATCATAACTCAAAGCAAAAAGTTCCCCTGTTTTAGGATCAACCTTAGGATGAGCAATCATAGTATTTTTCAATTGTTCATTAAAATTGTACCTCCCAATTGTTTCAAGATCACCTGAATTATTTATTCTTACTTGATAAGGAAGATCATCTTCAGACATAGCTAATAATCTATTATTAAAATAGATTAATCCAGCATTAGCCACTCCCATTCCATGACTATGATCAATTAGCCCAAAAAGGCCTCTTGCATAGAACAATAAAAGTTTAGCAATTCCAGAATGGCCATGAAGTTCCCCAATAGCTTTAGGGAAAATAGCCCGGCCCAATTCTTTTTCTTGAATTAGCCTCTGAGTTTCAGTGAACCGGCAAGAATAGCTAACGGAATTTTCGCCCCCATTTACGGTGACGGCATGGACCATGCCGTCACCGTCGAAGAGGTGGTGACCAGCGAGGGGTTCGAAAAGCGGGTTCGCCCCGTTTCGGACGTAAACGCCGTTAATGCAGTCAGGGATTGTGCCGGTGACATGGAGGTTGTGCCGGACAGGCTGTTCCGATACAGGGGAGAAATTTCCGGAGATTTGGACACGTGGGTCCGAGGTTTTAGGGAGTGGTTGTTGAAGTTCACGTGTGACTAAGGCTGTTTCCGCCATGTCTAAGGCTTTTGCTGCTACTCTTTGTAGTAAATTCCATGAATTAGGCGGTGGCTGATCGGAGATTTTTGGGGGTGGAGGAAGTGGTTTTTTGGTAATTGGTGGTGCTTTAGGGAAAGTGATTATTGAAGAAGTTTGTAAAGCACAATTGATTTTGGCTGATCTTCTAAGGGAAACTGCTTTTTTGGAAGGGAAGCCAAAATCAATCATAGAAGAAGATGAAAATGATGGAATTTGAGAAATTTGAGGTTTGGACCATGTAATAGAGTTTGTAGAAGTAGCCATGGTTTTTTTTTTTTTTCACTTTACAATAAGTTTGTAAGAGAAAATGATGAGGAAATGAAAATCTTGGCTTTCTTGCTATTGTGGAGACTAGTAGAGATAAAAGGAAGAGAGAAAAGAAATTTTTTTTGAGGGAGAGAGGGACAGAGGGAATGGGATTTAAATAGAGGAGGAGGTGTGGGGGCTGACAAAAAATTATTTGTCTCAATGTATGTTTCCATTACTATACTCAATCAATAATAATTTACAATGGGTATATAATTAAAAGAAATGTTCAAATAGCGAATTCTGATTGGTTGAGTACATGTATGGATAGAGACATATACGGGGAAAAACGATTGGTTGGCAATAAATCGTCTATCAACATTCTATATCCCTGTTCTCTATCTCATTAATAAAAGATTGTTAGGTGATAACATTTTTTTTAGGTTTCCACTGTTTTTTTTAATTATAATATTAACACATTGACAATTTTTTATTAATAAGATATAAAATGAAGACATACGATTTTTACCTGGCTGGGGTGTGAAAGTGTGGGGGGCATAGAGAAAATAATAAGAGAAAAGAGTTCATAGTTTTTTGTTTTTTTGGAGGTCCACCTTAGACATCAAGAAGAAGAGCACGTGGTGGATTTGTGAGATAGGCACTTGCAAAAACAGGTCTTTGTTAGCTTATAACTATATGACATATGACATGACAATGTGCCATATGATAGAACACACAACAAAGTGTAATGGGACATCAAAGTTTTGGTTATATCTTATTCATAATTAGGAATAATTGGTTGCTATTTATACATAATTCAAGCTTTGCACATTATATGAATTTTTAGAACTTGAACTTGCCTAGCTTGTGATCTTTTCTTAATTATGCAGGTTCCATCCTCTATTACTGACGTGCAGGCACTTGATGAGCAGGTTTTGGGGTTTTCATTTGAGATTTAGCTATCGCAAAGCCAATGCAGTAGTGGACTATTTAGTTGAAGTATGACTAAATATGTCGCAATTTCCTTTCCTTGATGTTTTTGCTTATTCACCGGTTTATATTCTCGATGCTTTATCTAGAGATCGAAATAGGACCAGGAATCCTTTTGTAAAGTGAATAAATTCTGAGAATATACGTGACTAAAATAAAGTGTATTGTTTTATAAATAAAATAAGAGAGAGGTAGTGGGAGTTTTTTCTTTTTTCTTATTTGTTTTGGAGTGGTGGTGGTGGGGGGTGGCTTAGGAGGTATGTGCTTTGATTTGGGGAGAAGGTTTACAATTGGGGGATCCTTAAATTATGAACCAATAAGAGTGAGGATGAGAGTCGTAGAGCATACTCATTGTAGCAAAAGGCCAATTCTAATTCATGACTTTAAGAGTTCATAATTTCTCTCTCAATGCACAACATATATTAATATATTGGTTAATGCTAAGACTTTAAGTACTTAAAGTTCTGAGTTTATATTTTTCTCTTCACTTTTTAAATTTTAATATTTCTTGTAATAATAGATATATTCTCCTAAAAAAATTAATGTATACATGTATATCAAATTCTATATCATATTTTCTGGAAAATTTTGGATTTTTGTGTTGTCTTTCATGAAATATAAAGAAATATAAAATCAAAAGTAAAATTTGAAATTTAAGACGGTATCTAAATGTACAATCAGATCAATACATCTAAATAAACTCTCGAGGTTTATTCTAAATAAACTAAGAGTTAACTATTTTGAGATTCTGATGGGTGACTTTCAAAGTTTTTATTTATTTATTTTGGTAAAAATGGGATCTGTATTAATCACCGATGGTCTAGGTGACTTTCAGAGTTTGTTGTAGACTTGTAGCTACTAGAAATAGTTAAACCAAGAGTTAAGGAGGTTAAACATTTAACCCTTAGGAGGCCTCATTTCCTTCATTTATGTAGGTTTAATTTTTTGGTGCATGCCTTCATATTAGCCTGGATCCTATGCGGAACAGTCTTTTTCAACTTTTTCAGTACATACAGAATGTCTCAGGACATATATTCTTAGACACAAAAACATGACACGTGTCCTTAAAAATACACGAAAATTATTGTAAAATAATGACAGATGACCATTTAAAATCAATCTTGATCATTGAAATTTTAATTCGAATGACGAGAGTAAATCCTGTACGTGCAGAACTTACTCCGTTACGGGAGCCAACGTCCATTCATATATGAAGTAGGGAGACGTGTTGGAAAAGTTCTAAACCGTACGAAATTAAATCAACTACGTCCTCAAATGCAAAGCTTTGCAAAATTTGTAAGTACTAGATATGAATATAAGTTTAGAGAAAGACATATTTTCTTGTATTGGAGAAAAAGTAATTATTTGGGAAACTTTTATAAATTAACGGAATCTATTTATGAATAATTTTTCTTAACTTGAAATTTTGAACTTGAAATACGCAATAATTTGTCTATTCCTTTTTAATGGAAAATACTTTATTTACGCAGGTAAAATATTTACAAAAACAACAGCAATTACAACTTTGGGGGGAAAGAGGATCTTCAAAGTTTAAACCTTAAAAGAGCCATCATAGTCCAACTTGGTTAAGCGATGTGACATTCCCAGCTTGCTTTACATGGGTGAAAACGGTGCGGTTATTTTTTAAAGGGTCCAAATTCTCTTTTAAGTACGCATAAAATTGTGTTCGTCGAATTACTCAGGCTCAACTTGTATTGGGTTTTGGTTTTGGTTTTGATTTGGGTTTGAGTTTGAGTTTTGGCAGGAGAAACTTAAAAATTGACGGGAGAAATTTAATTTCAATTTTTTTCTTCAAATAATCGTTCAAATTCAAATTTTGGCCTCTAAAATTGGCGAGAGAAATTCAAATTCCAAATTTTGAAGCCAAAATTTGGAATTGAACGATTATTTGAAAAAAAAAATTGAATTTGAATTTTTCCCACAAAATTTTTAGCTTATTCCGCCAAACTCAAACCCAACCCAAAACAAAACCCAATTCAAGTTGAGCCTCAATTCGACAACCGCAATTGATATCTGCATATGTAGAAAATTTAACTCTCTCCGCAACTTTACCAAAAAATTGGGTTAAAAAAAATAGTAGAAATAGAATTTAATCAACATCTACAATCATCATATAGATTTCCAAGAGAAAAAGATAAGCCCGATCAACTGAAGATCGGAGATGTTAACCACTACCAATGGCGCATCAAGTGGGAGGTAGAGTGACTATCATCCCACCTTTTCAACATTTTCTAAAACAAATTTTTTTTTATAAATATTATGTTTCGCCCTTCAAAAAATCTTCTGTAAATAAATTACCCAAAGCTAAATATTCAGGATTCGCCCTGACCTCTATGAGTGAGTCGGATTCAATGATAATGAATTGGTAACCTTTAAATTTAGTCCCCTTTAACCCTAAATTATCTCTCTTCAAGATTCTTTGTTCAATCAATATCCAATCTCGCCCCCTCAATATAACTTTTAAAATTTTAATTTTATACTTTTGTTCTTCGAATTCTTATTTAAAATATTAATTTTCCCAAGAATTATTAAGAAATTTGATATTATCTTTTTTCTATTTAACTCACTCTTCAATGTAAAATGTGTAGATACACCTATGGTTCTATTTAGTTTTCTTTTTCTCTATATATAGCAAAAAATAAAGAAAGTAAAGTGTAATATTTTTCTGGAACAAATTCACAATTCCCCTTCCCAGCACTTATTTACGTTTCGGTATAAAAGCTACTCTCTATGCTTTCTAGGTATTGTAGCATATTAGAAGGAAAAAACGATGGTATTTTTCAAAACTAGTTGTTCTTTTATGAATTAAGAACACATTTATTTAATTCTTCCAATATTACTCTAGTATTTATTAATTTAACAAACACAATATTAATTACATTAAAAAATTTAGATACTTTTTTGGCCATTTAACTAAAAAGCTAACCTAACTTCGATTTCTTTTATCTACATCAAAGTTGATTTGAGACAACTAATTTTGAATGGAGGAAGTATCAGTTTTCCTCTAAGAGGTGATTAGGTGATTTTCCTAACTTTCCTTTCTCTCTATCTTTTAAGGTACATGTTGTGGTGATGTTGGGTGAATTTCATTTAGATCCCTATAAATGGCTCACAGTGTTAAGTTCGTTCCTGGAATTTCAGAAATGTCAATATCGTTCTTAGAAATGGCTCACAGTGTCAAGTTCGTCCCTGAAAATAGTTTGCAGTTTCAAGTTCGTCCTTGAAATTACAGAAATGTCAACCTCATCCCTTGAAATGGCTCGCAATGTCAAGCTCGTCCCCGAAATTTCTGAAATATCAATCTCCATACCCAGTGATGTTGCGATCTTTAGAAGATTTTGTATATATATATTTGCAATTTGATTCTAGTTTCATTATAATCGGTTTTGAATTTCGTTTACGGAAATTTTCAATTTTCTAGATTTTCTTTAAGCTCCAAATTAGTGAAAAAACAATGATGTCAACCTACAAGATGTGATAAAAAATAATGATTTCAAAAATTGTGAAAAATTTGTCTCATTTCTCAAGAATATAATAGAGCGTAAAAATATATATACAAAAACTTCTACAGATCGCAACATCACTTGGTAGCTGGTAAAGAGGTTGATATTTCTGAAATTGCAGGGACGAACTTGACACTGAGAGCCATTTCTAAGGACGAGGTTGACATTTCTGTAATTTCAGGGACGAACTTGAAACTGCAAGCTATTTTCAGGGAAGAACTTGAAACTGCAAGCTATTTTCAGGGAAGAACTTGACACTGCAAGCCATTTCTAGGGATGAGGTTGACATTTCTGCATTTTCAAAGACGGACTTGACATTGCGAGCCATTTACAAGGATCAAAATGAAATTTATCCTGCTGATGTTAGGCGTATCTTCTATTAAAAAAAAACTTAGGTGTACCCCTACCAGTTTATTGATAAAAGAATAGAATACATCGGAAGAAAATAAAATTAGAGTCCCGAAAAAAATAATGTCAAAACAAATCCACTTGTATATAAAACTACAAATCATAAAAGTAAAACTAGGAAACCTTCAGACGTGGTATATCTTGAGCATGTAGAAGACAAAGACCCTTCACTTCCCGTGATAGTGAATCAAAGTCCATGGACTGAAAATAGGAGCCTTCATCACAACAAATAGTTGCTTACAAATTCACGACCTCATTAGCTTCCCGAAATATATGAAAATATGTGTGATCGAGAAATCATGCACCAAAAACAATTCCCACAAGTTTTCTGTAAATAAAACTAAGCCACCAAGATGGAGGTGAAATTAGGGATAAAGCTAACACTTTTAGGTTGGGGGCAAATAATTGCAACAATATCCCGAACTATATATAAAAACTGCAAAAACATATTACGGTGAATTTGATCAAATATTTCGAAATACATATAAAATTTAATATATCTAATAGGATTTTAAAAATCTCAAGGGCGACTGCCCCACCTACCCCACCCGCCCCAGTCTTCGTCCTCGGGTGAAATATGATGTAAAACAAAAGTGACAACAAACTTAAGAGTCACTGTGAAACCCCAGTCCCATACGGGAGAAAGGTCTCATATTAGATAAGAATGAAAATTGTGACTGAGTATATAAGGTGGACCTAAGTATCCACTATAATCTCGGGATATTCCTTTTGGCATAGCGAGTTCGGTTGCCAAGTAGATGATCTTAGGTACTGCCAGGCCCATGTGTCGCGTTTCGTACCCATGAGCACGGGGTGTGACAGAAGTAGTATTAGAGTCGGTGACTAGACGGACGTGTGGGAGCTAAGTGTCACACTGTAAGGGGTGGGGGCCTCATCTAGAATCCCACACACCTGGTTGGTCCTGTGCTAAGTTTTGTTGAGGCGCCTAGCGAGGAGGCCTGGCCTTAAGGAGGTGTGATTGTGAAACCCCATCCCACATGGGATAACTCAGAAATTTCTTACTGATATATAAGCTGGGAATAAGTACCCACTATCAGCTCGGGATATCCCTTTTCGTATAGCGAGTTCGGTTGCCAAATAGATGATCGTGAGTGCTGCCAAGCCCATGTATTGTGTTACAGAGCCCGCGGGCTCGGGGCATGACATTTTATGGTATCAGAGTCGGTGACCAGGCGGACGTGTGGGAACTAAGTGCCACGCTGTAAGCGCTGGGGGCACCTTTAGAATCCCGAGGGAGCTAAGTGCCACGGCGTAAACGGTGGGGGCCACCTCTAGAATTCTGCACACCTGGTTAGTCTTGGGCTAAGTATGTGTGGGGCGCTTAGCGAGGACGCTAGGGCCTTAAAGAGGGGTGAATGTAAAACCCCCAGTCCCATATGGGAGAAAGGTCCCATATTGGATAAGAATGAAAGTTGTGACTTGTATATAAGGTGGACCTGAGTACCCACTATCATCTCGGGATATTCCTTTTGGCATAGCGAGTTCGGTTGCCAAGTAGATGATCGTGGGTACTGCCAGGCCCATGTGTCGCGTTTCGGGCTCGCGGGCATGGGGCGTGTCAGTCACACAATACACTTTTGGATTTTGTTTCTCTTCTTAAAAAATATGGAAACCATGGCTGTCATGCCCCGTGTCCTCGGTATTTGGCTACAGTTCTGATCAAGGGGTTTATTCAACACGTTTTTTGGATAATTGGATTGCAACATTTTAGATCTAATGTAAGTAAAGAATGCGAGTGTAACTGGAAGCAACCCACACTGAATCATTCCTCCTTCAAGGGTTCAGTTTCGCGCCTGGTTTATTTTTTTTTAACTGAAAATCCTTAATTTTCTCCTCATCAATCGCGATTTTCTCTCAGTAAATTCGGCATCTTTCCACAATTTCACTCATGTCTTTGGGATATTTATCAAATCTCTAAAATTTCTCCCATTTATTGGTAGATATTTACCCAATCTCCAAAATTTCTCCATTTCAGATTGTGATTTTTTTTAAATTCCTTAATTTTTTCCATTTTAGATTTGATTTTTTTTCAAATTCCTTAAATTTCTCCAAAAAAAAAATGATGAAAAGATTATTACAAATTTCATCAAAATTAAAGAGGAACAAAAGCTTTTTCTTGAAGCAAAGGAAACATAAAAAGTTTATGTGATTATGAACTGGTAAATCAATTTTTTCCAGTTGTATAATCTTAATTATAATATTTTAAAATGTAGATTGGTTACAGTTATTATGAATTGTCTTATAGCTATTACTCCCTCCGTCACAAATTATCTGTCCACTTTGACAAATGCACGGGTATTAAGGTTTTGATGATTTTGATGGTAAAATATAAGCAAAAGTCGAACATACCTCATTAATTTTGTTAATCTCATTTAATATTTATGTCTTTCTCTCTCCTTCATCTCACAAAACATTCAACTAACTTTTAAATATGTATTGGAAAAATGATAATTTTAATGAATTAAGAGTATTCAATGAGGAGTTGGAAGATGGGTAAAATTGGAAAAATTGTCATTAAAACATACTTGATTTAGAAAGTGGACAGTTAATTTGGGACAAACAAAAAAGGAAATGTGGACAATTAATTTGGGACGGAAGGAGTATATGCAAAGCTAGCTAATAGCTATTATGAATTTGTTAGTTATTATGAATTTGTCTTATAGCTATTATATGTCAAGCTAATACCTATTATAAATTTTTATTGTTAGCAGAGAAGTGCTTCTTTGTCATGCTATGTTGTTAGCAGAGACTAATAGCATAATAACATTAAAGTTGTTAATAAACTTCACAATTGTTAATGATTAAAATTGTAAATAACATATCTAATAGCTATAGCCTACTCCTCCACTACCACCACTGGTAAACATCACTTTCCAACCTCCACAAAAAAATTAAAAATTAAAACTCAGTTTTCTTCAAAATTTTCTGGCCTTATCCTTATCAGAAGAAACCCATCAAGAACAACCGATCAGAAAAGGAGGAGTATGAGTTCAGTACTTACTGGGTTTTTTCCTTACGATTTCGATTTTTTATATATACAAAAAATGGATGATGATGGAAGAAGACGTTAATTATGATGATGATGTTCTTGGGTTAGCTATCTCGAGAAGTGTTTGTGTGGGTTTATGATAGTTATACTCACTTTTGTGAATTTAAAGATAAAAAATCATCTCCAAATTGCGGAAAAAAGGATAAAAATCTCAAAGCGGAGAAATCTGAGATGGTTTAATGGTGGAAATTGTGGTGGGAAAATCACAGGTAATAGTTATGGAGGAAGATGAAGGTGGAATTGGTGGAGATCGTGGATTACAGTTATGGTGTAAACAAGTTATCGTGGGTTAGGGTTTGAAATTTGGGGAAAATTTGATTTGGCTGCGATTTGGGAGAAGACGACGACTTGGGTTTTGGGTTAAGAGCTTCTTATCCAATGTGACAGCCTTTCTTAGGTATTGATGGGCGCGCCTTTTTCTGGCCCGTTGGATCTCAAGCCACTCAATCTTATGTCTATCAAACTGTTCTATGCATGTGCTGATGAAGGACGGGTTCAGACCCTAGCCGGGTTGATGTCCGCGGGTCCAAAACGCGACACATGAGTCTAACATCGCCTACAACCACCTACTAACAATCGTCATCGTACGCTATGACAAAATAAATATCCGAAATAATTAAAAGTACTTAGAGCATGTTATATTGCACTTAATCTTACTTATCGGATGGAGTATCACAATTGCAGCATCGGATAATGTCGTCTTGTGACTGAACTGTTAAATCTAAAAGAAAAGTAAAAGGAATTAAACAAAACTGATATTATCTTCTTTTTTTTTCGCTTCTTCCCTTTCTTGTCCGAAATTCCATTTATGTCCGAGGTTCAATATTCATCTTCAAAACTTTCATCAAAGATACATCCCTTTCCACCATATATATTTGTCGAGAAACAAATCTTGAACTTGAAAACGACTATGAACAAAGTGATACGTCCGATCAATTATACGAATGAATTAATATTCACAATAAATATCGATATTGCAAAAACTAATAATAAAAGACGCCGACGAATATCTTTTTTTTTGGGTAAATACGCCGAGAAATATCTTCTGCCTTTGTTTCGGAAAAAAATGATTTGTACCGATTCTGTATTTTGTTCTCTATCCCATTAATAGGTATTTATCACGTGTTCTGCACCGTATTTATCACGTATTCATATGCGGAATAGGAAAAGTTCTGCACCGTACGAAACAATTTGGACCGTCGGATGATAGCTTTGAACGGTCCAGATTTGGAGAGAGAAAAATTTTCAATTTTTAATTTTTTTAGTCCAGCCGTAATTTTTTTTTCTCCAAATCTGAGCCGCTAAGACTATCATCCGACGGACTAAATTATTTCGCACGCTGTTAATTTTTTTTTGTTCTGCATAGGAGTCGGACTGTTGAGGAGCAGAAGGTGTGTGTGAGTTTGGTAATTTCCGTGAAGGGAGGGCAATAATTCTCCGTCACCCTTTTCGGCCAAAAGGCACGTGATTGTTTCGACGCCTCTCTCTTCGTTGCATCACCCAACCCTGGAAACCTGAACATCCAATCCTCCAAATTATGAGGAAAAATATGTAAATTTCCAAATTGTAATTTGTTTTTGGAAAGAAAGATATTTTTGTGAACTTTTTAAATAGATATTCTATTTTATCCATTCAACGGTGTTTTTTAATATAAATTTAATGTAATTCGCCCCCTAACTTATAGATTCTAATTCCGTCTTTCCTTCTTTACATCTATATCTCTTCAGGTTGGATGGGTTGGGGTCTGCAGTTGTTAAAAAGTTCAGTACAAAATACTTGTTCTAAATCACTCAAGTATGTCTTCCAATTAATTTATATTTTTTTTTGAAAGCAAATAAGAATTTCAAGCTTTATGAAATAATTATGAGCTTAGAACATTTCTAACTGTATTCTTGTGGTGCAGTATGCCTCACAAAATCTATCATATCCATATCATGAAGACAACAATGCATACATATACTTGCATGTATAATCATATACACAAACTACTCAAATTGGAAACGAAACACATCTTAAGTGGTAAGACGCTTCACTTCAAACCGATAGTTGGAAATTTTTTTAACCATAATAAAAGAGAAACTAGGAAACCAATATTATTCTTCCTGTGAGACGGGTTCCTTGCCTGCTAAGGTGAGTGTACTAGAAAGTTGTGTTGGGGTACTATAAGCTCCCAAATAAAACATTCGTCTCAAATTATCTGTTCACTTTGTATCTTTTACGGGGATTAAGATTTCATCAAATTCTATACGAGGATATAGTAAATTGTCAAACAGGATCATATTTAATTATACTCTATTTTAATTCTACATTATTTTCTCACTCTTCTTCTCTCTGCAACATTCAAGGTAAGGAGTGAGATTGAAAAAATCATCATTAATAAACCATTTATTTAGAAAGTGGGCTGTTAATTTAGGACAAACTAAAAAGAAAATGTGTACAGATAATTTGGGATGGAGGGATCACAATTAACATCTAATAAAAGACATTTCTAAATATTTTGGACGCTCCTTTCAAAGATAGGCACAAGTTATTTGTAAACTTTCAGGAACTTAATACAAGACTCAAGTCCACTGTTCGGGGGCACATGATACAATTGTGCAACTAGAGACTGAGTCTCTTGCACCTGAAATTACTGAGGTTCCGGACACGGAATCTTCCGAAGCAATGCCAGGTTTTCAATTGGAAGACGATTCCCGTTTGAACTCGCAAAAGGAAACGTTAAGGCTCCTACAGAGCACCATATGGAGACTAGGTACAAGTATTTTAAAAGACTTTAAGAGTTTTAACTTTTATTATAGACTACTAGGAATGCTCCCTATATAGTAGTGAATTTGTTTCCACCTTTTATTCGAGGGTGCAATATCCCTCTTCATGTCGGCTCTTGGCTTTATTTCAATAAAAGACATTTCTTTTAAAATAAAAATAAAAATTAACATCTAATAATATTTGTTTGTATATTAATTAACTCCTTTATGTGTACATGGAATAGTAATTTGAACGCGTTTACTTTAGTCAGTATCCACTGATTCTAACACATTTATATCCTCTCTCTCTGGGACATCGTAGAGGACATATATATCCACGATGAAGTGTATGTTCTTATATGATCCACTATCCTTAGTAAACTTTTTGTTTTGATTATTTTCAATCACCCTTTTTAGCAATAAAAAGCTTGAAAATATGAAATTATGTCATAATTGGATCCCTCTTCAAGAAGAGCTGACTTTCTTACTAAAAAAATATTTATTAGATTAATCCACAATGCATGTGTCCATTATCATCATAAAACTAATTAGTGATTGGATTGATCTTGATAACGTCAGCAACGACACCTGACATAGTGCACATTATTTTTTTTATAAACTTTTTCTACTACCTTTGTAGTGTTTTAGATTTTATTAACAATACCTAAAAAGTTATTGCTTATTTTGCACTAGCAGAAGATTAAAGATTAAGGTAAATTAAAGTTCTGGTACATATCTTTCGTCTGAAAAGCCTACTGGGGTAGATGGTGGGGCGGCGAGGGGATTGGAACCTTGAGATGAGACAGAAGAAAATTTGGAGTCAACGTTATAGCTCATTGTAACCTTAGGATTATATATTTTTATTTCATATATAGTCACCTTTAAATGAACATTATCCAACGATATGCAACCGTTCTTAATTTAAATCTAGATTTTTATTTTTTTTAATCACCATAATAACGGGAGTTAAACTGGACCCTTACATGTTTATTAAAAAGATCCAAAAGGAGTGGGACAAACTTACCACTAAGATTTACCTGGTGAATGAGTAGCTATAATAATAACAGTCAAATCTTAATCTCAAGTTTAAATTCTTAATTTTAAATAATTGTGGTCATGCATAATATAAATCAAAGAAAAAGTATTACGTATGGTTTGTCAACATTAATATATTTTCTCCATTTATTTCTATTCAAAGCTGTACTTTCATCCAAATCTAAAAAAATTTATCACCTTTTATCGCCTTTATCTTATTCAGTCTCCTACTACTCTTGCAATCTCATTATTCCCTCTATACCCTTTAAAGTTTAAGTATTATTCGATTTTTTTTATGTGCTCAAACTAATACAAACGTCTCTTTCTCATCTTATCAACTAATGCTCTGAAGTTTCTCTATCGCTCTAAGTCCTAGTCAATCCAAAAATTATCTAGCTTGGTTCTTCATGAGTAATCCGGTAGAGCATTACCTGACCAAAAGTACTTCACCTCATGAAATTCCCTCTGTTACTATTTTTTTAAGTCTCATAGGAGGAGTAGGTGTGCCTTAGGAAGGGAGAATTATTTGGCCCATGTAGGAGAGGGTGTCAAATCCGCGACCTCACGTTTGTGGGCAGACAACGTTTCCTCTGTGACTATGAAAAGACTTAGCTGAATACAACTGTATAGTCCAACAACAATTCCAGACTTATCTCTTCTTGTGCCCTAAAACATTTACATAACTTGCTGTAGCACTTTACACAAAAAGCTGAAGGAATAAAAGCTTGCAAGAATTTTTCAACTTGTGGACAAATTTTCTTCTAACATTTTGCATAATAGTCTCAAAACTTTTCATTGATGGAGAGTCGGAGACTGCAGGGAGGGAGAAGGCATCTTGACCAAAATATAAACTGTATTTGTGTGATTATTAAAGCATGACTAGTAAAATCACGTTTTATAACTGTTGCGGCAATCTTGCCTGCTCCCGGCTCCTATGCGGGACAGCTTTGGTGCAGGACATGTGGGACACCATCCTAGTCGTCGGATAAGATTTTTTAACGGCCCAGAACTGGAAAGAAAAAAGTTTTTTTTTTAATTATTTTTTAAGTCAGCCGCAACTTTTCTCTCCCCAGATCTGGGCCGTTAAAAAATCTCATTCGACGACTGAGATTGTTCCTCATGTCCCGCACCAAAGCTGTCCCGCATAGGAGCCGAACTGATCTCGCCTAACCACTTGCATTTTAGGTGTGACTTCTTATTGGTCAATTAGGCATATCTCTAAGTTCTTCTCTGGTTGACATGTAAGTGACAAGACACAAGTTGGCTTCATAATTTGAAGATAGTCATGATCATAAGTGACACTGAGATCAATAATACAAGAGCACTTTAGTAGGCACATGTACACCAAAAGATAAAATTAAGGTTTTCAATATACTTTATATCGTTGTCTAACTATTAGTAATCTCATAAATTCGATTGAGATATATAATACTTTAATTAACTTGGCAAAAAATCATGTAAATATGTAATCGTTGTAGCTTTTATGCACTAAATAGGAATCGAACCTCACTTTTACTACTGGGACAAGGTCTCATCGACTAAGTTCCATTATCTCTTCAAGATGCAACCTCAAAACCCTTGTGACTTTCTTGCACTCATATAACAAAACCCTAAAATGGTTAATGTCTGCAGTCTTCAATAATATGATACCAAGTGAATTACCTATTTTTCAGAATGACATTGATTAGGAGTAATGCTCACATGTTTAGCACTGAACCACCTGAATTAACATGGGATTATTTCCAATCATTAAGGTAATTACTTTAGCTTTCTGGGATTGGCAGTTAACCGGCACATGGGTGTGCACTATAACGACTCCATTGAAACATCTAATCATATAATTGGTGATTCAATCAAGGGAAAATGCAGTTCTGATCCACCTTCCCTTTACCAGGAAAAAAGTAAGCAATATTTATATATTTTTGGTTGAGTGATGCAAAAAAAAAAAGAAAAAATAACACGATCACTTCGAATCTACTATAACATATTTTGCATGCAATAGTATTCAATATCCAGAGTTTATCTTTAAGAATTTAGAATAGACAAAAAATATTTTCACAATAAAAATACTGCAAATAATATTACAAAAAATGTTACGAATGATCTAACACTGCAAAGCGTTAGACGATCTTAGGGGAAAATAAAGAACTACTGAAATCTCTTACTAACTTTATATCTAGTTGTCATATGATATACAATATGAGCTTTTTTTTCTTGCTCTTACACTAGCTAACAGAAAATAAAATTATCCAAATCACGTTGTTATGATATAAGTACATATGCCGATGCCCGACTGCTTTTCCTTTCAGCATAAGGGAACCGACAAGAACTAGTGGATAATTATGTGTGATCAAGTTAAGAAGTCTGAGTACAAAATTAGACTAAAACACATGCTCAGCACTAATAATTTTTATGCATTTATTGAAATGCTTTCTTTTCCTCCCGACATGTGAGAGGAAATCATTAAATTTGGGTCTGAGGAATTAATTAAGTCTAAGATTTGTTTTCGCTAGAATAAAGAGGCAAAAAAAATTTCTGTCCCCATCTCTATTATAATTGGAAAAAATAAATTATGTAGTAAATTCTGATTGGTTGGGGACACGGATGGGGACAGGTTGAGGATTTTCACCCGAATAAAGAAGGGACCAAGGTTAGCTATTAGCAGTTGGATTTAGTTTCTTATGATATTTATCATCAATGATTAGAATGCAATAAAGTTATGCACGAGTGAGTCCCTGATTATTTATTTATTTATTTATTAAGGGTTGTGAAGCACCTATGCTGATGAAATTCGAACCCGGGACAATGTCCTTCATTTTTGCAAGCTTTTGTTGCAAATAATTTCATCATATGCTTTATAGTAATATAATTGTGTTCCTTGATTAGAATACAATGCAAAAACAAATATGTTTCACTAACAGTTCGAGCTAATGAAAAAGAGTATATGGTAGTAACTTGCATACACAAAATACAAATGGCCAAACTTCTCTCCGTGCTTTCTATAATTTTGATCTCCATTCAGTCAATCGTAAATTGAGTTTATGTTAAAAATACTTAAAAATGTGTAATTTTATTAAATTATTCGGGATATTGAAATATTTAATTTTTCAATGCTAGGTATTCAGACAAAAAAATATCACAGGAAGGAAATGATTGAAGCAATGAGGGAATAGAATAGAAAATGTTGGCAATGTGATATAATATATTTAGTAGTTGGAGCAAAAAAAGAGAAGAAATTAACAAGTTGAAAGAAATTAGGAAATTAGCAGTCAATGTTTCAATCCATGTGTGGTACACGTTCAAGGTAAAGACAATGGAAATAGAATAAAACAATAAAATTTCAATGAGTCCACATGTATACATGTGTCTACATGTCCAATCCCACATGTAACTATTTTTAAGCAGATCTTCATAGATATTCCATTTAAACGGGTTGAATATTTTATTTGACTTGAATAAAAATTATATGTAATTTGGTTATATAAAAATAAAAACCCTTCAAAACCCTATTTGAGTTTGTTAGTCCTCAAACCGAAGACTAATTTCATTTCAAGTTGTTCGTGAACATTGTTAAATTTGAAATTGTGTAATCATTATTTACTTGGAGTCTTAGGCAGATTAAAAAAAAAAACCTATAGTATTTCAAAATTGAATTTACAATTAAGTGATACATATTTGACATTTACTGATTAGCTTAAAATAATGTTAATCAAACTCGAGCTTGAATCAGAAGACCGGTTGTCCCAAGAGGGGAATATAAGTGCCTCACAGAGGAGGTAAATTAGAAGACCGGTAGACCGGTTGCCCCAAGGGGGAATATAAGTGCCTCACACAAAGAGAACCAAAGAATTGGAAATTAAATTATGCCCCTTTGTGTGAGGTGGGTATCGAACCCACAACCTCATGGTTATAGGCAGGCCATAACCCACTGGGTTATGGGCCTTGTGATTCCTACATTTAAATTCAGTAACAAATGAGTCTATAATAACTTGCACATGGTCAAACTAATATTTTGAATTCAATTATTTTGTATTATTTTGTGATTAGAGCAATCTCACCTTTTTTTTTATTGGCTTGGTAGGTAAGATCAATAAAATCTTGAGTCAAATTATTGGTAGAAATGTTTATCTGAAAACAACATTCACTCCAGAGAGTCATGTATAGAAAACGGAATACAAATCATGTGTGATCCTCTTTCCTACATTTTTTTAAGATACTTTATATTTATGTTTGTTTAAAAATCATATGCAAACTAAAATGCAGAATCTTTCTTCATAGATTTTCATGAATTTATTTGTCAAAATGTTGGGGGCAGTTGAAGATGGGGTGGGGTAGAAGACAGAATATGTTGGCCCACATTTGCGCAGGTAGGCCAAACACAATTTTATGTGAGAGAGATTGTAGAATCAGTCCCACAAAAACTGGTCATAAGATTAAAATTTTCTGAGGAACGGTAACCTCAACTACAGGGCTACCCCTGAATCCCGTCCTATTTCTACTACATAAACAGAACTGTTTATGTCCAGAGCAGGCTAATAATATTTGTTCCTAAAAAATAATGTTTACTGCCAAGGCCGAATCCAGAATACTTTGAGGTGAGTAATTCTTATAAAGAAGTCATGTATTTGATGGAAAAGTATAGATTTTCAACATCCAAATGGAGCTATATCTTTGTTCTTTTTTTGTTCTTAATATACATGAGCTCTTAGCAAGGACGAAGCCAGGAATTTGACATTGAAGGGCGAAAATTATAACAGTATGCCAAACTACATATAAAAACTGTAAAAAAAAAAAATGTGGAGGGGACGAATTTGATAAAATATTCCGAAGTACATATACAATTTACTATATGTAGTAGTATTTTTAGAAATATCAGGGACGACTGCCAACCTTCCCCTCTGCCTTCGTCTCTGGCTCTTAGAATAATTTAGAAGTCAGATCTCTTCAAATTATCTCAACTCGTGCGTTAAAAAAAAAAAAAAGAAAAATCAATCAATTAGGTAAAAAGAGTTTGCTTAAGCAAAGAAAAGAAACTAACCTAAATAAACTACCTTACTAGTCAAAATTGCAAAGATCACGAAATGAGTTAGGCTTGATACATGTTGATATGAAGTTTGACCCGTCGGTCCTCTCTATGTTTTGTCTTTTCTTTTTCTTTATGGAGAAATTCCATTTCATGCAATGTGAAAGCATATATATTATAACTAGCCAAAGCATATATATTATTTTTAATTTTGGATTAAGTCTGCTTTCAGTATGGTGTGCAAACTGTTTTTTGATTGAGTTTTGAAATGACAAATGAAATATTAAATCATATAAAATCTGCTTCAGTTTGAGATTCAATCCATGCAGACCCATAAAAAAATAGCTATACAAGATAATGACTATATTTTTTCTTTGAAAATGCATTTAAACTATAGTTATAAGCTCCAGCGAATTCGAAACTCATTCAATGTGCAACTTTTTCACCTTATTAGTCTAAACATTAGCAAGTCATACTTGAAGAAAGAGAGTAGACTGAGTTCCTTGTATTAGAATGCAAAACTCATGAGGTGGTTATACTAAAGACCACAACTAGAGAATCTTCTTGCAATATCCTTTTTTTTGGGGGGGTGGGGGGTGGCCTATATTTTGAAAATTAACAACTAGAGAATCTTCTTGCAATATCCTTTTTTTTTGGGGGCGGTGGTGGCCTATATTTTGAAAAATTAGAATTTTAGTCATACAAAATTTGAAAAACTTAGAAAGATTATTAATAAAGTATACTTTTTTCCACAAGAATTTTTTGAAATTGCCCGCAATATGATTTTTTTTATTTTTTTAATTTTGACTATACATTCGTTACTTCCTAAAAAACCATTTGTTTAAATTATATTTTTTTATCTTGCTCAGAACGTCAAGTTTTTAGCTCGGTCCCTACGTACCTAACCAAAAGATATATTTCTCCAAAAATCTTGCTTCTTTTGCTTATTTTACTACTCTGATTGGATTACAAATACCTGTCTAAATGCATGAACTAGACTGACATACATTGGCATGCCAAAGTGAAATTCTATCGTTGGACTAAGAAAAAGTTGATTTTTTTTCCTTTTGACGAATGCGTGGTCAGATCCTCACATATATAGCGTGTACTTGGATGTGTTTTATCTGAGTTTTGAATTTAAATTGAAACTTAAATTTTTTTTTAATTTAATTTTTTAATTAAACCTCAAACATTAAATCACGGAAAAATTTAGTTTGAATTTGACATTAATTTTACACTTATATAAAAAAAATTGAGAATAAAACTCAATCTAATCGGACCCTGTCTAACATACACCTTCTTACACGCTGCCAAACACTGGCCGGAACGAGGGTTGACAAAGAATAGGGATCAGCTTGATGATCAATATCGATCATGAACGAAACCATTAATTGCTGTGAAAAGAATCATTTTAATCATAAGTAGCCTAGAGAGTAGTAGGGAGTCACTTGTCGATTCACCTTATTTGTGTTGGGTAGTTCACTTATAAATTTATTATCTAAATGAAGAAAAAAAAAGTCGTATTTACTTAAAAAAATATATTTTTCAACGGGGAAATATTACCCCAGTAACAAGACACTGAATCCGCCATTATCATCAATCAAGATACATAAAAATTTAAAAAATTAAAAAAAATCTAGCTGTTTGATGAGTGTGAAAGAAATAATCATGAGAAATTCACAAGGATATGATACTATAGCTGTTCCTTACTTGCATAACTTTGCATGGTAATTTCCACTACGACCCTGCTCTAAATGTTACATCTCACTAATATTCCTATTATAGTTATTATGATATACTTCCATTATCAATAACTGAATGTCTCATTTAATTCGACTCTGGTACAAAAATTAAAAATAAATATTTGACTTCTAATACATTTACTATCTTACACTTATTAATTAAGAAGATTTCTGGTGATATCAAGTACTCCCTCCATTCCCTATTAATTGTCGTTTAGGAGATATCTAGGTATCCAAATTAATTGTCGTTTAAGGTTATTTTATTAATTGTCAACAATTTATTCCAATTATACCCTCAACATTTTCCTTTCTTTATGACAAAGAAGTGAGAGAGAGAGAGAGAGAGAGAGAGAGAGGGTGGGGGATAATATTGGAAGTTTAGGTGAAAATGACAACTTCCTTAATTTTCTCAAATTGTCTAAAGAGTCTTATATTTAGGAATGGAGGGAGTATTAATGAAATTAAGAATGTTGCTGGTGTGGTCATGTATTATTGAAATTTAATTCCATTAAATTAAGCCTTAAAGCTTTCGTTTTCTTGCTACACGCTAACATTAATTAGGACAACAGAAAGTATCCCCGGGCAACTTGGTACTCGCTGCAATAATTAGTACTCCTATCAATTCTCATTACAATAGACAAATCTTTGCAACTTGTTTGTTTATGGTTGCTACCTTTGGGGACAAACAACTTGTTGTCCATGCATTGCCTGCTAATCCACGTAATTCGTAAAACACCTTAAGTGCCCTAGCCGCTTCTGCTGCTAATCGGGACGAAGTCAGGAATTTAGCGTTGGGGTGAAACTACAACAATATGTCAAATTACATATAAAAAAAGCAAAAAAAAAAATTTGGAAAGCGAAACTGATAAAATATTCCAAACTATATATAAAATTTACTATACCTAATAGTATTTTTAAAAATCTCGGGAGCACTTCGTCCCTGCTGCGAATCATCTATAGTATTAATCTACCCTCAATGTTTTTTATCGCACGCTCTTATAATTTTTAAGACCGAGTATCATAATTTTAAAGTCATTCAAGTGATTAACATTTTTTACTATTTTTAACTGCAGATCTGATACAAGATGGGATTTTTCCAAATAAAAACTGAGTGTCAACACCACTCATATATATTTACTTGACCACACACGTTTAGTCTTAGTGGATTTAGGGGGCAAAAAATCCTCCGTCCCCGTGTGTGTTCCCAACCAATTACAATTCACCCTCTGTATATATAATTGGAAAAAATAATTATATAGTAAATTCTGATTGGTTGGGGACAGTATTGGGACGAGCCATTTTCACCCGATTTAGGGGGAAAACGTATGCCCTTCCACTTCCCTCAAATTTTTTAAAATTGTATATTTTACACATGAAAAAATTAAAAAAAATTTCCCCTCAAAATATAAAAATATAAATTTGTTTGTTTAATCCATATATGTTTCTGTACAATTGTACCCTTCAAAAATAGAGTTGTTAGACCTCTTAATATTTAAGTGGAAGAGGCATTGATACAATGGTCGTTATTTTAACATTGGAATAAAATTTCTGTTTACCTAACATTTTGGTGAAACATTACGTGACGAGTAAAAGTTTGCTAGTCCATTTAACTTGCTTGGTCAAAATTACTTTGGTGGTTAAGAACAACATTGTGTAAGCAAAGTCAACCCAAGAAATATTCTTTTCCACCAAACTTTGGCATAGTAGTAGGTCTTCACTTTCTATCCGATAGGGAGGTGGGCCCTGTGGGCGTGAATATCGCCTTTGGGTAGGAGTAGGTCTTCACTTTTTAACAATTTTCTTCACTCTTTTGATACTTTGTTCCTTTGATTTGCAATCCTGGTCATAGTAAAGACTTTAGCTCAGATTTTATTTGCGTGGCTGAGATTATCACCAATAGGTGGAATGAGGAATTACTTTTGAACTTTCTTCTTCTTCTTTTTGTTTTTCTATGGAAAACTTCAGAACTTTCATGAGATGACCGAATTTTCCTACGTAATGTGGCAATAAAATGACAGGAGTTTTACCCGTCTATGGTGCACTTAATGCTCTGCGTGATGAATGAAAGAAGTATAATAATATACAAATAAATCAAAATTGTTCTTGAGTCTGTTTTCTTTAATACCCTTTAAAATTTGATTTGAGGGCATAATTCCCTAGCAAACGTGATGGTATAATGAATATTGTTTCAGTGGTACTCTGTAAACAACCATTTTGTGCATTCATTGCCAAAGGTTATGTCAATCTCCAATCCATCTTTTCAGTGGTATTCTGAGAGAATGTATTTTGTGCATTTATTATCGAATGTTTACAATGGTGGCTTCAGTGCGTAACGAGGGGTAATTCCGCACGTGCGAAAATTCCCTCGTCCGTTGTATTAAAATTTTGACCGTTAAAATTGATTTAAAACGGACACCTATTTTGAGCCTCATAACACCTGTCGTGTTTTTGAGTCTCAGAACACCTGTGCTGAGGCGCTCTATATGTATTGAAAAAAACTGTTCCACATAGAATCCGGACTGCACCCATATTCCCCATTGGAATTTTAATGGCTTAGGTTATTGTTATTGTTGTTAATGTAGCATGAAGGACTAGATTCTCTTGAATGTCTTTTTCTTTGGCACCACGTTACAATTTCTTGGAATTGGTTTTCACTCTGAAATTCCAAGAATTGGAATGTTAAGACATTCCAATTCCAAATAATTGAATTCCTTTGTTTGGTAAACTATGGAATTGATGTGGAATACAATTCAATTCTAATTTATTTCTTTGCAACACTAAAAATATCACACAACTAAAAAAATTGGAAAAAAAATACATCTAGTGTGAAAAGGCTAATATTCTCCTAATACAAAAAGTCAATGTACATTTGAAGTAAAATGACAAAAATAACCTTGTTAAAAAATTATCGATGTAAAATGACGGAAATATTTTTGTTTGCAAAATTAAAAGAATATTCATAGTGCTGAAGAAAATATTTATAGTATCAATTAGATAAAATACCGTTCATAATGAAAATATTTTTTATGAAAATGACAAAAATATCCCTAGTAGAAAATGACGAAAATATTTCGGGTATAAAAATGAGGAAAATTCCCCACTGAAGTTAAAATATACCCTTTTGCGTAATATGGAAAAAAAAATCATGGTCCAATTTTTTTTAAAAAATGCATTTGTTGCAAAATGACAAAAATACCCTTGTTAAAATGGAATTACCTCATTGTGCATAATAATAAATATGTACTTGATAAAAGATGAATAAATCACAAAATGATAAAAATACTCAGATAGAAATTAACAAAATAGCCTTTTCCCCTTGGTTTAGAAAGGAGAAAATGCCCATTTTCCAAAATGACAAAAATACACTTATTGTAAATTTTTCATTTATTTTAAAACAAGTGGCATTTTTGCCATTTTCATAATCGTTATTCTTTTTCATTTGGTATGAATGACTTTTTAAATAGATTTTTAATTATAGATAAAGCCAAAAAGACATAAATACATGAAGGGGGACTAAACCAATACCTCCAAGAAGGTGGAAACAAATCCACTCCATACTGAAACAAAAACAGCAAAAGAGCCTTACCAAATGGATAGGCGGGTACAAGAATAGTCCTTTTGGTCATGAAGGCAGCTCACCGAATGAGCTAAAAGTGATCGAGTTCCACTAAACGGCTATATAAAAACACTAAGGCCTTTTAAAAATGCTTATATCTAGTACTCATGTGATGGTCGATAAGCGTTTTTTTAGCATTTTTCTTACTCTTACGCGAGCGGACAGGGATAAAATCATCATCATCGACTAATTCAGTGTCTGAAAAATAGTCACTCAAAGCATCCTTTGTCGACGCTGGTTCAACTTCTGGAAGATCTTCCTTAAATATATCATAAGATGATAAGTCGATTTCTGCGGCCGCCACTTCTTTGCGAGCAATTATTTTAGCCTCATCTGATAGTTCCTTTGCCCGTGTGGCGATTTCAAATTCATCCATGTCGCTTGTGGGTACCATTTGCGCTCCCTTGAGTCTTTTATTGAGGTCCCGAAAACTGTCAAAAAGTATCTGTCTGTCTTCAAAAGAAGCGTCTAAAATATTCATATCTTCTTGAACTGATGCAGATTGATATATCCATTTCACCTTCGGGCTGTGTGGACACGAAATTGATGGACTCAAATTAACTGTTGCATCCATAGATGTCAAAACAGCCTCATTAGAATCAAGTGTAACCACCGGTGACACACTGCCCAACACAGGGGAAATCCCCACAGCTATACTGTCCATTCCAGTGTGCAAAACAGGGGAAATCCCCACTGCCATACTGTCCTTTGCAGTGTGCAAAACTGGCTGCCCATCCGCGTGTAAAAACTGCTCCTGTGAATTTTTCTGAAGTTCCGGAGCCCTCAGCCTTGACGGTAGCGCAATTTTAAAGGCCCGAAGTTCATCTAAAACGTGTGTATTCAATCGAGAATTCCTAGGAGTGCCTCCGTCGGACTGAAAAATCCTAGGAATAACAGCTGTTAATTTGTCACATCCTACTGTTATGTCATCAACTCCCTTGGTGGGCAAAATTAGCGGGGAATCAAAAATCGATGTATCAAAACAAGATTTTGCCGGCGAGTGATACAACCCCACTTTGTCAGATTCAAATGACACTGTTACCAAATCGACCCCTTTCGTAGAGTCAACCCCAATCAAATTTTGAGGTGGTCCTTGTACGGAAGTTGCCAGCGGAGCCTTTGTCAACACTCCTATCGTTATCCCTTCGGTCTCAGTTGAAGTCCCTGACGGACTTGGATCATTTCGTTTACCAACCTTTACCCATTTGTTGTTATTCACCTTTGGTAGCCCTTTGGCAGGCGGAATCACCGTGTGTATTTTCTGTGGAATTGTTTTCCCCTTGTGTACATTAACCGTCGGAGGCTGTTTTGTGGCAATGAGCCTGGGGGTATTCACTAGAGGAGCTGCTGAAACTGTTTTACCACAGTGAGAAATATGATGGCCAATACGATAACATCCCACACAATATTCCGGAAGATCGTCATAAGTTACCGATTGCCAATAACCTTTACCCGTTTTAGCATGAGTAACTCGAATGCGATTGGGTAAGTCCGAAAGAAGATCAATTTCCACACATACTTTTGCGATACTCGGACGAGAGGCGGCTGCGGTAGGTCCATCCAAAGCGAGGGGCTGCCCCACCGCTTTTGCAAGTGAAAATAGCATAGATTTGTTGTGCAAGTGGATGGGTAGACCTTCAAATCCAATCCAAATTGGAACAATGGAGGGTTCAATATTAACGTCGAAATCATAAGTCCATTTGAAAACCCTCATTGTGAGACCAAAGAAATTCCAACATCCTTGACGCCAAAGACGGCAATAATCTTCTTCAAGATCAAACCTTATCAAGACATGACGAGGATCTATCCTACCAATCCAAAAATTTCCTTTAAATCCAACCTTGTGAAAAGATTTGCGCAATGAGTCTAGAGCCGGAGCGTATTTATGAAATTTACCAACAAGAGCAAAACGCCAAGGTTGAATTAAAATGTCATGAGCCTCCGCTGGAATGACTAAGTTAGGTTCACCTTTAAAAACCTCTAATTGAGGAATAGGCAAAATGATAGGTTCAGATTGAGGTGCCACAAGCAATTCTGCAAAACTTTTCTTAATCCAAGGAGCAGTGGTGGGGGCCACAGCAGCCTGATCGGCAGCCATGACCGTCACTGGTAAGCAAATCCAAACAAATAATCAAAGAAAACGAAGCAGATTGCAAAGGTGAAAGGATCAGAGAATTCCAAAACCACCAAACCAGAGCACATCAACAGATAAAACTAGACCAGAAGCCAAGAAATCAAAAGAGAGAAAGGTTCCATCAGCGAATCAGACCAATAAAAATCAAACCTTTTCCATGAAAACACCAAGTAGGGAGCTCTCACAGGTACCCCAAAGCCACCTGTTGAAGAGCAGCAAATAGAAAGCAGAGTATTGGAGCCAAACCCGCGAGTGGAGGAGCTCAAGATAGCAGGAGAAACCTTCAAAATCGCGCCCAGCAGCTGCAATTTGTGAGGGTTTCACTGTTCATTCTCACCATCACTAAAAATAATTTTTCTAGTCGTATGAATGACTTGTTTGTTATTTCTCAACAAGTGTATTTTTGTCATTTTACGCCGATAATAATTTAGGCATTTCAAGTAAACGATTTTTTTATAATGGCTAATTTTGTCATTTTTTGTTAAGAGAATTTTTTTCATTTTATTCAAAGTTAATTTTGTCATTTTGCACAAGTGGCATTTCCCCATTTTTGTTTTTTATGGGAGTGTTTGTCTTTTTGCATTAAGGGCATTTTCGTCACTTTACGCCAAAATATTTTCGTCATTTTTCATCATAGGAATTTTAAGCTATTTGAGCCAAAGTTAATTTTTTTTTTTTTTTCATTTTGCGCGAATGTGTTTTTCATCATTTTGAGTCGAGAGTATTTTCGTCATTTTGCGTCAATAGTATTTTCGTAATTTTTTACCTTGGATGTTTTGGTGATTTTATGTTATGTATGTTTGTGATTTTGTTTTTAAAAAAAAATCGTTGATTTTTGCCAAGGGTATTGTTGTTTTTACATTAACGGTATTTTTGACATCGTATTCCTAACTCATGTCTTTTGTCATTTAAACGAAGAACATTGGCTATTTTAAATTATGGGTACTTTAGTCCTTTTTTACTAGGAGTGTGTTTTCATTTTACAATAAGGGTACTTTGGTCATTTTGTATATATTATGAGAGAGAGAATAACTTGCATGTATGATATATTCATAACCTACCGTAAATCTTGTGAAATTGGAATTTAAATTCTTTGATTTAAAATGGAATTGATTTTGTGGAATTGAGGGGGTTGAAATTGGAATTCCAATTCCAATTCCAAATCCAAATTTTGTTAAGAGACAAATAAGGGAATTAGAATTTCAATTTCATGATTTGATTGATAGACAAACAAGAAAATTGGAATTCCAAAGCTCCAATTCCATGATAACAAACACACCCTAATGAATCTTAGCCTGCCTTGGCTTAAGAAAAGCTGCTAGAATTGTAAGCAATTTAGGACAAGTTAGTGAGCGGGAATACCTAGACATGTATGCATGCTTCATATGTTCAATTAGACCTAAAATTTCATAGACAAAGACATTAGATGATGTTTTTAGATTATCTTGTTCGCTTCCTAACTCATTGTCTATCTCAACTTAAATTATTAAATAAAAATTGCTACTCTTTTATTCTGTTTTGTGATCATCTATTACATTTTTATATGTAGTTCGGAAATTTTTATCAAGTTGCCCTCCCCCAAAATATTTTTTGTAGTTTTTATAGGTAAATCGGTATACTGTTGCAGTTTTTCGCCCCTCCAACAGACAATTCATGGCTTCGTACTTGGTGTACACCAAAGGTATCATCATACACACAAGGAAGCTACACTTTGTAAGACTCCGTAACACACGCATGAAGTTAATCCACATGCTAAGGAAGTACTTGCAAAGTCATAAAGAAGGAAGATCAACATGTTAAGAGCTACTCAATCCAACAACAATAGAATTAAGTGGTATGCTCCTTGATAAGAAGAAGTGTGAAGTCAAATACACTACAACTCAAGATTGCTATAGGATTTCAACACTCCAAGAAAATGTTGATCAAAGGCTTCAAGTCCAAGGTCCAAGAAGAATCAACTTGAAGACCTTAGGAAGATTAATCTATAATTTATAGGTAATCTTTTGTGACTAATCTTTCCTTTGATAATACTAGGATATAGAATGTTTAAATCGTATATTTGTAATATTCATTCCAAGAGGGAATTTGTTTAAGAGAGCTTAAATTGTAAAGTCTCCTTTGAAAGAGACTAGTTACCCAATTTCTCTTTGTGAGCTTCACTCTTGGTGAGTGTTAGCAAGTCCTATTTGTTAGGCAAAAGTCCTCTTTGTGAGGCAAGTATCTCTTGTGAGATATTGGCTCTTTGTGAGCTTAACACTCTTATGAGTGTAGTCTTCTTAGTGAAGAACAAGTCCTCATTTGTTGGGGTAATTGTAAACGGTTGAATGACAATATTCAGTAAAGATCTTATATTCATTCTTTTTTCTTATTAATAATAAATTGTTATGTGTCAATTTTTATTAAACAATCTACAATTTAAAAAATTGTAAAACTCATATAAAAGTGAACACATAACAAGAATAAAACAGCAATTCAAAACAAAAGATACTTGATCTGCAAAGTTCAAGTTCAAAAAGGTTGGTTATGATTCAATAACTCGATGTGCTACACTTTTTTTTTGAGGTATTAGCTTTTCCTTCACGCAAAAAAAAAATATACAATTCAAAAAAAAACACTATTTACTCGAGAAGCAGAAACATCTAGAAACTAATTATTGGTTTAAAACAATTAAGTTTGGCATATGTTTGTATTCATAAACTAAGGAAGAATAACAATATAAGTATAGATTAAAAAATACAAAAAGGATTGAGAGACAAGAGAGTAATTTAGAATTCAAACTCATCTTTTTAATGATATCAATTATGCCTATTTATAGGCTCAATGCGAGGGTTGAGAGAATTCTAATCTACGGGAAGTAGAGTAAGCCTATTGAGCATAAGATTAGGAAGCAGAATAAGCGTCCGCAAGACAGTACAATTGGTTAATTAAGGAGTGGTAGATTGTGTATAGGGACGCCTGGTCAAATATTGGCAGCTACTGTTGGAAATCATATATCCCTTTAAATTGAAATATAATTTCTAGACTGGACAAATAAATTTCTGGACTGATAAAATTAATTTCTGCACAAAAAATCTGCACTGATAAAATTAATTCTGCACTGCAAAATAATTTTTCTGGACAGTAAATTTAATTTTCTGCACTGACATAATACAGGAAAACAAAAAATTAATCACGTACAGAAAACTGCAATAAAAAATTAAATTACTGCAACCTTAACCGGTTTTGGATTTGATTATTCTGGACGAGATAGCAGTTAACCGCTTCCCCTTAAGTTCAATATGTCCGGCCTTGGATAAGCTTCTGGCACTCTTGAACACTGAACTCCCAAGGTACAACGCCCAACACCTTTCTGTTTCTCTGAAGCAAAAGAAGCAGAAACCTTCGAATAGTAACAGTACCAAACTCTCAGGAAAAAATGCGAATGCAGGGTAAAAAAATATGACTAGAATGCAGAAGAAGAGAGGGATTTCGGATACTTTTTTCTCGGCAGCTGCTTCCGCCTTTTATAGGTCAGAAAATAAATCATGAATGACCATTGCATTACTCAGGCTTAATGCCCTGACTGTTACTCCCTTAATGCCATTTCATTACTCAGCCTTAATGCCTTGACTGTTACAGCAGCAATAAGTCCAGCATTTCAATTGAAATTCAAAAAATTAAATCAGTAGCAAAACTCGGCTGATCAGGCCCGCGAGTTTTGGTCCGACATTCGTGTACGCATGTCGCGCCTGCACACAAGTCCAAGCTAATTTGGTATCAACAGACCTTTCGTTTGCACCCCCCCTGCGCGGGCGCACACGAGGTTATCACTTTAGGCATAATTGTAAGGCCCAGCCCATAATTAGGATTAGGTTAATTTTTTTTAGTCTTGTATAAAAGGGTTAATTTTGCAATTATTAAATAGTTAAGGACTAGGAGGGCAACTACTATCCCTATATATATGTTCATCTCTTAGGGTTGCCGTCATTCATTCTACGTTCTTTTTCCACGGTTGCAGACAAAATTTCTGAGGCAGAAATTGAGGAGACTCCGGTGTCAGAAACGCGTATCGAAGGTAAGGATAGTCTCGATTCGTAGTAAATTATTAGTGTAGGATTTCTCGATTGATGTAGTTTAATTTATTTTGTTAGGACCTTTGGTAGAAGATTCGGTGATCTCAAACGTTTAAGGATCGATTACGGTAAGTATAGAATCCCTTCGTTTTTATTAAAAAATTATATTTTGATGTAAAAAAATTGGGAATTTCCGAGTATACTTTTGATTTCTGTACGTATCCACTGATTCGTGTTCATAAGGCTGTTGTTTTGTTATATAAAATTTAATAGTTTGGTTAGTCCATTCAAGCTCAATTTATTTCCGCTCAGTGTTACTGTGATCCGTCTTGAATTTTTGCCGGCCAGAATATACCAATTTACCTTTTCATGAATTTGTTCAAAAGCCCTCTGGAACGATTTTAGGCGTTTTCTTTTCTTTTTGTGGAGCCTACTGAGTTTTGTTTTCTTCTTTATATTAAAATCATTCTTTCATTATCCAGCACATTTGATCAAACATTCTTGTGGATTGATCTTATCTAATGTTTGTTTCTCTCTGTTCGACTCTTAAGAAAAGTGGGCTTCTTGTACGGTTTTGATTGGCAATATTTGGTCTTCCTTTACTCAATATATCAGTACTGTACATGTCCAGTGGGTTTCCATTTCTTTCTTAATTGCTTGAAGCTCATGAGATAACCATTCTTGTTGTCTACTTCTTTGAAATACTGATCATACTACAATAAATATAGTGAGAATGTTATTTCTTGTTAACTCATGATGGTACAGTGTACCGTTTCCATTGCGGCGTGATTTAATTGTTCCTTTACTTTTGCTACTTAGTGTAATTCTGTTAAATCTTTACACTGTAGAAGAGATTCATGACAGAAAATAATGTTGGTTTTCTTAGAAATAATCTGCTACAAAAAATTGTGTTTTAGAAACATATAATACTGAAAATTCTGAAAATTATTTGATACTTTGTGGATGACTAGGAATACTGCTCATGATCGACCCACCTAGGGGGTAGAAGCTGAGACTCAGTATCGACCCATTCCTAGAGGGAATAAATCTAGGGACCGATATATCGCTCGCTTTCGCTTTCTGCTTTCTGTAAACCTATGATCCCCGGTCAAAGTATCACTCTGTATATTCTGTTCTGTTCTGCAACTGCTAACATATAATGTATCTGTCTGAACTTCTGAAAGTTTCCGAAAGTGCTTTTCTTACAAAGGATTATGTTTAAAATATATCTGTCCGTTTTTTTAAAACTATACATATGTAACCGGATTTTCCCGGTAGGTGTTTCTATACTTACTGAGTTATAGCTCACCCCTTATATGTTGTTTTTTTTTTCAGACCACGAATCAGAAGGGTACGATAGTCCATACGAGGAGGGCTGGGAGTAGAGGAATCTAGAGACATCTTTTAGTATTGTTTTATTTAATTTCCGAATAAAATAGTTAAACTTGAGTAACATTGATGTTTGGATTTTATTCGTTATTTAATTCCTAAGAAAGTACTACAAGGTTTTATGGATATTATTATTTATGGTTAAATTAATTCTCGTTGCGTTATAGATTCTCTGAATGTAAGGACCTAGTATTCTTGGAGTTTACTTCGAGGATACGGTCATGTCGGGTTTCGAATTCGGACCTTTGGATCCGGATTTGGGGCGTGACATTTAGTGGTATCAGAGCTTAAGGTTCAAATTTGGGAAGTAACTTAAGCTTCAAAATTAAAAAAAAATTTAAAAAAAAATAATAATAATAATAATAGGATGGGTAGACTTAGGGCGGTGTGTCGTTGCTATACTATTTGATTCCGACTTCATTTCTATATTATATATGTATACACTTGACTGCTATCTGCGTTATAGTTAATTATACTAGTACTTATACATTACTCATGCCTATTAGATGACGAGTGGTGGCAAGATGAGTCAGAGAGAGGTTCCCTTGTGGATGTTGGAGAGGGTCGAAGGCCAGTTGGAGGCTTCCAAGGCACAAGTAAGACAGCTATTGGAGGACCGCGAGTACAGTGAGCATTTCCTAGGCAGGTTCATACAAGAAAAGGAACAAGTAGTCAAGGAGAACGCATCACTTCTGATAGAGTGTCAGAAATGGAGGGAAATTAGCGCTGAGTGCCAAGGCAGGTATGTGACGATCAGGAATACGAATAGACAGATGGTCGATGAGATGCGCAAGTTAACAGAAGCGAGAGACACCTGGCAGCAGACGTGTCACCAACTACAGGCAGAGAAAGAAACTTTAACAAATGAAAGAGACATGTTGCAAGGAACGCTAAATGCACTAGTACATAACGTAGATGACTCAGAGGAAGATCCGAGGAAGATCCAGAGGAAGATCCTATAGAGGAAGATCCAGCGGAAGAGGAACCAGCAGCAGCAGATGAGGCATTTTCTGACGAGGATCGATTATTACTGACAATTAGGACATCGTTCGATTAGTTAGATGATGGGACTTAGGCATTATATGACGAACATTTAGGAACCTTTACCTTGTTGACGCTTTGAGATTGTTTTTCCACATTTACTACCTTGACACATTTCTGGTTTATTATGGAATAAAGTACTTACATTGCTTACTACTTACTTATTTATTCTTTTCTCCTTCAATCGTATTGTTGAGGCATCTGTGTTTCTCCTATATTTGTTGGCCTAGATGTTAGACCAATGTTAACATTTATACGTCGTTATCTAGATGGAAAGTCGCAATGGTGGTGAAAACACGGAAAACACAGGGGCTGGACAAGGGGTTCAAACTAGGACCCAAAGAAGGAACTTAGAACAAGGACAAACTACCCAACCTGAAGGGCCAGGAGCCCAACCCCACGTAGGAGGAAACCCAACATTTGGAGTTCCACCAGAACTTACTGCCACTCTGAACATGCTAGCGCAGGTGGTTCAGACTCAACAACGTTTGATTGAAGACCAACAAAGAATGCAACAACAACCCACACGACAAGACCAACCACTGAATCAAAGAAATGCTCAAACTGCAGGAGCTATCTATGAGCGGATGAAAAAGGCGCATGTGCCGACCTTTGCTGGAAGCACTGATCCGGAAGATGCTGAAAAATGGCTTCGGGAGTTAGAAGTTAACTTCGATGTCCTGGATGTCCCTGAGGAAATGAAGGCCAGGGTGGTACTACCTTTCCTAGTAGGGGAGGCAGAGAAATGGTGGAGTGGCTCAGCAGCACCGGTTTACGCGCCACCTGGGCAGCTTCTCACATGGCAAATTTTTAGAAGAGCTTTTCTGGACAACTACTTTCCACAGACCCTTCGATTGGAAAAGCAAGCTCAGTTCTTCGATCTGGTACAGACGAACAATATGTCAGTAACTGAATATGCGGGAAAATTCAATGCACTGGGAAAGTATGCAACAACAGTGATTACAGAAAACAACATGAAAATGCTCCGGTTCACACGAGGGCTTAATCCCAGGATAAGGGCACGAATGGCAGCTATACTACCTAGAGATTTTGCGGAAGCTTATGAGATAAGCCTTCGCGTGGAGGCTGAGATACGAAGGGCTGATGCTGAACATGATAGGAAGAGGTCCAGACCAGCGAATCAGCAGGGCCAAGCAGCAGGGCCTGGAGGCAGATTTCAACCACCCAACAAGAGAAGGCCACCACCGCAGCCGATCACAACAAACGGAGCAACAAGGAAGGAATGTATAACCTGCCATCGAATTCATAGTGGTGAGTGCCGATGGAAAGCTGGTGCCTGTTTTCGATGTGGCAAGCTAGGCCACAGAGTCAGTGAATGTCCCATACCAGCTCCAAACCCCGTGAAACCAGGGGACACAAACCAGAAACCGAATGCAAGGATATTTGCATTAACAGAGCAAGAGGCCGAGGCATCTGATGATGTGGTGACAGGTACTATTTTAGTTAACTCAGTACCTGCTTGTGTATTATTCGATTGTGGGGCGTCTCATTCTTTTATATCTAGTAACTTTGCTAAGACTCTTAAATTGAAACCTTCTCTTCTAGACGATCCGTACCGTGTATCTATTCCCAGTGGGAAAGTCCTTGTTTCTAGATATATACATAAGAATGTAGGCTTTGAGATAGAGAATCATGAACTTAGGGCAGATTTGGTACAAATTCCTATGAGAGACTTCAATGTGATTCTTGGTATGGATTGGTTAGCGGCAAACTACGCATTAGTTGATTGTAGAAGGAAAAGGGTACAGTTTTGCACCCCTGGACGAGAGGAGTTTCATTTTCAAGGGGGAACTAAGAAACGTAATGGAAGGTTACTACCAATTATTTCCTCATTGCGAGCTCAACGAGATCTACGTAAAGGTTGCACTGGTTACATAGCAAGTGTTGTGGATATAAGCAAAGAGGTTCCTAAGCTGGAAGACATTCCGGTGGTTCAGGAATTTCCTGACGTGTTCCCTGAAGCGTTGCCAGGAATACCCCCTGAGAGAGAAGTAGAGTTTGAAATCAACTTGATACCAGAAGCCGAGCCAATATCAAAGGCACCGTACAGAATGGCACCTGCAGAATTGAAGGAGCTCAAAACTCAACTACAAGAGCTTCTGGATATGAAGTTCATTCGACCAAGCGTTTCACCATGGGGAGCCCCAGTGCTGTTTGTGAAGAAAAAGGATGGAACCATGAGACTCTGCATCGACTACCGAGAGATCAACAAAATCACGATCAAGAACAGGTACCCGTTACCAAGGATTGACGACCTCTTCGATCAGCTGAAAGGGGCGCGGGTATTCTCCAAGATTGACTTACGATCGAGGGTACCATCAATTGAGGATAAAAAATGAGGATATACCAAAGAGTGCTTTTCGAACCCGATACGGACATTATGAATTCTTGGTAATGCCATTTGGGCTGACCAATGCCCCAGCAGCATTCATGGACCTCATGAATCGAATTTTCAAGCAGCATCTAGATAAGTTCGTTGTCGTCTTCATCGATGACATTCTGGTATATTCCAGGTCAGAGGAAGAGCACATCCAGCATCTTCGAGTTGTGTTACGAACCTTACGGGAGAAGGAGTTGTATGCCAAGTTCAGCAAGTGCGAATTTTGGCTTAAGAGTGTCACATTTCTAGGACACGTCATTTCTGAGGCGGGCGTAATGGTTGATCCAAAGAAGATTGAGGCAGTGGTGGATTGGCCGAAACCAAGTAACGTTACCACAATCCGGAGTTTCTTGGGGTTGGCGGGTTATTACAGGAAGTTCGTTGAGGATTTCGCAAAGATTGCAACGCCTTTGACTCGATTGACCCAAAAAGGAGTGAGGTTCGTTTGGAGCCAAGCTTGTGAGGAAAGTTTCCAAACCCTGAAGAAGAAATTGGTTACAGCACCGGTTCTGGCACTACCGATGGAGTCAGGAGGATTCATAATCTACAGCGATGCGTCAAAGAATGGATTGGGATGCGTGTTGATGCAGAATGGTAAAGTGATTGCTTACGCCTCACGACAGTTGAAACCGTATGAGCAAAATTATCCAACGCACGACCTAGAATTAGCTGCTGTTGTCTTCGCTTTAAAGATTTGGAGGCATTATCTGTATGGGGAACAATGCGAAGTGTTCACGGATCATAAGAGTTTGAAATATCTATTCACTCAAAAGGAGCTGAATATGAGGCAACGTCGATGGTTGGAGTTGATCAAGGACTACGACTTGAAAATCAGTTATCATCCGGGAAAAGCCAACAAGGTTGCCGATGCATTAAGTCGCAAGTCGGCGGGGACCTTAGCATCTCTGGTCACTCAACAGAGGCAATTGATTCACGAGATGGAAAAACTTGAGATTGAGACGGTAAAGTCAACCAAGAAGTGTCTGGCGGCGCTAGTGGCACAACCGTCATTAATTGAGCAAATCAAAGTTGCCCAAGAAGAAGACGAAGGACTGAGGAAGTTAAAAGAAGTTTCAAAGGAAGGAAATTCGGTTGACTATGAGGTTCACGACGATGGTAGTTTATGGTTTCATGGAAGGCTCTGTGTGCCTAAGGCTCCCGAGTTACGGAGGGAAGTGATGAAGGAGGCTCACAATTCCAAGTTATCAGTTCATCCTGGAGGAACAAAGATGTATCGGGACTTGAAGACAAATTTTTGGTGGAGCGGAATGAAAAGAGAGATAGCGGAATTCGTTTCCAAGTGTCTGGTTTGCCAACAGGTAAAGGCCGAACATCAACGTCCAGGAGGTCTGCTCAAACCACTAGAGATACCTGTATGGAAATGGGAGCACATTACTATGGATTTCGTTAGTGGGTTACCAAGGACAAAGACTGGAAAAGACGCTATCTGGGTGATAGTGGATAGGCTGACAAAGTCCGCGCATTTTCTACCAACTAAGCTCAACGCTACCATGGACGAGACGGTTAAATTGTACATGGACACCATAGTGCGACTTCACGGTGTGCCTGTGAGTATTGTTTCAGACAGAGACCCTCGATTCGTTTCTAGGTTCTGGCAAAGTTTCAACCGAGCAATGGGGACCAAGTTAAACCTTAGCACGGCTTTCCACCCACAGACAGATGGACAGTCGGAAAGGACAATTCAAACGTTAGAAGATATGCTACGAGCTTGTGTGATGGATTTCAAAGGTAACTGGATGGACTATTTGGTGCTGATAGAATTCTCATACAATAATAGTTATCAGGCAAGTATTGGAATGGCTCCCTATGAAGCATTGTATGGAAGGAAGTGCAGATCACCGACCTGTTGGGATGAAGTTGGGGAGAAACTAATTACTGGACCTGAGTTGGTTCAACTCACTGTAGAGAAGATTCCATTGATTAGAGAAAGGCTCAAAGCAGCACAAGATCGCTAGAAAGAGTTGGGCAGATACCCATAGAAGATCATTGAGTTTCGAATGCGGAGAAAAAGTGTATTTACGTGTATCGCCCACAAGAGGAGTAATGAGATTTGGAAAGAGTGGAAAGTTGAGTCCAAGATACGTTGGACCATTCGAGATCTTAGAAAAAGTTGGCACATTAGCATACCGTTTGGCGCTACCACCAGCATTGTCAAGAGTCCACAATGTCTTCCATGTGTCACAGTTACGACGATACATTACCGACCCAGGACATGTTTTAGAGCAAGACTCGCTACAAATACGCGAGGATTTGACCTACGACGAGCACCCAATACAGATCGTTGACCGCAAAGATCAAGTATTGAGAAGAAGAACTATACCTTACGTCAAAGTACAATGGTCGAATCATACGCCAAGGGAAGCGACATGGGAGCTGGAAAAGGAGATGAGAACGAAGTATCCACACCTCTTCGAAGGAACAGGTGCGTAAGTTTCGAGGCCGAAACTTTCTTTTAGGAGGGTAGGATGTAAGGCCCAGCCCATAATTAGGATTAGGTTAATTTTTTTTAGTCTTGTATAAAAGGGTTAATTTTGCAATTATTAAATAGTTAAGGACTAGGAGGGCAACTACTATCCCTATATATATGTTCATCTCTTAGGGTTGCCGTCATTCATTCTACGTTCTTTTTCCACGGTTGCAGACAAAATTTCTGAGGCAGAAATTGAGGAGACTCCGGTGTCAGAAACGCGTATCGAAGGTAAGGATAGTCTCGATTCGTAGTAAATTATTAGTGTAGGATTTCTCGATTGATGTAGTTTAATTTATTTTTGTTAGGACCTTTGGTAGAAGATTCGGTGATCTCAAACGTTTAAGGATCGATCACGGTAAGTATAGAATCCCTTCGTTTTTATTAAAAAAATTATATTTTGATGTAAAAAAAATTGGGAATTTCCGAGTATACTTTTGATTTCTGTACGTATCCACTGATTCGTGTTCATAAGGCTGTTGTTTTGTTATATAAAATTTAATAGTTTGGTTAGTCCATTCAAGCTCAATTTATTTCCGCTCAGTGTTACTGTGATCCGTCTTGAATTTTTGCCGGCCAGAATATACCAATTTACCTTTTCATGAATTTGTTCAAAAGCCCTCTGGAACGATTTTAGGCGTTTTCTTTTCTTTTTGTGGAGCCTACTGAGTTTTGTTTTCTTCTTTATATTAAAATCATTCTTTCATTATCCAGCACATTTGATCAAACATTCTTGTGGATTGATCTTATCTAATGTTTGTTTCTCTCTGTTCGACTCTTAAGAAAAGTGGGCTTCTTGTACGGTTTTGATTGGCAATATTTGGTCTTCCTTTACTCAATATATCAGTACTGTACATGTCCAGTGGGTTTCCATTTCTTTCTTAATTGCTTGAAGCTCATGAGATAACCATTCTTGTTGTCTACTTCTTTGAAATACTGATCATACTACAATAAATATAGTGAGAATGTTATTTCTTGTTAACTCATGATGGTACAGTGTACCGTTTCCATTGCGGCGTGATTTAATTGTTCCTTTACTTTTGCTACTTAGTGTAATTCTGTTAAATCTTTACACTGTAGAAGAGATTCATGACAGAAAATAATGTTGGTTTTCTTAGAAATAATCTGCTACAAAAAATTGTGTTTTAGAAACATATAATACTGAAAATTCTGAAAATTATTTGATACTTTGCGGGATGACTAGGAATACTGTCTGTACTGACCCACCTAGGGGTAGAAGCTAGGACTCTGTACTGACCCATTCCTAGAGGGAATAAATCTAGGACTGATATATCAGTTTCTGTTTCTGTTTCTGTTTCGGTAAACCTATGATCCCCGGTCAAAGTATCACTCTGTATATTCTGTTCTGTTCTGCAACTGCTAACATATAATGTATCTGTCTGAACTTCTGAAAGTTTCCGAAAGTGCTTTTCTTACAAAGGATTATGTTTAAAATATATCTGTCCGTTTTTTTAAAACTATACATATGTAACCGGATTTTCCCGGTAGGTGTTTCTATACTTACTGAGTTATAGCTCACCCCTTATATGTTGTTTTTTTTTTCAGACCACGAATCAGAAGGGTACGATAGTCCATACGAGGAGGGCTGGGAGTAGAGGAATCTAGAGACATCTTTTAGTATTGTTTTATTTAATTTCCGAATAAAATAGTTAAACTTGAGTAACATTGATGTTTGGATTTTATTCGTTATTTAATTCCTAAGAAAGTACTACAAGGTTTTATGGATATTATTATTTATGGTTAAATTAATTATCGTTGCGTTATAGATTCTCTGAATGTAAGGACCTAGTATTCTTGGAGTTTACTTCGAGGATACGGTCATGTCGGGTTTCGAATTCGGACCTTTGGATCCGGATTTGGGGCGTGACAATAATAGTGGTAATACAATTTAAACCCAAATAAACCACTTTAACATATAAAGTGTTTTTCTCTTTCATGGGTTTCCCATGTGGGATGTGCAACTTAAAACCCATTTACCACATTGCATTAACCCCACTTTATACCAATTTATCATTCACACCAATAATTGGTTTTCTCACATGTTATATATCATCGCGAAGCTTGCGCAACCCACTTCGTGATAAACCCAATAACATTCAAAACCGAGCGGTGTAACACATAAATATATTAGCTCAAACATGTCATCACGACACATTAATTACACATTAATTCTTTGAGAAAAGCAATTTCTCCAACAATCCCCCACATGAATGAAAAACTTTTATAAAATGCACATGAAATGCAATGCAAGAGTTCGGCGAGAATTCGTTGCATCAGGATAGGTAGTTGTTAGCCTTGAACCTTCCCTAGTGAAATACCATCGGATACACTTGCTAACCAGTGGACGCGATGCCTTGAACTGTTCAGCGTTTTGTGTGTATCAAGAGAACGATACTCACACAACGATTTCTCTATACTGTTAAACGATTCTTTCGTTGTTGTCCATTTCGGCCCTGGACTACCTTGGAAATGTTCATCGAATGCTCTAGAGATTTAGCCCTAAAGTCATCTCATAGAAGTGGCCCCTTCACATTCGATATAGGTGATCTCTTATTTAGAAGTATCCTGTCATACTTCACGTGATACGTATAAGGATCATTGAAAACTTTCGTTTATCCTCCAATGGGACGAGTCTATCACTCTTTTCACCTTAGGAATGAGCTGGGAACTCATTTTCCCGAGTGCTTTGTTCGACTCCCCCCCACAATTCGGTTGTCCCTTTGAACCCTGCAATTGGGCTTTTACAATCAGGTAGGGTTGCCATCATGAGTGGTAATCAATTTTACGGGCTTGACCCCATTCCCTCGATGAAACCTCAACAAGATCTCTCGTTAGACCTTTTGTTAATGGGTCCGCTATATTTTCTTTGGATCTCACAAAATCCAAAACTATAACACCGGTTTTCAAAAAGTTTCTTTACGGATTTATGTCTACTGACGTATATGTCTAGACTTCCCATTATACACATTATTCGTTGCTCTACCAATAGTCGACATGCTATCACAATGTAAGCTAAGTGGTGGCATTGGTTTTGAAAACATTGGAACATCTTCCAAAAAACCACGTAACCATTCGACCTCTTACTTTGCTAGATCCATTGCTATGAATTCCGATTCCATAGTTGATCTCGCAATACAAGTTTGTTTGCATGATTTCCATGAAACCACTGCACCTCCAATTACAAAAATGTATCCGCTTGTGGATTTTATATTTTTGGAATCGCTATCCAATTTGCATCAGTGTACCCTTCAAGTACAAACTGGATATCTAGTATAAAATAATCCATAGTTAGCGAGTGTACCTTATATATCTAAGTACTCTAACTAACGCTCTCCAGTGCTCATAATCGGGATTACTTGTATACCTCGCCAGCCTATTGACTCGAGTTAGCAATATCTCGGTCTAGTACGATCCCATGAGATACATTAGATCGCCTATGATCCTAGAATATTCAAGTTGTCGCACTCCTTCTCCATGATTCTTGTGAAGATTAGCACCTACTTCCATAGGTGTTCTCGCAATTAAATCACTTCCTTTATCAAACTTGTCTAATATTTTTTCAATATAATGACTTTGAGAAAGTGAATATCCATCTGATGTTTTGGTAATCTTCATTCCAAGTATTACATCAGCATGTCCCATATCCTTCATATCGAAGTTTTGCGACAATAATTTCTTGGTAACTTTAATATTTTCTTTGTTACCAATAATTATCATGTCATCTACGTAGAGACAGACTATTACATAATCGTCTTTGCTTCCTTTCACGTAGACACATTTATCACTCTGGTTTATTTGAAAACCAATTGATAGCATTACACTATCAAATTTCTCATGCCATTGTTTAGGTGCTTGTTTTAATCCATACAGTGATTTAACAAGTCTACACACCTTGTTCTCTTGGCCTGGAACAACATACCCTTCAGGTTGTTCCATATAAATTTCTTCTTCCAGTTCTCCATTAAGAAAAGTCTGTTTTCACATCCATTTGATGGATCTCCAAATCAAACAAGGTCGCAAAAGCAATAATTAGCTTTCGATTGATGTTTTTTCTAGATACGAGGGGCATAAGTGTCAAAATAATCGACACCCTCGGTTTGTTCAGTATCCTTTAATTACAAGTCTTGCCTTGTACTTGTCAATTGTACCATCAGGTCTAATCTTTCTCTTAAAGATCCATTTGTGACCTAATGCTTTACAACCTGGTGGAAGTTCCACAAGTTCCCATGTATGGTTTTGAAGAATTGAATTTATCTCACTATCAATTGCTTCTTTCCATAAGTCTGAATCTGGAGAAGTAATTGCTTCTCTATAAGTCAAAGGATCATTTTCTAACAAGTAAGTTAGAAAATCTGGACCAAATGACTTTTCCCTTCTAGCTCTTTTGCTACGTCTGGGTTCTTCAACTTCTTCTTGAAGTTCTTTTTCCCCCACAATCTTCTCAACATGATTGTTTTTAGGGTCTAAGCTTGAACGCTTAATGTAAGGAAAAATCCCTTCAAAGAAGGAAGCATCCCTAGCCTCAATAATTGTATTTACATGCATTTCAAAGTTATCTGATTTATGCACTAAAAATCTATAAGCACTACTATCGTGTGCATATCCTATAAACACACAATCTACCGTTTTAGGTCCTATTCTCGTCCGCTTAGGGGGCGGAATTGGAACCTTTGCTAGACATCCCCAAACTTTTATGAACTTATAAGAAGGTGCGTGACCTTTCCATAATTCATAAGGAGTTTTATCTAGTCTCTTATGTGGTAGTCTGTTTAGGATGTGATTTGCGGAAAGCAAAGCTTCCCACTGCAAATTCTGGGGTGAGCCAGAGCTTATTAGCATTGCATTCATCATCTCTTTAAGAGTTCTGTTTTTGCGCTCTGCTATTCCATTTTGTTCTGGAGTATAGGGAGCAGTTGTTTGATGAATTATTCCACTTTCAGCACACAACTGTTCAAATGGAGATACATATTCTCCACCCCTATCACTTCTTAGCCTTTTAATTTTCTTGCCAAGTTGATTTTCAACTTCAGCTTTATAATGGCTAAACATCGTTATTGCTTCGTCTTTACTTCTCATTAAGTAAACATAGCAAAATCTTGTGCAATCATCAATAAAAGTGATGAAGTAACTTTTACCGCCTCTTGATTGCACATATTTTAAATCACATACATCAGTGTGAATTAAGTCTAACGGTTCTGAACTTCTTTCAATTGAATGAAAAGAGGATTTAGCTAGCTTTGCCTCAATACAAGTCTCGCACTTGTAATTTTTATTAATGTTAAATTTTGGAAGTAAGTTTAATGAAACTAACTTTTGTATACTTTTAATATTTACATGACCTAGTCTATCATGCCATAAATTAAAAGACTCAACAGAATAAGCAAATTTAACATCTTTATTAGCCTCTTGGGCAATTTTCCCAGCTGAGCTAGTGGAAGCCTCAGTTACATTAGCGCCAATTGGCTCAGTACCTGGTAGTACAGTCATTACATTCATTTTAAATAAAGTACCAGCTAAATACCCTTTTCCCACAAAGGCACCACTCTTGGTAAGAATAAACTTGTTTGCTTCAAAGACAAGTCTAAAACCTTTGTTGTTCAGCACTATTCCCGAAATGAGGTTCTTCCGGATCTCTGGCACATGGCACACATCAGTCAGAGTCACCTCCTTTCCAGATGTCATCTTTAGGACAACAGTGCCCTTTCCCTCTATTTTGGAGGTAGCAGAGTTCCCCATATAGCAGACTCCATCTTCCACAGCTTGGTATGTCTTGAACATCCATTTATTAGTACAGATGTGACTAGTGGCCCCTGTATCAACAAACCACTCCTTTTGGTTGCCTCCAACCAAGTTGACCTCTGAAACGACAGCTATCAGATGCATGTCTTCTATTCCAGAGCCCAGTCTTCCATCTTCTGCCACATTAACTTGGGCAGACTTCTGATTCTGGTTCTTGTTTCCAGCACCAAGATTCCTCTTGTTCTTGTTAGTTACCGCAACTCGACTGCGGCAATCTTTTGCTTTGTGGTTAGGTTTACCACACACATAGCAAGTTCCCGTAAACTTGGAGTTTGAACCTTTTGACTCATTAGGACGCTTTATCTTAGCGTTATTCCTTGAGTTGTCAATTTCAACCACATTAGCCTTAGCCACAAAGCTATTGGGCTTCTTACTCATCTTCCGTGAGTCCTGTTCAATCCTCAGTTTTAACATAAGATCTTCCAGAGTCATTTCCTTCTTCTTGTGTTTCAGGTAATGCTTGAAATCAGCCCAAGAAGGAGGAAGCTTCTCAATCAATAACGCTACTTGTAAAGTGTCGTTAATTCCCATGCCCTCAGCGGCAAGACCATGATATATCTTTTGAAGCTCTTCACTCTGTTCAAGAACAGACCTTCCATCCACCATCCCCGAAATCATGGAAACGAGCAGCTATAAACTTTTTGGACCCCGCATCGTCCACAGTATATTTTTTCAGTAGAGATTCCCATAAATCTTTTGCTGTACTTTTTTCATAGTACAACTGATAAAGGGAATCATCTAAGTTCATTAATATACTCGTGCTGACAGAAAGTAGTCCGCACTTAGCCACGCTGCATGCAGTGGTTTCGATTGAGGATCATTATCGTCCTCCACCGGTTTATCCTCAGTGATAAACCGAATCAGATGTTGAGTGGTAAGGAAAAACATTATTTTTTCCTTCCACAATTTAAAATTACTGCCACCCTTAAATTTTTCGGGTTTGTCAAACTGACCAAATTGAATTGGTCGGTCTGGCATGGCAGCCACAAATGGTGGAAAGACGGTCTCAATACCGCCTGCCTGATTACCGAAACGAGGAACCGCTGTAGTTGGTACTCCAACTGGAACATTACCAGAACCACTGCCAATATCAGTAGCAGCATTTTGATTTTCAGTATTTTCCATTTATCTATAATAAAAACAAAAACAAAGTTAGTAATCTATTATAGGAATAGCACCAAAAATTAAACACAGAAATAATTAACAATATTGAACTTAAGAATGTTGGAAATCATATATCCCTTTAAATTGAAATATAATTTCTAGACTAGACAAATAAATTTCTGGACTGATAAAATTAATTTCTGCACAAAAAATCTGCACTGATAAAATTAATTCTGCACTGGAAAATAATTTTTCTGGACAGTAAATTTAATTTTCTGCACTGAAATTCTGCACTGGAAAAAAATTTTCTGGACAGTAAATTTAATTTTCTGCACTGACATAATACAGGAAAACAAAAAATTAATCACGTACAGAAAACTGCAATAAAAAATTAAATTACTGCAACCTTAACCGGTTTTGGATTTGATTATCCTGGACGAGATAGCAGTTAACCGCTTCCCCTTAAGTTCAATATGTCCGGCCTTGGATAAGCTTCTGGCACTCTTGAACACTGAACTCCCAAGGTACAACGCCCAACACCTTTCTGTTTCTCGAAAGCAAAGAAGCGTAAACCTTCGAATAGTAACAAGTACTCAAACTCTCAGGGAAAAAAATGCGAATCGCGAGGGTAAAAAATATGACTAGAATGCGTAGAAGAGAGGGATTTCGGATACTTTTTTCTCGGGCACTGCTCTGCACTTTTTATAGGTCGCAAAAATAAATCATGAATGACCATTTAGCATTACTCGAGCTTAATGCCCCGACTATTACAAAGACAATAAGTCCAGCATTTCAATTGAAATTCAAAAAATTAAATCAGTAGCAAAACTCGGCTGATCAGGCCCGCGAGTTTTGGTCCGTTATTCGTGTACGCAGGTCGCGCCTGCACACAAGTTCAAGCTAATTTGGTTTGGTATCAACAGACCTTTCGCTTTGCACCCTCCCACTCCGCTGCGGCGCTACACGAGGTTATCACTTTAGGCATAATAGTGGTAATACAATTTAAACCCAAATAAACCACTTTAACATATAAAGTGTTTTTCTCTTTCATGGGTTTCCCATGTGGGATGTGCAACTTAAAACCCATTTACCACATTGCATTAACCCCACTTTATACCAATTTATCATTCACAACAATAATTGGTTTTCTCACATGTTATATATCATCGCGAAGCTTGCGCAACCCACTTCGTGATAAACCCAATAACATTCAAAACCGAGCGGTGTAACACATAAATATATTAGCTCAAACATGTCATCACGACACATTAATTACACATTAATTCTTTGAGAAAAGCAATTTCTCCAACAGCTACAGTGTGGAAGTTTCAATCCTCCAATGTGAGGGTGGCTTCTTGTGTTGGGCTAAGACAAATCCTCCTACCTGGTCGGACCGCTGGATCACCTTGATTTACATCCTCCAAATTCTCTAAATTCTCTATCAGACTGAAAAATGAGGGCCATATGGGTGTGGGTAACGCCTTTTTTGTAGACAAGGAAGTAAGGTAAGCCTATTGAGCATAGGGAGTGGACTTTTTCAGGAGGCCCATTGAACATCCATATAATTTTTTTAACAATACTCTCATTTGGATATCCATAACATAAAGAACCATGACTCATTAAAATCTTACTAAAAAAAAAATAACTAGAGGGAAAATATCGAGTTAAGGAAAAGGAATACGTCATTCTTTATATTAAATTATACTCACAATGTCGAAACATCATTGAATCAATACATGTAGATCTTCAAAATCAACTCTAAAATTGCAATTAATTAATGTCTTAATATAAATCTTCTAGATTAGATCAAATGTGTGGCACATTAATTTCACTTTTCTTATAAAAAGAAATCTAATCAAATATTTCTGGTCATTTATTTCCTTCAATAGTCACCTAGACATCCGTTGAGAGAGAATTTTTTCAATAATGTAAAGAAATAATCATATGGAAATATAAAGTACAGGTTTAAATTATTTTACAGAGTCTTTGTGTTAAGAAGATCCAAAATTTACATATGAATATATATCGGTACTTGAGGACCTTTGGTTCTTCATTATGCTCTTATAACAAAATTTTAACAACATCAAATGACTTTTGGAACTAAGTGTGTTGAGGACAAACCAAAACTCGCCGATTCAAACTGATTCAAGCTAATCAAAACTGATTTTTCGATTTTAGAGGTGTATTGGACTATATTAAAACTAAACTTTTGATTTGGTCATTAAACAAATTTATAATACAAACCAAATATATATATATATATATATATATATATATATATATATATATATATATATATATATATATATATATATAATGACTCTTTTGAATAAAACAATAATTAATTTTTTTATTTATACCTATGACAAACAATTTATTCAAGTGCTAAAGGAAGAGTTTCCCAATACATACCTAGGCTAGGGGTGAGCACCGAATTCGAATTGGCCAATTCGGTCATTTGAATTCGGTTTTTTCATTTTTTTTTTCATACCTAAAAAAACCAACCGAATTCGAATTGACCGAATTGGTGAATTCGGAATTCGGTTTCGACCGAATTGGCCGAATTGGAGCAGATTCAGTTATGAGCTGTATATATTTATTATATAATATTATTATTAATTTATTTAAAAATCCAAGGTCTAACCGAAATCGCCCCAATTTCGTCCAATTCGAATTCGGTCACGCTCGAATTACCGAATTCAAGCCGAATTGCTGAAACCAAACAAAATTCAATTCAAATTCGGTCGGAATTCGGCAAAAATCGAATTTGCTCATAGGGCTGCCTGGCCTTTCTATAAATTATTATGTTTCCCTATGACTAATGGTCATTAATTAAATTATTCCATAAGGAAGAAATGTTTTAGCCAATTTATATTTTGAAGAATTACAATAGATTCCATGAATTTTAATATCATTTTTTGTCTCAAATATTGTACCCAAGAATACCAAACATTCTTATTTCCACATCAAGAAACACATCCAAATAGCCACACATGGGGTAGTATATAAATATCGACCAATATTACAAATGATAATTCATGAATGGTGACAATAATTATTGAATTATTTCTCCCCTAAAACAACTAATGGAATTAATTCAGGTAGGACATGTCCAAAGACTATGATGCCCTTGTCTGATCTAATGTTGGGATATCAACTTACATTACTAGGCCTTCGTGTCCATAACAAAACAGGTTTGTTGGGCCAGTATTTCAGGTGTCTAGGTACTGTCCATATAACCACAGCCACACATAGGCCCACAAAGTTCTACCACGAAAGTCAGTGTAGCCTAGCCTGGTACGCTGTGGCTCCCGTGCGGAAAGGGGTAAGTTTCGCACGTGCTGAATTTACCCTCATCCGTCAGATTAAAATTTTAAAAATTAAAATTTACTTAAAATTGACATTTATCATGATTTGACAACACTTTTCGTGCTTTTTAAGTACACCTATTGTGTTTTTGTGTCTTAAGACATCTGTTATGAGGTGTTCCGTACATACGGATTTTTGTTGTTCTGCATAAGATCCGGACCAATCACTCAAGTTTCTATCATCACATCAGGTGCCAACACAGGATAGATGGCTGGAATGCAATCAGTTCGGATCTTCCGTGACACCTTCACTAAGATTCTAATTATTAAAAAAAAAATATTTATATATATTAAGTTAAGCAAGATAAACATTTTTAAATTTTTAAAAAATAATTATTGTATTAGGGTTGGAGATGTCAAACCGAGACTATTATTTCAAGTTGATAGTATTTGTTAGTCTTCCTTACCTAAACAAGATAAACCATATGTATGAATAAGAATATATTTAAAAATAGAGATAATCACTATTTATGCCCCTGAGTTATCTTTCAAAAGTAACTGTTACCCCTAAGGAATATATCGTGCCATTTGTGTCCCCAACAATTTACGGGGTGCCATTTATGCCCAAAAATGGCGGAATCCGGTGAGAGGGGCGGCGTTCCACATGTGTGGACTGCACATGCGAAATCAGAGGGGCAAAATCGTCATTCCTCCATCGCCGCCACCTCCACCATCCCCTCTACCACTCACTCCTCCCTCCCTCCCTCTCTCCTCCACCACTCACCCCTCCCTCCCTCCCTAGCCACTCACCCTTCCCTCCCTCCACCACTCACCCCTCCTTCTTCTTCTCATCATTCTTCTCCAAAAAAAAGAAAAAAAAAAGAAAACCAATTCGTTTCTCTTGAGATAATTACTATTTATGCCCCTGAGTTTACTTTCAAAAGCAACTGTTACCCCTCATGATTATATATCGTGCCATTTGTGTCCCCAACAATTTACAGGGTGCCATTTATGCCCAAAAATGGCGGGAATCCTCCTTCCTCCTCCACTCACTCCCTCCCTCCCTCCGCCACTCACCACTCGCTGGGTCCCTCTCTCTTCATGTTCTTAGCTCATTTTCTTTGTTGTTCTTTGTGATGTTTAGATGCTTTTGTGAAATGGAGTTTAAGTGAAGAAATTTGTAGAGGAGGAGGTGGCGGCAGATTTGGTGGTGGTGGGGATGGGTGGTTGTTCTTGAAATTGGTAGTGGTGGGAGAGGGGTGGGGAGGAATGGGGGAGGGTTTGTTCTTTGTGATGTTTAGATGCTTCTGTGAAATGGAGTTTAAGTGAAGAAATTAATGGAGGAGGAGGCGGCGGCAGCTTTGGTGGTGGTGGGGATAGGTGGTTGTTCTTGAAATTGGTAGTGGTGGGAGAGGGGTGAGGAGGAATGGGGAGGGTTTGTTTTTGTTTTTAATTAAAAATATGAATGGACGAAATTGCCCCTAAAAATATGCTTGTACGGTTCGCACATGTGCAACACCACCTCTTTTCGCCGGCCGCCGCCACTTTTGGGCATAAATGGCACCCCGTAAATTGTTGTAGATACAAATGGCACGATATATTCCTTAGGGGTAACAGTTGCTTTTGAAAGATAACTCAGAGGGCATAAATAGTGATTATCTCTTAAAAATATTGCGGAAAGTATTATAAAGATGTCACGAAGGATTTGATGTGAGTTGGAATAGTTATTGTCAAAGTCAAACGTACTTTTAGTAATTATGATTTTATAATGTAACTTAACAATCATGATTATAGAAATTGTAATAAAAACTGTTATATATATTCGACAAATTTTATTTTAAATATTTTTTGAATTTCAAATATCCAAAATATCTAATGTATTTAATTATATTGATTATATATGCTATTTGATCAACCATCTCTCATTAATTATATTAATTCTTCAGATAGTATGTAACAAATATTTTATGAAAATAAATATTAGTTCATCTTTATTGGTGCAATGAATATGGTAATTTAAAAGTAAATATTTCTATACTAAAATAAAAATATAAAATGTTGATATCAATTATCGTCATATTTAAATATTAAAGCATATTATAAAATGTAACTTGATTTAATTAGAACATTATTTGCTACTATAGAAAATTTACAATTAAATACCACATTTGAAATCAATGATTAGCGAAAGTTAGCAACTCTACAACTTTTTAATCGTGAAAAAATCATTATTCAAAACGCTAAAGTTTTTAATTGCTTAAAAATAAAGTCATCCAAGCACTAAAATTACTTTAAATGTCAAACTGTTCATAAACTGTTCAGAAAATTACGTTTAAAACTCAAATACCTGTTTGATACACTACTCGATACCAGCCCAATATCCCTGAATATTTGGGAGTTAGATTGTGTTATTACCCGCGAGAGTGGTCTTTGGTGCATATTTTGTCACAAAAGATCAATATATGTCCTTCACTTGTCAATTACTTTTTGGATTTAATTTCATTTTAGTACCGTAAAGTTAGAGGCTAGGTTAATTGAGGAACCAAACTATACACTATAAAAATTAAGGGACCAATTTGAATGAAACCCTTTTACTCAACTAACAGAATGCGTAAAAAGTCCAATAAAACCCCTTCTAACGCCTTACGAAACTCAATTTTGTCCCTTAATCTTCAAAAATAAAAAATAAAAACCCTTTTAAGTTTTCTTCTTATCTTTCTTCCCCTTTCCCTTTTCTTGCATTCGTCGGCGAATTGCCTGCAACAATTTCTTCCAAGCCGCCTTCTTATTTTTATGATTATGCCCTTTATGTCATTCCATCTCCGTCTCGTTCGACAAATATGTGGCTTCCCCTCTACCACCCACCTCTAAAAGTCACCATAATCCAGTGTACCAACTCCTCCACCCCTCATGTTAAGCCTTACACCAAAAGAGAGGCGGCCAGGGAAAGAGGGAGTTCGATGAGCACGGTTGGTCCGGCGTGTTGGTGGTGAATCTTGATGGAATTGATTTTTGGAGAGGTTCTTAGATGCAATGCAGGGCATTTTTGGAGAAGGTAGGAGTAGAAAGAAAATTTTAGGGCGCATAGGCAAAGGTGGAAGTGAGTTGAGGCGGCTCGTAAGCAACTCATAATTCGAGTAAAGAAACACAACAGCAAACAAAAATGACATGTTAAGGACGTCTATAATAAATTTAATATATATATATATATATATATATATATATATATATATATATATATATATATATATATATATATATATATATCTAAAATACAATTATTATTTTCTTAACTTCTTGCAAGCCAAATTTCATTTAATGAGTTACCTATTCTCAAACTTTCTATAATCTTTTATATGATTTCTTGGTGTTATGATATTTAACTTCTCATATATGTCATTAGAATTTCTATTATTATTTCTTTGCATTAATATTTATTTTATTTTATGCACAAGTTTTTTTTTTTTCAATTTTATATTTGTTCACAAATGAGTTAAGTTGAACTATACTTGAACCACGGGTGAGTTGAGTTTGAGCTGAAAAAATTGGCTCATCAAATATAAATTGAGTTATGAACTGAGTGAAATTTGAACGACCTGAGCTTTAGCTAGCCTTAAACTCATTTTTACCGTATAAAAATCGCCCAAAACTGTCAATTGCAAAGAGCAAAACTTGAAGGGAAAAAAAAAATTAACGAGGAATTAGCCTTTTTTGCCCATGCACTATTTACGAATTTCCGATTTTGCCCAAAATCTTTTTTGTGATCGTATTATGCCCACGCTCTATTTATGAGTGCCAAATTTGCCAAAAATTGGCGGATTTCGGCAATTATAAGGCGGTGATGAGGGGTAATTTAGTCAAAACAAAGATAACATTATAAGTAATTCTAAATAACACCCAAAATTATTTTATTGTCTCAATTGAGTGCATGAATTTTTGTATTTATTCAATTTACCCCTCATTTACAATATATCTATCTTCTTCTCCAACCTCCCTACCACCCAACCACCAGTTCCATTCCACACCCACATTTCAAATTTGATCCACCACCATTACTCATCGATATTACTAATAATAAATAAATAAAATCAAGAACAAAAGTAAAGAAATGAAAACCATAGTCCTTCTCAGTTTCAATTCTTTCATAAAATCCAAACAAAAGTAAAGAAATGAGATTTTTTTTCACTTCCCTGCAAAGAACCCATTTACCAATCATCAGTAAAAATGGAAGAAAAAAAAAACCCAAATGGAAAAAAACAAAAAACCCCAGATGAAAATTTCATTAAGAATCCCCAAAAATTAAACAAAAACGAAAACCCGCTTCTAAATTCCTCATCTTGCAGCCTATGAACAACTCAAGTTCACAAACCAAGAGTCATCCCACAAACAAAAATTTAAAGAAAAGTCCAAAATCAAACTAAAAAATAAAATAACCCAGTTATCAATTCCTCATCTTGCAGCCTCTTATAATCTCAAATTCACAAAATACAGAGATTTGTTTTGGGTGTGGGGGCTTACGAGGACTTGCCGGAAACCGGAGTAGGAGCTAGCATACTTCCTTAGCTGTCAATCTGAATTGAATCCACGTCCGCCGCCGGCAATCTCAGTCTTCGTCAGATGAAGAAGATGACGACGATGGACTGTGGTGGTCGGGGAGAGAGAGGAGAGAAAAGAAAAGGCGGACTGGGTTGGTAGAATTTTTTAATTTTTTTAGGTTTTTCTGTTTAAAAAAAATAATGTTCTCTTTGATTGGTATGTCATGAAGAAGAAGATAGATATAGAGGGGTCAATTGAATAAAGGAAAATAATTTAGACACTCAATTGATACAATAAAATAGTTTTGAGTGTTATTTAGAATTAATTATAATTTTATCTTTGTTTTGACTAAATTACCCTTCATCGCCGCCGTACAATAGCTGGAATCCGCCAATTTTGGATAGATTTGGCACTCATAAATAGAGCGTGGGTATAATGCAATCACAAAAAAAGATTTTGGGCAAAATAAAAAATTCGTAAATAGTACATGGGCAAAAAAGGCTAATACCTCAAAATTAACTCTTCCATTATTGTTCTTTTCCCACCAAATTCATAGTCATCTCCATTTTCCCCCAAAATTTGAGAGCTAGAAACCCTAAAAATGTAATTTTAAGAGAGTAAAATCAAAAACATCTTTTGCTCTCTTCAATTCCTAAGCCTATTCCCTAACAACATATGATTCATCATAACTAATTTATAATAAAAATCAACTGAAATTTTGAAGGAAAAAAAAACTTCAAAATTTTTGATTTTCTTATGATTAATAGACTAAATCATAAGAAAATCAAAAATTTGAATGTAAAAACAACTCGGTCAAATCAATTATAGAGATTCTCATTAGGTTATCTTAATTAACATGTCTCTCTAGACTTCATAGTAGCGCTAAAGATAGATTTTAACACCACAAAAGTAACACGAGAAGACCACTGTGATCAAGGTTAATGCCAATTCATTAAGACATTCTCTGGGCATAGCTTCTTTGGCAAGAACCCTTTCCTTGGCCTTGGTTTTCGTCGAACTTATCGTTGAAATTGGCCTGTAAACAAACACAGAAAATCAAATTAAAGTGTTACAGAAAGCATTAAAAGATTTCAAAGTAAATCAGATAAGATATTGTAAATACCTTAATGGCTTCCAGAATTTTGCTGAACTCTATTTTGTCCTCATTCGTCACGTAGGTTAGACATAACACTGGTGCAGTTTTCTTGTGGACAATCTGCAATCGCAGCATGAATCGCGTAGTTCCAGTTTTAATGAGAGCACCAAAAGAATACCAAGAGAGCAGAAGGAAACTTACGGATCCAAGCTGTGCTTTGCCCTTCACGATGCAGCATGGAATTTCCATTTTTCTGAACAAGAGATTGCATCAATGTTCCTTCACATTTCGTGAAAGATGGATATCAACAAATGAGACTTTACAATAGCTGAAGTATATAAATTCCTCAATCGATTGGATAATTACAATTGAAACTCTAAGCAATTTTGAGAATAGAAGAGTATGTATATGAAACTCTATCTCAAAATGAAGTATTTTGACTAAGATTGAAAGAATTAAACTCTTCAAAATGTTAGGATTGTTTGCAACTTGTTGATTGTTCTCTTGGTGGTTAGAAAGATGAAACCAGTTGTTTTTATACCAGTTGATTGTTCTCTTGGTGGTTAGAAAGATGAAACCAGTTGTTTTTATACCATAAAAAACTGTTTAGAGATGAAAGAGTTGTTGCAAAATACATAAAGCTGTTAAACTTGGTCTTAGCCACAAAACTGCAGATGTGGACAAATCACAAGACAAAGCATTGTCGCTGGCTTCGTCCGCGGGCTGCGAACAATGCATTCGTCCGCGACTCATTTGCGACAGATATTTTGTCAAGTTCCAAGTCTTTTCAAATAAGTTTAAGAACAAATGGCTCGTCAAACACTTTAACAAATATTATTCAAAACCTTTTTATGATCAAAACAAATTTGGAAAGATGGTTTGGAAAACATGCAAAAGCTTTATATGCTTAAATGTTAATTTTCAAAATAGATTAGTCACAAGAGATGTACATATATAGAACATGACTAATCTTCACGGTCATCAAGTCTTCACGGTGTTTATCAATATCTTTAAGCTTCGCTTGAGACCTTATTCATCAACGTCTTCTTGTGGTGAAGTCTTTTTTAATCTTCCAGGATGCACTACTACTGACTTCATCACTTCATTGATTAAGAGCTTTACTTCAAGATCATCTTCAATGTAGTTTAAAGAAACTCTTACCTTCTTACTTTCTTCCTTGATCTTCATAGCATCAACCTCTTTTGGTATTGAAGTATATACTTTAAAGTCTTGTACCACAGAGTCTTGCTTTGTACAACTTATTCACATTGAATCCTCTAAAGCGATCAATAATGTCATAGTCGTTCAATCTATTGACACTTCTTGCTTTAGAATCTTCAACGTAATAGGATTGCACCTTTGAGGTTCAAGAAAACTTCTTTTTCCATTTTCACCAATGTAGGTATTAGTTATAGATCATGTCATCAAAACACAAACTCACACAAACAAATAAAGAGATAAGATATGCAACATAACATATGATCAACACAAGTAGATGGTTTGAAAAAGCATACTACTCCACATCATTTAAAAATCCATTCTCTCTCATTTTGCAAAGTTCATAACTTTCTCCTTTTTATAAAATACATTTTATGACACATTTGTAACACTAATTTTCTCGCCCCTTTTTATCAAAATCAAAAAGGTTTATCAGAGTGTCCAGTTGAAAATAATTTTCTCCTCCTTTATGTAAAAACGAGATCCAAAATATCAGAAAATGAAAAAGGTATAAGATGGAAATCATATATGGAGAAGCTTTTTGGTCAAAGATAGTTTGGATAAGTTGTAAACCAAGGAAATAGTTTATAAAAATCAAATAAAAAAAAGATCATGAGATATCAAAATCAAAGGAAAAAAAACTTTCAAACTGAATAATCACATCATTTTTAAAAGGCCCTTTGAAATAAATATGAGTGACCAATATATGATACTTAACTTAATGACTTATAGCATGCTTAAAATAAAAAAGTAAAAAGCTTTAAAAAGTTTTTAATGAAGATCTTTTTGAAAGGTTTTAAAATTGATTGAAATCAAAAGAAAGAAAAAACGATGACGCAAATTCAATTATAGGTCATAAGAATAAAAAATGAATCAACAACCAAGGCTAAATCAAAGAGATACGAGTATAAAATCTTGAAACACAATTTCCCTTTTAGCATAAAACACAGTTAGCCAAGATATTGAAACTCCTCTAATTTTGGCTAGACATTTTCTAGCAACTGCTAAAGCTCTCATTGGTGTGCATGGAGGTAAACTTATTTTGAGAGTAAATGATGAGGAAGTAGAATTTAATATATTTGATTTTATGAACCATTCAGTAGATCTTGATGACATGTGTTTTACAGTAGAAACATCCTTTATGCTGATCTTGTTGAATCTAGTATGTCCAAAGTTTTACCTAAGTTATTAGAAATATCTTCTTGAGCTCTAATTGATCCGAAGTGCAGAATTTTGTGAAGAACATGAGGTTGTCCAAGAAGTTGTGGTTCTCCTTGAAGCGAATGATCCAATTGTGAGGTCCATGGACTTTCAAGATATTGAAAAGAGGAAAAGGAGCCAAATGCAAACGTCCATTGAAGATCCTCCTATCCATTGAAGATTTGAACTAGAGTTGAAGCAACTTCCTTCACACTTGGAATATGTTTTTCTTGGAGAAAATTCAAAACTTCCTGTGATTATTGATTCTAACTTGAGTGCAAAGCAAAAAAAAACAAGCTAATTCACATGTTAAAAAAGCATAAGAAGGCTATAGCTTAGAGGATTACAGATATGAAAGGCATTAACCCTTAATTCTGTACTCATAAAATTCTATTCGAGGACTTCAAACTCGTGGTACAACCCCAAAGACGCTTCAATCCTAACATGAATGAAGTTGTAAAAGTTGAGGTAATTAAACTTTTAGATGCTGAAATTATTTATCCTATACCTGATAGCATTTGGGTAAGTCCCGTGCAGGTTGTACCAAAGAAAAGAGGCATGACGGTGGTTCTTAATGAAAAGAATGAGCAGATTCCAATGAGAACGGTCACCGGATGGAGAGTATGTATTGATTACCGGAAGTTAAATGATGATACTCGCAAGGATCACTTCATGTTGCCCTTCATTGACCAAATGTTGGAGAGACTTTCCGGTCATCAATACCACTGCTTCCTTGATGGATTTTCTGGCTACTTTCAACGCCCATCGCCCAAGAAGATCGAGAAGACAAAAATTACATGTCCTTACGGTACAATTGCTTATCGCCAAATGCCTTTTAGATTATGTAATGCACCTACAACTTTTCAAAGGTGTATGTTGGCTATTTTTTATGGTTTGGTAGAGGATATTATGGAAGTATTCATGGATGATTTCTCTGTCTTTGGTAACTTTTATGATGCATGTCTGCTTAATCATGAAAAAGTTTTGCAAAGATGTGAGGATACAAATCTTGTTTTGAATCTGGGAAAAATATAACTTTATGGTTCAAGAATTCTTGTTTTGAATTGAGTCATAAAATCTCTTGCAAGGGTATTGAGGTAGATAAAGCTAAGATTGAGACCATAGAAAAATTACCTCCACCTAATTCTGTCAAAGTTATCCGTAGTTTTCTTGGTCATGCTAGTTTTTATAAAATGTTCATCAAAGACTTTTCTAAAATTGCTAGACCTCTTACTAAATTGCTTGAAAAAGATGTGACATTTGCTTTTGATGATGATTGTTTACAAGCATTTAACATCTTGAAAACAAACTCATGAATTCTCCTATTATGGTGGCTCCTGATTGGTCTTTGCCATTTGAACTAATGTGTGATGCTAGTGATTTTGTAGTAGGTACCGTATTGGGGCAAAGGAAATGTAAGTATTTCCAACCTATACACTATCCAACTAAGACCTTAACGGATGCTCCAAAGAATTACATGACTGACAGAAGAGGAATTACTTTTAATAGTATTTGCCTTTGATAAGTTCAGATCTTACCGTATCCTTTCTAAGATTATTGTTTATACTGACCATTCTGCTTTGAAGTACCTCTTGATGAAGCATGAAGCTAAACCAAGGTTAATCCAATAGGGTTCTTCTTCACGAATTTGATTTAGAAATTATCTAAAAATTTGGCCGCCGATCATTTGGCAAGGCTTGATAATCCACATCTCGAAGCTTTAAAGGAGTAAGACAAATGACACTTTTCCGGATGAGAAGTTATTCACTATCAAAGGTAACATTGATTTTTTTTTCCATGGTTTGCCGACATAGCTAATTCTCTCGCTACAAAGGTCATTCCAAATGATTTGACGAGTCAACAGAAGAAGAAATTCTTCTCTGACTTGAAGTGTCACTTTTGGGAAGACCCGCACTTGTTACGTATTGGAGCATCATTACTAATTGTCACCAAGGACTCGCGGGAGGTCACTATCAAGCTAATGTGACGGCTCGAAAGGTATTAGAATCCGGTTTCTATTGGCCAACTCTTTTTCGAGATTGTGATACTTTTTATTGTTGGGGAACTGATTTCATGCGACCTTTTCCTAATTCTTTTGGTAATAAATACATCTTAGTTACAGTTGACTATGTGTCGAAGTAGGTGGAAGCGCAAGCTTTACCTACTAATGACGCTAGAGTAGTTAAGTTTTTGAAAAAGCTTTTCACGCACTTTGGTGCTCCTCAAGTCATTATAAGCGATATGGAGACTCATTTTTGTAACTCTCAATTTGAAAAAGTTCTTAAACAGTTTGGAGTTACTCACAAAATGGCCATCCCTTATCACCCCCAAACTAGTGGGGCTAGTTAAGGTAGTTAATAGAGAACTCAAAAGATTTTTAGAGAAGACTGTGTCGAATTCTAGAAAAAGATTGGGCGGAAAAGCTTGACAATGCTCTATGAGCGTATAGAACTGCTTTCAAAACTCCATTTGGTACTACGCCATATAGAGTTATTTATGGAAAATCCTGTCATTTACCTGTATTGAACACAAAGCTTACTGGCCATTAAGTTGGTCAATTTTGATTTAGTGTCGATGCAGGCAAGGAACGAATGCTTCAAATGAATGAACTCGACTAATGGAGGAATGAAGCTTGTGAGAATACAAAGACCTACAAAGAAAAGACTAAAAGGTGGCATGATAATCACATTCGTCCTCATCGAGAGTTTAAGCCTGGAGATCAAGTCTTGCTTTATAACTCTCGATTACGGTTATTCCCAGGGAAACTTTAATCTCGTTGGTCAAGTCCTTATATTATTAATCGTGATTTCCCATATTGTGTTGTTAAGGTTACTCATTCGAAAAACGACACTTTTAAAGTCAAAAGCCAAAGATTAAAATTATATTATGGAGGTGATCCGGTGGAGCTCGAGACTGTTTCTCTAATCCTTTGCAACCCAGAAGTTTAGAGGAAAAAGATGTTTTTAACCCTTTGTACATATGTTGAGTGTGTTTTCATCTTTGCAAAACAAAATCTGATTTTTTTGGCTATTCTGCAAGTAGATTCAAAAAAATATTTTTTTATTATTATTTTTGGAAAAAAAGGAAAAAAAGAGAAGGGAAAGAGAACAATACTACCCGAGAAAAGTGGGAAAGAAATGAAGAAGTCTCACGGCTCCATAGGGCCATGACTTTCGCAATCACCTAGTCAGCCTACACCCCCAGAAATACCATCACCGACCTGTTCTTTGAAGTATTCGACGAGCGCTCCACATTGTGTGTTGATGTTTCTCAAGTCGACGTTGCCCTTCCCGCAGCTCGGCTAAAGAATCCAAAATTGTGCTCATGAAAGTAGAGAGTAAAAGCACATGAACAGGAAAGACCCGTAGAAGAAGTAGAAGTCAGCTCAGTTGTAAGATTACTGTCTAAAACGTTTGTAATCTCTTCATTTCGTTTTCGACATCCCGAGGACTTGAAGGACTACAAAGAGCGGAGGAAATACATATCTAGAATGTTGATAATAAAATCTTTCATGATCAACTAAATAGCCATATGGTAGACTCATCAAAGACAGTACTCATATCTGCTTTAGCAACCTCTCAAAAAGTAACTCCCTGTTTAGAAAAGATCCTACAGAGAAATAGAGAATAACAAAAAGACTGACGTGTAAATGTCAATTTAACTATATGTTTAATATGTTCCAACAACCAAATATCCATAAGGAATGCCAGACACATCACCTAGGTCAATAACCAAGTTTATGGAGAAAGTACACATCGACCATCTCTCATTTCATTGTAACCACCAACACAATGGTAAATATTGTAACTAATAAGCAAGTGATGTTGTCATCCCTATCAAGAGAGTGATATTCAAGATTTAAACTATGTCGGGTATGTGTGAAATTTCAAGACTAGTTATAAGTAATCCGAGGTCCCGACATTTGGAATGGTGGACCCAAATCAGAAATCGAAAAACCTCAACAATAGACGATCGACTTATACTTCTTCGATGAGTCTATTAAAGAAGAATTCCCGTATGTCCTGTCAATTCTATAATGTCTGGCTTCCCGGTTTGTACTTACGACTTCTCTCCCCATCTCTTGTCCCATCCATGGGCTTGAAAGCGGGTGTACAAAAAGAGGAAATGGCCAATTCCATTCATCCGGCCATCTCACTTCCATCTGACAAACTCTCTTCTCTTCCCCCTCCAAATAAGCAGGCAAGTACCGTCGCAGATCACCCCCAATCCCTACCTCTGAGGGAAAGAACTGGATTTGAAAGTTCTTCCAACTCGAATCGGCTTCTGGAAGTCCCTTTTTTTGAGAACCACCCGCTCTCTGCCCTGAAGAATACTCTTTTGATAGATCTTTCTCTACAGTAGAAACACTTGAAAACTTTACGGGAAGGACCCCTCGAACCACAAAATAAATCTCCGAACTAATGTTGTTTTCCTTATTTTCAATGTTTGCATAGAACTCTTTCACATGCTCGGGTTAATAACAGTCGCCAAGTTTAAGAAGATGGTCGCACATAAGACACCGATAAGCCGTGGTAATGTTAAATTGGCGATTAAGGGCAGTTAAAATAGTATGGTCAACAACCAATGTATTGTGTTTCCTAGCATCATACCAATCATAATTTATAGAGGAATTAAATTTAGATGAGTCGGATGTTTGAGAACTAGAAGTAGTTTTCCCTTTTCCCTTTCCCTGGACAGGTTTTTTAGTTAGCATAGTGAACTTGATCAAATAAAACTTAAAGAACAATAATTAGGGAAACTATGGGCGGCGGCGCCACCGACGGCCGACAGTGGTGAAAGCTTCATGGGTGGTGATTTTCTTCACAATTTTCGGCCGTCTCCATCTTCTCTACTTAGGTGATTTCTTTTCATATTTCTGAGAATTACATACATATTTTTTACTTATATTGTGGTATGGTAACTGGTAGCTTGGTCTGAAATTGGCTATTTGAGTTAATTCATCCGTCTTTCTTGGTGAAATTTTGCACATAATTGGTAGTCATTAGAGGAAGGGGTATTGGAGGACATTATCACCTGGGTTCTTGTACTTTGGTGCATTATCACTGTTATACTTCTTTAAGCTTCATTTGATCAAGTATACTATGCCACCTAAAAAACCTGTCCGGGGAAAAGTAAAGCTACTTTTAGTTCTCAAACATCTGACTCATCTAAATTCACTTCCTCTATAAATTATGATTGATATGATGAGCCTAGAAAACACAATACATTGGTTGACGAGCATACTAGTTTGCCTGCATTTAATCGCCAATTTAACACCACCCCAGTCTTTTTCGGTCCCTCAAGTGAGACCCTTTCTTAAATTTAGTGGTTGTTATTATCTCGAGCATGTGAACTAGTTCTATGCAAACATTGAAAATAAGGAAAACAACACTAGTTCAAAAATTCAGTTTGTGGTTCGAGGGGCCCCTATTGTATTAAGTTGATCGTCTATTGTTGAGGCTTTTCCGATTTCTAATTTGAGTCCACCATTCCAAATGTCCGAAACTCAGATTACTCATGACGAGTGCTGAAATTTCACACATACCCGAAAGAGTTTAAATCTTGAATATCACTCTCGCTATAGGGATGACAGTCGTTACCTCCTTGCCAAGGATTTATCTATTCGTGATAGACTACTTGACTTGCTTATTAGTTACAATATTTACCCTTGTGCTGGTGGTTACAATGAAGTGAGAGGTGTGGCCTAGGTGATGTGTCTGGCATTCCTAATGGGGATTTGGTTGTTGAACATATTAAACATTCAAGTTAAAGTGACATCTACACGTCAATCTTTTTGTTATCTTTTACTTTTCTGTAGTATCTTTTCTAAACAGGGAATTATTTTTTCAGAGTTCGCATCAGAAATTGTAAAACATATGCGAGTATTATCTTTGACGAGTCCACCATATCTCTATGTGGCTATTTAGTTGATCATGTATGAGTTTATTATAAACATTCTAGATCTGTATTCTCTCCCGCTCCTTGTAGTCCTTCAAGATCTCGGGGACGGCGAAAATGAAATGAAGAGATTAAAGACGTTTTAGACAATAATCTTACAACTGAACTGACTTCTATTTCTCCTTCTATAGGTCTTTCTTGTTTGTGTGCTTTAACTCTCTCCACTTTAATGAGCACAGTTTTAGATTATTTAGTCGAGCTACGGGAAGGGCAACGTCGACTTGACAAACATCACTAATTTCTAGTAAACTTTCCCACCCTTGAACATAGAATCTTTCAATAACCCATTTGAACCCACTAAAATCATTGACAATAATTCTCTTACCCGTTGATATTTTATCTTCCCAACTGGGTCGGTGAGTGGGGGTATCTCCGCTTCGGGTGATTTAAATTGAGTGATTTCGACGTCTTCATCCTCAACAATAGTTCCTCTACCTCTTCCATAGGTAGTTCTTGAAGAATTCCCCCTTGCCATTGTTTTTCGTTTGGGTGCCATAGAATTTGAGAGGTAGTATTTTAGGGTTTCAAGAGATGAATAATAAAAGCGGACTAGTGAGAGTATGTGAGTTTGAAGGATTTGAGAATATATTTGAGGGAGAATTGGGGTAGGTTTTTAGTTTGGGAGAGAAATAAAGAAGGTTCGAGGGTTTTTTATTTGGGAGAAATGAGGTTTTCGGCTAGAAAATTGAACAAATACACCTAAAATCCGTGACCCGCTGAGGCAGTAGCATGGTTAAAAGTCACGAAGTAGGGGCGCGAAGGAGCGGACGACGCTTCATCCGTAATCCAAAGTTTTATGAATTTTCAACCTGTTTTTTCCTGCTCTTCTTTAATCATATAAGTGTAACCCCTTTGTCTTCAACTATGGATATAAATCAGCCATAGAACCGCCAAACTATATCAAGAAACTCATACTTCATGTGAGCCCCGAAGATAACGTCTTTATCATAAACGAAGCTTTCGAACCCCATCATTCACATGATTAATGGTGTTATGAGATGTAAAAAGCCGTACACTTAAAACATGTAAACATAGAGTAAAATGCACATAACCAATGCAAGTGAAGAGCGGTGTGCAATACAACAAAGTAGACCCGACAAGCAAGTTATACGAGGAAGTTTACAATCCTTTACACGAGTGGAGAATGTGAGTGAGACAACGTTTTCAATAAATCATCCACATTATCTTTATCTTTGATACATATACACAAACATTGTTTGTACCCACACTTTCTTGGGTCCTTGGGGTTAGTGAAAAATCGTTTTAGCACCCATAAAGTTTTTTTGCTCCTCTTTCCATCATTCTCTTAATGATGCAACGATTAACATTAAGTCCACATATTACACAATTGAGTAATTAGCATTAAGCATGGTGAAAGATGTAGTTCAAGCATCAAAAGAGATTGGTTGTGCATTCTTGTGATTGTGTTTGTACACTAAACAAATATGATCATGAGAAACACATTGAGCCCCAAACACAGTGATGCTCCTATATATCATACTCTTATTTGTGAATACTATACAAATGCTATTTTTCCCCCTAATTATACAAGCCTCGCAACAAGAGTAAATTCTCAAAAGCTTATTATTACATCATCTACTATAAATTTCATTTTCAACCTCAATAATGATGGTATTAAGTAACTTGAACCGGGTCAATGATGGCCTACGCATAATTTCAACTTGAATGAATTCCGAAAATTGTGCCCAACGGGAAAGGTCTATAATAAGATAAACGATGCATGTTCGATTGCTTTCATTCCAAACCATCGGGTGCTTTTTACCCTTATAAGAAGTATGATTCTAGCACATCAAGACCATAAAAACCAACACACCCACATATCCACATTTATCATTTTCAATATGATCCAGGATGTGAGAATAAACTTGGGAGATTTCATATGGAGCGAGATGAAAAACACTAAAGAGATAGTTTTCAAACTTGACATATGGAAAAATCATCACTATATTTTATAACGTAGCTTTGATGGCTTATACCATTTTGGTCTTTACTCTCCCTATTTTTTGGAGAACTATTTATGTTGAAGGTTTGTGCTCATACTTATTGCTTTAAACAACCTCCCTACGTCTTTGGTGATATGTGCTCGCCTTTGTCTTACTCTTTTGATTTTAACTTTTATATATCACATATATGAGGTGAAAAGAAACACCATAAACCAAAAAAGCAAAACACTTCCTCAAATAGTTGGTTAAGAAGATAACACACACAAATAGTTGGTTAAGAAGATAACAAAAATGTGAAAGTAGAACCATACTACAAATGTGATGTTTAAAAGATAAGATCAAAACTATTATAAATCACCAAACAACTAGGATTGTTTATTAGAGATCACATATAAGCAGCACAAGCTTTCCCAAGAAGAGAGGGCCACAAGAAAAGGAAAGCTATTATCAAGACGCAAATTCCATCAAAGCTAAGGACATGGCGAGAAAATACAGAAAAAAATAAAGAAGCTCAAAAAAAATTGAAAGGGATGACATCTGAATTAGGAGAAAAAATAGGGGAATGTGAGAAAGAAATGAAAGATAGGTGCCATTTGACTACACTCATAGAGAGATAATTCTAAACAATATTTTAATCTTATGAGATATGCTTCCATGTTGTCTTCACCAATAATTAGCAACTCCGAGAGGGAGTAGCAAGAATGCTAATGCATATAGCCAACACTGCCCACTGGAGGGGAACAACTTGTTAAGCTTGGCATTGCTCAACGGCTTTAACAAAACAAATGAACAAACAAACACACACATTAATATGTTCGACCTGCTCAACAACATAAGCCACATGCTTCAAACCATACTTCACAACAATGTGCTTCACGTCCGTTGTATTTCCTTCTGATTCAGCTTGCGTCCTTTTGAGGAAGCGCTCCTTTTTTGTTGCGGGTCTATTTAAGAAACATTATTGTGCACCACTAATGCTCTGGATGCTGAATGAAAGAAGCATGGTGATGTGCACATAAATCAAAATGGTTCTTGGGTCTGCCTTCTCTGATGCCTTTTGGCTTTGATTTGAGGGCATGATTCTGTAGCAAACGCGACGGCATAGGGGACCATTACATGTGTATTATATGAGCAACCACTTTGTGCACTTGTTGCCAAAGGTTAGGTTAGTCTCCAATACATCTGCTTTCGAGTGGTATCCTGGGATCAGCCACTTTGTTTGACAAATGTTAGGTCTGTATTCCGTCCATCCCCGCCCATACCCCCAATTATTGGGGACTTAATGGGTTATGCTATTGTTGTTGTTGTTGTCTATTTAAGAAACATTTTAAACAGACGGAGTAGCTGCATATAAAAAGGAAATGAGGAATTAATTTCCAAAATATTGGAACTCACCTAATTGGGTACTATTAGAGTATGCAAATGCGCCACAAAGGTTGGTATCATTTTTTAATATTCCTCGTTTTCCCCGCAAGTTTATGTAACAATGTCTGCTTTGGGGAAATTAGAGGGATGATGGGGCGGGAGTCCGCCCCGATATTTTTAAAAATACTACTAGTTATAGTAATTTTTATGTAGTTTAGAATTTTTTATCAAGTTCGCCCCCAAAACTTTTTTTGCAGTTTTTATACGTAGGTCAGCATACTATTGCAGTTTTTCGCCCTCAAAATACAATTTCTGTCTTCGTCCACGGGGAAATTAAAATAACAACTGGGCAGCAAACAAGATTGAAATTAAATTCCTTTTCTAAATTCATAATCATGCACAATCACAAACAACTAATCTTATAAGATTCTATAAAAAAAATGCCGTACTCAGTGCACACTACTCCCGCATTAGTCTGAGAAACGTCACAATGTAGGCCGTCTTATCCTCATTTTCCCACAAAAATGCTATTTTCAGGGTTTAAACGTAACCTAGCAAATAGTAAGTAAACATTTTATCATCATCGTGTCAAACACGACTTCCGATTTTATAAGATTCTGAGCACAGACAAAATGGGAAATCACAAGCTATAAATAACACCTACCCAAATTCTTATCAAGAGTTTTGGAGAATTGATGGAGAGCGGGAACTTTCAAACGTACCCTAAGGATTCTCTTTTTCCTTTGGATTCTTACATTTTGAGGCCATTTCACGAATCGAGTGAGATCCCTCTTCGGCGGCAAAGCCCCCACCGATTCCGAATTGCTTCGGCCTCTTCGGCGGCAAAGACCCACCGATTCCGATTTGCTTCAGCCTCGTCTCAAACAATAGATTCACGGCGGCATCAGCCTTCTCAGTCTTCTTCTCCGCTGATACTGGGAGCTTGACACCCCTCTTCGGAGCGATCACTCTTAAGCGGGATTTGATGATAATTAAACCCCAATTGAATTGAAGAAACGAAACGAAAAGCCCTAGTTGGGCTGAGAACTGAGCCCAGTGAGAGATGATGGTTTTATTCGGCCTGTTTGAGTAGCCCAATATGGGAAGTAAATTGAATCTTCTTTAAGTAGTTCTATGAATGGATGCTGACTCCAGCGCGGAACGCGGTAATTTTTGTACACGCAAAACTTCTCTAGTACGTTAATTAAAATTTTGATGATTAAGATTGATTTAAAACGAACCTCTATTATGAGCCTCAAAATATCTGTTCTATTTTTAATGTGTGGAACACATATTCTGAGCCTCGGGACATCTGTTCTGAACCTCAAAATACTTGTTCTGAAACGTTCACGTATTACTGGAAAAAAAATTGTTTCTCATAGGATCCGACTGCTATGTATGGGCCTCGTGCTTATAAAATACTTATCAATTTCATAATATAAATCGTTCATAATATAAGTCGTTTAAAATATATAATAAAAATTAATAAAGTAAAAAGTAAAATATTATGTTGGCTAAAATATCAATATTATATTATAGAACGGAGGAAGTAGTACTAGATTGTGTTCCCTTTTTCCTCTTCTGGACGAAGTACTAGGATGTGCTTTTCTTGGTGGGTATTTCAAGCAGAAGTCATTGAACTAGAGATGTGGTTCATTTCACAAATTCATTTACCTTTTATTATTTCCTTATTTGTCACTGGTGTCTCGTTACTTGATCCGACTAATTTAATTGCGATAAAATAGGCTTTGTAGCCTGATGGAAGAAATCTTGCAAATCGCAAGATAGATCATTTTCAAAATGTCTCAAACACATGGAATTATTCTAAGTAAGCGCTAAATGGTAGCAAGCTGTGACAAACTAAGTTATGATCACTTGACTTTATTATTTTCTCTAAATTACTAGTAGTATATAACTAAATGTTTCGAGTAATTTTATTTTTCTAGGACTAGTTTATCATTTTTTTTATAAGTTAGTCCTATGCCCGATATAGATACAATAATAAACGTTAGTTAATTAATAAAAAACAAAACAACTCACTTGAGAGAGTGGACGTACGTTGATTTTCATTCTCATTTTTTCTGTTAAAGTGCATCCTTCAAGGACTAACTCATAAAGTGATGATAAGTTAATTGTGGACTAAGATAAAACTACTTAAAAGGTTTAAACTGAAATAATGTCAGTTTGGAGAAAATTAAAATTATGTAATAAACAAGTGTAATAAGAATTTCTGACAAAAAAAAAATGAGTTTTATCCACAACTTAGTTAGTGAATTGATTTAAAAAATAATAATTTTTTTTATTTGGTTCAGTTTTGAAGTATTCAATACCGAAAGGCGAGTCTGGTTTGTTCTTTTGTGTGTGTGTGTTTTTTTTCGAGATAATATTTAAACCATGACTATCTTTATCCCTTTTCAATGTTACAATATTGAAGTTCAATTGTACTAATATTAGAACATAAGCTTTATCTTCCACCATAGAAAAATGAAATTACAGGAAACCATTGTATCAAGTTTACTTGACCATTAATGTGTTACATAGGGTTTTGACACAATCTTGAATGTTTAATTTGATTGTAATTTTTCAACAGCTTACTAGCATTTTGTTCATCTAATTTTTACGAACGAATTCAGTTACACTCTGTTAATTATAAGTTGATATTAATAAACAAATGAATTTAGTCTTAATTTGGTTCGCAAATCTGGAGTGTAAGCGGGAACAAGAGGGAAAGTGACATATTATTTGCTTTGAGTTAATAGTTATTTATGACACTAAACTATTTACGAATTTCTTTTTATGGTACTAAACTAATTTTTAATCTAAATATATCACTCATCTATTTGTGTTTATTAAAATATTTACACCCACCAAATTTTGAGGTGTTTTCCGGCCAGAAGATTGCACGTGACTTTCATGTGCAATTTTTTTAGGGGCAAAATCGGTACTTCACTATAATCCAATGATTAGTTGGTTAAAAATTCGACCCGCCCGTTTTCCAACTGATCAATGGGTTATAGTGAAGTATCGATTTTTTTAGGGGCGGGTCGAATTTTAACCAACTGATTAATGGGTTATAGTGAAGTACCGATTTCGCCCCTAAAAAAATTGCACATGACAATCACGTGTAATCTTCTGGCCGGAAAACACCCCAAAATTTGGTGGGAGTATATATTTTGATAAACACAAATAGATGAGTGATATATTTAGATTAAAAAAATAGTTTAGTACCATAAAAAGAAATTTGTAAATAGTTTAGTGCCATAAATAGCTATTAACTCTATTTTTTTTCAATTCCATCTTTTTCTATAGAAGGAAAGCAAATATCTAATCTGTCCATTCTCATTATTTCGCTGCCACAATGTAAATGTCTCTTTTATGTCCAAAGTCATTATTTATTTATTTTTCCACTTTTTTTAAACAAAAACTCTACGAAAGAAACAAGTATGGATTAAATCCACCATAGTTAGAAGGCAAAATTCCAAAGATATTAATCATTGCGGAGGCAAGATAACAAAATAACTACTAAGTAAGAGTTGGACAATTTCTGGCAATTAAAGTGGTAAGGCAACTTGTGGGTGCCTAATTGTTTAAGCAATGGAGCCGTGGGATACCCTCTCGCTTGCCAGTGATCCAAATTTTTGCTTCCTTCTTGTTTCCCTATGGAAGAAGATGAAAGAGCCAATTTGCCTTTTTCTACATCAAAAGCATATTAATGATTGCAACCCTTTTCATACAACTGTTTGCCAAGGCATTCCAAGAAGGAAGGTGAGGCCTAGAATTAGCAGTTAGATCTAATGTGGGATGCATCTTTTGTTTGCACATGCAATTCTGAAAAAATTAGGTATATCTTCACGAGTCAAATATTTATTTTTGAATAAGTATTTGACCGGTGAAAAATAAACCAGCACGTGTAGGCAAAATGTACGTTCCACACTGGATTAATTTCGTAGAATTAGGAGTCTTGCATACAATAAGACAAAAAGATAGATAGAGATAAGTGATGTTGGTTGGGTGAAAGTGGGGGATAGATCTTGTCATTAGTAATTGCCCCTAGCCTGAAAAGCTGGATGCCAAGAATGAGTTGTATGTTCGGTCATGCTTGACATGTGCCCCCAACCTGGAAGGTTGGCTGCCAATGATAGGTCGTTTGTCCTGCCGTTGGTGGTATTTTCCCTCCAATTGGGAAAGTGGAGGATACTTGATTGGTGCTTGGCTAGGCATGTATGTAGACTGGCCTTCTTACAACATGTTGTGGTTAATTTGAACAAAGTTAGATCCTCCATTACGTTCCTACTTTGGTCTTGTGGCTATGGTGACATTATCATAACTTAGAGGAGGTTGTTGTTGTGTCGTTTGCCAAGTTTATGGGATGGTCACCCTCTCTAAAGTCATTGCATATACTCGGGAGACCGTAGGTAACTAAGACCTTCCACTGCCTGAAACTCGTTCTAAATCGATGACTTAATGGTGGTTGTTAACTGTTAGACCAAACTCTAAATTTTCTCACCAATACTTTCATCAATCTCGTCTAAAGGCTACCAAAGATGTTGGGAAGACGAGTGAGCAAGAATTCTCTGAATGTTCACCCAAAGTTTGTTGATTTGGCTCCATATTCTCAATGTGTTCGTCGGATTTGAATCGCATTCAGGAAAGACACATAACAATGGTTTCTTGTAGGGGTGCAAGAAACTGCTGACACAAAAAACTCGGCTGAACGTCAAGCTAGACAGCTAAGTCGGCCGAATCTGTATTCACACTTGGAATTACTTTAATCAAGATTGTTTACACTTTGAAAATGGTGACTTGTGCAAGTATGCGTTATTAAAAAACGATTCCTAATGCAGTAAGTATGTCCGGAACCAAACATACTACCTTAAACCTGAATATGCGTTATTGGGAAAAATTCCTCACGCAGTAAATTAAGTCTAAGGGGGTGGATTCTACCTAAGTATACTTATTAGATTAGAATCCTTACACAGTAAGCCTGGTTGATTCTAAAAGCTATGTCTAAAAGTGTCTACATGAATTTAAGTGTGAAAAGTTTGTAAAAGAGATATAAAAGAAGATAAAAATGCATGTTGAATGTTGATTGTGATGTCCTCGATTTCCTCTTGATTTTCTATTTATAGTTGTTTCTAGAAATGGCTTTCCCGCTTTGAATTAGGCACATTTCGGCCATGACTTCATGAAGTGAACATATTTTCCATTTCATGGCTCTTACGAAGCACGTGGTAATCTCCTCATGTTTTTGTCAGTTGGCGGTTGCATGTTTCCCACATTTTTAGGGGCTGACTGGGTTTTGCTTCGCCCTAAAAAATCTCTTGGTCATATCACACTTTCTGGGCAATGCATTAAAATGACATTGGTTGGGCAGAATTGTCAAACCATTGCATTCTTTTTTTTTTTACCCAACATTTTTAGCAAGGACGGATTTGCCAAATCCGTGGATTTGCCAAATTCGTCCTGAATCCAAGACGGAATTGGCACTTCCGTCCTCAGCTTACGTGTCAAGCCGCATAAAAAATTTTGCCATGTCAGAGCAAGGCTGATTTCCCAATTCCGTTCTGGCTTCAGGACGGATTTAGCAAAGTTGACAAATCCGTCCTCAACTTTGCCTAATTTTCTCCGCAACTCTTCTCCTTCCCCTTTCTCTTCTTCACTACCAGTAAAAAAAAACACAAAACAAAACTGTGCGAAAAAAAAATTGGAAAAAACAAATCACCATCTCTTCTCCTTCCCCACACACGGTATTGAGTGGACCTTCCTTCAAGCACCACCGTCGATCCTCATTATCTCCTCTCCATTGAAGGTTACATTTCATTTACTTAATTTTTTTTTAAATTTCGGATTAATTATTTAAATTGTGCATTATTTGAATCTTGAAATATTGGATAGTGTGAAATCCTTGTTACTATTTGGTAAATTCGAATTTTGTAATATGAATTTTTTAATATTGTAGGATTGTGATTTTTTATAATATTTGCAATATTTTGAAATTTTGAGTATTGTGATATTTTTTTTTTTTTGGAATATTGGAGTATTGTAAAATTTTTTGAATTCTTTGGAATTTTGTGATTGAAATTATGGAAATTGAAGTATTGTGAATTTAGTTAATTTTGGTTTTCTTGTATTTGATTACGTTTTTGGTTTTGTTTTATTTTTATGTTTAGATGTCCGATGTACCTGCTACACCGGCTTCCCTCTATCTTGGATCTTTAGATTATAGTGTTTTATACAAACAACGGGATCACCAATCTTTAAGTATATGGCGAGGAAATGATAAGGATAAATTGGACAACCCACTAACTTTTATTCGAAGTGATAGTCATTTTTGGACTGCCTACGAGCGAGAGACAAATAAGGATTTAATTAACCTTATTGATAGAGTAGGTTTTGATGGGTTGTGTCGCATAGGTTATATTAAAGTAGATCATGCCTTAGTCACCGCTCTAGTTGAGAGATGGTGACCCGAGACCCACACATTTCACTTGGCAATCATCACTTTAGAGGACGTTGGAGTCCTTTTCTGAAATGTCATTAGGTATTTAATTACTCAATTAAGATGTTAGTAGGAAGATCTAAGCTCTCAAAATAATAGGAATCGGATAGCCCAAGTGGGTAAGGCTATCCTAACATGGGGCGGAGGTCCCGTGTTTGATTCATGTATCTCCCCATTCATGGGGCAATAATTCTCTTGCTCTGGTGAGGTTAAAAAAAAAAAAAAAGCTCTCAAAATAATAAATTGAGATTTAAATTCTTCAGTGATCCTATATTCTCAATAGTATATATAAGAAACATGTTTGCTTCATATATAGAACAAACATGAAAACGATGATGAAGAAAATTGTAAGCATTGTACTTGAAAGTGGTAGAGTTTTAAGAGCGTGTTTAAAACGCTGTAATTGAAACGAATGTAATGATTTTTCAGTTTTTCTTTCCATTCCGACGTTTGGATTGGTCAATTTAAGGTGGGAATGGTCTTTCCATGGAAATGTCATTCTAGTAAGAAGTGAGAATGGTCATTCCACTCCGAAACTAGGGGATGAGCTTTCCAGGAGAGAATGTAATCACCAACTAATGGAAAGTAACTATTATACGCTTTATTTAATTATAATAGTGTTCAAATTATACAACAACATCTTCACTTTCTCTAGAATTATTTTATTCTCTTAATAAAACTTTATATACGATGATTACATAAATAATTTTTATTTATTTATTACTTTTTTATTTAATTTTAATACAAAATATAGTTATTTTTATATTATGGTTGACTTTATATTAATTATATTTAAAAATTGAAATGTATGTTTGATGCGCGTTAGTGTACAAACATGGGTTGAGCCAAGAATTTATCATTACACGGAAAATTGTTTACTGATGTTTTTTGGAATACAATATTTATAAGAAAATCTCACAAAAAATAAAATTTCATATAGAAAAATCGTCATTTCTTAAAATATGATTTTTTTCCAAGTGAATGTTTGTACATTGTGCAAATTGACTTATCGTCAATATATGTTAGATTGCATTTATGTCATATTTTATTGAATTACATTTTATTCCAACATTAAATAATAGTTTTCTTAAATAGAGAAAAGGAATCGTCATTTAGTTCTACCTTTATCTTTCAGACAACAAAATGGAAAGATTATTCCCCCCTTTTTTCTCTCTCTTCCCCCTCTTCCTCCTGCGGCCTTTTTTCCTCTTTCTGCTTCTGGCCAGATTTGGCCATTGGCTTCAGCCAATGGTCGAATCTTAGTCAGTTATCTACTTTTGTTCACTTTTGGTGTCTTCACCTTCTACCGTAAATCGTGATGAAATTTTTTCAAGGCATTCTTATTCAAGATTCAAGACTCATATGCAAGATCTACTTCAGATCCTTCCAGATCTGAAGTTTTCCTCTAAACCCGGAGTTGTTCTGGGCCCTTCCTCAGTTTTCTTCATCTTTCCGAGACAATTTATGGGACGGTTGATACGCCCATGGTCTCGTAGATTGTTGATTTCTAAGAAAGGTGTTGGAACTGAGCTTGCTACTGCTGTTCAAGGATTTTGGAGACGATGCTGCGAAGAATTTTATTATGTATTTATTTTTTTTCTACTGTTTGTAGTGTGTACTCCCGGTCTGCAGGGTGTGACTTTTATTCATATCGCTGGTGTTCTAGAACACCATTGTATAACTTTTTATTTTTCTTGTATCTCGCTTTTTATCTTTTTCGATCAGAATTAGCTTTGCTATTTTACGATTAATGGATAATTTCTTTATTTAGCAAAAAAAAATGAAAAGATTATTTCAAAATTATTTCAAAGTTGAAAAATATTATGGGTGAAAATGAATTCTATTCAATTTCATTTCATTACAGTGTGTGAATCGTGTTGTAATTGTGTCACGAGAGAAATCTAAATGGTCAAAAGAAGTACGCCTATTTTCTAATTATTTCCATGATTTTCTCATTTCGATAGCTACTTCCATATTCTTCACCACTTCAATTATAGCTTTCAAATGGAGATTACAATTTACACCAATAAAGATTTTACCAGTCTCATTTGTCTTTCAAAAAGCTTATTAAACAAATGTTTAATAATTTTAACGTTTTGTATTTAGTTTCACATATTTCGGCTTATGTTGAAAATTCTTTATTACTTCCTCAAAAAGCAAAAAGATATGCCATTACTTCTTTTTCTGGGAATATCTTCTGACGGTGACTCCAGTGCGGAACGAGATAATTTCACACGTGGAGAACTTATTTTATCCGTTGAATTAAATTTTTTACGGTTAAAATTGATTTAAAACGGACACCTATTTTGAACTTCAAAACACATGTCGTATTTTTTAGCTTTACAATACCTGTCATGAGAATCAGGATATCTGTCCTGAGCATCAGAACATCTGTCACAAAGCGTTCCGTATGTATTGAAAAAAAATGTTTTCCGTGTAGAATATGGACTGCATATTTACCATGTAACTACTGACCTTTTGGTGACTGATGTTTTTTTTATTTTATTTTGCATGATTAAAGCAAATGGGGTCATGTTTTGAGTAAAATTCAAGTTTAGATTCGAATAATAATAACGATAATTCCATTAAAGAAATGTTCTGAGATTGAGACGTATTTTAATCATCCAAAGTATAAATATTTTATTTTATTCTCTCTTCCGTATATTAAGTTTAACTAGGGCTGTTAACGAGCCGAACCAAGCCGGTTTTGGGCCAAATCGGTTCGGATCGTTAAGAAAATCGAATCGATCGTTAATCGGTTCGTTAGTCAACCGATTCGGTTGTTCAATTCGTAATCGGTTCGAAATAAAATCGTACAAAACCGGTTCGTTAATCGAACCGTATCAAATCGCGCAAAACCGGCTCGCTAATCGGATCGAAAATCGTAATTCGCATTAAATCGTAATTCGGTTCGTTAATCGGATCATACTATTACAAAAACTAGAAAGTCGTTGGCGAACCCAGTTAACTCGCAAATCGCTCGTTAATCGGTTCGCTAACTCGGTAAAATCGGTTAACTCGTAAATCGCTCGTTAATCGGTTCGTTAAAATCGGCTCGCTAACTCGCTAAAATCGGTAGAATATTATTAACCGGTTTAACGAGCGATTAACGAGCGATTTAAAACGATTTACAAGCCATTTACCGAATCGTAACTCGGTTTCGTTAACGAAACTGAGCGAGCTAGTGAGAAACTCGATTAACGAGCGATTTCGCGATTTAATCGGCCACTAATGTACTCTAAGTTTAACCATAGTTGAAAGGCGATAATATAATTTGACTACAGTTGGTCGAATCTATTATATTCCCCCGCAATGTTAGGGAATTGATTTCTCTTAAATAGTTTGATTGAGACTTCCATCAAGGCTGCAGTACGAATTTCTTTTGACAATTGGATAAAGAAATTAACGGTCGAGACTTTTTTAAGGTGGATATTTGTTCAATTTTTTTTAAACACCTTTTATTAACACTTATTATTCACGGTGGTAAACAGTTATTATCTCTTTTATATTAGATGTTCGTAAAAAGTGTTTAAAAAGATTAAACATATTTTAGGCAGAAAAAACTTTACCATTAATATTTTTTTTATTTTAGAGTAAAAAATATTTTTCGCACGTACGAAATTTTTTATGTTATGCATTGGAGCAAAAACGGAGACCTTCATACAATTTTCTTACCATTTCAATCATTTAGAGATAGCATTTGAACAATTCAAATCCTCTGTAACACTCCTATACCACTTCCTGTAATATTTTTAATTAATTTTTAATTATAACCATTTTCCTGAGATTTACTAGTTAGAGTTTAAGATATAGAAATAATTTATTCGATCGTTACACTAAATGGTATTGAACTCTGCATTTGTGTTACTCTCTCCATTCCAAAATAACATTAACATTTCAATTTTCACATAAATTAAGAAATTTCTTAAAAACAATGAGAGTCAAAGGCAAAAGACTAATATATCCTCATCAATTACTTCTTGGAAATGGAAATTGTGGTTAAAAGGAAAGTAAGAAGAGGGTAAAAATGGTAAAAAATCATTAAATGTTCATTGATAATCCAAATGTTAAATCTTATTTTGGGAAAAATTTGAAGTTCAAATGTTAACCTTATTTTGGAATTTAGGGAGTATTTAATAGCGAGATCAAGTTATAATAAGTACACTATAGTTTCAGTGCTAAATATGTGTTATTTCACACCGTGCGGAACACTTTGATCCGAATGTTGAGAACTCTTGTTATTTATTCCCAACCTCTGTTGAAAATTTTCCAACAAGTGTTGGGAAATATATGATGGCTAATATGTGTCCACACGATGTGAAATAAATCATATGCAGCACAAGAGATGCAGGGACGAAGTCAGGAATATTTGTTGGGGGCGAAAAATTGCAACAGTATGCCGAAAAACATATAAAAACAGAAAAAAAAATTGGGGGAGCGAACTTGATCAAATATTCCAAACTACATATAAAATTTACTATATCTAGTAGTATTTTTAAAAATCTCGGGAGGGGAGGCGGCTGCCCCCCACCCCCTCCCGCCTCCCCTAGAATTGTCCCTGAAGAGATGGACTGTAGTAGGTACGATTTCAAAAACAAAAATACACTATCACCACGTTAGGTACACTGGAACTAAAATAATTCTGATATGGACATGTTTAATGTGAACTTTATAATCTAGATTTCATCATTGATAATAAAAAATTAATAAAATTTGTCTCTCATGGAGAATTTTAAACCACAAAGATCCATGACAAAATGATCAAATGAAATTAGAATCACTTTCCAATCAGAATGGTTTCAAAGTCCTCTTTGCATTCCATTGTCTGGATGGAAAAGTCACAATGGAATGACAATTGTTTTTTTTTTGTGCTTGGAAAAATTATTCATGTTAACGACCATACATAAATTTTACATTGATTCATGTGGCCGATCTCAATTACTTGGGATTAAAACTTTTTTGGTTGTTGTTTGAAAAAAATATTATTCAATGTTAGAATGAAATATAATTTAATAAAATATGATATAAATGCTCTTCTAACATATATTAACAATTAGGCCAATTAGTTACTCAATGCACAAAATTTCAATAGAAAGAATTAATATTTATACGCCAATGACACATGAATGATTCGACATTAATATGGTTATAAAAATAATTATATTGTCTTTTATCAAAGAAAAAGAACACCGTAATTGTTTTAACACTTCTGACTTAAAATAATAGTCATGAGTTTAATACCCTTACGTAGGTAATAATAACAAAATTTAGGTAAAATAAATATATTTTGTATTAAAGAAAATAGAAAAACTAATAAAAAATAAAATATATTTATATAATTATCACCTATTAAGTTTTAGCAAGTGAAAAAATATTTCTGGAGAAAATAAATCGAATGCTACGTCATTCTACACTTCTAACTTTATAGTTAATTAAATGAAGAATATTAATAATAACTTACTAGTAATTAACTATGAATAGTTATTTACCACTAATTAACATTTCCAACTTCTCATAAAAATATCATTCCTTGGGTTTTGGAATAGAAAGACATTTCTCACTTCTTCTTGCAATGGGCATTTCTATATTAAAAACCTCACTTCAATTTGACAATCAAAAGACTGAAAGAGCAAAAATAATTGAAAAAGTTCAACTTTGTTTAACAAGGCTTCCAGCGTATTAAACGTGTCGTACCTAATTTTCATTCATTATAACAACCATAAATGGAATCGGGCGGGCAACAATTTTTTGACAAAGGAAAAGATAGAACCTAAATCTATTACTCCCTCCATTCCTAAATATAAGACTCTTTAGACAATTTGAGAAAATTAAAGAAGTTATCCATTCCACCTAAACTTCCAATACTACCCCATCCTCCCTCTCTTTCTCTCTCACTTCTATATTATAAAGAAAGGAAAATGTTGAGGGTATAATTGAAATGAATTGTTGACACCTAACAAAAGAACCTTAAACGACAATTAATTTGGACTCCTAGATTTCTCCTAAACGACAATTAATAAGGAATGGAGGGAGTACTATCTAGAAACAAATGAGAATAAAGAAATTAGGAATATTTAAACCAACCCATCATTTTCAAAGCTCGAGAAGCCACAAATAAAGGGGAATTAATTAGTATTAAAAAATAATTTCAATGGATTATAAGAGAGATATCATTCTCATTTCTGGAGTTCATCTGTCAGCCAAGTTAGCCTATCTACGGGGATGAAGCTAGGATTTTAGGTTGGGGCGAAAAATTGTAACAATATGCCTTACAAAATATTGAGATGAATTTGATCAAATATTCCAAATTACATATAAAATTTACTATATCTAACAATATTTTAAAAAATGTGGGGCGTCAATGACTATCTAACTTGCACGTGAATATGATCAGTTGCCAAATCCTTGTTGATTCCTCACGCCAGCTAACCTCATTTATTAGAGTTTAATGGCTCAAGAAAACGCAACATTTTTTTTTTTGAACGCCCGAGGGCGGAACCCCAAAGGGGAGAGAACCAACCGCAAAGCAGAGAAGAATACCTCATAAGAGGAGAAGAGTACCCTAGAAGAGAGACAATTAAAGTTTACTCCATACTTCACTACAAAAAAAAACTACCTGTTATCACGAACTTTTCGTGACGAACTCATTTTTCGTTACGAAAGGTATACTTTTCAGAATCGAAATTCGAATCGATTACTGAAAAGTTGACCTTCATGAATGAAAAAAATTATTCGTTACTAAAAGTAGTAGTTTCGTTACGAAAGGAAAACACATTTTCGTCACGATAGGTATAAGTTTTCGTGACAAATACCTTTTTTGTTACGAAAGGTCAACCTTTCCTAACGAAACAAAAATTTGTCACGAAAAGTTTCGTCTTAATTTTTAAGAATATACATATATAAGTATGATATAATTTAGAATATAATTTTAATTTTTATATTTGTTTAGTCTTTATATTAAAAGTATTACTAAAAAATAGTATATATGCAACTAGAATAATTTTATTCTGATTTTTTATAACAACTTAATACACAAATACATTGACGAAAATGTATTAATTTTAATTTTATTCATAAAAAAAAATATCACCAAACAAAGAGAAATTAAAATAATTAAAGGTTCAAAATACAAAACTTCATTATAATAAATATAATAGGAACAATAAGTAACAAATGACCAACGTAGCTCAATGGTTAAGTGCATGACATACAAGTTGGAGGTCTTGAGTTCGATTCCCACTTCTATGAAAATGTGGAGGCTTTATTCAACATTATTGTAGAGGGGCTCCGGCTCCGGCTTGGCTCCAATGGGTGAACTGCGGCACGGCTCGGGACCGGCTCGGCTCGGTTCCATGGCTTTAAATTTTAAATTTTTTGTAAAACTTTTAGTAACGAAAATTAATACTTTTAGTAACAAATATTTCGTCACTAAAGGTCACCTTTCCTAACGAAACTCGTTTGTTACTAAACACCTTTAGTGACGGGGCTCTCAGGACAAACTTGGTAACATACGATTTTCATTACTAAAGGTCTTTCGTAACGAAATATTTGACCTTTCCTAACGAAAATTTTCGTTACTAAAGGTCTTTTTTTTTGTAGTGCTTGGAGAGGGTATCGAACCCGGGACCTCTCGGTCACGGGCCGGCCAATGCCCTACTGGGCTATTGGACCTTTGATAAGAAAACCAACATTTAATAGATATTGTATGTTTTGTTAATTTAATTAAATAATTTATGAGAGATTCGTTTTGACTAATTATTGTAGGGTTTTATGTGATTTTGTGGTCCTTCATCAGAGTTCAGAGATCCTAACCATATATGATTGCAAGATGATGCAAACTGTTTTCTTGAAATTAGGTTCATGTTCAATCAACTTTGCAATTGAATACTCACGTTTTTACAATTTTTATTTTATTTTTTATACTTGCTTTATTGGTTCTAATTTCACTCTCTTTACATATACTTATATTGATGTATAAGTCGAGTTAGTGAGTAAATATCTTATGAACCTCAACCAGCCCTAGCCTGCACAGCCAACTCCCACTAGTCACTCCCAAGGGTTGCAATTATGAAGAGATTGTAAAGTCATGACTTATAAAGCATATTTAGAATAAATAAAATTCCGTTGCTCTAAATATACATTCCAGTCACTAAAAAACAAAAAACAAAAAAAATACCTTTCAGATAATGATTCATAACATTTTTAAAGTATGCCTTATTGCCTTGAAAATTAATTTTTTTTATTAAATTTAAGACTATGCATATCACATTGTAATTGCTTATTAAAGAAAGAACCATCCGTAGACCGTCCTCACATTAAAAAATCGTTTAAAAACTCTTTTGCAGAAAAAAATAAACGAAATAGAGGACTCTTTAACTATTTTTCACGTTGGTGGTGGACACCAGGTGCCCCTCGGGGTCAGGGTCGGTCCTGACATTTCAGGGGCCGTATGCGAAAACTAAAAATGGGGCCTTTCAGTATGAACATTAACATTTTCAACTTGTTACAATTTTTAAAATAAACGAAATATGACATTATAAAACTACAAAATATGCTTTCTTCGAGCATTGGTGGAGGCAAAATCGTCAATAATAGTATCAATATCTATATTTGGATTGGGCTTAACATATAAACAGGTTATACTTGAAAATTTTGGGGAGCGGTTGCACCACCTTCATATGGGCTCGGGCCGGCCCTGCTCGGGGTTAACAAAAAAAAACCTCTTCGACATTGATACATAATTTTTTTTTTTTTATAGTTGATCCATAATATTTTTGAGGTATGCCTAATTGCCCCAAGAAATTAATGTTTCATCAATCTTAAATTCTATCATAAATTTTATAATGTATCAGTCTTAGATATACAAAAAAAAACGTGCATCGTGTTTCCTATTAAAAAAATTTAGTCAAGATATTCATTTCATGCCTAATTTTTTTTGTTTTTTTAAATTCTCTTTTTTTTTTTGGGTGAAAATAGATCTATATTAATCACCTGGAAAAATAAATTACTCCCTCCATTCCTCAATATAGGACACTTTAGGACACTTTGAAAAAAATTAAGGAACTCAAACAAATAGTAATTTTTCCACCACAATTCCAATAATACCCATTCTTTCCTCTTTCTTTCATTTTTCCAATAAAAGATATGTTGAGGGTATAATTGGAATAAATTGTTGACATCTAATAAAAGACATGTAAATGACAATTAATTTGGATATATATATATATATATATATATATATATATATATATATATATATATATATATATATATATATATATATATGTATCTTTTAAATGACAATTAAATTAGAACGGAGGGAGTATTAACTAAAGGATTAAAATTCTCTCTGCTACTTGCGCAGCCTAAAAAAGCTTGTTTACACCATATTGTACAATTCTATTCTACGCGAAAGTAAACGCAACACAAAATCTAGTTTAAAAACTTTAGAATTATGCCAACATGAAATTTTGTATAAGCCAACACGAAATAACTTCTGCAAATGTTGCTCACCTCACAAACTCGCGCCAATCCGTTCATCAACTCTATTAGAACCGAAGAACGAGATATGTTGTTCCCATCGAAGTAACCCCTTTCAAATAGGGTGAAAATCGGTTGTACCCAGGTATTTCTCATTTTTTGTTTCCAATCATTCAGAATTCGTCATGTCGATATTTTTTACACCCCGTAACTTGGAGGTGACATGGTAGTGAAGGGATTCATGGGCAGAAACTCGTTCTAAAATCCCATGAGTCCACCCCCAAAGGATCCGCTCATACCATAGGAATCGAATAATCTAGACAGAAACTTACTTTTCGGGTTCAAGAATCTAATTCTTGAATGAAAGTTGCTGTTTCCTTGGATACGTTGCTGCCACCAATGGATTTCTCTTTGCGGAATGTCCCTCTACCAGTATCCACGCGACGAAACGAACAGTGATTGCTATCTCTTCGTTTTTTCTGAGTTTCGGGAATTAGAGAGAAAAGGGAGAGGCAGAATAGAAAATCTGATTTTCTAGGTATTTTGGTATTTCAGCTGAAAAGCATTAACCCCTAGGGTTTCGGCCAAGAGAAGTTTATATAGGGAGTGAGAGGTTGTTCCAAGCACAACTCCCACGTCCTATCCACCTCTTTTGGCAGTGGGAGTCTATAACTCCCACGTCCTCTAGACTTCTGCTGGTAGTGGGAGTCTTTATTGGATAATAACTCCCACGTAATCCCAGCTATACCGAAAATGCCCCTTATCTCTAATTCGAATATTAACGCTTTATTATTCTAAAAAAATGAATGTCAGATACAATGAACCTAGACACATTCTAGATTCATTGAATCTGTACATGAAACTCGTTAGCTCGTCTATGCGTGTGACCTTGTAGGTTCATATCACAATGGCAATGAAAACACACTTAGTAGTAGTGTGAGTTCATAAATCACAAGCATTCCCTAGCAGGACATTGTGACTACCAAAAGTAAATGAATTTACAACGGAACCTAATATCAATCCACTATTTAATCCATTTGTCTCACGATATCCTAATTAAGCATAAGACATGGTAGTCATCACCCTTATAAGGCTTAATTATATTTATGCTCGATCTCCAGGTAGACTGTTCCATCAAACAATATTTAATAACCACTTTATTAAATACGTTTGAGCACGGCCATGCATTTAAACAGTCTTTCCCTATCGAGGGGCCCATGGATATCTCTCTCTCTATTAAGAGAGGGACAAATTCTTTACAATGCCTCTCACATTCAAGCCATGATAGGACACTACATCCGATCATCAGTCATATTGATTACTCGAGTAAAGGCAACGTACGACTAAGTCAAAACGTGGCTCCATTCATGCTAGAATCAATGGAGACATAAGGTCTAAGGATTCTAAAATAGTATTGAGGAAGTAATACTTATGACTAAGAACCATGATGTATTACTTCTCTAACGGATCACTTCCGATACGATATATCTCAATACATTGCATCTATGATATGATTTGTACTCATTACACATGATTAGTAAAACATAATCATCAATCAAACATCATACTAGTTTTATTTCATTGTAAAGTAGATTACATAAAACTAGGGACAACTAGAATAGTAATTACATAAGCAAATGAGTTTTACTATCAAATCACGCATTTGATGTTCATAAGCAAAATTAACTATTCAAATGAAATGCTCAAAAAGATATAAAACGTACAACATATGCTAATGGTCCTATGACACTACTAACAGGTAGTACCTCATTCGACGTTGAGGCACCGAACCCAATACAAATATACTAAAAATTTGAGTAAATTTAAAACTTAAAAGGAAACATCGTTCAATACCGTTAACTTAAAAGAAGCGATGTATAATCCATAAATTTATTACATCATAAATTGTAAAGTACTAATACTCAAATGAAACTAAATAACTGAAATTCACTATAACAAAAAGGTCTATTACGACGTTTGGCATATGTCGTAATAAGACAAAAAAAGGTCGATATAGATTTATACCAACATTTATTGCAAATGTCGAATAAATGTCGCATTTTTCTGTGTCGTTATGATTTCTTACTGACATTCGTTACAAGCGCCGATATCTATCTATTACGATGTTTGTTGCGTCATTTTCAAGCGTATCAAAAGGTCTTTTTGATGTCATTTGTAAATAATCGTAACAAGTCGCCTATTATGACGTTTGTAAATAGCGTGAATAAATAGTTATTGCGACATTTGTTACGATATTCGTAAATTATGAAGCCAAGCTGACCGAGCCGGAGATAGACCATATACAAGGCGAGCCGATCCGGAGCTGAAGCCTTTTATGATCTAATTATATAGTATATAATTGTCGCTATATGAGTCGCAAAAAGTAAAATTTATAACAATATTTGATGTAAATGTACGCTAACGAAAATCAAAATGTTGATTTGAACAACAATATTATAACCGCTGCTATAAAACGTCGTATAAAATTCAATTATAGTGATGCTTGTTTGAAAATGTCACAATATCTAATGACATAGCATATAAACGTCGCTATATGAGTTGCGAAAGTAACAATTTATAACAACATTTAATGTAAATGTCGCTAAATAACCTCAAAATGTTGGTATGAACAACAATTGTTATAACCGTCGTATAAAATCCATTCATTGATGCAAAAATCGTTGCCTTAACTTACTCTGTTCGATTTTAAGGGACGTTTGACCAAAACATTGGTACAAAAACATCGCGATAGGGTATTTTTTGTTGTTGTGATTGTTCCACCACTTATTCTATCACAAGGTCAAACTAAATCCTCCTCATCAATTGTGCCATCAATTGTACCGTCAGGAACCTCACCTTCAAAAATGGGAAAATAAGGGGCGAGCCACTAAACTAGCCCAGTAAGCATCGATCACCCTTGGTATGAAGTATCAAATAAGACTCTAAAAATATTTCCCGACTTCCCAAACGTTTGAAAAAACATGACAAAGATTTACTTGACATAAAACACTTTTAAACACTTAAATTACACTTATAAAACATTTACAGAACTTATAACAGACTGAATTTAATATCAGAACAGAACGAAAGACCAACCGAATCAAAACAAAAATCAAAACAGTGGACAAAACGGAGCTTCGATTTCTCGTTCTTCCCAAAATCATTGAAAAACATAAATAAATTTAAATAGCTTGAAATAACCTTTAAAACACGCCAATGAGGCATTGGTCTAGTGGCCAAGGTTGAGGCCTCATGACGTAGCTGTCATGAGTTCGAATCCCTCTGCGCTTCTTGTATCCCCTATTTCTTGTAATAGATAGGTCCCCTCCCCCAATAAATAAATAAAAAAAAACAATTTATAAAAAAAAACCTTTAAAATAGTTAGAATACACCTCACATAACTTATAAAAGGGTTAGCTTTGAAAACGGATCAAAACAGAGACATGTTAAAATTGGGGTGTGGCGGTCTTCCGAACCTGTCTTTCGAGATTTGGTCCGGTCGACCGAAGGGGATGTCCGATCTACTGAAGCTCAGGAACAGGTCGAACGCAGGTCCACTGATACAGTTATAACTCGACCGAGACTTTAAACCATGCTTGTACCTGCATCCACAGGAGTGCAGATCTCTATACTCCGAGGTCAAAATTTGCGCCCGCCCATAATTATGGCTGTCAATTGGGCCTATTGGATCCATAATTTAGGATCCAGGCCCAGACTCACTATAAAAAAATTTGAGTCCAAGTCTTACTATATTGGGTATAGACATTTTTAATTAAGGTATGGACCCAACTATATTGAGTCTCAATGGATCTGGGTCTACCCATAAACAAACCCTAAAAATGTATCATGACAATTTCCCTCAAACCTTGTACGTTCATTTCTATTCTGGAGATTTAAAATGAAATCAAGTTTTGCATAAAAAAAAACAAAAAGGAAATCACGTTTTCTTCTTCATTCTTTTCCGATAAAGAAAAAGAAGGTAATTGTGAGATTAAAAATATTATGTTCTATTTTTTCTCTCATTTTTTGTTTCGTCAATAAAAACTTGTAAAATGTTAGTTTTTTTTTAAAATTAAAAATTAAAAATAATGAATGCTGACATAAATTTCGGTATTCGATATTTGATTTCCATATAATTTCGAAATAATTTCGGTATTCGGTATTTAGTTTTCATATAATTTTGATTCAATTTATTTTTCATAAAATATTATAAAAGCGAATCGAATACCGAAATTTTGTTTCGAAAAACCGAACCATATATCGAATGCACAACACCTATTTAAAATAATATAATTTTTCTCCAAATAAACGCTAAAAAAAAATCATATTTGAACAAAAGGCATAAAACAAGCCTAATGTGAGCCTAGCTCTTTTTAGATTAGCCCAGATTTTTTTTTTATGAGCCCAGATTTTTTTTTTTTTTTTAGAGAGTGGAGGGCATGAGGGGCCAATATGGATCTATTGTGAGTTTGTTGGATCTCTTGAGTCTATTGGGTCCAATATGGATCTTATTAGATTCATATTAGTTTTTTTTTTTGTGTTGGGCCCAAATCTATATAGGGTTGGATCCAAAAAATATTTCTTATATTTGATTTGAATCTAGTAAATGTGAGTCTAGATTTGGGTATTTGGATCCCATTGACAGCCCTACCCATAATGAGTGCGGTCGTTGCAACAGAACCCAAGCTAGACGACATAAGTCACCAAGCTCAAATGGAACGGATGATTCATGTAGCTCATTTGATAAACCTCATCGGTCGAGGAGTACCCGAAGGAACACTTCTGATATGGATCGGGTCCACTGGATCATTCGGTCTATATTTGACCACATCACTGCATTTTCTTCTCTCTCCTCATTCTGCAGGGATGTGTTGCCAAATCTGTACCACATGATCCACATGGACCCGGTCCATATCATAATTTTTCGTACCCGAAGCCGTCGTTTCTGGTAGTGAGAACAAGATAGAAGACGTGGAATATATTAGGAAAAAAATCTGTAGTTAAAATAGAATGAAAAAAAATAAAAGGAAAACAAAAAATATGTATATAGAAGAAAGAGAGGTTAATATTGTCCATTTGTTACAAAATTAATGTAGATTGAGCGTCAATAACAAATTTTGGAGTGTCAATTTCGTCTCCTTTTTTCACAAATGACTGGCTTTAATTTTTTCTAACTAAACTATTTATGTTATACAACCTAGAAAAAAAAACAATTATTTTTTTCTTTCTTTCTTATATCTCATAGACTCCTTTTCTTTTCTTTTGTATGTTAGAAAATATGTAAAATTTGTATTTCATCTTTTAAAAACAAGTAATTTAAAATATTTTATATTTATTACAATTTAACACAAATAATTTGTCTAAATTCATCCATTCTGAAGTTACTTTTATGAGTAGGGTGAAATGTTCTTAAACATCTTTTCGCTCATACCGATCTCAATTTTATCATTCCACTAATTTGGATAGACGGTGAACCTCTTGATAATGATGTAATTTCAAATTGCTATAGTGTCATCAATGATAATTTCCTCTCGCCCTTATAAAAAACATAAACTAATCATTTATTTTCATATATACTTTTTTCATATTTTTACTTCCATTTTTTTTTTCCTAAGTAAAAAAGAAAAAAGAATTTATAAATAATGGTGATCAATACTTTTCACTATCATATTTCGAATTTTCGTGAACATATCAAACCAAATGAACAATCAACATAAGTACTGACCCGTTAGATAGCATCGTATTTACTTCATGGAAAATTGGCGTCCTGTGTCCAAAAACAATTTATGTTTTAAAATAGAGGAAAGCACTATTTATACCCCTTCAACTATTTTGAAAAGCAAGTTATACACCTTTTTGATTTTGCGTGCCCTTTATACCCACAACTATTTACGAGGTGCCCAAAATACCCAATTGTGGCGAAATCCGGCGAACCACGGTGGCTCTGCACACGTGCCGCCCATATGCCCGATTTGACAGGGGCAAAATGGTCCATAAATTCTACTTCTTCATCTTCTTCCCCCACCCCTTCTTCAATTCATCTTCTTCCCCAATCCCTTCATTAAAGGGGTAATGTATGTATTGTTGTTACACGCATAAGATTCTGGTAAGGTAGTATTTCCTCTGAAAACATGAAAGAATATCAGCCACATGAAAAGGATTTGCTTGGATTGAGATTCTGATTTCATTTACACTATCCTTAAATTCAAATTAAATTTTAGATAATTTAATATTATATTTTAAAGTGAGTTAGATATCAATTTCAAATACAAAATCAAATTTTACATCATCCAAACAAACCCATAACCTTTGAGGTTGAACCTAGGCCTGCAAAACGGGCCGAGTTTAAGCATGTACCCGACTTAAATATGAAAAACGGTTCAATTCGGTAAGAACTCCAAACCTATATGGCGCATCCGAATCTGAATCCATATAAGAGTAATAAAACAGTTAAGAGTTTGAAATATAAAAAACTGGATCTGTTTCTGCATATAAATTAATTATATATATATATAAATGATTTTTTTAACCTTTGGATCAATTCACATCTAAGGCTAGTTCATATCAAAATTTTGGTTATGTATGTTCTTAATCAGCCACAATAGAAAAGCAAAAAAGAGAATGATTGGATTTTTTTTAAAATTATTTTTTCTGGATCCGTATTCGGATCCGGATGGACGACCTGGTAACACATAGTATGGATCCGTTTGAATCGAATTCGAATTCAGTAGGAAAAGTTAAAATGAATCTGAATACGGATTATACAGTTGTGTATCCGGTTGTGTCTGTTTGCAGGCCTAGTTGGACCTACAATTTTATAATATTTATTTGCAAGAAGAGAAGTCTTTTAGTGGTCAAACAATCTTATTATTGCCTTTTTTTGTTACAAAGAAATATATTTTATTCTAAGTAATGTGATTTGCTTATTCCCAATTCATTTCAGTTATATTTATTATCATACTCTCTCAACCTTCACAACATTTCCCTCCATTCAGCTTCTTTTATCTTCTTTAGCTCTTTTCTTTTGCCAGGAAATATTTTTTTACTATCTTCATTAATGAAAGTAGTTACATGTTTTTAGGAAGAGGTTTTTATCTTTCAATTATTGGTATTTATGAACTATGATGAGAACCACAAAAGTTCTTTTGCTTAATATCAACTGGGATTTCTCTGTAGATTTCAAGTTTTCTTGAAGATCAAATTGATAGTACATGTTTGAGGAGAAGTTCTTGCTAGGTACTATAATTTTGGATACTTTTTTTTCTTCTTTATTTGCTTTAACAGAGTTTTCTGAAAGTAGAAATGAAATTTTCAATTCTTTACTAGATATGAAGATGGAAAAGAATGAAAAAGTTGTTTTCTTTTGATGAATTTGCCTATGGGTTTATGATTTTTTGGAGTGATTATGTGAAATTTATATGATATGAAGCTGGAAAAGATTAAAGTTGTTGCCTTTTGATGAATTTGAATATGAATTTGGGGTTTTGTTTTTTTTTCCTGGAGGATTCTTGATTTTTATGATATATGGAATCTATAATTATGGCATATTTTATTGAAAACTGAAGCTGGATTTTGTGTTCTAATTTGGGAAATGTTTGTCAAACTTGTAGACTGCTTTATCAGTTTTCTTTGCTTTGAAGTTTGCTTTTGAGTTTTGCAATTTATAATTTATCTGATAAAAGCCATTTTCAATTGAATATTTGAAGGAGTTTTACAGTTGCTTTCGGTACTTGATTTTTCGGTGTGAAGGAGAAAGGTGCAAAGAGTTTGAGTTTCCTCATATCGAGCTCCAGTTCATAAGCTAGGAGATTCACAAATGACACTTTCCCCGGAATTCAGGATAGCTGCAAATGAATCAGCTTTATTGGATCCTTCATTAGAATCAGAGTTATCGCTCAAGGGAGAGCCTCTAATTCCACGACTTCCTGATGATGTTGCTCTAAATTGTCTCCTCCGCGTACCAGTAGATAATCATGCAGCCTGCAGAGCTGTTTGTAAGCGATGGTATTCGTTGTTTGGCAGTAAAGGGCGATTCTTTACACATAGAAAGGAGCTTGGTTTTCATGATCCCTGGCTTTTTGTCTTTGCTTTTCATAAATGTACCGGGAAAATACAATGGCAGGTGTTTGATCTTAATCAGTTTTCTTGGCACACAATTCCGGCTATGCCTTGTAAGGACAAGGTCTGTCCTCATGGATTTAGGTGTGTTTCGATACCTAGTGAAGGCGTTCTGTTTGTTTGTGGTGGTGTGGTGTCTGATGTGGATTGCCCTCTTAATTTAGTATTGAAATATGAAATAAGGAAAAATCGTTGGACGGTTATGAAAAAGATGATCACTGCACGGTCATTTTTTGCGAGTGGAGTGATTGATGGTAGGATTTATGTGGCTGGAGGAAATAGCACAGATCTTTTTGAACTTAATTCAGCTGAAGTCCTAGATCTGAGTAAAGGGACTTGGCAACCGGTTGCAAGCATGGGAACAAACATGGCCTCGTATGATACTGCAGTACTTAACGGGAAGCTTCTTGTAACTGAAGGCTGGTTTTGGCCTTTCTATTTCGTACCTCGAGGTCAGATTTACGATCCAAAGACCAATAATTGGGAGAGCATGGCTGCTGGATTGAGAGAAGGCTGGACTGGTTCGAGTGTTGTTGTTTACGGGCACTTATTTGTGGTTCCAGAACATGAAAGGACTAAACTTAAGGTATATGACACGGAAAATGATTCTTGGGAAACTGTTCAAGGACTTCCTCTACCGGAGCAGATATGCAAACCTTTTTCCGTCAATTGTTGTGATTGTAGGATCCTTGTTGTTGGTCGAAACCTTCACGTTGCTGTAGGTCATATCTTCTGGCTATACCCGAGAACTGAAAAAAGAATCTGCTTTTCTGTTCAATGGCAAGTGATAGATGCACCAGAAACACTCTCCGGACTAACACCATCGAGTGCACAGGTTCTGTTTGCTTAGCCCCTGAGTTTCTTTCTGACTTCTATTATGCAATCTAGTTACCACGTTGTTGTAATCATATCAAGAGGTTTTAGAGTAATATAGCATACCGAGCGTTTCCTAGTGTATCTGATGTATTTACGAGGTTTTTTTTTCCTGTAACTCGAGATTTTATGTATGTAATTATATACAATGCATCTTTTCTACAGAGGCTATGAGGCTTTTCCTAGTGTACTGTTCATCTGAGGCTATGAGGCGGACTAGTTATCTTTAAGTTTATATGACCCAATAGAACTTCAAAAAGAATGGAAATATAGGTGAATTGCTACACTCAAGGATATTACAGAAGGGACTCTATTACATGTATAAAACTATGCCTACGTTTTCTCGTCACAGCATGAATAGAACTGCGGTTTTCTTCTACATTAGAATCTGCAAGGAACCTAACGGATACTTCATTTCTACGAGTACTTTCCTTGTAAATGCAGCATTCGAGTACTTCCTGCTGAAATAGTCAATCAAAAGATTCATAGAGCTTTCAATATGCTACTCGTGCATAGTTTTTCTTGTGATGAAGAATATCAGTGCTAATCTTTTGTCTGCAATTTGAGATGATTTCTATCCTGGCCTGCTTTTGTTATATATACTTCTCTTTTATCATTGAAATCAATAGATCCTCATAAGACTGATAAACTATTACTGATGGCTCTGAAAAGTTACATTTTGCTGGTGTTCTATGAGTGATATAGGGATGTCTTCCTTCCTTTCAGTACACTAAATTTGTCAATGAAAACTATCGTAGTTGGGAAAACACTTCATACTTGGAACAATAAGTTAGATTGCATTTTCTGCATCATTTAAAGTACACTAAATTTTAACCAACAATTATGTGTGACAGATATGATATCCTGTAAATATCTTTCAGAATTTCTGGTTCTTTCTACTAAAAATGCAAAGCTATGGGCTTATGCTTAATCTGTCAAAGGAGAAAAATTCAAGAGTAGTTATATAAGATTATTTTCTGTCTATATCAAGTTCTGATTAATTGTCTCCAGTGTTGAAGTTTTTGTAATATTATTGCAACTATCTGGGTTCCATATCATATACTCCCGCCAGTTTATATATAAGGAATTTTTTTTTACACTTTTTTCATAGATTGCATTTTCTGCATCATTTTTGGGCATTTTCCAAGATTTTGTTTCTTCTTTGAATAGCTATCTCTCAAATAATTCACTTTTTTATTTTAAAAAAAAAATATCAAACTAAAAACTAATTCAAAAGCGCCAAACAAGAATAAAATAATAGATTTTTTTATCATGCCGAATTCTCTCTGGAGAATGCTCTGTACTCCGACAATGTCGGGCGGTCTACCTAGAATCCTAGGTTTTTCTCCACCGGCTTTGGGCGCTTGTGCCGGTCAGGCGGTGAGCACCATCGCCTACCGGATTCCTATAGCGGTGAATTCGCGCTATACTATTGATATATCAGTTGATCATCAATATGGTATTATCAAAACAGAAAATTTGGCGATGTCGAAATTTATGTTGCGTTCTCCGCTTGGAGATGCTACAGTAATGGCTGATACACCGGAATGTTGGACTCGGTGGAGGGAGAAATTGGTTTTGATTGCAGGAACAAATGGGGATTTTGATGTGTTGGTTTTGTGTCGACCGGATAAGGAGGAGGTGTTGGTCGACGGGAGCTTTGGAAAGGGTGAAGTTTCTGCGCCGACATCATCAATGGAGGTCTGGTTGCGAACGGGAGCAAAAGACAGATGTGGGAGTGTGAGGAAGACGGAGTTTTTGGAGAAGCCTGAGTTTGTGAAGAGGCCGGTGATGAGGGATTTCCGGCATCGGGGCGGCAAGATGTAGAAGGACGTCGGATTGCAGGAGGGTATTTTGAACCGGGTAGGTTTGAAGACCCGCGAGCAGACCCGGTGTTTGATGGGTCTAAGGTTCTTGCCCTGGGCCAAAAGCTTGGCGGGCTAAGCTTAGCCCATGTTGGGCCGACCTATTCTTTTTTTCTATTGGGCAATATGGGTTCTATGCGACTGGGGTTTATTTTATTGGGCTGGCTGGGGTAGGCCTGGCATATGGGGCTATTTTTTTAGCTTGGTCTGCCCATGCTGGCCTTGTTAGTAGTGCCCTAGGACCATTAGCATATGTTGTACGTTTTATATCTTTTTGAGCATATCATCTGAATAGTTAATTTTGCTTATGAACATCAAATGCGTGATTTGATAGTAAAACTCATTTGCTTATGTAATTACTATTCTAGTTGTCCCTAGTTTTATGTAATCTACTTTACAGTGAAATAAAAATAGTATGATGTTTGATTGATGATTATGTTTTACTAATCATGTGTAATGGTACAAATCATATCATAGATGCAATATATTGAGATATATCGTATCGGACGTGATCCGTTAGAGAAGTAATACTTCATGGTCCTTAGTCATAAGTATTACTTCCTCAATACTATTTTAGAATCCTTAGACCTTATGTCTCCATTGAATCTAGCATGAGTGGAGCCACGTTTTGACTCAGTCGTACGCTACTTTTAATCGAGTAATCAATACGACTGATGATCGGATGTAGCGTCCTATCATGGCTTGAATGTGAGAGGCATTGTAAGGAATTTGTCCCTCTCTTATTAGAAAGAGATATTCATGGGGCCCTCGATAGGAAATGACTGTTTAAATGCATGGCCGTGCTCAAACGTATTTAATAAAGTGGTTATTAAATATTGTTTGATGGAATAGTCTACCTGGAGATCGAGCATAAATATAATTAAGCCTTATAAGGGTGACGACTACCATGCCTTATACTTAATTAGGATATTGTGAGACAAATGGATTAAATAGTGGATTGATATTAGGTTCCACCGTAAATTCATTCACTTTGGGTAGTCACAATGTCCTGCTAGGGACCGCTTGTGATTTATGAACACACATTTACTAAGTGTGTTTTCATTGTCATGGTGATATGAACCTATAAGGTCACACGCATAAACGAGCTAACGAGCTTCATGTCCAGATTCAATGAATCTAGAATGTGTCTAGGTTCATTGTATAGGGCATTTATTTTTCTGAGGATAATAAGACGTTATTATTCGAATTAGAGATAAGGGTAATTTTCGGTAAAGACTGGGAGTTGTTATCCGATAAAAGACTCCCACTGCCAGCAGAAGTCTAGGGGACGTGGGAGTTTAAGACTCCCACTGCCAGAAGAAGTGGATAGGGCGTGGGAGTTGTTCTTGGAACAAACTCTCACACTCTATATAAACTTCTCTTGTCCGAAACCTAGAGAGGTATGCTTGAGCAGCACAAAATACTGAAATACCAAGAAATCAGATTTCTTGTTCTCTGCCTCCCTTTCTCTCTATATTCCCGAAACTCAGAAAATCAGAAGAGCTAGCACTCGCTGATCGTTTCGTCGCGTGGATACCAGTATGGAGTAATTCCGCAAGGGAGGACTCAAGGTGATTGCTACCGAGAGCCAAAGACAGAACATTTCCATTCAAGAATCAGATTTTTGAACCAAGAAACGTAAGTTTTTCTTTGAATTTTTCGATTCGTTTTGTATGAGCGGATCCTTCAGGGTAGGACTCATGGGTGTTTATAACGAGTTTCTGCCCATGAATCCCTGCAGTGGTATCAGAGCCTTGCTCATATTATTCGAATTCGATATTGTTAATCACATCATAACACTATCAATTCCGATTTGGTATGTATGTGTGTGAAAACAGTAAAGATTGTATCTTTTGTTCAATATATGTGATATATGCATGAACTGATTTCGGCTAATCATGTTTATATGTTTCTGTATATTTTGATATGCATAAACTGTTATGTATGTTATTAATTCGATTAATATTGCATGAACTGCTATCATATATTATTAATTCGATTAATTATGCATCAATTGCAATTGTATTGATTCAGTTAATCTGTTATTAATCTGATTATATGCATAAACTGTTTATGAATCTGTTATTAATTCGATTAACCAATGCATAATTCGATTATGTATGTTAGGCAATTTAGGGTTTAAATCGGGGCAGAAAAACTCATTCGATGAGCTGATGAAGAATCATATTTTTCTTCCAGGGACCGCCGTTACGTGACGCTTGTCGTTCCGCTTACCTAAGACTTTGTATATGTACTCGCTTTTATTTCATTATGCTTTATGTGAGTTTTAGCTTGACCTACTATACCCCTCTTGTTTTACATATTTTTGGGTTGTAATTTTATAATACGGCCTGCGAGCCGTTTTTCAATGTTGTAAAATTGTAATCACTTTCTTAGATTAGCTTTATTGCTTTACATTGAAGGCTGGGTATGCCTATGCAACTATGTAACAAGACTGGAGGCTGCTGGATCGAAGACTTTATCCATAAGATGGATATTGAATTAGATTGACCCTTGGCTCCCACAAGGCTCGTGGGAGTCATTATAGGATTAGGCCATGCTATATCACATTTACATTTACGCTTGATATCTTGCATGTGATGCTTATTTTATGTCTTATGGGGATTGATTGTTATGCGTCACATTAAATCGTTTTAATTAAGTCTTAAAATGCCTACCATATCCTAAGCACTCCATGAGCTTGGATCATCATTATGTCTGCTTGCCAAAGCAACGGATAAGTGGTTATCTAAGTAAAAGGAGATGGGAAAATAGTGATTTCCATGTGCTTAGACATGGTTCGACTTAACTAGGCTACCAAAATAGTTTTGAGCCTAGGGCATAAAATGGGAAATAGCCGGGACATATAGATGTCATTCACATTAGCTGATTTTACTTTAATTATGGGTGTTAAGACAAAGCTTTCCTATAACTATTGTAAAATATTTTTCCCCACTACTTATCAAGTGTTGAAATTGTGGAAAGATTTTTTTTCTCAAAACTAATAACTTTGCAAATAATTTAATGTAGATAATGGCAACCAACACTTCACACAATTCATTGTGATCTGTCCTTGAGAAGGAAAAACTGAGTGGGTCCAATTTCCTCTATTGGGCTCGCAACTTAAGGATTGCCCTTAAGCAGGAAAGAAAGCTATACGTTCTTGATACGGATATTCCAGAACAACCTGTAAACAACGCCCCTAGAGCTGAAAGAGATGCTTGGAAGAAGCATTGCGATGACTCTAACGATGTGACTTGTCTCATGTTAGTTACGATGAGCACTGAACTTCAAAAACAGTTTGAAGGGGTTGAGACTTTCCAGATGATGGGCCAGCTCAAGGAAATGTTCCAAGAGCAAGCCCGTCAAGAAAGATTCCTCACCACTAAGGCGTTGAATAGTTGCAAGATGGCCCCTGGCACCTGTAAGTGCACATGTTCTTAAAATGAAGGGCTATCTTGACCAACTTGAGAAGATTGGGGCTACCGTAGGTCATGACATGTCCACATATATGATCTTGGGCTCACTCCCACCGGAGTATGACCAATTCGTGATGAACTTCAACATGCATGCCATGGAGAAGACCATACATGAGATACACGGGATGCTCAAGCAGGCTGAACTGAACATTAAGAAGACCCCTGAAGTCTTAATGGTTCAAAAAGGGAATTTCAAGAAGAAAGGAAAGGGTAAGCCCATGACCAAGAAGGGCAAAGGCAATAACAAGCCCAAACCCAAGGCCAAGGCACCAAATGAGGGAGTTTGCTTCCATTGCAATGAACCAGTTCATTGGAAACTGAACTGCAAGCTCTAATTGGAAGAGAAGAAAAAAGGGAAAGCCAGTTTGATTGTCTCTCCAGGTATTTATGTTATTGAAATTAACATCTCTGCTCATACTTCATGGGTATTAGATACCGGTTTTGGATCTCACATTTGTGCAAATGTGCAGGGGTTCAAAAAGAGTAGATCACTGGCAAAAGGAGAAGTGGACCTGAGAGTAGCAAACGGAGCAAGAGTTGTTGATGTAGCTACCGGGACATTTAATTTAGTTTTGCCAAGTGGCCTTATTATAGAACTGAATAATTGTCTTTATGTTCCAACTTTGAGTAGGAATATTATTTTAGTTTCTTGTTTGGATATTGATGGTTTTGAAATTAATATTATGAATAAAATTTGCACCGTTCATAAAGATCGTATCTTCTATGGAGATGCCTCTTTGATGAATGGGTTTTATGTTCTTAACCTCGATGAATCCATTAAAAGGCCCATCTATAACATTAATACTAAGAGGTTTAAATCAAATTACTTAAACCAAACCTACTTTTGGCACTGTCGTTTGGGCCACATAAATGAGAAACAAATATCAAAACTCCATCAAGATGGATTTTTGACATCATTTGACTTAGAGTCTTATGAGACATGTGATTCTTGCTTGTTAGGCAAAATGACTAAAGCTCCCTTTACTGGACAAAGTGAGAGAGCTTCCGATTTATTGGGCCTCATACATACAGATGTTTGTGGACCAATAAACACAAGTGCTAGAGGAGGGTTCCAGTACTTCATTACATTCACAGATGATTTCAATAGATATGGCTACGTCTATCTAATGAAACATAAATCAGAATCTTTTGGAAGATTCAAAGAATTTCAAAATGAAGTACAAAATCAACTTGGTAAAAGTATTAAGATATTTCGATCAGATCGAGGTGGCGAATACCTTAACCAAGAGTTTGACGAACATCTTAGAGGTTGTGGAATTGTTTCACAATTAACTCCTCCTGGCACAACACAATGGAATGGCGTGTCAGAACGAAGGAATCACACCTTATTAGATATGGTTCGATCTATGATGAGTCAGACCAATCTTCCAATTTCCTTTTGGGGCTACACCTTAGAAACTGCTGCATTTATTTTAAATAGAGTTCCTTCTAAAGCGGTTCAGAAAGCCCCATATGAGATATGGACTGGGAAACGACCTAGTTTGTCATTTCTCAAAATTTGGGGATGCGAGGCGTATGTAAAACGCTTATTATCTGATAAACTCGCCCCTAAATCTGACAAGTGTTTGTTTATGGGATATCCTAAATAAACTAAAGGATATTACTTCTATCTTCCATCAGAGAACAAAGTGTTTGTTGCTCGAAATGGTTTATTCCTTGAAAGGGAATTTATTTCCAAAGAGGATAGTGGGAGTAAGATCTATCTTGAGGAAATTCAAGATCCCCAAACAACATCTGAACCAACTTTGGAAGTTCAAGCAAGCTCACGTGCTGATACTGAGCTTCAATCTTTGACACAATGCTCAAGGAGTTCGAGTCGGGTACATCAACAGCTTGAGAGATATGGATTTCGTGGATCGATGATCATCAGGTTGAACTGATTGATCAAGATGAACCCACTACCTACAAAGAGGCAATTCGTAGTTTTGAGTCAGATAAGTGGCTAGAAGCTATGAAGTATGAGATGCAATCCATGTACGATAACCAAGTGTGGACTTTGGTTGACCCACCCAAAGGGTGTAAGGTCATTGATAACAAATTGTGTTTCAAAAAGAAAATCGACATGGATGGTAATGTACACACTTTTAAATCTCGACTAGTAGTTAAAGGTTATAGACAAGTTCATGGTATTGACTATGATGAAATCTTTTCTCCTGTCGTTATGATAAAGTCTATTAGGATTTTATTTGCCATAGCCGCATATTATGACTATGAGATATGGAAAATGGACGTTAAGAATGCGTTTCTTAATGGAAACCTTCTCGAGGATGTGTATATGACACAACCTGAGGGGTTTGTTGATCCAACAAATCCTAGCAAAGTGTGTAAGCTTCAAAGGTCCATTTATGGATTGAAGCAAGCATCTCGAAGCTGGAATCGTCGCTTTGATGAACGTATTAAAGAATTCGGTTTCATCAAAAACGAAGACGAGCCTTGTGTTTATAAGAAAATAACCAATAATGCTGTAGTGTTCCTTGTGCTTTATGTGAACAACATCTTACTGATTGGAAATGACATCCCCACATTACAAAGCGTAAAAGTTTGGTTGGGGAAGTGCTTTTCCATGATAGACTTAGGCAAGGCTACATACATTTTGGGTATAAGAATCTATAGAGATAGATCTAACAAAATGATTGGCCTAAGTTTTGTTTTTTGGGTCATCGAGTCTGTTTGTAAGGGCATAGTATTACGCATCTTGGGAAATGTATTATTTAGAATTTGCTATGCCCATAAGCCAAGTAATGGTTTGGCTTCTTTTCAAAGGGTAGGAGATCCATCGGAATTCCACCTCCCTAATGTAATTTTTAATATCGATTAATGATATTACCAATAAATAATAGGTTTACTAATTCTATTCGTATCATTTACTCAAAAAGAATAAAATAATAGATTTTTTTATTATATCATTTACTAATTCTATTAAGCGCAATAAATAATGAGAGGACTATATTTATAGATGAACGTAACTAAAGAAAAAATATTTCTTAAAAGGAAAATGATTTACTCCTAGAATTTTGGAGATAGAAACCCTAGACCCCAAAATTGAGGGTGTTAAATGACTATCTTACCCCCCCGGCTGGTATAAGGGATTCACCCAACTATAAGGGCAAAAATGTCCAAAAAATTATTTTAGCCAATCTTTTAACCAATAATTCTAGTAGCCTAGCAAGCTCCTTCTTAAAATTAGCAAAAAGACAACCATTTTGAGAAGGAAAATAAGGGTGCCAAAAAAAAGGCCTTCTCCGACTAGATACTAAAAAGAAAGAAAATCTTCATCGTTCACCTATGATTGTGGATCCGGTGTGGCAGGTTTTTTATGGACCAACATTTTTGCTTTTTGGCTTTTAAGTTCATTATTGTGAATTACATAAAAGGCCTTTTCTTGGTCATTGGTTTTTTATCCATAGAGATAGTGGAAATAAAAGGAAATAAGTTACCTATTTCGTTAATTCATGGTCCTTTTTACTAATATTAATAGGGTTTTTAGATTTTTCTCCACACACATCATTCGCGGATGCTCTCACGGCTAGCCACTATTACGGAAAATTCAATCATATAACTGTTTTTGTGGGACTAACCACACAATCTTCTCACATTAATTTTTTGGACGAATCTACTTACAGATATAAACTTCACTTCATTTATGCAAGATGTTGTAGAAACAGTTCCAAAAAGACGGTCAATTACCACACCATTACCATGCCAACTCAATTAAAAAAGTCCACATTGCAAAACTTTCACGGTTAGCCACTATTACGGAAAATTCAATCTTATAACTGTTTTTGTGAAAATGACTAAACAATTCCCTCACATGAATTGGAAGGGGCCCCTACCTGCAGATGTAAGCTTCACTAAATTAATATGAGAAGTAGTAATACCAAATTCACAAAGACAATTTTAGAATTGAGTGTCACGTTATTACACTGCTAACTCAATTAAAAAAGTCGACGTTGCAAAACTTATGCAGACAAACTATTCTGATTGGTGGAGGCCAAAGCTCACCCAGCAGCCCGCAAACTTGGTTTCTTCCATTTTTGCACGAAAATCCTTGAGCCACCTACCTGCAAACGGGTTCTTCCATTCTTGTTACAAAATCCATATAGATGGGTCTTCATCCCCGTCCATTTCTGTTCCAAATCCGACTGGCCTGCTTCCAATTTCAAAATCGTGGTCTAGTATTAATTTATCTAAACTCTATAATACATCATATATATATATATATATATATATATATATATATATATATATATATATATATATATATATATATATATATATATATATATACACTAATCCTATCTATGTAAGAAAGGAAAGAAATATACAATTAATCGGGTGATTTTCTCCTGTGATTGGATAAGAAAAGTAAATCGAGGGGAGGCAAAAAAATTTGTGAAAATGTCAGCCAATTGAGAGTGGGTCGAAATGGGTAAAGGTTTAACAAGGCCAGTTTGCGTTTTTTTACGGATTATGTGGCAATCAATTTCAATGTGTTTGGTTCTTTCGTGGAAGGCGGGATTGTTTGTGAGGTATAAAGCGCTTTGGTTATCGCAAAATAATGGTATGACATGAGAATGTAGTATAAGTAAGTCATTGATGAGGTACTTCAGCCATTGTCACAAGTGGTGGTGGCAAGAGCTCGGTATTCGGCCTCGGAAGAGGTTCGAGAAACAGTGAGTTGCTTTTTAGACTTCCAAGATACAAGAGGGACCAAAAAAACACAATAACCAGTTGCAGAGCGTCTTCTGTCAGAGCATCCGGCCCAGTCAGAATCAGAGAAAACACTAAGGTGTAATGGTGATGAAGAGGGGAAAAACAGACATTTGGCTGGAGAGCCTTTCAGATACCGTAGAATATAAAATTAATCGAGTGATTTTCTCATGTGATTATTATCATGATTGACTTTTTAATTGATTCCATGATGAGTATCCGTAACACCTTATGTGTGGAATATTTTATGCCGTCAAGATAAAAAAGTCGATGGTTTAAATTTTTCACCGAACACCTATTGTAATTTTTAGAACACATGTTGCGCTAAGATATGTGTTACATTCCGTAGGACATGTGTTCAATAGTAGAGAACACATGTTGCATGGGGATGTACCCTTGACAATGGGTGAAAATTCTCTGTCCCCATTCGTGTCCCCATCCCTGTCCCTAACCAATCAGAATTTACTATATAAACATTTTTTCCAATTATATATACACAGAATTTGCCCTTGACAACCCTACCCTCTCTGGTCGGTATGTCGCAATTGCTATCAAAGCCTAGGTCTAGGGAATTAACCCGAGACTTCCTTCAATATGACCTAGGATTTCCACATATGACATAGTTATTCCATATAAAATACATTGGGACTCTTTTATAAACGGCCTAGAAAATATTTTTGACTTTTTAGAGCATCACTTGTTAAGAAATCATCTTTAGAAAGTTTGTTGGTAAATGACTCATTTTAAGCTTAATGATTAAACGTTGTCGCGAGAATCAACTGGAAAGAAATGAACATGTGTGATCATTATAAATAACGTAACATACAAAGGTATGTGTAGTTGTGACGTGAAAAGAATAGAGTGATAATATCAACTGGTTAATATAAAAATAATTTTCTGACAGTGTTCTCTTACGTAGTCAATAGAATATAGTTCTCTTATATATGCTTTTCTCTTAATATTTTATCTCTTATGCTTTCATTTTCATCTAACCATAAAAGTTCTTATAGATTTGAACTAGATCGTGAATACATAATTCTAGAGGATTTGAAACACCAAACTCCATCCACGCCTCAAATAAAAACTGTACATGAAGTAACTCTTGTTCGATATCTGACACAGATCAGCGATTTGTTATAAGGCAATTTTGGAAGATATGAAGAAGAGAATTTTGACTACATAGACGGTGCTTGAAAAAATTCCTGAAATTTCGATCCCCCTGAATTTTTTGGGGCAACCGAACAAGAAGAAAATGTTGAACTATTCCTAGAACGGTTAAATGACATATATCACTCTGCTCTTCTCCGATGAACGAAAGGTTTTATTTGTTTCCTTTTGTTTACGTGGACCCCCAAGGATTGCAGGAAACACATTTCCGAAGATCTGTTAAGGTGTCCTCTTTTCCCTCGAAAATCCGATTGGAAGTCTTGGTTCTACCATGGCTTAAACTTAGGATTCTTAAGTTTAACCTTTGTATTTGTCTGTTTGCAGATTCTTCAATTTTTTCTTTCAACAAAGTATGTCCTAGGCTTAGTTTGGATGAGTCACTGGCTCATTCCATAACTTTAGCTGATGATGACATTGATCAAAGTAACACTCATAAACTTGGTGTGGTTTGCCACAAAATAGTAGGTTTGAAGATACACGTGTCCGAGGATGAGCTTATTGTTAAGTTCTCTGATGTCCCCGCCAATATTGCTCGGTATTGTAAAGAACATATTGCTCGAACCAAAATCTATTCCCTGAGCCTTTCTTCGAGCTTAACTTGTTTTTTCCCTTAAGTCTCAGCTTGAAGCTTATCATACTAGGTATTTTGTCACCGAGACTATTTTAGGAGAGTGGCATATGGAATATGACATTCCAGATAATTTTAAGTTTACAGTGCCCAGTGAAGCTGACCGAACATGTTCCCCACCCCAATGTCTTGTTCAATGTACCTGGATCATTTGCAAGATGATTTGATTCTCCCCCCCCTCCCCCCCACACCCCATCTTTGTTGACTTAATTGAGTTCTGAGATATCATCCTGTCTCAAATGAGTCATATTTTAGTTATGCTTGTTACATGTTTATATTTTTAAGTAGGACATTTGACATTCCTACTAAATTAGAGTGCTTTAGTATCATCTGCCATTGAGAATAATGTTCGAGGGATTTTTGGATTGTTAATGTTCATGCAATACTACGGTGGACGACATATTTTTAAGTAGGACATTTGACATTCCTACTAAATTAGAGTGCTTTAGTATCATCTGCCATTGAGAATAATGTTCGAGGGATTTTTGGATTGTTAATGTTCATGCAATACTACGGTGGACGACATATGATGCGTTCCTAGTTTCGGGGTAGCTAAATTATGGGGAAATAGCAAGTGAAATGAGGAGCTCGGGTATAAACTAAAGGGTTAGCTGGGCTACCTGAGCTTAGTGAGTGAAAGGCTCATAAGAGAGACTGAGCTTAGTGATCCCTGATCCGAAATGGGTTCCTATTCACCTGCTAATATAAGCAAAGTTAGAGAGGGTGAGGTAAGACCTCACCTCTGCTCTAATGTTAAAGTTAGTTCAGATACAAAGAGTATAAAAAGCTTAGTGTGTATTTCAAGAGTTAGAAATTACTTGGGGTAAATAAAGTGAGAAGGTCTCTATTTATAGAGGCTCTTGCCTAAAGATTTGAGTCATATCTTGTGTGGCTATAGGTAGGGTAGTCCCAACTTTTATCACGAAATTATCACGGCGTTTTTTTAACCCTCTGTTGAGCTCGGTAAGGTCGAGTGGTTGGTATTCGTGCGCCCGAGTAGATTTGTACTTGTTGGGCTTCGTGAAGAGCTCGACCTAGGGTTTGGTCTTTGTCCGAGCCCATAAGTTGCATAGACTTTTTGTGGACTTAAGTTAGGGTTTTTATCTTGGGGCTTCGACCGTGTAGCCCGATGCGTTTCTCCTGGGCTTAGTCTTGTTTTAATATTATTGGGTCCTAGTTATTATCTTGGGTTTATCTAATCAAATAGCTTGGCACATTTGGAAGGCTCGGTGTAGCTTTGTCATTGATTTAAAGATCAAACTGAAGGGATTCATGGGCGGAAACTCGTTCCAAACACCCATGGATCCTCCCCTGAAGGATCCGCCCATACGAAACCGAACCGAAAACAGCGATAAAAACTTACATGTTTCGGATTCAAGAAGCTACTTCTTGAATGGAGGATGACGTTTCTTGATCGGGTTTCTTTTCAAACGAACGGAATTCCCTTTGTGGAATTTCCTCTACCAGTATCCACGCGACGAAACAAGCAGTGATTGCTAGATCTTCGTCTTTCTGAAGTTCGGGAATTTAGAGAGAAAAGGGAGAGGCTGAGAAATCCGAAATCTGATTTCGGGTTACTTGTTTAATTTCGGCTGAATGACTTAGTCTCCTAGGGTTTCGGCTAAGAGATGTTATATAGAGTGTGGGAGTTTGTTCCCAGAACAACTCCCACGTCTACTCAACTTCTCTCGGCTGTGGGAGACTCTGACTCCCACGTCCCCTAGACTTCTGCTGGTAGTGGGAGTCTTTATCGGATAACAACTCCCACTTAATCCCAGCTTTAGTTAAATACCAAAATTGCCCTTATCTCTAATTCGAATAATAAACACTTTATTATTTTCAGAAAAACAAATGTCAGATACAATGAACCTAGACACATTCTAGATTCATTGAATCTGGACATGAAGCTTGTTAGCTCGTCTATGCGTGTGACCCTGTAGGTTCATATCACAATGGCAATGAAAACACACTTAGTAGTAGTGTGAGTTCATAAGTCACTGCCGCCCCCTAGCAGGACATTGTGACTACCCAAGGTGAATGAATTTACAACGGAACCTATTGTCAATCCACTATTTAATCCCTTTGTCTCGCGATATCCTAATTAAGCATAAGGCATGGTGGTCGTCACCCTTATTAAGCTTAATTGTATTTATGCTCGATCTCCGTGTAGATCTGTTTTCGACAAATAGCATTTGATAACCACTTTATCAAATACATTTGAGCACGGCCATGCATTTAAACAATCTTTCCCTATCGAGGGGGCCCATGGATATCTCTCTCAATAATAGAGAGGACAAATTCCTTACAATGTCTCTCACATTCAAGCTATGATAGGACACTACATCCGATCATCAGTCGTATTGATTACTCGCTACAAGTAACGTCCGATCGAGTCAAAACGTGGCTCCATTCATACTAGAATCAATGAAGACATAAGGTCTAAGGATTCTAAAATAGTATTGACGAAGTATACTTATGACTTAAGACCATGAAGTATTACTTCTCAAACGGATCACGTCCAATACAATGTATCCCTATATATTGCATCTATGATGTGATTTGTATCCATTACACATGATCAGTAAAACAAGATCATCAATCAACATCATACTAGTTTTATTTCATAGTAATTAAGCATTACATAAAACTAGGGACTTCTAGAATAGTAATTACATAAGCTAATGAGTTTTACTATCAAATCACACATTTGATAATCAAAAGCAAAATTAACTATTCAATTACTTGCTCAAAAAGATAACAAAACGCACAACATGTGCTAATGGTCCTAGGGCACTACTAACACAAACTCCATCTTCTATTGCAATCTACACCACTTTGGTCGCCCTAGTCGATGAATACTTATCTTTTCAATCCGCATTCGTAACACCTTCAACCTTTGCTCCTTTTTCCTGAGCACTGGTCTCATTCATTGCCTGGTCATTTGAAGGTAAACGTCGATGGTTCTTGGAGAGATTCTGGCGCTGCTTGAGTGGTATTTTAAGAGACCATTTGTGCTAAGTTATGTTTTTTTGCACGGGGTAATCGACGAGCATTTTTAATACTTTTTTTTTTTTCCGATCCAACGGTTTTTTATTATTATATATAAACAAAAAAAGGATACAAAATAGGAAACAAAGGCCTAAAGACCTAAGACAAAACATGCCAAATGGCTATAAAAGACTAATGCCTCTTAAAAGACTTATAACGAGTCGTCATGTGATGCTCTATAAGCGTCCTTTCAGCATTTTTCTTACTTTTTCGCGAGCGGACAGGAATAAAATCATCTTCTTCGACTAGTTCTTCAGGATGTTCATACTCCGAAAAGTCGTCGCTTAAAGGGGCCGGAACAAGTTTATTGGTGGTGGGTACCTTTGGACTTGAGAGTGTCTCAGCCGCATCCTTCGTTGGCTCGACCTCTGGGAGGTCTTCATTAAACATATTGTAGGATGATAAGTCAATTTCTAAGGCTGCCACTTCTTTGCGCGCAATAATTTTTGCCTCATCTGCTTGTTCCTTAGCCCGTGTGGCGATTTCAAATTCATCCATGTGAATATGAAACCTTGCGAACTCGTTCATAGCCAAACTCTTGCTCAAATCATAAATAGTACCAGAAGGGAAGCTTATATCATCCTTACTGGACCCAAAGTTCCTCAAACTCCTATCCTTTATACGAGGCGGTGGAATGGAGAAATCATCCATAATCCGCAATGTTGAATGAAATGTTGATATATCGTCTAAGGCGTCTGAGACATCTAATTTCTCCAGCCGACGTTTCGTCTCTAGAGTAATAGGTGCATCATTGGAGGAAGGAGATGGAGGCGGAAGTGCGAGAATGTGAGCATCAATGATTAATTCGGCCAGATGACGATCAGCTGAGGAGTTTGGGGTACTAATGATGAAGCTCGTGACGGTGAGATGACTACTCTTAGAAACATCCGGCAAATCATCCTCCTTTGCAGCAGACTCAAAAACAGCCTGCGAAACTTGTAAATCCTGAGTCGAAACCACCGGAAGAGCAGGCGCTGGGTGAGCCGCTATAGGCAGTCTAGCTTCCACAGCCGGTGCCACTGGGGCTATTTTTGGAGCCGACCTTGAAGTACTTGGGTCGGTGGACTTGCCACCGGTTAGACCAGAAGCAAGAACCTTTCTTTGCGCCGGTTGTGGGTGACCTGGCTTAGGCGCCGCCTTCTCCCTCTCTGCCGGTTTAGCTGTTACAAGCCGTTGTATTGCAGGAGGTTTAACAACCGGAGTCTGCTTCCCACATTTACTCACATGATGTCCAATTCGTATACAATTAAGGCAGTATTCCAGTAAATCATCATACAAAATTGATTGCCAAAATCCCTTACCAGTCTTAGCATGAGTGATCCTAATTCGATGTGGCAATTCAGATAGGAGATCCACTTCAACACAGACTTTGGCAATGCTTGGCCAAGAGACGGTTGCCGTCGGAGCATCCAAGGCAAGCGGTTGTCCAATCGCCCTTGCAAGCGAAAATAATTTGGATTTGTTGTATAAGTGAATTAGTAGCCCTTCAAAACCAATCCAGATGGGAACGATGGATGGTTCTTCGTTAACATTGAAATCATAGGTCCACTTGAAAAATCTAATGGATAATCCGAAAAAATTCCAAATTCCTTGTCTCCAAAAACGACAATAATCCTCCTCAAGATCAAAACGGATTAACACATGGCGGGGATCCATTCTTCCAATCGAAAAATTCCCTTTGAATCCGACTTTATGGAAAGATTTCCGTAAAGATTCCAAATTTGGGGCATGTTTGTGAAATTTCCCAACAAGAGCAAATCTCCAAGGACTGATTAAAACATCATGTTCATCTTCTGGGATAACAAGATTCGGTTCCCCTTTATACACATCAAGTAGAGTGATTGGTAGGGAGATAGCCGCGGTTGAGGGACGGGATAAAAGTTCGGCGAAACTCTTTTCTTTCCAAGGCGTCGGGACAGCAGCGGGAGCCACTGCCGCAGGTTGGCCGGTGGCCACGAGTGGCAGCAAGAGGGCAGCGGACAAAGAAGGCAGATTGCCGGCGACTTCTTTGAGGCATTTCATCGAACAGGTTAAGGGCAATAACTGAAGAAGAGAATCTTTGGTCGTAGCAAGCTTTGCTTTGCCCCTTGATGCAAGAAGTATGATAGTGTCTACGATAATTAGCACCTTAGCTTATAAAATCAGGCAAACACAAACAGGAAAAAATTGGGGGAAAAGGAACAACCAATCGACAAATACTAAACAAAATCGGAGAAGACTCAGAAGATATCTGTGAATGTTGTCACTATGAGAGAGATGATGGTGGTGCCGGCGAGCGACAATGGCTGTGAGAGAGGGCAGAAGACGTCATCTCACTGGAAGCTTCTTGAGCTTCGCGGGCACTGTTCATAATCGCGATCACCACTGTTCATAATCGCCACTTAATAGTTGAAATATATGGTGAAGTGTAAGCCCTAAGGGCGAACAAACTCAGTTTTTGATAATGGACAAACATTTGATGTTGTGTCTAATGATCTTAATCTTTGTGATAGAATATCGGAATTCATATTGGAAGCTCTAAGTACTTCAATCAAGCCATGATCAAGATTCAAAGTCATATTCTTCAAGGCACATATCATCGAGATTGAAGATTGAAGACTTAGGTTTGGTTAGGATAGCTTTGTCTTTATAAGTCTTTATCTTATAAGCTCTAACCAATGCTCTTATGAACATAAACGTACAACACTCTAGTCTTGCATGCATCATAAACACGTTTTCAAAAGGCTAAGTTTCAAAAGGATTCTTATATTGTGTTCTTATCTTAAAAGCCTTTGATTTCAAAGTCTAAGTCCTTTAAATGGTTTTCCAAATGTCCTTACTTGTTACCTTTTGGGAAAACCTTTTAGACTTCAAAAGATTTCAAAACTAGTGAAAAATCAACATCTCTCATACTCAGAAAAGTCGGATCATCCGAGCTTTCCTCGGATCAACCGAACCAAGACAGAGAGTTGTAGATTGTGGAAAAAGGCAAGTTCGGTCGACCTAAGGGTCAGGGTCGGTCGACCGAGTTTGGACGGCTCAACCGAGGTCTTCAATAGGCTCATCCGAGCTTGTGCTCGGATCATCCGAGTTTGAGTTCGGTCAACCGAACTCCTGTGTAACTAGCCGTTATATGACCGTTGCAGAGTCGTTTTTTAGCATATTTTGAAATGTATATAAACTCTAAAGCTGAAGAATGACTCTAAGGCTTGCACATAACATATACATTGATTTCTTATCAAGTCTACAACACTTTCAAAGAAAATGCTCTTCATCTCTATGATCTAAATAATTCAAGAGTGATCTTTCAAAAGCAAGACAAAGAGGTTGCATCTTATGTTCTACGAGCTGAATATTCTTGTACTTCAAAGGTATATATCTTTCACTTAGAAGAGTGAACAACCTTGTTTTTAAACCATCTAATTCCCTTTCTTAGTGATAGGGTTATTCTTGTATAAGTCCTACTTTGTGTGGGCAATTTACTCTTAGTGAGTTGTGTATTGTGGTTGTGTTGTAAAACTCTTAGTGAGTTAGCCACAAGTGTAAAAAGTTCTTCTTAGTGAAGTTGTTGAAATCCTTGGGTGATGCTCAAGGTAGTGGATGTAGATTCTAAGTGAATCGAACCACTCTAAATCCTTTGTCTTGTGGTTGGTTTTAGTTTTGCTTTTGTCCATCTTGCTCAAACTTACACTAGCCTTGATTAGATTCGAAAAAGTTTACAAGATTGACTAAAACTCAATTCACCCCCCAGGGCGCCCCTCTTGTGTTTTACATGAAGCCGTATTGTCATTTTTAATACTCTACATGCTAAAATAATTAAAATATATATGAAAGACTACGGATCATGGGCAGCCTGAATTACCACTCTTTTTCCATGGAGTGACACTATTGAGTGTGTCAGCAAGCTTTGCTCGTCCGAGATCGATCTTTCATGCTTAGTTAATGTGTTTGAGGCTACCAGAAATTTGTTGATAGGTCTTATTGTACACTTCGTATCTTTTGTTAATAGATCGGGTAATATTTCAACTCATTTATTTAGAATAAATAGCCAATTTGCTCATCAACTTATTTGTGGTTAGCCACTTTCATTATTTTTGCATTTTTTAACTTTCTGAGTCCTCAATTTATTTACGGGCTGTCAAATTCATCATTCCGTCTAAAACTTTGATAAATTATGTCAATTTTGGTGACGTGGCCTAACAGTCTTAGAACACATACTCTCATGCAAGGGCAAAATGGAGAAAAAAAATCTTCTCATCCTTCTTAAACTTCTTCATCTTTCTTCATTCACCATTGCGCACCACCACTCTCCGCCATCACGCACCACCATCGGCGACTCTCTTTTCATTTAATGCACCCATCTAAACTAAAAAAATAAAGATTATTCAATACCGACTGAATTTTTACGACCGAATATTGGATCGCTAAATAACGACAGATTAGCGACTGAATGTCCATCAATGTTGACTTTGACTTTAACTGTGGAACGACAGATTTTCGACAGCCTAACTAGCGACTGAAAATATTGTCGCTAATTACCAATGGATTACCGACCGAACGGTCAACAATGTTAACTTTGACTTTGACTTGTTAAATCGATTACCTACAGCCAAACTAGCGACTGATAATATTGTCGCTAATTATCGACAGATTACCGACCGAACGGTCAACAATGTTGACTTTGACTTGTTAACGATCGATTACCGACGACGCAACTAGCGACTCAAAGTATCGTCGCGGATTACCGACCGATTAGAATTCATTTAACTTTGACTTTGAATCTATAGCGACCGTAGACGATCGCTAAATTGTTTTTAATTAAAATAAATAAATACTGAAATTTAATTAAATCCCTATTATAAGAAACAAAAATATGCACATCAATAAACCAGAAAAACTATCAATAAGATCGCAAAAAGCAAACATGATCAATAAAACTAAAAAATAACATCACATTACCCATTATTTTACCAATACATTCTAAAAAACACAAGTGTATTACCCCTTGATGGTGTTATATGGCCCCTTGAAACGCCCTTGAAAAATATCAGTAATGGCGGAGGAACAACAGATTCTTAATCTAAAACTATAATTTCCGATAAAAAAATTTAATTAATATTATAATTATTACAAGAAGTATAATTAACTTGATTTTTAAAGGAAATGATAAAAAAAAATTAACTTACGTGCCTGTATGCTGCGTTCGGGAAGGATAAATCGCTCCCGAAAAGGAATCTATTGATTCTCTCCCAATTGGTTGGACCGTAGGTGCGATGATTTACTTCACGGGCGAGGTCTCTGGTTCAAGTCCAGTATGGCCCAGCTGCGCCAGGGAAAAGAATAGAAGAAGCATCTGACGCTTGAAAGACTATATGGAACTCAAATCTTTTATCCCAGTATCGAAATAGGCTGTGTCGAGACTGCAATTATTGCTTTCGGGTTCTGCAAGAGAAGGATTTGACAAGTAGGGAGTAGAAGAATACGAGTATCTAGTGTACTTTCCTTCCTGACGGTGGGATCAGTCGATGTCTGTGGGACAACAGTCTCATGATGAGTCGCTGATCCTGTTGCCAGCACAGGCATAGAGGCCGGTGTTGATGCCGACGGATCAAAGGATAAATGTGCATAAGCGGACTGTGAGGGAGATGTCATAGTAGTCTTGGGGGCAGATGGCGTAGTAGGCCACAAGTCAGATGATGAAGCTGGATGGGAGGAAGGGGGCGCAGCAAACGTTGTTGGCTTACTAAATAGTAAGCACGTTCGAATATTTTTCCTTGGAGGCATCTCTAAAATACAGATTTGGAAAAAATATATTCATCATGTTAAATAAAATAGAGTAATAACTTTGAGAAATAATATTTTTTTTAAGTGCTTAGGGCAAAGGACTACTGATTAAGTTGCAAAGAACATAACAAGAGTAAACTCCTCCTTGAATTCCAGTGGTTCTGGAAAGTAGTTTTAAAAAATCTACATAATCTACCAATGCAAGAAATTGCAAAATTAATCCTTGACATGATTCACATTGTGTCTTACTGATTAACCAAGAAACATCACTCATTGGGTTAAAATAGAAGTATAGAACGGCTATGTATACTTGCTATCCAGGCAGGGACGAAGATAAGGGGCGGGAGGGGCAGTCATCCCCGAAATTTAAAAAAATACTATTAGGTATAGTAAATTTTATATGTAGTTCGGAATATTTTTTCAGTTTCGCCCCCAAAATTTTTTTATTTTTTTTTTGTCATTTTTATATATAGTTTGACATAGTGTTGCAGTTTCGCCGCCCAACGCCAAATTCCTGGCTTCGTCCCTGTATCCAGGCCGTGTACTCTTATGAGATTTTCTTTCACTGGTAACCATCAACCTAAGGATAATCATATGTTTCTTGGCAGAATTTATAATAGTTATGGGGGGGAAAACTGGACAATTAAAAAGTCTACTGTCCATTTATATTTCTTTTTCGTGAGGAATGATGGGATGAATTCCTCCATTCCATTTCATTTAAAATTCTGTCATATTCAGTATTGAAATTCAGTCACTGCAAGGAGATGATTATAGTTTATTATGCTCATGATTGACAAATATCAAAATATGATTCATAACATTGTCGAACCTTGTAAAGTCTGCCATTAAAGAAATTTTTAATTAACCTAATTGAATGAGTTATGGAACAGAATTACACTAAGCGGGATTTTCTTCCAGATTATCTAAGTTCATAATTTGTTAGAAATACTCTGCAAAGTTGGATTCATTATCACCAGCAGCTTAGATTCACAGAACTCCACAAACCCCCCATCACAATTACATGTTCAGAGGAGATTTAGTCGCATAATTAATTACCAGATTTAATGATTTGTGGTGAAAGAGCCAAAATAATAATGCTTAATATCTACCAAATTTTCGAATTGGGGAGCTAAAGAACAGCTGCTTTTTTTTTTGTTTGAACACTTTTCACATTTCCAATTACCAGTAGAGTTTGAGAAAATATCCAAATGCAAAATCAATAAAATTTTTGCCTAAGATTGACAGCAAGCGAAAAAACATTGAGGTGTTGGCGACGTCGCGTTGAACGGAGTTGGTTGGTGGCGGCGTCCCGTTGAACTGTGTCATGTTCTGCAAAGAATGAGAGGTTTGAACAAGTTTTGGTGGGAAAATTAGTTGGAATAGGCTAAGGGCAATTGGGGATTAGGGCAAAACTAATTAAATTGCTCTTAGGCTCCAAAACGACGCAGTTCCATTTATTTAGATTACTTATAGCCGAAACGGCGCCGTCCTATTTAAAGTACTTCTTTAAGCCTTAAACGGTTGCGTTTTGCTTATGCCCTAAGTGGCTACTACGGGTTGCACAAGCAGCCAATTCCTGCTATTTATTCACACTGTTGCGAATGAGGTGATGAAGAGCATCTTTGATTGGCCACTGTTCATTATCTGCTCTTGTCAGACATTGCTGAGGTGGAGGGGCAAGATCCATCTTGAGAAAGAAACCCTAGCTATAAAAGAAAGGATTCACCAAAGGAGAAGGGGTCCAGAAATATATTCAGAAATTATCCCAAAGTTGGCATTGCCATCTTCTTCCTTATTGTGAGTTAATTCCTTCATTCTTATCACCTTTCCGTCCCTCCATTAGACTCTAATTCTCTCTATTATTCCCCCATTTCTGGTTACTAATTAGCTTGTGGCTTTGCTACCTCAGTTTGATGCTAAATTGGACTGAAGTGGAGATTGCACTTGCTAAAGAGTTTGTTTCCTATTTTCCCTCCCTAGCAGTTTGGAGTTCATTTGGTGTTTGTATCAGCTTACCTTCTTGTTACTGTTCTTATTTCCATTTTGCTTGATGTAATGATGTTAGTAGTAGCGCATTGGAGTAACATCTGAGAGTGTCTTAGTCATTTACCTTTCCTTGTTACTGTTAGTAGTGTTATTATCATGTTTTGGGCAGCTGTGCTGTGATGGATTAAATTAATGGCTGATGTGTTGAGAAACCTTTTCAGTTATTATATATCTATTTCTGGTTAGCTCTTTTGATTTATTGCTTTCTTGAGGTTTGAGGCCGCATAGCTGCTGTTTGTTAGAAACCCTTTAGTCTTGCTGTGTGTGTCAATTAGTTGGGACATGACAAACTGTGTTCGCTATCAATTCGGAAAAGCCTCCTCTGACAGGAATGGTTTTGGAGGTCGCGGCGTCGCGTTTTGGAGGTACCTGCGTCGCCACGCGTCTTGGAGGTGCCGGAGGTGGTGGCGTCTTTGCCGAGTGGAGGTGTTGCTTATTAGAAGAAGGTTCAGAGGTGGCGATGAGTTTCTGAGTGATGGTCGAGCTTGTGGGGGAAGGTGGAGGTGGTGGTGTCGGAGAAGAAGATGGAGGTGGGGCCGTCGGAGAAGAAGAATCGGAGGTAGTGGCAGCGGCGTTTGGGGTAGGGTTAATTGTGATTTGTCAGCGCGAAATGTTAGGGATTTGTTTGGAGAGGATAGGCGAAACGACGTCGTTTTGACATTCGGTCGGTATTCCGTCGTTAGACTCAAAACAACGTCGTTTTGATTCGGTTAGTATTCTGTCGGTCAGATACAAATGACGTCGTTTTGGGTCAATTGAATTTGAATCAAAACGACGTCGCTTTGATTAACTTTGATCCACTTCATTACTTAGATACAAACGACGACGTTTTGACGTTCGATCGGTATTCCGTCGTTAGAATTCGTCTGTATTATGTCGATCCCTTATTCCGTCGGTATTTGGTCGCTAGTTAGTGACCGAATCGCGACCGACTATGTGTTGATTTGGGATGGTCAACGACACCAAAATGGGCGACCATTAAGCAACGGAATAACGACTTTTTTTTTTTGTTTCCATTCAGTCGGTATTCTTGTGACCGAAAATTTCGGTCGCTATTTTCGGTAGCTAAATAACTATTTTCTTGTAGTGATATAATCAACTTTCTTCAATTGGGTTTCGATTAAAAGACACAATTCTTAAGTTCGTGGCCTAATTTTTTAGGACCCTTTGTTTATTAGTGTGATTCCACCATTTCAAGATTGTTCTTGAGTGCCCATTTAAAATATAATCAGTTTTCTTCAATTGAGTTTCGATTAGAAGACACGCCTCTCTTAGAGTTCCTGGCCTAAATATTCAGGAACCCTTTTGTTTATGAATGTGAAAGGTATAGGTTATTCATTTCTAGCCTATTCAAGATTCTGTTCTTGAGTACCCATTTGAGTTAAAATCAGTTTTCTTCAATCGGGCTTCGATTAAAAGACACCGCTCTTAGGATTTTTTGTCAATTTTAGGGTCCCTTTTGTTTATTAGTTTGATTGTAGAAGAAATTGGGCTCTTGTTAATGTGAAATGTATGATTTTTATATAGAACTTTGTTTAGGTTTCTTGAATTTGATTTCTGGGCATTAAGTTTTTTCATCAAATATATATAGTTTTTTTTTTAATGTTATCTTGTGTTGTTGCTACTGATTTGGGGTTGTTTGATATTTGATTGATAGCTATGTGTGGTTATTTTGTTTTATTTAAATTATTTTACCTAACTTAAAAAACTATCGAAGTTTAGGGTGGTGCGCGGTTGTAGATGAAAGAAGAAGAATAAATTTAAGTAGGAGGAGAATAAATTTTTTTCTTCCCATTTTACCTTTGTAGGAGAAAAAAGATTCTAACCATGTTAGGTCACGTCACCAATTTGACAAAATTTATCAAACTTTTAGACAGAATGACGAATTTGATACCCCGTAAATACATTGGGGATTCAAAAAATATGCAAAAAAAAAATAAAAATAAATACCTAAACGCAAATAAATTGATAATCATATTGGCTACTAATTATTTTATCGGCATTAGTGTTGTTTCGGGCAATCATATGGTGACACTCCAATTCTAACTTGCTTGGCTGATTTGCAATGAGAATTTTTTACGAAAAGTTTTATCTTCTTAGGTGGGCAAGTTTAAAACTTACATCCAAGCCAATAAATACAATACACGTAAAGTTACGTGTATTGTATTTATTGGCTTGCATATAAGTTTTAAACTTACTTACCTAGCAAAATAAAATTTCTCATTTTTTACCGTTTAAGAAAAAAGAATAAAATTTCTCATTTTTTACCGTTTAAGAAAAAAGAAGAAAAAAAGATTGGTTTAGGGTTTAAGTAATGCACATGCTGGCCCAGCCCTCACCTCCAGAAGATGTCCATCTCAGCCATTGCCCACCTTTTATGGGCAAAAAATCCTCTGTCCCCGTCAATGTATGTCCCCGTGTCCCCAGCCAATCACAATTCACCATGTGTATATATAATTAAAACAAATATTATATAGTAAATTCTGATTGGTTAGGGACACGGGAACATACATAAACGGGGACAGAGGATTTTCACCCCCTTTTATGTAGCCACTATTTTTTCAAAAATACCAATGTGGGATTTACATCAATATTACTGTATGAGATGCTGAAGAGATTCAAGTGGATCATCCTTTAACTCTCTCCAACACAGATCAGTAGAAACTGAAGAAATACCAAATATGAAGACATACAATGACTTTCTAGATCTATTATCTCATCTCTTTCAACTGAAGACACTTGTAAATGAACAAGGTTCTTGAGTTTTTCAAGGGAAGAACAAAGCTCCTTTCCATCTCCTCAATTGTGTGAGCCTACTAATCTCAGTCACAATTATTTTATCATAGACAAACAATGTAATGAAAGAAGCGCTCCAATTACAGAACCAGCATACACTGATAATGAAAAGTCGGGCAGCATGGGATTATTGATCCAGAGTCATATTTGAGCAAACTAACGCCATGGAGCAACATTTTTTTTAGCTATGCTGCATTTTATGGAAGGCCATAATTTCTACAGACTTTCCTATCGTGGACAACTATAACTGATCATGTCTCTGAAGAAAATATTTCAATGACCTCACCTCTTGGAAATCCACGCCTCTTGATGGGGCTTCAATGAGGATATAGCATAATGAACTACGCCACAAATGAAAGCAAAACAACCTGCATGAAGCCACAAAAAATGGTAAGGTCAAGCCAGAGCATGAAACATAACAGTTTCAAAACCAGGCTTTTGATACCAAAAAGCCTACACTTAAAAATTATTCTTTACACTTTCCTCACTCGTGTTTTTTAATAGTGAATACTAAAGGTGCTGGAAATGATTTGTATTTCACCATGTTGGAAGCCAGATTGGGTAACTATCTCAGAGTTTTTTAGGCGGTGGTATGGATTGCATGATACAAATACTAGTCATTCCCTAGTAATTTTCAATTCCTCTTATGAGGAGACCATAACTTAAGTTCAATAATTGGAATAATTTAAGACATGTCCCGGCCTAGTATTCCAACTTACAATGTTTGAGAAAGAGGTTGTGTTCCACAATGCATAAACCCGAGCAAGTGATGCCCTCCTAGCACCTTTACTGTAAAAGGCATTCCAATCCCTTACTGAAACGGAGAAAGCAATGATAGAGGAAGGATGAGCAAGATGCATGAAAGAAAAAACCCCAAGAGAGTTCCAATAAAACGTAAGAAGGATGGTGACAAAAAGGTCCACCAGAGCATGATACGAGAAAGAAGTCATACGGTGTCCTCGAAACACAAAGCATATCCCAATATCGGTTGTGGGCATTAATCAAACCAAAGACAAGGAGGAAAATTTAAGTACTGCCGTCCCCACGAGTCCGGTGTTGTGCAGAAAAGAGAAAATGGAAACAAATAGTCCCTTCAAATCCAGGTGACTTCAAGGTAGTATCATTTATAAGACCACCGATAACCCCCCCCACCCCGCGAGTTAAAGCGTGACTGGATATAGATGACTTTGTCTGTGGTTGCTTAAGGCTCTTTTGTGCTACAGTGAGCAACTTTTCTCAAAAATAAGATTGAGAAGAAAAAAGCTTATCAAGCACTCATCCTCGCATGCACTTCGAGGTTGATAGGAAACTAAAATATCGACCAAGTAAAAATCTTAGCAAGCATTCTAATCATCAAGTATTATGACACCAACAGAAATGGAGCAAACCTTAAAAGGTTCATATAACTGGATATTCTGATAAAAAGGAAATAAGAAGCTTTATTAAACTAAATAAGAAAAATGATTTGAAGTTTTATTAATTTAATAACCAAAATCGGAAAAAGAAAGAGAGTATGGTGCTATATATATATATATATATATATATATATATATATATATATATATATATATACACACACTTCAGACCCCTGCTAAAAGAAAAGCAATTATATGTACTTCAGTGCCTGTACATGGAAGAAGCAATATAAAATATTTTTTCACAAAAAGAAAATTCATTAAAAATATCAAGAACAAATGGGTCTCAACCATCAAATATCATTCAAAGTCACGAAAACTGTAGGTGAAAAAATTAAGCCAAAAAATACACCACCCTTGGTGAAGAAAGAAAGACATCCAATATTTCACCAATAGTAGTGTAGAACTGTGAATGACCCTGCCATCTATTCTAAAATCATGTAAAACTGAAAGTGTCATGACCAATATTATAAATCGGACAAGAATAAATAAGCCAGAGGCTTGTTCAAAGATTATCTATCCGAAAAAGATACTGAAATTACCTCGAGCCCTCATCACCACTTTGTAGTGAATCAGACAGGTGAATATCACTCGGAGTATAATCGCCAACCACGACCCAAATACCCAACCTGGTAGTATCCACTAGCGGTGGCTCGGGACCAACCCGACTCAATTTTTACGCCATGAAACTCAAGTCAGGGGTTCGCATGACTTCTAATCCAATTAATTACGGGGATTAGAGTTGAACGAATTGATCCGTGCCTCACAGTTTCTCGGTTAGCCATTTAAACCAAAGAACCAACTGCTCCAAACAATTGCGAGTACATGCTAGAATAAGGAAGATTCATCATGTCACTAGAGAGTATCGAAATGAACGAATGATTAAGAATCTAATCAAATACACTATCAAGAGACCTGGCCAAGGAGATTTGCCAATAACGTGTCACTGTGAAGGCTATAAGGTGACATGTAACTTCCATCACCACCAAAGACAATGCACATGGGGAACCTCTTCTGTATGCTTGTTACTATGTCCATGTGCTTCTCATCACCACCAAGAAAGAAATCTATATATGCAACCATCAAGTCTGGTGTTGCTCCAACCTGCATTGAAGTCAAGTAATGACTATTCTCAGCTGAGAAAATGGTACAACAGTCGTTCCTACGACCCTTGAAGTATTGGATATACTAAAGATGTTCAATAAATTAGATACAACATGGCATGCTTTAAGTAATCTTAGTTTTCAAATAGAAGATAATGGAAATGAATATAGTGGCAAACCTTCATTCCTTTGTAGAGTGCACGTGATCTGCATGAACGTAGACAAGAATTATCATATTCAGACTTCACATACTCCTGAAGACGGTGAACTTTATTCCTCCTTCGCCATGTCTTCCAAGACCAGGCACAAGGATATGCAAGCACCGAGAGTATACTGTGTACGGATCCTTCCCACCATTCATATGCTGCAACAGAATTCATCTCATCAATGAGTCTGTTTTGAGACTGAGATCAGGATCTCAAACTAAGAATCAATCCTAGTAGACAACTCTGTGAGAAACAAATGAACAAACACGAACAAATTTCAAATATTACAAACGACTAAATAAAATGAATACGAATACAATGTAAAATTCAGATACATATTTTTTGGAGTGTTAAACCATAAATTGAAACAATCAAATATTCCACTGAAATAGATAAAATTACATTATATTTCTTCATACCAATCAAAACCTGAAAGATAAAGAGGCATACTTTCTCAAGTCCTATCTATCATTGACACAGTGCATATTTAATTTTTTCTGTTTCTATAGGTACCCTCCTTTCCATCCTTCCGGCCCCCAGTAAGCAATGTTTACCTCAGGAACATGCGCAATTTTTCTGTATTCTTCACTCTCTTCATTGCGATTCCGAAGCTTGGCTATCAAATTGTCACTCATATTATTCAAACGAACATATTTGAGCTCATTCAAGTGTTGGATTCCATGGGGCAGCTCATCCAGTAACTTGAGTTCTGAAAGATATAACTTTTTTAGATGAGGCATTGATCCCTCTTCCACTTTCATCCATCTCAGTCTGCTACTTCTCTTTATGGATAATATCTCGAGCTTTAGGAAACCTCCCGCTTTGAAACACAACCCTTCACCCTGGTAAGCCTGACTGAGAGAAAGTTGCAACAAATTTGGCAAATACTGAAGGGATTCAAGTGGATCACCCTTTAACTCACTCCAATGCAGATCAATTCTCGTCAAGCCTTGAAGAGAAGGGATCCATTGTGGCAACTTTTCTAAGCGGCCCTCCAAGCGTATGATTTGAAGAAATTGCAAAGATGAAGACAGACAATGACTTTCTAGATCTATTATCTCATCTCTTTCAACTGAAAACACTTGTAATCGAACAAGGTTCTTGAGCTTTTCAAGGGAAGAACAAAGCTCCTTTCCATCTTCTCTTCTCAGTTTCCCGATGCCCAATGCCCTCAATTGTGTGAGCTTCCCAATCTCCGTCACAATTATTTTATCACTATCAGCATGTATCATATACAAATACTGTAATGAAAGAAGCGCTCCAATTTTATAAGGAGCTTGGAATCCATTACAGTTATTATCCATATAACTTCCCCATTTATAAATGCTAATCTCTTGGAGTTTTAGTAATTTAAGGATTTCTTCAGGCAATTCTTTCACTTTTGTACCAGAAAGATCCAAATATTCCAGATTTAAAAGCTTCCCTATGTCTTTTGGAACTATCTTAACCCTTGTATTTCCCAGGCATAAACACCTAAGATGAAACAAGTTGAAAACTTCAACTGGGATTTCCTCCAACTTTGCGTTTCTTAAATATAATGTCTTTAGCAATCTAGAACCACCACTTAAAATATCCGATATCAATGATTTTGACATCGAATCCATGGACCCAAAAGTAATCAGAGAACGAAGATGCTTACAACAGTTAAAGTCTGGTGTGTTATCATGGCAAGAGTGGATCACTAGGTGCCGAACCTTCTCAGGCCATCTCATGTGTTGTTGCCCAGTGGCTACAGTCATAATGCTTAGGTCTCTTGATTTAGAAAGTAGGATTTCCCTCAAAAGATCATGAATGCGACATCTATATGGTTTTCCATCCTCCCATACCTCGGTTACTTGGATTAAGCTTCTGTTAATGAGTTCCATAAGATAATCTTCAGCTACATCTTCGACTGTCGTACCTCTTTTCCCTTCTACAAATCTTTCTGAAATCCATAACTTCATTAGACGGTGGCTATGTATCTGGTAATCCTCAGGGAAAATGCTTACATACGTTAGACAAGTTTTCAAATAGTAAGGCAACTCATTATAACTGAGAGACAAGATCCTTTTGATCCTGTCTAGCTTACCACTTCCTTCCAACTCTGCCCCAAGACTATGCTGAACTATCTCCCATTCCATCAAGTTGTTCTTGTTTTTCAGAGCCAAAAATCCACTAATTGCAACAATTGCAAGAGGCAATCCCTCACATTTACCTAATATACTTTCACAAACATTTTTTAGGTGGGCAGGACAACATTGGTCCTCAAATGTTTTTCTACAAAAAAGAGTCCAAGAATCATCTTTAGGCAACGTCTCCATTTTATGAACATAGCCATGAGATTCTATGCAAGGTGCAGCAGCAACATCAGCTTTTCTTGTGGTAATCATTACACGGTTACCACGAGAACCTTCAGGCAGTGCAAATTTGATATTTTCCCAAAATTCGTTGCCCCAGACATCATCAAAGACAATCAAATACCTTTTATCTTTGAGGAAATGTTTCAAAAACCTCTTGAGCTCATCACTTCTCATGGATTTGATTTCTTCTGGAGCTGATTTCTTTCTTTCATTGTACAATTGTTGAATCAAGTCTCTGAGTAGGTCCTCAATTTCACTTCTTGATTGAGAAGATACGGTTATCCAAGCCCTCATCTGGAAATCTATTCTGATATGTAGATCTTCATAGACTCTTCTTACAAGGGTAGTTTTTCCTAACCCTCCCATACCAACCACTGAAACAACTTTTATTTGAGGATCACTGTCAAGAAGTTGGGAAACTAGCTGCGTTTTTGGCCCATCAATTCCAACCAGCTTTGATTCTTCCACCAAAAGTGCATCATCTTTGTCAGATCTCCACATTCTTCGGGCAACATTATTTTCTAGGATCTGTTGAACATTCCCATATTCAGATTGGTACCTTTGTTGCCTTTCAAAAATCCCATTTGTTTTTTTCTTGATCTGTTGAATCTGGGAAGCAATCTCACGACGAGCACGGAGCTTCTTGATTTTGGAGAAACTCGTACTAATGGAACCATAGAATCCATCACGACGGTTTCGAGCAAAGCGAAACATAAAATCATCAAGAATATCCTCAGTATCATAAGCAGCCTCACGGACTTGCTGAACCCATTCTTGAAGCCTAGGATCATCTTCTTCTTCCTTTGATTCTGCAAAACTCAAGAAAGCTTTCATTTGCTCAAGCTCATCTTTGATTTCCTGGACATCTTGTCTAAGTCTACCCAATAATTTGGCTTCTTCACAGAGCAAATTTGAGAGCTGAAGAAGCACAAAAGAAACCACAGACTGCGTCATTTTTCGTAAAGGGACTTCTCTTTGTGGGATTTTTCTTAAGGTAAATATTGTTCAGGGATACAATGAATTCGTGAACTTTAAGGATGGGATCAGAAAGGATATTGGATTCAGGGTTCTCTCTGAGCCAGTGAACATATAGTTTTGAAGCTTCTAATGGGGAAATTTCTCAATGGTTCACCTGTATTTTCATTCCGACATTGATGGACACTTGACTTCAAAGAAACATTACTTTTCAGGATAATGCAACAATAATTGGCAAAATATCAACGAAGGATCGAATCTACTCCACATATTTGTAGTCACTGTACATGAATCAACCCTATTTATTTGAGTCTTCTTGTAATTTAGATATATGCAATACGCATTCAGCTTCTTTTACTCGTCTTATTTTATTAATGAAAAGACTTAGACATGTTTGATAACTAATTTAATATTTAAAAATTAATTGGTCCAACACTTTTTAAGTACTGTTACTATTAATTGCTTATATATTTAGTATGTTTGATAACATATTCTAAATTTTAAGTAAAATAATAATGACTTGAGTCTGAAATCTGAATATGCTAAAATCTGAATAACCGACGCACCAAATTCAGGGATATTTTCAGGAACATCAAAGTTTAGGGTATGATTATAGTGGCGGGTTATGGACAAGAGGTTTTGTTAGATAGACCTAATTGTAATAATTTTTACCTTACCATACGGGCTAGGGAGTACTCTTATTTTATTTTATATATGTTAATCTCTTTTACCAAAAAAAAAAAAGTATAAACACCTCACTATTCTCTAAATCCAAAAAAGAAATTAAAAATTCATATCTAAGTGAAAAACCCCTGAAGAATTCTAGAAAATTACACCAAAACGTGACCAGTGTTGTCAAGGCGTTGAGGCGCACCAAGGCGCAAAGGGGATTAGTGCCTTGAGGCGCAAGGCGCAAAAAAGGCGCACGCCTTTGTAAAAAAGGCGCACATTGAATAAATATTATTATATATTAGGAGCATGCAATTTTAGGCAAAACATAATAATAATAATAAATAACCATAATAATGAAGTTCTTTTAAAAAAACATAGTGAAATAGATTAAAACAAATAAAAAGCTAATGTTCCTAATCATCATAATCATCATAGTCATCTTCTTCGTCTTCAACTTGATTCTCTATATCTAATGGAGTTTCTTCCTCCTCCTCCTTATTATTCTCATCAAGATTAGCCATAGACGAAGAAGATGGTCTTAAATCCCGAGGCAAAGGTTGAGAATGAGAAGTACTAGCTCCTCTTGACCTAGATGGGTAGCGTGGGTCATTTACTTCAGCTGCACTTGAAACCTCGGCCCAAAGCAAATCTGAATCATCAAACACTAAATCCTCATTTTCTAACTCTCCAACCAACCACTCATTACAATCGTCAATATCATTTAAAGAGATAGGATCTATCTCATCCTTCAATGTGCGCCGACGAAGTAAGGCTCTATTGTACTTAACAAAGACTAAGTCGTTGAGCCTTTTTTGATCAAGCCGGTTTCTTTTCTTTGAATGAATCTGCAAACAAAATAAAAAAAGGTTATTAAAAAAAACTTTAAAACTCACAATAATTAGAACATTTTAAAAATTATAATAAACTTACATGCTCAAACACGCTCCAATTTCGCTCACATCCCGATGAGCTACATGTGAGACTTAATACTTTTATCGCAAACCTTTGTAAATTTGGAGCTGATGCACCATAAGAACTCCACCACAAAGCTGGGCCAAATTTTGTTCGGTAAGCAATCGCGCTATCCATTCCAAAAATTCCATCAGCTGCCTTATACTTTGGAAGCTCCTCCATAATAAGAGCTACTTTCTCTGGTTTCTCTAATTTCTGAATGCACGAAATTAGCCCCTTGTTCACTTCTTCATCACCTTCAATCCTATCAGCATTTTGATAATAGTATGCCGGGTTCAAGTAGTAACCCGCTGCATGCAAAGGACGATGAAGCTGATACGTCCATCTCTTATCAATAATCTCATAAATTTGCTTGTATGAAGACTCATCCTTGAATGCTTTTGCAATTGCTTCTTTGGCGCGATCCATGGCCTCATAAATGTACCCCATAGCTGGTTTTTTCTCATTATCAACCAAACGAAGGACATAAACTAGAGGATTGGAAACTTTCAAGGCAAAGTTTACCTTTATCCACCAACCATGATCCATGACAATTTTTTGGGATCTTTTTCCAACATTTTCACGTGCCCACTTACTCTCCTCCCATTCTGATGATGTGAACATTTTTCTCAACTTACTTTTCAACTTATGAATTCTTTGTAGAGTGATGAAAGCAGTTGCAAATCTTGTCTTCGCGGGCCTAAGCAATTCCATTCCATCGGTAAATTTTCTCATCATATTCAAAACAGCCACATGACTGTTTATGAAACCTGAGAGTGACACTGCTCTTTGAAGTGTGAGTTTGATGTTCGGTATTTTCTAAATCCCCCGCTCAAGTGTTGTTTAATTCTAAACACACCTCCTTTTATAACTTTCAGACAAAAAATGCACTTCAAATCATTTTTGCTTTTACCACTTTCATCAACTATTTCACAATAATTCCAAGCCGGATCTTTTCCCTTTAGTGATTTCTTTTCATTAGCATCCATAATCTACAATATATGGAAAAAAAATTTAACTATTTGTTTGATTAAAAGGAGACAATAGAAGAAGATATATATTAATGTAATAGAAGAGCAAAATAGCAAATACAGTAACAAGAAAAGCTACAGTTACTTATTTATTCATCAAACAAAAAAAAATATTTTAGATGCAGATATTAGCTATAGTATGTCCATGTGATTTCACAACACTTTTCTTTTCTTCTGTACAAAAATAAGAGAAAAAAAATCTCATTTAAAAAAAAATATCAGTAGGTTTCTCAAAGTTTCTATTCAACAAAAAATCAGAAAACATTCTCAAAGTTTCATTTCAAAAAAAAAAAAAACCAGAAAAAGGGCCTAACCAAATAATCAGAAGGGAAGAAGAAGAAGAGAGATGTTATTTAAAACCAGAACTTACCTTGAAGAGCAGCGGCAGAGGCGATCGAGAGCAGCAGGCGGAGGCAGCGAGAGCGGAGGGACAGATGGCGAGTGGAGTGGAGAGCGGGACGAGAAGACAGGGAAGAGCAGTAATGATGAAGAGGGTTTGAGTTTCTTGTAAGAGACGTTTCTCTCTTTTTAAACTCTTCACATTCTTTTTTCTTTTTCTTTTTTTAACCCTTCTAAGTGGCCCCTCTGTTTAACTCTTCAGGAAAAAAAAAAACTCTTCAGCTTCTTCTTCTTTTTTTTTTTTTTAAAAAAATATCAGCAGCGCCTTCAACACCGCCTTGCGCCTTGAATATCGCCTTGCGCTTTTCCAGAAAGGCGCGTGCCCCACGAACTTCAGGCGCGCCTCACATTCTAAGGCGCTTTGAGCCTCGCCTTTGCGCCTCTCGCCTCAGGCGCGCGCCTTAACAACACTGAACGTGACCTTGGCCGTTATCACGCATTTGATGACGTCATCACGCTTAAAAAATAAAATTGAAAATTCCACCTGTGCTGATGTCATCACGCGTCGGATGACGTCACCGCGTGCTGCTGTGTACGCGATGACGTCACCAGAAGCGTGATGACGCGGTGGAAATTTCAAATTTTTTTAAAGTAAAACTTTACTTATTATTTTTTTGTGGAGAAAAAATTTAGTTGAGAGAATATTATAGGGAGAGAATTTTTCTAAAGAGGAGAGAAAAACACAATGGGAAATGAGGAAGGGGGTGTGAACATTAAAGAATGTGGGTAGGTGGGAATTTTGACCAAAGAAGAAATGCAAACCTGAATTTGATGGTAGACATGAAAGTCTTCTCAAAGAATAAATGAGCCTTGTAGTCAACAAAAAACGAATGAACGCGCCTCGCAGTTTAGACAACTGCATAACGAAGAAAAGCTACAACAAAAGGAAAAAGAGAAGTGATCAACAATTATGTCTCAAAAAATAAACTATTTTAATGTTAAATGAACTAGAGTATTGTTCATGAGTTAAAAGCAAAATTAGTAAAGAAACCTATACAACGGTGCTACCATCTACTTCATTAATCTGTCCCATATACTCCCCCCCCCCCCAATTTCTTAACATAAGTCCAAATAGTTTAACAATGGAGAGACAACAGACATTTTTATTTTTATGCTCTTAAATAATTTAGTTTTATCTTCACATTACCATATCCTTTTTCTCTATACCAAGGAAAATAATAAAATGCAACTTGGCTTTTATGGGTCAACATCATCAGAAAACTCCCCAGAATGGAATTGGGAAAAGGGCTGTTAAGGACAAGTTTTACACAATACTCGTGTAAAACTGGTGGATGCAAACAAACAATATAATTAAACAGATCCTAATAGCTAAGAGCATCTCCAATGCTCCATGGGTGGCCTTATCCCTAGCGGATGTGACATGTTCTCTCTCTCTCTCTCTCTCTCTCTCTCTCTCTCTCTCTCAGAAAAAAATCACTCAGTGACATCTAAATTGACTATCATTACAAGTGAACAAAACCTGCACATGTGTATTGAAGCTTTACACAGATTTGAAAATATGTACAGAACTACAAATAACTCTGATCTCGCAATTCCCATAAAAACTCACCCTGGTCTTTCATGTCAAGACACAGCTTCGTAAGCCCAAAAAGTATCCGGATCAGTAGTGAAGAGAGAAAAGTCCTGGATTTCCAAATTTGCTATATGCCAATCTACAAATCGAGCTTGAATTGCCTTAAATAGTAGCAGGATGGTAGGCAAAATCCACCATTTCTCATCCCCCCTGACATCATAATTTTTAAGAGTTAAGTGAACCTCAAAAAAAAAAAAAAAAGGAGAAATTTCATGAATCAAAACGAAGGGGAGAAATTATCCAGACGAGCTGTTGTGAAACCATGTTAAATTGTTTTAGACAAGGCTTTTTACCTGGATTGCTTAATTTTAAGAAAAAATTTGATTTTTTTGGGAGTTCTTGTGAGGTATATATGGCTTAGCTATTGTGGGAGATATGGAGTCCAGAGTTGACACGTGAGAGAAAAATCTACTTGTTTTGCGAAAAGAATACAATCCAAGTAAGGTGTAATGATTTTTAGCCAAAAATGACTTTCTGCTGAAGGGAAGTTAATAATAACAAGGCTCTGCTTTTAGAAAATTCATTCCTACAGAACCAGCATACGCTGATAATGGAAAGTCGGGCAGCATGGTTTTATTCATCCAGAGTCATATTTGAGAAAACTAACGACATGGAGCAACATTTTTTAGCTATGCTGCATTTTATGGAAGGCCATAATTTCTACAAACTTTTCCTATCGTGCACAACTATGACTGATCATGTCTTTGAAGAAAATATTGCAATGATCTCACCTCTTGGAACTCCACGCCTCTTGATGGGGCTTCAATGAGGAAATAGCATAATGAATTACACCACAAATGAAAGCAACAACCTGCATGAAGCCACAAAAAATGGTAAGGTCAAGCCAGAGCATGAAACATAACAGTTTCAAAACCAGACTTTTGATACCAAAAAACCTACACTTAGAAACTATTCTTTACACTTTCCTCACTCGTGTTTTTTAATAGCGAATACTAAAGGTGCTTGGAATGATGTGTATTTCACCATGTTGGAAGCCATATTGGGTAACTATCTCAGAGTTTTTTAGGCGGTGGTATGGATTGTATGGATTGCATGATACAAATACTAGTCATTCCCTAGTGATATTCAATTCCTCTTATGAGGAGACCACAACTTATGTTCAATCATTGGAATAATTTAAGACGTGTCCCGGCCTAGTATTCCAACTTGCAATGTTTGAGAAAGACGTTGCATTCCACAATGCATAAACCCGACTAGTGATGCCCTCCTGACACCTTTACTGTACAAGGAGGAAAATTTAAGTACCTGTTGTCCCACAGGTCTGGTGTTGTGCAACAAAAGAGAAAATGGAAACAAATAGTCCCTTCTGAAATCCAGTGACTTCAAGGTAGTATCATTTATCAGACCACCAGTAACTCCCCCCGTAGTTCTTTTGCGGGTAAAAGCGTGACCTGGATATAGATGACTTTGCTGTGGTTGCTTAGAGCTCTTTTGTGCTCCAGTAGCAACTTTTCTGAGAAATAAGATTGAGAAGAAAAAGCTTATCAAGCACTCATCCTCGCATGCACTTCTGAGGTTGATAGGAAACTAAAATATCGACCGAGTAAAAATCTTAGCAAGCATTCTAGTCATCAAGTATTATGACACCAACAGAAATGGGTCAAAGCTTAAAAGGTTCATATAACTGGATATTCTGATAAAAAGGAAATAAGAAGTTTTATTAAACTAAATAAGAAAAATTATTTGAAGTTTTATTAATTTAATAACCAAAATCAGGAGAAAAAAAAAAAAGAGTATGGCTGCTACATATTTATATATAGGCCATGCTAAAAGACAAGCAATTATATGTACTTCAGTGTCTGTACATGGAAGAAGCAATAGAAAATATCTTCTTACGAAAAGAAAATTCATTAAAAAGATCAAGAACAAATGGGTCTCAACCATCAAATATCATTTATCCTGATACTAGATTTGTAGCTGAAAAAATTAAGCCAAAAAATACACCACCCTTAGTGAAGAAAGAAAAGCATCCAATAATTCACCAATAGTAGTGTAGAACTGTGAATGACCCTACCATCTATTCTAAAATTATGTAAAACCGAAAGTGTCATGACCAATATTATATATCGGACAAGAATAAATAAGCCAGAGGCTTGTTCAAAGATTATCTATCTGAAAAAGATACTGAAATTACCTCAATCCCTCATCACCACTTTGTAGTGAATCAGACAGGTGAATATCACTCTGAGTATAATCGCCAACCACGACCCAAATACCCAACTGGTAGTTTCCACTAGCGGTGGCCTGGGATCAACCCAGCTCAATTTTTATGCCATGAAACTCATGCTGGGGGGCATGACTTCTAATCCAATTAATTACGGGGATTAGAGTTGAACGAATTGATCCGTGCCTCACGGTTCTCAGTTGGCCATTTAAGCCATCAACCAATCTGTTCCAAACAGTTGCAGGTACATGCTAGAATAAGGAAGATTCATCATGTCACTAGAGAGTATCGAAATGAACGAATGATTAAGAATCTAATCAAATACACTATCAAGAGACCTGGCCAAGGAGATTTGTCAATAATGTGTCACTGTGAAGACTATAAGGTCAAGGTGACATGTAACTTCCATCACCACCAAAGACAATGCACATGGGGAACCTCTTCTGTATGCTTGTTACTATGTCCATGCGCTTCTCATCACCACCAAGAAAGAAATCTATATATGCAACCATCAAGTCTGGTGTTGCTTCAACCTGCATTGAAGTCAAGTAATGACTGTTCTCCGCTGAGAAAACGGTACAACAGTTGTTCCTACGACCCGTATAGTATTGGATAGACTAAAGATGTTCAACAATTTAGATACAGCATGACGTGCTTTAAGCAATCTTAATTTTCAAATAGAAGATAATGGAAATGAATATAGTGGCAAACCTTCATTCCTTTGTATAGTGCACGTGATTTGCATGAGTGTAGACAAGAATGATCATATTCAGACTTCACATACTCCTGAAGACGGTGAACTTCATTCCTCCTTTGCCATTGCTTCCAAGACCAGGCACAAGGATATGCAAGCACCGAGAGTATACTGTGTACGGATCCTTCCCACCATTCATATGCTGCAACAGAATTCATCTCATCAATGAATCTGTTGAAAGCATCTTCATACCTGCAATGTATCATCAATTGGCCTATTTGTGAATTCTCTGGTTGTTTGAAGTTATACATACAAGTGCATCTCAAATAAATATTGCTTGGAAAAAGGTCAGACTTCTGAAAGTTACATCACATGCAACCAGACCTTGTACCACTAGCATGATAATTAGCCGCTGATGCATGCAGTGAACGATTAAAATCCTTTATCAAAACTAGACACAGGCAATGAACATGATAAATATATGCTACCATGGTGTCAAAAGGTAGCAGAAAAGAATTGTCTTACCACCATTGACTTAATCATTTAAAGAGCCAAATTGATCATACAAGTTACAGTATCATCTTAACACGCATATCCATACACCAACCAGTCAAACACAATACATATCTCATCAAACATCAGAGCTTCCTCTAAACCAATCCCTTCCGCAAAAATCTACACATCAATCGAGTAACAGAAAATTCTTCCTCGAGTAATGACCCCGAGCTACTGGCTACATAACTCAGAGAATTTTTATCAAACTCTTTACAATAGCCAAGTAAACCTATTTCACTGACTAATATATTAAGGCAAAATGGTCATTATTGTCCCTAAACAATTTATTAATCAGGTGTAAGGTCCCTAACGATGTTTTATGTACATTAAAATCCTCAAACAATTTACGATTGGTGTGTAAAGTTCTTCTGTCTAAAAAGTGACGGTCAACTTGATTTTCAAAAAAAAAAATGGAGTCAAAATAAAAACTTGAGGGGTAATATGGTACTTTGCACCCTCACCTCTTCTTCAACCTCCAACCCACCCCCACCCCCGCCCTATGCACCCCAACTGGAATCCTCCTTCCTGAGAAATCCTCGTAATATATATATATATATATAGTATTTTGGTCTTAAAAAATCAATATTATATTGTTTTGGATTTGGTTTTGGTTTTTTGAATTATGTTGTGGATTTTTCATTTGATGGAATCCTCTTGAGGTAAAAGAAAAAAAATTTGCTTTGTCTTTTCTTTCTTTTTTTGATGAATAAAAAAAAAGTTGATTTGTTGAAAATGCGAAATTTTCTTGTTATGGGGTTAGGGTTTCGTGAATATGGGATGATTTTTGTTGTGGGCTTTGAATTTGGGATGATTTCTGCTATGGATTTTTGGATATGAGATGAATTTGGGATGATTTCTGTTTTGGATTTTTGGAAACCATTAAAGCCCTGTGTATTCGTCCAACCCACCCCCTGCCCCCGCCCCCCACCCAGAAAACCATTAAAGTCATTAAATCCATTAAAGCAGAAACCATTAAAGCCATTGAAATCTCTTCTAAAAAAAACCCGGAGATGAAGGAGATGGGGTTTGGGAGGTTACCGGAGATGGAGTTTTGGGTTTGGAAGAATGGGTTTAATGTCCGTGTTCCTTTGAGGAGCTTTTTCTTGGTTTGACCGGAGATGAAAGAGACGGTGGAGGTTACCGGAGATGAAGGAGATGTCATGTCCGCTGTGTGGAGGATTGGGGAAGTTGAATTTCATAACAGAAATGGAGGGAAAATATAATTGGGGAAGTAACAATTAGGGCTTTTACTAATTAGGGGATTGAAAAGACACCAAAACGGTGTCGTTCTATTTAAGTACACTAAATAGGTGAAGCGGTGTCGTTTTAAGCTCAGCTATCTTTGTCATTATCCATGGCTGTCCCTCTTCACCTGCTGCGAGAGAATGGAGTTCTACTTATGCTCGCTACCACTCAAGCCCTGCAAGCATCTCATTGAGCTGCTGAGATTCGAGAGGGGACCACCGCCGATTCCTTGGCAACGGCGAGCAGAGTCGGATGGGACAGGATTGTTTCTAGTTTTTTGGTGACCTATCCATAAATAGCTAAACTCAAGGAAGAAGAAAACATTCGATTTTTATCCCAAAAGCGGCAAGAGCTGACAACCCCTTCACCTCGGGTGAGTTCTTTCCCCTTATTGCATTCACGCACTCGTCTATTCCCCATTTCTTTCTCCGTCAATCTATTTGTTCTTGGCTGAGTGAAGCTGATGCTCTTGCGAGAGTCTTTGGTTTGCTTAGCAGTTTGGATGCTCTCGAAGTTTAGATTCCACTGAATTTACCCTTCTACCTTATTACTTGTTTTTTCCAATTTAGTATGTTATTAGTTCATGTTAGTTGGTGATGGATGTTATGATTTTTCGAGATGAATTACTGAAGTTCTTAGTGCTCTTCGGTGGATTGTTAATATATATATATATATATATATATATATATATATATATATATATATATATATATATATATATAGGGGATTTTGCTTGACGATTACTATATATATACACATATAATCCTTTCTTCTATTGATTTTGCTTGGGGCTTCGGCCAAATAGATGCCAATAGGTTGATTTCTGTTAAACTATGAGTGTTTGATTGTGTGGGGATATCACAGGAGAATGGGCTGGAGTGATGGTGGCTGGAGATGAAGGGGAAGGTGTTGGAGCGGGGGTGGTGGGGAAGGGTGGGGGATGCTTGGAGCGGGGGTGGTTGCCGGAGATGGCGGGGATGCTTGGGTTTACCGGGGTAGGAAGGATATGGCGGTAGTGGTAATGTAAAAATTGTGATATACCAATTATACCCCTAATATGTTTTCGTTGACCCAGTAAAAAAATTAAATTAACAGTTGACTAACAATTGTTTTGACAGAAGGACCTTATACACCAATCGTAAATTGTTTGAGGATTTTAATGTACAGAAAACATCCTTAGGGACCTTACACCTGATTAATAAATTGTTTAGGGACAATAATGACCAATTTGCCATATATTAACTAAAAACACTAAATAGATAATACTGAAATAGAAAGGTCTGCATTTCGAATATCAGCAACTTAAAAAAAAATGTGGTAAACAGTGCTCACGCATCAGCAGGGTCTGAGTCTGAGGAAGGTCGTGCTTGGTCACGGGTTTGAAACCCGAAAACAACATATTTATGAAAAATAAAGGTAAGACTGTATACATCCGGGCCAAACTAAAAATGCAGTTTATAGAAACAGAAATATGCCAAACAAAAACAACACGCATCCATATAAACCTAGGGTTCAATTTCATCACAGACATCCAAGCTTATAAACATATAAATTGCTGAGAAAAAATCGAAAATCCATACCCTTAACAACTTTTACCCCCAAAAAAAAAAATAGAATAAAATAAAAATTACCTGGACCGAACAACATTGCTGCACTTAATGCACTTAGGCTTATTAAGGCCACGTTGATTCCTGGAGGAGATGAGTGAGGAAGACGAGGAGTATTGATTCCGGTGAGATTGGAGGTAGCGGCGGCGGCGGCGGCGGTCGGAGGAGGAGTCTCGGTGCTGTTGTTACTTAGGGCTGGCGAAGATGCCGCCATTGATGGAATCAACAAAATCTCAGTCAGTAACTTTCTTGGGTTCGGAATCGTAAAAGGTTTTTCAAATTTCTGTTTAAATTGTTGTCTGATTCTTTCGTGTTTTTGTTTTAATTTTTATTTTTATTTTTATTTTTATTTTTATGAAACGACTGACCCTGTTAAGGAAGAAAGACGATAGGTAGCCAGAAAATACCAATCTATTACTCGCTCTTTTTTTTCTTTTTTTTAATATAGGTGGTTTAAGATACTTAGCCAAAATTAATGAAGTAATAAATAAAATATTTATTTAATCAAAATATAAATATTATTTTCTATTAAATAAAATTTGTATATCATTTTTTTTAAAGAAAAAGTAATATATATCATAAATTACATGAGGGATGTGAAATTTCGAGGAATCCCTTATCATTTAAAACAAGGCGTCAAACCTCAAAGAATGTCTAGTCAACAAGTGAGTCCAAGAATTACATGACGCATGGATATAGAAAATTTAGAGAACGGGTTCCCTAAGGTATGAATTATATGACCTTACAATGAAACGCTATTCCAAAAAAAAGCAAAGGCGAAGTCACATAAAATTTGTAGGGGAGATCAACTGAAAACTGAATTTGTGACCACGCTAAATACAAACATAGTGTCCGCTTCCGATGCTCCATTTGAAACCATTTTGCACTAAATCTCTACCTTGAGGAATGCTTCTCCAAATTTGAGACGGTGTGCCCCATTGATTGCTTACATTAAAATTTGAAATAAATTCTAATCTACAACATGAAATAAAATATAATACTTCCATGATATTAACCATTAAGTATACAAACAACTTTATTATGAAAATGAAAAGACTACTAGAATTGTGAGTCATCATGATACGCACTAAATTTTAAATTGTTTAAAATTTTGAATTACAACAATTCCTAATTAAACAACTCATAAATGGACTTCCACATCGTCCGTTTTCTCTTAGTAGTTTGATCGGACGACAAATATCACCCCCGGTCGACCGAACCAGTCGCCCGGGATCCAGTCAGTCCATTTTTCAGTGCAAATCAGTGAAGGAAAAGTGCATTTCTGCACAATCTGAATCCCAACCCCAAAATTACTAATTTTGATGCATATGAACATATAAATGAGAATGTCAAACATATAAACAAGTAAGACATAAACCGTAGTTGTTAAATCCAATATTAGTACATCGAAAATGTGGCACAAGCTCCATGCATTCCACATACGGACATACACAACATTCACATGGAAGAGCTCAATTGTAAAGACACAACGCTAAATCAATTACTACAACAACCCCCAACTTTTCAGCCTATAAGGGGAATCTTTCAATGCAAAAGCACAGGTTCGGTTTCTCCCCGAACGAAAGGCTCACACTTTAAGGATTTCTTCGTATTGTGTCATTGTCCACCACTGTGTGACTCCACAAAGACTAATTGTAGTCCCTAACATCTCTCCCAGTTAGGAACAGGCACTCACCATCACTCATTTACTCATGTCAAGAACTCACGAGTTCAATGACAAAACATCACATATGCACATTCGAAATAATCCTGCAACGGAGTCATTTCTAAACAAGAGCTCGACCAGCGACGACTCTATAGAACATATAGCATTTAATACTCCAAAGCAATAACACAAAGACTCAATGATCATGATGTATGATGACAATAATATAGCATGCACAAACCAGTATAATGATCAACACACATATGGAAATTCAATGCTCCATCCTATACAAGATATCATGAGTTCCAAAATACTTTCAATACACAATTTACAAGAGTATAAAGTATACATTTCATGAGTTTTTGGACATTAAAAACAAGGGTGAAGAGTCTTACTTGGTAGCAAGCAAGTAATCACACAAACCAGAAAAATATGCGTACAACCAATGACTTCAAACACGAAAACCCGTTCGCTGAGAACTCAAAATCAATCCCCGTTTCTTTCCACGTGTAGCCTTATGTTTTAGTTTCGATTAGCAACAAGAATTACTAATTTTGGTGCCCAATTTCTTTCAATTATGAAATCTCTCACTAGCACTATGTTTTTCCAGAACTTCTTTTCTTTCTTTTCTCTAATTTTTGTTTCTTCCCTTTTCTCTCTAAATTCTCTAACTTCTAACATCTGAAATCTCCTGCACTAACCACTCCCAAGAGACACAACTATTCACAAGTGTCAATTTAGTCCTAAGTTCCAACTATTCTACAATTCAGTTCCTTAAGTTAGGTTCAATTTTAAAGGCCACCCTAACAATTGTACATCAATTAACATATAATAAACAATTAACACACAAATTCAATTATGCTCTTTATTATTAAATGTCAAAAAGTTCAGGTTATCACATAAGCTTACTTGATTAAAAAAGAAATATTAGTTGGAATGAATGATTAGACCATCTCGCATCATTAGAAATACAAATTCATAAGGAATTCGTGAAAATATTTTTATGGAACCATAAGTTTTCTAAAAAAATTAATTGTAGTCAACTACACATTTTAAAGCAATTATATTTGTCTTAGTACTATAAATATTGAGATTAAATATATTTTTGGGATGAATATATTTTATTCGGTGCGTCGATATGAGTATATAGTTAATCCGCAACTTGAAGTTTGCGTTTTTCTTGATAAATTAATGAGCTCATATCTTTAAATTCTCCCATAAATATAATTTGTCTCAAAAGGTACTAGTGATATTATATGTCATCTAGAATAAAAATTGAATATCCTGAAGAATATGTTCATATAAAAAATGGTCTTGTAGAATCATACATTGCTTTGAATTTATTAGATATTTGTTTGTATTTTGCCAACTATTAAAATTATTATTTCTCCTCTTTTTAAAATTGTTTATGGTTGCAAACAAGAGATTTCCATATCAATGTATAATGTGTGCTCATACTCCTCCACAAGGTGTTGAGATCAATCATGTTGATTGGTGTGTGTGTGTGTGTGTGTGTGTGTGTGTGTGTGTGTGTGTGTATATATATATATATATATATATATATATATATATATATATATATATATATATATATATTGTTGCAACATAAAGAGGGGAAAATATATAGCCGAACAAAATATTTTTATTCGTGTCTCTTGTTGATCCTCAAACAAATAAGTTTTGAACCAGAAGTTCAGAAGACGAATAATCATAAATATTTTATAACCAAAATTCAGCCAGAAAAAAAAAACTCCATGATATTTAATGTCCCCGAAGGACAAGCTTCCCATAATATTAAATTTGAGACATTGAAATGTGGTAGTATTATGGGTTCCAATAATAAAATTTCTCGCAAATGGAGTAAATATTTATAGATGGTCAAGTCGAGAAGATTAAAATCCTAGAAGAATTTTCCAAACATGAATGTTATATCATTTGTAGAAGAAATCCAAGTACCTGAAAATTTGTGAGAATTATGAGATCTCAAATGTTTGAAAATGGATGGAACCATATACACAAAATTGTGCGAAAATCGACATTGTTTATGTACGCAATAGAATGGGGATCTTTAATATAAATTCTGCAGACTCAAAAATTGAAAGTGTAGAGATGATTGGTCAAAATAGACCATTGAGTTCACCTCAAATTATGAAAAGCATGTACGGAAATTTTAATACACTTGAAGTGTAAATGTATTCCTTAAAGAAATTATACACTTGAAGTGTAATCATAGAAAGATATTCGTTTAGAATAAGCGAACAAATAAATTACTGTGATGTTGGATGCAAGTGTATTTGAATAGCACACAAACACTTAGTATGTACATGATGTTGTCATTTAATAACAACAATTATATGAAGTCTTTGACGGACTTGATATGCCAAAAACATATAAGTAATTCTTCTCGAAGAATATAAGCATCAATGACTTAATGATTAATGTATTTTTAAAAGCATTATGGAAAGATAACATATTTCCATGTATAATAGTTTGCTTGCAGCATTTATCTTATTAGTATTTTTAGTATTTTGATGAAATAAGTTATCCCAAATCAGGGGGAGAGAACAAGTAATGATGTGGGAATATTATTTTAAGCATCTTAATTCATGCAGAAGCTCTAACGAACTTGGAGTTCAATAAAGAAAAGTTGCAAATTAAATGATTAATATTTTGCTAACTCCAGAAGAGTTGCAAATTAAATATTCATAATATAGATGATCTTATTTTTTTTAAAGGAAATATTTTATATATTATAAGTTCGAGGCACACCTGGTGTGTGATTGAACTCTTCCTTACGAAAGTAAAAGTCCTTGGATTATAGAGGATTAAATTATCAAAATATTTCTCCCGAAGAGTTTAGAAAAAGCAAGTAAATGTTGAAGGTTTTGGAAAAACCTAGTATTTACAAATTGAAACATCCGAAAGATGTAATTTGTTCATTCTATGGACAATTATTCACTAAGAAAATACCAATTGCAATTTGTAAGGTTGATCTTGGAGATCTATATGCATTGATTCGATGATGTTGTTAACAAGGGAAGTAATTTGACATAAGAATAATGTACTCTTTTTCCTTGACTAGTCGTATTTTTTTCCAATTGGATTTTTTCCTAGTAAGGTTTTAACAAGACATATTCTTCATGTTATGGACATACAAGAGGAAATGTCGACATCGATGTTCAACATATTCGATCAAGTGATAATGTGAAATATTTATTCACCAAAGCGTTGCCAACATGAACATTCAGAAAGCTGATACATCAAATTGGAATGCGTCAACTCAAATACATTCAATGATCAGGGGGAATAGTTGTACTCTTTTTCCTTCGTTCAGGTTTTGTCCCACTAGGTTTTTCTGACAAGGTTTTAACGAGGCAACAATTAATACTCCAACATCAATTGTACTTTTTTTTATTAGTTTGGTTTTTTTTTCCACTGGATTTTTCCCAAACAAATTTTTATGAGGCAATTGTTGTATAGATTAGTTACTCAAGGGGAGTGTTGTAAATAATGAATGATCATTTGTAAGCCCATAAAATCCTAGGGTGTAAAGTGTAAGGCCCATGAACCAAAGGGTTTAACCTCTATAAATAAAGGTCTTTGGTTCATATCATTATATATTGTTCTCTCAAAATCTCTTCTCCTTTCTCTATACTTATAACAAAAATAAATTAATAACGAAGAGGAAAAGATAGTAGATACAATCATATTCAGCAAACAAACATTGGTAGGCCAATTACAAATAAAAAAGAACATAATGTCCTTTATTTGCAAGAACAATGAAAACATGTTCTGGTTGATAACATTTATTTTTTTGTAAAAGCATTTTACATGGCTAATTCGTTTAGTATCTTGTTAGAGAAAAATCTGTAGTTCTATAATATTAATTACTTTAAAAAATATCCTAAAGTTAAGAGTATACTTATGAGTACGAACTTATAAGGTGGGGCATAATTGGTATTTATCGAATTACTGTTCGGCTTCAAATTCAATTCGATAATTCAGTAACTTTTGAATTCAAAGTGGTAAAAAAGAGTTAGAAAGAGTAGGACTTAAATTGAAATCGAGTTGGACTTAAATTGCAATCGATATTACCGATTTCGAATTCAAAATTTTAGTTAATGTATTATTTTATTTATTAGTTGAATATATATTTTAAATTGCCTAAAATTTAAAATTCTACTTTGCTCTCTCACTTTTAGTACAAGGAGCTCCAATGCTTACTCTGCCCTAGTTCTTCCGTTATCCAAAAACCCAATTGCTCTGCAACTCGACTGCTCCTCCCTCCATCCAGGCCTCTCTTCATTAAATAATTTAATTTGAGACTGATTTTTTAATAATTTGGGATTGTTATTTGGTGTTGTAATAATGTAATTTGGGATTGACTTTTTGATAATCTGGACTATTATTTGGTCTTGTAATAGTGTAATTTAGGATTGATCTTTTGGTGTTGTAATAGTGTAATTTGGGCTTGTTTTTTTAGTGTTTTAATAGTTTAATTTGGGCTTGATTTTTAGTGTTTTAATAGTTTAATTTGGGTTTGATTTTTAGTGTTTTAATACTGTAATTTCTACTGCTTTTAGGACTGCAAAAAATACAAAAATCAGTAATTTTAAAGTAGAGAAAACCGTCATTTAATTACTGAACCAATTCGGTTAATTCAGTGATAAACCAAACTCCGAATAAAATTCGATTTCAATTTAAAATCTGTAAATAGCAATTTAGTCAATTTATTTGGATGAGAAAAACCAAAAAATCTAAATCTATAATAGTTAGACAAAGTTGAGGTAGAAACTTCATGATGTGACATGTGGCGTTTTGTGGAATGTGGACCAATTAGAAATTCCATGTGGCAACTTTATCATTAATTCACTCTTTAAAATTACTTCTCCATGAGCTATAATCTTCAACTCTAATCTTAAGTTGTTATGGAGATAAAAACTTGAGAAGATTTCTATAGCTAATGGCTATAACTACATATTTATAAAGTTCATTAGTTATATTAATGAATGAAGTAGAGGAGTTTTGTAACTTTTATTATAATGTCTATAACTACATATTTATAAAGTACATTAGTTATATTAATGAATGAGGTAGAAGAGTTTTGTAACTTTTATTATAGTAATTATATTTATTTATTGTTGCTTCTTTTTAAATGAAAAAGTTGAATGGGTTTTTTTAAATAAAAAAGTTTAATTGTTTTTTTAAATCAAGAAGTTCAATAGTTTTCAATTGTTAGGAATTCTAAAAGTCTTCCAACATAAATTTGATTTCATATTCTAAGAAAGTAACATGTATATAGGAATTCTAAAAGGTTTACAACAAAAAATATAGCTATGAAACTTAAATGTAAAGGAGAAAATTCATCTATGGAATTTATAAAGCCATCAAAATGTCTATTAAATAATTGTCATCATACATGAATTTACTACTTAAAGATGACGAGATACAAATGGAATATCTATATCAAAGAATTAATAACAACTAATAACTTCATAATCTTAATGACTTCTTATATAATTGGTTATATATATAAAGTTGTAGACATTAGTTAAAAAAATTCTAAAATGATATATGAACCAAATCTACAATCATCTAAAAAACTATTGATAAAAGAGATAGTTATAGGAGGAGCACAATATAATTTCAAAAGACACCTATATTGATTTGGTGAATTATGACCTCTTAAACACATTAGACAACGAAGAGTCCGAAAGAGATGGCATTCGCATCTCATAGCATTTACTCTCTATCCATTATAAAGATCAATCCACAACCTTTTCCATTTAGTTTTGCAAACAGTCCCACAATATTCCTCTATAGAGAGATATTTAGAATACAATTTATGGAGGTTTTGATCTCTTCGTGTGTTTTATTTTTTAGTTTTCGTTATTATGCTTACTGATTTGTTTCCTCTTTGTACAGATGTTGGTATGCTGATCCTCAACGTGAATTTAAGATCCAGAAACAGAGAAATAATTGATTTCTTGGGACTAATAAGTGAAGGTTCTTTGAAATCTTTTTCTCTGAATAATCTTTGTGGCCATTTAATTTTATATTTGTGTCTATATAGGTGAATGGAGTAAAAAATGGGGAGGTGGCTGACTATATGGGGACAGTGGATAAGGATGTAGTGAAACAAAATAATACCTCAAGAAATTTGATGAACAACACACTAAAGGTGATGAAATCTGAAAAAGTGTGCAACCCAAGAAATTTGATTCTATGTTTCTTCTCTTCAATTTGGAGTTTTACTCATATTTCTAAACTTTGATTCCATTTGATTTTGTTTATCGTAGGTTTCCAATAACCAAAAAGTAAAAAAACAAAATGAGAGAAATTTTGTTGGAGGGAGGGAAATCTATGGCTGGTGGCGGCTTCACGGCGGCAAGGAACAAGAAGTAGATGGTAGGTGAAGAAAAAGAAGGAAGACGCCTCTGTGCAACTTGGAGAATATGACATTATTGTCCATACATTTGATGGAGAAGGTACAGAAGGAGAAGCAACATCAGGGGCTGCGGTTGAACCAGATAAGAAGAAGCAGAAGATAGAACGTAGGGTTGTGGTCCCCTTTTTCAAATTGTGTTTTTGGCCGATATAAAATCTATTTTTTTGTTGTCGCTTCGATAGGGTAATTATTCAATTTTACATTGAACTTTTATACATACAATTATATATTGTTATTATTTATATTTTATTAAATTTCAGATTAAAAATACGAGCCCAAAAAACAAATTTTTAATACATACTAGACGACACTTTCTTAATATTAAATCTAATGAAAATTATTTTAGATAAAATGGCTTTCCCCAAAAAACACATATAGTAAAAAAAAAACTATTATTACAAATCAAACTAAATTATAGCTTAATTTCCTAGTTCAAATTATGAAATTAGGGAAATTGAATTTGATACCCACCTCTATAAGAGGAGGAATATAACCAACTATGCTCAAGATAACTTATCAGTATGATGACCCGATTACATCTCCCAAATGGGTAAAATACAAGCATGAAAATCACAAGTTAAATTTAATACTCCATCCATTCCTAAATATAGGACTTTCATTAAATATTAATGAAACATAAATTATGATGTTTTTGTAATTCAAATATCAATATTACTCTCTTAAATAATACTTGTATATCACTAATTATATTTAAAAGAGTATTATTGATATTTTGATTACAAAAACATCGTAATTTATTCTTTCTTAATTTTTGCAACATGTAATGAAAATATTATATTTAAAAATGGAGGTAGTAACTAAATAAATAAAATTGTCAGAAAAACAGTCGGGGAAGAGAGAAAATTTAAAAGGGGTGTATTCAATCCGAATTTTAAAATATTTTAATTGATTTTCAAAAGTTTATGGAATCTGCTGACTATATGTATTATTTTAACTCTATGCAGATTCTATCAGATTGTATTATATTGATTTATCATGGTTTCTTTTGATTTATAAAGTCTATAGATTATTTGAATAACAACAAAAAAGACTAATCAGATTCTATTAAATTGATTTATCATGGTTTCTTTTGATTTATAAAGTCTATAGTTTATTTAAATAACAACAAAAAACAAAGCAAAGACTGATTCAATGGTGTATTATACATATCCAGCGGTGTTGAATTTCCAAAGTCGACATATGTTTGTCTATATTTTTTATTTTGGAATCAAATCATTTTGTTAAAAATTAAAAAGTTTGGTGGCGAGTCTTTGATTGGTTTGGAGATCACGAAACTGCGGCCCTTTTTTGATTTATTTTTCAAAGTTTGTAATATTTTTTTCTGTTGGCTTTATTAAGGTATGTTTTGTTTGAATTCTTTTTTCCCTTTTATTTTTTCTTTCAAGGAAATAAAATCAATGTTTGGAAAATAGAAATTTATGGTTAGATAGAGAACAAATTGTTTGGTTTCTTTAATTTATGTTTGAAGATGACCAGGAAGATTATTGATTGGATATTATGACAATATATATATTGTTTTAGGGAAATAAATGTTTCGTATTAAGTTTTTTAACGATGTGAAAATTTTCCTCATATATATATATTTTTGAGTTTGAAAATTTCTTTAATTTTCTTTTAATTTTAAAGAAATGGGATTACTAAAAAATTTGTAATCTCAGTAAAAATTATTAAAGACATTTAATTTTAATATTAATAAGCGAATCTCAAAATCATGAGGAAAAGAAGAGATTTCTCAATACACATTTAGACATAGGAAATCCATCAAAATCCTCCATTTAATAAAATCTACGAGAATCTATAGAGTTTTGAGTATCACCCGTCAACAGATTTCAATAGATAATTTACAATCTGAACTAAATACCTCTAGATTTTAATGGACTTTAAAAAATATAAATTGAATAACTATGAAATTTTAAACTCCTTAAAAATCGTATAGAGTCTAGATTGAATACAAAACAAAAATAAAGAATTAATTGCCAATTGGGTCCTCAGCATATTTTCGTCGGGCCAATTTTATCCTTTTTAGCAGTTTCTTGTTTTTTTCATCCTTTTTTTTTAATTTTCGGACAGCCAAAATAGTCCTTCTGTTAAAAACATGAGTTTTTTCTGTTAATGGCTTAACGGTTCTAGAAATCATCACTCTCATAGAAGGGCAAAATTGGAAATTCAGGTAAACAAAAATACATTAAAAAAATCATCTCTCTCATGGGTTTTTTCCGCCTTCCCCCCCCCCACTCGCGTCGGCGCCCCTCTGCCAGACTCCCTCTTTCCAGCGCCATCTCGTTTTCTGCATACATGGCGGTTTCAAAGACTGGTCGCGCCAGCTGCTGTTTCTGTGGGAGGTACGTTTTCTTACTTTATTTTATTCAGCTCTAGCGAACTCGGATTCGTACAGTCCATATTGGACTTGTATACCTGAATTCTTGAGATGGTTGAGGACTTTATCGGACAGGGAAGTGAAAGAGAGGAGACTGTTGCGGGGAGGGAGCGGTGTAGATGGAGTTGAAGGCGAGGCAGCGGCGGCTCTAGCGAAAGTCGGCGTAGACCCGCCATATAGGTCGGGTTTAGACCGGTCATCTCCGGTCTACGTCCACCATTGTTAGAAAGAAAGGTTGAGAAACAGCATAAACCCAAATTCGATTCTTTTCAGCTTCAAAGAAATGAATAATACATGGATAAACACCATCTGCTCACTCTACTAATCACCAAACTTGTATATAATAACCCAAAAAGACTCATAGAAGCCAAAGAAATTTGAAGAAAAAACTAGGGATTTGAAGGTCCATAGTTTCTGCCTTTTACTTCAAAAAATTTATGAGAAACTTCCATAGAGACAAACCATATACCCACAATATTTCTTGGAAATCTGGGCAGAAAGTATGTATAGCCTTCAAAAGAAACGCCAAAAGCCATCTTTCTCCTAATTTCGACAAGCACCAAAAAGAAATATGTCATCTTTAAACTGATACCCAACCGGTTAAAAAACCCACCAAAATTGTGTTCTTGAAAACCCATCAAAAGATGTAATTTTTAGAACCTCATTCGAAAATCCACCAAAATCGGATAAGAAATAGTTAGGAGAATGAACATCCACCAACTCCAATCTTTAGCTCTCTCTCTCTCTCACGGAAAAAATTGATTATTTAGTTACTACAAGAGACCAAGAACAAACGAAAGCAAGCAAAACGGGCAAAATATCAAAGTTTTTCTAGGACACGATAGGTTTCCCTTTTAATTTTTATTTATTAATTTTTTTTTGATCATTTCTTCTCGATCTCAGTGCGGTTCTTGGTTCTCCGACCCTACTGGTGCTTCATATCTTTCTCAGGCGGCCGCAGACTTCTCCGCGCCATCTCTTTTTCTGCAGCTATTTGCGGCGGTTTCTTTGGGTCCTGCTGATCCGTCGTCAGTGGGACCCTTTTTGTCCCTCTCTCACTCGCTTTCTCTGATTTTGTTGTTCCTCTTACTAATTTCTTCCTTTAATTATTTTTATTTTCCTCTGTTCTTCTCCTTCTTTTCAGGTGATTCTCTTCCGGCTGGTGGTGGTTTGGTCTGGCCGCAGCTGTGGCTTTTCCTCAATTTTGTTTTTTTTTAAAATTTTTTTAATGTATTTTTGTTTACTTGAATTTCCAATTTTTCCCTTCTATGAGAGAGATGATTTCTAGAACCGTTAAGCCATTAACAGAAAAAACTCATGTTTTTAACAGAAGGACTATTTTGGCTGTCCGAAAATAAAAAAGGATGAAAAAAACAAGAAACTGCTAAAAAGGATAAAATTGGCTAGACGAAAATATGCTGAGGACCCAATTGGCAATTAATTCCAAAAATAAAATAAGAGTTCAAAAAGAAGAAAAATTAGATTTCTTTCTTCTTCTTCTCTTCACGGGTGAATTTTAGTTTGATCCTTATAAATGGCTCGAAGTGTCAAGTTCGTCCCTAGAATTTCAGAAATGTCAACCTCGTCCATAGAAATGACCCTCAAGTTCCAAAAAATTCCTTCCATCGTTGATTAACAAAGACTAAGTGAAATTTGTAAATTCCCGTAAACGAAACAAAAACCAATTATAATGAAATCAGAATTAAACTTCAAAAATATATTTAAAAAACCTCTACAGATCGCAACATCACTTGGTATGGAAGTTGACATTTCTGAAATTTCAGGGATAAACTTGGCACTACGAGCCATTTCTAGGGACGAGGTTGACATTTTTGTAACTTCAGGGATGAACTTGACAATGTGAGTTATTTACAGGGGCGAACTTGACACTGTAAGCCATTTCTAGGGACTATTTTGACATTTATTAAATTTCAAGTATGAATTTGACACCGCAAACTATTTAAAGGGACCAAAATGAAATTCACCCTCTCTTCACTGACTCGAGGAAGCACACGGTGGAGTGGGTGGAGCTCCCAAATCGTTTGGCAATTCTTCCTTTCAGAAACAAAGTTTTATTGCCTGATGCTATTATTCGAATTCGCTGTAATTCGCCTAGCAGATAGTTTTTATTTTTGTGTTTTTTATGATTATTTTTGCTGAATTTTAGACTGAGAATTTGATGTTTCAGCTGTCTTCTGAAATCTCCGCCACAGAAAGTTTTTGATTGTGAATTTTTGTTTTGTTTGTTTTTGCTGATAATTTTAGTTTTAATAGTTTCAATCTCAGTTTTAAGAAATGAAAATGATGAAAATTTTATAATAAAAGCCCTAGGATTTGATTTTATGACCATTTTGTTGGTGGTAGGATGATTAAAAAGATGTTTTTCTATAAGCAGTGTGAAATTAGTCGAGCAAGAGTTATGGCAAAGGGAAGAGAAGGGATTAATTGGCATTCTGCCAGTTTCGGATTCCACAGAAACTGCTATTTTATCTGCAGGTGATCGTTTATGTGCAAAATCTTTTATTCAATATTTGTTATTGTTTGGAGAGGCTTAAACTGATGTACTATTACCACAGGATTGGGAGCAGATTCTGGCGTACGGAGCTAAAAAAATCAAGCTAGTACAGTTGAGAACAAGAATCAACAGGAAGTTATCCATTGGCATAACAGGTATGGTCGGTCATTTATAAACTGTTTTCCTGTCTCAAATGGTAGTAATTACTGAAGATCAAATTTTAATTTGCTGTGTGTTGATTCAGTTGTTGACTTGTGGTATCCACATAGGAGAGTTGCCTCACGAGCTTTGCATCTCTCAAGAGGAGTTGAGAAGCCAAGTGGGAGGGTGACATACATAGTTGAGTTTGTTTGTTTAAATAACTAGCTAAATTCCCCTGAAAAGAATGATATCTAAACTGCTGTTGAGTTGGTTAGAATTATGCATCTAGGTTTTGCACATATATTGTGCTTCTCTCTATCTGTATACTTGCAGTGGAAATATTGGTCCTTTTTTATTTTATAAATTACTTCTATTTCTGTTCTACATTCTTTTATTAGCATTATGTAATTAAGTTATCAGTATAAAGAGTTAAGCGGTGTTTACCCCTTTATTGGAGGGGAGGTTATGTCATTATGTAATTTTTATGTTAAATGCGGAAGTTCAGTGTTACCAGAACTTGAAAACAATATATGCCTGGTTCTCTGTAGTCGTAGCCATGTGTCATGTCATTAATTTTTTATTTTTTTTAATGTTAAATGTAGAAGTTCAGTGTTGCCAGAACTTGAACAATATATGCTTGGTTCTCTGTAATCGCTAACATGTTGCAATGGGGCTAGTAGTTTATATAGTCTGTTAAGATACTGAACTGCTTCTCTGTTTGAACTTAATTAGAGATGGAACAAGTAGAGCAAGACCCAGATTTTGTAGCGTTGTCTCGTCAATTCGAAGCTACTGCCACAGAACTAATTTCCATTCTTGTACAGGTAATTTGAGGGCTTTTTAAAGTTTTCCTATTTACTTCTTTGTTGCTCATATTGATTTAATTATGAGAGGATGAAGACATTACTAAGTTTTTGTACCCCCAAGAATCCACATGTGAAAACAAGTACTATTCACTTGTTCGGTAATCTGTAGTTCCTGGCTGATAAGTATATTTTTGAATGTATAAATTTAAATTCACCAAGAAGAAAAAAGCATGTCTTATGGATGGATTAGTCTTCACGGTTCATTAATTTCTTTCTCGGATCTAGTAAGTGACAGTGAGGGCGCGAAAGGGTGCAAGAGCACATTTTCATAAAATCTAAAAGATGTCTAATCCAAAAGCATGTCTTATGGATGGATTAGTCTTCATGGTTCATTAAACATATAAATAATAGATTTCTTCAGTTAAAATAATGGCGAAAGATTGATATAATAAATCCACTTGCAGCTTTTGACAAAGAAGATTTAGTTAAGATCTATAAATTAGCTAGATTTGCAGGGCTTATCTTATTATATATCCTTGACTGCGTGAAACAGATACTCCTCGCAAGGCTTGGTTACCCTTGGAGATTGCATTCAAAGTTATGACAAGATTCAAGCTTGTACTCAATTATCTAACAATCTCCCGGTGATTGGGGATGTCAACTTGCCCTAATATCTTTGTGTGTGCTGATTCGGTGTTCATGCCACTGAGTAAATGTTGTAATTGGACCTGCAACTTTCAGGAGTAACAGATTGTATAGGGACCCGGGTCATGAATTATGCATAACTTGCTATACCACTGAAAGCCGACCGGCACACATAGAGGCACCGATCAAGGGGCAGAATTTGCAGGCAGAGAGAAAAAGAGAGATGGGAACGTTGACGGCGCTGATAGAGGTAGCAGGAGTTGTATTGGGTTGGATCACAGTTGAGATCGCCTGTAAGCCTTGTCTTGAAAAAGGCCGTGAAGCAATTCACCGGAATCTCGACCCTGATTATGATCCTGATGATCACAACGACGCCGTTCGTGCTCCTCTCAACCCAAACCCATCTCAAATCACCACTGATGCCTCCACTTCTTCTACTTCTGCTGGAAATGAATTGAAATAGATTGGGTTTTTTTTTTTTTTTTTTGTTATGTTGAGAAATGGATGATTAAGGTTATTGCTAATCTAGTTTTTTAGCTACTTGTTTATTTCGCATTATTGGTTGATTTGTAATGTCAGGATATATGGAAATTCAGCTGTGAATATGTTGTTTATATTATAAATTTCTTGATGTAATTTCATAGGTTTACAAATTTATTGTTTGTTTCGGGATAGTTTAGCATGATATGCATGTTGGAGTTGGCATACATTATACGTTATTGAATCTATGGTTACATTTCACAATAATATAACCCATTAGTAAGTGATAAGGGGATAGGAGATAAATTTAATATTTGAGAATAAATGTAGAAAGTGACTGCTTCTAGAATACCACCAAAACATATAGATTGGAGAATGACATAACATTTTGACAATAAGATGCGCAAAGTAACTGCTCACAGAATACCATTGAAACAACAACTCTTATACCGTTTCGTTTGCTACTGAATCATACCCTATATCAAAGACAAAAGATATTAGAGAAGGCAAACCTATTAACCATTTTGATTTATTAGCTTTCAAGAGAATTTCTTTGTTGAATAGCACTTGGATGTTATTTAACGCTAAATAGTTTCTTAATTGTCTATCTTAGAGATTTTTACCATTATGTGACATAGTGTTCTTGAAAAAGCTGCCCTTCTCAATTGCGATAATATTGCTTGTCTTTATCCTGTGAGATTGTGAAAAGTTTGTAATAGGTATCTACTTGGTCAGAGATGCAGCAGGGTAAAAGGAAAGATTAAAAGGAAATCTAGTTTAATTTGTTATAATCCAACTTTGTCTTTGTATCTCGGGTACGAACGGGTCACTCAATTTTAGAACATCCTTGTGGCATTAACCTCACAGCCTCTCATATTACTTGGGCAGAGTCTACCTGCAGATGTGGGCTCAACTCAATTAATGTGAGGGATTGTGAGACCAATCCCAAAAAGACGGTCTTATGATTGAATTTTTCGACTACAAACTCCATCGGGAAAGAGTATGCTTAAGAATATATTTCTTGATAATTTAGGGTTGCAGTTTCTAGCAATATAATCATATCCTTCAATTTCTGGAAAAGGGAAACTTTAGAGAAATACAGAAGATCTATGTAGACTGCTGTAAAAAGCCACCAAATTCGAATAATAGCTCAACAAGTACAACATAGAAATGGGATGCAACCATTGGAAGAATGCTACAAAGAGGAGCAAAAACAGAAGTCCATTACATGGAAGCTGCCTCCAATTTTTTTTTTGAAGATCAACTTTGATGCTGGTTTCATCAAAGAGGATAAAGTTCTTATCAGAAATGACAAAGGGGATATTCAAAGGGTGTGGATTCATAGATTTCAAGTTAGGATACCTTTTGAAGCAGAAGCTCATGTTGCTATCAAGACAATGGAGAAACTACAGTCAATGAACATTCACAATGCTATATTCATCAGATGTGCATTGGACTGGAGTGGATTTGGTCAATTCAGGAAGAGCTATCCTATCTAATTTTTCAAATCCTGGAACATTCATTATGTAAATAGGATAGCTAATTTTCATGTCATAAATTAGCCCTTTGGGCTAAATCTAATGATGTAATTGGGTACATTGAGATTACTGCTATTGCTATTCTTTGTGATAGGATAGACACTTTTTGTAACTTTAATCCTGATTTGGATTCGGTTAATGATTATATTTTACTTAGCAAAAAACAACAACATAGAATTGATAACTCTTTCTAAGCTTACCCAAAATCAAGTACTCTATTTCAGTTACCATGAATAGCAACTTGCACTCACTTAAAGATGAGGACTATTCGAAAAGACTGTTTTTGTTTTAACAAGGCCGTTATACCTAAAACATAAATATTAACCGACTCTTTCAAGATTCAGTTCCAACACCAACAATGACGGCATTCTGTGGTTCCAAAAGCTTCATTTGGTGTTCTGCATGTTCTCTTTCGCAGGCACTAATTCCCATGATTATGTCGAGCATTGTACCAGTTGTGCCGAAAAAGACGAGTGGTGCCATAGATTTACGCTTTTATTCCCACAGGCATTGCATTCAAAGCACCAGCTACTGAGAAAACCCACGTACCAAGAGCACTGCAGAAGTTTACACTAGGTAAGATCACAGCTGCAACATTTATATTGAACAAACAAGAATGTGCTCAAGTGAGTAAAACCAACATAAATTTTAGAACACCAAGTCAAACATCAAGTATAAACTAAATAAGATTCCATGGATGAGACGATATGGACTCGTGGTCATTCCACTCACACCAGCATGGTCATCCCATACATTTTATTGCTGAAGTACTCGTATATCTCAATGCACATCCAGAATGGTCCACCTCACGAATGCGACTTTTAGAAGAACCATGGTTGGGATGGCAGAGGTAGCAGCAATACACCGAGACTCAGACCATATTACTTGCAGGAAAACGTTCTACTTTTTTGTCATTTTTTTCCTCTGTCATACGCCTTAATTTAGTCTTTAGAAAGGTAGAGATGGATAACAAAATCACAGTGATAAGATGTTAAAACTCATTATACACATTCAACATTATCTGAGAAGAGCAAGCTGCACTACCTGTACAGATTCTGAAAATAGAAAGGAAAAAAATCATATATAGGATAATATAGAACTCTAGGCTCTGTAATGCTTCCTCTAGCTTCTAGACTCTCTAGATGAATCTCAAGCTTAATTATTTGTCTCCGGAACTCCAGATAAATCTAAAATTTCCCAATAATGCTCTTCCATTGAATTTACCTTTCATAGAATCCTTCATTCATTCCTTAAAGAGCCTTTTTCTTTTTCTCAGCATATATTCAGATATACATAGGCTACGAATCATCATTAACTGCTTTACTTGCTCTAACAGGGGTGAAAATCCTCTGTCCCCGTCCATGTATGTCCCCGTATCCCTAACCAATCATAATTTACTATATAAATATTTGTTTTAATTATATATACACATGGTGAATTGTGATTGGTTGGGGACACGGGGACATACACGAATGGGGACAGAGGATTTTTTGCCCTCTAACAGGACATCAACCATTGACTCTGCAAACATTCGAAGCATCAATATATTGTTTTCATTCACAAAACTACGAGTCCGTAATAAACAAACTTTAAATCGGGTAACGGCTCCTTAATCCTTCAAATATTTGTTTACGTACTTGCTTTCTTCTAGCAATCCTCTATTTTGAAGAAACGTTTTCTCGAAGCTCCCTGTAGGTCCCATTTCAACATCCACATCTTATCATGGAAATCATGTTCTTCCTGAAACTTCAGCTTGAAATTCTAGAAATGCATAAATCAACTAGCTAAAAGATTTAAGAGTTCATGAATCAGGAATCATGAGTCAAAGGCCAAATTGGCATAAGCACTATTTAAGCTCAACCCATACAATGGAACTTGTGCGAGCTCAAGCTAGTTTTCTTTATTCAGATTAGAGATTACAAGCCAGAAAATATTAAAAAAATAATAATAAGTGCCTTCTATTATTTGTTGAATTGAATTCCTTTTGTTCTACTTCTTCTCTCTTGTGTATATATATATATATATATATATATATATATATATATATATATATATATATATATATATATATATTTTTTTTTGGGGTCAATCTCTTTGCAGTTTCATGTCACAACTAAAATGCTTCTTAGTCAAGTGATATGCCAGTTATTCTTTCCTATTTTTTTTTTTCAACTTTTCTTTGGGGAAATTTTTCTTGTCCGTCACAACTTAATATCTCATGAAATCCAATTGTATTATGTGGAAATCCTTTAATTAAACCAAATATTTATTCTATAGCTATTAGGTGAAATCAGTGTTGTAGAAGACGCTACTCGCTAGTTGAGCGGCAGACCGGGACTAGCGATTAGTTGACGTAGTCGGGAATAGTCGGCGACCCTAAATTACAATGCATTCGTCGGAGCACGGAGCACAGCAGTCGTCGTTTTGGGCTGGGAAGAAGAACTTCTCGACAGATTGAAATTTCAGGTTAAGTTTTTTTTTTTTTTTGTTTAAAATATCTCGCAGAGAATTTATTTTTTAAAAAATTTCTCTGCCCAAAACGACGTCGTTTTGAGTAAAAAAAATATTTTCATTTTAAAATAAAGTCAACCGTTTTTTGACCGATTAGCCCGACTTTTGACCGATTTTTTGCAGGTCAGTTTTTTTACCCAATTTTATAGATTTCTAGTCAATTGGGGGTGAAATATCAAATGGAATAAAGTCACACTCTGTAACAAAAACATTTACCCTAACAGACTCTGATGGAGTCGGTCGACTTTTATAACACTGGGTGAAATATCAAATGACATAAAGTCACACTCTGTGACAAAAATATTTACCTTAACAGACTCTGATGGCATACTTTGCTCCATATTTTTAAGTTGTGTCAACCATTGGTATTCGATTATTCGCGGACCTTTACTCTTTGCTCCCATCACAGCCGACAGTACCTAACTAATTTTTCCTGTGCCAAGATATTCAGCTCTTATAAACGCATTATGTGGTGGATTAATAACCCAAGTCTGTTTTGTCGAAATGTTTCCAATGCATATTGCTAAGTGCACTAAAGTGAATTTATTCGTCTAATATATTTTACTTTGAAGTCTCTGGGCAGAACATGAAGTTGTAAGAGAACTGAATTGACTGATTATTTCCCAGAGATATGAGAGCAGGGGAGGATGGTTCCAAGGGCCATAATCTGGGGAATTAGTCTTTTCTTGTAATTATAGCTTCAACTTAGTTAATTGATTACATTTGATAGCACAGAAAGAAATTAGCACCATAATCATCCATAACACTAGTAAATAAGTAGACCTTTCAAACATTGAGAATCTAATTACGCGAAACGAATTAGAACGAACCCTACTCATGTATATTCAGAGTAATCTGGAAACTGCAAAACAAATTGACATCAACGCTAGTTTAAAATCCGTGGCATTTGTTTGCAAATCATTCCCATCCACTTGGGGGAAACCTTCTTCGCGAAATTTCTCATTCCAATAGCATGATAAATTTCATGTCCCACTCTGGGGAACACACTAAATCTAAGGAATTTCTAAACCAGAAAGCAGCTAGGTGGCCTCAGGCCCACAATCACAGCAATAATAGTTCAAATAGATATAGATATATAACTGAATAACTTGAATCTCAGTACATAAACCAGCAGTGCAGAATTTACTAGCTTATTACAAAAGATGAACTAGCTAAAATGAAATGACATCTTGCTCAGTAGTGATAGTATCAGAAAGGCAAATCAGATAATCCAAGCTGCGAGCACAACTCTCCAATCCTGGAAATGCACACCACAAGCTTGAGTTAGAGAGATTCAGAGTCTAATGGAGGGAGGGAAAGGTGATAAGAATGAAGGAAATATCTCACAAGAAGAAAGAAGATGGCAATGCCAACTTTGGGATAATTTCTGATAATAATTTTCTGCCCCATTTCTGCTGCAAACTTTCCTTTAAATTCGTAGGGTTTGATTTCCCAAAATGATCCTTCACATCCAGCTCAGCTTGTACAGTCATTCCTTTGAAATCAACAGCACACATTGAAGATGCCTTCTAAGCAAATTACCGGTCGACAGAAAACCTCTACACAGGTGTGGTGATTTTCTAATACATATTACGTAAAATAGGTGTTATATAACATATGACAAGTTTTAAGCAAGAGGGAACAATTATTAAATAATATGTAACACCTGTCTAAAAACAAGTAACACCTGTCCAAAAAAAAAGTTAGTATATACTTTTTTTATAGGGTGAAATTGGGGGCGCATTATTTGAAAAACAAAATTGAAAGTAGACTTGAATTAAAATTTAGTTTAATTTTCAATTCGATGTATAAAATCGGTTAATTTGACTCGGAGTTTTCAGTCTTCGCTTTAGATAGAAGAGTTCATACAATTATACATATTGTACCCAAAAACAATAGTCGAACATGACTCGTTATTGAGTTGTAATGTTGATATATTGATTTCATGGTGATTAATACATGATTATTTTCACAATCATGGACCAATAAACGATTTTTGGACAAATATATCTATTTTATATTTTAATGGACTTTGTCAGCAACCTTAAATTCTCCCTCACCAGGAGGAGGAGAATTTTTATTGCCCCACGTAGGGGGAGGGTGTCGTACCCGAAACTTCTTAGTCACGGATAGAGGCTTGCCCACTGGACTACGGTCTCCTTGACAAATGGACTCTTACTTGAGGTTTCTTAATTTGCTATTCATTTTTTGAGTATTTGTCTTATTCTATACATTTATTTATTCACTGATATTTTTTTTTTACATTTAGAGAGATTGGTGTGAGATTCTGATTTAATCACAAATATTGAATCACTAAAATTTCAACCTTTTTTGGCCACAAATCTACTCCATCGCCAAATGTATTTAGCCTGAAACAAGCCTTTGTGTACTCTGAAGCTTTCTCGAATCTCAATCCATCAAGAAAACATTTGCCGTTTAAATATCCGTTTCAGCTCTTGCAAACTCATTTACATTGTGACCGACTCAACTAGACTCGGCCATGTTTCTCCTTCAAAAACAACCAAGGGTTATCAACCATGGTCAAGAACTTGCACCTTCTTTTTTTGGAAAAGCAACCCTTTTCCCCGATAACATCCGAACTCCAAAGTAATTACTCCCGTCCCAAATTATCTGTTCACATTTTATTTTTAATTTGTTCCAAATTAACTGTTCACTTTCTAAATAAAATGCACATTAATGATGATTTTTCCAATCCTACCCCTTACATTGAATATTGGAGATAGAATAACAGAGAGAAAAGAATGTATAATTAAATTAAAGTAAAATTAAATAGGATCATATTTAACATTTTACCATATCGTATTATAAAATTTGATGAAACCTTAATTCTCGTATAAAACACAGTGGACATAATTTGATGAAACATTAATTGTCGAAAAGATTCTTACCAAAACCAAGTTTTATCAAGAACAGAGTCCATTAATTGCTCAGAGATGGACAAGAAAATCACAAATCTACTGTATGATTATTCTTGCACAGGAAACCGTTTTGCAAAATATCCAAATACGCATTTCTTTCAAATGAAAAAGAAAAGGAAACAGAAAATCAGGATTACCATACACAGTGAGGCTCTCTAACGAAAATTAACCGGAGGATCAACTAATTCGGGGTATTAATAACATATAAATAAAACAGAAGATAGCATCTTACAATGTTCATCACAAAAAAGGAAAAAAACAGAGGAATTATGTCTACAAGTAAACTGTACACATTCTGGCATGGGAACCTGCAGCATCTTACTCAAAAGGCATTGATTTCCCAAGCCATTTACAAGGAAACCTGAAAGCTTCATGCAAACCTGAAAGCTTCATGCGATTGCTTACGCCAAATAGTTGTATATTTGAGGATTGTTCTTGTCTCGTTCGAGGTACTCCCTGTCTATCAGGCTTTCTATCCTTTTCTTCAAGTCTGCCGGTTTTATAGGGAACTTCAGCTGCATTAATCATCAGGTTCATTAGCTCAGCCCGAAATTCATCAATTGCCAAGAAATCTACGTTCTGGCAAGGCAAATAAGACATAATTCCCCCACAAATATGATTCATTTCTGTCATTTCACCATATGCCTTCATTTCAGTCTTTTTTTCCCAATGTACTATATTGACCAACCATGACCAAGAATCTATCACCGAATAAACTTACAAGCAAATGAAAATCAGTTTAAACTTCGGCAGAAATCTAATATCCTAGCCAATACGAGAAAACTGGAATCGCCAATTCAATTACTTACCTGTTGAAAAAGTTCAGTAATCAATAGAGTGTGACTCAGTACTTTCCTAGTCTTCATTATCCGAACAATTGCAGCATCCACCTGCAAAATGAGGATATCAAACATTGATAGTCTTCACATTAGAAATCTGAGACATCAAGAAAACATAACTTCTTATCTAAGAACAGGAAAAATTGAAACAAAACCAAATTCAGAGGGACTAGTTGAAGTAAACCTGATACTGCCGGTCCTGAAACACTCTTTCCGTGGTGCTTGTGTTCTCCTCAACTGTTTCCTTCATTTGTATTGCATTAACCTGGCATATATTGAACGCAGTCTTAATTTCATGTTAACATAGAGATAGAAATCCTACAATACTAAATTTGGTAAATATTATTTGTTTAAGTCTCAACAATAGCCAGGTTTGTTATTTATTTTTCATCATATACGACCTTTTTTTATAACGAATAAGATGTACCTTTATACGATACAGAGGAGCACTGAATTGATCATTGAACATAAAGGAATCTTCATCTTCCACGTCTCGGCCTTTTGGATCCTACAAGTAAGTATAGTTATTAACAAGGAGGGCAGTACATGGCATTCGCCATAATTTACAGAAACTGCAGAAAGTGAAAAACCAGATACAGAAAGAACATAGCCGATTCAACCACCTTCTGAAGAACACGAACTTTCCCACATGCAAGGGACTGTAAAGTCCTTCGTAGCTCTTTGTCTTCAATGCCAGTGGATTCCCGTATATCTTGAAGGCTAAGCTTTTGTGCATCATTAAACAGCATTAAAACTACTGTCTGCACCAAGGAATAGGTAAAACCACAAAACATTAGAACCCACCTTAATACGACATATAGACATACAGAAAAGAAAGAATTTCATAAAAGATTGAAATGAAACCAACCTGAAATAGAGAAACTGCCAGCTCCTTTTTACCTTTTGCAAACTCGGCTTTTAGCACACAATGGCCTAGTGAATTTTGCCACATTAATCTCCTCCCATGGTACTTGCTTAAGTAGAATTCTTTAAAGATATCCTGCCAACAACATCAGGGGAATAATACAATGTTATGCAATTGAAAAAGGAGACGAGAAAACAAACATGCAGTCATGAGCAAGATCGTCAAAAACCTGATACACATTCAGTTCATGAGGAAGCCGTACATCCATGGGTGGATATGTTGGCCAATACCTGTAGCACATCAACCATGTCAAATCATGTTTTCCAAAACGCTAATTTAGGGTCACTAATTTCATGTGAGATTGAAACACAATGTTGGAGTTCACAATAAAAATGTATCATACCCTGTTGTAAGGACATGAACACTCATTTCAATTCCCGAAGGAAGTTTTGTGCGAGCTTGGGACGATTGCTTGAAAGATTCATTTATTTCCTTCGATAACTCAATGTCCTGGAGAGAATTATGAGAAATAAGTAAATACAGCTTTCAATCCATTTCTCGTTAATGATATGATATTCCAACTCAAGTATAAATCTATGACATGAAACAATAATTTCTTTGAACTGAGGGAGCTATAAAAAAACAAAAACCAGCTATCTATCACAAGAACGCTATACACTGTTATATTGGTTAGAAATTCAGAAGCCTGAAAAAATAAAAGAAAAAAACAAAAACTGAAATTTTCACGCAGATAATGCTGTCGTATAGTCACCACATTAAAAAAACACCAAGGACTTTGAGGTTGTTAATTAGTTCGCATGGAATTGCAGCCATATCACCAGTAAAAAAACAAGAAGAATTGGGAAATATTAAAGGTTTCTTATATGATACACATTAACATCAGAGTACCACATGCGATGCAATTAAATTTCATCATGGACTGAGAACCCCCCCCTCTCACTCTTCTTTTTTCTCCCCATTTTTAAAGAGCATAAACCCTGTAAAATGCTTGAATTCATGTGCGGAAAGGATTCCTAACTGATAAATTCTGGATAAGTTGCAGACTCGGTAGAATTTAGACATCTTAATCCCCCACTTTGAAGAGAAAAAGAATATGTTACACATGAAATACACAAACCTTGAACATTCCTTCGAGTTTGTTAGTAAACTGACTGCCACATTCGGTCTTCAACTGCAATAGTTGATAGAAATCTCTTAGTAATTTGTTTTTTTTATGAAAAGAAATCTCGTATGAGTGACGCACAAAACAATGAATAAATTTGAGAACTTCAAAACTTTTACCTTGGATATCATGGACTTTTCTGCATCAATAGATGCGCTCTTTCCCAACAGTAACCTTTTGGCAAGATCTTTCTTATAGAATGCTTCAAATACATCCTTACCCTAAAAGAGGAAAACAAGAACACCCTTCATAATTGCTATTATGAGAATATAACAGCAAATGACACCAAAAAGAAAACAGGTTAAACCTGACAATGATTTAGTTAGCAACTTAAAATCTTCAATTTACCTGTATAAACCTGAAAAGAACCAAGACTTTATCAAGTGTACCCTCCAATTCCTCCTCTGATGTACCCTTATTTCCAGCACGAAGCTTCTCGTCCAAAAATTTTGCGATCAGCTCAGCAGGTCGGTTCTAACAAAAGACACAGCATTAACAAATAAGAAACAATTTTTGCTTCCCCAGTAGGAATCTAGTTCAAAATAGATGAGGAATTTGAGGACTGGTTCTTGTTTCGCATAATAAATAAGAAAAATTAGAAGCCTCTTTGACCAAGTGATCTTTCTCCCACCTCGAAACCACAAGATCTCACCAGGTGCATTTTGCATAAAGCAATTAAAAGATGAAAAGAGTGCAATTGCATCACCGAAAAGCCACGGGCAGAACGTATGGATGTAATTACCTACAAGTTAGCTGCATTCCCTATACAGGGAACACAATAAACTAAACTACTTAAACAGCACGAGAGTCGCAGCATCGAAATACTGGAAACAGGAACTCTTCAAAGTTGGTCCTAAAGAACAGGCAGTGGACCAAATCAAGGTAATATCTATTATTTTGCTGGTGAATATTTTCATGTGGGATCTTCAAACACAGAAAGGGGGAATGGTCGAAGAACATTCTAATGGACACTTTCTTCTTTCCATCCAATTATAAATCACAAAAACTGCAGAAGAAACATACAACTCCTAAAAATTGAGCATGATATTTAGACTCCAGCAACACATAATACATTTTGTTTTCAAGGAAGTTCCCTTGATTTAGGGTTTGTTCGAAAGCTGCAACCCAGAGATTGAAGCTTAAAATATTTAAGCTCCGAGCCCTCAAATATGAAGTCTAAAGACTGAATTAATTAATATGTAATGATTGATTTTTGTTGTACTCTGAAACGGGAATTTCTATGTTATGCTTTTTTGCGCGAAGAAAGTTTTAACTGAGAGTTGTTGTTTGATGTTATTAATTATTTCTAGAGATATTACAGTGGTAAAGTAACTTAAAAAAAAAAAAATATCGTCATCAAGGATCGGTATTGACGTTTACTCAGAATACTTTGCAATAAAAGCTTTAGGTTTTGATAACTTTTTAATTGGCATAAAATTTTCTGTTTTTAATTGATTAAAATTACTCCCTCTTGTTTCATAATAGAAGTCTTTTAAGTCTCTCCATCTCTTCCCAAAATGTCATTTCCAACTTTTAAGGATATACTTCTAAAATTACCTTTATCCATATTATGGAATATATATAGAGAGAGAGAGAGAGACTTAATGGAGATAAATTAAATTGTTTAAGGGTATAACAGTAAAAATGCATCATGTCTCCCTAGAATGACTTCTATTGCGAAACAAAGGGAGTATTATAAGTTAGTTTTCTTATTTCAAAGTAAAAGGACAATTTTATTACTTAATTTCTTGTTTTGAAATATTATTCATAATATGTTTTATTGAAATCCGGAATGTATACAGAACGAAATAACCAATTGGATAATTGTCAGCACATTCATTTTTCAGATATAAATCACTTGTGATTCACTTAAAATTTATAACTGCAATTAAGCAAGTCTTAAAGAATAATAAAGTGATTAGCAAAGCTTGTTATCCAAGGCACTTAAAAGAAACAAACATGTGAAACACACTGAATTAAAGAAGTGCTTCATCAATTAATTTTAAACGCTTAACCGATTCATCAAACAAGCCAGTGTCTTAATCTAACTTAAGTCCCCTCCCCCCCCCCCAACCCACCCACACACAAACGTTAAAATAGCTAAAGAGCAACATCAGCAGGACAAGGGATAGATTTCAGAGTCCTGTCCACCCTCTAAATCAACATACGAAAAGCAAGATCAGCTAATACAAGGCATAGCTGGTCATATTTAGAGAAAAGGCATTAAAAATGCTCAACTAGGGAAGGAATAGATGAAATGCCTCTAAGAAATTGGGGATAATGATGATTGGAATTTGCAAGCTAAAACATGCATACAGATCTCTTAAAAGTACAATGCATTAACTCCGAGATATAACCAAACCACTTTGATTTCTTACAACTTCAAAGGCGGAAAAGAAAACGTTTGACAAGAAAAGAACAATTTTCTGCAAATCTACAAACACATGCAAAACAGTATTTCAACTAATTTATGTTTTAACAATGTGTTCAAGTTTGGGTTCAACTTGAAATCAGAATTGTTCCGGTCCTTCGGGAATTGAAAACTCATATGGGGTCAACTTTTGCATATCTTACGATATGACCAGAAAAAGTCCCCATAAAACAGGAAAATAAGCACATTTTTTCCTTGTGCATAATATCCTTTTTTTTAAAAAAAATTTCTCCAGACAGCTTTCTAACTATACACACACACACACTCAATTTTTAAACTTTGGCCACATCATCTGGAGAAAGTAATGTCGGTATCTCAAAATAAAACTGAAAAATCATAGACCAATCCAAATATTACTTTGGATTCTAAATGTCAACATTTCATCCACTAGACTCCCTAGTATATGCCATGTTTAGATTCATTGAACCAAGACAAGAACTGTGAAAGGACACAAGAACATTATTAAGGCAAATTTTGACCGACACAAAAAGGAAGAAAGCACAAAGTGTTACTTATCTTTATGTATACTTGGTTAACAAGAACCTCTACGACCCCCGTAGTACTTAGAAAACTTAGTTATACAAAGTAAAAAAAGTATTATAACTCACTGGTTCAAATTACTAAGAATTATACATTTCTCCAATTATTTTATTTTCCCATTTAACAAATATAAACTCCCAATTTCCTTCACCTCACTTTTCAAGAAAATATTATGCTATCTTCCCACAGTGCACAAATCCCTGGAGCAAGGCAAGGAAACTCTTAACTTTCAACTTAACAAGTAGAACCCAATATGCTATCAGCAAAAAGTAGTAAAAGTTTAACAGTAAACCCGAGTCAAGTACCTGGCGAAGATTAATCAGATGCTCAAATGCATCCTTTATGGTGTTGCTAAATGCTTCATTCTTCGAAAAGCTTTCCTCCCATATTGTATCAAGAGATGCCTTGAATTCTAAGAGACTGGCTACCATATCTTTGTCCTTTTCATCATCCATGACAATTCCCTGCCCAGTTTTTCGAATATATGAGCCAAGTGCCTGCCTTAGAGGTTCAAGCACATTGACCCTAGAGAAAAGTGTGTACATCCTTTGAAGATCCTCAATACGATGGCCATCCATCAGCATCATAAAGCCCTGGAAACAGCAACAGTGCTCATGCATTGGCATAAAGAAAACATTACGAACCATTAAAAACAACAAAAAACTGAGCTTGTTTCGGCTAATCTTGAAAGAGCATATTCCTCACAATACACACCTTGTCAAGAATTGCAGCTATGTGCCGTTCAAGAAGTTGCCTTTCTGCAGTAGCCACTAATGGCTTTCTTGTACCAGCATCCAGGTAGAGTAAGCATCTCTCATGTTCTTCATGCATCCTTATCTGCAAGAACAAGGATTTCCATAATTTACTTTATGACCATACATTACTTTAAAACTGAACCTACATTTTAGTTCACTAGCAGCAGTCAAAAGTAACAAGAAACAGAGAAGATCTGGACCTACATTTTAGTTCACTAGCAGCAGCCAAAAGTAACAAGAAACAGAGAAGACAGACAGATCAGTCGGTAAGGAAAAAAAGATGTACGGAAATCTCACCTCTACATGCCGCAAGTAATCTGGAACATCTGACTGCTGCATGTATTTAACACCCTCAGCAGCATAAAACTCAGATGTGCGCTCAAGAAATGGCTTCTCAAAGCTTTCTGCATAAATTCCTAATGCAGTAAACATCTTTAGAAGATGGTTAAGGAGAGTTCTATCAACTGCTTCACCTAATCTGGAACGAGGAAAAAAGTCCAATAATTAAAAGCTCGAGGTTGTCAAGATCATTCCCAAGCTGATGAAAAAAGCAGCAGCATATTTACTTTCTTCCAGTGTATTACACCTCTTGCCTAATTTGTTTTTTCTTTTCTGTGTTTTCTTTCTTTTCGTTCTCGTTTCAATTTTTCTTTTCTGCATTTCAACTTTCTCCTTCATGGTTATATTGCTAATAAAGGGACCTTGTTTTCAAAGTTAAGTTTAACTTCTTTTTCTTTTTGCCCCACAATTTCAGAAGATTATTGTGCTGTATCCTGGCATATTTTCGAGACCCTTTAGGTGCCTTCTAAGTATGTAGATATTTAACTCTTCCCCAGCAAGAAATTTCATATAGTCATGCCACCAAAAGAAATTCAACACCCTAAAAAGTTGAACAAAATGCTACTAGTAGTTAAACAGAGAAATTAGGGACTTCTAACACCAGTTCCAAGGGCAAGTACAAACCCCAGAAGTTTGGTTAAAGTCATAACAGTTTATATAAACGCAAATATTATATATGGCTAAAAAGAATTAAACCTGCAGCAAAAAACCATTAGCCATTGCAGCATAATTCCACAGCAGCCTTCACCACATGTTCAGCAGTAATCAATTCAAGAAGCAGGGTAATTATACTAGAAAGTACTAGGAAAAAAACTGTGAAGAAAGACCAATCAAATATAAACTCACAAGCAAAGTCCATAAGTCACTCATGAAGTGAAAGATATCACAGAACTAACACGGCGTCGCTAAATGCTCAGCATCGTCTACCAGTTCAAATCTTTTACGTCCAAAAGACACCTACATACTAAAGAAACTCTCGTGGCAACAAGAATTTACACCATATTCCACAAATACTAAAACCATAAGATCATATGTGGCATGTGAACCTAGCTCCTGTCACAATATTCTCATTCGGCATTTGTCTCAGCGGACTACGGGAATTAATGATCTTGAACAAAAACATTCACAATGAAAAATATATATACCACATGCATCTACAGAAAAACGTATACTCCATCCGTTTCAAAATATTAGCTCCATTTGGAGTTTTCATTTTTCCCATAATATTTGCTCCATTTGTATTACCAATGTACATTTCATGCACATTTTCCACTCTTACCCTCCATTAACTACTACTATCTCAACTTCCAAAGAGAAAACTTTAATGTGTTACATGGGCAAAAAGGGAAAATGTAGGTCTTATTTTGAATTGTATAGATTTTAGTGAATCCTCAATCCGAGCAGAAACGCCAAATGGAGCTACTATTCTGGAATGGAGGGAGTCACTACGTCTTCTTTCAAAGAAAAATCTTTAAGAACCAAAATTGAAATCATTAAGAACCTAGGTTAAGAAACCCAATTACGAGACATTTCCATGAACAAGTCTGACAAGTTCATTAACACCATAAAGAACAGAACTCCCTAAATCATAAGAATTCTCTGTCTAATAGATAATCTGGCCAAAACGACAGTAAGTTTCTCTGAAGCTGAAGATACCTTTCTCTGTCAATCATTTTGAGGAGACCAAAGACAGTTTTGTGTTCCACTTCCGACGCCAGGGAAAGATGTTTTTGGAAAAGTTGCAGACCCATGTCCCACAATGAACGTACATTTGGAGTTTGCTTTACATATGTTCTGTCAAGATACAAAGCTATACCGCGGATCATTAGCATCTGGTCACAGAAATCCTGCCAGCACTTCTCCACAAGTGACAAGAAAACCACCAAATCTTCACTTTGCCCGACTAATGATTGTAATCCAGCAAATATATGTGCTTCACACTCCTTTTCGATTCGTTGATAGAGGCTTCCCCCCATTTTATGCAGACAAAGGTCATTTACAGCCTAATAAAAAGAAAGTTGGTCACTTAACAGTTGAGAGCATCAATATCAGCAATTCGAGGAAATGTTGGCTTGAAAAAACACCTGATAAAGCTTTTCCAGGTCACAGGGATCTGGCTGCTTCAAGAATATAGCATTGATCGCAGATTTTAGTGTTTCCCAAGTGGTTTCTTCAAAATTCGAGGGTAGTATAGGTTTACCTTCACAGAGACAAAAAATGAACATAAAAATTTAGTGAAAAGGGATTATCCTCGGGTGTGATTTTAGTTGAAGAGAAACTTATGCCTGCTGAACAGAAAATGAATACAATAATTATTAAAATTGATATATGCACCGAAAACCTACGTTACTCGGACTCGGGTACAGGTGTCGGGTATGTATTTAGGTGTCATGAATTTGAACATCTAAAATAAAGGATACGGGGACACTTCCCCAAATTCGGACACGGGTACGGGGATACGGAAATAAATTCCAACCGTCTCCCATTATTCTCTCCCCCATCGTCTCGTCCCTCTCCCTAACACTAATTTCTTCTCTTTCTCCTCCTAACAAATTTGCAGCCAATACAGATTCAAATCACCAGCCAATTTCATGCCTTGTTCGACTCCTATACCCCTCTCTATTCTATTTTTCCTTCACTTATTACTTGAATTTTGTTCAAGCTCTTTCATCCGTCCAATCTCCAATCGTCTTACCTTTGATTTCACAGCGACGTCGATGAGCCTTCAAGAATTGGTCAAAGTACCCATTCACAGTTGATCATGTCAGGTATACCCATACCAATCTCGTGTCGTGTCGACACCGGTACGACACGGCTAAACGGAGAGTTCGAGTAACATAGCTGAAATGAAAACATACACATCAACCATAAAAGTGATGTACTCTATGAGTAATGAGGTTGTTAAGCATGGCAATTTTTTTTTTTTCCAAATATTAATAGACATCATCCTATCAGGAATTCTCGTCTCCTTTTCCTACTTATTTTCCCGGGGAAGGGAATAGGTAAGAATTATTTTCCAAGTTTTTCAGGCTACCAAAATCATAAATGGTTAATGGTAAAATAACTAGCTTTACTTGCCTAACTATATTTAAGAAAAGTAACGGTTACATTCCTAGAACACTCAGTTTTTTTTTGGAAGAATCATAAAATGAAGTATGTAGGAACCTCTCATTTTCAGAAATGAGATGATGTAACGGTTACATTTCTAGAAAACTCGGTTTTCTCTTGGAAAAATCATAAAATGAAGTATGTAAGAACCTATCATTCTCAGAAATGAGATGATGTTCTGACGAAATGATCTTTCAATGGCTATGATGCAGCAATGCAAATTAAAGATAATTCATGGTTCCAAAGTAGGAAAAAGGCAATCTTGACCCCCTTACAAAGTATATCATATAGGTATACAAATATGCAGGAGTGATTGCACATAATTAAGAACTTAGACCTAAGTTTTAAAAAAAAAAAGGATTGCAAGAAGCAAATGCAAACCCGCCAAAACCAATGCATAACAAAGCATACAAAAAATTACTATTCATTGCCGTGTCCACTGTATGCAGGCATGAGACTTTACAGGGTTGAGTGGCGCTAATTTGAAGAATTAAGGGTGTATCTGGATTGGTTTATTGTTTGATATTTTTTGTGTTTGGTGTTGTGAAAGTGGATTGTTTGTCAGAAGATTAAGACTCAAAAGTAAAATTTTGTTACGTTTCATTTTAAATCCCTATCAATTGCACCCTAAATTTCATATTATTCGCACTGACAGCAGACAATATTTTCATTTACCAGGCAACAAAGATATTTATTCCAGCCCTTATTCACAGGACAATTCTGATATGGACCCGGTCCACTGGACCATGCGGTCCAGATTTGACCACATCACTGCATTTCCTTCTCTCTCCTCATTCTGCATTGATGTGGCTAAATCTGGACCACATGGTCCACATGGACCCGGTCCATATCAGAATTTTCCTTATTCACAAGGTCCTTAAGAATTATTTTTATTACAAAACTACATCCAGAGCAAGATAACTGAAAATTACATATGAAGAAAAGGCAGGAAATCACAGCCTAATAGTTTAAAAATGCAAATGCTAGCAATCAAACTTACAACTACAGCTGAATACTTCAATCCTCCTATTTGAGTGTATGAAATCGAATTGTTTAATCACAATTCACATAACAGTGAGGGGAAAGTCTATAAATCCAAGAAAGTGGACATGAAGGTTGCTGAGTTGTTGAGATTTTCAAGACTTTGACTAGCTTACCACCTAGCATATAGGCAAGAATAATACGCCATAGCCAATAATAATGATATAGGTTATCAGAAGTCACTCGGGGAAGGACGTTCACAAAAGAGGTCGAAAGACGTTCAAGAGAGGAATTCACAGGAAAATGAAACAAAAGGGGGAAACACCTGTTTATGAAGAATTGATAAGGAAAATAGTTGATAAGTCTATATTTTACCATTATTTAATCAGTGTTGTAAAAATCGGCCGGTCGGGGACTAATCGGTAGTCGGCCACCTACTGACTAGAAATCCAAAAATCGGGTAAAAAAATCGGCCTTTGAAAAAAATGGTAAAAAATCGGCCACATACCTGAAGAAGATGCACACGGACGACGGTGATGGGAAGGAGAACCGGCATTGCAGCGGCGGGGAGGAGGCGGTGAGGTGCTGTGAAGAGAGAAGGAGAAGAGAAGAAGACAGAAGGAAGGAGAAGAGGAAGAAGAAAAAGAAAGGGAGAAGCCGCGCCGGAGAAGAGAAGAACGGAGAGAGAGAATAAGAGGGAAGAAAGGGAGAGAGGCGGTGGCGGAGGAAGGGAGTCGCCTCTGTGAAGAGGAAAGAAGAGAAAAAATTTAGGGTTTGTTCTCTTAGGTTTAGAATATATATATATATATATAAAGGACTAAAATGGCAATATAAATAATTATCACATAAATCCTATAAAATACTTATATTACAAACAAGTCCTAAATTTAGAAATAACTTGTATTCGAAGTCCGAAATAATTTTTAGAAATTATATTTTAGTCCTTATAACTTTATATTTTATTTTTTAGGTCCGTTAAAGCTTATAAATTATTTCGGAAAAAATTTATAATACTAATAATAATATATATGAGATATGTATGTCTTCCCACACAGGTTAGCATAACATATATGATAACAGAATTTTTAAAATTACGTTGTAATTTAGGGTCGCCGACTAGTCCGACCAGTCGCTAGTCCCCTGTCTGCGACCGACTAGCGACTAGCGACTTCTGCAACATTGATTATTTTGGATTGTTTTCCTATTTGTTTTGAGCTTAATTGAGAGAAAATTATGTATTACTTTAGTGGATTTGTATTTATATGTCTAAAAATGTTCTTGCGAATTTTATTTGCAAAACTGAAAGTTAATTCACTAATTTAATATTTGATACAGGTTAAAGGGCATTTTGGACATCGAAGGAAAAGAAGAGTCGTATTTGGCATGTACTAAATTGTCACACATAGGAAATTGATTCCAACTTGGAATAGAAGATTGAAGATATACAAATTTGTTACTTACGAATCCGAAAAGGAATAGAATTTAGAGACTACTATAATTCCGAATTGGAATTAGATTCCAATTAGGATGCTCACAAGCCGGTGCAAAACAACTCCAAATCATTGCCTATAAAAGGACAAGCCAAGGCAGAGGCTAAAGACACACATACACAATTCATAACATTCACTTAGCAAAAAATGACGACCAAGGAGCAATTTTTGGACTAATTTCACAAGCAAAAGGCAGAGAAGCAGGAGCATTCTACATAGGACAAGGCAGCAACGTGGATCGAAGGACTCCGGCTTCGACGATCACCGGGCTCTTTCTAGTTCTTATTTAATTCATGTTAATTTATTTTATGGTTTTGAACTTATACATGTCTAGCTAAATTCTTCGTAACCAAGACCTTCTTATGAAGGTCGAAACTTTTATGGTTAATGTTTGATTTCTAATAAAGATTATATCTTTTCTCTAATTCGGTTAATTGTTATTATCTGTTCTTATTGCTTGTAGTTTTCTGGCCAATTATTGCATGAACCTAAATTACTTCTAGAGGCTGAGAAGTTCTAGATTTAATTGGATCAAGGATAATAACAACAAAACGTAAAATTAACTAGAGATAGATTCGATTTCCTTGTGTGGTTTCTAGCGAGTAGGAAACAAAATCTAGGGAAGATAAATCGCATATTTACTTTATTTGATTTGTCATTCATTCTTAGTTATTTTAATTAATTTAATCCATCTCTATTTTGGTTTAGGTTGAGTTACAAGTAAGAAAATTTTCTAGTTAGATAATCAATCTTCGTTGGGACGATCTTTTACTTATCACTTTATTACTTATTTGATATTTGTGCACTTGCAAATTTCGCATCAATAGTACGCTATCAGTCAAAGAAGCAAGTATAGGAAAGTGAACCACCTCTTGAAAACCAGAGGCCCCGTCTACAATTAAAGCTTATGAAGGCACAAATAGGCTTCTGAATCTCAGATTACAGCCCCAAATGAGTTTTTCCCTTTAGACCTTTATCACCAAAGCCCCAAGTATATGTAATTCTTATGCTTTTGCAGTGTATTTATACAAGTCACATAGCTGTACTGACTTTTAATATTTCAGACAGACATTTCGTATCCCCAGATCACATTCGACTTCGACCCTTTAACTTGCCCAGTCCTTATTATATTTCATTACCACTTTAATTGCTATCCATTAACTCTGTTCTGAGCAAATTAATTATTCACAATAAAAAATCGACTAAAATTTTACACTCCCACACTCCTTCCTAAAAAAAAATAGTATATTTAGTAACTTGGTACAGTATACATCAGCTTAAAACATGTTAAGAATTTGATTGAATCCAGCCGATCGTAGCAAGAAGTTCAAGACATAGCTTTAGAGTCATGATGCTGCGAAAACCAGTTCGACCAGGAAAAATTGAAACCGTCTTCTAAAAGCATCGTCTACCAAGAATTATCGCCAATACAAACACATCATCCAATAGTCTAATTTCTCAAAATTTGCTGAGAGCTATAATCTCGCTCTCCTCAAGAAAAGTATTGTAACTTGACATTCATTGCTTAAACACATAGAAGAAGTGCAGCAGGCTAATCTTTCATTCAAAGACGATGTCACTGAAACAAACAACCAAAGCCTAAGAGAACGAAGGCCACTAACTAACTTAGAAACTTAGAAAAGCATGGACAAGCAGCTGAAATGCATCAAGAAATGTTCTCCAAGCTGAAGAACTAACAAGTAGCTTGTAATAATTCATTCTCACTGAAGAACTACAGAAGGCCAGTAGTTTATAGGCTATAAAGAGCAACAAAATTTTCAAAATTTCATAACATTCTATTTAATGATCAGGTATCCTTGGTAAATTTAATAGCACAAATGGATCCAAGAGTTTCAATGTATTTGTAGAATAATTGCCATGTCATTTTTAAACTTTAGAACTTTCTTTCACTCCATTTCACTACCAAGTGAAGAATTAAACTTATTATAGATGCTGGAATTATTGAAAAGATGCAAGGACGCAAATTCTTACTCTTTTATCTTTCTCCAATATATAGGACCGCAACAAGCCAAAGCCTGGCTACAGCTCTTAATATTGATATTTTTTTTTTTTTTTTAAAAAGCTACTTCTAAATACTTCATAACCAAAATATGGTTGATACTGCAACAACAGATAATCATTGACCAAACTAAAATCACACATTTCAATCTGATGAGTAATCAGCATTCAAAACTTACCCAAAACATAATCCGTTATAGGATCCCTTGAAGATATAGTATTTTCAAAACATTTGTCGAAGAAATTTTGCAAAAGGCCAATGAAATTTATATATAAGAAAAACTTTAGTCTATTTGGTCACTCAATTTCCACTAAATGCACCAGTCATCCTGCTTAATTATCAGAAATGAAGTAATTAAGTGATACAATTTTCAAATTCTGAGCGAATTAGAAAATCCCAGATTACAATTTGATTGAGAATTTCTTAATTTCCGGCCAAATTATTCAATAAAAAATTAATTCAAACTGAAGAGGGCACTCAATTGATATTCAATTCCAGCAAAATCACCATATAAAACACTCAAACCCTAGACAGTATGTAACACTAAAATTCAACCAATATTGAGATGAAATCACAAAATTCGAAGCTTTTAAAGCTAAATTGAATCTGAAAAACGAAAGAAAGAAGAAACCTTTAAGGAGTTTAATTACAAGCTTCTTCTGAGGCTGAGGAGGAGTAGCCTTCTTCCTCGACAAATTGGCAGTGCCGCCGCCGGAGGAGAGGGAACCGCCACCGTTGAAATTATTGATATTACCAGAGGAGTCCATAACGACATCGTTACTAGGATATTCTTCATCCGCGTCGATCATTGATGAATTAGGGTTATCAGTTGAGAAATGGACATGATGATGTTGTCCTCCGTTCTTGTTATCGAGAGAGTAAGAGACGGCCTGAGACTTGGCCTTCTTCATTGCCGGAATAAGTGGTGGATCTCCGACGCTGGCGGTGGTTGTGGAGGAAGAAGAAGTGAAAGGGTATTGCCGCTTGTTGGAGTGGGTGGTGGTGGGAGGCTGAGACATATGATGGAAAAAAAATTAAAAATACAAAAGCTAGTAATCTGAAGAAGAGAAGCTCATTTCATTTGTATAATTGTATTATTATTCAGGAAAAATATATAAAAGAGGAGAGGGAAAGAGTGAAGGGAGAGAAGTAATAGTAGAAGGCTTTGTGGACTTGGGAGAGGGAAGAGATACCAAGCTTCCACACTTTTTTCGATTCGATCGAATTGAAATTTTACAGTTAAAATTGTTTTGAAAAACTATTTATTGATTGGCGGATAAAAATATTATTACAGAGAGGTTATTTTTAAATACAAACTTACTTATAAAATTAAAATTTTTAAAAAATAATTACTATACATTATACGACACTTGGAGATGTGTCCCTACATATTTTAAAAATATGAATTTAAAAGATTCATTAGTTTTAAAAAAAGAACAAAAGTACGTAAATCACGCATGTACATTGTGTATACATTAGATTTAGAATATTCATTAATGTACATACAATATCTAGGATATGTAAAAAAAAAAAAAAATGTATGCATTTAAAATATTCGCTCATTATATTGTATCTTCGAAATATCTTTTCATTTGATTTCTTTTTATTATACATGTATAAATGCCTAGTATAATCATTAATTTCATTATCATTTACCCAAAAAAATTAAGTCATTGTGTCACATACAACTTTAGATAAATATTTCATATCATCTTAAGTTTAATGTAATATAATTAAATAATTCTGGATATTTTATATAGATATATAAATATATTTAAATTTAATGTTATTTTATTATTATATGGAAGTAAATTTCTTAAGATAGTCCTAAAAAAACATGCAATATTACAATGTAGAGTTTATACTTATTTATAATTAGTCCCGAGTTGGAACCATAATTTTTTATTATTATAAAAAAGTTATTCTGTATATGTTACACAAAAATATATCTAACACTTGTTAGACACTTATTAAACAAGTGCCTAATATGTGTTATCATATGTTGGACCCATGTTTTCTTTAACATGTATTAGAAATAGATGAATAGGTAGTTTAATTTTTTATTTAAAAAAAAAAAGTATTTTAATTTTAATCGTTAAATTTTGTTTATTCAACGATTGAATAAATTTATAAATGCGGAACTTAAAGGATTTTTCACTTTAGCCGGACGAAATAAGAGAGTATGAAACTATAAGTCGCTCTTTCTCTCTGTACTCTGCCAAATCTATGTTCTCTCTTCTGTTTTGTGTTGATCTAAAAGTATTGATGTGAGAGAATGAAGGGTACTTTGGTGAGGTGACAGTAAATTCTGTTTTACTTTCAAGATTTTCATTTTACTTTTTACTCCAAGGAAAAACATATTTTAGTCATACACTTTTTTAGTCATACGCTTTTTTTTAATTTAGGATTTATCACATTTATTACTTTGGATATACAAGGATTTTTTCCCCCTATAATTGAATGTGTTGCCCCACTTGAATAATAGTTCGGTGATCGAGTATCTAACTCGTAGTTTAAGATATCAGGAATCAATCTATGACAACGTAAAAAAAAAGTGTTGCATATAGTTAGATACATAATGATGTACAGGATTCAAACGACACATGATCATCTATGCCACTCCCAGTGACATTATCTAATTATATCACATTCACACTTAGAGTTTATCGATATACCCCAAGGTTTACCCATTTTAGTTTAGGTTATATGAATGAAACTTTCCGTAATTAAAATATCACAGAGAATGTCACAAGGGATACGAACCGGCTTTCTGGTGGGTTTATAGTTTAAGTCGAGATTTGAGTTGGCTGAATTGACAAGATGAAAAAAATTACTCCCTCTGATTCCTTTTTTAGTTTTTTATTCTTCTCCTAATATATGTTTTTTTTAAAACTTTAAAGATATATTTCTAAAACTGTCCTTACTCATATTACTGTCCTTTCAAAATATCCATTGTATAGTATTATACAAACTTTCGTTTAATATTTATGATTAATTCATTCATGTTATTAATATTATGGATGTCCATTTGTATTTCCATATGATTCATATTCTTTTCATTTAATGTATTGAATATCTAGAACTTTTAGCTTTTCAAGTATTATATCATTCATAGTATGTTATGTATCTTATAGCCTATAAACAGGCATGTATATTAGTTGAGAAGTACCACAAGAAATACAATTCTCCTCCTTCTCTTGAGTTTAAGTTCTATCATATTATCTCATATATTAGTAGTTTTTAAAACACGTTATCAACACGAGACTCTACCTAGTTAATCAAATTAATTCACAGCTACACTGTTTTAATAATCAAAAGGATTTAGAGAAGTCAATCAGACCGTATAGCGCAGACTCGATGTGGACTCCAAAAGTTACTAGTTGCGTAGATTGCATTCATAGGTAATTTAATTAATCATTAAGGTTAATGAAGATTTTTCATATTCTGCGTTTTTAATAAATTAATTATATTTTTACTATAAAGATGGATTGAATATAGAGTACCTTGTGGGTTCTGAATTTTAGTATAAAAAGTTTGATAATAATATTAAAAGTTCTCTGTAACGAATTTCGTTTAGATAATATATGTGTGACCTTCTTAAGTTGTTTGGAAAAAGACGGAAAATTGAAAAGGGGAAATAATGAGCGCAATCTAAGGGTTAGATAGCATGTATGTCATTGATCTGAGTCAAGTTCTTTTGCTACTGAGCACAATGAATTTTTGAAAAGAGTATCTTGAGCTGAGAATGATTATGTCATATTTTAGATAGTAAAAGAATTCTAATGAAATATAGTTTTTCTGATTGTTTAATTGAATAAAAGATAGAGATTTAACAAAAAAGCTTTAAGAGAGGGGGTGTTTCACTTTCATTTCTCTTTATTTATTGGTCTTGGAGCAATAACTTGGCAAACATGGTGGCAATATGAATCATGTATCTATTTCCCAAACAATTAACTATTGTTAGTTACGAAATTAACAGCTGTGTGGTAAAAAAATATATATTAACAAGTGTTATCATTTAATCTAACAATTGTTATATATCAAACTAACTGTAATTATATACAATTTTACACTTGTTATATTTTTTTAAATCAATTGTTAAAGTCCGAAACTTACAGATTGTTATATATTGAATTAACAGATTTGTTAAGTTTGAAACTTATATATATATATATATATATATATATATATATATATATATATATAATGATTGTTAAAGTCTGAAACTTACATTTGTTATATATTGAATTAACAATTGTTATACTAGATATTATTAACTAATATTTGTTGTTACTTTGAGGTGTGGGTAATAATAGGTTAGGTTGACCTGTGGGAGAGTTCTAATTTTATCCATTGGACTCTTTTATGATTTGCGAGGAAAGAATTATGTGGTTAATTCATGTTGTAATTAAACTTGTACTGCTAAAAGATTAGTAATTTCTTGGGTTTCTTAACAATAGAACTTAGATTAAAGTATATTATCATCAAAAGATTAAAGATTGAGGCTTAAGCCTACTAGAGAAACTTAAAGATTTCCCTTGTAAATAAATATCTCTTAGCTAATATGTCATTTCTGAAAGGCAGAAAGAAAAAGAAATAAGTTAAAAGTAAAACATGTCAGAAAGGCAGAGCTTTGCATATCTAATGCTTGGTCCGCTAGTAATGTTCTTTATATTCAATTAGATACATGATAACGTTGTATGAAACGATGGGATATGTTATACTGCATATTCCACTTGTTCGTTGGTGTAAAGCTAAAGAGGAGAAGCTTTCTTAGTGAAACTATTCATCTTGTAGAGTAAAGATACATAGTTCTATCTTTGACTAGAGAAATTTTGCTATGACAGAAATAAACATGATATTCTGGAAAGTTTGTCTTCATATTTCATAAGCATAAATGGTAACTGGTACCAAAATGCTTGATATCCACTGAATTTTGACGTAATATATGTTTTATGACTCAACTGTATAGGTCACAGTTTTATGTTATGAACTTTACAGTCGTACTATGCAATATTATATAATTTAGGAGAACTTTTTATTTTGAATATTTCTTGTGACATTTATTTTTATTTGTGAAGAAGAATATCTCTCTCGTTTAGTTAACAATAAATGATGAAAATTTATGTTTGGCAGACAATGCAACTACTCATACGATACTGAAGAATAGAAAATATTTTTCTAGATTAATAATGAAAAATACTAGTGTGAGTATAATATCGGGTAGTACAAAAATTATAGAAGGCTCCGGAAGAACATATATATTGTTACCTTGGGGAACGAAACTTGAAATAATGGATTCATTATACTCTCCAAATTCCCAAAGAAATTTGTTGAGTTTTAAAGATATCCGCCATAATGGATATCACATTAAGACAATCAATGAAGAATATATGATGAATACCTTCAAATCACGAGTATATCCCAAGGTACTAAATGCACTTTGGAGAAATTGTCCGTATTCTCCACTATTTATATACTACACAAAAATTAATTCAATTGAGACACACTCACACACACTATAGTAAACCAGAAGTTTATTGATAATTTCATAGTTCGGCATGACCGGTTAGGCCCTCCCGTCTATAATGATGAGAAAATTAGTTGAAAATTCATGTGAACATTAATTGAAGAGGCAACAAATTATTTCTAAGAATTTTTCATGTGCTGATTGCTCGCAAGGCAAGTTGATTATTCGACCATCACCAGTCAAGATAATTTTGAATCTATCAGTTTTCTAGAACCTATACAAGGAGATATATGTGGGAAATACATCCCATGTGAACCATTCATATATTTTATGGTTTTAATTGATGCATCGACTAGATTGTCACATGTATCCTTGTTATCAACCCGCAACCTAGCGTTTGCGAGGTTACTTGCTCAATTAATCATATTGCGAGCGCATTTTTCAGATTTTCTTATCAAGAATATTCGTCTTGATAACACTGGTGAATTCTCTTCCCAAGCCTTCAATGATTATTGTATGTCCATTGGAATAAATGTTGAATATACTTGTAGCACATGTTCATACACAAAACGGTCTTGCAAAATCATTACTTAAACGTCTTCAATTGACTTCTAGACCGTTACTTATGAAGTCCAAACTCTCAATTTCTGCCTGGGGATCGACATGCTATATTACATGCAGAATCACTAATTTGCATCAGGCCAACAAGTTATCATAAGTTCTCCCCATCACAAATGGTTTTTTGTCAGGAACCAAATATTTCCCATATGATTTTTTTTGGATGTGTAGTATATGTTCTGATTGCTCCACCACAACTGATCTAAGATGGGTCATCAAATGGGGTTAGAAATATATTTTAGATATAAATCCCCGTCAATAATTAAATATCTTGAACCATCTACGGTGATTTGTTTACGACTCGTTTTGTTGTCTCCCAGTTTAACGAGTCAGTTTTCCAATATTAGGGGGAGAAAACAAAGAGCTGGGAAAAGAATCTACTTGGAATGAATGATCAGTGCCTCACCTTGATCCTCATACTAAACAATGTGAACTAGAAGTTCAAAAGATAATTCATTTACAAAGTTTACCAAATTAATTGCCAGACACATTTACTGTCCCGAAAAGAATGAATATGTCACATATCCCAGCTATAAGTGCTCCCATTAAAATTGATGTCCCAAAAGGACAACCTCAAGCTGATAGTGAGTCTAAAACACGATTGAAACGTGGAAGAGTAATATGTTCCAACGATAAGAATCCTAGAAAAAGAAATGAGCAATGATTGGTAAGGGCCAAATTGAGGAAGCAATAACTTTTTGAAAGATCTTCATAAGAGACTTTTGAAGGATCTCCAGAAGAGACCTTAAACATGACAAAAGAAGAGATCTCAACAAATTATGTCATTCTGGAATAAAATGGAACCGAAAACAAATTGACATTGATGATACTTTTGCATGCAATGTAGCGCTTGATATTATAGATGATAAGGAGGATCATGAACCAAAATCTATCGGGGAATGTTGACAATAACTGATTGGCTTAAATGAAAAAAGGAAATTGAGGCATAATTGAAATCTCTTACAAAGAGAGAAGTATTTGGACATGTCACCCGCACACCTGAAAGTGTAAAGACAGTGGGATATAAATTGATTTTTGTGCAAAAGCAAAATGAAAAGGGAGAAATTTTGAGATATAAAGCACGATTAGTTGCACAAGGGTTCTCATAGAGACTTGATATTGATTATGAAGAGACATATTCTGTTGTGTTGGATGCAACTACTTTTAGATTCTTAATTAGTCTGGCGATAAGAGAGGGACTTGACTTACGTCACTCTTTCATCGCGAAGTTCCAGTCCTCCTATATTACCATAAAACGTTTTATCAGGCTCTTTTGATAGGGTTCCAGCTTTATCAACTTTGCCACCTAGGGAACAACTTGAAGAATTCTTCAAGACTCCAATCTAACGGGCTGACATTATCACCCCATACATGCATATAAAGTTCATCTTAGATGTGGCAAAATCACGTTTTTCGTTTGACAAAGCCACTAATAATAAGGTGTTAGATTATTTAGATGCTTTGCAAAGGTGTGGTGATCTGAGAGTATCTCCTCTGGCCATGCATAATTGATGTGATGAGATGATTGTCCGAGTGTCCCAGTTGGGGGTCGACCATACATATAGTATGGCCCAGCTAAACAACTCATCTACTCAGCTGTAAGATATTGATTATCTCATAGTGAAGGATTTTCAATTTCGACAATATTATGATGATTTTGCTCTTGAATCAGTGAGGTAAGGGACAAGTTGGGCAAGAGTGAATAAAGTGTTGTCTTCATTGAATCTGAGATCAAATAGCTACAAAGAGAGTTATTAACCGTGAAAACTGATATTCAGAGTGACTATGACAGGAGCAAATGCACTTGGACGGTCAAATTACTACAGTTTTCAAAGAGGATTCAGGTGGTCCGTGAGCAATTAGGGAAGGTAATCACCAAACATGGTCGACTCTAAACTGAAAAGTGGGACTCTGAAACTCGTCTGACCAGAGTGGATGGGGGATGACCTGAATTTTGTGACTTGACTTGCCATTTTGATTAAACAAATTCCCATTGCCATTTCCCTTGTAACTGTGACAAGAGAAGTGGTTAAGCCATCAATTGCTCTACCGTATCCTGAAAAATGAGTTAAAGGTCCACCTGGAAATAGTGATGCCTCTACTAATGTCCATTGAAATTATTTCTTATTTGGTCAAATCGGTTGGCCTGTGGCAGTTCTAAAGAACTGTTTGTTTTTTTTTCCTTTGGCTTATAACGGTTGACATGTAGCCAATGGCGGAGCATACAAGGGGCAGGGGGGGCCAAGAATTTTCAATTTTTTTATATACTAGGTATATATATCCAACGGTTCAGAATAAGAGATTTTTTTTAAATGGCCCCCCCAAGAATTTTCAATTTTTTTATATACTAGGTATATATATCCAACAGTTTAGAATAAGAGAGATTTATTTTAAAAAAAAAGATCGGACGTTTTACAAAGCACATGAAAATATATGATCCAAACTTCTTCTTTTTTTGCTGAATTGATCCAAACTTCTTGTATGGCTAGGTTTGGAGTATAGGAACAAAAATGAAAAATTAAAAGAAAAAAAAATAGAGTTGGGCTTTTGAAGTTAACCGACGCAAGATCAACGAGCTAATATGTTGATCCATTCTTGGCTGGCCCACCTATTTTAGAAGCAGCCCGACAAATGGGAGTTGGTTCCTTGTCGGTTCACTATAAATAGGTCACAACTTCCGGATCTCTCTGATATCATAAGCAATTGCATTTTGCATCTGAATTTTCTCTCCAGAGTCCAGGTAAAGCTTCATTCTTTTTCCCGCCTTTTTCTTATTGATATAAGAGATGAATAAATCAATGGTATTTTAATAATTTTGTTGATTTATTTTCCTTATATTTATTGTTTTTGAATTATCTCTATTCAATTTCCACCTTAATAGACTTCAGTTGTCAACTTTTTTCTTTGTTCAAACTAAATTAATTTTGAATTATTTATTGTTTCATTATTTTTAGGTTATTTGTGAAAGATGAGTAAATGAAGCCTATTGATGTTTTCTTTAAAAGAAAAACTAGTGATACTTGTGGTGGTAGTTGTCCTTCGGAAAATGTAACTTTTCCAAGTGTTGAAATTAATGCTTCTAAATCTCCAATGCTTGAGTCTAAAAAGTATCCAAGTAGTCGTGAAGAATTTTTTCTTGAAGATTTTGATGCTACTACTTTGCCAAGTGATCCGGGGGATCGTCGTCCAATATGGGAATATCCAATTAATAAGTGGGATGAAGTCATACGAGCATATATAAACATGGGGGCACGTCAACCATATTTGACTAACTACCCGCTTTCAAAGGAGAAGCATCCAAGAAGATTTCAATCTTCTTGGTTCAAAAAATTTCCTTGGTTAGAATATTCCGTTAAGGAAGATGCTGCATTTTGTTTTCCTTGTTATCTTTTTAATTCAAAACCTTGTTTTCGTAATGGAGCAGATTCATTCACAATTAAAGGTTTCAAAAATTGGAAAAAAGTTAATGCTGGGAAAAAGTGTTCTTTCTTGATTCACATTGGTGAAGGCCCATGTTCACCACATAATAATGCTGAGAAATATCGTCAAGATTTGCTTAATCAATCTCAACATATTGATATGATAATGAATTTGAGCAGCTCAGAACAAAGAGAAGGTAATCGCTTACGAGTTAAGACTTCAATTGATGTTGTTCGATGGTTAACTTTCCAAGCATGTGCTTTTAGAGGCCATGATGAAAGCTCTACTTCAAAGAATCGGGGAAATTTTCTTGAATTGATTAAATTTTTATCTTCATATAATGAGAAGGTTGCAGGAGTTGTTATGGAAAATGGTCCAAAATATGGCAAGTATACTTCTCATGAGATACAAAAAGAGATTTTACATATTATTGCAGATAAAGTCCGAGGTAAAATCTGTCTTGATATTGGAAAATCTAATTTTTGTATCATTGTTGATGAAGCCCGTGATGAATCTAAAAAAGAGAAAATGGCTATTGTTCTAAGATACGTTGATGATAAAGGATTTATAAGAGAACGTTTCTTTGATGTTGTTCATGTTAAAGATACTTCAGCTGTGACACTGAAAAATGGAATATGCTCTGTTCTTTTTGACCATTGTCTTGATATTCAAAAACTTCGTGGTCAAGGATACGACGGTGCAAGTAACATGAGGGGTGAATGGAACGGTTTGAAAGCATTAATTTTGAATGATTGTCCGTATGCATATTATATTCATTGCATGGCTCATAGACTCCATTTGGCACTGGTGGTTAATTCTAGGGAGGTAATTCCTATTCATAATTTTTTTTCGGAGTTAATTTTCGTTGTTAATGTCGTTGGAGCCTCTAGTAAACGTCACGACGAGTTGCAAGCTGCTCAAGTTGTTGAACTTTTGAATCTGCTAGAAATTGATGAACTTGAAACTGGTAAAGGTCTTAATCAAATTGGCACTTTGAAACGAGCATGTGATACTCGTTGGAGCTCTCACTTTGATTCTATGTGTAGTATGATAAAGATGTTTGCAGCTACTTGTTCAGTTCTAGAAAATGTCATTGAAAATGGCTCTAATTATAATGTCTGTGGGGATGCATCACCTGCATATACAAAACTTACCTCTTTTGAGTTTGTTTTCATTTTACATACAATGAAAGAGATTATGGGAATAACAGATAGCCTTTGTAAGTGCCTACAACAAAAGTCTCAAGATATAGTAAATGCATTGCATTTAGTGTCAAGTACAAAAATGTTGATCCAAATCTTGAGAGAAGACGGTTGGGATAATTTGATAAATGTTGTCAAAGCATTTTGTGAGAAGCATAATATTAATGTTCCTGATATGAGTTCTCCATATACGGTGAAACGTGGTCGTAGAAAATTTGACATCAATGTGGAACATCATTATCGAGTTGATATATTTAATGCTGCTATGGATTCTCAACTCTCTGAGCTAAATAGTCGATTCAATGAGCAAACAGTGGGTCTTCTTGCTCTTAGCTTGGCATTGGATCCAAATGATGGTTATAAATCTTTTAATATTGATAACATTTGTTGTCTTGTGGAAAACTATTATCCTCTTGATTTTAGTGAGTAGGAGAAGATAAGCTTGAAGTACCAATTGCAACACTATAAGATTAATGCTTTGAATCATCCGAAATTGAAGAATTTGTCAACAGTTTCTGATTTATGCCAAGGATTAGCATAGACGGACATGAATAAAGTGTATTTTCTTGTTGATAGATTGATCCGACTTATATTGACTCTTCCAGTTTCTACTGCAACTACTGAAAGAGCATTTTCATCCTAAAACAAGATGGATGACGAGTATCTTGCTGATAGTCTTGTGGTTTACATTGAAAGAGAAATTGCCGAAACTTTTGATTCAAACTCTATATTAGATACTTTTGCTTCCATTAAAGATAGACGGGTACCACTTTAGGTAACGTATATATGATGTGGTCAAGTAGTTTTTTTGTTCAAACTCTATAATATATGATTTTGTCTTCTTGAAACACCGGTTGGGACTACTTTAGATAATGTATTGATTTTTTGTATTTCAAGTATCTTTATATAATATACATTTTATTCTACAACAGCCCCCCTAAAATTAATTCCTGGCTCCGCCGCTGCATGTAGCCAACTTTTGATACAATTCCTTTGTTTTTTCAAATCTTTCCGTGGGGAAGGGGATATTTGATGTTCATCATTTGGATGGAGTTGCTTAAACTGTGATATTACTTGTTGGCTGAGCTTATTGAATTGAGCAGGTCTGGATGGGTTAGAACAACCAACTTGTATCCTTGTATTTCGAATCCTTGGTTGTATAGCCATAATCTTGTTTCTCTGGCCGGCTTGTATAAACATTTGTTTGTAAAATGATGATAATTCGCCATGGCTAACAGTTGAGCTTTTAGCAACTCTTTTTGGTGATGGGGGAAATTCAATCCCCCGGATGCAGGCGTATTCTAGCTTGAAACCTGAATTGGTAAAGTTGCAGGCTGAAACAGGTTTTCCTTATTGAGGTTTGATGGGGAAAACCGATGCAAGTAGTGTAAAGCATCGGCTGCCTTGACATTTGGTTTGAAAGGGCTCATGTCGGCCAATACTTCAATCACTTGATTACCATCCTAAAACAACAGTTTTTGGTACAAGGTAGATGGAAAACACTTATTGGAATGTATCCAATCTTTTTTTAGTAGAATTGTGTATGATGATTTAGAATCGACCAAGAATAAGGCAGTAGGGTTGGTCTTAGTACCAATAGTTAAGTCTCCCAAAGTTAAGGTAGCTTCCTCTCGAAGTTTACCATTTGCATGTTGGTAGAGATTAAATCAGAAGTTTTGTTACAAAGCTTCTTTAAGATATCTAGTGGCATAACATTGAGGAACACTCTTCCATTTACAAATACTCGGGCTATTCGCCTCCAGTCCACTATTGCTTTGACATATAATTGTTGGAGATGATTAGTCATTTCCTCATTAGGTTTATGAAATTATGCTAGATCTGAGACCTCTCATTGATCTTTCTAAGGGTCTATACATTCAACACTAATTGGTTTTGTTACTGCAACATCTCCGGCCAGAGTACAATGTATTTACAATCTTGGCCAAAACGGGCAGGTAGAACGCTTATTGCACTGACCGTACTATCTGAATTCAGTTGGTCATCCATTTCCAGCTGTTCCATCTATCTGTCAAGTTAGGAGTCCTTTTTTTCTTTGCAATCTATTTTTCTGAATATGTGTTAGCCTAGCTGGTCACCTGTCCATTTTCTTTTTCAAATGTGTCTGGACATGAATGGTTTCTTGTCTGGCAGAGTGGTTAATGGCCTTCTCTACTTTATTAGGGGAAAATTGTAGGCTCGTAATTCCCTCTTCCATATAGAAATAAACAATTTAAAAGGTTGACTTTGGATTTTCTTTGGGATATTCCAACATATGATGGATTCCTGCGAGGCCGGTAAGTGCTTGAACCTTTCAGCTTAAGTTCTACTTTGGTTATGGGCCCGTCCAACATCCTAGCTCACTATTGGCAAGTGGTTCGGACAGGGGTCTCAATTATTTTCTAGATGTCTGATTTCCTGGCGTTAGCCTCCACTTCCTTCGGCCATTCCTTGTTTTTCATGCTCCATTCAATTTTTACCACTTTGGAATGATTGCCCCGATTTGATACCATATTAACATCAGCCGCTGAGAAATGATCAATATCTACTAGTTCTTAAGCTTCTTTGTAGATGATGCAAACATTGATATCATGGCTGAAAGAATTGTGTCATTTGTAGTACTTATTGTCTTTCAATTCCTCAGTCGTAGGTAAGATTGACTTGCTTATCATTTAACAGGTGATAAAAATATAATCCACATTGGTGATGTCAAGGGAGTAAGCTTTCTTGGGCTCTTGTTTGACTATGTCCTTACCATTGACAGGTTTCAAGGCTAAGCAGGTGTAACCTTTCCCATTTAGCATCTTGGCCATCAATATCTCAGAACATTAGGGATTTTTAGGGTCAGATAAATCTTCTATAACATAAATCATTGTCTGGCCTTTTTTTAGGTTTGTATGGTCGGGAAAGTGTTTAGGGCCGAACCATTATTTCCAGATGATCTAGGAAAGTTATTTGGCTGGAATATTTGTTGCCCATAGCTTATGGAGTTAGCTGGGTGAAATGGGCAGTAGATCCTACTATTGGTATTTGTCCCCAGCCGGAATGGCTGGTTTCCATGAATACATTGTATGTCTGGCCAATGTACGGACTTGCCCCCAGCTTGAAAGGCCAGGTGCCAGGAATGGGCCGTTTATTCGGTTGTGGCAAGTACTTGCTGTATTTGGAGCCCGACATTACCGTATTTGGAGCCCGGGGTCCATAAGTCCGCATTTGGAGCCCGACATTACCGTATTTCCAAAGTAAACTCTGAAGCTACAAGGTCCTTACGTTCAGAGATTCTATTCCAAATTATATTAAATATCCATTTAATAAAACTAGGGTAAAAAGTGTCCACGCCCCCCAAACTTTTGTCGATTTTGATTTTTGACCCCAAACTAAAAAACGCAAAGTCCTTGACCCTGAACTTTTATGGAGTGTCAATGTTTCCCTTTCCATCAATTCCACCGTTAAATCTAACGGAATAGCAACATGTGACTTTCACATTATTTAACTGATGGACATTTTGAGAAAAATAGGTCCTGACCTAAAAAAAATTCAAAATGGGATAATAAAAAAAATGCGCCAAAATTTTCCTCATGTATTTTTGTTAAACCTATTTTGTTATGAATTTCTCAATTTTTTTTTTCAAATAACATGAGAATGGACCAAATACATATTACTAGTTGTACGTTATATTTATTTATTTTTTGACAGAAGAGGACAATCAGTCGTTTTAATTACTCGATTAAAAGTAACGTCCGACTGAGTCAAAATGCAGCTCCATTCATGATGGAAACGATGAAGACATAAGGTCTAAGGATTCCAAATAGTATTGAGGAAGTAATACTTATGACTAAAGAACCATGAAGTATTACACATGATCAGTAAAACATAATCATCAATCAAACATCATACTAGTTTTATTTCATTGTAAAGAACATTACATAAAACTAGGGACAATCAGAATAGTAATTGCATAAGCTAATGAGTTTTAATATCAAATCACACATTTGATGTTCAAAAGCAAAATCAACTATTCACATGACATGCTCAAAAAATATATAAAAAAACGTACAACATATGCTAATGGTCCTAAGACACTACTAACACTATTACCCCACTAGGAGACTCATAACAGATAGTATCCCAAGTCACCCGACAAAGTATCAACATTATCAGAAAATTCATAATACTATTAATAAAATTTAGTCTTAGATTTACAGAATACTCTTATGTAATATTATATATATGCTCATATAAAAACAGGATTTTAGTTGGTACGGAATTTCATCTTCGTCAAGGAAAATTGGAACAATAACATCATATTTATTAATAGGCATAAAGTCCATTGGGACGAAACCCTCGAAAGAGCAGAACCAATCTTTCTTAGTAATGGGAAAGTTCTATGAGTGAGAAGGGAAGAAATGTGAATCTCACTCCATGTTATGAAGACGGAATATTATGAGTCCAAAAAGAAAAAGTATCAGAGTCAAATATATATAGCATGGTGAATTGCCATAATATTTGATTAGTTTCAATAAATGGGTAGGCAAACAGTATTGATACTTTGACACAAAGAAAAGACAATATAACAATTACATGGCTTGTATACTAAAATAAAGAGAGAAAAGGCATGGTTGAACAATTGCTATTATCAAAGTAGTACAACAAATCCAATTTAAATGGGGTCAAACGAAATATATCAGGAATGGAATAAAGACAAATCTTCAAGCAACTTTCACATATATCTAAAGAATAGATTCAACGCTCAGAAAGGAACAATCTTCACTAATCCCCTCATAACAAAGGAATGCATAGAATTAATAAGAGATCCTACAACAATTTCGCAAGTAGGTGAATTTGACATATGTCAGACGACTCAAATGCAGGACAGAGCAACAAAATTCATAGACGAAATAATTTGGGCCCGATTAAATTGCTCGAACAATTGAACACTTTTAAAGAAAAATAATCTTAACATCGATCGGAAACCGATATATATGTAAAGACATGAAAAGTAGACTTGGATTTTTCACTTTATTCATATGAAAAATACCATCTTTAACAAAAACAAGAGAGAATCTATACTTACTGTAAATTATTTCTTGACTTTGAGAACTTGCAGGATTCTTCACAAAAGTCCTAACCAAAAGTATAAAGATCCTTACGTCATACATTAATCATAAACTATAGAATCGAACTAATAGATTCGAAATAATTTTACCATCCGGGTATGCTCTATTTCTGTCTCAGAAGTTTTGTCTACACCTATAGGAATATAATGTAGAATTAATCTGACTAAAACCAAAATGTTTATTATACAGGAAGAGTAATTGCAATATTAGTCCCCAACTAATAGATATTATTAACCATAATCCCTGAGATATACAATTGATTAATCTAGTCATTAGAAAACGTTCGGTTTTCACACTTGCCCCCTGACTGGCTGGCTGCTAACTCTAGGTTGTCTACGCTACCATTGGAGGTATCTATCCCGCAACCTGGGAAGGTAGATGATACTGATTTGGTGGTTGGTTTGGCATGTATGCAAAATTATCTTATTTTAATATGTTGGGGTTACGTTGAACAAAGTTAGACCCTCAATTTCGTTCCTCCACTGGTCTTGTGAATATTATAACATGGTCATAAGTTAGATGAGGTTGTTGTTGTGTGGGTTGCCAATTTTGTGGAATAACTTCCCTTTATGGAGTCATGACATATAATCGGAAGGTTGTAGGTACTTGAAGGTCTCCCATAGTCTGAAGCTCATTCTGGTTCAACGATTTAATAACCATTGGACCAGGCATTGTACCTGTTCACCAATACTTTTATCAATATGTTGTCTAATGGCTGCCAAGGATGCTGAAAGATTCTTATATAAATAAAATATTCCAAAAACAACGGTGTTCTTACAAAAGGAAACTAAACATAACTAAATTGAAAGGAACGGTTCTATCTATTACAACAGTCTAAAAATCTTCCTCGATCCAATCCCCATCCTCGATTATTTCCAATTAAGGAAGGGTCAATGATATATTCACTAGTCCAGTATTCCCCCTGAACAAAGGGTCAGTGATTTTAAGGATGCACCACATTTTAGACTTCTAGTAGCTCTAACACGGCAAACCCCGTTAGAGAGAGGCTTAGTGATTTGGTTAGTACAGTAATCAATAATCAGTGATCAATAATAGGGATGGCTCTAAATTGGGGAGACTCTCAAATAGAAATTATGGCAAATAGAACGCAGCAACAACAACAAGTATCATACACAATTAGACTCAACGATTAACAACACAATATAAATACAATTCGACGTTTCATCAATTTTCAATGAAATAAAACACGTCTAAATAATTTCATAAACAATTAAATATCTTTAAAATATCGATTTCATGAGTTTAGGACAGAAAATAACAAGGGGGAGATCCTTACCTCAAAAGCTTAACGAAATCCCAGGAAGAACACTAATTCCCGAATTTCAGAAAACAACCTACTTCCGAAGGCTACGACTCTCTCTACGGGCCTCGAAATCTCAATCCGTTAGTTTCTACTCGTAGCTCTTTCAATCCTCTACAATATTGATGTAAAGTGCGCCTAAATACAACAACTGTATTCCCTCCAAAAGGTCAATCTCCCACAGACTATCAAGCTGTTAGATTTTCCTTTTTCTCTCCTCTTCCTCTTTTCTTTTTCTTGTAACCTCCACACAAAATCCTGCACTAATTACCCTATAATTACTGCACTAACTCCCCTAATAACTCCCCCGGCAAAAATACCACTAAATTTACTAATAACTCCACTAAAGTACCTCGATTAACCAACACATCCACTACGCCCCTCAACTCAAAATCACAAATGTAACACATAAACATGTAATTGTACAAAATTTAAACACGAAGCATGCCAGTCACATAGTTGTCTACCCTGCCAGTCTACCCACCATGTCTGTCAACTGTCCAACCACGATAGCATGTCCAGCCAAACCATGTCAGTGCTTGGTTATAGCAGTGGACCCAGCTGAGTTGGCTATTTTACTGACTGGATTTTTCTAGTCAAGGGTAGAAAAAATTATAATAAAAATTCTCAGTCTTTGGGTTTTTTAATGATAAGATTTATGGTGGCACAAGCACCAGCTGAGTTGCCGACTCACTGCATTGGACCCAGGTCCGGCAAGACCACCCGGCCCCCTGTTCCGTCTCAAGTGATCGCATCCAAAATTGTGCATCGGTCGTCCCTGTCTCGGCCAAACACGATGCTGCCACTGTAGCCGACGGTACAACCCAGAACGGATCGAAGTTAGATTGGGCTAAGATGTTCAAGGTGAACAAACAATTTGAGAAAGAGCTCTAACTCCCTGATTTGAGAAATAACGACCCGAAGGTCAATTTGAAAGTTGAGTACCTCAATGTTGTTGAGGAAAATTGGGGCTACTTCTTGCTTGGCTTATTTGCTGGAAAAACGCTCGGAAGACACACTATCTATGAGGTAAACAAAGCTGGACCATCTTGCAAATTTTACCTTCATTCTAGTGGTTGGATTATTTTTCGGTTTCAAACCAGATGAGGAAAGGCAACATGTGTTAAATAGCAAGTCCATATGTTTCATATGTAAAACAATTAATGCTTAAGATTATGCTGTTTTAATTTAACTTCTCATTAGAAGAAACATGTATAATGCCACTTTGGGTCACATTGACCGATGTACCAATATGTTCTTGGAACGAAATGTGTATTGCTATAATTGCAACCAAATTGGGGAGGCATATGGCCACTGATGTTGTCACATCAACAAGGGAGAGGGCTGGCTACGTTCGGGTTCTAGTGGAAGTAGACGTCTCGAAGGAACTCACCAAGAAGATCAATGTGAACATGCCTTTCGAGAGTGTCAACTTTGTCTCGGTTGGCTATTAATTCATCCCACAAGTGTGCACAATTTTTGTAGCTCATTTGGAACGACAACGCAACTTGCCAATCGAAGCCAATAAATACCATGCAACGCCCCAGTAGAATCCAAGTAGAAACTATTGTTCCACCCACCCAAGAAGGCCTCATTTGTTCCACCAAAGAAGGGCCATATCATGGCTTCTCAAGCTGCTAAGGCCACTCATGGGACTTTAGCATCTACCAACAAACCAAAAAGGCAACAAGGCGACGACCCAAAGGGCATTGCCAAGACTTAGGGAGCAAGCATCAGGACAACGATCTTTTTGTTAATGTCATCAAGGAAGGGACTTTTGTACAAAGGCTTGGAAAGGAAATTGATTCCATTGTTCAACTGGATCGGATCAAAGAAACCAAGCATAATGCCAAGAAAGTGGTTGGTAATGTACACCAACAAAAAAAAAGGGACATCCGAAGAAGAGAGATAGTTGCAACACCTGCTGCAGCACCGATCAAAGGCAACAATGGGTAGCCAAAAACGCCCAAGTCAGGCAAAATTAAGAGAACCGAGCATCCTATCACTCCGGTGGAACCGGAACTGTGAGAACCCGATTTTCTTCTTACGTGTTTTATGTGATTTTTATTTATCATCATGTATATTTAATTTCATTACGTGTTGTATGCACTTTATTTTCACATGTTTCATGTGTTACATGCTTATTTAGAAAATTTGAGGGCTCGAGTGTTTGACCATGGAAAGTTGAGGGACCTCTCGTGAGATTAAATCTAAAACTGCTGATTCTTCACTATTCCATCTGGAAGAAAAGGAAAGGGCAGAAAAAAAGGAAGAGATGAAAAAAAAACTGGGCAGAAAGTTTTCTGAGCATTTGAAGGACTTAACGACGTCCGCTTTCGATCCGTAAGATATCAAAACGATGGTATCGAAATTTCCTACGATTGAGAACTGACGGGGAGGCATTCCGAGTTCTGAGCCGAGAGATATTTTTGCTTGAGCGTCGCTGATTTTTCTGCTACGAATTTCTGCTTTACTTTTCTTGAATTTGTGAATTCAACAAGGTAAGGATCCTAACCCCTTGCTTTTCGAACTCTAAATTACATGTTTTAGTACCTTTAATTTTGGTTATCAATTATAAACTGTTTTTTTTACATGTTTTTATACAAAATTGGATGAAGTTATGGATGTGTTGCATTGTATATGTTCTTTTGGAGAATGTTGTTTATAAATTGTTTCATATATGCTAAATTGCTATTTTATGATCATGTTTTAATATAACAGACTATAACAAACCAAATTTTATAATCGTGATTAATGTCATTATCATATGATTCATTTCAAGTTTAATTCACACCTTGTGTACGTATGTCTAGAATAATTATAAAATCCCTTTAACTTTTGCATAAATTCTCACTGCCCTGGACCTCTGATCAAAATGTGAACAATGAGCAATTGTCCTATAAATTTATAAATTAATGTGATGACATAGACATAAATGCATGATTGTAAGTTATAAAAGAATAAGTATGGAACAATAATATAAAGTGTTGTTGTGCAGAATGTGTGAAAACAATAAAATAAAAAAAAAGAAATATGGTTAAATAAAAAAATAATAATACTATAAAAATAATATAATAAAATATGTTCAAACTGTATGAAAGCTGTGAATATGCAAATTCAAAACATGATTGACGTGCATCAATAATAAAGAAAACAGCTCAAATAAAGAGGTTATACTTGATTAAATTCTGCTTGGAGTCTTTTATAAGCTTTTGGATTGTTGTCATTATTTGGTTGAGTCGACTGAGTCGTCGCCCCATTGTGAGCTCTTTTCTTGAATCGATTGGCTAACAGGATCCGTCTGATATATGATACGTGTTTGTGGTGAACGAGGGTGTTCACGTGTGGAAATTCTTGGGCCTTAACCCGAAGAGGATATCATTGGGACTGTAACGGTGTTGTGGGGTTCATGGTGATGGATGATGACACAATGTAGGATGGATCCTTAAACTCTGGACCCGTCGTTTGGGGGGTACACCAAACCCATGTGTTGAACTTCTTGGGCCGTCTTAGTTTGGAATAAAGACTAGGGACGTTACAGTCATTGTTCAATCAAGAGTGAATAGACGATGGAGCTCGTATTGTTGGTAGTCGAGTCATAGCAATAATTATGTTCCTAATGTCTAAGTGTAGAGTGTAATCGTGTGTTCCGTATGAGTAATGTATGGTACTTGTGGTGAATACGGTTGTGTTAACGCTTGGATGTGAAGAACGTAGTTGTTGACTGAATTTGTGTCTTATTTGTTATCGCTTTAGTCTTATATGTGTTTGGTTTGAGTCTAAAACATGTATTTTGGGAAATGAAAAACGTATTTTCGGTCTTATCTGTTACTTCATCTCAAGGGTGTTCGATTCTTATTGAGCCTCGCAGCTCAATCCTTTCTCTTTGTTTGTTTTGCAGATGATACAGAGGCTGAGCCTTCTTATGATGATACCTGGGATGGGACATATGAAGAGTGATTCCTAATGAACTGTAATAGAAGTCATTAGCTTTGGTGAACTTATATAGTATTTACTTTTCAGTATTCTTGTTTTATCTTGTAAGACTTTTAAACACTTTTATGATTATTTAATGCATTTCTTTTCATAAACTGTTAACGGGTTCATCATTAATTTGTCTTACTGCTATGTCACCGATCGGATTTGGATCGTACGTGACATGAACTATATGATGGTGGAGATGATGGGGACGATTCAGATGAGAAGTATAATCCCTGTGTGATAGAGCATAATCAAACAGAGGAGGATGGGGAATTGGATTACATAACAACGAGGATGAGGTCATTGATGCCTAGGAATCAGAACCCTAATTAGGCGACATGTGTGCGTAGGTGCCCAAGCCGGCAGCTCCCACATTTTCACACTGTTTTTCTTGATGTTTTAGTTGAATGTAATAGGCTTTCTTGCTTTTCTAATGTAATAGATATAATGTATGTAGGCTAGAGGGAGAAAGTTAAAGAGTTTAGCTCTTCAATTTGGTCTTAAACCTTGGGGGCATCCTCGGCACATGCCTATTTGCTAGGAAATCGTTATACCTTTCATCGTTTCACTTTTTAGTGGCTTTGCCCGCAAAATTCTTTTTGATTTATGATACTATTTAATTTTTGATAAAAAAATAATTATTATTTCTGTGGCTAGAAGGCAAACACGCTTGCAAAATGTCAGTCCGGCTCCTATGCGGAACAGAGAAAATTTCGCACCGTACGGAACAATTTGGACCGTCGGATTATATTTTTAACTGTGCAGATTTGGAGAGAGAAAAGTTGCGGCTGAATTTAAAAAATAAAAAAATAAAAATTTTTCTCTCCAAATCCCGAATTTGCTTAAAAGTTTATCATCCAAACTAATTTCAGATTATTACAGCAGTGCACGAAATAATTACATTGCTCGTAAGGAGCTAGGGAGTGGCAAAATGTAGACTTGCCAATTTGCCAATGACAATTCTTGATTCATGGTTGGGAATGATTATTTGATCATTTAATTGAGGGGTGTTTTTTAGCACACATATTCATACTATTGACTGAAATCCCTTGACTTCGTGACTTTTTTTATTTCTCCCCTCGTTCAAGTTTGGCTTACAGCAAAAAGTCAACTTTAATTGGTCCCAAATCTTTCAGTCTTCTTTGACAACCCTTTTTCTCCACTTGCATGGCCTCCTTTCAACTTATAAATTCCAGATCAGTAATCCCTCAGATCGATTACGTATTAATCAATATTTGGAAACTCGACCATTTCAAGAATCCATTGAAAAATTTACTATTTAATTTCTTGAAATGAAAGAAGGGAAGCAAGAGATAGTGAAAGTTATAGTGGTAGATACACACCATATTGAAACTGATCCAAGAAGCTTCAAAGAAGTTGTACAAAGACTTACTGGTAAGCAATCTTGGGATGCTGCTGGGATCAAAGAAAGTTTGGTTGCTGGACAGAAGAAAAAAGAATCCAGAAGGGATTTTACCCTACTCAGATGACTGATTATCTAAGGCTTTCAATTTTGATATCTAGGTTTTGAACTATGTTACCGTACCCTTTGTTTATGCTTCTCGTACCCGTGTCGACACGACACGATATGGGTATGGGTATGAGATACTTACCGGATGGTCAACACCGATTAGATATTTTGTTTTAGATATTTAAATACCAGACACTTAAATAAATATCCGTACCTGACACCCATACCCGAATCTGAGTAACATAGATTGTGAATTGTTTTTCTTATGATGAGCTTTATTTTTTATTTTTTTTTGAATGAAAACATAATCCAGAATACCAATCCAAATGCAATGGAGTTAATTTTCAGAAGGGAAAACTTTTCTATGTTGGATTTTAAGGCTTTGTAACTATATATAGTGTTTAAAAAAAAACTATACAATGTAAAATTATGTGATTGTGATCTTGCTTCCTTTGTTAGGACAAGGAATGAAGAAAAATAAAAAGTCTTGTTTGAGAGGCTTTTTTTTTGTTGATAAAATTGCGAGCTTTATTGATCAGAAGGCATACGCCATCAAATTACAGCAAAACATCACAGTAGCCATGGCTGAGGCATGCCTTGCTGCTCCAAAAGGCAAGTTCCTTTAACATTAGCAGGTAAACTCGCAAAATCATTGTACTCCTGAGAAGAACGATGGTCACATGCCACATTAGCAAGTGTATCGGAAACCAGATTAGTTTCACGAAAAACATGAACAACCTGAGTGACTTGAACACAATGCAAGAGCATCTGAAACAGACCATCTAATCACCAATTCCGCATACAACCTCGGTGTAAGGAATGACAAAGGACTCGAGAATCTGATTGCACGTGGATAGTAGCAAAACCACGGCTTGTGGTCAGTCTTACTCCCATCAACATGGCCTCCATTTCAGCTTTCATATTGGTCCGATCTTCCCCCAAATAACGATGAAATGCAAATATAAATTGGCCAGTCCCAAATAGTAAAATACCTCCAGCACCCGAAATCCCCGAATTTCCTCTTGAAGCGCCATCCACATTCAAGATTACCATAACCGCAGGTCCTGCCAACCGTTTCCACCGCACCAATCGGAGCTTTTAAGTAGTCCTTGTGGCTTGGAGCTGTTTCCTTTCAAGTTCTTGAATGCTTTTAGAGGGTGATAGACTATATCAAATACTCTCTCCTTCCCAAATTATCTATCTATTTTGTATTTTACATGAGAATTAATGTTTCATCAAATTTTATAGTGGAATATGGTAAAATGTCAAATATGACCAGATTTAATATTACTCTAATTTAATTATATCTCATCTTCTCTCTATAGCACTTTCTCTCCAACATTTAATGTAAGAGGTAGAATTGAAAAATTATCATTAATGAACACTTTATTTAAAAATGAACAGATAATTTGGGACATATTAAAAAAGAAATGTGAACAGATAATTTGGGACGGAAAAAGTATTACCGTTCAATAAATTTCATTTAATGCAGTCCTTAATGATTTATACTTCTTTCAGATTCTTGTATTCAAATGGAAAACTTAATATGAGAGTTGTCCAGGAAGATATTGTTGTTAGCCTAGAACTTATTATGATTACGAACAACAAATTATGTGTTCGACACTCTTGATAATAATAAATCTTTAAAAAAAATTCAATATGAGTCTCAAAACCTTAAATGATTGGCTATTTTCCTAACTCATGGGGAATTCCACCTATTCCTTTTTAATCAACTTCACTGACTTGAGGGCTTCCACAACTATGAAACCACTAGAAGCTCCTATTTGTGTTACTCATGAGCCAAGATTGATATGAATTACTTATTCCCATTCTTGAGCTTTTTGCTAATAGACATTGACAGTACTATTTAGCCCAAGTTGAACTAAATAACTAAAATAAAAATAAAGGTAAAAGTGTAGTTTACAGCAAAAACTTCTTGCAAATAAGGAATAAGAGTTAGATGCTGGAAACTTAATGTCTGATATGAATTTCACTGATTTTGACTGTGTTGAGGCAGAAGGGCAATCGGGGGAATCACAGCCATGTGGAACCCAAATGTTGAAATGGAAACTACAGCAAAAATTGCCCAAGAACTGCATATGATGGTTACTGTAAGTTCACCTAAAACTTCGTTTTTACCTTTTGCTATATATTCTAGTTGCAAAATTAATAACAAACGTAAACTATGGAGCAACCTAAAAACTGTTTCAGATGCTAACAATAACAAGACTTGGCTTATCTTAGGTGATTTCAACAAAATAACATGCCAGAATGAAAAATTTGGTGGGAATCGAGTTAATCAATCTAACATGTTGGAATTTAATTCAGTGATTAATTATTGCAATATAATAGATTTAGACTTCAAAGGACAACCCTATACTTGGAGCAATATGAGCAAACAACGTAATTCACTTATTATGGAAAGCCTTGATAGAATGTTAGCAAACCCTAATTGGCTTAATATTTTTGCGGATAGCACTATTACACATTTGCCTAAACTAAAGCACCCGTCAGGATAGAAACAATGTGGTTAACACATCATGACTTCCTTAACCTAGTAGTTGATTCTTGGCAGGAGAATGTGGAATATAATGATATGCTTAAATCATTTCAGTCAAATATTTTAAGATGGAATAAGGGCGGCTTTGGTAATATTTTTAAGAAAAATAAAATTATTATGTCAAGGTTAGATGGCATTCAGAAATATCTAAGTACTAAGTATAGCCCCTTCTTAAGTAATTTAGAAAAGGAACTCCAACATGATTATCTTTTAATCCTTAGACAAGAACATGACTTTTGGAAACTGAGGTCACGAATTAATTGGTTGCAAGATGGTGATGGTAATACTAAATTTTTTCATCTCTCAACACTTAGTAGACGTCGCAAAAATAAAATTTTGATGTTAAAAGATCTTGGCGGGAACTGGCATTCAAATAATATTAATATCAAAAAAATTATTCTTACGCACTTCACCACTCTATTCAAAACATCACACTCGAATTCAAAATTAGTTAGAACTACCATCGATCAACCTGACACTTCTATCATTTTAGAACCTAACCTGGATGATATTCCAACATCACTTGAAAATTCAACGAGCTATTAAATCTTTCCCTGGACCTGACGAGTTACACCCAATTTTCTTTCAAATATTCTGGGAGAATACTAGCAAGGTTATTATTATACTGATTAGGGATTTTTTTCATAACGGTATTATGCCTCCCAATTTAAATAATACGTACCTATGCTTAATTCCGAAAATTAAAAAGCTTGAGACCATTAATCATTATCGCCCCATTAGTCTTTGCAATACTACTTACAAAATCATCGTCTCACGTATTAGACTCGCTGATGCCTCTTCTTATAAGCCCTAATCAAAGTAGCTTCTTACATAACAGAAGAGCATCAGACAATGCATGCATCGTTCAAGAAATATTACACTCCTTCAATAAAAGAAAAAAGGGGAAAAATGTTATATGTCCATTAAAATAGACTTAGACAAAGCCTTTGATAGAGTTGAATGGTCACACATCCATAACATGCTTCTTCACTTCAAATTCCCCCTTAAATTGATTTAATTAATCATGACTTGTGTTTCCACATACTCTTTAGCAATTCTAGTTAATGGATACTCAACAAGCTATTTCAAACCATCTCGTAGACTTAGACAAGGCGATCCCCTCTCTCCTTACCTCTTCATTCTTAGCCTAGAGTATCTCACTCTCAACATTAATAATTTCGTCCAAGAAACACAATGGAATCCGATTTCACTTGCTAGAACAGGCCCCAAACTAACACATTTAATGTTCGCAGATGACATAATACTACTAGCAGAGGCTAATAAAAATAATACAACTACTATTATTAAAACCCTAGGCACATTCTGCACTGCTACGGGCGCAATAATCAACTATGTAAAATCTAAAATCATTTTTTCTAACAACACCACACAGACCCTAGCCTCATACATTAGTCAAGAACTTCATATTTCTAGAAGTATGAATCTTGGGAAATACTTAGGGTTTCCTTTGAAATTATCCACCAACCGCTCCCAGGACTACAATTCATTATTGATAATATGCAAGCCAAACTTGCATTATGGGAAACCAACTTTCTAACTTACCCAGGCCGTTGCACCCTGATTAAATCGTCCTTATCTGCAATTCCATCTCATGTTATGCAACTGCACAAATTACCTATTAACACTACTAAGGCTATTGACATGATTTGTAGAAACTTCCTTTGGGTTCTTCTTCTGAACGAAGAAAACTACATCTCTTGTCCTGGACCCAAGTGTGTCAAAACAACTATCCTAAGGAGGACTCCAACTTAGAAAATCACATCTGCACAATCAAGCTCTTCCTGTGGAATTAGCTTGGCAATGCCTTGTCACCAATAAAAACTCCCTTTGGGCACAAGTTACATGTTCTAAACACTTACGAAACCAGCCTTCACATTCCCTTACAAATCATTATTCCCCTTCCTCTATTTGGAATAGTATCGCCTGTGGTTGGAATATTGCAAAACAATTTCCTCAAATTGCAAATAGGCTCAAATAACTCAATCTCTGTCTGGCACGATAACTGGACCGCTATGGGACCCCTTCGCTTTATTCTTCATGGCCTAATAAATTTAGACGATGAGAACTTGAAAGTCATTGATATCATTACTAAAAATAGCATCAAGGTTATCATGGTCAACTATCCATTACCCCCGATTTAGAAAAATATTTAGAACAAACACCCATTCTTTTTAATCGGCAATCAAAAGACCAAGCCAGTTGGAGTCTTACAAGCTCGGGTCATTTCTCAGTTTTCTCTACTTATAAAACACTCTCTTCAAAAACCAATAATACGGACCAGTCTTGTCACAAATTGATTTGGACGATACCCAGCTTACCAAAAACCAGACTCTTCATTTGACTTTGCATGAAGAATCGCATTCCCCATGCAACGTTTCTTCACCATAGGAAAATCATATGCTCAAACATTTGTCAAATTTGTAAAACAGAACCAGAGGATACTAATCATATCCTTCGAGCTTGTAAGAGGCTCATTCCTTCTGGGGTAAGCTATAAAAAAAACTAAATATTAATATAACATCGATTCTTCTGTCACATTGTCCTCTTGAGTCATGGATTAAAACTAATTGTAACTCATCACATTACTTCAATAACCTTCTGCCTTGGCCAACCGTTTTCTCTTTTGGTTGCTGGTTGTTATGGATCACTCGTAATTCCTACCTTTTTAAAAAACACAACCATAGTATAACTTGCGAAGAGATTATTGCTAGGAGTGTGGAGTTTTGCTTACGCAAACAACATTCTCGGACTACAAAAAATCAAGTAGTACTATGTACATCAAATGGCACCCTCCAATCCCTACCACGTTTTTTTTTTATCAAAATGTAAATGTATATAAAGATCAAAGAGTTGTGCGGGCAAAGCCGCTACAAAGCGAAATAATGCGAGGTACATCATTTCCTAGCAAAATAGGCATATGGCCGAGGACGCCCCCAAGGAGACCAAGATGGAGAGCTACACTCTCTAACTTCATCCCTATTGCCTACATACAAAGAAATATAAAACAAGCTAGCCTATTACATTCAAAGAAAACATCAATAATATGTCTAATTGCTTCCAGTATCCCCATAGGGATGGCTGAAAATAGTATGCAAATATTGGTGCTGCCGACTTGGGCACCTAAGCACGCTCATCAGTAACATTGAATACATATTCCCGTTTCTTTACTACTAGTTGATCATCAGATTTATATCCCCGCTTTGCTTGCGGCTGAAACTCAACAGTGTAATGAGATACTCCACTAGATGACCCATCATCGTCGCTTCCATCATACGGCTCTGCCTCCACCGGCGTAGCAGGCCGTACCACTGACTCAGTCGGCTCATCCCACTCAGATTCAGTAGCCTCATCCTCGTTAGCTTCGGTATCTATAACCTCATCCTCATCTGCCTGCGCCTCCTCAGCCTGACAGGGGATGTACTCGTCATTTGATTCATCGCTATCTTCCCTACCAGCGTAAGGTTCTGGTTCCACTAGAGGGACAGCCTGCACGGTGGCTTGCCTCTTAGTTGCCTTGGGCGTTGATGGCTGCCCCTTGTTGCCTTTATTCATAGTTTCCTTGGGCGTTGTTGCCTGCCCACTGTTGCCTTTTCTCGGTGCTGCATCGGGTGTTGTTGTTGTTGTTCTCAACAACAACCTTATTTGCAAATGGCTTGGTTGCCTTTGCTTGATCAGGTCGTAATGCAATGGACTTCCCCAACATTTGTACAAAGGTCCCTTCCTTAACAACGTTGGCGAAGGAAGGCTGCCCATTTATGTCTCCTTGCTTCTTGGACCCATTCTTATAGTTCCTGACTTGCTGGCCCTTCGGCTTGCTGGTGGAAGCCGACGCCCCATGAGTGACCTTATCTACTTGAGTTGGAATCAAATATACCTTCCTTGGCTGCACAAAATGGCCCTTTTTTGGGGGAAGCGATGAACGGTTTCTGCCAAGATATCTTAGGCTGTTGCACAAATTTTTCGGAATCTAATTGACAAGATGAGTTGCCATGTCCAAATGATTTGCAAATTGTACATACTTGAGGGAATATTCACCTTTATACTCTTAGTGAGTTCATTTGCTATGTTGGCTTCTACAAGCACCCGAACGTAGCCAGGTCTTTCCCTCTTTGCTGTGACAACATCTGTGGCTATAAGCCGTCCCACTTTAGATGCAATGACTGCTATGCCCAATGCGTTCCAACAACACATTGGTACACCAGTTAAAGTAACCCACAAAGGCATAATGCACGCTTCTTCGAATGAGAAATTAAAATCAAACGACATTATTTTAAGCATAAGTTGCTTCCCGAATACTACATGTGGGTTGCTGCTTAGCACTTACTGCCTAGCTTAATCAGTTTCAAAGCGGAAAATAATCCACCCACTAGAGTAAAGGTAAAATTTGCAAGAGGGCCAAGCTTTCTTTACCTCATAGATGGCGTGTCGTCCAGGTGATTTTCCAGCAAAAAAACCCACCATTTTTCCTCAACGTCGCTTAGATACTCGGCTTTCATGTTCACCTCCGTGTCATTATTTCTCAAATCAGGAAGCTGAAATCCCTTTTCAAATTGACGGTTCATTTGAAACAACTTAGCCCAATCTATTTTTGTTCCAGTTTGGTTGGCCCCAACATTATCGGTTACACCGTCCGTCTTGGCTGGGACGGCAGTGACGTCCATCAAGGCTGGAGCATCGTCGTTGTCCTTCGCCTTAACAGGGCTGGCAGTGAGAGTGGAGCCAAAATTTTGGGCGAGCGAGGTCGGTTCCAACAGTCCTAAGAGCTTCCCCCGTGTCTCAACATCCGGTGGAAATGTTGCTTTACCATACGAAATCTGGCTTGTATAGTCCATTAAAGGGGCAAACTTAGCAGCCGGGGAGGCATAACAAAGAGGGGATAAATTTTGACACGCACTCGACAAACGCCTTCTTAGTGCTAAAGATGTCCGGACCTGTAACTTGAGCCGTTGACGGAGGCGTAGTCTTCGCCTGAATTTGGGCAGCGGGGGCAGAAGACTCTCCATGGTGAGAAAGGCCTTCATGGATTTCCTCTCTCAAGCCCCCACCCTTAGCTTTGTTTTTGTGTTTTTTTGCCATGTCATTAAAAACCAGCCAGCTATGTAGCCACGTCAGCCGCTGGGCCACAAAAAAGCTTGGAGGGAAACCAAAAATCAAACTTAAAAATATCTCCCACAAGCTGCCAAGAGAAAGGCAGTCAAGTCCTTGTCCCAAGCTGTCAAACAGTGCACAACAACCAATCCCTACCATGCTTAAGTTTAACATAGATGGTTCATGCATAGCCAACCCGGGACCAGGATGGGCATGAGGCATTTTTCGCAATCACATGAGTGACTGGATTTTAGGATTTTCAAATCACCTGGCTTACACAACAAACAACAAAGCAGAATTACTAGCACTAAGACACGGTCTTAAGCTAGCAATTACCCATCAAGTCCTTGATTTGGAAATAAACATTGGCTCCACGATCGTTCTAAATATGCTTCATAACTGCATTAACCTTACTTTTTCCAACATTGTTAATGATTGCAGGTTGCTAATCTCTCAGTTACGGACATGCACGATCTCGCACATTTTTCGGGAATCCAATCAAGTGGCTGATAGTTTGGCAAAGTTTGGAAGCTCTCAATCCAGTTGTTCCTGTCAAAATATTTACACGCCAATTGATTTTTGCAATCGAACATTGGTAGAATGACTTGGATGGAAAAACTCACTCTAGAACTATGTTAGCTAACCTACTTCGGATGTATTTTATTTTATGTACTTTTATTCAATCCTCGTATCTTTATTATGTCTCTGTATCCCTCATTTGTACTGGATTCCTTCTTGCAATATAAATCCTATTCTACCGTAAAAAAGAGTATATCGCTCTTTTATAGATAATTTTATCTTGAGTGGAATAAAACTGAGCCAAAAAAATGTTTGAGTCAAAGTATTTTTCCACAACGGATGTCCTACTCGGCTGCTCCACTCGTTACAATATTCTTTAATTATATAATGTTCACAACTTAATTATATATTTTCATTCCTAGAATTTACTTTTTTAAATTTAGGTGATATAAATAAAAAATCTAAAAAAAGAGTGTTGCAGGGAATGGCGTAGGGAATCTAAACCGGTATTTTTCTATGTGAATTTCGTTGGTATATTAAGGATGATTATTTTATTTGTAAAAGGTGCCCACGCCTGATAAACTCATATTTTCTATATAAATTATACTACTTTCCACTTAGTTTTTACCTAAAGAATACTATATTTCCATATTTTAGAGTCAATTTGATCTTATTTTCTTAATATATTTATTTTGGTTTGATATATACATTTTAGGTATTTTTATATGCTAAATAGAAACATATTATTAAGAATCTTTATTTTTGGATTTTATTATATTTTCTTAGATTTGTTTTTGTAGGAAAGTTATTAATAGGAAACAAAGACTATGGGCCTTGGGCCACAAGAACAAGAAAGGGTTAACACCTCCTCACATCTCTATAAAAAGAGGGCATGAAGCCCTAAGAAAATGAGAAGAACCCGAGAAGAGCCCCGATCAGCCGTACCCAAGGCAGCCGCAAAAAGCAGCCAAAGGAGCCCCAAATCATCATCATCATCACGTCACCAACCACCAATTATCACTGCATCACCTTTACATATAATTTCGACATCAAGTTGTAATCTAAAACTTATCTCTTGTTATTATTTTCTTGATTCTTAATTTTTCTCATGTCTAAATTAATTGTCATGGTTGATTCATATATGATGATTGGCTAAATTTTCTAGTTGATTAGGCTTGTGAAAACTTTGTTGGAACAATGATTTAGTTTATTATTTTTCCCTTAATATTGTGTTCAATATTCCCTTAATCCCTATTTTATTAATTTTTATTATGGTGTGTTTAATGCTTGTATGGATTTGATCACTCTACGCATGATCTCATAATTTAATTGCGAAGGACCGGAAGGTGAAGTAATTAATTAGGAACTAAGTAATAATAACTCTTAGTAAAAATGACTAGGAATAGATTCGGTTTCTATTGAGCGGTTTCCAAAAGTAGATAACTACGGGGATTGAAATTGGGGAATTCCATAAATCGTTAATGTTGTCTCATTAATCAATTTCACATAGACATATGGTTTTTGTTAATTGAGATTAGGGGGTTTATTGCAAGGAATTGAATAAAACCTAGACAAGGGAATTCTACCATTAATGAATTAGGATAAATTTAAGGGAATTTGACACATTAAAAAGAGAATCTTTTAAACTAATCATTGGGAAAACAAGTTGGATCAATGTCCTAATCAACCCTTCTCTCATTATCTGATATCTTCTTTCTTATTTGTTTAATTTAGTTGTTATTTAGTTTTAAGCATTAGTTAGTAAAACTCTAAAATATATTTGTAGGTTTAAATTAGGATAATAAACAATTTTGGTACTTAATTATAATCTCTGTGGGAACGACACTTGTCTTACTTATATACTCAATTGGACAGTAGTTAACTTGCTAGGATTTTGTGCATCAAGTTTTTGGCGCCGTTGCTCCGGGGGATTATTTAATTAATATCATATAGTTGTTAAACATTCTGAGATTAGACCATTCTTTACTTATTAATTTGTTTGTTGTCTTACTAATATTTTCTATTGTTATTTTTTAGAAAATCAAAAAAAATAAATATATATTGACTCTTAAACTGGAGGAAAAATCTTCTTAAGCAGAGACAAGGTAAGAAGAAGAATTTGTGTCTTCTTACAACAAAGGAGTAAGAAGAATTTTTGAACTCTTTGTTTTATTTAATATTATTTTTTTTCTTTGGTTGAACCTATTTTTGCATTCAAACTAGGAGCTATAATAAACCTTTGTTATTTTATCCTGATCCGGAAGTTATTTTTAGACAAAATAGGAGGCTAGTTAAGGAATTTAAAAATAAAGAAAGAGACGTTAAAATGGCGAATGATGGTATTAGTGATGTTGAACCACCTAAAACTCTTAGAGATTATGCTACTATTAAGGTAGATGACTTTCATCATGCTATTTTAAGACTTGCCATAGCTGCTAATAATTTTGAAATTAAACCTGCTGTAATTCAAATGGTGCAACAAAGTGTTCAATTTTATGGTTTGCCTAATGAAGATCCTAATGTTCATATATCTAATTTCTTGGAAATTTGTGACACTTTCAAGCAAAATGGGGTAAGTGACGATGCTATAAGATTAAGATTTTTTCCCTTTTCCCTAAAAGGATAAGTCTAAGGCTTGGTTAAATTCTCTTCCCTCTGGCTCAATAACTACTTGGAATCAATTAACCTCTAAATTTCTAAATAAGAATTTTCCACCAGCTAAAACCATGAAGTTAAGGAATAAGGTAACTAATTTTAGTCAAGAAGTTGGGGAAACTTTATATGAAGCTTGGGAGAGATATAAAGAAAACTTAAGAAAGTGTCCACATCACGAGGTCCCATTCTGGATGCAAATCCAAATATTTTATAATGGCATGAATGAACCAACTAAAAATATGATTGATGCAGCAAGTGGGGGTAGTATAATGGGTAAACTACCAGATGAAGCTTGGGAATTATTAGAGAATATGACATCTAGTGGAAACGAAAGTAATAATGAACGTAGTAATCCTCTAATAAAGGGAAGTGCTAATGGAATTGATGCTACTCAAACTATTTTAGCCCAATTAGCTTTAATCTCTAATAATTTAGGAATTGAAAATCAAGTAAATTGTGGAACTTGTGGTGGTAATCATTATAACGTGAATTGTCCGCATAATAATTCTTCCAACCTTAATTTTCATGAAGGGGTTAATTATGTAGGTCCTAACCTTAGGATAAACATTCCTTATTCTAATACCTATAATCCTGGGTGGAGAAATCATCCTAATTTTTCTTGGAATCAAAATTCGAATCCTAATTTGAATCAAAATGTGAGACCTTCACCACCCCCTGGTTTTCCTCCCACACCCGAGAGAAAACCTGATTTAGAAGACTTGGTTTCAAAGTTCATAACTAGTGCTGAAACGAGATTTCAAAACCAAGAAGCTTCTATTAAAAACTTAGAGTTTCAATTAGGACAAATGGCTAATTTGTTAAGTAATAGGGTTCAAGGATCATTGCCTAGTAATACGGAAGTCAACCCTAAAGATTGCAAAGCCATAACTATAATAAGTCGGGAGGAGATAAAAGAAGCAAAAGAAATTGAAGAAGTTGAGGATAAAAAAGATTTAAATATTAGTGCTTCTGTAGAGTCTAAGCCATCAATCTCAAACAAGAAAAGAGAAAAGAAAGATAAATACCTTAATGTAGAAGTTGATTATAAAGCTTTATTTACCTTTTCCTCAAGTGGTTGAACCCCCTAATCCTCAATTTAAGAAATTATTAGAAATATTTAAAAAATTGGAGATTAATCTTCCTTTTGTTGAAGCAATTTCTCAAATGCCTAAATATGCTAAATTTTTAAAGGACATATTATCTAGTAAAAAAAGGCTGCAAGATTGTGAGAAAATTTGCTTAAATGAAGAATGTTCAGCTGTGCCTCAAAATAAATTACCACAAAAACTCAAAGATCCTGGTAGTTTTATAATTCCTTGTCATATTGGTGATTTATTTTTTAAAGATGTTTTATGTGATTTAGGAGCAAGCATCAATTTAATGCCATATTCTATTTTTAAGCGTTTAGGGATAGGAGAATTAAAACATACCATGATTACCCTTCAATTGGCAGATAGGTCTATTAAATATCCTAGAGGGGTAGTGGAGGATGTTTTAGTCAAAGTTGATAAATTTATTTTCCCCGTCGACTTCGTGGTTCTAGATATGGAGGAAGACATTAATATGCCCTTGATATTAGGAAGACCTTTCTTAGCAACTGGGAGAACTCTAATTGATGTATATAAGGGTGAGCTAATATTAAGGGTTGGGGATTAAAGTGTCACATTTAATATAAATCAATCAATTAAATATCCCCAAGAAAATAAATCTTGTTTTTCTGTGACTACCAAAGATGTAATAGTGGCTAATTGTGTTCCGAATAAAAAGACTAGTGAATCAATTGAACACAATATAATTAATCATATTGCAGTAGACAATGAAAAACAAGAATTAAATGAGGGATGATAAACTTTTGGAAGCTAAACAAGAACCTAGGAATAAGAATAAAATTGATGAGCCTCCTTGGAAATTAGAATTCAAAGCCCTGCCTTCCAATCTTAAGTCTATACTCTTAGGTGCCGATAAAATTTTATCTCCAATAATATCATACTTGTTAGATGAATTAGGAGAAGATCAATTGGTGAGAATACTTAGAGAAAATAAAGAGAAGACTAAGTTACTTCTTAACAAGGATAAGGAGCCTAATAAATTTCATATGGGTCAAAATATTTTGCTATTTAATTCTCGTTTAAGATTGTTTTCAGGAAAGGAAAAATCAAAGTAGTCGGGCCCTTTCGAAGTCACACATGTCTATCCCTCCGGAGCCATTGAGATTCAAGACAACAATACGAGGAGATTTACTGTCAATGGACAACGCCTTAAGGAATATCTGGAGAGCATTCCATCCAACAATTTGAAGAATGAGGACTGGGTTCTCAACCCCACTCCAAAAGAATAACTATTAAAGAAAGTCAAGCTCGAGACTATAAACGAGAACTACACTTTTTATTTTTAGTTATTTTGAAATTATAATTACTATTTTTTTTATTAAAAAAAGAAAAAAATATTTTTTATTTCGTTTTTCCCTTACCAAAAAAATTAAAAAATTAAAAAAATTAAAAAAATTTCTGTTTTTTTTATTATTATTTTGATTTTCCCTTACAAGAACATTATTATTTCAGATTTTTTTATTTATTATTTTTCGTTATCTTGTTGACTTCGTAGGAAGATTTCGCCATGCATCCGTTTTTCATTCCAAGAGTACCAGCTTTCTCCCTTGGGATTCTTCTTCAATTGACTTCTTGGCACACTTCCAGCTAAGTGTCTTTATTCTCTTTTTTTTTTCTTTTATAACATTGAGGACAATGTTTATGTTAAAGTTGGGGGTAGAGACTACTTTTATGTTTATCTCAGAGCTTGATTTTTTTCGAAATTTCAAATTTATGTGCTATATATAATAAATAATAATAATAAATAAAAAAAAACAAGATTGCGACCTCTCTTGATATTATGTGAGCTATGTTAAGATGATGAATTTCATATGGATTAGAATGTGATTGACAAATTTGACACTTTGGGATTCCTTTGCTAATGATATCTTAGAAATAAAACAATATTTTCTTAAAAAAAAAAAAAAAATATTTATGACCTATACATTATAGAATCTTGTATTTTGAATTAGATTTTTAGACTTTCTAAGATAGCCCTTTTCTAATTATGATTTAATCTTTAGGTACCCTTATTTAATGTGCATTTAGTCTGACTTGTGAATATATGTTCCTAAAGAAAAATAAAGACCTCTTCGATAAAAAAAAAAAAGAAAAAAAATATATTCCATATGTGTTTAATGGTATTTATGTCAAGTGATCAAAGCTAAGCTTGTCACACCTGCGACCCCCCATGGTCACCCTAGGGCAAGGTCGTGGGTTTGAGACATTTTGGATATTTGTTGGGCAATGCTTCGCTGCTCTTGGGTTTTATAAGTTGGCAAATGAAAACCAGCAAAATCAACGGATTTTACCAAGAGTATGAGCATGCGTAAGTAAGCACACCAATAAGCGTTCAATAAAAATGTTCACATTCATTGGTGCCCCAAATATCATATGTAAATTAGAAGATAAAGAAAAATTATTGAATGATGTCACATATTCTTTCTTTAGTTTTATATATCTACGAGCCGAACCGAATGCACATTGAAAAAGGGTACCCATAGATTAAAAATATGATAGGAGGAGGTGTGAAGAATGAATGTTTATTTGTTTAATTCTAAGTACAAAATTCTCAAATGTATAGTTGTCATTGTAAATCAAATATTCACTTTTTCAAAAACAACTTTTTCATGTCTAGATTTCATTAGCCTTGGAATCCTATTTGTCATACATTGATTGAACTTTTCTAAGACTTACAGAATGGTAATATTGTTAGCAATATTAATAAAACTTTTTGATTGAAATTTTCATGAATTGTCTTCTTTGATCGAGGACGATCAAAATGCTAAGTTGGGGGTAGTTGATAAACTCATATTTTCTATATAAATTATACTACTTTCCACTTAGTTTTTACCTAAAGAATACTATATTTCCATATTTTAGAGTCAATTTGATATTAATTTCTTAATATATTTATTTTGGTTTGATATATACATTTTAGGTATTTTTATATGCTAAATAGAAACATATTATTAAGAATCATTATTTTTGGATTTTATTATATTTTCTTAGATTTGTTTTTGTAGGAAAGTTATTAATAGGAAACAAAGATTATGGGCCTTGGGCCACAAGAACAAGAAAGGGTTAACACCTCCTCACATCTCTATAAAAAGAGAGCATGAAGCCCTAAGAAAAAGAGAAGAACCCGAGAAGAGCCCCAATCAGCCGTACCCAAGGCAGCCACAAAAAGCAGCCAAAGGAGCCCCAATCATCATCATCATCACGTCACCAACCACCAATTATCACTGCATCACCTTTTCATATAATTTCGACATCAAGTTATAATCTAAAACTTATCTCTTGTTATTATTTTCTTGATTCGTAATTTTTCTCATGTCTAAATTAATTGTCATGGTTGATTCATATATGATGATTGGCTAAATTTTCTAGTTGATTAGGCTTGTGAAAACTTTGTTGGAACAATGATTTAGTTTATTATTTTTCCCTTAATATTGTGTTCAATATTCCCTTAATCCCTATTTTATTAATTTTTATTATGGTGTGTTTAATGCTTGTATGGATTTAATCACTCTACGCATGATCTAATAATTTAATTGCGAAGGACCGGAAGGTGAAGTAATTAATTAGGAACTAAGTAATAATAACTCTTAGTAAAATTGACTAGGAATAGATTCGGTTTCTATTAAGCGGTTTCCAAAAGTAGATAACTACGGGGATTGAAATTGGGGAATTTCATAAATTGTTAATGCTGTCTCATTAATCAATTTCACATAGACACATGGTTTTTGTTAATTGAGATTAGGGGGTTTATTGCAAGGAATTGAATAAAACCTAGACAAGGGAATTCTTTTTTTTTTTGGAGCGCCCGAAGGCGATTGCCCCCGAAGGGGAAGAGCGGAGAGTACCCTAGATAGGGAAGATTGAAGCATGCCCCATGCCTGGGGAGGGAAGATAAGCCTCATAAGGAGGAGAATTATTTGCCCCATTATGGGGAGATATAGGAATCGAACACGGGACCTCCGCCCCGTGTTCGGGTAGCCTTACCACTTGGGCTACCCGATTCCCATAGACAAGGGAATTCTACCGTTAATGAATTAGGATAAGTTTAAGGGAATTTGACACATTAAAAAGGGAATCTTTTAAACTAATCATTGGGAAAACAAGTTGGATCAATGTCCTAATCAACCCTTCTCTCATTATCTGATATCTTCTTTCTTATTTGTTTAATTTAGTTGTTATTTAGTTTTAAGCATTAGTTAGTAAAACTCTAAAAAATATTTGTAGGTCTAAATTAGGATAATAAACAATTTTGGTACTTAATTATAATCTCTGTGGGAACGACACTTGTCTTACTTATATACTCAACTGGACAGTAGTTCACTTACTAGGATTTTGTGCATCAACGCCCCATAAAATTTTATCGATTTTGGTTTTGACCCTAAACTTTTCTGAAGTATTAATATGGTCCCTTCCATCAAATTTCGTAGTTAAATCTAGACGGAATAGGACCATATGACTAAGCTCGAGGAAATTTAAAAAAGGGTTTGACCCTTAAAAAAGACTCAAATGGGATAAAAAAAAAAAAACCAGTCTTCCACATGCATAGCAGTTTTTCCCCTTTCTTTATGTTTTTTCACATCTTTCATATCTGTAGTTTTTTTAAAGGCCATAACCAATTTTTTCCAAAATTCTCCGGGTTAGAACCTGTTTTTCTTTTTCTTTTTTATTGTGGGAGGGAGGCCTATCTATTAAAATAAATAGGGCGATTCAAAAAGTGGGGAGGGGATTCGAACTAATGGCCTCTACGTCATGAGGCCTCAGCCTTGACCACTAGACCAATGCCTCATTGGCCGAACCTGTTTTTCTTAAAATCCCCCCGAGTTTGGTCATGTGAGAGTCACGTAGTCTCATTCTGTCCAAATTTAACAACAAAAATTGGTGGAAGAGGTAACATTAATACTCCATAAAATTTTAAGGTTGAGAACTTTACATTTTTTTAATTCAGAGTTAAACACCATAATCGAGAAAAGTTTAGAGGTTGCGGACATTTTTTATCAATTTATTTGTGACTACTAGATAGGGGTGTTCATGGTTCGGTTTTATACATTTTTTAAACCAAATTGAAATATTCAGTTTGACATTTTTGAAATCAATCCAAACCATTCAAAATTTCAAACCGATACATTTAGTTTGTATTGATTTGGTTGCTCGATTTTTGTGAGTTACAAAATATATTAATTATAAAGTAAAAATAAAACAAAAAATTCTTTATATAATTACTTAGTTGAAAAAATATAAAGAAATATGTCTATTGTTTTCACAAGTTAAACACAAAAAAAAACAAAAAAAAACAAAAAAAAACAAAATACTGAAACATACATTCTTGATATTAATTCGTAAACTTCAAAATCACCCGATAAGAAAAAAGAGCAATAACAATACAAAATACATCATTATTATTGCGAAATAAAACAAACGTTGCAGGCGAATCTAAAATCACATACCAATAACTCTTCAATCTCTTGCCTTAGCACTTGAAGGACTTACTTGTCAAGGATATAAATAATAAGTTAAATACTACCTTCATCTCAAAATATTTAATATTTGGATTTTTCAGACATATTAGGACATTCCTAAAAATAATAAGAGTAAAAAGTCAAAAGGCTAATATATCATAATTAACTATTTCTTGGATATTTGTATTGTAGTTAGAAGAAGAGTAATACCCGTAAAAATGACAAAGTTCATTAATTGCGAAATAAAACAAACGTTGCAGGCGAATCTAAAATCACATACCAATAACTCTTCAATCTCTTGCCTTAGCACTTGAAGGACTTACTTGTCAAGGATATAAATAATAAGTTAAATACTCCCTTCATCTCAAAATATTTAATATTTGGATTTTTCAGACATATTAGGACATTCCTAAAAATAATAAGAATAAAAAGTCAAAAGGCTAATATATCATAATTAACTATTTCTTGGATATTTGTATTGTAGTTAGAAGAAGAGTAATACCCGTAAAAATGACAAAGTTCATTAAATATTCATTGATATTGCAAATGTTAACATTATTTTGAAAAAATAAATTTTAAGTCAAAATGTTAATATATATATATATATATATATATATATATATATATATATATATATATATATATATATATATATATATTTGGGTTTGGATTATAACATTTTCTAAACCAAACATAAAGTTCGGTTTTAATTTGGTCCAAATCGAAACCAGTCCAATACATCACTCAAATCGAAAAATCGGTTTGAATTGGTTTGAATTGGTTGGTTTCGATTTTCCTTGAACACCCTACTACTAGACAAGCTTCTAAAATACTTGGGCAATGTTTGAAATGACGGAAATGGAAGGAAAGGAGAATAAAAGAGAGGTGATTGAGGGGTTTGTTTTTGGTATTTGGATTTTAGTCTTTTATAAAAGAAAGAAAAAGGGAATTGGAAGGGAATATTAGCTCTAGTTTTCAAACAATCGTCTCCTTTTCAAGAAATTTTATTTTGGTAGGTGACTAAGCTTTAAAAAGTTACATCGAAATCAATGAATACAATACACGTAGACAAAAAAAATCAATTCTCTTTCCTACGTGTATTGTATTCATGGGCTTGAATGTAAGTTTTAAACTTACTCACCTACTAAGATAAAAACTTCTCCTCCTTTTCGTTTAGAAGTGAACGTGAATGCAGGGTAAGGAAACTAGCATTAATAAACTCGTTTTTACAATGACTAAATCACACGGGATGTTTTTGAGACATTTTCCGTAATACTCACCGTAACATTCTTGATTATAGTAATATTCATACTTAGAGCTATTTGATTCATTCATTTTAATTTTGGTTGTATGAATGTCACATGAGTGTTACAAAGAGTGTCACAGACAATCCGAACTGTGAGTGTGCTATTCTTATTTTAAGATGTTTATATTACACAAAATAAGAAAAAATGTATAAACTAATAATTTCATTTTTTTTCCGATTACTATCTATTCAAACACTAAATTGACCCAAAACATTTTCTTCCTTCTCCTTCCAATTCCTTTCTCTCTTGTTGCTCTTTTCTCCTCTTATTTTGCCTCCTTCATTCCAACACAGAGAAATAGCTATATCTATTATAGTGAAATTGCTTTCACCTTTCATGTTAGGTATCATCTATTTATTTCTATTTTCTTTTGAATAATTGACTATCTGTTAATACTAAAATGAACAATATCATTATAATTAAGGAATAAACTTAAAACGTAACGAAAAGTTACAATGCAACAAATAAAATTTCACATCCTTAGATAAAGAAATTGTGTTCACCCTTCAGGTTAGGTATTCCGTTAAATTAAAATACCGAAACAAAACAAACCGAATTTTATTATATGGTTCGCTTTATTCAGTTCGATTTTAAAAAAAAGTCAAAATAATTTGGTTCGGTATTCGGTTTTAAATTTTTAGAAACCGAATTACCGAAATACTAAATAGACCATTTTTTATTATTATTCAAAATAATGTGTATTATACTACATCCATTCCATAACATAAGTCGTTTAGAACATGTAACAAAATTAAGGAAGCAAAAAACAAGTTACTTTGTTATTCAAAATATCAATATTACTCTCTTAAATATTCAAAATATCAATATTACTCTCTTAAATATGACTGGTATATCAACTTGTTGGATATGTCTAGATATTTTGGGCCTTAGTGTGTTATTATAACGCAACCCACTTTGTAATATAATATGATCAGTTTGGTACTTGGATCCGGTTATTTATTATATGGACAGTCCAAATAGAATAGATATTTTTAATTGTAAATATGGTTAGTTAGATTAATTAGTTTTAACTTTCCTTTTTCAGCTTGTATAAATACAGCTCAAGGAGCCATTTTCTTCAACACAGAAAATCAGAGAAAAATTCCCAAAATGTCTTGTTCTTCTTCTTCCTTATTGTTCAGTTTTCTTTATTCATTTAAGTTTTCACATACTCCTGAACAAAATAGTTTAGTTGAAAGGAAACACCAACATATACTAAATGTTGCTAGAACACTTAGGTTACAATCTCAAGTTCCTTTAGCTTATTGGGGTTATTGTGTGAACCATACATTTCATCTTATCAATCTCACACCTACACCCATTCTTCAAAACCTTGCTCCTTTCCAGAAATTGCATGGGAAAATACCTACATATGGACATTTAAAAGTATTTGGATGTCTTACATATGCTTTCACTTTAGATGTAGGTAGAACTAAATTTGATCCTAGAGGTAAATAATGTGTTTACTTAGGTCATTTTATCACTACCAAAGGTTTTATTTTACTTGATAGTGATTCTCATGAATTGTTTCTTTCCAGAAATGTAGTCTTTATTGAGCATGTTTTCCCTTTTTCTCTTCACAAGTCCTCTCAAGATTTGCAGACTTCTGATGAAGACTATTATTCTGATCTTTCAAATTTTGATTCTACTGTGTTTAATTCACCATCTTCTTCACTTTCATCTTCATTACCTCAATCATTTTCTTCTCATTTGTCACCATCTCATTCTTCTGACTTCTTCTCTTCTCCTCCTCATTCTTCTGAACCTTTAAGAAGAACAACTAGAATCTCTCATCCTCCTGCTAATCTACAGGACTTTGTATGTCCTACTCTACCTGTTCCTTCATCACCTTATTCTCTCAATCATGTTATTTCTTATGAACTTATCTCTCCTGCACAGCAGTTCTTCATATTTGTTTTGGACATTGAACAAGAACCTTACAGTTACTCTAAGGTTGCCAAGTCTAAGGTTTGGAGGGAGGCTATGATGGCTGAAATCAAAGCCCCTAGAAGACAACCAAACCTGGACCTTGGTTCCTCTACCTGAAGGGAAGAAACCTATAGGTAACAAATGAGTTTTTAGGGTGAAAATCAAGTCAAATGGTGAACTAGAAAGGTACAAAGCTAGGTTAGTTGCTAAGGGGTATATTTAGCAAGCTGGAATAGATTACCTAAGTACCTTTTCCCCTATGGCCAAGATGACTTCGGTTAGGGCTTTGTTAGCCTTAACTATTGCTAAAGGCTGGTTAATCCATCAATTGGATAATAACAATGCCTTCTTACATGGTGAGTTACATGAGGATATTTACATGTTACCTCTTCCAAGTTTTGTTTCACCTGATAGCAACTTAGTATGCAAGCTTAACAAGTCTTTGTATGGACTTAAGCAAGCAAGTAGGGAATGAAATGCTAAGTTGATTGCTAAGCTAATCAAACTTGATTTTGAGCAGTCTTGGCATGATTATAGTCTTTTCATTAAGAGAAATTGTGTTGAATCTGATAGCTTTATAGCTCTTTTGGTTTACGTGGATGATGTCATCCTAGTAAGTAATAAGGAAAGTGAAATCATTACAGTAACAAAATTTCTTCATGACAAATTCAAAATCAAGAACCTAGGACAGTTGACATACTTTATGGGGATTGAAGTGTTAAGGAATGATCAAGACTTGGTTTTGAGTCAAAGAAATTATGTACTTGATCTTCTAGAAGAGGAAGACTTTACTGAGTGTCAACCAGTCAATACACCTATGGAGCAAATGTTGAAGTTTTCACATAAAGACTCTGAGTTGTTTGAAGATGTTACAACTTTTTGAAGATTAATAGGAAAGTTACTTTACCATACAGTAACTAGACATGATACCAGTTATTCAGTCCAACAATTGAGTCAATTCTTGGATAACCCTACTATCCAACATTGGAGAGCAGAGCCTAGGATACTCAGATACTTAAAAAATGCACCTGGCGAAGGATTGCTATACCCAACAAACAATAACTTGAAACCAAAAGCCTACACAAATAGTGATTGGGCAGGGTGTTGTGAAACTAGAAGATCTGTGACAGGAATATGCATATTTCTAGGACCTTCTTTGATTTCATGGAGGTCTAAGAAATAACCTACTGTTTCTAGAAGCTCAGATGAAGCTGATTATAGGGCAATGACATTAACTACTTGTGAGGTTCAATGGTTGGTAAATTTGTTGCAAGAATTGGGAGGGAAACAAGCCAAGGTTGTACCAATATTTTGAGACAGTAAGAGTGCATTACATATAGCAGAAAATCCTGTTTTTAATGAGAAAACAAAACATGTGGAAATAGATTGTCATATAGTAAGAGAGAAGTACATGACAGGCTTAATAAAGCCACTTCCAGTTACTTCAGAACTTCAGCTTGCAGATATTTTTACTAAAGCTTTGGGAGCTACCAGGTTGAACAGTTTAAAGGAATATTACTTAGATTATTTAATGCTTTCAATGTTCCATCTTGGGAAGGGGGGGGGGTGTTGTGTTGCAGGCAACAATGATTAAAGCAAGATGGAATCAAGGTCCTTGGATTGAATGATCTACATGAAGCAGAAGGTCAAGCAAGGTTGTGCAGTATGGTTGATCAGAAGAAAAAGAATGAAGGAAGTAGGATGCGTACTCAGTGCAATAATAAACATAGTGGGCCTGTCAACATGTTGGATATGTCTAGATATTTTGGGCCTTAGTTTGTTATTATAACACAACCCACTTTGTAATATAATAGGATCAATTTGGTACTTGGATACGTTTATTTATTATATGGATAGTCCAAATATAATAAATATTTTTAGTTGTAAATATGTTTAGTTAGATTAGTTAGTTTTAACTTTCTTTTTCAGCTTATATAAATACAGCTCAAGGAGCCATTTTCTTCAATATAGAAAATTTGAGAAAATTTCCCAAAATGTCTTGTTGTTCTTCTTCCTTATTGTTCAGTTTTCTTTATTCCTTTAATTTTGGACAAATCTAAACTTATAAAAAAATTTAGTAAAATATGACTTTATTTTGAATCCACCAAGGTTAAAAAACTGAAACATCACAAACAATTATACCATAGTGCAAACATTCGGAAAACTCAATAAAGACTCTTACATTAAAAAAAACTCAAAGTTTTATTAACTAAAAAATTAAATGGTGACTTTGTAAAATATCTTTTTCCCCCTTTTTTCTTATTTTAAGGAGGATCGATAGTGTTCCCCCATTTCCCTTCCATCATGACTCGAACTCTTGACAAGTGAAGCGTCTTACTACTTGAACTGCGCTTCGTTGTCTAAAACGTGACCTTAAATTAGCAAAAAACTTCTGTATACATCGATAGATTTCAATAAATTTAACATAATCTTGTTGATGAGACATTGATTTAGTGGTCAATTCCGAGGATTCGAAACGTAAAAATCTTGTGTTTAACCCGCTTCTCAAGTTTCACTCTTTCTCCGTTGTAAGTAAATTATATATATATATATATATATATATATATATATATATATATATATATATATATATATATATATATATATAATTATTATGCATAAAAAACTCCCACATAAAAAAATAATAATTATTTTTAAAATTTTACAAATGACAGGACTATAAAAAAAAAATTAATATGCATAAAATTTATACTTCCTTCGATTCAAAATAGAAGTTTTTTTAAGAGTTATTTTTTGTTGCAAAATATAGGTCTTTTTACAAGAATGTTGCATTTATTGGCTAATTTACCCTTACATTATTTTCTCCATATATTCATATTTGTCAAAATGTATAGTTCTCATGCAACTCTTCATTAATTTATTTGTTCTTTTGGAGTATTAATTAGGGGTACTTTAGTCATATTGATTAGTATTGTGAAACCCCGTTTCCGTCAATAGGATTTTGATTTAATTGTCTTTAGGGTTGAAAAAAAAAGAATTAAAAGTATTGGACTTTAGGAGAATAATTAATTTCTACGAGGATCTAAATGCGATATGTAGTTAAGTTAAAATTTTATCTAGAAGAAGTCTATGTAAACCGTGGGGATTTTGAAATCAAAGACCTCGGTCTTGGGAGGATTATATGGGATATCAAACACTTAGTATCGGGGATATTTCAATTTTCAAATAGATTTTAAGCGAGATGTTTTTCTGTTAGGAGATGTAGTATATAATCCCCTCCCCTACACATGTATCGTGAAAAGAGAGAGAAGAGAATAGAGCGGAACACATGTCGTGAAATAAAACTAAGAGTTGAGAACGAGCGTGGATTCCGAGGTATCTTTCGGTGCAATTGCGACGCGAGGAAGCAGAGACTAGGGAGCGGCGTTAGGATTTTCAGATCAATTAGAAGAAGGACTCGTGTTGAGGTAAGGGGTTTAGAATCCTTTTGTTTTCTTGTGTTCAATCTTTTAAATGTTATGGGGATTTAATTGAAATTCAAAACGTATGTTTTATATGAAAAACAAACAAAGGAATCAAGCATGTTAGTTTACAAAGTATTTGTTTCCTATATGAAGAAATGCATACGAAATTGCCATAAATTGTCTTCTGTGAATATCTTCAAAGTAGTAATATGGGATTTGGCAGTGAATGGATTTTGGGATCCTGAGAAGACATAAGAATTTTTCTTTGTTTGGGAACAAAGAAAGCATGCTTAAAGCCAATTCAATGATAAGGGGGAAAAAAAATAAAGAAAAGAAAAAGCCTTGCTTGTTGCCGAAATTGTTCTGTTTACATTTGAATAACCGGGTCAAAAACAAGTTTGCAGCGGAATAAAACTGACCCGCCTCTACCAGGATATATCACGAGTAAGAACCTACGACTACGGAATAGTGTAATACCTTTTATCGGTGCTAGAAAGGCCGAAACGCTTTCGGTGGTAGTTGTAACGAACGGAACACCACAATGCAGGCTCCGTCTCTCCCAGTATCCACTCGATCTTACGGGGATGGTCTTCTACTGCTTGGTGCTAGCCAACGCCTTGTAGAAGCTTTGAAGACACTCTTCAATGGAGTATGTATCTCTGACCTTTTTAGAAGAACAAGATACAAGATTTCTAACTTCTTTTCTATTAGCAATAGCCAGAAAACAAGTTTAGAAAATCTGTCTTTTCTTTTAAAAAGGTCAGAGATACATACTCCATTGAAGAGACTGGTATATAATATGGGCCTAAGTACCCACTATCATCTCGGGATATCCCTTTTGGCGTAGCGAGTTCGGTTGCCAAGTAGATGATTATGGGTACTGCCAGGCCCATATGTCGAGTTTCGGGCCCTCGGGTTCGGGGCGTGACAGAGTGGTATCAGAGCCGGTGACCAGGCGGACGTGTGGGAGCTAAGTGCCACACCGTAAGGGGTGGGGGCCACCTCTAGAATCCTGCACACCTGGTTGGTCATGGGCTAAGTATGTTTGGGGCGCCTAGCGAGGACGCTAGGGCCTTAAGGATGGGTGAATGTGAAACCCCATCCCACATGGGATAACTTTGAAAGTTGTGACTGGTATATAAGGTGGGCCTAAGTACCCACTATCATCTCGGGATATCCCTTTTGGCATAGCGAGTTCGGTTGCCAAGTAGATGACCGTGGGTACTGCCAGGCCCATACGTCTCGTTTCGGGCCCGCGGGCTCGGGGCATGACAGAGTGGTATCAGAGCGATAGGTTCGATAGTATTTGGGAACAAGTAATAAAGAATAAGGAAATAGTTAAGTGTCTTAATCCAATTTTTTTTTAGGAACTCAGCTATAATGTGTACTGGGTGGGATTTTTTTTAGTATCTGTGATGATGGTTGCTTTAGTTGACTGGGAAATATTTTCTAACATTAGAGATGCACCCTTTATGTTGCTTAAGATATACAATTTTTTTTTCTCCGAAAAAGAATGTATGCCTTTTTGGTATCTTAGGGATCCGTTTTCTCGTTTTGAAAATTCTACTTATGAACTAATTTCATGAAATATTTATAAAAAAAAAAAAAAAAGAGACCCAAAACAGACAAAATACTGTAGGATTTCATTTATTTCCAATTCTGTGAATCCCAGCAAGTCATAGTTATGTTTTCAAGTGCTCCCTATAAGTTTTTTGGTATGGAAAGTTTCTAAGCTTTTGAATTTTTTTGAATGATATTTACAGTTTCTAGATATTGAAGTACAAAAGGGAAATTTTAAATTTATTTATTTTATTTAGTTTAAAGAAAAGATTATAACTGTAAGATATTTTTCCCTTTGTGCAAAACTTGGTGATTGTATGTTTGCTCTAATTATTACATGTTTCCGTATTTATTGTTTTTCCCGCTTATTAGATGGTTTCAAAAGGTAAGAAACCCACCCACAAAGACGTGCTGGAAGCAACTAAGATCCTTGATGAGCGGGTAACAGTACTACAAGAAACCTTGGAGAAGGAGAAAAGTATTAATGTGACGTTAGAAGTTGAAATGAAGAATTTGTTAGATGAACATGAGGAGTTAGTTGTCAAGTACAACAAACTCCAAGGCAGGGAGGCGAGTTTAAGAAAAAAATGCTACCTTTATCAACATGGTCAAGGAGCAAAACAAATTGAAGAAGCGGTGCAAAAGCTTCGAGCTGAGGAAAGTCCTTTAATAGAAAGGATGGAACAAACCGTTGGAGAACACCGATCACTGAAGGCTGAGATCTCTCGCTTAAAGTATCAAATTCGTAGTGTAAAAATGGAGAGGAACGAACACAAAAGGGATAGCCGTAGGGAAAGGCATTTCAAGGCGGTTGCTGAAATGAACAACTATAGACTCCGAAGTGCGGTTTGGAGTATGAAAAAGAAAGGAATACCTTACGAATGCGAGGGCTCTAATGTCACAAGACAAGACTTTGACTCGGAAGGGGAGGAAAGTGTGAATCAAGAATCAGAAGAGGATCCTTCGGAGTACTCTAACTAGTTGAGATGACTAGCACCATAGGACATCGAGAGAGAGTTTATGATTCCTTTTAGTAAAATTTATTTTTCCCATATTGTTAAAAATTTATTTCGGAACCTTTTCTTTTTCAAGAATAAAATGTTTGGAATTTCTAGCAATTCAGGGAATCTTATTTGGCATTCTCTATCCCTTTCATACCCTGATTGATACAATTCATTTTTGTATTCTTTGACTTGAGTTGTACAAAGTTTAAACACCCACTTAAAAGACTAACTTCATCGTTTCCAAATAGATGGAACCTACTAGGAGACAAGCGGGAGGAACCTCTCAAAATCGAGAAGACTTACATGAGGAGGACACTGTTACATTAGCAGATATGGCGGCACAAATGAGAGCAAGGGTCTCTACCGAAATCCCGCCACGAATTCCTCCAACAATCCCAGCAAGTGGTATCTCAATCGACCCCTCAAATTTGCCACCACTGGAAAATGATGGAATTGCCCCTGAGAGGGTGCCAGCTCCGGCAAGAAGGGCTCGTTCCACCAATGCTGATGTTACCAACGCTCTTTTAACAATGGCACAAGTACTGCAAGGCCAGCAAGCGATGTTTCAAGAGCAGTTGAAGATGCAAGCTGAAAGGCATCACGGCACAAGACCCCGCACACATTTTGAAAGACTAAAGAAAACCAACATGCCAACTTTCGATGGAAGCTCGAATCCTGAAAAGGCAGAAAAGTGGGTCAACGAAATGGAAGGAAACTTTGAAGTCTTGGAAACCCCAGAGGACGTGAAGGTGTTGGTGGCGAAACCTTTCTTGGTCGGTGAGGCTGAGAAGTGGTGGAAGTGTATAGCCCCAGCACTTGTAGCAAATGGCCAGGCGGTGACTTGGAATAACTTTAAGAAGGAGTTTCTGGATAACTATTTCCCACAATCTCTATGTGTGGAGCGGCAAAAGCAATTTTTCACTCTGAAGCAGACTGACGAAATGTCTATTGTGGAGTATAATAGCAAGTTCAACAGTCTAGGACAGTACGTGCCTGCGATCATGCAAGATGATTACTTGAAGATGATGAAATTCGAGGAAGGACTACAACCAGAGATACGAAAGTTGATGTCCTCAATGGAATCAAGAAATTATCACGAAGCATATAGAAGAGGCACCTGTATTGAAGCGAAGATGTCAAGAAATGCGGAAGGGCCTCAAATGGAAAAAAAAAAGACATTCGAGGCGAGGAATAACTGGAACCAACCCTCAGCGCCATTCAATGCAAGGGAAACAAACCAGACAAATAGGAATCGTGGAACTTAGGAAAGTCAACCTCAAAGAAATACTTTTGGTAGGAAGTGCCCACAATGTGGAAATTTTCACTCCGGAGAATGTAGGAAAATTCTTGGAACATGTTTCCAATGTGGAAAATCCGGCCATAAGATAAGAGATTGCCCTTACTTACCAGCAAACAAGCCGAAGGTTCCTGAACAACCGCCAAAGACAAACGCGAGGGTCTTTTCCTTGGCAGATATCAGAAAAGGTAAGTACGTTATCTAGAAAATTCTATTTTTCTTTCTCTTCTCGTTCATATGCTTGTAGGAATGGTTTAAGTTTCGAGGCCGAAACTCTTTAAGGAGGGAAGAATGTGAAACCCCGTTTCCGTCAATAGGATTTTGATTTAATTGTCTTTAGGGTTGAAAAAAAAAAGAATTAAAAGTATTGGACTTTAGGAGAATAATTAATTTCTACAGGGATCTAAATGCGATATGTAGTTAAGTTAAAATTTTATCTAGAAGAAGCTGTTGTAAACCGCAGGGGATTTTGAAATCAAAGACCTCGGTCTTGGGAGGATTATATGGGATATCAAACACTTAGTATCAGGATATTTCAATTTTCAAATAGATTTTAAGCAGATGTTTTCTGTTAGGAGATGTAGTATATAATCCCCTCCCTACCCTGTATCGTGAAAAAGAGAGAGAAGAGAATAGAGCAGAACCTGTGTCGTGAAATAAAACTAAGAGTTGAGAACGAGCGTGGATTCTGAGGTATCTTTCGGTGCAATTGCAGACGCGAGGGAAGCAGAGACTAGGGAGCGGCGTTAGGATTTTCCGATCAATTAGAAGAAGGACTCGTGTTGAGGTAAGGGGTTTAGAATCCTTTTGTTTTCTTGTGTTCAATCTTTTAAATGTTATGGGGATTTAATTGAAATTCAAAACGTATGTTTTATATGAAAAACAAACAAAGGAATCAAGCATGTTAGTTTACAAAGTATTTGTTTCCTATATGAAGAAATGCATACGAAATTGCCATAAATTGTCTTCTGTGAATATCTTCAAAGTAGTAATATGGGATTTGGCAGTGAATGGATTTTGGGATCCTGAGAAGACATAAGAATTTTTCTTTGTTTGGGAACAAAGAAAGCATGCTTAAAGCCAATTCAATGATAAGGGGGAAAAAAAATAAAGAAAAGAAAAAGCCTTGCTTGTTGCCGAAATTGTTCTGTTTACATTTGAGTTTTTTTTTCCCAGCAAGTGTCTTTATGGATGGTACGTATGGATAGTTAAAAGTATGTTTTATGGCTCGATTAAGTAGTCATCGCCCGCGACCGAAGCCGAATGTTCGAAGTATACCCCCGGTTGAAGGACTCCATGAGTCAAATTCCCCGCGACCGAAGCCGAATGTTCGAAGTATCCCCCGGTTAAGGACTCAATGAATCAATTCGATGTTCTACAAGAAAGAGCCAAAAAGAATGAAAATGATTTTATTATTGTAACAAAACTCTCTGAAGTGAAATGTCAATTTTTGTCTAATAAAAATTAAGTTGTTTATGAACAGTAAGTGAAAAGAAAATAATTTAACCATTCACTGCAATTATGTTTTATATGACAAATCCAATTCATGCTTTAAGTTACAATTCCAATTCATATTTTGGAAAATTTTTCATTGTTGTTCTATTGATAAAGCTTTTTGGATACCCTTCCCCTGCAAGCATTTTTATCTCTTGCTACACTTCAAATTTTGCAGGGTCATTGTTTTGGAGTTTACCGATTCCGAAATGCTTATTTTTGCATTGTTTATGTTGGGGGCTTATTGTTCCTGTGTTCCTTTATTATTACAAAGAAGTTAAAATAAAATACTCTATAAGGTTTTTTTAATTTAGTTAAATGTTCAGTCCTTTGTAAAACTAAAATAAAAATAAAAATAAAAGGGTGCTTGATTCCGAAAAGGATATAAACTTCTTACTGAGTTGGAAGCTCACTCATTTCCCTGCTTACAGGTAAAGATAGCAATAAGGATGACGATTTAGGAGATTGGGAAGAAGTTCCCTTTTGGTGAAGAGAGTTCTATTATTTGTGATTTAGTTTTGAGAACATTCTATTTTACGCTTTATTGTTTCCGCTGCGAAAGTTTTGATGTAATAAGTATCTTGAGTTTTTTTAATTAAGTTAAATAAATTTCCTCCGTGGTTGATTTTATTTGGAAATTTTAAGTTAAGACGAATAAGAGACCTTGTGTTAGTAGCTTTTAGGCTATTGATACGGTCGTGTCTTGCCCTTAGGATACGGGCGTGACAAGTATCTTAATTTGTGTGAAAACTCCTAAAAAGACTTATATTTTGAATCGGAAGGAGTATCTATCTATATTTATATTACAGAGTCTGTTTTCAATTTCAGTCAATCACATCCTTCTAAATCCTACGTGTAATTTCCATGAATTTTTGTTCAATTAATTATTTTATAAAATTTTGATTGGTTGGTTAAATTTTACTTTGGTTGTAAATTTTTAATTTTCTTATAATAGTATCGCACATTGAAAAGTTACATGGTTTTTTGAGTTTGACAATACTATAAAAGAGTGTACTTTGACATGTTTTGAGTTACAAAATTACTTTGACATTTTTTCTTTCATTAAACATTACGTTTCCGTGCATAACACGGGTATTTTTACTAGTATATATATGATGATTTGTTCTGTTTTTGAAATCATAGTGGACAGCTAGGTTTTAAAAACAAAAACAAAAAGATAATTGCTCTCTTTCTTGTTTATGACTTGAAACAGTCTACTGCTACTCTTTTCCAATTATATATAATATATTTAATATACTAGTATCAAATATATTATGTTCCTTGAAAGAAAACTCTATATATTTATATTAGTTTCTGAGGCATCTAATTTATATAGCCATGTTATATATTTTCCAGAAAAAGTTAAAATAACAAAACATTCCTATTAATTTATCAGATTTAAAACGGTACTTGTTCAATTGTTTGAAAAGACAAAGAAAAAGAAAGAATTTCCAAAATAGCTTGATTCCTGAAGGATCTAATTTTCTTACTAAGTTGGAAGTTTATTTCTTTCCATATTGTTTTTCCATGTAAGGTAAGCAATGATTAAAATGGTTTAGGAGAGTGGGAGGAAGTCCCATTTTGGTGAAGAGTGTGTTTCAATTTATGTTTTTGTTTACGCATTTCAAATAAATGTTTAAAGAATAATTTTAATTCATTTATTATTTTGTTTAAGACTTCCGCTGTTTTGGATTTAGAATTATGTAATGAAATGTATTAAAGAATTATTAGTCTATTCACGATTAAGTTTGAGATATTTGTTTTATATTCTTAGAGATTTAAGTTTTGAGATCTTGTGTCAATAGTATAGGTTATTGATACGGTCGTTTTTCGCCTCTCAGGTACGGGGCGTGATATTTATTGGTATCAGAGCAATAGGTTCGATAGTCTTGGGAACAAGTAATAAGATTAAGAAGATCGTTAAGGGTTAATTTAATTCTTTTAGATAATTGGAGATGATATTTACTAGGTGATGATATTTTAGTATCTGTGATGGTGGTTGCTTTAGTGAATTGGAAAATATTTCCTAAGGTTAGCGAAGAACTTTTTCCATGTTACATATAATTATTTCGGGGAAAAACAATGTGGGGCTTTGTTGGAAGAAATTGGATGTCACACTATCCCAGTGAACCATTTCGGATATTTGTTGTGCTTATGGATTAGGTTCATGAAATATTCTTTTTAAAAACAAAATTCCATAAAAGGACAAAATACTTTAGTATTAATTTTTCTTCCAATTTTGTAAATCCCTCCAAATGTTATAGTTGTATTTTCAGTTGCGCCATAAAAGATCTCTGATATGAGAAGTTTTAGTTTTTTTTTGTGGTAATTTTCAAAATTGATAAATAAATTTATATTCTCAGCTGTTAGTCTTTAAGGTTCCTGAAAAGAAAAGTTTTTGTTTCTCATTTTTTAGAAAGTATAAAAGTTTTGCTAGAATGGTCAAAGCTTGAAACCAATACGTGGATAAAAAGATTTTGTTTCTCTCGCTTATAGTAAAATTTACCCGTATAGATGGAACCTACTAGGAGACAAGCGGCAGGAACCTCTCAGAATCGAGAAGACCTACAGGAGGAGGACAACATTACATTAGCAGATATGGAGACACAAGTAAGGAATCCCGCTGATCGTTGCAACACGAATTCCTCCAACAATCCAAGAAAGGGGTACCCGACGATTCCCACAATCGACCCCTCAACTTTGTCACCATTGGAAAATGACAGAATTACCCCTGAGAGAGTGTCAGCTCAAGCAAGAATGGCTCGTTCAACCAATGTTGATGTTACAAACGCTCTTTTGATGACGTCACAAGTACTGCAAGGCCAACAAGTAATGCATCAGGAGCAGTTGGTAAACGAAATGGAAGGAAACTTTGAGGTACTAGAAACTTATGAGAACGTGAAGGTGACAATGACGAAGCCTTTCTTGGTTGGAGAGGCTGAGAAGTCGTGGAAAAGTGTAGTTCCAAGACTGACGACAAATGGCCAGGTGGTGACTAGGAATAACTTCAAGAAGGAGTTCTTAGATAACTACTTCCACAATTCCTACGCACAGAACAACAGAAGCAATTCTATACATCAAACTACTCCCATGAGCAATACTTGGTCGCGGCCTCCACCAAACTGGAAGAAGATTAATTTTGACGCAGCTTATTGGGATGGAGAGTATACTGTGGCTGCACTTCTTAGGAATGAACATGGATGTTTGGAAACAGCTTGGGTAGACAAAGGATTTGCTACAGATCCTTATACTGCTTAGGCCAAGGGTGCCTTATTGGCCATTGAATTAGCTTGGTTTTGTAAGCTTGATTGTGTTATTTTTTAGGGTGATGCCTCTAATGTTATATTTTCTCTAAGAGGACACAAATAAGCTATGGGATGGCAGTGTAGATCGATTATTGAGACTTCTCGAAAACTTACGAGAAAGCTCAATTGTAAATTCTTTTCGGTACCTAGAAATTATAATTTAGATGCCCATAATCTTGCTAAATGGGCTAATCTTTCTGGTTCAGTAGTAGTTATTCCCATTAGGAATCTTCCTTCTACTATTTTTTGTGACTCGGATTCTAATGGTTTGTCTGATGTAAGGGATTCGGGCGACTGTAATTCTTCTTCTATTAATTATTAAGCTGATTTCCATAATAAAAAAAAATCTTACTATGTTGGAAGCTTATCCTTTTCCATGATTTTTTTCCAAGTAAGGTTAGCAATGATGAGAATGGTTTAGGAGAGTGGGAGGAAGTCCCATTTTGGTGTAGAGTGTGTTTCAATTTATATTTTTGTTTACGCATTTCAAATAAATGTTTAAAGAATAATTTTAGTTCATTTATTGTTTTGTTTAAGACCTTCCGCTGTTTTGGATTCAGAAATTATGTAACAAAAATTTATTAAAGGATTATTAGTTTATTCACGATTAAGTTTGAGATATTTGTTTGATATCTTTAGAGATTTAAGTTTTGAGACCTTGTGTCAATAGTATGGGTTATTGACACGGTCGTGTCTCACCTCTCGGGTACGGGGCGTGACATTACTGGGCTAGGTTAGTAGCTCAGTCATTTCCATATGTTTCTTTTGTAGATGATTAGGTTGGTGGTAACCGTGCTGATGATTGGACCAAGGACCAAGTGTGAAGTTTATGTAATAGATTGTTAGAACTTCATTTAATGTTGAACCTTTAGCAATTTGCCTATTATGATGTAAGAACATGCGGATTATGTATTTTTCCTTTAAGTTAATTACGAGTTGAAGAGATTTCCTTTTTAGCACGGAATTTTTTGGTAATTTAGCATTTCCGTGTCGGGTTCAGTGTCTCATCGACGAATGGGGCGCTGTCATGTCACCTTTTGGTTACGGGGTGTGACATAAGTGGTATCAAAGCAGGTTGAACCTGGTTAGATTAAGTATGGAATTAACATATGTTTTGAACTGAGAGTAGAGCCTAGGAATAGGACATATGTGTTTATTTATCGCTTTATATGTCATTGTTAAGTGTTATGTCATGCTTATTTGTTCTGCTATGTCATACTATGTTAATTATTATGTGATCTCATGCTTAATTGTTTTGGCATGCTTTGTTATGTTATTATATTATGCGATGCCATGCTCCATGCTCCATGTTATGTTGTTTATTGTTATGCTAACCGTTATGTCATGCTACATTGTTGTTATGTGCACGTGCCTATGTGGATTATTTGCTTAATTGTTGCTATGAACTTTTAATTGGGTAAGACGGATCGTCAAGGAGAGAACAACCTTGACTCCAACACACCGTTTGTTGCATTCATACGACGGGGTCCGATTAGAGCTCGTAGATAGCATGTGGGATCATCAAGCCAGCAACAATGACATAATCCACTCCCTCCACATGCACCAATTAGGGATATGGAACTGGGCATGAAACTGAGTATGTGGCACATCCACCTCCACTACCAGTTGATGTACCACCGCCGCCGGTTAACACTGGGACAGGTAATGAAATGGATACAACCCTGACTATGATTGCGCAGCTGCTACATGCACAACATCAACATAATCAACAAATCATCATAACCAAATGAATCAGAATCTGAATCAGGGGTATCAGGGAATTCAGAGAAATGAAGGCGACCCATGTACTTATTTTGAGAGTATGAAAAAGATGAGAGTAGTGTCCTTTGATGGTAATATGTGGCCAGATTAATCTGAGGTTTGGATAGAAGACATCGAGAAACACTTTTCCATTTTGAGGGTTCCCGAGAATATCAAGACAAATGTAATTGTGGGTTTCCTTACAACCGAAGCTTCTGAGTGGTGGAAGGGGCGTTGGCCAATATATGGACAAGGAGGGGTCAACCTATTACTGGGGCAAGGTTCAAGAATTCTTTTTTAGACCAATACTTCCCTGATCAAGATGGAGCGTCAGAATCAGTTCTTCGAGCTCCAATAGACAGAGGGAATGACTATTTCTGAATATGCAAGCCGGTTCACCTCTTTGGAAAAATATGCTATGTCAACTATCGCAGATCCACTTACACAGACTAAGAGGTTTCGTGAGAGGATCGCTACCTCGCATTCGGGGCAGGCTTTCTAGTTTCTGTCCTACTACTTACATGGACGCTTACCAGAGAAACCTTGACATTGAGGCGGAGTTTTTAGGACTGATAAAGATAATGCACGGAAAAGATATTTTCCCACTATGGTTCAAGGTTATAGTTCACCATCTACCGATGAGGTTACACCGGTGACTACTCGAAGAAAGGTTATTCACGCTTCTGAACCGATCTACATTTGCAGTAAAAGTTGGAGGACCAATAGTGACACCAATGCCGAATTAGACACCAGGCTCAGCTACATTGGTATGTATAACTTGTGGGAAGATGCATCCGGGGGAATATCGTTGGAGAAAATGGGGTTGTTTTAGATGTAGCAAATTGGGTCATTGGATTGGACAGTGTACCGAGCCGGACCGGGGTTACATTAAACCTGCCGCAGCACCACCAATGGTTGGAGATGCAGAAACGAGGTCTAACGCTAGAGTCTTTACCCTTCCTCAGTAAAGGGCGGGAAAAGCAATATGTACATTTATGTGATTATGTGATTATTAAGTTTCCTTTTGTACTTAGTAGGTTGCATATAGTACCATACTTGTTTTGTGAATCCCTATAAGAGCCTTTGCATCTAACGGGGAGTGTTAGCATCTATGATTGTAGGGAGTGCAAGTTTCGAGGACGAAACTTTTGTAAGGGGGAAGTCTGTGATGCCCAGGACTTTTCTGCTTACGTGTCTACGTGATGTGTATTTTATTTGATTTTAATGATATGTTTTAGCATGTTTATGTGTTACGTTTGAGGTTTTTAAGTTGAGGGGCGTAGTGGACGTGTTGATAAGTTGAGGGACTTGAGTATGATGTTAGGAAGTTGAGGGATGGTTTTGGAAGAGGAGTTATGGGGAGTTAATGGAGGGATTAGTGCAGTATTGTTTAGAGTGGAAGTTACAAAGAAAAAGGAAAGAAACGTTAAAAGAAAAGAGGGAGAGAGAGAGAGAGAGAGAGAGAGAGAGAGAAAATAAATGTGCAGAAAAACTGAGAGCTGAGAGGTTTGTTGGCTAATTAGCATAGCTATAGTCGTCGAAATTGAGTGATTCTTTGGGTTTCGAAGATAACTGAAAGGGGAACGTCTGGGATTTGACATATTGTAATTTGGATTTCTGAACTAAGAGTTGCAGCAGTTTGAAGCTCGTCGTTTGGGGCTGTTTTTGAATTTCGGATTTTAGAAGTTGTATTGCTTAAGTTTGACAAGTAAGGATCATTTACCCTTATTTTTCAGTCCTAAAAGTATGCATAAGCTGTCATTTTTCTGAAAGTATTAATTTGCTATGAATTGGATTTTAGGAGCATGTTTTCTTGCATTGAAAATCGAATGAAGTATTGATGTTACTTCTTTAAATGCTTTTGCAAGTTAATTTCCATTTCCATTTTGGTACAACTGATTTGGGTTGGGAAATATTTTGAGTCTATAGTTAGTGCTTCATCCCGAGGGTGTTAGGACCTTACTGGACTAGGTTAATAGCTCAGTCATTTCCATATGTTTCTTTTGTTGATGTTCAGGTTGGTGGTAACCGTGCTGAGAATTGGACCGAGCGAGCAAGTGTGAAGTTTATGTAATAGATTGTTAGAATTTCATTTAATGTTGATCCTTTTGCATTTTCCTTTTTATGATGTAAGAACATGCAGATTATGTATTTTACCTTCAAGTTAATTATGAGTTGAAGAGATTTCCTTTTTAGCAAGGAATTTTGTGGTAATTTAGCATTTCCGTGTCGAGTTCGGTGTCTCATCGGTGAATGGGGCGCTGCCATGTCACATCTTGGTTACGGGGTGTGACACGAATAGATCAATTTTTTTTATTATTATTCAAAAAAATTGTACTATATATACTTATAAGTATTACTAATATTAGTTAGAGTTGACTTCAATTCAGCTGTTTTAGTGACATTCTAGAAGCAGCCACTTTGTGCAATTATTGCCAAATGTTAGATATGTCTCCTATTAATATCTGTTCATATCCCGATTTATTGGGGTACTTAATGAGTTATTTTATAGTTGTAGAGTTGTATTTTTATTCTTAATTTTTAGTTTATTCTTTTTATTTTAATTGTGCATTATAATTTTATCTTTTGTCTAATTTGTATTAAGTTGAGCTTCACAAGAAAAAAAACAATAAAATTTCGGTAAAAAACGAATCGAACCGAACCATACCGAAATAATTTCGGTATTCGGTTTCCATAACATTTTGGTTCAGTTAGGTTTTCATAAAATGTTACAAAACCGAACCGAATTCTGAAATTTTGTTCCGAAAATCAAACCGAATATCGAATGCACACCCCTACCAGCAGCAATCTCGGAGGACATGTATAGTAGTCTCAACTTGGCTCTTGCAGATACCACATACCCCATCAGAATGAATGTGGAACTTCTGCAAGAGGGAGTTGGTCTTGAGTATGTCTCTCCTTGCAATCCAAAGCAAAAAGGAAGATCATATTGGGTCTTTGAATTTCCAAAGCTTGCTCCAAGCAGTTACCTACTCTCCTCGTGCTTTTTTGATAAGATTAGTATAGCAGCTTTTGATGAAGAATACCCCTTTAGCAGAATCTTTCCACCACAGCTAATCTCTGGTTCTTTGCATTTCAAAAAGCTCCAATTTTAAAGACCGGGGGCGCAAGAAATTGGTTCAAATAATTCCAATCCAAAACCTCTCATCCTGCCAACAATCACTGATTTTCAGCGCTACATCTGTAGGGCTAAGTACTATATTAGCCCCTGCAAAAGATTCTGATTACCAATCCAACAATCCGTCGAGAAGAAAATTAATTTAGCGTTCCCCGACTTCCATTTACCATTTCTCCTTACCTTGTCATTCCTGAATTGGCTTTTTCATTGAAGTGGGTTCTCAATTGCCTAATTTGGGTTGGGCTACTGGTAGAACCTGAAACCAAACATTTCGGAATGGCCTAATTAACAAAGAAGACCCGACTTTCATAAAGCATCTTCGGCCCAATAAGACCTTTTTTTTTTTTTAATGAAACAATAAGACCTTAACTTCTCGCGTGAGAATGGCATGGAGTTCAGGACAGAGTATACTTGCTGCAAAAACAAAAACAAAAATAAAAAAGGAAAGGAAACAAATCATAATTAGCTAGCTTTAAAATGTTCTTTGACTGGGACGAAGTCATGAATTGTCGGTTGGTGGCAAAAACTGCAATAGTATACCGAATTACATATAAAAAGCTAAAAAAAAATATTTGGAGAACGAACTTAATCAAATATTCCGAACTACATATAAAATTTACAATATCTAGTAGTATTTCCAGCCCCCAGAATTGTCCTTGTTCTTTAGTATTATATATATATATATATATATATATATATATATATATATATATATATATATATATATATATGTTTTTTAATTTTAATTTTCCCCTTCTTTTTTTTTCTTTCAAATGAATGGGTAGAACTGTCAACTTAAAAATAGAGGTGTCAAAATAGATTTTCAAAAGAATTGTGTATACATGGATTTATTCTTCTGCTTCCAAGATTATATTGGGTTTTTGCCTTTTTTTCTTTCTCTTGGTTGAAGACCAAGATTCTGTAGGCAGGTAAACTGGTGAAACCATAAATTTCATCTTCAAAGATGAATATATACAAACTTTTTTTAATATAACATTTTATGGTTTAGAACTTATGTTTAACATAATTATAGAGAATATTTTTGCGGTAAAATAATTTCTTTGGCATAGAAAAATTTAGTAACTAATATATTCACGTTCTTTACTTTTAATTGAGATGTTTTTCTTACTTAAAACGAATAAAATACATACTTCTTCTTTTATTAAAAAAAAATTGAAATACATATTTCTTCTAGATGGAGGCTTTTGACACAAATTTTTTGGGATGACAGAAAAATTAAGTGAGATGCAAATGTGACTAGCTAGTTTAGTATGGATATGAGTTTCTACCAAGTATGATTTCTCCAACGTTTTATTAATTACTACAAATATTTTAGATGTTGCTTACAAGGATACTTAGAGAAAGCAAAATGTTTTTGGATAGTTACTAATTTTTTATTTTTTTATAAAAAGAATGTCTTTATCAAAATTAATTATTGTCATGAAGTTGATATTAGGGAGGTGACAAAGACAATAAACGAAAATCATAAGGTTTCTAATTCCAATTTCTGTCACCATAAGATACACTTGTGGTTGAGAAAAAAAAGAAAAAAAATTCGTCCCATAAAACTTTGTGGAGGAAGCCTAACATAATTGGGGATTGCATGGGCCTAGCCCAGCTTTTCCATTTCGGTCATGACATGGCACCCAAAGCTGGGGGAGAAACATTTTTGTCCGGGACGGAAGTCCCATGGCACCCAAAGCTGGGGGAGAAACATTTTTGTCCAGAACGGAAGTGGGACTTCCGTCCCGGCTTGAGGAAGGAACCCACTTCCGTCCTCGCTGACGTGGCGATTTTTCCTACGCGCCTTGCCATGTCAGCCAGGACGTCCTGACCCAACCGAAACAAACCCTACAAACCCTAAATTGGCCCCCGTGACTTTGAGGACGGAATTGCCACTTCCGTCCTCAAGTTGCAGCGTGTAGTCACTTCTCACTTTTGCTTTTTTGACCATGCAAAATTTCAGAACGGTTTTGGCACTTGCGTTCGCATTTCTGACCGATTTTCAGAGATTTATCCAATTCGAAAATTAATTTTAGAATTTCCCACAACATCTATAAATACCCCCTCAAAACCTCTCCACAACCTCAACTCTCAAACCCATAAAAACCCTATCCTCTTCCCAATTTGTTTTTCCAAAATTTATTTCTACAAAAACTCTATCCTCCCGCATGGAAAACTTTCCTAAATTTATTCAAAAGGAAATGCGTAACATTTTTCAGGGGATGTTGATTTTACCAGAGAATGGCCTGCAGAATACGAGGAGATTTTAATAGAAATTTGTTATGATTTTAGTACACTGGGTTACCCCGGTGAAAAACGTTGATCCGATTAGTACAACGAAATTGTCTACGGAATGAACTCCGTCACTGGCGGACAATTCACAATAGCGATGATCGACGTAGGTCTTGCAAAACTGCATAGGCGGTTTTGGGATTTCGAAGCACTCACTCACAAACCATGGTTCAAGTATGACGGTAGGACCAACATTGTTGATTTGGACGGTGCTGAGGCCCAATGGGAGGAATACGTTGCGGTAAGTAGCATGTAATTACGGCACACTGTATTAATTCAATGTTTTCATAACTAAATGTTTTGTTTATATAACTCTGCCTTAGGTTAATCCAAGGCTAAGCGGTACAGAAGGGCTGGGGAATTTTTCTTTATCCTTCTCTGCCATATTTTTGGGTACGAAGGAAGAGGATTTGTGGACGGAGCCGGACAATGTTCAAGATCACCTGAAGAGGTAACTGTGGAGGCTCCCCCTGACTACCCGATGTCGGATGCATCGTGCAGCAACACATGTTCTTGGAAAATGATTGAGCCAAAGTTTCGAAAGAATTAGGGTTTGAATAATCGGGCCTTTGTATTGTTATATGTTCGATGTAAATTTGTTTCTCAAAATTTAATGGAATTCTCAGTTCTTTGATATTTGAAAGTTCCGAAATGATTAAAAAATACTGAAAATAATAATTATAATATGAACACGGAGGGAAAAATTATCTAATACATTAATGGAAGAGGGTATAAAATGGACTTTATCGGAGAGGGTATAAAACGAATTGGACAAGTCTCTGAAAATCGGTCAGTAATGCGAACGAAAGTGCCAAAACCGTTCAGAAATTTCTGAAAATGGTTGCATGGTAAAAAAAGCAAATGTAAGAAGTGACCAGACACCGCAAATAGCCTGCAACTTGAGGACGGAAGTGGCAATTCCGTCCTAAAAGTCTCGGAGCAAAGTTTAGGTTACAAAGTTTCTGTCGGTTGAGGACGGAAGTCCGGGATTTCTCTATAAAATCGGCAGAAACTTTGTAACCGTCCTCAACCGGCAGAAACTTTTCCCCCAGCAGACATTTGTTGCCTGATTTCTCTATAAAATCCAATACCCTCCCATCCATTTTTCTTACCCCAAACTTCATTCCCCAATCAATTTTTTACAAGCATCCTTCCTAAACCCCATATTTTGTTTTTATAAAAAATGGCGGTTGAATGTCCGATGAGATTGTATTTACACTTCGACCACAATATAGTGTACGAAAATGGTGGTTATCCCCGTTTTACGGAGCCAAGCGAAAGAAGTTTGGAAGTTATACAAAGGCTTTCATTCCGACAACTTTGCCATAGAATATGTTGGCGCAAAGGAGTCGAGCTTTCTAGTGTCACTGTTCAGCTAATAATGATTCGTCCATTCTTCATGCCGACGTACAACATGGTGACGTACGATGTTGTAAACCTTAACGCCGAAGAATGTTTAGACACTTTGTGGGGAATCCAAACGGATTTCAAACTACAAGGGATTCATGTTGGTGCTTTGTTAGAACCTGTGCAGAGACATGTAGATAGCTTTGTAATACCGATAACAGAATTTGCGCCGGAAGCACAATTTGTTTCGGAACCATTTTTTTCGGAGCCAAATCCAATACCAAGTATGCCCCCACAGTCTTCTTACGAACCCTGTATAGATAATTCGGTCATGGATTCCTTGGGTCCAATATCCGACATAGACGGCGTTCCAGAAACGGAAAACGACTTCGCTGACGATAGTGCCGGCGATCACGAGGACGACGGGGTCGAGGAAGATGCACAGGCGGTAGCGGAAGATGTCAACCATGAAATCCAACAACAAACCGCTGGACCGAGTACTGAAGAGACGGTCCAAGAGCCTGAACCAACTACATCTACCTCCGCCCCGGCCATTCCAATATGGAATTTGCCATCATACGGTAACTATGCTAATTTTGCATGTTGGAATGATATGGGTTCCATGAAACCTGTCCCTGAACTAACATACGGGGGAGAAAAAATTAAAACATGGAATCCCAATATTCCCGAAATATGCTTGAGGATGCAATTCAAGGATAAATGCGAGGCAATGTTGCCAGTTAGCGTGTGGCATGACAAAGTGGCCTTGAGAGAATGGATGAGAGAGAAGAGCAACAAACAATGGTTCAGCGGGGTGTGTAGAAATTCAACCGAAAATAGCCGATGCAGTTGGTACATTCGCGTAAACCATAGCAGGGTGGATGGAATGTGGAAGGTTACCAAGCTAAACCAGACCCTCTACTACTTGATGGACCAGAACAAAAAGCGCAACATGTCCTCCAGCTACATCGGGGTAAAAATTCTACACCTTGTATAGGCTGATCCTGAAATATCTGTTAAATTGATTAGGGCTGATTGTGAAACTAGTATGAGTTTGACTTGTACCTATATAAAAGCTTGGTATGCCCGCCGAAATGCTATAGAAACACTTTTTGGTACTTGAAATTCAACTTTTCAGGTACTGCCCCATTATATGCGGGCACTAAGTGATTCAAACCCGGGTGCTATAGTCAAATTTCTTTACCACCCACGAGAAGCCGCTAATGGCCCCAAGGTGTTCAGGTCATTGTTCTGGACCTTTAAACCGTTGGTTGAAGGTTACCGGTAGTGCCGGCCTATAATTTCAATTGATGGGACACACCTTAGGGGGAATTATAAAGGGACACTCCTGGTTGCAAGCACTCTGGATGCTAACAACCAAATTTTACCCCTTGCTTTTGCGTTGGTCGATTCAGAGTCAACTTCCACTTGGTCATGGTTCCTTAGGCACTTAAGGGACCATGTTGTGAAAGACCTTCAAGTGTGTCTTATCAGCGATCGTCATGCCGACATTCTTAGTGCCGTGGCTAGCGCCCCTGGATGGCAACCCCCAATGGCAGTGCACCGATACTGCCTTAGGCATTACAGGTCCAATTTCCACACTCATTCGAAAAACAAAGAATTGAAAGATTATGTGTGGATTGCTGCAAGCCAAAAGAAAAAAGTTAAGTGCGATTTTTATCTTGAGTGTATCAAACAAAAAGATGAGGATGCATTTAACTGGTTGATGCAGACCCCCAAAGAGTTGTGGACTTTGGCATACGACGGGGGAATGCGTTTCGGTTGCATGACTACAAACATGTCCGAGGCGCTAAACAGAGTTCTGAAGCAGTCTAGAGCGCTGCCTTTGAAAGAGCTCGTGGAGATGATTTTTTTCAAGCTTGTACATTATTTGACACACCGGCAAGACGCTAATAGTTGTCAGACGCCTTTCCCTAAGAGGATATGGGAGTAGTATTTCGCGTACGAACAAAAAGCAACAAGTCTGACTGTGCAACGACACCACAAGGACCAAGGTATCTATAGGGTCATGTCCCGACATAGAGGACCGGGCGAAGGTGGAAAAATATACACGGTCAACTTATCAACTCGTGCGTGTACCTGTGATAAGTGGTCTACTTATTCAACTCCATGCTCCCATGTCATTGCCGTGTCTAAATCGATAATGCAGGATGCTTCTCAGTACATCCACCCTGTCTATTCTCTCGATCATTATAGGAATACTTACAAGTCCATTTTATATCCTGTACTTGATCCCCGTTCATTGGAGACCTCCCCCTTTTGATATGACATATTACCCTCCTAACATGAAAGCTACGCAGGTGGGTCGACCTCAAAGGCGGAGATTTCAAATGCCTATGGACATAGAGAACAGGGGACACTCAAAGGGAAAAGAAGTGCGGCCACTGTAAGCGAGTCGGTCACAACCGGAAGACTTGCCCCATGTTAGCACATCTTCACCAACCACCCCCTCCACAGTAATTGTATTTAAATTCTCCGAATTGTAATAGTTTAGAATTTATAAAATTGTTGTGAATGTGCTCGATTTTTTCCATTCAATATCCGATAATTGCTTACATTACAATTGCATATTATTAAAGTTGACGTAATAAATCAAAAAAATCATCATTACCGGCCCTGTAATCAAGGATATCGTAAGGGGCTGAATGAATTTGTACATGGTCACCCGGGTGTATTCTTGAAGGCACAACAAACTCATCCCACCCCAAAAAATAGTAATCGTCTCCACCTTCGTCTCTAGTCACTTGCAGTGTCAATTTGTTACCGTGAAGATTGCACATGTGTAGTACTTCGGGGATTCCAAGCTGCATTCTAACACGCTATTGCATGTACTGTCTACATATCCACTGTACACGGGAAACAACATTACAACACATAATTGTAAAATGAACGATTTTATTACTAAAAATTTAATATTACTGAACGTACCGGTTTGGAAAGTGCCGAATATGTTTTGTCAATGTCTATTCGAAAACTCTGCCGGAAAAATGCCCCGTCTGAGGGACACGATAATTCGCCCTTCAAGTAACCTATCTCGGGCCCTCTCTTAACATAAATATCTAATACATTCATTGGAGATGGTATAAAATGAACTTTATTTGTGGGACGAAGATTGTTGTCACGCAAAATTTGTTGCAATCCTCCGTCTAGGTAGTAGGTGTCATCCATTTTGGTTACATAAACACACCATTAATTCCTAAACTCGTCCTTCAGGTAGACACAACTAGCTAACCCGAGACCAGTTTGCTCCAACCAACTTGTGTACTTCGATGGAAGACGCTACAAATCGAAAATGATGAGTTAGATAGCTAAACACATTTCATACAAGAAAAACTTACTCAGTACTAAATAGAATACTACCATTTTCCCATCGGTTTGATTTCCGACCGCAATTCTAAATTGGTGTCTGAAATACTCTTCCAGGGCGGGATCCATTTCGCTATTCATTTTCAAATAATATTACGGAGGATAGGGTTTTTGTAGAAATAAATTTTGGAAAAACAAATTGGGAAGAGGATAGGGTTTTTATGGGTTTGAGAGTTGAGGTTGTGGAGAGGTTTTGAGGGGGTATTTATAGATGTTGTGGGAAATTCTAAAATTAATTTTCGAATTGGACAAGTCTCTGAAAATCTATCAAAAATGCGAACGCAAGTGCCAAAACCGTTCAGAAATTTTGCATGGTCAAAAAAGCAAAAGTGAGAAGTGACTACACGCTGCAAATTGCCTGCAGCTTGAGGGCCGTCCTCAAAGTCACGGGGCCAAGTTAGGGTTTGTAGGGTTTGCTGACATGTCAAGGCACGCAGGGAAAACCCCCACGCCAGCCAGGACGGAAGTGGGACTTCCATCCTCAAGCCGGGAAGGAAGTGGGACTTCCGTCCTGGACAAAAATGTTTCTCCCCTAGCTTTGGGTGCCATGTCATGACCGAAATGGAAAAGTTGGGACAGGCCCATGCAATCCCCAACATAATTGCTCTCTACTCATATCCGATATCCGATGGGGACTTGATTATGAATACTTGAGACTTATCCAAAACCTTTCTTTACTTGTCACATATTAATAAGGGTAAAAAACGCTGACGCCCCTAAACTATTCCGTTTTTTGGTTTTTGACCCTCAACTAAAAACGATCAAGTTTTACCCCATAAACTATTTTGGTTTTTGGTTTTTGACGTTCCACCCATATTCTTCGTTACATCATAACAGAAGTCCAAAAAATGGAGGCATTTTGGGAAAATCATATCATTCATAATAAATAGAATTAAATTTAAGGGGGAAAATGGCCTTTTAAGATTTTTTTAGAGGTTGGAATTTACAGTTGGTGGTTGGAGAAGAGGAGTGGTACCCGGCTGTTCTCACCGACGACTTCTTCTTTCTCGTTAGAATAATAGGTTTTTTTTTTTTATAAAAACAAAAATTTTAAGATCTTATACAGATTGCCCAAAAATGCCCCCATTTTTTGGACTCACGTTATGATGTAATGGAGAATATGGATGGAAGGTCAAAAACCAAAAACTGAAATAGTTTAGGGGGTAAAACTTGACCGCTTTTTAGTTGAGGGTCAAAAACCAAAAAACGGAATAGTATAAGAGGCGTGAGCGCTTTTTACCCTATTAATAATAGCATTTGGCTATAATGCTGATCAAGGGGATTTTTAGCAGGTTAAATATTGTTTGATGGCCGCTGGATCTACGCCTTTTACATCTAGTGGCCATCAAACAATCTGATGTCAAAGGAAGCGCGCCACACTGGATCTTCTTTTAAACTCCACTGTTCCCGCTCAGAATTCGTTTGTTGATCGATTTTTGCGCGATTTGAGCAATCCCAAACGCGTTTTAGGTCCGAAAATCGTGTAATTATGAATCAAATTTGGCAACATGCCTTTTAATCCTCACAATCATGATAATCGTGAGTTATCACTACACCAAAAAAACCCTAAAATTCTCTTGTTCTTCCTTTTCTTATTTTTTTCGATTCCTTCAATGGATAATTCAATTATCGATAGTTGGAAACTGCCAATTTCTTTCACCGAATGGCTTGCTAGTCAATCAATTTATGTTTCTGGTTCCATAGATAGTTTGTTGGCAAATCACAATGGTTTTGATTCAATTCCAAGCAGCAATGATGATGGTAATGTTATCGCAGTATAATAACTATTGTGTTTGTAATTATATGTCATAGTATTTACATTTTATGATTTTGTCTTTGTCCTTTCAATTGTAGGTCGAAAATAGTGACTAAGGACGTCTATATATTCTCCTGATGGAATTGTTGTACGAGATCAGACTGACCCGACTAGGGTGCTGAATACTTCTGTATTTTAGGAGTGATTTAGATGTTAATAAACTACAGGAATGTTAATGATGACAATTGTAAATATCATTTGTAATAACTATTAGTGTAATAGCTTGCAACTATTAGTGTCACAACTTACGACTATTAGCATTGCAATTTTCACCAAGGGACATGTTTACGTAGATTTTAATATAAATTAATAGCTATTGCTCATATAACTGACGATTATTATTTATGACAAAGTGTTATTGTGAACATAACACTTGATATGTTCCTTTCATTTCACATATTATTTATAGACTTTAATCACAGAAAATCCAAAATACGGTAAAAGAATATATATATATATATATATATATATATATATATATATATATATATATATATATATATATATATATAGAATTTATTATTGTAATGTTTTTTATGAGATTTTGGAAATATGAATGATTTTATATATATAATTGCCAGAATCTCATAAAAAACATTACAATAATAAATTCTTTATTCCTAGGGAAATGTATTGCTTGTGATTTGTTCCATGCTAGAATTTGTTCTCTGATTGATTCATCAGTTGTGAAGCAATACTTTTCCGCTTTGCAGCATCGTACTTGGCGGTCGGTCATGTGTTAAACCAATTTATTGTGATGCGGTCTTCCCAGTGTTCCACCATACTCACTAAGAAGACACCACAACTGTTAGGACAGTCGATTTGTTGTTTCTGGAATTGAGCCCCACTCGAAACTTGGCAGAAACTTAGGTATCTTATCATGTGGTAAAGCATCTCTCATCCATGGTTCAAGAAATGCAAAAACAACACCTGCAGTCGGTTTATAATTAGACTGGATAACATGATTTTCAACATTTATGCTGCTTAAACACCGCCGTCTACCCCTTTTTCGTGTCAATTGTGATCAACCAACAATGATCATTGCTACAGATTGGAATGTAAAACTGTATATTTCACACATTGAACAGATGTTAGTGAATAATTTAAAAATAGAAACGAAATAGTGTAATAGCTATGATAGTTGTAATTTATAACTATAACTCTTGTACTCAATAGCTGTAAGAATAGTTAAATAACATAATAGGAAAAGAAACTTACGATTTCAACTTCAAGTGGTATTCATCGCTCTCCTTCTTTGTTCATAGGAAGGTAAGGCAAGGTTGTGAAGAATGTATCATCAATGAAGTTAATTATATCCCCACTACCCATGTTTGAACTAGCTGCAACACTTGCTAGTGTTGTTGTGAAGAAAAAGCGTCTGAATGTCTCCCACTATCTTTCCCTTATGTTTAACACGTGTGCATAAACATCTATGACCGTACTCTCCATTCTTTCCCCGATTTTTATTGATCTCATGTCTTTTCTGTTTAGGGTGATGAGTCCATCCCTTAGGAATGCCATATTCTCTACTCCATCACCCCAAGAATACTCAACAGGGCATCCTCAACATCGAATAATTTACTTGTTTATTTTTTCTTAATCGATGAAGATTTTTCCTTTCCTTTCCCCTTTGGGTTCCTTCTGTCTCTTCCCTTTGGATTTTTTGACCTTTTGTGTGGTTTCACGTTCTTCAACTTCATCCATATTTGAGAACTCAATCTCTCGAATGTTTTCCATTTTAACCAAGACATTTTGATTGTCCCAGTATTTTGATGTTATCGTAAGTCATGATGTGTGTTGGCCGGACACGTAGTCAAGATAATTAATCTGTTTTAAGGAGAATATAAGGTGTTACGAAGCAATATATAACAATTCAACAATATAAAAATATATTTGAGTAATAACAACAAATAGCTATTATATACTTATCCAATATCTATTACATACATGAGTAATAGTTATTATCAACATAAGTTACAGTTATTTACCTAAAAATTGAAATCTTTTATTCTTCTAACATCTAACCTAATAGCTATATATGTTGCAACTTACCATTATATTATTATAATATGTTACAGTTATTTATCTAAATTTTACGAATTATGCAGTACAATATCAATCATTATACTATTTCAAAACAGTAAACTATATACACTACACCTAAACATGACATACCATCATGAAATGCATATTTCCTACAAGCTTTACATTTTGCTGTTCTGAAGCCATTTTTATTTTATTTGTTTCCAGTCTTTGGTGTATCACTGCTGCAAAATACTCTGCCCAATTAAGTTTTCTTGCATCTGTCAACGACTCCAATAGCATTGCATACCTCATGTTCATGCTTTCGACAGTATCCACCAACATTGGAGTAGACATTACGAACAAGATGTAGAGGACACACCATTTGTCATCAGTTTCTATTTCATCTTGTTCCAAGAGCTTTCATTAGTTTCTCTTTCATGTAATCTTTGTTGCTGATCTCTACATTATAGCTATTTGCACAGTATTTCTTAGCTCATGGTGCATAGGGTAGTGAGTCTAAATTCAGTGTTCTCCCCTCATTTTTTACCCCATATACTCGCTCAACACCTGCTGCTGTAATGAACAGCTTAGGTCAACCAAAGAGAAGTACACATTTTTCATATGTGTCGTAGTTTTCTGCAAAAAATCTGCACGCATCCCTAGATATTTTAGATAATTTTATCTCAGTGAATCCAAAAAACCCAGACATTTTAAGTCTTTCTAATCTGTTTTTGTAGGCTGATTTGTTCTCCATGATTTGATTCTTAATGTCTACAATGTGTTTATAGCCGGTGGACACTTGAACAACTTGTTTTTTAGCTCCATAGTTATGGATTAAAACCAGAATAACAGTTATGATATTGAAAAATCGTTTTAAGTTTTCCTATGTTTTGCAATTTCTTATCTCGAATTGTGGTTGCGCCTACAATTTATATAATTGGAGAAATTAATATTGTTTTAATGGTGAAATCGTGTTGTTCAGTTCGTGGTTAATAGTTATTGTGCAGGAGGAAGATTGGGATCGTGGGTAAAGTTCCATCAATTTTGGAGATCGTGAAGGAAGATGAACAGTAACAGTCTTCCCGGGTTTTCCTTTAATCCAGTGTGTCGCGTTTGTTTTGCAATTATTTATATTGCGTTTTTATGGGCCTTTAGATCTGGAGCTCCTAGATCTGGCCATTATTAAGGCGTTCACTAGCCGAGTCGTAATAATAACCATTACTGGTTTTCATTTTTTTGATTCACTTATCATATCATAATACCTCTATTTTATAATATAAATCGTTTAAAACATATAGCAAAAATTAAGGAATACAAAAATAAAATATTTTGTTAGTTAAAATATCAATATTGTTCTCTTAAATAGAATTACTTGGTATACAAGTCATATTTAAAGGAGTAGCATTATTAACATTTTGACTAATAAAGTAACATTGATATTTTATCTAACAAAATACCTTACTTTGTTGCTTTCTTGATTTTCGCTACTTTTAAATGATTTATATTATGTAATAAAGCATCGGATCCCATTAGAACTTCGAAGTTAAACGTGCTTGGACGAAAGTAGTACTGAAATAGGTGACCTTTCGCGAAGTCCTCCTGTTGCATAATATTATGGAACAGAGGGAGTTAATAACTTTTTTTTTCAACAATAGTATGCTAAAAAATAAAGGAGTTTTCAATCTTAAACCTTTTGACACAACAAAGCAATGGGTTTTCAGCATAAGCTTATGACTTGGATTGGCGTATCAATCTTGACTTTCAAAATCCCATTTATCTTTAGAATTCTTGTAAAGAATTGTGTCTTTGAAAAACAAAGCACAAAAAATATGTTTTCCCAGTAGATTCAACCTTTGAAATTTCTATAATCCTTTTTCTTCCATTTGCTTGATTTTTCTTTCCTTTACACCAAATGCTTTTATCAAAAGCAAAATGTTCTTTACATCCTCTCTTTTAATATGTCGACCTCACTTACAGACAAACACACTCATATTCCCATTCAAAATATGTCAAATCTTTTCATGTGTTTTTGTTTTGGTCATGAAAATGAAAAAAAAGAAAAAAAAACAAGTAAACTCAAAATGCACCTTCCCATGACACGTATATACACGTCGGCAAATCTGCCAAAAAGATAGAGAGCACATTGAAGGAGCATTACCAATCTAAATAACTCTGATACCATAATATCACCTTTTGTTTTTGGGGTCTCGTGCGTGACTCATGAACCTGACAGTATTCACAATTACTTACTTAGAAATTGTCCTCGGTACATCAACGATTATAAAAATTAGATCCATACTTATATACCGGGTAAGACTTTTCAGATTTATACGAAGCGTGAAAAGCATACCACGTTTTATCACAAAAGATGTACAACAACAATGCCAAACCTTTAAAAAAAAATATATTACCCTTAATCACAGGGCCGTATTTAGAGAGAGTCAGGATAATCAGACCAATTATCTTGAACATCTTTTCACTTTATCTCCTAAGAAAATGGATTTAGCATTTTTTTCCAATATACCAGTACTAACCTAATGATCCGTGTATGCACGGGAAATAAAATTTATTGTTAAAAAATATTAAATAGCATAAAAGTGAAAATGATACTCTACACTGATATTTTTGTTTGATTTTTCAAACCTACCTATATATAAAAAAGACAAAATATAAGAATTTTATATTTATAGGCAAATAAAAAAAGGTTATGGTAAGAGAAGAAATATTCTTTCAATGATTGTTGAAGGTCGTCGTTTTAAGTTTCTTAAAAAAATCACGGTTTAAATGAACCATCAACAACAAATAAAGTACGTCTCTCTAATTTATTGGGCAAATTTCAACTCATTTAATGACATGATAATAATTAAATGACTCGATCAACTAAAGTTTATTTTTGACGTTTTTACCCTTTCAATGAAAAAAGTTTAGTTAGTCGTTCGCATGCGGGTTCAACAGAAAATTAAATGGTTCGGTGAACTAATTTTTCTTTGAAAAAAAACATTGACGGTTGGAATGAAAAAGTTAAAAAGCAAATTAAATTTGTCACTCATCTAATAGACTAAAAAGCAACTCAACAAATTCATCAATTAAAAATCCTACCCACTATCTTTATTTATAATGTCGTCAAATTTCAACAACTTTATAGACTTTCGATGTTGGATCTTGAATAATATTAAAAAAAAAGAAAGTAAAATGAACGATTAGAATAGGAAAATTAAAAAAAAATCATTAAAAATATTAAAATATAATTTAATTTGAATAAGTCAAATATGAACTATCCGAAAAGTAAATAAAGGACGCCTCTAAAATTCATTATCCAAATTCCATTTCAGTTAATGATACGATAATAATTAAATGATTCGATTAAATAAAAGTTTATTTTTTGAGTAGGATCGCTTGCGGGTTTAAAAGAAAACTAAATTGTTCGGTGAATCAATTTTTTTGAAAAACAACTTTAACTATTGGAATGAAAAAATTGAAAAGAAAATTAGATTTGTCACTTAATTTAATGGACTGCAAAACAACTCAACCAATTAGTTCAATTAAAACTCATCTCAACTCCTTTATTTATAATGTTGTCAAATTTCAAAACTTCATACACTTTCGATGTGTGATCTTAAATAATATTGAAAAAATAAATTAGAATAGAAAAAATAAAAAACTATTAAAATATATAATTTAATTTGGATAAGTCTAATACGAACAATCTGAAAAGAAATAAAGCCCGTCTCTCCAATTCATTGGGCAAATTCCAACCTAATTAGTGATACAATAAGAATTAAATTGCTCGAACAACTAAAGTTTATTTTTTTTTAAAATTTTTTACTCTTTAATGAAAAAAGGTTTAATGAGCATACTCGCCTGTGGATTTAACAAAAAACTAAATGGTTCGATGAACTAATTTTCATTTAAAAAAACTTCGACTGTTGAAATGAAAAAAATGGAAAAGAAAATAGAATTTGTCACTCAATGTAATGGACTAAAAAGAAACTCAACAAGTTCTTTCATTTAAAAATCATGGTTAACCCCTTTATTTATAATGTTATCAAATTCCAAAAACTTCTGATGTGGGATTTTGAATAATATTAATAAAAAAAAAGGAAAAAAAACATTAAAAAAAACTAAAATATATAATTTAATTTGAATAAGTATAATATGAACCATTTGAAAAGCAAATAAAGTATGTATTTATAATTCATTGGGAAAATTCAACTCGGATAAGAATTAAATGGCTCGATCAACTAAAGTTTCTTTTTTAAAATTTTGATTCTTTTAATGAAAAAAGTTTAGCGAGCAGACACGTCTGCGGATTCAATAGAAAACTAAATGGTTCGGTGCACTAAATTTCTTTAAAAAAAATTGGTTGGAATGAAAAAATTGAAAGGCAAATTGAATTTGTCACTCAATTTAATAGACTAAAAAGCAACTCAACCAATTCATTCAATTAAAAAAAATGTCAAACCCCTTTATTTATAATGTTTTCAAATTCCAAAAATTGCATGCACTTTCGATGTGGGATCTTAGATAATATTGAAAAAGATAAAATAGAATAAGAAAATAAACACCATTAAAAATATTAAAGTATATAATTTAATTTGAATAAATAAAATATGAACAATTTGAAAAGCAAATAAAGTCTATCTCTCCAATAATTTGGGAATTTCCAACTCAGTTAATGATACAACAATAATTAAGTGTATCGATCAACTAAAGTTTATTTTTTAAAGTTTTGACTCTTTTATGAAAAATATTTAGTGAGCAGTGGCTTAAATAGAAAATTAAATTGTTCGGTGAAATAATTTTCTTTGAAAAAATTACTGTTAAAATGAAAAAATTGAAAAGAAAATATAATTTTTCATTCAATTTAATGGACTAAAAAGCAATTCAACTAATTAATTCAATTAAAAATCATGATCAACCTCTTTATTTATAATATTGTCAAATTCCTAAACTTTCATACACTTTCGACGTGAGATCTTGAATAATATTGAAAAAATAAAAAATTAGAACATAAAAAATAAGAAACCATAAAAAATATTAAAATATATAATTTAATTTGAATAATTCAAATATGTCAAGCTTACTTTTAATTTAATGGATAAAAAATTATTCAACCAATCAATTTTTTTTAAACTAATTAGAAAATTCAAAATTAATTTATTGGCTGTTCAAATCCTGCGATTATTCTTTCATATCCTTGAATGACTTTTAAGTCTAGCGATTATTCTTTCAATGGTTTCTTTCAATGACGGGATGGTAACTTACTTGTTAAAAAATGTTGAATTGATCAATCAGAAAAGCAAATAAAGTCCGACTCTCTAATTCATTGGGCAAATTCCAACTCAGTTAATGATACTCTAAAAATCACATGGTTCGATCAACAAAAGTTAATTTTTTTTTAAAAAGTTTTTACTCTTTAAATGAAAAATGTTTAGTAAGCAGGTTCACCTACAGGTTAAATATAAAACTAAATGACTCAGTTAACTAATTTTCTTTAAAAAAAAACTTTAACTATTCGATTGAAAAAATTAAAAAACAAATTAGATTTGTCACTCAATTTAATGGATTAAAAACCAACTCACCCAATTCATTCAATAAAAACCCATTCTAAACCCATTTATTTATAATGTTGTCAAATGTCAAAAATTTCATAAACTTTCAATGTTGGATATTGAATAATATTGAATATTGAAAAATGGAAAAAGAATAAAATAGAGTAGAATTGGAAAAAAATAAAAAACCATTAAATATCAAAAAACCGTTACATATCAAAATAAAAGCTATATCATTAATTTAATAAATAAAAATTATTTCAACCAATCATATTTTTTCAACTAATTAAAGAACAAATATTACACGTAGCCTCGCACGCGGGTTAAATAGAAAATTAAATAGTTTGGTAAATTAATTTTCTTTGGAAAAAATGACTGTTAGAATGAAAAAAATTGAAAAACAAATAAAATTTGTCACTAAATTTAATGGATTAAAAAGAAACTCAACTAATTCATTCAATTAAAAATCATGCTCAACCTCTCTATTTATAATATTGTCAAATTCTAAATTCTTCATTCACTTTCGATTTTATTGAATTTGGGAAATCATCTTAATTAGTATAATTTTGTTTAATAGATTTGATGTTATTAGAAATAAAAAAATATCTTAGTTTACTGATTAAATTGAAAAGATCAACTTAATCTTAACCGTTCAAATGTTTAACTAAATCCTTAAAATCTTCAATTAATTTAATTGATAAAAATAGGTGTAACCAATCATGCTTTTAATAATAAATAAATAACAAAATAATCTTGAAAATTACACGTGGCATGATATAACTAAAAAACTGAAAAGACATTCTTTAATATATATATATATATATATACTTAGATGCTTTCAGCAGTTATCCGCTCCGCACTTGGCTACCCAGCGTTTACCGTGGGCACGATAACTGGTACACCAGAGGTGCGTCCTTCCCGGTCCTCTCGTACTAGGGAAAGGTCCTCTCAATGCTCTAACGCCCACACCGGATATGGACCGAACTATCTCACAACGTTCTGAACCCAGCTCACGTACCGCTTTAATGGGCGAACAGCCCAACCCTTGGAACATATAGATGTCTGTATTTGCTGGATTAATTCGATTGAAAACTGAATAGCAGTCTAACTATACTTTATAGGATCCGAATTTTCAACATTTGATTGAGAATACCTCGACTCTTACCATTTAAACAGTAACCAATTGTACTCTTAATGAAAACTAATTGTAAACTTTAATACTTATTTTTTTCCTTCTTTATAAAATGAAAACTTTAATTATAAACATATGTACTAATTTTTTTTCAAATCTTCTTGAACCGTTAGATCTTAGGCAGCTGCTCATTCGTCTAAGGCCAGCTAAGACTACTTAATCTCTAGTATGGACAATGCATGTTCGTAAGATAGAAAAGAATTGTGATAGTAAGAGAAGCTGAGGTAGGGAAGATAGAAAAGATGAGATGAGAATCTGTACATATGGAAAATGAAAAGGTAGCCAATGGGAAATGAGAGCTTTTTGCATTGTTAAGTTGTTTATGATAGGTCAATAAGGTCATAGTCCAGTGGGGCTTGCTATTCCCACGACTGAGAAGTTTGGGTTCAACACCAGGCCACAACGCCCAGCTTTCTAACCCTCCTAATCCCAAAATAAAAAAATAAAAAAAAAAGTTGTTTATGATAGAAATGTTCCCCTTTTTATCTCTTTCCTTAGTGAGATCACATGCTTGGCTGGGGGTATTTCCACTCAGTCAGAGTACGACTTACTCCAAACTTGTCTTTCAGCTTTCTCTACAATCATCTACTCTTTTCGTTTCTCCTTTACCTCCTATATCCAATCTAGATAAGTACGTCAAAGAAAAATTAAAGGAAAATGACATAGATCATCTTTAAACTATTTAGTAAGACACGATAAAATTTTACAAGTTTTTTTACTTTCTGTTAGATCCAAGAATAAATTTCGCTGATGTTAAGTAGTTCCATCACTATTGTCTGCTGTGGTTTCCGGTCAAAATTAGCCGGAGTGTCGCTACTTTTGGCCGAAACCACCGTAAACAATGGTGGTTGGACGACTTAACATACGCAAAATTTGTTTTGAGATCTACCATGTAATAAAAAAACTTGTAGGATATTATTGTGTCTTGGTAAATACTTTGAGGATGATGAGAGTCATTTTCCCAAAAATCAATAATAAACAATCCGTGATCTTAAAAAGAAATCTAACATTGTGATTGGAATGAATTTTTCCTATATTATATAATTATGTATATATTTATATAATTTGGAATAGATAAAAAAAAAAAAAAACAAAATCATAAGATTTATTATTTTTAGAAGGGTTGGAGAAATATAAAAAATATATCGGCAAAGTCCGCGGTCCAAATGTACTTGGGCAAAAAAAGTCTGCATTTAAATAGACTTAAAATGTAAATTCCAAATTCACTCCATATGGAACGGACATAGACCTGTCAATGGACCTCAAATATGTTTGACAATGCTAGTGCTAAATATAAAAAGACTACAAAATATAAAAAATTGAAATTCCTATGCGTAGCAAGTTAACTCAATCTGGTTATTAAATAAAGGTTACTACTCAAGAGGAAGGAACTAGGGACTAAAACGTCAGTTTTATCAATTGTATTTTATTTTTATTTTTAGAGAAAGCTACCTTTGATGGTTCTGAGTAAGTTTGACATGAATATCTACCGATTTGACTGAAATAGATAAAAACTATAAAGAGAGAGAGACGTAATTACATAATCTTTCGTGAAAATAAATTCACTGCTACAAACAATAATAAAGCAAGAATAAAAAATAAATAGTATAATTCTACTCCATTTTAAAAGCGATTAGCGATCAGTTTTTGTCCAAGTAATTAGCCCTCGACCAGGAGGCAGGCAGGCATGAAAAGATGTATAGGATGACGAAACTTCCCTCTCATACCCAAAAAATTTCCAAATTTTATTATTGTATATATAATTTGAACCAATAAAGTTCAATATATGTACCTTAATTAACTTGTTGCGTTATCAGGCGAGATTGGTTTAAAAAGTACGATGGAGCAAGTAAATATTATATAGTAATATCTCCCTCATATAATATAAATCTTTGAAAAGTAAAAAATAAAAGACACAGTATTTTATTAGTCAAAGTATTAATATTACACTCTTACATATAGTTAATGGTATACAAGTCACATTTAAGAGAGTAATATTGATATTTTGACTAACAAATTACATTGTTTTTTGCTTTCTTAATTTTCGCTTACATGTCCGAAACGACTTATATTATGAAATGAGAAGAGTAGTAAAGATGAAAATAATTTTATGATGATTACTTAAAAAATCTTAAATATTCAAACAAAATTTTATTAATGGAAGAAAATTTAACACGTTCAAGGTAAGGTTCCTTGATGGTCAACTAATGAATTGGCATTCAATATCATATGGCGGACATGATAAGTAGGATCTGAGAATAATACTCAAGACAGGGACAGACAGTCGCCCCGAGATTTTTAAAAATCATACTAAATATAATAAATTTTATATATAATTTAAAATATTTAATAAAATTTGTCCCTAATATTTTTTTTTACAATTTTTATTTGTAATTCTGCATATAATTGTAATTTTTCGCCCCAATCTAAAAGTCCTTATTTTGTTCCCGACTCAAGTTATACATGGTACCACTCATATGGAAAACGTTCTTAAGGATTAAGAAAAAATGACAACAACTATTTCATGAAAAAGGCAGCCTTTGGAAAATTGATTCATTTGAATGACTGGCCTATCTGTGGATTTTCTTTTGGAATTTAATTGAGAAGAGGTCTTTTTGTTAAAAGAGAAGATAAGGAAGAAAAAAGAAACAAAAGTTTACTTCGAAGAACTTAATGGATAAGCTGCAGGCTAATGCAAGAATTTGGTTGGCTACAAATAAAGTGAACATGTCATATTTTTTAACAGGGGTATTCAGAACTCATGTATTGAAGGAGCAAATCATAAGAAAACATATATTTTAGTAAATTTTAAAAAAAATAAGGTACAAAATATGATATTGTAAAATATTTTTTCAGATTATTTATTTTTTGGTTGTAAAAAACAATGTTTTAGAAAATACTACCGACTTCAAATATAATTTGAAGGACATAATATATTAGAAAATTCAAAGATAGAATGTACTATTTGGAAAAAATAAAGACATAGCAGCTACTGAAGAATTGTAGGGATCTTAAAATCTCTTTTGAAGATTCAATTGACAGTCCTTTTAAAAGAAAAAGATTTTTCTACAGTAGTGAGTTTGTCATTTTTTCTCTTTATGGTAAAAGTTTGAGGTTTCATAAGATTCTCTAATATGAACATATCGCTACAACTTTAGCTTAGTAACATGTTACACATATATACTGTTGTTAACACCCGAAATAAAATAAAATAACATACATACACTGCAAAAATTAAGAGCAGAACCGTAGGCCACTTATCGAAGTTAGTTGCCCGAGTTCGAATCCTATCACCTTGTTCTACTTTACCAAAAAACAACATAAATATTTTAAAGTTTAGGACCAACCCTTCATGAATTTTTTACTTTGGGAGGAGGTTAAAGGTTTGTTTAATTTATTTTTTTTACTTAGATATCCTTTCTTTAGTTAAATGCCAGGAGAATGTGTTGGAAACACACATGTACCTAATTACACATGTTGGAAATAATTTACAAGTTACGTAATGTTGTTACATAGGTAACAAAGAAATGCATACATAAAAATAAAAAATAAAGGTAACAAAGAAATGCATGTACAAGGTAGGACAGTAATAGCAATATTAGTGCAACAGTGTATGGTTAAAAATATTTTTTTGGCAAATTAACAAGTTTAGTCTCAGCTCTATTTTCATTTGGCCAGGTAAGTCCTAAATAATTTATTCTTCGAATTAAGATCCCTACACAATCTGCGGGTTAAGGAATAAGTCATTCCGTCCAGTTTGCGTCAGTCAATTTAAAGTCAATAATTTTATTTTATTTGGGCTTTGTTTAATTGAGGGCATATCAGTCATTTCACAATGACAAATTGGCAAATTTAGTTTCAGTTCTAGTTGCAATTGGCAAAGTAGTTTCTAAATCTTTTATTCTTAGAATTCAGATCCCTAAGAAATATCAATTGCAATTGCACATTTCTTTGAAATTGAAGGCTCTTGCTTGGACAAATTTTCATCTTCCATATTCATAAACCCATTCATTCAGCTCCTATGCTAATCATCATCATCATCATTATTATTATTATTATTATTATTATTATTAACTCTCAATCCAAAGGATGAAGAAAGAAATGAACTTTGGTTTGATGTTTCTTTGTGTTGGTTCATCAATATGTATTAAGGAGAGAATATCAGAGTAGAAGAATAGGAGATTGCAGTTGAGAAGAGGAAGAAGAAGAAAAAGAAGGAAGAGTGGAAGCGACGGTGATTGTGGCAGTGGCGGTGTAAGTCGGGAAAAAAAAAGAAGAAGAAAGAGGGAAACATATTTTTTTATTTTTGTTATGAACCACCCAAAATACTCAAAGTTTTTTAAAATTTTAAATTTAAGGTTGACTAAAGTCTGTCTTTGTACAGACATGGAAAGAATGACATATTTCTTAATCCGTAAATTGTTTAAAGACCTTAATTTTAAGAAAATAAGATTTAGGAACTATCTGTCCAAACGAAAATATTGTTGGGAGGATTAAACTTGCCAATTGGCCATATTTTTTAGTATTTTTTCTAAAGATCTAATATTAGCATCGAAAAATAGAAATTAACTTGCTAAATTATTAATTCATATAATGGTTTGGCGATTGAGTGTCAAACTTAAGGTTTAAGAGAAGATGAATCAATCTCTGACAACGTAACAAAACTTATTAACTTAATAATATATTGAATACTTTTTTATATTAACTCAATTGTATTAACTCAAAATAAGAGTAATAACTAATTTATGTGTCGACTAAAATAAGGAAGCTAATTTATGCGTGTCGTCTTTTCTTTTTTTCAGAAGGTGAAATACCAAAAGGTAGATTTGGGGATAAGGACACATAAGTCCCATAGATACCACGTACATCAGTCTATTTCCTTATCCATTTACCAAACAATACCTCTAACTTTCTAGAATTTTAAATAAATTCTTTTAGCCAAATTTTCAAGTTTTCAACTAAGAATTTTCCACCAAACTCCAAAAAGGCTTTTACAAATTACTCACAAGCCTCATTTTGTCACTTTTCTCAAAAGGGTTCTCACGACTTTGTTCAAAAATGGCCAAATTGACCACTCTTTCTTACTATTGGATAATTCTGATATTAACCAAGTCCATTGAACATTGTGGTGCAGGACTGACCATATCACTATAGAATGAGGAGAGACGTAACTTTGTAGTGATGTGGCAAGTCTTGCACCACAAGGTCTATATAAACTTGATTCATATTAGAATTTTCCATTTCTTTTTTGTTCCTTCCACGAATTTGTGTATTTTCAATTTAATTAATATTGTTGTCACGATTGTCATTATGACTATTATGATTATAATGGCGTTTGACATCACCTAATCAACTTTACACTTATTTTTTGCTTTGTTTTTGGTGCTTGGCTCCTCCTCTGGAAAAACGTTTGGTTAATTTTTCATTTATTAAACTATATTGTGGTTAATTAAAAATGCCAAACTATAATGAGTACCTGGCCTTCTATCTAATCTTAAAAGTCAAAAAGAAAGAAAAAGGAGGGAAACAAAAATAAAATAAATCATAAAAGAAAGATAGAAAGGTGTATATTGAGAATAAAAATAGATCCCAATGTTTTAACTTTTATTTTGCAAAAAATAGGGGAAGACTTAATATTTTCTCCATTTCATAATAAAAGTACGTCCAAGTATTTTAATATAGATTAATGAAAAAGGAAATAATGTATATTTTTTTCTAAGTGTAATTTTTTTTTAATGTATACACCACTGAAAAAGGAAATAATGTATACACCACTAAATCAGTTTTTTTCTTAATTTTTGGGTGCTATTCAAATAATCTATGGACTTTATAAATCAAAAGAAATACTGACAAATCAATCTGATAGAATCTACGTAGAGTCTGCATCGAGTTAAAACAATCCATAATGTCAGCAGAATCCATAGACTTTTGAAAATCAATTAAAATCTTTTAAAATCCGAATTGAATACACCCCTTTAATATTTTCTCCATTTTATAATAAAAGTACATCTAAGTATTTTAATATAGATTAGTGAAAAAGGAAATAATGTATATTTTTTTTCTGAGTTTAAAAAAAATTAATTTACACCCATTAAGCTTCAACTACTAATCTCTCTCATTCTTTCTATAGTTTAAAAGTAATTTTGAAAAAAAAATTAAAAAACTAAAAAGACTTCTATTGTAAAATAAATAAGGTATAATAGTGTATGATATTGTTATTTATCTACACTGTTGGGAACCTAATCGTTTGCACTTGTGTAAGACTCTTATTTAGACACAGATAAACTGAATTCCATGTTGTTCATATAATTAAATTCCTTTCCTTAAAAATCAGGAAACAGGATTCCAAACAATTAAAATTTCAAATAGTATTATAAGTTTTGAAAGAAACTTCGTAAGTGCGATAATTATTTTCCTAAAAATAGTGTGATAATTATGATGATTTCCATTCAAATAATCAATGGAGCCTAAGCATTGTCATTAGCTTTTGACTTAAGTTATAGTATTGTATGGGTACTAAAGTCATCAGTAAAAAATTAACTACTTATCTTTCTATCAGTGTGTTCTTCATTCGGCTCTCTGGTCAGGAATTTGCAAAAGAAAAAAAAATTGAACGTTCCCTTTTGTTTTTCAAATGGAAAATTCGGAATTAATCTTAATTTCAGAGGATGAACAAGCTTCTCTCCAGATTGATGATTCAGAAGCATTTTGTTCTGATGAAAATGTAATCGATGCAAATCAAGTAACTTCTAATATAAGAGTCAGTTCTTTTTTTTAATTCGATTGATGAGTTATTTGAATGCTATCTTCAATAAGCAAGGGAAAGAGGTTTTAGTGTTACAAAGAAATGCGGTTCAAAGGGAAAAAATTCTGAGGTCAGAAAATATACTTGCATTAATTGTAATAAGGGTAGAAAGGGATTAGAATAGAAACGTACGAAGAGAATAGATTGTCCCGCTAAGTTAAATGCTATTTTAAGATCTAATGGAATGTGAGAGGTATCTAAAATGAACGAAATTCACAATCATGAATTGATACCTGAAATTTCTAGATTAATGAGAGGTCACATAAAAATACATTCTATGGTTAAAAAGAAGTTAGAAGTTAATGATAGGGCAGGTATAAGACCGTGTAAAAGTACTAGATTATTAGAAGTGGAAGCGGGTGGGCCAGAAAAATTAGAATATTTGAGTAAGGATTGCCGTAATTATATTGAGAAATTCAAGAGAGAGGGTTTAGGAAATGGGGATACTGATTACATATATAAGATGTTCCATCAAATGCAAAGTAAAAATCCAAATTTCTTTTACACTGTGGGGATTGACGAGGATGGTAGACTGGATAGTGTATTTTGGGTACACCCTCACAACAAAGCTCCTTATGACCAATTTTCAAATGTTGTGAGTGTTGATTCCACGTATCTAGTAAACAAATATAAAATGTCATTTGTTTGCGTTGTTGGTATAAATCATCATGGGCAATCAATTTGATTGGGTTATGCATTGTCATATCGCGAGGATGTCGACACTTATAAATGATTTTTTTAGATCCTGGTTGGATGCAATGGGTGGACGTGCTCCCATTGCAATAATGAGTGATCATTGTGAAAGTATTGGAAATGCTATTAGAATTGAGATGCCAGGAACTATCCGTAGATATTGCATTTGGCAAATTCTGTGTAAAGTTCCGAAAAAGTTTAAGGGCATCCAAGAATTCGTACAGGCAAAGAAGGAGTTCAAGACTCTTGTGTATGAGAGTTTGAGCAAATAAATTTTTGTCACAAAATAGAATTCATTTGTTGATAAGTACAATGTTGCAGGTAATCAATGACTTTTGAAATTGTTTGCAGAGCGGGAATTGTGGGTTCCGGTTCATATGAATCACATTTTTTGGGCTGGTATGCTTTCTACTCAACAGAGTGAGGGAATGCATGTATTTTTCGATGGGTAGGTACATTCCTCTAGTACGTTGAAGCAATTTGAAATTGCTATAAAAAAAATAAAATCGAGAAAGAGGTTGCAGCCGAGTTCAAGACTAAGAATTTGCGTGTGAATTGCATCACAAATTTTCCATGGGAGAGACAATTCCAGAGGGCATATAAAAATGAAATATTTGAAGAGTTTCAGTTGAAAATAAGAAGAATTTTGTATTGTCATTTGTATACTAAAGAGAACGAATTTAATGATGAGGGGATCAATGTTTTGTATTGGAAGGGGGTGAATTGGGTTTTAACTAATCTTGCTAACTTTTTCGAATCTATTCAATGCAAGTGAGAGTTTAAGCAAGATGAACAAACCAAAAGCAAAACCCAACAACAAGACAAAGGATTTAGAGTGGTTCGATTCACTTAGAATCTACATCCACTACCTTGAGCCGCACCCAAGGATTTGCAACAACTTCACTAAGAAGATTTTACACTTGTGGCTAACTCACTAAGAGTTTTACAAACACAACCACAATACCAAGAAACTCACTAAGAGCTTGCCCACACAAAGTAGGACTTTTACAACTTGCCCACACTAAGTTGGACTTTCACAAATAACCCTATCACTAAGAAAGGGAATTAAGAATGTTTAAAGAACAAGGTTGTTCACTCTTCTAAGTGAAAGATTAATACCTTTGAAGTACAAGAATTTGAAGCTCTTTAGAACATATGAATTCCACTCTTTGTCTTGCTTTTGAAAGATTGCTCTTGAATGATTTTGATCATAGAAATGAAGAGCATTTACTTTGAGAGTGTTTAGACTTGATAAGAAATCAATCTATATTGTATATGCAAGTCTTAGAATCGTTCTCTAGCTTTGGAGTATTTATACATTTCAAAATAGCTGAAAAAACGACTCTTTAACGGTCAGAAAACGGCTAGTTCCTGCAGAGTTCGGTTGACCGAAGCTCGGATGACCAACACTAGGTACGGTCGACCGACTTGGCCCATAGGTCGACCGAAGTCCAAAAGCCAATCTCTCTGTCTTGGTTCGGTTGATCCGAGGTAAGCTCGGATGATCCGACCTCTGAGCTGATTTTTCACACGTTTTGAAATCTTTTGAAGTCTAAAATGTTTTCCTAAAAGGTAACAAGTAAGAACACTTGGAAAACCATTTTAAAGGACTTAGACTTAGAAAACAAATGCTTTTAAGATACGAACACATTTAAGAATCATTTCGAAAACTAAGCCTTTTGAAAACGTGTTTATGAAAACATGCAAGACTTAAGTGTAGAGCTTATGTTCATGAGAGCTTTGGTTAGAGCTTTATAAGATAACGACTAATGACGACAAAGCTAAACTAACCAAACCTAAGTCTTCAATCTTCAATCTTGAAAGATAAGCCTTGAATATAACTTTGAATCTTGATACCAATGGCTTGATTGAAGTACTTAGAGCTTCCATAATGAGTTCCGATATTCTATCACAAAGATTAAGATCATTAGACACAACATTAAAAGTTTGTCCAATATAAAAAACTGAGTTTGTTCGCCCTTAGGGCTTACAAAAATGTAATTGTATGAAGTTTGAGTAAAATGGAATTTTGTGTGGACATATCTTGGCGGTTTTGAGAGATAAAAAAATTGCTACCTTTCCGGATAGATACTTTTTGAGAAGGTGGAGAAAATATATTTTTCGTAAGCTTCTTCTAATGTATAATGATGATGGTTATCCTCAAATGACACCTGAATACAAAATATTCAAGCACTTGGAGACACTTTTCAATCGAAGTATTGAACTTCCTTTGATGTGTTGTTCGAGGTATGAGATGATGAAAGTTTATTTAGAATACACATTGGATGAGCTTATGAGGTACACTCCGGCGACCGAAGATTGAATTTCTGATCATTATGATATTGATCCAAGCGAACATTCCGACCAACCAATCCTGCGTAATCCAAGGGTAACAAGGACCAGTGGAAGTCCTTGGTCGAACCGTTTAAGAGGGCGTATTGAAAATGTATGACGAGGACGTGGTCGTGTGAGGGTTAATCGTGTCAATCGGAACAGTCTTCAGAATATAACTTCTTCGGTGAATCCAGAAGGAATGCCCAATACACAAGTATAACGCATTATCAAATTTTTATTTATTATTTTAACTTATAATAAAATATTTTTTTTGCAGGGATACTGAACAGATGATGTTGCAAGTCATGGGGTCAATGGTCGGACAAACATGGACAATCTTGGTACCTCGGAACCAATTTGAAGCCAAAATGTTGCTGCCAGAAAATGTTGTTTATTGTTGAATCTTTAATTGGGATTGTAGTTTGTTTGTATTCACTAATTGTTTTCCTACAATGTCTGTACTATTAATATTTATGTTGCCCTGAAAAATAAATTTTAAACTTCTTTATTAGCCTGGGATTATTTTTTGAACTGCTTATATACGTTGTATTAAGAATTGTTATAAAATGTGCAATTTAAGGCTTAAAATGACCGGAACAACATTTTTAGTATATACGGAACGCCTCAGAACATGTGTTTTTTGATTCAAAAACATGTATTTTGAGATTAAAAAATACCTGTTTTTGAATCTCAAAACACCTATTCTAAGGTGCAAAAACTGGTGTTTTTGAGTTTAAAACAGGTGTTCTGAGATTCAAAACAGTTGTTCAACGCAAACAGGTGTTCTGAGTATCAGAAAACTTATTTTTTATATCAATATTAACCGTCAAAAATTTAATACAACGGATGAGAAAAATTTCGCACGTTGAAACTTATCCCATTCTACACTGGAGCCGTGGAGGGGTGTCGATAGCAGAGTCAAAGAATGTTATTAATGAGTTCGTATTCCAAGGGGCATGAATGAACTTTTGGGTTTCCAAGGGTTTTTAGGGGACCGATTGATAGGATGTGTTTACTTTTGGGTTTCCAAGGCTTTTGATTTGATAGGTCATCAGTTGTACAGTGGTTACCATAAATATGCATACAATATGTTAGGGTTAGTAAGAATTCTCCATTCACTCATCTTTGGTAAACAAATCTCAGACTTCTTCTCCGTTCAATCCTCTCTGGTAAACTACTTTTGCCCTTTCGGCTCTAATTATTATTATTTTTTTATTTTAATCTATTAAAAAACTTTACTAATAGATTTCATTACGAGTGCAAGTCGAACCAATGATTTGTTGGTCAAAAAATCAAAATTATAGGCCATGAAAAAGGATTTTGTGGTTCCTTTTACCGGGGAAACCATCATCGAGGCACATCCGAACAATAAGTATACCCTCATTTACTCCACCTTATTAAATGGTGACCGGACAGAACTCCAGAGGGAAACTTTGGCTTTCAATTGGCTCCGTCCACGTCCACCTTTCGTTCCGGTTGACAAATCTATGAGAGGGGTGGATGTGGACGTCAATACTCGGGGCAGTTGGTTGGCAGAATATGTTTCAAAGTGTAAATCAGAAGATTTTTACACCGTAACCATCCTGGCCTATCCAAACCAAGACAAAGATTATCACATTTCCAAATTAAGGGCTTACCATGAGTATGTTTGGGTGAACGGAACATGGTGTTTCGATCTTAGAGGTCGTTATGGAATTTAAAACGTTCTTCTTGTATTTCGTTATGAATGAAAAATGTTTGTCTAAAATGTCTTTACTATTGTTTTTTTTACTTCAATGTTTTTTTCGGAACTCATTATGGAAGCTCTAAGTACTTCAATCAAGCCATTGGTATCAAGATTCAAAGTTATGCAAGGCTCATCTATCAAGATTGAAGATTGAAGACTTAGGTTTGGTTAGTTTAGCTTTGTCGTCATTAGTCGTTATCTTATAAAGCTCTAACCAAAGCTCTCATGAACATAAGTTATACACTCAAGTCTTGCATGCATCATAAACACGTTTTCAAAAGGCTTAGTTTTCAAAAGGATTCTTAATTGTGTTCGTATCTTAAAAGCATTTGTTTTCTAAGTCTAAGTCTTTTAAAATGGTTTTTCCAAGTGTTCTTACTTGTTACATTTTAGGAAAACCTTTTAGACTTCAAAAGACTTGAAAAGATTTCAAAACGTGTGAAAAATCAACTCAGAGGTCGGATCATCCGAGCTTACCTCGGATCAACCGAACCAAGACAGAGTGTTTTGCATATAAACTTCGGTCGACCTAAGCTATGGGTCGGTCAACCGACTTGGTGCTCGGTCATCCGAGGTGCCTTGTTCGGTCCACCGAACTCTGTGTTTTCTAGCCGTTTTCTGACCGTTAAAGAGTCATTTTTCCAGCTATTTTGAAATGTATAAATACACCAAAGCTAGAGATTGACTCCAAGGCTTGTATATCAAATATTCATTGATCTCTCATCAAGCCAAAACACTTTCAAAGCAAAATACACTTCATTGCCATGATTTAAATCACTCAAAGGTGTATTTCAAAAAGAAAGACAAAGAGTGGACTTCATATGTTCTAAAGAGCTTCAAATTGATGAACTTCAAAGGTATCAATCTTTCACTTAGAAGAGTGAACAACTTTGTTTAATTACCCATCTTTATTCTCTTTCTTAGTGATTGGGTTATTCTTTGATAAGTCCTACTTTGTGTGGGCAAATTGTAAAAGTCCTACTTAGTGTGGGCAAGCTCTTAGTGAGCTTTTGTATTGTGGTTGTGTTGTAAAACTCTTAGTGAGTTAGAGTCTTCTTAGTGAAGTTGTTGAAATCCTTGGGTGCGGCTCAAGGTAGTGGATGTAGATTCTAAGTGAATCGAACCATTCTAAATCATTTTTCTTGTTATTGGGTTTTACTTTGCTTTTAATCATCTTGCTCAAACTTACAATAGCATTGCAAAGAATAGAAAAAGTTTACAAGATTAGTTAAAACCCAATTCACCCCCCCCCCCCCCTTGTGTTTTACAGTTTTTAATTTGTGTAAAAAAACATCAGAAAATATAATAAATCTTCCATTCAATTAAGCAAACTAAATAAAGGAACTCAGTCATTCAATTCCTTCAAAGTAAAGAAATGTCAGCATTCACTTGCACCAAAAGTAAAGTTTTGGGTGTCTGATCTTCGAAAAAAAAATGTGTTCACTAGAAAAAATAGGTGTTCACTAGAAAAAACACATGTTCACTACAATTGTTTCGTACAGTGCGGAACAATTAATATTACGCATAGTAGCCGGATTGATCTTAAAGGGTTTGTACACATCTGATTTTGTTTTGTAATCAGATAGTACTTTAAGTCTTTGACTAACACTTATTTTTTCTTGGGAGTATCTCACTGCCGTCCTGTCGGCTATGGTAGCCAAGCTGCCAATTTTGCATCATCATTATCCCTCCATCTCGAGAGTATCTTACACTACACTAACATTCATTTCTTCCATCTTCCTCCTTTCCTATACTCCACAACTCAACTATAATCCACTCAAGAATTTGTTCAAGTGTTCACCTAAATCTATCACATCAATCCATTCAACCACATTAGCAATTAATTGTGTTTGTTTAAAAATTTACTATAAATACTAATGGCTAAGCATTGTTTTCTTACTAAATCTAAACAAGCTAAACATTTTTTTTAACATAAATGGCTTCTTCATCCAGAGTTTTCCCTTTTCTAATGGTTACCGGTAACAATGAACCGGCTAGAATTAAGAGCCACTTAGAGATGCTGACGGAGGATTTCGGTGCTGCCCAAATAAGGGCAAGTGTTCGCCAGAACCTTAGCCTGTTATATGCAAATAGTATACTGGAAAGACTTGCTACAATGGAAGCAATGTATTACTTTTTGAATGCACCACCCACCGTCCAACCTCGTCGGAATATATTCTCAACCTGGTTGAGTTGTTTTCTTTCTACTCCAACACCCAAAACCCATATCCCCCAAACTTGTCCCCCTACGCCGCCGCCTTCCCCACTAGGGATATCGGTATAAAGCAATTCCACAAAGGACAACTTTTGACGGCTGCAACACGGCACCTGAAACCAAAATCCAATCCGAAAAAATTGTAAGTCTTCTTTTTATTCCAATAGCATGAGCGGATCCTTTCGGGGACGATTCATGGGTGTTTAGAACGAGTTTATGCCTATGAATCCCTTCAGTGGTATCAGAGTATTGTTCATACTATTCAAATTCGATAATGTTAATCACAATCATAACACATATCAATCTCGATTTGATGTGTACGTGTGAAAAAAAATTTGTTTTGGTAATTCTGATATATGTTCATCTGTTGTTAATTCGATTAATATTGCATAAACTACTATCGTATGTGATCTGTTGTTAATTCGATTAATAATGCATAAACTGCTATTGTATGCTTCATGTTGCTAATCTGATTAATATCACATAACCTGTCTGAGTTGATAATTCGATTATAATTGTTAGGCGATGATGGGTAAAACTGGGGCAGAAACTCATTCGATGAGTTGAAGGAAAATCAGATTTGTACTCGTTACTTGATTTTGTTATGCTTTATGTGAGTTTTAGCATGGTGAATAGCATGACCTGCTATGCCCTTCTTGTTTTTACATATATTGGATGTAATTTTATAATACGGTCTGCGAGCCATTTTTCGATGTTGTAAAATTGTAATTGCTTTATTAAAGTAGTTTTATTACTTTATTTTGAAGGCTGGGTATGCCTATGCAATTATCTAACAATACTGGAGGACGCTAGATCAAAGACTATCCATATGATGGCTATTGACTTAGATTGACCATTGGTTCCCACAAGGCTCGTGGGAGTCATCATAGGATTAGGCCATGCTATCTCACATTTACGTTTATTTATTTTGTATTAAGCATGTGATGCTTAATTCTTGTCTAAAGGAACATATTCGTAATATTAAAATTGTTTTAATTAAGTCTTAAAATGCCTACCATTTTTAAGCACTTTTGAAGCTTGGATCATCATATTGTCTGTTGGCCAAAGCAACAGATAAGTGGTTATCTAGGCAAAAGAAGATGGGAAAATAGTGATTTCCATACGCGTATATATGGTTCGACTTAACTAGGCTACCAAAATATTTTTGAGCCTAGGGCATAATATGGGATATTGCCGGGACATGTAGATGTCAATCTCATGGTATGATTTTACTCTAATTATAGGTGATAAGCCAAAGCTTATTTATAATCTCATGGTACGACTTTCTCTACTATTTTATCAAGTGTTGAATAATTTTGGAAAGTTTTTTGCTCAAAAATTAATTAATGACTTTGCAAATATTTTATGTAGATAATGGAAAGAAATACCTTACATAACTCATTGCGATCTGTTCTTGAAAAAGAAAAACTAAGTGAGTCCAATTTCCTTGATTGGGCTCACAACTTAAGGATTGTCCTTAAGCAAGAAAGAAAGTTATATGTTCTCGATACTGATATTCCTGAACAACCTGCAAACAACTCCCCTAAAGCTGAGAAAGTTGGTTGGAAAAAGCATGTGGATGATTCTAACGATTTGACTTGCCTCATGTAACCCACAATGAGCCCTGAACTTCAAAAACAGTTTGAAGAGGTTGAGGCTTTCCAGATGATGGGCTAGCTCAAAGAAATGTTCCAAGAGCAAGCCCGTCAAGAAAGATTCCTCACCGCAAAGGCGTTGAACAGTTGCAAGATGGCCCCTGGCACCTCTATGAGTGCACATGTTCTTAAGATGAAGGGTTATCTTGACCAACTTGTGAAACTTGGGGCTCCCGTAGGTCATGACATGGCCACATACATGATCTTATGGTCACTACCACATGATTATGACCAGTTTGTCATGAACTTCAACATTCATGCTATGCAGAAGTCCATACATGAGGTACATGAGATGCTCAAACATGCTGAACTGAACATTAAGAAAACTCCTGATGTCTTAATGGTTCAAAAATGGAATTTCAAGAAGAACAAAGGAAAGGGGAAGCCCATGGACAAGAAGGTCAAAGGCAACAACAAACCCAAACCCAAGGCCAAGGCACCAAATGAAGGGGCTTGCTTCCATTGCAATGAACTGTATCATTGGAAACATAACTGCAAGCTCTACTTGGAAGAGACGAAAAAAGAGAAAAAGGAGAAAGTCAGTTTGACTGTCTCTCTAGGTATTTATGTTATTGAGATTAACATGTCTGATCCTACTCCATGGGTATTAGATACCGGTTGTGGATCTCACATTTGTGCAAATGTGAAAGGTTTCAAAAGGAGTAGATCATTGGCAAAATGAGAAGTGGACATACGAGTAGCGAATGTAGCAAGAGTTGTTACAATAGCTACAAAGACATTTAATTTAGTTTTGCCAAGTGGCCTTATTATTGAACTGAATAATTGTCTTTATGTTCCCACTTTGAGTAGGAATATTATTTCAGTTTCTTGTTTGGATTTTTGACATTGATGGTTTATAAATAAATATTAAGAATAAAATTTGTACCCTTAAAAAAGATGGCATCTTCTATGGAGATGACTCTTTGATGAATGGACTCTATATTCTTAACCTCGATAAATCCATTAACAGATCCATCTATAACATTAATACAAAGAGGTTTAAATTAAATGACTTAAACCAAACCTACTTTTGACATTGTCGTTTGGGCCACATATCATTTGAAAGGATTTTGACATCATTTGACTTAGAGTCTTATGAGACATGTGATTTTTATTTGTTAGTCAAAATGACTAAAGCTCCCTTTACTGGACAAAGCAAGAGAGATTCTTATTTATTGGGCCTCATACATATAGATGTATGTGGACCAATAAACACTAGTGCTAGAGGAGGTTTTCAATACTTCATCACATTGACAGATAATTTCAGTAGATATTTCTATATCTACTAATGCCAAGTTGGGTGTATGGAGACAAACCTTAGAATCTAAAGGTTTTAGGATTAGTAGAAGTAAAACAGAGTATATGGAGTGTAAGTTTAGCACTAGCAGAACGACAGAGCAAACTGTAGTAACTTTGGGTGACAAAAATAATCTCGAGAGTGAGTATTTTCGATACCTTGGTTCTATTATTCAAAAGGGACTGGAGAGCTTGACAGAGATGTAGCACATCGAGTTAAAGCTCGGTTAGTTGAAATGGAAGAGTGCGACGGGTGTTTTGTGTGATCGTAATGTACGGCTGAGATTGAAGGGAAAGTTTTACGTAATCACTGTTAGACCGGCATTATTATATGGTACGTAATGTTGGGCAACTAAGAGGTGTCATATTCAGAAAATGCATGTAGCGGAGATGCGTATGTTAAGATGGATGTGTGGGCACACGAGAATGGATAGAGTGAGGAATGAGACTATTCAGAAGAAGGTTGGTGTAGCACCTATTGAAGATAAGATGAGAGAGAACCGTTTGCGTTGGTTTGGGCACATTAGACGAAGGCCAAGTGATGCTCTGGTTAGGAGAATTGAAGGATTATGTAATGTAGATGGCGTAAGAGGTAGAGGGAGACCGAGGAATACTTGGATAGACGTGATAAAAGGGGATATGAATCTGCTAGAACTAGATGAGAGTTGTGTTTGGGATCGAAAGAAATGGAGAGATTGCATCCATGTGGATGACCTTACGTGATTCTTACTTTGGTTCATGTAGCCGACCCCAATCTGTTGGGATTAAGGCTTGGTTGTTGTTGTTGTTGTATTTCTATATCTATCTAATGAAACATAAATCAGAATCTTTTGGAAGATTCAAAGATTTCCAAAATGAAGTACAAAATCAACTTGGGAAAAGTATTAATATACTTCGATCAGATCGAGGTGGTGAATACCTTAACCAAGAGTTTGACGAATATCTTAGAGGTTGTTGAATTGTTTCACAATTAACACCTCCTGGCACACAACAATGGAATGGTGTGTTAGAATGAAGAAATTGCCCCTTACTAGATATGGTTCAATCTATGATGAGTCAAACCAGTCTTCCAATTTCTTTTTAGGGTTACGCCCTAGAAACTGTTGCATTCATATTAAATAGAGTTCCTTCTAAAGTGGTTCAGAAAACTCCATATGAGATATGGACTGGGAAACGACATAGTTTGTCATTTCTCAAAATTTAGGGATGTGAGGCGTATCTAAAACACTTATTATCTGATAAACTCCCCCATAAATCTAACAAGTTTATGTTTGTGGGATATCCTAAAGAAACTAAATGATATTGCTTCTATCTTCCATAAAAAAAAACAAAGTGCTTGTTGCTCGATAGTGGGAGTAAGATCCATCTTGAGGAAATTCAAGATCCCCAAAAACATCTGAACTAGCTTTGGAACTTCAAGCAAACTCACGTGCTGATACTGAGCTTCAATCTGTGACACAAGGCCCAAGGAGGTCAAGTCGGGTACATCAACAGAGATATGGATTTCTCGTAATTGATGATAATCATATTGAATAGATTGATCAAAATGAACCCGCTTCCTATAAAGAGGAAATTCATAGTTCTGAGTCTGACAAGTGGCTAGAAGCTATGAAGTCTAAGAAGCAATCCATGTATGATAACCAAGTGTGAACTTTGGTTGACCCACCCGAAGGGTGTAAGGTCATTGATAACAATTGGTGTATCAAAATAGAAAGCCGACATGGTTGGTAATGTACACACTTTTAAATCTGAACTAGTGGTTAAAAGTTATAAACAAATTCATGGTATATACTGTGATGAAACATTTTTCCCTGTCGTTATGATAAAGTCTATTATATTTTTATTTGTCATAGCCGCATATTATGACTGTGAGATATGGCAAATGGACGTTAAGACTGCGTTTCTTAATGGAAACCTTCTCGCGAATGTGTATATGACACAACCTGAGGTCTTTGTTGATCCATCAAATCCTAACAAATTGTGTAAGATTCAAAGGTCCATTTATGGATTGAAGCAAGCATCTCGAAGCTGGAATCGTTGTTTTGATGAGGCAATTAAAGAATTTGGTTTCATAAAAAATGAAGACTAACCTTCTGTTTATAAGAAAGTAACTAATAATGCAGTAGTGTTCATTGTGCTTTATGTGGATGACATCTTACTTATTGGAAACGAAATCCCCATATTACAAAGTGTAAAAGATTGGTTGGGGGAGTGTTTTTCCATGAAAGACTTAGGCGGGGCTACCTACATTTTGGATATAAGGATATATAGAGATAGATCCAAAAAAATGATTGACAAGGTACTGAAACAGTTCAATTTGCAAGATTCCAAAAGGGATTCTTGTCCATGAAACTCAGCTGAACTCAAGGACCTTCCACAAAGGAAGACCAAGAGCGCATGAGTAAGATCACATATGCTTCACCCATTGGGTCTATTATGTATGCCATGTTATGCACTCTCCCGGATGTCTCATTTGCATTAAGTATGACTAGCAGATTCAATCTTACCTTGGAAACTCACATTGGACTGCAGTCAAGAGCATTCTTAAGTACTTGAGAAGGACTAAAGACATGTTCTTAGTTTACGAAGGTCAAGAAGAAAGTCTGGTCCTAAATGGTTACACATACACAAGCTTCCAAGCCGACGTAGATGACTTTAGATCGCAATCTGATTTTGTGTTTTGTTTTAATAGAGGTGTTGTGAGCTGGAAAAGCTCAAAGCAAGAAACTGTGGCCGACCCTACAACATAAGCTGAGTATGTGGCTGCCTCTGATGCAGCTAAAGAAGCTGTTTGGATCAGAAAATTCATTGATGGATTAGGTGTCATCCCTAGCATTGTGAACCCAGTGAACCTTTATTGTGATAATACTGGTGCCATTTCACAAGCTAAGGAACTTAGATCAAACCAACGATCCAAACACATTCTCAGGCGTTTCCATCTTATTAGAGAGATCATTGATAAAAAAGACGTTAAAATTTGCAAAGTTCATACAGACGACAACATTGCAGATCCATTAACCAAGCCACTCCCACAACCTAGACATGAGAGTCATACTATGTCAATGAGATTGAGGTTTATGTATGATTGGACCTATGGCAAATTGGAGATTGTAAGTAGTGCTCTAGCACCATGAACATATGTTGTACGTTTTTATATTTTGAGCATGTTATTTAAATAGTTAATTTTTCTTTTGAACATCAAATATGTGATTTGATAGTAAAACTGATTAGCTTATATAATTACTATTCTGATCGTCCATAGCTTCATGTAATGTTATATACAAGAAATAAAACTAGTGTGATGTTTGATTGATGATCACATTTTACTGATCATGTGTAATGGATACAAATCATATCATAGATACATATTGGGATATATCGTATCGGAAGTGATCCGAAAGAGATAGTATACTTCATGGTTCTATTAGTCATAAGTATTACTTCCTCAATACTATTTGGGATCCTTAGACCTTATGTCTTCATCGTTCCCTGCATGAATGAAGATACGTTTTGACTAAGTCGAAAGTTACTTTTAATTGAGTAATTAATACGACTAATGATCGGATGTGTAGTATCCCATCATGACTTGAATGTGAGAGGTATTATAAGGGATTTTTCCATCTCTTATTGGAGAGAGAGATCTGTGGGCCCCTCGATAGGGAAGAATGTTTAAATGCATGCCATGCTCAAATGTATTTAATAAAGTGGTTATTAAATATTATTTTTTGGAACAGTCTACATAGAGATCGAGCAGAAATATAATTAAACTTTATAAGGGTGACAACTACCATGTCTTATGCTTAATTAGGATATCGCGAGAAAAAAGGGATTAAATAGTTAATTGAGATTAGGTAATCGTTCCACCGATCATTCATTCACTCTGGGCAGTCATAATGTCTTGTTATGGACCGTCTGTGATTTATAAAATTCGCACATTGCACGAATTACTTCGGTTTCTTATGAGTCCTGACTTGCAGCCCTCCGTGTTACCATAAATTGTAAAATGTCGTTTTTTTCTTTAGAAAAATCTTGTGATTCAACAGATTTTTCCACTTCTTCTTCATTTGCCTCATTCTCAAACATCCTCGTCCTCAACCTCCCCATCAACCATCCTCTCAATAACAGCCTCCTCCCCAACAATCACTTCATCAAAATTTACTTGATAAACATCTCCTTCAACCATAACTTCATCAACATGCACAACTCAACCCTTTCCACAAAATTCAGTTGATCAACACCAGATGTTCTTTTCCTCTTGGCAGTGTGTCATCCCCTGGGTACGGTTTCTGGCCACTGCGCAAGAGGCGCATGATCATCTGATTCCTCAGAGCTCTCAGTAGATAACTTTTGTTGCAGCTTATGAATTTCTTTATTATTCTCGTAAACCATCCACCTCTTCTCAACAATCTCATTATTTAAGATTGCTCTCAAATTCAAAAGTTCTCGCAACTTATCTCTATTTGCAGGCACTACAGCTGTAGCTTAAAAAATGCCTTCCCTAGCATTAGAGAAACCACCTTCACCGAAATTTTGTCCAAAACATCTCGCATTTTTTCCCTGTTCCAAACACCGCAAGTGTACTCCCCTACTGCCAGGTGAATGCCAATTAGGTAATTCAGACAATGCACCTGTAAGACAAAAACAAAAGGTGCAGTTATGAGAAACAGGTGTTCACAAGAAAAAAAATAGGTATTCTACCATACCATTACAAAGTGCATATCAGCCGGAATTCTGTAAATGCTTTGTATTCCGGCTTCCACATTTGAATGTGACTTTTCGAGTGCATCGTGCTTAAAAAATCCTACCCAGTTATATAATCTACAACTATTTTCACTATCTTCAAACAACATCACATATCTTAAATTCACGGACCAACCCGTATTTGCAAAGAAAAGACAACTTAAAACATACAATATGTATGACCTCAACCATCTTTCAGGGTCCATTTTCCTTGCATCTACAAGTTCGTCTTCAAGAACTTCCCGATCAACATAACCTTTGTTGCTTGTAGTCAACAACAGAAAGTTTTTTACGTATCTCTTAGCAATTGTAATATCAAAAAGCTTGTCAAGGTATTTTTTGTTTAGGATAGGTTTAGACATCATTGGCACGCTGTAAACCCGAATGATGTCTTGGGGACTTAAAGTTATTTTTCTTCCTTCTGCAAGTTTGATACATCTTGCAGATGCATCACAGTTCTTGATGGCAAATTTTAACCACTTTTCATGCAGCCCATAAAGTTTGATTTAGGTAAAACTCCAAAATCCCGATATGTTTAATAGGTTGTGCCTTGGAAGATTAATGTCTCTGTTAGCCATTATATCTTCATTTATGGCTATAATTTTCTCTGGTGTAAAGAGAAAATCCAATTTCTCAAGTTTCTTTGAAGGACCCTCTGATCAAGACATCTTTAAATTGAACAAGATTCAAACTTATCGGACCTAAGAAGGCTTATGGATGATTTCAAATTATTCTATTTGCTTTGGGATGAGTCTCGATTTTCAGTGGAAGATGAAAAAGGCCAGAGAAAATAGGGTTTTTGAGAAAGAGAAAGAAAAAGCTGAAAATGAATGTTTCCTGCCTTTTGAGATCCTCGGGGACGCCGAACTGATGAGACTATCCGGTATCCCTTTTTAAATTACCTCGCTGCCTTTTTTACCATATTTAAAATCACAATTGTCGATTCAAATTGATATAGAATCCACGGACGGATTGGATTATCTTGTCCGCACGTACGGATTATTGAGTGCTCCGCATTTTAAAACAGGTGTTATGAGATTCAAAAACATGTATTCTGAGATTCTGAACATGTGTTTTTTAAAAAATCAATCTTAACCGTCAAAATTCTAATCCAACGGACGAGAATATGGTGTCAAAATGATAAGGAACTTTTCTCGTCAGTTGGATTAAAATTTAGACAGTTAAGATTAATTTTTTAAAATAAAACCTGTTATGATACTCAGAACACCTATTTAAAGCTCAAAAAACATGTTTTTGAATCTCAAAACACATGTTTTAAGTTAAAAAAATACTTGTTTTAGAATCTCATAACACATGTTTTAAGCTCAAAACACCTATTTTTTAATCTCATAACACAGGTTCCGAGGCGTTCCGTATATACTGAAAAAAACTGTTCTGCATATGATCATCTTCTCCAATGAATTTAATTCGTCACTCAAATCAACTTTACATTACCAACTACTCCAGTTTGACCTCCATCTAAAAATATGTGTCAATCAAATCAATCTTTCAAACAATTAAAACGGTACACTAATGACCAACTACCCAGATTATTTACATAGCCAAAAGATTTACTTGACTATAAAAATGTGTAATAGGTATTTTAGGTTCATACTTCAAACTAAAATACCAATAACACAACAGATAATCTGCATTCAGAACAATTTCTATGGATCGTCATAGAGGAAAACGTCCAATGCTATGGACTTCTGCAAAAAAAATAACCGGCCGGCCGTTACATCGGAAACTTCTTCCATGTTCAGATTCACATTGGAAGATCCAGATGCAGCTTTCGAACTATTTGAATTGCTGATAAGTCTGGAGATGCTTTCAAAAGAATTTGGAGCTGATGGAGTTCGTAATTGTATTGCGAGAAACAACCGTTTGTATTTTGTCAATCGGTTTATATCGTTTTTCGCAAATCACCATCGAAATATATCCCACCCCCACTCCCACCACATCGTCCGTTCTGTCCGGTAGAGCAAGTAATGTGAGATTTCGGTCTAAAACTGCACCTGTGCCGAGATACGTTCCCGGAACTTGTTCTACAAGAAAAAAATTGTTTGGGAGTGCTGCGGTTTCGCAGTGATAATGAGGGATGATGAAGTTGAATGCTCGTTTGAAATGAATGGACCCGCAAAAGTTCTTATCGGTCCGCCGCCAACGTCTTCGTTCATCACACCGCCCCGTTCTTCAGCTAGACTTCTTCCCCAACGACTGAGTTTCAAGGTACTAACATTACTTCTTTTCCTGAAGGTTTTCCTATGAATCTCATTGTATGTGATTCAGATGATAGTGATGGAAGCGATGAATAATGAAAATTCCTGGAGGACTGCATTTTATTTTGGTAGTTGGTGTTTTAGAGATGTAATTTTCTTTGTTTTTCAGTATTTTAGGGTTGTAATGGTTTTCTTTTCTTTTTTCGTTTTTCTTAGTATATTAGAGTTGTAATGGTTCTCTTTTTTGTTGTTACCAAGAAGTTTCATTAAGGATATAATCCTATGGAATCCTAATCCATTCTTGCTGCTTATATAATATATTTTTTGCAACCACATTTCAACTCTATCACTTGCAGATAAATTTTGTTGGCAAAATTTTTGGATATACTCTATCACTTACAAAAAATTTCCATCAGATTTGTATGAGGAAGAAACTCATAGAGAAAGTTTGCTGGAAAAATAAATGGATAAACTCTAACACTTTCAGAGAAATTTTGCTCTTAAAAAAAATTCCTATCAGAAAATGGTGGTAGGGTAACGAGCAGTCCGGTTCCTATGCGGAAAAGGGAAAAATCTACACGTGCGGAACAATCTTAGCCGTCGGATGATAGTTTGAATGGTCCAGATCTGGAGAGAGAAAAGTTGCGGCTGACTTAAAAAATAATAAATAAAAAACTTTTCTCTCCCCAGATCTGAGCCGTTAAAAAATCTCATCCGACGGTTGGAATGGTGTCCCGCATGTCTCGCACCGAAGTTGTCCCGCATAGGAGCCGGGACGGGTAACGAGGAAGAAGGTGGTATGATAGATAAAAATCCAGTCAAAACAAAACAAAAAAACATGGAAGCCAAGTTTCTTCCAAATGAATGTACTTGGAGTATTTTCCCATCATTGCTCACTATCTATTCATAAATTCTATGTATAATAGATTTAGGCATAGGGGTGTCAAATTTGATGTCAGCAAACAAATAAATATTGGAAAATTTGAAGGAAAATTGGTATTATAAAATTATTAAAGTAAAAGGGTACATTAATCATTTTACTTAGCAAATTGGGATTCTATCCAATCTATTATTTAAGTTCTAGCTACCTAGCAACACCCTTAAGATAAAATGACAAACAACTATTTCATGAAAAAAGGCAGCCTTTGTAGAATTGATTTATTTGATGGACTGGCCTATCTGTGGATTTTCTTATGAAATTTAATTGAGAAGAGCTCTTTTTGTTAAAAGAGAAGATAAGGAAGAAAAAAGAAACAAAAGTTTACTTCGAAGAACTTAATGGATAAGCTGCAGGCTAATGCAAGAATTTGGTTGGCTACAAATAAAGTGAACATTCTTTTTCTTTTTTACCTGCGGCCGTCACTCTCCATAATTGCTCACAAAGTATGTTGTAGGAGATGATTTTTTTTTTTTTTTTTAATTTTTTGTTTTTCTATAACAATTATTTATTGGACCTCGTCAGAGGAGGAATAGTAGAAGCCCGGCTGAGGGAGTATAAGACCCACACAAGGGAACCCAAAGAAATGACAATTAAATCATTCCCCTTGTGTGAGGTGAGTATCGAACTCACAACCTCAAGGTTGTGGGCAGATCCTTACCCCACTAGGCTAAGGAACCTTAGATTGTTGATCTTTGGTTTATAATATGAGATAACACACATTTTACCAATCAAGTCGACTAAAAGACACAAACATAAAGTGAACATGTCATATTTTTTAAAAGGGATATTCGCAACTCATGTATTAAATGAGCGAAATATAAGAAAATATATATTTTAGTAAAAAAATTTTTAAAAAAAAGGTACAAATGTGATATTGTAAAAGATTTTTTTAGAAAAGTTTTTTTTTATTATATAAAACAATGTTTTAGAAAATACTTGAGGCAGTCTTCCATAGATCTACTACCGACTTCAAACATAATTTGAAGGACATAATATATTAGGAAATTCAGAGTAGAATGTACTATTTGGCAAAAATAAAGAGATAGCAGCTACTGAAGAATTGTAGGGATCTTGAAATCTCTTTTGAAGATTTTCTTTTTTTTTTTTGATAAATAATCTCTTTTGAAGATTCAATTTCTCTTTTAAAAGAAAAAAGATCTTCCTACAGTAGTGAGTTTGTCATTTTTTTCTCTTTATGGTAAAAGTTTGTCAACATTTAGGTTTCATAAAATTCTCTAATATGAACATATACAGCCATTGGCGAACCTACAGTGAGTCCTGGTGGGGCAAGTTCACCAGCTTTTCCAAAGAAAGAAAATTTATAGTTTTAGTTTTATTTTTGTAACAATCCGTCCTGTGAGCAATTCTTAGCATAGCCGGACGCATGAGTCGAAATCCGGTGGTGCAAATTGAAATTTTTTTTTACCAAAAACATAACGTAAAAACAGTTTAACAAAAGATCACATAAATGAGAAAGTACTCATTAGTTTACAAAGAAAATCTTCTATCAAATTCTTGAAAATGTGCTAAAATGACATCATTACTAATAGTACTGAGCACATCCCGTTCAAGATAAGTTACTAGACGATCATTTAGCCATTGATCGCCCATTGTACTAGATTTGTCACTTTTCACATAATTCATAGCAGAAAAGACACGTTCAACACTTGCGGTTGCTACCGGTAAAAGCAAAGCTAACTTCACAAGCTTATACACCACACTGAAAGTGTTGCACTTATTTGTTTTCACCAGTTGTATAGAAAGATCTGAAAGGCCTCGCAACTCTTTAAAATCTGGAACTCGAACAGATTGACGGGTTATTCTGGCCCTTGATCTTATCTTGTATATAAAAAAATTAATAATTGTAATAAACGGTCTAGTTTTAAAAAAAAAATTCAAAATACTGGTGGTGCAATTGCACCAGTCTGCCGTGCATGCATCCTGCACTGATTCTTAGTTACCCATTTTGAGTCAATTTTCGATTTGAAATTAGATTTTGTGCTTCATGAAATATATAAATAACACCACTTATATTTTAACGATTTTGGTTAAAATTTTAACAAACTTTAAGTGTGTTAAGGGATCATGAATTTATTTTGTCAAGTCTTGATTGTACCCTCCTTTATTTAAAGTCTGCATCCGCCACTTGTTACAACTTTAGCCTAGTAACATGTTACGCATATACAATGTTGTTAACACCCAAAATAAAATAACACTTGTACGCTGCAAAAATCGGGAGCAGAACCGCAGGTTAGGGGAGTAATGTATAGGAAGACATAATGGTTAGGGGAGCAGAACCGCAGGTTAGCTATCCTTGGGGATTGTTCTTGATGTAGCAATAGCCTGCGTGCGGTAAACTTTATTCTCCTTTATCTAGGGTATTTTCTCTCCCAATGTGGGGTTGTTCTCTCTCTCTCTCTCTCTCTCTCTCTCTCTCTAATGTGGGGCAATCGCCTATCGTGACATAAAAAAAAAGTATGCTTTGGTGTGCATGAGTAAGTGTGAATTTGTTGGAAGTACTAAAGTATTAAGTATAGTTGACTAATGGTAAAGTTGGAAAAAAAATTACAAATGTTCATCAAATTTTAAAATGTATCAAATAATTTGGAAAAACATCTCAAAAAAATGAAATGTATCAATTATTTTGAAACAGAGGTAGTATTAACAAAGTTTGAAAAAGATGATCTTTCTCATATTAATTACATTATTGAGGAGGTTAAAGATTTGTTTTAAATAATTTACTTAGATCTCCTTTGTTTAGTTAAATGCCAGGAGGATGTGTTGGAAATACACATGTACCTATTTACACACGTTGGAAATAATTTACAAGTTACCTAATGTTGTTACATAGGTAACAAAGAAATGCATTCATCAAAAAAAAAAGGTAACAAAGAAATGCATATACAAGGAAGGACAGTAATAGCAAGATTAGTGCAACAGTGTATGGTTAAAAATATTTTTTTGGCAAATTAGCAAGTTTAGTCTCAGCTCTATTTTCATTTGGCCAGGTAAATCCTAAATAATGTATTCTTCGAATTAAGATCCCTACACAATTTGCGGGTTATCTACACAAAAGGCGATATCCACGCTCTCAGAGCACCCACATTCCGATCCGACAGAGTAGTTGAAGAATGTAAATCAAAACGACCCAACAACCCGACCAGGTGGGAGGACTTTTAACTCGGTGCCCACAAGAAGTCACCCCCATATTGGAGGGTTGAAACTTCCACACTGCGGCTGCCAAGAATCGATCATGCATCCCTCTACACAATATGTCACCCGAAACCAACTGGCCTATCTTGCTGATACAATTTGCTGGTTATGTAGGTCATTTCATCCGTCATGCATCGTTCAATTGAAAGTCGACATTTTTATTTTATTTGGGCTTTGTTTAATCAATCATTTCACTACGTCAAATGTAAGGATGGCAATTTGGCCAGTACCCGTTGATCCGCCTCGCCCCGTCCCGTTCATGTTTGGGCTGCCTCGCCCCGCCCCGTTCTCAATTTTGGATATGATATTTTTCCCGCCCCGTTCTGACCCATTTGAAAACAAAAATTATATATAATTTTTTTTTATATATGGTAATTATACTTGGGAAAAAAATATATGTGCTAATTATATGACTTTTGAAAAATAGGAAGGGGCGAGGCGGACCCAACTTGTACGGGGCGTGGCGGGGGCGATAAGTGTTTCCCCATTGCGGATCACGGGGGGAGGGGGAGGAGGGAGAGGGTGTCAACAAATCAATAGCTCGGGGCGGGTTTGGGTATTTAGAAATCCGCCCCGATCCGATCTGTTGCCATCCTTAGTCAAATGATCAAGTTTAGTTCCACTACTAGTTGGAATTGGCGAGGTAGGTCATAAATCTTTTATTCTTGAAAATGTAGGTTCTAAATATTTTAAATTTAGGTAGATCCTAAATTTACGAGTTAAGGAGTATGTCTTTTTTTCCAGGGATTTTTAAAAATACTTCTCCCTCCGTTCCCATTTATCTATCGCTTTAAAACAATGCACTCGAATTAAGAAAATGATTGTGATACATTAATTTAAAGATAGATAGACACTTTTAACCTTCAATTAATACATTTATGTTGTGACAATTTAAATTAGTTGTTGACTGAATTAATTAACGACAAGGGTAAGTTTGGAAAAAATACATTTAATACTCTCTTGGTTTTATAAAGTGACAGATAATTAAAATGATGATAACGTATATTTAGGCGACAGATAATTGGGAACGGAGGGAGTACTTGATATTATAATTTTTATATGTAGTTCAATTTTTTTTCAAGTTGCACCCCCACTTTTACAGTTTTAATAGGTAAGTTGACACATTGTTGCAGTTTTTCACCTCCCAAAAGACAATTCATGGCTTCGTCCCTGCAGTTTTTGTCTATGTCTTTATTCTTGGGTTGGCCTTAGACTAACCATTGTTTGGCATAATTGGTCAACCATGATAGTCTTTTTTTTTGGCAACATTTTTAGCTTGAACGGATTCCCCAAATAACAACGTATTTGTGTAATCCGTTATGTGATGACGTGGCCAGACTCCCAACAAGTCTGGCCATGTCAGCACAGAACCGATTTGGCAAATTCGTTTCTCAATTCATAACGGATTTGGCAAATTCGTCCTCAAGAAACCCTAAAACACGATGCAAACCCTAACCAACCCTTTTTTGAGAACGGATTTGGGAAATCCATTCTCAACTGGCAGGAAATATCTCCGCCAAACCTCAAATTAATCCTCTATTTATACACACCAACTTATCCTTCAAAACTCATATTAATTTCTCATGTGCATTACCTTCATTGAAGGAGAAAGCAATGATGAAATTTTGTCCCATCTAACCATCAATAATGGCAGGTGGCAGCACCTACTGTATTATTGACCATCTTTGTTACAATGAGAAAATTTACATATATATAAAATTTAAATTATATAATCCCTTAATTATCTCCCTAAAAGAAGCTTAATTTTAAAGATAGAATTTAAAATTAAAATCTTAATTATTTCTCTATAACTTATATTTTCAACACCTTAAGATGGAAAGGTAGGATTTTGTTTTTTTAAAAAAAAAAAAGAAATGATGTAGGTCAATGCAGAACTGATTACACAAATCCGTTATGGGCTGACGTGGTCAGGCACGTTAATAATTGTCACATCAATCCAGAACGGATTCCACAAATCCGTTCTCAAAAAATCCGTTCATGCTAAAAATATTGCAAAAAAAAAAATATTCTCTCATGGTTGGCCTACCACCAACCCATGACTAGTCTAAGGCCAACCCGTATTTTCTTCTTTTCTTTTTCTTTCCGGCCACACTCACCTTAATGAAGAATTTTGAACCCTATTTTGTGAGATTTGAAGTGTTTTAAGTAAAAAAAATTTACCCAACATTAATCCAACATATATAGATCGGATTCGACAAAGAAACTACAAGATTCATGATTTCAGCACCTTTTCAAACTCAAAATTGAAATATAATAACTAGATTTCCTCTATAATTTCTATTCTCTTTCAACAATTTTTTTTAGTTGTTTTTACTAGGAGTGAAGGGCCGATCATCAATATAACATATGTAGAATGTTTGAACCAAGAAACTCACTAGAAATGAAGATTTAAGTCAATTTAGAGGCATGAATGTTGGTAAAATTTATTGGGTCTTCATCAAACTTTAAATGGGTCTTCAAATATGGGCTGAAATTCGGCTCTGTTAGGTTGCAAATATCAACTGCAATTGGACATTTCATTGAAATTAAAGGCGCTTTCTTGGATAAATGTTCATCTTCTTCACCATATACACAAACATATTCAACTCATTTGGTTTGATAATTATTATTATTATTACTATTATTATTATTATTATTATTCATCAATCCAAGTGATGAAGAAAGAAGTGAACTTTGGTTTGATGTTTCCTTGTGTTGGTTCATCAATATATATTAAGTAATGAGAGAATACCAGAGTAGAAAAATAGGAGATTACGGTTGAGAATTGGAGGAAGAAGAAGGAGGAGGAAGAGTGGCAATGACAATAGCGGTGGCGGGAGAGGTCGAAAGAAAATAAGAGAATTAATTGCCACTTTGGTCATCAACGTATTAATGGGCTGCCAATTTCATCATTTTTCAAAAAAATTAATTATTTTCATCACCAAACTATTTACGAACCGCCAAATTCATCATTCCGCCAATAAAAAGCTCAAAAATCGTTAAATAAAGTGACGTTGGATAACGTGCTCAATTTTTACTCTCTCCTCGAAGGGGCAAATTTGTCAAAACAGATGCGAAAACACCCTCTTCCATTATCTAATCTATATTTTCCCACAAAATTCATCATTTTCTACAAGTTCCCCAAATCTTTACCACTTTGGTCATCAACGTATTAACGAGGCTATCACTATACCTCATATCCAAATAATTTTGTTTGTGAACTACCCAAAATACCTAGGGCTTTTAAAAAATTTGAATTTAAGGCTGACTAATTTATGACCTTTCACATACATGGACGGAATGACATATTTCTTAACTCGTAAATTGTGTAAGGACAATAATTCCAAGAATAAAAGATTTAGGGCCTACTTGGCCAAACGAAAATAGTACTGTGACTAAACTTGTAAATTTGCCATTTTTATTTTATTTTTTCCCCCTAAAGATTTAATTTTAGCATTGCGAGTTAGAAATTAACTTGCTAAACTATTAACTCAATGTAACTCTGATAATATTTTGATGATCGAGTATCTAACTCGCATGGAGAATATGAATCAATCTTTGACGACGTAAAAAAACTTACCAACTCAACAATTTATTGAATACTTTTTTATATTAACTCAAAATAAGAGTAATAACTAATTTATGTGTCGACTAAAAAAAAGTAGCTAAATTATGTGTGTCGTCTTTTTCAGAAGGTGAAATACCCAAAGGAAGATTTGGGATAAAGACATAAGTCCCATCGATACCACGTACATCGGTCTATTTCCTTATCCATTTACCAAACAATACCTTTAACTTTCTATAATTTTAAATGAATTCTTTTAGCCAAATTTACAAGTTTTCAACTAAGAATTTTCCACCAAACTCCAAAAAGGCTTTTACAAATTACTCACAAGCATCATTTTGTCACCTTTCTCAAAAGGGTTCTCACAACTTTGTTCAAAAATGGCCAAATTGATCACTCTTTCTTACTATTTTCTTTTGGATAATTATAATATATGGATCAAGTTTATTGGACCTTATGATGCAGGATTGACAATATTACTGCAGAATGAGAAGATACACAATTTTGTAGTGATGTAACCAGTCATGCACCACAATGTCCAAATGAACCTAATACATATCAGAATTTTCTATTTCTTTTTTGTTCCTTCCACGAATTTGTGTATTTTCAATTAATTAATATTGTTGCCACCGATTGTCATTATGACTATTATGATTATAATGGCGTTTGACATCACTTAATCAACTTTACACTTATTTTTTGCTTTGTTTTTAGTGCTTGGCTCCCTCGTACAGAAAAAAACGTTTGGTTATTTTTTCTTTCTTAAACTATACTGTGGTTAATTAAAAATGTCAAACTATAATGAGTAGGTGGCCTTCCATATCATCGTAAAAGTCAAAAAGAAAGCAAAAGGAGGGAACCAAACATAAAAGAAAACATAAAAGAAAGATAGATAGAAAGGTGTATATTGAGAATAAAAATATATCCCAGTGCGTTAACTTCTATTTTACAAAAATTAGAGTAATACTTAATACTCTCTCCATTTCATAATGAAAGTCATTCTAAGTACTTTAATATAGATTTTTTTCCACAGATATATTTTATTGAAGTTAAAATAGAAGAACCAGACATGGAGGGGCCGTATTCTTCCATCAAATAAAAGGTGGAAACAAATACATTACTACAATGGGGAACAGTTCATCATGAGCATGAAAGCTTTACAAGTGGGGGACATAGACACACTTAGTCACATTCAAATATCATCACGCTTTTGATTAAAATAATAAAAATATTCCCCACTTTAGTGCATTGTTTGAGGCGTTTTTATTATTTTTTTAATCAAAAGAGGGATGTGGGTGATTGTGGACTAAGTGGTCTATGTCCCCCACTCAGAGCCGAAATCTATATCGAGATTTTTTCTACAATGGGAGCATCGTTCCTAATAGTCTAATTTTTTTTTCAAAATTATCTTCTTTTAAAAGGTTTATATTTAATCTCCATATGATACTCAGTAGGAGCTTTTATGATTCCCTTTTTACCCTTGCGAGAGTGAATAGGAATAAAATCTTCGTAATCCTCATGCTTCAAAAGATCCCGTATCCGGGACCTCGGTATTTTCTGGTTCAAGAGACTCAATTTTCTCTTGTGCAATTGTATCAACATGCCCACTGACAGTTGACCCCTTAATTCTTTTATCGAAGTCTCGAAAGCTTGCAAAAAAATTGTGTCTATCTTTGAAAGGAGGTGTCGTTGGTGAATTTAGCTTGCTAGAAGAAAAAGTAAGAGGTTGTGCATCATGTTATTTAGTTCGGACCGACGTGAATTTTTATCGTTCTGCATCCGGGCTATGTGAACAACCCCCGCCTATCGCTATCCCCGGATCCATTGATGGGGGTCTTGATTATCCTCAACTACTGGTAATGAAACCGATGTTGGAGAAGCATCGTGAATACACATCACCAAACTTAAGTCTGAACTTAAGTAAAAAGAAGCAGCTTCTTCCGCTCCACCCGATTCCTTAGTCGGGCTTGCGGGGGTCGGTGACGTCGGACTGGTTAGGGCAGGCGGGTTCAGCCCCGTAACCACATCCTCACCATCCGTCATTCTTGGCTCCACCCCCACCAACCCCAAATCTTGGCTCCACGTAGAGAGCAACTTTCTTTGATCCATTTGATTCCACAATCAATTCCCCACTATTAATTGATTCCCCAATATTAGCTACCGAAATATCCCCTAAATCAGAATGGCGGCGCCAACTCCGCTGCCTTAGGATTTCGTTTGGCATCCATTGCAACCGTTGTTTCTCCCTTCAAAGGCTGAATATCCGTCTGGCACTCCGGATTGGAATGTCAAATCTTCCAACAGTTTGAACCGAGTTGATTGATAGGAATAGATGATGTCGCGGAGGATCTCGAAGAGAGAAAAATCGCAAAGGATTTTTTCGGCCATGCCGCCGCCCCCGAAGGCACCGCTGCCGGTTGGCCGGCCAACAGAGATCAGTGAGAGAAAGGTTTAGTGTGCATGGGAGTCTTTAGTTGAGAGTGAAGAATCTGAAACCTTGATTTATAAAATTGAGAGAGAATGGGAAATAACTGCTTTTCTCATTAATGACTTAATTAACAAATGAGATGTTTACAACTCTATTTATACTATTGGTTGGTTCATCTAACTATCCCAACTAAGCTACCATAAACGTAACTAACCTATTACAATCAGTTAGGCTAACTAACTAGCTAAAAGTATATACAACTAATATATCCAACTCTTGTGCTTTCTATTCATGAAACCTGCATTATTTCTGATTCTTTATTCTCTTCTTCATTGTTGAATTCCCAGCAGTGGCTTGCTTCTCTCTCTTTTCCAATCCAGCTTGGTCTTCTTCCAGATATGATATTTGCAACATCCCCCCACAAGCTGGATTCCCATATATATTGAACAAGCCCAAATGCCTTAGCAAATAATGAAAATGTGCACCTGTTAAGGCCTTTGTGAATATGTCTGCAAGTTGGTTATGTGTATTAACCGAGCAGTGGCTTTATGACATCTGCTTAGAATCTTTCCCTTACAACATGGCAATCAATCTCAATGTGCTTTGTTCTTTCATGAAACACTGGGTTTTCTGCAATATAGATAACACTAATACTATCACAATATATTGGTATTGCCTTCTCTTGCTTTACTCCCAAGTTCCCTAGCAAGTTGATCAACCATTAAACCTCACATGTTGTCATTGCAATAGCGCTATACTCAGCTTCAGTTGAGCTCCTTGAAACTGTATGTTGCTTCTTTGATTTCCATGAAATCAAGGAATATCCAAGAAAAATATAATAGCTTGTTACAAGTCTTCTTGTCTCCACACATCTAGTCCAATCACTCTATGTAAAAGCTTTTAATTCCATAGTGTTCTTAGATGGGAAAAACAACCCTTGTACTGGTTCTGCTTATAGGTACCTCAGTACTCTGTGTGCAACTTTCAATTGTAACTTTGTAGGACAATCAAGAAACTGACTAAGCTGTTGTTTTGCATAAGCAATGTCAGGCCTAGTTACTGTCAAGTACAACAGCTTTCCTATCAGACTTCTATAGAATGATTTGTAGCTAAAAGCTTAGAGTCTAGATGTGTATATTTAGTTACTGAGTCCATAGGGGTGTTTACAGAAGCACAATCCAAATATCCCTCTTCTTTCAACACATCTATAGTGTATTTCCCTTGTGTCAAAACTATTCCCTCACCATTTATGACTACTTCAATCCCTAAGAAGTATCTCAATACTCATAGGTCCTTGATCTTAAATTCCTTATTCAAGAAATCCTTCACACAGATAATTTCATCAATGCAATTGCTAACTAATACTATGGCATCCACATATACTAGGAGAGCTATGAATTTATCTGTCTGGGTTGCTTTAAAAAATAAATTGTAATCATACCATGATTGTCTGAAGCCTAAACCAAGCAATGAGGTGGTTAAAGTAGCATTCCATTCTCTGCTGGCTTGTTTGAGGCCATACAGAGATTTGTGTAGCTTGCATACTATCATTTTCCCTTCTTTATGTGGAACTTCATACCCCAAAGGTGGACCCATATATGTTTCTTCATGAAGAGTACTATGGAGGAATGCATTATTCACATCCAATTGGTGAATATGCCATCATTTTCCTGCAGCTAAAGATATTAAGGTCCTTATAGTAGTCATCTTAGCAATAAGTGAAAAAGTGTTGATGTAGTCAATACCAGCCTGCTGTGTAAAGCATCTAACAACCATTCTTGCTTTAGGCCTTTCAACTGAACCATCTAAATTATACTTGATCTTGTACATCCATTTATTATCAATGGATTCCTTTCCTTCTGGCAACTCACACAGAGTCCAAGTTTGGTTATCTTCCAAAGCTTTGATTTCTGCTGACATGGCATCCCTCCAAACTTTGGACTGGACAGCCTCAGAATAGCACTTAGGTTCCTACATTAAATCCAAGGCTGAAACAAAAGATTTATAATCCTGATGTAAGTGATCATAAGTAAGCACCTGATTCAAGGAATGTGATGATTTTTTAAGAGTAGGACAATGAAAATCATTCAAATGGACATGAATATGTTTGTCCTTGGTAGATCTTCTTGGAATAATAGGAATAACAGGAAAAGAAGGTTTAGTGGGAGAAAAATGTACATCAGGAATGTTTGAAGAATGAGAAGAGGATTGGAACTGAGAGGAAGATGATTGTAGATGATGAGTATGCATGAAAGAAACTGAAGAAGATGTTTGAGGTGAAAGATAATCAAGATAAATGTAAGAATCAGTATGTGTGGGTACTGAGGGCAAAGGTGAAGATGGAATGGATTTAGAGTCAAAGTTGGCAAAGGGAAAAGGTATTCAATAAAGAGAACATTCCTGGAAATGAATAGGTCAAAAGATTCTCTGTTAAGAAGGATATATCATTTGGTGGTTTTAGAATGACCAAGATATGCACATTGTTTACCTCTAGGGTCAAATTTACCTCTACCATGATCAAGAGTGCAGGCATAAGCAAGACAACCAAATACTTTGAGATTAGAATATGTAGGTTTTGTTTTATAAAGTAATTAATGCAGAGTTTTCCAAGAAAGAATAGGGGTTGGAGTAACATTTATGATATGTGCTGCATGTGAGACATAATAACCATAGTAAGGAAGATGAACATTAGACTGAAATTTCAAAGACCTTGCTATATTTAGGATATGTTGATGTTTCCTCTCCACAATCCCATTTTGTTGTGGAGTGGATACACAAATGGTTTGATGAATGACACATTTTTCAGAATAAAATGTGGGCTTATGCAGTTTTTCAAGAGGACAAATAGTACAATGGTGTTTCTTATTTGGCTTATTACAATTAGAAACACTCTTGTTGTACTTCAATCTATCTATAGACAAGTGTCCAAATCTATAATGCCATAGATTGGACATTATTTCAGAATCAGTAACTGGCAAAAGAACATTACAAGAAAATGAAACATCTGTAAAGGAAGTAGCAGCAATGGGAGTGGGTGCATGATGAAATAGATAGAGTCCATTCCATCATTTAGTTGTCCCAATGATATTCTGATTGTTCAAGTCCTATATCACAGAAAATTGTGCACAAGAAAGAACAAAACAAGAGTTTTGGGATGTTAGTTTAGAAACAGAAATGCGATTGAACCTAAAACTAGGTACTAACAGAACATTTCTAATGATAAGATGTTTGTTAATTGGATAGTTCCTCTTTTGGTAACAGAAATGACATTTTTGTTAGGAAGGTGAACATTTATGTGTTCAATAGGAAAAGTTTCAATAAAGAATTGATCAGTGCATACTATGTGACCAGAAGCACCATAATCCAAAATCTAAAGTTTCATATATGAATTTAAATCAGAAATACCTGCAGCACCTACTGGGGCATCAAATATTGCCTGTAAAATAGATGTTTGATTCACCACAGGCTTTATTTTTCCATCATTATGTTTCATGACACCATCATCAGTTCCTATAATCTGCATAGACTTGATAAGATTGATGATTTGTTGATGCTGAGTCATGTGAAGTCCATCAGGTTATGCCTCATGTGTCATGAAATTGTTTCCAGGTTGTGCAGAACCATTATAACCATATGAAGTAGGCAAATAGCTATTAGCAGAGGCATAAAAACCTGTCGCTGGCTCATTCTGTCCTCCAATAATCTCTCCACAATATGCAGCATTAACAGGTTTGTATCCAGAATTACTATTAGCCACATTATGAGGTGGCCTAGTGCCAAGAAGTCTTGGACTATATCCAGTATTATAGCCAGGTTTCTTTAAAGGGTAGCCATGTTTTTTGTAAAATATGTCAATGGTATGCCCCTTCACTCCACAAAATAAGCACATAAACTGTTTTTTCTGGTTAAAACTTCCTCTGCCAAAGCCTCTCTCTATAGCATTAGCAGTGTTTGCAGGAAAACTAAATCCAGTGTTTTGTCTTTGTTGTGCAGAATTAAAAGCATTCAATCCAGCGGTACTAGAATTTCTATTATGTGCATATGAATTACCTTGTGCAAACAGGACATGTGGTGCTGCATGTTGTGTTGTATAATTGGCTTGATTCTCATGTTGAGTTACTCTATTAAAAGCCTCATTTGTACTAGGGAGAGTTTTTTGTAGCAAGATATTAGACCTAACTTCCCCAATATTCTCATTAAGACCTTTAAAAAGCCTAATAACATAATCTCTATCATAATAGCTTTGCACTACCATCGATCCTCCACAAATACAGGGAGGTAAGGGACTCAATTCCAAGAATTCATCCCAAAGGATCTTCAATTGTGTGTAAAATTGACTTACAGTGAGATTTCCTTGTTTGTGAGAATAAATTTGACATCCTATATGCTATACCATCATGATACCTTTCTTCCATATCAGTCCATATGTCCAAAACTGTATTTAAACATTGAACACTTTGGCTTATGGATGTTTCAAGTGTATTATGTATCCATCTCATAATTAGTGAGTCTGCGTTCTCAAACTCTGTATAAGCGAACTCCTAGTTTAGGTATTGGTATGTACGTATGGTAATCTCTCTATGAAGCATACCTTGTTCTTGGTCACCAAGGCTCTACGCATCTTATTCATCAAAGAATGGTAGTTAGGCCCAATTAATGGTTGTTGAACCAGAATTTGTGAAGGACTTTCACTAGGATGAACATATAATGGATGTGTAATGAGTAAGGTTTCTGAGAAAACAGTGGGTGATTCGCCATTAATAAGCTTCGAGAAATGGAAAAATTCACAGAAATTTAGAGAAAAACGAAGAGAAAACAGAGAGAAGTAAAATTACCCCCAAATTGGCAAAAAACAACCAAGAAATCTCAAAGGAAACCAATCAGTCTTGATCGGAAACCTAATTACTGAGAGTTATGGAAGAAATTATCAGAAGAATTGAAATGCGGAAGCAAATTTTGAGCAAATTTATGCTCTGATACCATGCAGAAACTGAAACCCTGATTTGTGAAATTGAGAGAGAATGAGAAATAACTGCTTTTCTCATTAATGACTTAATTAAAAAATGATATATTTACAACTCTATTTCTACTATTGGTTTGTTCATCTAACTATGCCAACTAAGCTACCAGAAACTTAACTAACCTATTACAGTCAGTTAGACTAACTAACTAGCTAAAAATATATACAACTAATTTATGAAACTCTTGTGCTTTCTATTTTTGGAACCTGCACTATTTTCTGATTCTTCATTCTCTTCTTCATTGTTGAATTCCAGCAGTGGCTTGCTTCTCTTTCTTCTCCAACCCAGCTTGGTCTTCATCCAGCTGTGATATTTGCAACAGAGAGCACTTTAATATAGATTAATGAAGAGGGAAATAATTTATATTTTTCCTAAGTTTAAGAAATTGAATTTATACCCATTAATCTTCAGCTATTAATCCCTCTCTCATTCTTTCTTTAGTAAAAGTAATTTTGAAAATAGATTATCAAGTTGAAAAAATATATGTTTTGAAAAAAATTATAAAACTAAAAAGACTTCTGTTATAAAATAGATGAGGTGTGATAGTGTATGATACCATTATTTATCCATACTTTGTTGAAATATTTCATGAACCTAATCGTTTGCACTTGTGTAAGACTCTTATTTAGATACTAAGGAACTGGATTCCAAGTTGTTCATATAATTAAATTCATTTCCTTAAAATTAGGAAACAAGGTTCCAAACAATTAAAATTTCAATAGTACTATAAGTTTTGAAAGAAAGTGATAATTATGATGTTTTCCATTCAAATAATCTGTCATTAGCTTTTGACTTTAAGAGTAGTTTTTATTTTTATTTTTAACACTGGAGGGATTTCATCCATAATCTTCAAAAAGCTAGTTAGCTATTCAATCGTTATGTTTCATATTACTTGAACCGGAACCTTCAAATACGTTGTTCCATTAATAAAAAATATTTTAAATATTTTAAGAATATAGATTAAAGAAGTGAAAAAGAATAGGTGAATATATTTAAGACAAAAGAGAGGATTTGATCAGAATACCTTAATTTTTGTAGGAACCTTCATACATAATCCTTATTTGTTTGGCATAATGTGTTTGACATAATCATATTCCAGGAATCTGACTTCAAGACAAAGACGGATTAAATGAATCCCTCTTCAGTTTACGTGAAAATTTTGAACCATGCCTTGCCACGTCAGCTGAAGACGTATTCAACGAATTCGTTCTTACCTTGAAGACGAATTTCAAGCATCCGACTTCAACTTACCCTAAAAATACCCTAACTCTCTCTCTTCAACATTCATCGGTTAGAAATTTCCCCGTGCACTAAGCCGGAGCTCTCGCCACCGCCGCCACTTAATGCAGATTGAGGTAATCCGATTTCAACTCCCTTATTTTCTTTATTTCTTTCCATTAGATATTTTTTCGTTCTTATTTTCTGATTTTCTTTTTGTGTTTTACAGTTCTCTTATTTTTTCAGTCAAATTTTATGATTCTTGCTAATCTTAATTTTCTGATTTGTTTTTATGTTTTTATATTTATGTTCTTATTTTGATTTTTTATTGTTTTTATTTTCTTCTATGTTTCTTTGATTTTTTTGTTTTTTTTTATTTATGAACCGTTTTTTTTAATTTCTCATATGTTTTTTTAATTAACACTTTTTGTTTATGAAAAAGACAAGAGGTGGGGTGAATTGGGTTTTTATAAGCTTTTAAAACTTTCTTCCAAGTGAAGAGAAAATGTGTAAAAAAAAGCAAGAGTGAAAACTTGTAAAGAAGAAGATCAAATACAAGAGATTTAGAGTGGTTCGACTCACAAAGAATCTACGTCCACTACCTTGAGACTAACCTAAAGATTTCAACACTTCACTAAAATTCCCTTTACAACAAATGAAGGTGAGATCAACCTCTTTTACACAAGTTGACAACTCACAAAGAGTTTTACTCACAACCACTTAACTAGCCCACAAAGAGCATAACTTACAAAGAGCTGTTACAAATCTCACAAAGAGAATAAACTCTCAAAGATCTTTCATAACTCACAAAGAGATGGGAAAATATATAACCAAGATATCACCTTGTTGTGATGAATATGTTATAAGTATAAGCACAAATTATTCTAAGCTCAAATGATTTTGATCAAACTTGTTTAAAAAATGAAATTGTAATGAAAGAGTAATAAATGAAGCTTTCAATGAGACTATATTGAATGCACTTGAAAGAATGTTTGGTTTGCTATAAATCAGCATTGCGTATAAAGAGGGGGTACAGAATTGAGTAGCATTAAATGCACCAACGGCTAGTCCCAACTGCCAGAATTCGACACATTGGTCGACCGACTTGATATCCAGGTCGCCCGAGGTGCTTCCAGAATAAAATCATTAGACAATGCCTTACATTCTGTCGACCTAACCACTATCTCGGTCGACCGGATAAGGATCTCGGTCGTCCCAAGTTAAGTTGTGGTAAACCAGATGATATAGCAGTTGGAGTACAAAAGCATTTCAAACGACTAAATGATAAGACACACTTCGATCGACGGACAAAGAGGTCGGTCGATCGACATTCAAAATTCGACACCTTGGTCAACCGACTTGATGTCCAGGTCGCCCGAGATGTTTCGAAGATAAAATCATCGTACATTGCCTTACATTCAGTCAACATAACAACTATCTCGGTCGTCCGGAGCAAAGTTGTGGTCGACCGGATGATATATCAGTTGGAGTACAAAAGCATTTGAAACGACTAACATGGAGAACAACTCATAATACCTCACTAACATGTTTATCTTGAACACTTTAACTTGATTAGTACCTTCATGGGTGACCTTAAGAGTCTTCGACATATCATGTGAGGTATCGCTTCCACTAACCTGGTTGTACTCATTTTGATGAAGATCACAACTCAAGACATTCATAGTTTGGAAGTTCATTGTCATTTTCTCGCTTTCAAACTCATTGAATTCATGTTTAGCTTTCTCAACTCGAGTGTCATTCTCTTATTTCATAGGGACATATGGTCCATCCTCCATAACACTCCACAGTTTGAAATTAATGGAACACACATAGATGCGAAAACAATTTTTCCAACAATTGTAATTTGTTCCGTTGAAGAAAGGATGACGGTTTGTGGAGGACCTCTCTAGATACGCAAGAGTTGAATGCCCAACCATTAGATCTTTACTTCTAGGATGTAAATCTAAAAAGAAAAGACAATGCACCGATACCAAATGAAAAAACACAAGGGGTGAATTGGATTTTTGTAAACTTTTAAAACTTTCTTCCAAGTGAATAGAAAATGTGTAAATGAAATCAAGAGTGAAATCTTGTAAATAAGAAGATCAAAGACAAGAGATTTAGAGTAGTTTGACTCACAAAGCATCTACGCCCACTACATTGTGACTAGCCCAATGATTTCAACACTTCACTAAAATTCCCTTTATAACAAATGAAGGTGGGATAAACCTCTTTTACACAAGTGGACAACTCATAAAGAGTTTTACTCACAACCACTTAACTAGCCCACAAAGAGTCTAACTCACAAAGAGCTATTACAAATCTCACAAACAGAATAAACTTACAAAGAGTTTTCTAACTTACAAAGAGAGGGGAAAATATATAACCAAGATATCACCTTGAAGTGATGAATATGATATAAGTGTAAGCACAAAATATTCTAAACTCAAATGATTTTGATCAAACTTGTTTAGCACATGAAATTGTAATGAAAAAGTAATAAATGAAGCTTTGAATGAGAGGATATTGAATGCACTTAAAAGAATGGTTGTTTGCAATAAATCAGTATTGGGTATAAATAAAGGGGTTCAAAATTGAGTAGCATTAAATGCATGGACGTCTAGTTCCAACTGCTTGAATTCAACACCTTGGTCGACCGAATTGATGTCCAGGTCGTCTGAGATAAAATCATTGTACACTGCATTACATTCGGTCGACCTAACCAATATCTCGGTCGACCGAAGAAGAATCTTGGTCGTCTGGAGCACAGTTGTGGTCGAACGGATGATATAGCAGTTGGAGTACAAACACATTTGAAACGACTAAGTGATAAGACACACTTCGGTCTACCGGACAAGGAGGTTGGTCGATCGACATTCAACATGTCTTCCGAGGTAACACTTCGGTCGACCAGGTGAATGTTCAAAGTGCCTTTTCCACTAAGTCTCAAATCAAATACTATCTAACTCATGCTTAAACTCATTTTGGATTTTGCAAACCTTTGAAATACCTTTTAAAAAATATTTTAACAAGATTGATTTTAGGATGGAAAATAAGTTTTGAAAACACAAGGTATTTCGAACTGAAATAGATTTTTGTGTATGCATGGTAAGAGTGAGCATTATCTTTTGAGGTTATCTACTAAGGGAGATTACAAGATATGCCAATCTATTCTACCCTATCATATACCTAAGTCTTCAATCAAGCTTCTTGTAAGCGTCTCTTAGATCTTCAATGTGTAAGAGTGCATATATGACTATGTGCAACTTGAGAGACTTGGTGATTTCCTTGATATCTATCACATAAAATAGATAAGCGATAAACCTAATCAAAGGTTTGTCGTTCATCATAATAGAGAATTTAGCCCTTAGGGCTTACAATTTAATTTCTGGTTTTTTTTTCTAATGTATCTAATTTTATTGTATTTTCTAGTTAGTTTTTAATTTTTCTTGCATGTTTTTTCTTTGGTCTGTTATTTTATTTTTATTTAATTTATTATGATATTTTCTGTTTTATTTGCTATAAATAGGAAAGCTTTATGTTTTTTAATATCCTGTTTTATTTTTTCTATTTTTTTTTAATTTTTTTTATTTTTTTGCTACATAAAGGAAAGTTTTATGTTTATTTTTTTCTTTCTTTTTTGATATCTATTGTGATATTTATATTGCATATTTTAATTTTATGTGATTATGAGTAGATTTTAAATAATTTTCATGTAACTGATAAAAATACCTTATAAATACTAATATGAAACATACTGTATGAAACTTATATGATCAGATGGAGCCTTGGAGGACGTGCTCAAGACACCTTATTCTTACCATCCTTATAAATACTAATATGGAACATTTGATACATCGTCCAACCTAGAATCGTGGACTAAATTATTCTCCTAATGATTTCCACAACATAAAGCTTACAAGCAGAACAAAGAAATATTAGGCGAAAGAACACTGGAATTACATAGCTATTTGAGATTATTGGCACCAATATGTGGAGGCAGAAGAATATATATAAGTGATAGGAGCATTAATAAGCCACATTATGATTACATGGTTTAGTACAAAGACAAGACCGTCTTGCTTGCGGAAAACCCCAGTAATAGGGATTCAATGTTGTTGAATATCACCCGGTTGCAGCCTCTAATTAGATCATCGTGGGTTACAAGATATTTAATTCACACATAATTTATTTGTTCAATTTATGTTTTCATGTATTGTTTTGTTCATTACTACTTTCTAATATTTGTAGTATTTTTTATGTTTTTTTTATACAATTCTTTTTCATGTATATGGGATTAGGCAGATCGCATATGAATTGGAGGAGAGAGCTCAGAGCTGTGCTAATCCCCCAAGCACATAACTTCTTGAATTGGGCACTAGACGAGTTACAAGTTATCTTACATACTGCCGGTTCTTCTTTCGGGTTGCAGACCTTGGATGAGTTAAGTAGTAGAGGTTGTTATACAGTGACCTCTTCATGGTCCGAGAGACTATGTCCAGGGTCGATCGATACTGGAAAAAAATGGCATCTCAAGAGAGAGACACTTCATCTAAGTTATCGTCAGGAAGCTACTCAGGACCCATAGACATACCCTCCGAGTTGGTGAGACATATCTTTCTCCTCTGGTGTTGGGGACCCACCCATGACACCCGGACTTTCAGGACACCTATATTACACCCACCGGACTTACTACTATTGTAGGGAGTACACGAGGAGCTGTTGCATACATACCTTATAGTTCTAGAGCCCGTCATATGGATGTTCAATATACGCATCCTTCATTTTTACTTGGTACTATTGTAGGGAGTACACGAGGAGCTGTTGCAAACATACCTTATAGTTCTAGAGCCCGTCATATGGATGTTCAATATACGCATCCTTCATAGTTTTTTTTTTTATTATTATAAAGAGTTTTAATCGGTATAGTGTATTTATATAAAGAGTTTTTACTGTATTTGGATCGATTCCCTTACCTATTTCGATTTCTATTAATTTATATTTGCAACGCGGTTCCTACTGCCTGGCTCCCATTTTAAAACCATGTTCACATAGAGTTCATAGGCGACCGTGACAGTCGCCTAAGGCCACACGATAAATAAAAAAAGATCTGAAAAAATTATTTGTACAAAATAATTACGTCACGAGATCGATCAAATGGATTATGAATATTATGAATGTTAGAATATCTTAATTATAACACTTTAATAAATTACTTTGATAATATTATGAATATTATAACACTTTAATAAATTACTTTGCTGCCAAAATGTTAGAAAAATAAGACAAAGAGACAAGATTTATCAAATTTGGTCTCCCCATCATTGTGGAGTGCGCTTCATGGCCAATTGTGCACCTCCTTAGAGAGCTACAATGACGAGAGAATTGGTCATTATTGTCCGCGTTATACACTCTGGTTTAAAAAAAAAAGTAGGCATCTCCGTTAAAGAATAATTATCAAGTATTTTAAATTCGTCTCAAATCCAACTCTCCTAGCAGCGATATAATAACAAACTAGTAAAATAAAAATAATTAAAGCTCCCTTACAAATTTTGCTAAAGGTCCCCAATTTTCTAGACCTGATCGACCCAGTTTAAAACTTAGAAACTCATTGGATTAAGCTAACTATACAGAGGGAAACGGAAATCTGAATCTATACATCTATGACATGAATTTCCCCCCTTTTTCCTTCCCAATTTCACTTTCCTTTTCCTCATTATCTTAAAAGTGATATTCTTATAGTATGCAAGATACCCTCATTGGAAGTGCATAATTGGACAAGACATTATCACATGCAGCACACATTAATATAGGCGAAAAAGCTTATCAATTCGGTTTGTACCTTCAACTTTTTAAAGAATAATATATCATTTAGATTTCTTAGTGAGGAATATTTCTCCTTTGAGCTTAATTTCCTTGGAGAAATAATATATGATTTGTAGCATTAATTCTGTATATAAAGGCATATATTTTGTCTGATAATCATAATTGTATTAACCTGATGAGTAATATTTTTAAATTTATTTTTGACATAAGTTTGTAAAAACCATAACTCTAACTTGATTAGCTAGGTGAGTATCAATTATCTTGATCTTAGTCCAGGAGGTCAAGAAATGTATGAACCATTTCTATTACACAATAATTTAATTAGGGTGTCGAGACAAGACACTAACTTAGTTTGTAAATCATTCTTTATTAGACTGAGAAGTCTCGCATTCAATGCTTGTGAGTGCATGGTCATCCCCTTCCTCATTACCCACCACAAAAAGAATAAATAAATAAATAATAAAACAATAATTAGGGTGTCAAATGCTCCACTAATACTAGTTTGTGACTTTGTTGTCTAAAGCAATTGGTAAATTACTCAGCTGATCAAGTTGGCCATTACCAGATTTGGCAATTGCTAATAAAGTTTCCATGACTAGTACAAGACACAGACTAAATTTGAATGAAATCAATGAATTTAATACAAAACATCAACTGATGTAACTCCATAATCCCTAGACCCAATCTCAACTATTTTAGGATAAAGAAGAAAAAAGGGATGATTTTGAAAGGATTTGACTCAAAACTTTATTTATTTATTTTTATCATAGTGATTGATTTATAATTCTGTGTCATGAAATTCATGAACCCCTATAAACTTTTCTTTTACATGAAGCAAGAGTTGGTCTCCTGGGGGCATAATTGTAATTTTACATAGATAGAAATGTTTGCCTCCCTAAAAAGAAAATGGGGAGACAAAAAGAACCTATTAGGGTAAGAAAGTGAGGAGACCAAACACCATAAGTCATTCATTTGAAAACTTAAATTAAAAAAAATATATATATTAACATTTCAAGGAAAACCAAAAGCTCAAGAAAACCTATAACTTCTTGCCTCATCATAAAACTATAAATCAAACAAGTAAGTAAAAGATTCTCAAGAGTCCACACACCAACCTCTTATATATATCCCCCCTTGCATATCATTCCTCTTCCCCTCTTTCTTCCACAAGACTCTCTCTCTCTCTCTCTTGAAAATTCTCTTTCATCATGGGAACAGTTTTTGGGATTGCCAAATTACATATTCTTCTAGGATTCTTCCTCTTTTTATCAGGTAAATTATCATTTCATATTCTTGCTATATTTAAATCTTGCTTAAAGATTTTTTAAAAAGAACTAAATTGATGTTATTATTTTTGTGTTCTAATTAATTTCTTGATCATATACATGGAAATAGGTACCGGATTTTTCGGAGAAGTAAATTCATTAGGCATCAACTATGGTCAAGTAGCCAACAATATACCACAACCTAATAAAGTTCTTGAACTTTTGCAAGCACTCAAATTGACAAAAGCAAGAATTTATGATACAAATCCTCAAGTCCTAACTGCATTTGCCAATTCCAAAATTGACCTTATGGTTACGGTCGAAAATGCAATGTTATCAACTTTAATGGATCCACAACAAGCCCTTCAATGGGTTAGCACTCACATTAGGCCATATTTTCCAGCAACAAGAATTACCGGAATCGCGGTTGGGAACGAGGTTTTTACCGGGGATGATACAACGTTAATTAATTATTTAGTACCAGCCATGGTCAGCATTCATTCTGCCCTAGTAAAACTAGGTTTAGACCAATATATCAAAGTTTCATCACCACATTCATTAGCAATTCTACAACAATCTTATCCACCTTCAGCCGGAAGTTTCTCGCCCGAGCTCAACGGAATCATGCCACAACTTTTACAATTCTTGGAGAGTACAAATTCACCATTTTGGATCAATGCATATCCTTATTTTGCATATAAAGATAACCCCACAAAAATTCCTATAGATTATGTTTTATTTAATCCAAATGCTGGAATGATTGATCCTTATACAAAGTTACACTATGATAATATGCTTTATGCTCAAGTTGATGCAGTAATTTTTGCTATGGTAAAATTGGGATTTTCCAATTTAGAAGTTAGGGTATCGGAAACCGGGTGGCCATCTAACGGTGATGCTAATGAAATTGGCGCAACACTACAAAATGCTGCAATTTATAATAGGAATTTGTTGAGAAGACAATATGAAAATGAAGGAACTCCTTTGAGGCCTCACATGAGATTAGAAATTTATGTTTTTGCTTTATTTAATGAAGATATGAAGCCAGGACCAACTTCTGAGAGAAATTATGGTTTATTTCGACCTGACGGTACTATGGCTTATAATGTTGGTCTTAAGGCACTTTCTAGTACTACGTCGTCTACGTCGACGCCAGCTACCTCTTCCACCTCCTCCACAGCCTCCATTTCCCTAACCACCTCCTCCGCCCAGGTAAATCCATAGTTACCGATCCTTTCCCTAGCTCTTCATTTTCTACAATTATTTTTACCACGAACACTATTGTAAGTTAATTAATTTGTATATGAATTAATATGATGTAAATAATATGTACCATGTATCCGCTCGTAAATAAAATGACGTGCAAGATTAATTGTACGATAATGCTTATATTTCTTTTTCTTTCTCTCTTTTTATATTGTATATTAGATTATTGACTGCATGACTTGCAAGATAAGATGATGTAATAAAATGTACTGAGATTTCGGTACTATATAGATTAATGGTTTTAAATATATTCTTTTTAGGCACATAATAGCCCTATTAATAAAGTATAAATATATACATTTTTATAAATTGTAAATCTTTGACTCTTACAAATTTTTTCCCTCTTATTGGCAATTTGTTTCAAACAGGTAAAATCAGTGGGATACCAAAGCTTGGTGTGCTCAACATTTGTATATTTGGTGGCCTACCAGATGTTTTTTAGAAGAAAATCTTAAGGGAATATGGAATATTACACATGTAAATATCACAATCTATCAAGACAATGTGCAGTTCCCTTTTGGCCCTCTTTGGCCTATGAGAAATGAAGGGCAAACATGGAAATCTTCAAGAACAAACACTAATGTATAGCTACGAAAAAACGTCATCCCAAGAAGTTCCAATTGGAAGCTTTTGCAAAATGACCTCAAATCCCCTCAAACTTGAGCTGACAATTTCCCCACGATTCAGTCTATATTAATATTCATGATTTGTAGCCACCAAAACTTTAAAAAAATTAGCGATGATCTTAGAAGACATAGCTCATTTGATTGGATAGAAAAGTTATAGGCCCATTTTATGATGTAATTTAGCATTCATGTAAACGATTTTAGAAGAAGATTTTATTTTAAATTTACTTTCCAGTAATTAATCAATAATATATTACCTTCGTCTTATAAAGATACACTAGGTTTGTTGCTCGCACGTTGCGCGAATGTTTTCAAGTTTGATTGTTGTAGTTTTTTTTAATGTTTTTATTGTTATATTCAATAATTTCATAATGTCTTAAAATAAATTTAGATAGATATAATAATTATACTTTTTTATTCATAAGCTTGCTAATTCATTCTTTTTATCTAAGAACAAAACCATCATAAATAATTTTTTTTCTGCTGGAAAACAAAATAGCCTTCACATTTTATAATAGTTCTACATATGATACAAAATATGTATTCAAATTAAATAAACATAACAAAATACAAAAAATAAAAAAAATCCTCCAATAATCTTATAGCCTACATTATTTTCCCTTCTGCCACTAAAGAGCTACTTTTTTTTTTAAGCCCGGCTGGGCGATTGTCCCATGGAGGGGAGAGAGAACTGCCTCACAGGAGGAGGAGATAGCCCTAGAAAGGGAGACATTTTAAGCTTGCCCCATGTATGGGGAGGGTGTCGAACTCGGGACCTCTCGGTCACGAGTCAAAGCTTGCCCCACTGGGCTGCAGCCTCTTTGACACTAAAGAGCTACTTAGCGCCCCCTTACTCATCAAATCCCTTTCGCCCATTCTCTAATTACTCCTTTTCAAGAAGTTTATTTTGGGACCTACCAGGAAGGATCTTATCCTGTCTTGGTAAATACTTTGAAGATGATGAGAGTCATTTCCCCAAACAAAAAAAAAAAAAAGGCAAGAAAATAATTGAATCAAGTCTTAAGATTTTCTATTACCTATGTTTGTCAGCTGGCAAGCTCTCTGCCTCTAATAAACAAAAACATGTTCTAGAAATTGAGACGCATATTCTCTTATCTTGGTACTTGAAAAATAATTTGTCTCTAAAACAAAATTATTAGATGTTTGTTCATAAACATAGAAAATAATATATCAACTGAAAACATGAATTGCATTATTTAAAAAAAAATGAATTTCTTACCTATGGAAACCAAGAAGACCATGACATATTTGCTCATATCATTTCTCTATTTATAAGAAGAAAAAACTCTTCAACTTCCTAACCGACAAAACAATAACAATAATAATGACAATAAATAAAATATATAAACTTAGACTTTTTGGTTTCCCAAGAAAGTCAAAAGTCACTTTCTTAAAAATATCAGAATTGATTCATCATGCAAGTCTTTTCAAATTCTGTTTTTTTTTTTCTATTATATATATAGCTAATGGAGAAGTAATTTTAAAGAGTAAATTAATGACAAAGTTGACACATGGAAGTTTCTAATTGGTCCACATCCCACAAAATGGCACATGTCACATCATGAAACTTCTACCTCAACTTGGCCTAACTTTATTGATTATTTCAGTTGCATGTTAGCATTATTTCAGTCATATTTTTTGTTGTAAGCCTTTTAGAATTCCTATATACATGTTATTTTCTTAGAATATGAAATCAAATTTATGATGGAAGACTTTTAGAATTCCTAACAATTGAAAACTATTGAACTTCTTGATTTAAAAAAACAATTAAACTTTTTTATTTAAAAAAACTCATTCAACTTTTTCATTTAAAAAGAAGCAACAATAAATAAATATAATTACTATAATAAAAGTTACAAAACTCTTCTACTTCATTCATTAATATAACTAATGAACTTTATAAATATATGTAGTTATAGCCATTAGCTATAATTACTATAATAAAAGTTACAAAACTCTTCTACTTCATTCATTAATATAACTAATGAACTTCATAAATATATGTAGTTATAGCCATTAGCTATAGAAATCTTCTAAAGTTTTTATCTCCATAACAACTTAAAATTAGAGTGGAAGATTATAGCTCATGGAGAAGTAATTTTAAAGAGTAAATTAATGATAAAAATTGCCACATGGAAGTTTCTAATTGGTCCACATCCCACAAAATGCCACATGTCATGTCATGAAACTTCTACCTCAACTTGGCCTAACTTTATATATTATAGATTTGCCTTCTTATTTTCTTCCATCACATTGTAGCTCTTTTTCTTTTATTAAAGAGTAACTAACTTGATATTTCCTAATATGGCGTCAATTATATTGCATCATTAATAACAAGTAATTTCTGGATAGGTTTGGTAGTTGAGTTTCCAAAAATACTTTAGTGACAAGCATTCCAAATAGCTAGCTTCAAATATTAAATAAATTAATATATGGAGTACATTACTAAAAATAATTTATTAATTTGTGCGCACTAATGAAATGATCAACCGGGTTACGGTGCAGAACACCAATTTATTCTGCACTGTGCGAAACATTTAGTGACCGTTGAATCAAAAAATATGACGACTAAGATCATTTGATTGAGATAATTAAAAGAACTTATTAACTCCCCAAATCCCAAATGACCTCAACCGTCGATTTTTTATCGACGACCACTAAATATTCCACACGTGGCAGAACATTTGTGTCTCTACATCGTGGAGGGGATACACGAGAAAAACATAAAACAAAAATAGTCGACTTATCGTAATATTTCCTAATTTATGAGAAAATGAGAATAGGCCCATCCTCATAAAAATGCTAATTCCGCTTTCTCAACACAAAAATGTTGGATCCGCTCTGTAAATGTAAATCTAGCATGGCTTTCTTAGTATATATATCTCATACATAAAAAGTGGGGATTTGCATGGGTCTGACCCAGTTTTTTCATTTCAGTCATGACATGGCACCCGAAATTGGTGGACAAACATTTTTGTCCAGAACGGAAGTCCCACTTCCGTCCTGGGGCCATAACGGAAGTGGGAGTTCCGTCCCGGCTGATGTGGCAGTTTTTCCCACACGCGTTGCCACGTGTCCAGAACGGAACTCCCACTTCCGCTATGGCCCCAGGACGGAAGTGGGACTTCCGTTCTGAAATCTTAGTTTAAAAACCCTCGCGATTTGCAAAATTTTATCCCCCAAAAAAAGCCCCCCTCCCCCTCCCTCCGCTGCAACTCCCTCCCACCGCCACCGCCGCCGCCGCCGCTCCAACTCCCCAGCAGCCGCCACCGTCAATCTACCCCACCACCATTCTCTCTCTCTCCCAAATTTTTTAAATTTGGAGGTATAATTATTTTTGTTTTAATTGATTTAATTTTTTTAAATCTATAGTTTTAAAATTCAATTGCCAATTAAGAATGTATTTATTTTTTGTAAATTTGATAGTTATATATTTATGTGAATTTGATATTTTTGTATTGTTATGAATTTGATAATTATGTATTTTAATTGCATTGTTGTGAATTTGAAATATATTTGTATTTTAATTGCAATTTTTGTGAATTTGATATCCTTATGTATTTTAATTGCAATTATGTGAATTTGATATTCTTATGTACTTTAATTGCAATTTTGTGAATTTGATCCTTATGTATTTTAATTGCAATTTTTGCGAATTTGATATCCTTTTGCGAATTGTTATTTTATGCATATGTTATTGATAAAATCTCACTGTTTTTATTATAGATGGATTTTCCGGCCCACCTTATGCCCGGTCCGTACGATCCCAGTGTGTTGAACAAACACACCTCACATAGATCACTTAGGATTTGGGGCGGGGATGTAGTCTTAGACAGAGATTTGAAGGTCATTAGTTATGACAGGAGTTTTTTTGAGGCATACCGACGCGAGGGCAACCAAAGAGTGCTAGATCTCATTGACAGTATAGGTTTCGGGGGTTGTCGGATAGGTAAGATAAAGATAGACCACGCACTGATCACCGCATTAGTAGAGAGGTGGCGCCCCGAGACGTACTCCTTCCATCTGCGATACGGTGAGGTCACCATCACCCTAGAGGACGTAGGATGCCTCCTAGGACTGCCCACCGGGGGCCACGCGTGGTGTCGTGGAATGAGGATTACAACATGACCAAGCGACAATGGATTGAGCGCGTCCACGATATCCTAGGATTCCGCCCCCCCGAGTCAATTAAGGGTAACGCCATCCAGCTTGCAGAGGTGTACACCCACATTTTCGAGCCCCTAGGCGAGGATGCCACGGAACTCGCGGTTGACCAGCGAGCCCGGGCCCTGATTTTCCTCTGCATGACCACTTTCCTTTTCCCGGATAAATCCGGGTCGCGAGGGAACATGCGCTATCTCTTGCCAACAGACTCATACTGACGGAGCTCGATAAACCGGCTTCCAACTCAATCGGCCACTACAGGTCCCTAGTCTCCTGGGCTTCAAAGACAATCAAAGAGGCGTTCGTGGCGGCGGGAAGTCCCGACTGCAGATCGAGAGGCTGCGGATGTGGCGAGTCGGTTGTTCGGGAACCGGTGACTCAACCAGAGAGGCTCATTACGGCCCGGTCCCAAAGGGGAAGGCAAGGTGCGCGAGAGGCAGCGGGATGCCGCGGGAGGACTTAGCGGCGAGGCGACAACGGCATGCGCGCGGAGCCATCGGAGGCAGGGCTGCAGCGGCGACAGATCCGACACGGTCTCAGACACTGAACTACGATTTCCCAGTCGGGACCGACGTACCCACCCCCCTTTTGAGTACCAATTTGCATCACCCTGATGACTTTTTCAGCTGGGTATTCGAGACGGATGGGGATCTCGGTGCCGACCCCTCTACATCTGCACAGCTAGGGCTTCTACTCGAGAGGGTCACCTCGTCTGACCCTACACATCACTGAGACGCACCAGCAGACTCCGTTGCCGATGCCGCTAAACCCCGAGGAGCAGATATTTATAAACCACGAAGGCGCGGAGGTCATCACAACCAATTTTGGTAGCACCGTGCGTGTTTGAGATGGCCGCATTTACTTCCTGCGACCAGCCCTGAGACACACCGTTCCATACACACCTTCGGCGCCGTAGATAGGTTTTCATTTACGTTGTTTACGTTTCGTTCATTGTAGTTACGAAGAATGTTAATTTTTTCCCGTTGTAAAATATTATTGCGATAATTCTGTTGCTTGTTTTTATATTAATATATACAATTTATTCATTTTCTTGCTCAATTTTTAGTAAGCATCGTGTTTTGGAAATATTGTTTTTGATTCTTGTAATACAAACACCTCAGAAAAATAACCTTTGAAAACGGACGACCTCAGGAAAAAAAACTAAGTGTCTTTAGGCAAACACACTGCCAATTCAGAACGGAAGTCCCACTTCCGTCCTGGGGCCATAACGGAAGTGGGACTTCCGTTCTGGACACCTGGCAACGCGCGTGGGAAAAACTGCCACGTCAGCCGGGATGGAACTCCCACTTCCGTTATGGCCCCAGGACGGAAGTGGGACCTCCGTTCTAGACAAAAATGTTTGTTCACCAATTTCGGGTACCATGTCATGACTGAAATGAAAAAAATGGGTCAGGCTCATGCAAATCCCTAAAAAGTGATACTCACGCCTACAGGCCCTCACTTCTTGATCTGCCAAGTCTTAGTATATATATCTAGTTGAATGGTAAAGAGGACAGTCTTGTGAGGCTTCTTTGTTCTGTTGAGAATAAAGGTAGGTAGCTACTTTTGGACGTGGAATCCATAACTGTCGATGGTACCTTAGAAAATTGTTTCTTTACTATAGCCTTCTTCCTATGCATAGGCTAGTATATTAATGGTCATAATTTGCAGCATAAAGTTTAAGATAATATTTTGTAGAGATAATGAGTGTGCTTGGGTTGAATTTGGGTTTAGATTTGGATTTGAAATTTTGATCTCAATCTCAAATCCAAACCAAATTTTAGATTATTTAACACTTCAGATTTTATTCCTAAACTCAATTCAAAGCTGGCTTGAGTCTCAAAGTGCAAAAGATTAGTCTTTGTTTTGTCTTGTTGAGGGTGATGGTCAGTGGTTTCAAACTTACTCCCAAGTGGTTTGGTAAAGCCGAGGTCATGAGTTCAAATTTTGGCTGGTGCTGCCGGCTTCTAGGAATTACACTTGCCCCTTGTTGGTGCGCTACTTTGACGGGCTAGTGCTTGTGCTGGTTGTTCAGTTAAATCTGATATGTTCGCTAATGAATACGAAAGCCCGAACATGACGTAGCGGGAGGTGTTGATCAACATCACTTACACCTCCTTTTTTTATTTATAAAAAAAAAAGTTTTGTTGTTTTATTTTTTAATCTTCAAACGGACAATGGGCGGCCTTGCTTTATTCCTCATAACCGTCAGCATTAGTCAGTGCCATTCTTTCTTAAAGGAGCTTTATGACTTTCTTCTCTTAATATATATATATCAATTAGAATCCTTCTTTTTTCTCTTTTTTCCCCTTGTGCTCGAAAGTTGGAGAAGTCAGAAGAGTTGTAGGGTATATCTATCAGCCTTATCAAAGATTTTGAGGTAACCATGGAAAAAATTTCAAATAATAAGATGTGTGCCGTCTTAATCATTTTGGGCAATATTCTGAATTTAAATAAAATTTTATATAATCGGGAAGAAATTCATTTAAATATAATAAAAATAATTTTAATTTAATTGAAAAATGAAATAACTATAAAACAACGTATTGAACTATTGAGTCATACCCAAATTTAAAAAGATTAAATATATTTTTTTAATAAAAATACACATTCTCTCACAAATACGCACACACGCACGTGTGTGTATATATATATATATATATATATATATATATATATATATATATATATATATATATATATAACGCTTAGTTTGATCCACAAAGGAAGAGAGGTTGACAAAATAATTCGCCTAGAGGAAGAGGAAGTTTTTGTTTTAAATTTTGTATCTGGGAAGAGTAGCTTTCTCTATTAGTAATTTTCAAAATTAAATTTATACTGAGGTAATTATTGTCAGAATAGTATTTTATATTCTTCAAAATATTTTCTCTCTAGTAAACCATCATATCTCTTCCAATCAAATGATACGGTCATATTTATCTCGTCATGATTGACATCCATTTTTCATATTGTCCATCTTTTTCACTCCAACCAAACTAGTTCTAAACTTCTTAGAGTGAATGTCTTGGGCTTTGCATTAGACTAACCATGATTTAGTAGAAAGGGCTAACCATGACAGTTAAAAACTTGGGGGAAACATTTTTTGCCTGAACAGAATTCATGATTGACATACATTTTTCATATTGTCCATCTTTTTCACTCCAACCAAACTAGTTCTAAACTTCTTAAGTGAATGTCTCGGGCTTTGCACTAAACTAACCATGGTTTAGTAGAAAGGGCTAACCATGGCAGTAAAAAACTTGGGGAAAATATTTTTGGCCAGAACGGAAGTGGCCAAGACGGAAGTCCCACTTCCGTTCTAGATGACGTGGCACACTCCCAGACGCGCCTTGCCACGTCAGCCAGAACGGAAGTGGGACATCTATCTTGGCCCCACTTCCGTTCTCATTGGCAGTTTAAAATCCCCAATTCTTCTTCTTCTCCCTTTCACGCGACCCACCCACAAAGCAAACCTAAGGCAAACCCCCTCCCCCACCCCGCCGTGTCTCTCCCTCCCTACCGCCAGCGCCAACCGCCTCTGTCACTGCTACTACCGCCGCCGCTGCTTCCACCACCTATCCCAACCACCTTTCTCTCTCTTTCATCTCTCAATTTAAAGGTATAAACCCTTTCTTTTTAATTTTTTTTTTTTGAATTTACCGTTAAATCTACTAAATATGCTTATAAATAGATGTAAATTTGGCAATTTAGATAAATTGGTTGATTTTGTGAACTTTTTGTATTTTTGATTTTTGTTTGGGCATTTATAAATTTAGTGTTTTATGTGAATTGTTAATTGTTAATTGTTAATTTGTGAATTTATACTTAGGGCATTTTTAAATTTGGTGATATAACATGTGTTTTTTCTGATAAATTATATGTTTATTATTTTTTTGTATAGATATCTGTTCCTGCTTATCTTCTGCCCGGTCCATATGATGCTACTACTGTTTTAAAAAAAAACATACAGCGCATAGATCTTTAAGAATATGGGGCGGGGATGTTCAACTAAACACTCCACTAAAGATTATTAGTAACCACGGTAAGTTTGTTTAGGCGTACCAAAATGAAACCAACCAGTGAGTGATTCAGCTGATAGACGAAATAGGTTTTGGGGGTTGTTGTAGAATAGGAAAAATCAAAGTAGATCATGCTGTAGTGACTGCATTAGTAGAGAGATGGCGCCCTGAGACCCATACATTTCACCTACGTTGCGGTGAGGTGACCATTACACTTAAGGACTTATGATTTTTTCTAGGACTACCTAATATGGGTCATGTAGTGCCGTGGAATGATGACTACAATATGATTAAAGATCAGTGGATTTATCGGGTGATCGACTTGCTAGGATTCCGACCCCCAGACGATTCAATTAAGGGAAACAACCTCGACCTGAAAGAGGTTTATGCTCACATTGGTGTGCCCTTAGGCAATGATGCTACTAACTTGGCGGTAGAGCAGAGGGCTAGGGCTGTTATCTTTCCCAATAACTCCGGGTCCCGGGGAACATGCGTTATCTTCTCACAATCTGTGATGGTATCCTTGGAAACGACCAGACTTCTTGGGCTAGCGGTGTCCTTGCACATTTGTACCGCCAGATGTGCACCTCTTCACTGGCTGATTCGAGGGACATGTCTGGTTGTTGCTTGCTAATTCAGGTTTGTCTAAATTGATTACGATTTTATGTTTAATATGTAATTCGAATATTTAATAATCGGTGCTGTTTGTTTTTAAAAGTTGTGGGTGTGGGAGCGAATATCATGCCTCCGTCCTGAGAACCGAGGCCCAATTCTACATGATATTCCGGCTGACGGGAGAGCTTACGGGTCACGGTGGAATACAGGCCGGAGTTTCCGCAACGCGCCGAAATCACAGTTGACCGTGTTTCGTGATCAGCTAGATATGCTAACGGAAGCACAAGGGGTAAGTAAATTTTGGTAATCTCGTATTTTTTATTTAAATAAAATAAATTGTTTTACATTAACTTGAATTTATTTTTTCAGTTTATGTGGAGACCGTACCCTGATTAGGTAATTGCCGAGAGAGCGGCGCGGGATGATGGCTTCCAAGTGACATGTCGAGCCCGTACGCCACTCGTTTCCTTGCGGTTCCTTTTAAATCCAACAAAACAACAAGTTGTTTTGCTTGAATCGCACTATCTACCTTTCCGGAATTAACGTACAGACATTCTTTTCTCACACTTAGAGCGATTGCCTTTTTTCTCACTTTTGGCTCGGCTTTTTCTATGATTTTTACCTCTGATTTTACCTCATGGGTAGGATCACTCGTATTTTTCAACTCACTCTCTTTTTTCTCTCTTGGAACATCATCTAAAGGTTGTGAATGAAGTGGATACATCGTAAACAAAGGTTGATTCCCATCTTCCGGAAGTTCCTCTAACTTGTCGGTTTCTTTCTCAAAATCAGATTCTTCGGTTTTGTTATCACTAACCCACATTCCATCATCCAACATGATCATAGTACTCTTGTTAGGGCAGTCCCTAGCAAAGTGTCCTTTGCCCATACATTTAAAACATTCCCGAACAAGATTTGGATTAGAATTTACCCTCGTATTGGCCGAAACGGTTGAATTTTGTGACCTTACTGCCCCAAACTGCCCCGTGGCTGTTTTTACACCAATTTGGACCTCTTTACCCTTGCTTTGGCTTGAAAAAACAGTAGAAAAAATCTGGGACTGATTTGGCTTCTCCCAAGTTTGGAAAGTTGCCGTTTTTGCCCTTAAACTTTTTTCCTTTTGCTTTGTTACAAAACGGTACGTCATTACCCCTTTCATCTCATCCCATGTATCAACTTTTCGACACCCAACTCTCACCCTTGTTTTGACTTCTCTATCCCACCAAATAGAAGCATATCCGCAAAGTTCCATGGCTGCCAATTTCACTTTCGCTTTCTCGGAAAAATTATGGACAGAAAAAACATGGTCAGCTTTACGAATCCAATCTAAAAATAATTGAGGATCATTTGTACCTTCGAAAGACGGAATCTTCGTCAAGATTGAATCAAGATTGTTGTCATAACGCTGAAATTGGTCCCCTCTTCTCGGCTCAAAAATATGATTGTTGATCAACCGATTTGGTGGTGGATTTGGAGGTGGCCTAGGCTGCTCAACTTCATCAACCAATTGAAGTTGTTGAACATGGTGGTTTGTCTCGGCTAAATTACCTTGTAACGAATCAAGTTTTCCCGTCATCTCCGCCATCATGTGAATTAACTTTTCCATATCAGAAGTTTCACCTTTCTTTGATGGAGAACCTTGGAAAGACATAGTTATAAGATAAGAAAAACAAAAGAAAACACTCAAAAACGTTAGATAGCAAAGAAAGATTCACTCTTTATTCCAACACCGCTCGTATAGAACTTCAAACTCTAGATTTAAAGAATGGGTTCCTAACTTGTTGCGTTGACACAAGGCTGAAAAATAAGGAAAGAAATCCTATCTTTGACCTAAACAAAAAGCTTTAGAAAGAAAAAGATGAAGAAACGAATTCCTAATCGAGAAAAGAAACCGGTTCTTGATGATCTTGATCTTCTTGATGTTCTTTATTTTCTTGATTCGGATGAACAGTACCCGTGAACAGTAACGTGAACAGTGTCGTGAACAGTAACCTGTGAATAGTAATTTCTGGTTTTCTTGATCTTCTTGTTTACTTGAATTTTTCCTTGAATTTGGCCGAAGTTATCAAGGAGTGAAGTATGGTAGCTTTCAATACTTGATTTATGGTATGTTTCGGCTCAAAACAAAAACAAGGAGGAACGTTTGCCAATTCTTGAACGAAGTATGGTAGCTTTCGTTTTGATCAAGAAGTTTGCTATTGGCTTTATAGTTCTCTATTCAATCTATACTAACTTGGCTGCCAATTTCTTTATACCAAGAGGCTTTTTCTTTAGGAAAATCGGCTGCCCAATATTAACTTTTATGCCGCGGATTCTTTTTGTATTTTGTCAATCTAGCAAACAAGAAAAATATTTTGTGCGTAGGGTACACCGGGAATTGGAGAAGAACCTTTTGCTCTGATACCACCTGATGAAGAACTGCAAGGTTCGACTTAAGTTTGAGCCCGATCTTTCTTCAATTCTCGAACTAGTTTCTATGGGAATTTAATCAACGCAACACTAAGGGAGGTTAATTAACAATGGAGGCTGAAACACCACAACTAGAGAAACAAGCTAGTTGATACAGTAACTCAAAGAATGAATGAAGTTCTACATAGAAGTTCAAACACGAGAAGCTAAGGAATAACCTTACCAAAATATCAATATATCTAACGTAAATATTAAAGTGGCCGAAATCTCCCTTTAATAGGTTGAGATTTCGGTTACAACCATAAAAAGAAATAAGAGTCCTTAAAGGATTAAGACTCTTGAAAACAAATAAGAGTCCTTGAAGAATTAGGACTCTTGAATAACAACTTGCTATCAAGTAACTACCTAAACAAATAAAGTGGCTGCTAGAATCAATCTAACTACCAAATCTATGAAGAGTCCTAGTTGCATTAGGACTCTTTATTAACCAACTAACTAACACATGGACAACATGTCCTTTATTATAGCAACTACTTGCTATACACGAAATTAAGTAAATAATAAAGCTGGAAAATAATTAAAGTCTAGCATAGACTTTAATTGTACACAAAAAGTCTAAAGTGCCCTTTTAAATTCATCCCAATTCTGGACAGCTTGTTGGGCCAACTTGCACGACGATTTCGGATGTCAAGAAGGCAGAATCTGATCTCGAGTTCTTCATGAAAGTTTTAGATCTGCCTCTTATATTTAATATGCAACTGGAATCAGCTCCATTGGATAAACGGATAGAAAGTTATGACCATTCTGACAAACTGTTGAAAAGCTGTCCAATCCCTCATCATCTTGTATGATTACTAAAATACCCTTCTTAGCCTCTTTGCTTGATAGGGCCTACTTGTACACTTGTGAACTTGAGAGGCTGCCTTTTATACTCTATGTGTAACTTAGCATCCTCTTTATACTTTAGAACTCGGGTCAATGATGTTGATAGTTGCTTCACGCCCCTTGTTCTAATCCTCGTTATTAGTCTATGTATGCGCTCCTTTGGCTTGGGAAGCCTCGAGGCTGGTTCCGTATCAGAAAAGAACTTACATTTGTTGGCTCAGGAATCCGATTCTTGAATTGAAGATTCTGTCTTTAAGGCTCGGATGCAATGATCACCTTGAGTCCTCCCTTGCAGAATTACTCCCTACCGGTATCCACACGACGAAACGGGGCAGTGAGTGCTAGCTCTCCGTTTTTCTGAGTTTGTGGAATTATGGAGAAAAGGAGAAGGCAGAATCCGAAATCTAATTTCGAGTGTGTTTGGTTAATTGCGGCTGAAGCAAGTTCTCACTAGGGTTTCGGCTGAGAGATGATTATTTAGGGTGTGAGAGTTTGTTCCCATAACCAACTCTCACGTCCTACACCTCTCTCAGCAGTGGGAGTCTTATCGGATAATAACTCCCACGTAATTCCAGCTATAACCAAATACCAAAAATACCCTTCCTTAATCCCTAATTCGAATAATAACATCTTATTATTCTCAGAAAACTAAATGTCATATACAATGAACCTAGATCCATTCTAGATTAATTGAATCTGGACATGAAGCTTGTTAACTCGTCTATGCGTGTGACCCTGTAGGTTCATATCACAATGGCAATGAAAACATACCTAGTAGTAGTATGTGTTCATAAATCACAAGTGGTCCCTAGCAGGACATTGTGACTACCCAAAGTGAATGAATTTAGTGGAACCTAATATCAATCCACTATTTAATCCCTTTGTATCGCGATATCCTAATTAAGTATAAGGCATGGTAGTCGTCACCCTTATTAAGCTTAATTATATTTATGCTCGATCTCCAGGTAGACTATTCCAACAAATAGTATCTGATAACCACTTTATCAAATACGTTTGAGCACGGTCATGCATTTAGACAGCCTTTCCCTATCGAGGGGGCCCATGGATATCTCTCTCTAATAAGAGAGGGACAAATTCCTTACAATGCCTCTCACATTCAAGCCATGATAGGACACTACATCCGATCATCAGTCGTATTGATTACTCGATTAAAAGCAACGTACGACTGAGTCAAAACGTGGCTCCATTCATGCTAGAATCAATGGAGACATAAGGTCTAAGGATTCTAAAATAGTATTGAGGAAGTAATACTTATGACTAAGGATCATGAAGTATTACTTCTCTAACGGATCACGTCCAATACAATGTATCCCTATATATTGCATCTATGATATGATTTGTATTCATTACACATGACCAGTAAAACATGATCATCAATCATCCATCATACTAGTTTTATTTCGTTGTAAATAAGCATTACATAAAACTAGGGACAACTAGAATAGTAATTACATAAGCTAATAAGTTTTACTATCAAATCACATATTTGATAATCAAAAGCAAAATTAACTATTCAAATATATGCTCAAAAGATATAAAACGTACAACATGTGCTAATGGTGCTAGGGCACTACTAACAGGCTCAACCGCAGGAAGATCCGACGCAGCCACATACTCAGATACCGTCTCAGGCTGATGTACCCAACGCATATCAATACCAATTTGCGAGCATCGACACTTATTCCTCGGGTATTCAGACGGGGGGTCATCCTGGAGCGGGACCTTCTTCATCGGGGCAGCCGGATATCTATGCTGATGGGACGCCCTTGTTCAGCATTGGCCTGGACCAAACTCAATCACCTGAGGAGCCGATACGTATCGAACACAAAGGCTCTGAAATCATCGAGACAGAGCATGGTAGTGTAGTGCGAACCAGGGACGGGCACACATACTATCTACGGAAGAACCGGAATCCAACAGTTACATACACTCCGTCGGGGCAGTAGATAGGATTTTATTTATTTTTCTTTTAGTTGTTAATTATTGTTACATACGATTTGTTTTATAAACGATTTCTTCATTTGTTACATTGTTCATTTTTTTATTAATGAAGTCGGTTTTGCCGTAATCGTTTTCGTACACAAATTATGGTAAATATTATGTATAACCCCATTTTTATGTTGTAAGAATACCAACTCAAAAAATTGCAGCCAACAAAAAAAAACTAAGTGTTTTTGGCACAACTCACTGCTAAGTCAGAACGGGACTTCCGTTCTAGGGCCAAGACGGAAGTCCCACTTCCGTGGACTTTCGTTCTTGCTGACGTGGCAAGGTGCGTCTGTGAGTGTGCCACGTCATCCAGAACGGAAGTGGGACTTCTGTCTTGGCCCCAGAACCCGTTCTGGCCAAAAATATTTCCCCCAAGTTTTTGACTGCCATAGTTAGCCCTTTCTACTAAACCATGGTTAGTTTAATGCAAAGCCCGAATGTCTTTTTAAACTTTAACAATTTTTGTTTTTCAATTTGTAGACATCAACTATTTTTCTGTATATTTTTTAACTTTAACAAATTTCAAGACTTCTGTTATAAATGTTTTCACTATTCCGGACAAAAATCGGCACGTGATCAACCAGTGGTGTAAAACCGTCCATATGTATTTAATTTTTAGAGTGAATTACCATTTTTAGACCTTAACAATTTTTCTTTAAAGTTTGTAGACATAAACTATTCTTGGTACATTTTTGGACTTTAACAAATTATGGGACTAAATTGAACACATTTTTTGAGAAAAATAAGCCCTAAACCTGGTATTATAACTAGCAGAACTATAGTTTAGAGTAAATAAAAAGCAGATGGACTAGATTAGCTTCATATATTTGGATTACTTTTAGTGAATTGGGTTTGATTAGGAGGATAGAGATATGAGAGAGATGGGTGCTAGGAGGAAGACAATAATAATGTGGGATTTAAGGGGATTTTAACACATAGAATAAAAATTAAATGTGTATATACCCCTAGCCAAACCGACACGTGTTGGTCATGTGCCGATTTTGCTCGAAATAGTGAAAATAATCTACCACGGAAGTTCCGTAATTTGTCAAAGTCAAAAAATGTACAAAAAATAGTTTGTCTACAAATCGAAAAGTAAAAATTGTTAAAGTTAAAAAATGGTCATTCACTCTAAAAATTAAATGCTTATGGACGGTCTTTTTTACTGAAAAAATCTTGGAAGGACGGAATATAATATTTATAAAAAAATCCCATAAAAACTAATATTTCCAATTAAAAATTCGTCGTTTTTGAAAATGTTGTGGGGGATTGCTCTCACCCACTTCTCCGGATCCACCCCTAATGTAATCTAACATTACTAAGAGAGGAGCTGATTCTGAATTCGTGTAAATGATCAAAGGACTATATATATATATATATATATATATATATATATATATATATATATATATATATATATATATATATATATATATATATATATATATATATATATATATTCGCACATGAGGAGCAATAATGCTGTTAGTATAGCCTTTCTGAGCCTCTTGCACCCAGTGAGACTGCAAGATCTAACTCAGCCATCCGCAAGGGTAGCCTATTTGGTTTGGGGGTGACAGATTATATATAAGGACGCAAGTTCGAATTTTAACAGCTGCAGTGTGAAAGTTTCAACCCTCTAATTTGGGGTGACTTCTTGTGGTGTCTTAAGATAAGATCTCTCATCAGTCGAACCGCTGTGTCAACTTAATTAACATCCTCCATAATTTTTGTTGGATCGGGAGATGGGGACCCTGAGAGCATAAGTATAGTCTTTTGTGTATAAGGTATAACCCAGCCGACAAAGACGTCCGACTCGTAAGAAAGATTCAGAGGCCAGTTGGCCTAAAGAAGTTCAAGGAAGACAAAAACTATCATAAGCTCAGATAGTTGGGAGATAAATGACAACATAAAAAATATGTTTATCAGAACTTCTGAAGAGGTTATTCTTTCAAGTCTAATGTTCTATCAAAAGTCGATCAACTCAGCAAATTGATCTTCATCATCTCCTATTTTTTTGATAGTTCTGATATTGAACAAGTTTATTGGATCATGTGATACAGAACTAGCCACATCATTACAGAACGAGGAGAGAGATAATTCTGTAATAATGTGACCAATTTTGAATCGCAATATTCTATTTCTTTTGGGCTGATCGGAGGTCTAATCCCATCGTTAATTTAGGTTAGACTAGCTCTTGCATAAATGAATGTCAGTTAGTTCTTAGATCTGGAATCATAACTCTGTTATTTAGGTTGTTCAGTTTATATTCATTTTTTAGGCGTACTTCCTCGTTGTTCTTTTATATTTATCAATATAGTCAAATTCTGAATTATTTAACTAGTTCTAGGTTTCTAATTATTTTTCCAAAGTCATCAAAGTTTTCATCAAGCAATATCAAGAATTCACATTATTTTCAAAGTTTTTTAATTTTGTAGTTTTAGTTATTTTTCTTATTATTTGCACAAAGTGAATGACACGTTCAGCTCTTTTAATTCAACCTTACTCTTAAATGATTCGAGTGTCATTTAACGAAATAATTAAAGAACAAACGTATATAAAGAAAGGATAATTTCGATATGAGGCAGAGTAGCCAGGTAGAGGCGCAGTCACATTATGACAGATTGGGCACGTCACGCCCCTCCAAAATTTTTTTTCGATTCTGATTAAAATACAAAAAAGATTGTTACGATATGGGACACGGTTAAAAGTAAAAAAAATTGTACAAATTTGTCACATCACTATAAAATGAGGAGAGACAATTTTTTACTTTTTAACGCTGTCCATATCGAAACAATCTTTATATTTTAATCGTGATCGAAAAGAAAAAAAATTTTTGTTTTTTTTGGAGAAGCGACGTGGCTAGGTCTTTAGCTTGTCAATGCAGCCTCTACTCATAGCTCTAGTCCCATCATCGAAATTTTCCATAAAGAAAATGTGATTTTTAAAAAAAAACAAGTACAATAATTGAAAACAATTTATAAATAACACAAGAGTATTTGCTGGCAGGTCTTTCATCAAATGTGAATGTCGATGTCACTTTATTATTTTTATGCTATGTGTAGGGTAATTTTTTAGTGACGTACTTTTGTTAGTAGCTCTTTTGATACCAAATGACGGGATTAGACGGGGACAAATCAAGCTGGGCCCATTTACTCGTTCACATGCATTTATCTTAGTTGCTGAGTTGGCAAACAGTTTGATTGCACATTTTCCTTCTTTTTGCATGGATCCGCATAATTTGTCTTTCGGTGATACCATTATTTTGTTTCATTTGTTTTTTTTTTTCCTCCATAAAGTGGCGGAGTCAAGATTTAAATTTAAGGATCCAACTAAAATTTGTTTACGGTGTAAAATAATATATTAAAATAATAGGATATATGTTTAATAGAATATATGAATTTAAACATATATATTTTCGAAAAAAGACAAAAATTAACTTTAAAAATTGACAATTTAAAAAAAATAAAATAAAGAATAACCGACTAATTTGCAGAGGCTAGTATCACAGACCATACTTCAAAATAGTATGAGAAATTTATAAAAAAATATTATTTGATTAAATGTATGTATATTTTTAAAGATAGTTAATAGTTATTTTGATCACAAAATTATTTACGTTTTGCGGTTTTTGTAACTAAACTATTTTTTTGACTAAATATATTACCCCTAGTATTTTTAAATTTGAAAAAAAATAAACTGCCACAATTAGTTTTTAAAAAAAGTTTAATCAATAAAATTAAGAAAGTTAGTGGTGAAATTGTGTGTTAGTAGAGTTTAATATCCTTAAATTCGGAAATTGACGGGACTAATATACTAGTGAATTTTAATTCTATTAGATTATAGGAGACTATTAGTGGAAGTTCAAATCAAAATTATTTCTATTTTAGAAATGAGAGAAATCCAATTTTGGACATAAAAAAAATAATAAAAAAATTGTACATTCAAATCCGAATAGAGTGAGTAATAAACAATATTGTTATGAAAGTTAGTGGTGGAATTATGTGTTAGTGTCACACCCCGTCTCCCAAGTGATGACATGGAAGCACTCCAAGTCAATGAAGCACCGTACCCAAATTACTAAAAATAATTCCAACAATTTTCATAACTTAAAAGAAAAGATTAAATCATCCATAAGTCTATTAAATAAAAGGGAAATTACTACTGTTCAAAAGGAATTACTAAATTGAAACTTATTCCACAAGTTAACTATTACAATTTAGACTAGATTATCTTCATACTCGTCCTCAAAAGTACCATTGATCCCGCCTTCAATAAACTCAACTGAAAAAGGGGAAACAAATAAGGGGTGAGTTAACACGCTTAGTAAGCATCGATCAATTTTATGATGAAGCATCAATTAGACACAAAAGACTTTTCCCATTCCCAAAACATTTGCAATGGACTTACATAATTAACTTGTGAAAACACTTTAAAACGGTACAAATGAATAACGAAAACAGAACAGAAAACAAAATAGAAGAAGAAAGCATTCTAGCACAGGCCACGAGACGAAGCTGCGGAAGAATGCTTCGCCCGCAGGACAGTGCCAGAGGCTGCGGACGAAAGGGGATCGTCTGCGAGTCCGTCAGCGAGTCCGCAGTATCGTCCGCAAGATGACAGTAACCCCAGTAGTTGTGCAGACGAATGCTTCGTCCGCGAACTGCAAAATTCTGTTTTTCATGTACAAATTTGTACATGGAAATCCCATTTCTCCACAACTATGTTCCCAACCCAGAAAATCATTCTTTTGACTCTAAAACACATATAAGAACAAGTACAAATCAAACAAATAACATGCTCAAACCATATCCAGACTCCAACAAAACAGACAAACAAGTAGCAATTATCAAACGCAACAATTCACCAATTACAACATAGCCTCAACTAAGCAATTACATCAACGCCTCATACATTTTAATGCAACGAAAAGTATGAATGAAAAACCAACACATCACATTTCAGTAATTTGATGAAAATGACAATTCATGATGTTTAGAGACTGAAAAATATAATGATGAAGGATCCTTAGATGTCAAACTTAAGCAAAAATCCTAAAAAAATCGAAATCACCAAAGATGACAGAAACAGCCCGCTCAAACTGAAATTGATCTCTTTACAGAACTCCAAACTGCAACCCGTCAACTCCCAAACATAGCCTAGTCAATCAACTTCAAAACCCAAAAATCATCACTTGATTCCGACCTCGTTTGCTATGGTAATCGCTCAGAAATCCTAACAACACTCCAGAATAATGCACTCTTCTTTTCTTTCTTTTCTTTCCTTTCCTTCTTTCTCCTCCTAACTTCCTCTTTTCCCAACAATAACCACTATTCTAACCTTTTCAAAAGGCTATATTCCAGCCCTACAACTTCTCAAAAGCCTACACTCAAGTCCCTCAACAAATAACTCATCTAATGCACTCTCTCACTAAACGTACCATACTTATAACACGTAGACATGTAGCAACATTTAATTAGGCACATAATCACATTACATGCCACATAATATCATGCTATAACATACAATAAATACATACATGCAAGAATTAAATGCAAGACATGCAAAATAAATTCCGAAAAGTCCTGGGTATCACAGTTAGAGAGTACTATTATGAAGTTTTAAAATTATTAGAGGACTAAGACATTTTATATTATGAGGACTTATTTATGAAAAAAAAATATACATATAATACTAATATGCAAATTCCATAAATCTTGGGGAGACCAGGCCCCCTCTTGCCTTCTCTATCCTCCGCCACTGCGGTTGAAAATTGTCTGTACCAGTATATGTTTCCATTTCTGTGTCCAACCATTCAAAATTCGCCATGTTAACATTTTTTTTAATTATATATACACATGGTGAATTGTAAGTGGTTAGATACAAGAATGTGTATATACACAGGTGTAATACCCGTAACTTTTGCTTACGTGTTATTTTACATTTAATTTATTTATGTGTGATTTATTTCGTAGGCGTAATTTATTTTGCGCGATTATGTGTTTACGTGTCTATTTATTTTTTATAACATATTAGGTGTTACATTTTGGGTACGTTTCGAGGGGCGTTTTGTACACGTATCGTAATTAAGGGATTTAATTGTGATTCACCTAGAATAGTAGTTTAATTAGATAATTGGTTAGTATTTTAATTGGGATTAGAATAAAAAAAAAAATAATTAGCAGATCATGGCATAAAGAGGGGTACATGGGAGTTTCGTGGGTTTAGTGGGAATGTGGGCAAAAGGAATTAGAATTTAAAGAAAAAAAATAAAATAAACAATATATATATATATATATATATATATATATATATATATATATATATATATATATATATATACACACACACACACACACGGCTAGGGGGCAGGGGAGTTTAATCACAATACATCAAACTTTTAGAGAGAAACAGTGAGTTACAGAGAGTTTTGGAGAGTTTTCTGTGAGATTTGCTGAGAACTTTGAGAGGTCACCGAGGGAGCGTTATCTGTCCGTTTTCATCCTATTATATACCGAATCGAAGATAATCTTATAAGCTTCGAGTGAGCGCAGACGGCACATCATTCCGAGTCCCGAGCAAGAAGTTATAGCTCCGCGAGTGGAACTGTACAGTGCTGTTTCAGATTTTCTGTTTTTAATTGTCTTCGTAAGAGGTAGGGACATTTTCGTCATTTAATTCTCGCATTTATTTCTGCACAGTAAAAGCGAATAAACTATTCTATTTACAAAATATTTGCATGAATTGTGTTTATTGCTTTCGATATTGTATAAACTGTTGAGGTTACAAAATAATTGCACGAATTGTGTTTATTGCTTTCTATATTGTATAAACTGTTTTGAATTTGATTTAATTGCGTTATAATCTGAATCGTAAATTGAATTAATATGTTATTATACTTGAAATTACTTAATTCGTTATTGTTAAGTGTATTACGTGTAACGTGGATCGTAATTGGCTATTTTACGAACTTGCTTAGTTGTTTATCGTTTTGGTCGTCTTATTTGGTTGTCGTCGTTTAGTCATTCTTGGTTTTGGTCGACCGAGTCGTCGCCCTATTTTGAGCTCGTGTCTAGAACCTACTAAATGACAGGACTCGTTCGAAAGGTATAAACGTGAGCACGATGAGGTGCGAATTTGGTGATCCCGGGGATCATGCGTGGCACTTCATGGACTTTCACCTGATGAGGGAAAATCATTGGGACTGCAACGGTTTTGTGGAGTCCAAGGTGTTGGATGATGATACAATGTAGAATGAGTCCTTAAGGCGTGAACCCGTTCGTTCAGGGGGTGAAACTGAACCCTGTGCATATGAACTTCTTGGGATCTTCCTAACAAGGCAAAGTGTTAGGACCGTTACAGTTATTGTCGTATAGTCGTGACTAGATACCGGAGCTCGAAATGTGGGAAGTCGTGTCACAGCGGTAGCTATACTCGTAGTGTCTTAGCAAGTATACAATTCGTGCGTACCGTTTGGACAGAGCACGGTGCCCTTCGTACATTTAGTTGTATAAGTGCTTGGACATAAGGAGCGTGGTTATTTAGCTTATTTGTTATCTTAACTAGTTGTTCTTGTCCTATTTGATACTTGTGATTGTCGGTCCCTACTGAGCACCGGAGCTCAGTCCATCCGCTTTACTGTGCAGGTGAGGATGAGCAGTTTGATGATATTGTTGAAGCTTGGGGAAGGGGACCATGATGAGTGATTCATAACCAACTTCAATTAAAGAACTTAGTTTATTTTATTTACTCGTTTTTACTTGGAACAATTTATTTATTATTAGTATCGTTGAACAATTTCATTTGTAATAATTAGTTTCCGCTGTTGAACTCTTATTTCAGATATTTCATAATTGAATTTCTTTTTAGTAACTCTGTTTGTCGGCTTTGGTGTTTCATTAACCAATGAGACACTGCCATGTCATCGACCCTGGTTACGGGGTGTGACAACAGGTATAGACGATTATATGCCTGCCACTGCCTAAATGGCATCATTATGTTTTTTACGATATTTGTATCAATGAAAATAAGGAATTCAATTTTATATTTTTTTTAACAGATGCTCTAGATATTTTTAGCTAATTAGTTAGTTAGTTTTATTTCCACTTTCTGATGTGTATAAATACAGCTCAAGGAGCATATTTTACGGATATAGAAAACAGAAAGTTTCCACAAAATGCTCTCTATTTTTCATTGTTCTTCATTACAGTGTTATTCCTTTGCCTTTCATCATGGTATATGAGTTGAATAGAGTTGTAGCTATGCAGAAGTAAGATCCGCAATTGATGTTGATTGTTCGATTGCAATTCAATGTTTCTGCTTCAGTTCGATGTATGATTTGATCTGCAATGCTCGAATCGATGTTGCGAAGGATTATTCAAATATTAGATAAGTTTTTTTTTTCTTCTGAATTATTCGATTTAGGTTTTTTAAGTATCTGTTAGCTATGGCTTGCTTATTTTAGTCATAATTTTGTCAGATTTGGTTATTTTCAGAATTTTTTTTGGTCTGTACTGTTAGTGATGATTGAGTATATCAGCCTGTGTTGACTGAATCTTCAGTAATTTGTGTTTTACCTTCTGTAATTGTTGCCAAGTGATCACTATAGTCAGTGTTGTGTTTGTTTCTGGCAAATACACTGTTGTATTGCACTGTTTAGAATTTGAACCTTTGTATCTAGACGAATTTTGATTGTAATTAGGTCATGGCTAGTATTTGAATAGATGAATCTTCTACCAATCCTAAAGGTACTGAGATACCTTTGTCACATCCATATTACCTACATCCTAATGAAAATCCTCCACTTAAGCTTAGTTACAAAGTCCTTACTGGTGCTGATAACTACTTCAGTTGGAGAAGAGCAGTAAGGAGGACTTTAATAACAAAAAATAAGCTGAGTCTTATTGAAAAGGTTCCTGGCATTGTTCATCCTAAAGCTGGAGAACATTGTTTATGCTTGGCAGCAAGGAGACCAGATAGTCTTCACATATATTATGAACAATGTAAGTGAGGCAATTGGACCTAGCATTCAGTTGCTGAACACATCCTTTGAGGTTTGGAAGGATTTGAATGAGAGATACCAGAGCAGTGACTTGTATAGATATTCTAGCTTGTTGGAAGAAATTTATAGTCTTAGGCAAAGTAATATGACAGTCACATAGTATTTTACTCATCTGAAAATCCTTTGGGATGAGTTTCTCATGATTAGACCTATGCCTCAATGTTTTTGTGGACTTTGTATATGTGGTTGCTTAGCCACATTACAAAAATATATTGATTTGGACTTTGTAGTCAAATTTATCAAAGGACTGAGTGACAATTTTGCCACTATAAGATCTCTCATGTGCTAATCAAGAAGCCAACACCAAGCATCAATGAGGTATTCAATGATGCTTGTCAATATGAGAAGGAGATGGCTTATGCCTCACAACAAAACACACCACGAATTTTATGCAGTCAAGGTGGTTCCAATTCCTTCAAATGAGATATGTCTGATATCTCTTCAAGAAATTCTAGTACATGATTCAAACAAGTCAATGCTATTTCAAGAGGATATGGAAAAGAAAATTATAACAGAAAGCTGTTGCAGTGTTCTTATTGTTGAAAACAAGGACACACAATAGACAAATGTTATAAAAAAACATGGTTATCCTCAAAATAACAAGGTTAGGAATCAATTTGGAAATGCAAATCCTTTTGGATCTGGAATGGTAGGACCAAGACCAGTTAGATTCAATAATGGTGGGACTCAGATTAGCACTTACAGACCTTCTTATGATAACAATCATAACTCATCATTCAGACCTTCCAATGTTATCAACACTGGTGTTAACCAGGTTTTAGGATATGGTAAAGGCCCCAACATGAATGCTTGTGGAAGCTTATTTTATACACAAGGGAGTTATAATGGTCATTACTTGGCTGGAAATCCTGCTTATGCATGAACTCATGTTGTTAATCAAGCATGTGCTGCAGGTCAAGGAAGTGATTTCTATCATATGACTAATGACCAAACTAATCCTCATGTTCCTTTTGCTGGCTTTACTTTTGAGCAACAACAACATCTAGAACAAATCATCCAAAGGGTACAGAATGGTAGACAAGCTAACACTGGAGTTGTCAATCCTCATCATTATGTAACAGTCAGTGCAGTTGTTGCACAAGCTGCTATTGGTCCTGTTAATGAGGCTGGTTCCTTCAAGGAACATTTTGATGCCAATGTGGCATCAACATGTATAAACTCTTCATTACCTACCAACATTTGGATCCTTGACTCAGGAGCTACAGACCATATCACTAATTGTGAAACTCTTTTCACTTCTTCCATCACAGTTTCGTACATATTTGTTCACTTGCCCAATAAATGCATCATTCCTGTTCTTAGAAAATGAAGTATTCAATATACACCTTCTATTACCCTTCATAATGTTCTTCTTGTACCACACTTCAAGTTTAATATAATTTCAATTTCCAAATTAACAGCACAAAACTCATGCTCTGTGCTTTGTGTGTCTGACCATTGTGACATACATGATTTGACAACACACAAATTGATTGGGACAGCTAGAGGATGGGAAAGCCTTTATCTATTTCAATTGAATCCTGTTGTTGCACCTACATAAATTTCTTCTATATGTAATGTGAGTATTCCTATTTCTTCGAAGAAATTGCTTCTTTGTTGTGGCACTATAGGCTAGGCCACTTAACTTCTTCTAAATTGCAGTTTATCAAGGATTTACATCATTTTTCCCCTTGTAATAAAGATTTTGATTTGCAGCATTGCACCATTTTTCATGTTGCTAAGCAACACAAATTACCTTTTTCTTTAAGTCAAAGCAAAACTGATTCCATATTTGATTTGTTACATGTTGATATATGGGGTCCTTTTAGTAAAAGTACAATTTATGGGCGTAGATATTTCCTTACTTTGGTTGATGATCATTCTAGATATACATTGGTGCATCTATTAATGTGTAAATCTGATGCTAGACAAACCTTGCAAAACTTTTGTGTATTTTTACACACACAATTTGGTATACAAGTTAAGGTTACAAGGGCTGACAATGGTGAGGAGTTTAATATGCCTAACTTTTATATCTCTAAGGGTATTACACATCAAACCACTTGTGTGTACGCCACTGAACATAATGGTTTAGTTGAAATGAAGCACCAACGCATATTAAATGTTGCTAGGACACTTAGGTTACAATCTCAAGTATCTTTACCTTATTGTGGGCATTGTGTGAAGCACGTTGTTCACTTTATTAATCTCACACCTACACCTGTCTTTCATAACCTTACCCTCTTTCAGAACTTACATTGTAAGTCACCTACTTACATCATTTAAAGGTGTTTGGATGTTTAGCATATGCTTGTACTTTAGATGTTGGTAGAACTAAGTTTGATCGCAGAGGTAAACAATGTGTTTACTTAGGACACTTTATCACAACTAAAGGATTCATTCTACTTGATAGTGACACTCAAGAGTTGTTTATTTCTAGGAATGTGATCTTTGTTGAGCATGTATTCCCTTTCTCTCTTCAAAAATCTTCTGAAAATCTGCCTTCTTCTGATGATTTCTATTCTCATTCATCTAATTTTGATCCTGTTGTTTTTCCTTCTTCTCTTATATTAACTTTCCTTCTCATACTTTTGTCTCTCCATCTTCATCATCTCTGCATGATTCTGATTCTCCTGCAGCTTCCTCTTCTGATTTCATGTCTGCTCCTCCACCCTCTTTTTTGCCTTTAAGAAGAACAACAATAATTCCTCATCCTCCTGCACATCTTCAAGACTTTGTATGTCCAACCTTACCTGCTGCTTCTTCTTTCTCTCAATCATGCCATATCATATGAGTTAATATCTCCTGAACAACAATCATTTCTTTTTGCTTTGGATGTTGAGCAAGAACTTGGTAGTTATTCTGAGGCTGTTAAGTCTCAGGTTTGGAGGGAGGCAATGATGGCTGAAATCAAAGCCTTAGAAGACAATCAAACCTGGACTTTGGTTCCATTACCTGAGGGAAAACATCATATAGGTAACAAGTGGGTTTTCGGGGTAAAATTTAAGTCTAATGGTGAATTAGAAAGGTACAAGGCTAGACTAGTTGCCAAGGGATACACTCAGCAGGATGGGATTGACTATCTTAGCACATTTTCACCAGTGGCTAAGATGACATCAGTGAGAACCCTGTTGGCCTTAGCTACTGCTAAAGGCTGGTTAGTTCATCAATTAGACATTAACAATGCTTTTCTACATGGTGAGTTACATGAGGAAATTTACATGTTGCCTCCTCTTGGCTATGTTCCACCTAACAACAAGCTTGTATGTAAACTTGATAAGTCTTTGAATGGTCTCAAACAAGCAAGTAGGGAGTGGAATGCAAAATTAACTACTGAATTAATAAAACTTGGTTTTGAGCAATCTTGGCATGACTATAATCTTTTTATTAGAAAATATTATGTAGAACCTGGTAGTTTCATAGAACTATTGGTCTATGTAGATGATGTAATACTTGTTAGAAATAGGCAAGAAGAGATTATTGTTGTTAAGAATTTCTTGCATCAAAAGTTCAAATTTAAAGATTTGTGACAGTTGACATATTTCCTTGGAATTGAAGTAATAAGAAGTGAACAAGGCTTGATATTGACACAAAGGAAGTATGTGCTTGATCTCTTAGAAGAATAAGGTTTCACAGAATGTCAATCAGTTAACACACCTATGGAGCCAATGGTGAAGTTTTCTCATCAAGATTCTGAACTGTTTGAAGATGTTACTGCCTTTAGAAGATTAATAGGGAAGTTGCTTTGCCTTACTATTACTAGGCCTGACATTACTTACTCAGTTCAACAGTTGAGCCAATTTTTGGATAAACCAACTATCCAACATTGAAGAGCAGGGCATATGATTCTTAGGTACTTAAAGAATGCTCCTGGAGAAGGCTTATTGTGTCCAATAAGCAACAACTTAGAACTAAAGGCTTATACAGATAGTGATTGGGCAGGTTGTTGTGAAACAAGAAGGTCAGTTACTCGAATGGGTATATTTTTAGGGCCTTCCTTGATCTCTTGGAGATCAAAGAAACAACCTGTAAGCCCTAAGGGCGAACGAACTCTGTTTTTGATATTGGACAAACATTTGATGTTGTGTCTAATGATCTTAATCTTTGTGATAGAATATTGGAAATCTTGTAGGAAGCTCTAAGTACTTCAATCAAGCCATGTTCAAGATTCAAAGTCATACTATTCAAGGCTCATCTATGAAGATTGAAGATTGAAGACTTAGTTTGGTTAGTTTAGCTTTGTCATCATTAGTCGTAATCTTTAAAGCTCTAACCAAAGCTCTTATGAACATAAGCTTCTCACTCTAGTCTTGCATACATGATTTCATAAACACGTTTTCAAAAGGAAAAAGTTTCAAATGTGTTCTTATCCAAAAAGCCTTTGATTTCAAGTATAAGTCTTTTAGAAAAGTTTTCCAAGTATTCTTATTTGTTACCTTTTAGGAAAACCTTTTTAGACTTTAAAAGACTTTAAAAGATTTCAAAACGTGTGAAAAATCACTTTGGAAGTTCGGTCAACCGAGCTCAAGTTCGGTTGAACCGTCGAGAAACTGAGAGTTTCAAAATGGAGGCTCGGTCGACCTTAGCACCATCTCGGTCGACCTATGGGACAGTCGGTCGACCGACCCTCAGCCAAAGTGGATCCGAGTGAGCTTCGGTCAACCGAGTTGCTCAGCGGTCAACCGAACTCTGTCTTTTACTAGCCGTTTTTTGACCGTTGGAGACTCGATTTTCAGCTTTATTTTGAAATGTATAAATACTCCAAAGCTAGAGAAACATTCTAAGGCTTGCACATCAAAGTTTCATTGATTTCTTATCAAGCCAAAACACCTTCAAGGCAAAAACACTTCATCTCCATGATTTGAATCATTTAAAGGTGTTATTTCAAATGCAAGACAAAGAGTGAACATCATATGTTCAAGAGCTAAATTGTTTGTGCTTCAAATGTAATTATCTTTCACTTAGAAGAGTGAACAACATTGTGCTTAACCTTTCATCTTATCCCCTTTCTTAGTGATAGGGTTATTGTTGTATAAGTCCTACTTAGTGTGGGCAATTGTTTATAGTGGTTGTTTGTAAAACTCTTGGTGAGTTAGCCACTAGTGTAAAGTCCTACTTTGTGTGGGCACATTCTTCTTAGTGAAGTTGGTGAAATCCTTGGGTGCGGCTCAAGGTAGTGGATGTAGATTCTTAGTGAATCGAACCACTCTAAATCTCTTGTCTTGTGATTTGCATTGGGTTTTGTTTTAGCTTTTTGTTAAACTTGCACTATCATTGTTTAAATTGGAAATAGTTTGCAAGATTTATTAGAAACCCAATTCACCCCCCTCTTGGGTTCCTTCAATTGGTATCGAGCCCGGTCTTCATTATTAGCTTAACCGCTTGAAGCAAAGATTAATGGCGGTAATTCCGCTTTAGCTTACCAAGAGGGGACTTCCACCGATAGACCACCACTTTATGATGGAAATCATTTTGATGCTTGGAAGGATCGATTCAAGATATATGTGTGCTCCATTGATTTCTCTTTATGGCATATAATTGAAGAAGGTCCATATGTACCCAAGAAGATGGTGGAAGGTGTTCAAACTCCAAAGAAGGACAATGAGCTAAATGAAGTTGAGTTCAAGACGATGACTCAAAATTACAAGGCAATGAATATTCTTAGTTGTGCCTTGAGTCCGGGAGGAGTACAACCGTGTCCTTGGAAGCAAATCCGCCCACTCCATGTGGAAAACGCTTGAAGATACTCATGAAGGATCAAGCTCTTCAAGTGACAACGGTGATGATGAATACGCCAACTTGTGCTTCATGGCTTTTGGTAATGAGGTACATCCTTCTCCCTCTATTTCAAATTCTTATGATGATGATGAGGAGGATGATGCTAATGTACTTTTAATTGATATGTATGATCAATTGAAAAAATGTGCAAAGCAAAACCATGAAATGAAGCATAAAATTGAATATTTGCTTGAAGAAAAGGCCAAGTTGGTTGATGAAAATAAAAAAGTTGTGTGATGATGTTAATTGCTTGAAATGTGAAAATGATGATCTTATTACTACTTGCAATTCATCTTCATTACAATACATAGAAGCTTGTGTTAAAGTGTCATCTTTAGAAAACAAGCTTGTTGAATTTGATATTTTGGAAAACAAAGTTAAAAACCTTACCCTTCTTGTTGAAAACTTTTCAAAGGGTAAGAAAAATCTTGATCAAATTCTTGGCATGCAATGTGCTTCAAATGATAAACATGGCCTTGGTTATATTGCAAATCATGTCGATATTGCTAGCTCTTCTCTTATTCATAAGAATCATGTTGTAAATGCTAGTATGTCACATAGGCCTAGTAGTAATCTTGTGCATGCTCACAATTCTTCTAAGCCACACATTTGTTGCACATATTGTGGAAAACATGGTCATACTAATGCTAGATGCCATGTTAAGAAGAAGATTGAAAAAGGGGTTAAAACGATTTGGAAAGTCAAACGTATTTTAACTAACCCCCATGGACCCAAACAAAAGTGGGTACCAAAAGCTACTCCTCCCTTGATCTTATAGGTTCTAATAAGTTAGATGAATGCCACAAAGCTTCAATGAACTTGATTCAAAAAGGAAGTGGCATTGGGGAGAAGTTAAAGGAGATGTGCCAAAGGAAGAAATTCAAAAGCACTCCTTAACACTTGGATTCTCAAAGCTCAAATGTTAATCAATTGGAGAACCAAGTTGCTTAGATACAAAGAGTAAAGCATCAAGTGATGACAAGAGCCAAAGTGTCAATCCAATGTCTTCATCACTTGGTAAGAAAGCAAAGGTATCAAAATCACCTTCTCATAACACTTTGATTAATGAGTCAAGTGTTTTTGATATATATATACATGCTTGCTCTTATATAAATGTTGCATCTCACATGCTTGAATTCATTAATTATATAGATGACCTTTAGCATGCTCTTGTTTATTCATGTCTATTGAGCTAAGGTATCTATGAGATGTAGCATATGCAACTTGATTGATTCTTGTTTTGTTATGTCATATTCATTTAAGAATCTATCTAGTTGTTTTGGTTTTTGATAACCATGATCCTTAAGCATATATGTGTTACTTGATAATATTGAGCTAACCATGAAGGACCTTTAAAAAAAGGTACCAAATTTGTTATCAAGAATTCCTTGTAGGTAACAAAGAGTTCTATCCTTCAAGAAGAAGATATGAACTACAAGGAATGGCACAAGTGAGCTAAGACTCCAAGAAAAGAGTCAAATGCTAAGGATTACAAAATTGTGATGATCAATGAAAGTGATCACACAAAAGGCCTCAATGGACTTGTTGATAAATAAGATCTACCAAAATGGTAAGAAGTCCAAGCTCAAAGAGCGTTGAGGTACAAGGCTTAACTCATCCTTTGATTAGTGATCATTATGTTGTTTTTTTGATCCTTATAAGCTTTAACATTCCTTTATGATGAGTTTAGTTAAATGGCTAAGAAGTATTTGCTCATTCAATTTTCAACTTGCATAATCACTTTGTGGATTGTTAGTGCAAGTAGTTTAGGATATACTTCTAGTCTTTGTAAGACAAAGAGAGTTTGTGCATTTTTACTAATGGTTTATGTACATCATATTTTGCTTGTCAAAATGCTTATTGTTCATTCCATACTTGACAAGAATGATGGTTTAAAAGCATAAACTTGGTTATTGAAACTCTCTTTTTAATGTGCATTTGATCTTTTATCTTGATATCGTGTCTTGTGTTCTACTTATGTGATCTTAATTGCTTAAAGTACAAACACAATCACAATTGATATCTATGTCTTCAAGAATGCACATACCATATCTCTTTGGTGCTTGAACTTCATTTACATATGCTTAACATGATGCGCTTGATTTTTATCGTTTTTGAGTATCATGTTAAGAAGTTGCTTCATTAAGAGATATAGGGGGAGTCTTTATATGTTTTTATCTTATACCCCCTTATATGTGATGTTTTCTCAATTTTTCATTTTTTACATCATCACATCACTTATTGGCTTGTTTTTCAACTTTCTTATCTTATAGCCAATTTGTGTTAGTTATTTTGGGAGTTATACATGTTATACATGTTCATATTCTACATGTGTTTTCCCTAAATAACTATGAGATCATATACTTTGATATTGGTATTATTCTTTTGTGATCTCATTTAAGCTTTTGGTTAGTCTTGCTTCTAGAGTGTTATACTCATTTAGCTAACCATTAACTTATTAGAGGAATGTACTACAATTGGTATCTTACACTTCCTCTAAATTTTTTTGGTTGTGATACATATGCTTAACTTTTATGTTTTAACAATTAGTATCACATCCCACTCTTGTTAGCTATATTTTCAATTTGTTTTTCATATTAAAGAGCTAACATGTTTTGTTTGATAAACGGGGAGATTGTTCTTTAAGGTTTATTTCTCATCTCCTTTGTTTTAGCTTAGGTTGATATTCTTTTTGAGCCATATATGACCATCTTTTGATTTATGGGTTATTATGGACTCCTCTTTGTTTAGAAATCAACCAAGCTTATTCTTGATCAATCCTTTCTCAAAATGATTTATGATCTTTAAGATTGATCTTTTAAACCATTACGGATTCTCATTTGTTTTTAAATGGTTTTCTTCAATTGATATCAGTTTTGTTTTCAATTGGTATTAAATTATTTTTTTTTAATTGGTATCATTTTTTTTAAAAGGGAGAATTCGTATATTTCATCAAGCTTCTCCTATATTAATCTTTACTTTTCGCTAAATGCTTTTCTTATTGGCGCTCTGATAGCCCTTTTTTGATGTTGACAAAAAGAGGGAGAATTTTTAGTGTTGCAAATGTGCCATGAGAAGTATTTTACAAAAAGGAGAAAGCTTAGAACTTTGCAAAATGGGAGAGATAAGGGATTCTCTAAAATAGGGGGAGTAGAATATTTGTTATCTACTTGTCTAGATCCTTAATATCCTTATCTCATGCATTCATGTTTATATACTTTAAAGATTTATCTTTTGTATATTATTCCCATTTGCATCAATGTTTTGTCATCATCAAAAAGGGGGAGATTGTTAGCCCTAAGGGCAAAGTTACTCTACGATGTTTTTGATGATAACAAACCATTGAGAGTTCTAATGTTTGTGTGAGCAATGTTCTTTATAATAGGATCCTTAGCACTCACATCAACATTGATGAAAATGGTAAGTTAGCTTCTTGTGTAAACTAAGGTATGTATATTACACACAAGAATGCTACTTGTTGGAAGGAAGGAGGCAAGGAGGATGGTTGGGAAATAGGGCTCTTCTAAGAGTCCCTAGTTTATATGGCAAAAGAACTTATAATGCTAGTGCTTATGTCTTTGCATATATTTGTCTTTACAATTGGTATCGTATACAATTGGTATCTTCTAAGCATTAGTTTTTGTACTTATTTGTTCTTAGATCCTTTTGCCATGCTTCCATGTACTTACATTGTCCATATTCTATCTTATTACATCAAAGTTTGTCATAATCAAAAAGGGGGAGATTGTAAGCCCTAAGGCGAACGAACTCTGTTTTTGATATTGGACAAACATTTGATGTTGTGTCTAATGATCTTAATCTTTGTGATAGAATATTGGAAATCTTGTAGGAAGCTCTAAGTACTTCAATCAAGCCATGTTCAAGATTCAAAGTCATACTATTCAAGGCTCATCTATGAAGATTGAAGATTGAAGACTTAGTTTGGTTAGTTTAGCTTTGTCATCATTAGTCGTAATCTTTAAAGCTCTAACCAAAGCTCTTATGAACATAAGCTTCTCACTCTAGTCTTGCATACATGATTTCATAAACACGTTTTCAAAAGGAAAAAGTTTCAAATGTGTTCTTATCCAAAAAGCCTTTGATTTCAAGTATAAGTCTTTTAGAAAAGTTTTCCAAGTATTCTTATTTGTTACCTTTTAGGAAAACCTTTTTAGACTTTAAAAGACTTTAAAAGATTTCAAAACGTGTGAAAAATCACTTTGGAAGTTCGGTCAACCGAGCTCAAGTTCGGTTGAACCGTCGAGAAACTGAGAGTTTCAAAATGGAGGCTCGGTCGACCTTAGCACCATCTCGGTCGACCTATGGGACAGTCGGTCGACCGACCCCAGCCAAAGTGGATCCGAAGTGAGCTTCGGTCAACCGAAGTTGCTCAGCGGTCAACCGAACTCTGTCTTTTACTAGCCGTTTTTTGACCGTTGGAGACTCGATTTTCAGCCTATTTTGAAATGTATAAATACTCCAAAGCTAGAGAAACATTCTAAGGCTTGCACATCAAAGTTTCATTGATTTCTTATCAAGCCAAAACACCTTCAAGGCAAAAACACTTCATCTCCATGATTTGAATCATTTAAAGGTGTTATTTCAAATGCAAGACAAAGAGTGAACATCATATGTTCAAGAGCTAAATTGTTTGTGCTTCAAATGTAATTATCTTTCACTTAGAAGAGTGAACAACATTGTGCTTAACCTTTCATCTTATCCCCTTTCTTAGTGATAGGGTTATTGTTGTATAAGTCCTACTTAGTGTGGGCAATTGTTTATAGTGGTTGTTTGTAAAACTCTTGGTGAGTTAGCCACTAGTGTAAAGTCCTACTTTGTGTGGGCACATTCTTCTTAGTGAAGTTGGTGAAATCCTTGGGTGCGGCTCAAGGTAGTGGATGTAGATTCTTAGTGAATCGAACCACTCTAAATCTCTTGTCTTGTGATTTGCATTGGGTTTTGTTTTAGCTTTTGTTAAACTTGCACTATCATTGTTTAAATTGGAAATAGTTTGCAAGATTTATTAGAAACCCAATTCACCCCCCCTCTTGGGTTCCTTCACAACCCACTGTTTCTAGAAGTTCAGCATAAGCTGAATATAGGGATATGGCCTTAACTACTTGTGAAGTTCAATGGCTAGTGAATTTATTGCAGGATTTGGGGGTTAAGAAAGCTAAGGTTGTGCCAATGTTTTGTGATAGCAAGAGTGCCTTGCATATAGCAGAAAATCCTTTCTTCCATGAGAGGATAAAGCATGTGGAAATAGACTGCCACATTGTAAGGGAAAAATACATGACAGGCTTGATAAAGACTTTTCCTGTTAGTTCAGAATTACAACTTTTAGATGCTTTTACTAAGGCATTAGGAACTACCAGATTGAACTACTTGAAGGATTTGCTTGGTTTGTATAATGCCTTTACTGTTCCAGCTTGGAGAGGGGGGGTTGAGTTTCAAGCAGCAAAAGTTAAATCAAGCTGGAATCAAGGGAGATAAAAGCTGTATGCTTCATAAAAGTGGATGCCAAGAAGAGAAGTACAATATTGATCATCATCAGAAGAAAAGGAAAGAATAAAGTAAAGGTTGTGCACACTGCAGAAATAAAGGAAAAATGGGCCAGCCAGCATATGGACATTTCTAGTTAATTAGGCCCATATTTAAACACTTGTATTGAGTCCATGTAAATAATAAAACAGGTCCATTCTAGTGCTCATGGATCCGGGTTTATTTATTTTAAATGGATAGCCCAGATTAGCTCTAGATATTTTTAGCTAATTAGTTAGTTTTATTTTCACTTTCTGATGTGTATAAATACAGCTCAAGGAGCATATTTTACAAATATAGAAAACATAAAGTTTTCACAAAAAATATTCTTTTATTTATAGTCTTCCAACTATTTTATTTTGTTGCACTTTAATCCAAAGTTTTTTTTTTTTTTAAAAGATTACAGATTTCTTTCAATGTTTTTAGTTCCATCTCCACTTATGTGTAGAAAAAATTACGATATTCTGTAATGAATCATTAATTCAATTACATGAATCGTTTGATTAATATCTTAACCTTCATAAAATTTGAAAACTAAACTAATGGTCATGAGAGTGGCTGTCCCAGTGGGGAGCACTCGACCGGGGGCCGTGAGGTCCCAAGTTCGACACCTCTCTCCCCTCCCCTCCCCGAATTAAAAAAATAAATAAATAAATAAACTAATGTCATTTCATAGCATAATAAAAGGTCACCGTAAGACTTGAAATAATTCTTTCATGGACATGATTTAATAGATCTCGTGGTATAGAATTAGTCATATCATTATCAAGCAAAGAGAGACACAATCTTATAATAATGTTTATAATTTTTTACCACAAAATTAATATAGATCAGGTACATATAAAAAATAATTTCACTTGGAAATGAAAATAGGCATGACAAATACTTAGAAATGTAGAGAGTTTTTTTTAAGGAAAGTATTTATAGCAGTATAGTATATGGTTTTTATTTTTATTTTTTGCTAAACTTGTATATACTTTTTATTATTCCAAGTATAGTGTATATGCTTTTTATTTTATATATTTTTCTTTTTATTTAGAATATATAAAATGTATTTCGACATCCTTCGAATAATGTACAAGAGTGTCGGCTTACGCTATACGTTTTTAAGACACGGTCCTCGCCAACGCGGCAACGCCTGTAATTTCGTTTCCCTCACCATATACTACGTCAACTTGTGATTGCAAACTACAAGTACTAGGGATAAACATATACTGCCTCCACTCCTAATTATTAGAATTTCAGGACAAGTAGTAAAAATTAAGAAAATAAAATTCAATGTGTTTTGTTAATCAAAATACTAATATTATTATCTTAATATTTTGTTTCAAAAGAATATCTTAATACTTGCTTTCTTAATTTTTAAAATATTTATTCTGAAAGTCTTATATTTAGGAATAGAGGGAGTAATATATAAGATTTATTCTCTAAATTGATTTGATACATTATTTTGGTTTTTTTTTTTTTTAAAATCCAAAGAGTGCAATATATTAGATAATTGAACAACGATCATTAGATGTCGCAGTCATTATAGGTGTGGGAAAGTTTCGATCCCACAACATGAAATAATAGCTAGAACCCAATTGAGTTAATGAGTGAGCGACCTGATTACTGAGATCGTTTCACAAATGAGAGACTAACGAATTCAAAGGATTGCATTACATGTTTTGCAAATTCGTAAATTGATCCTAAAGGAGAGAAATCCAAATCTGGCCAGTCCAGGTGTGAAACTACCTCTAGACTATTACCTTCCAAATAGAATGAATGAAGACCAGGGACGAAGAGGCGGGGAGGGGCAGTCGCCCCCGAGATTTTTAAAAATACTACTAGGTATAATAAATTTTATATGTAGTTCGGAAAATTTTATCAGTTTCACTCCCAAATTTTTTTTGCCGTTTTTATATGTAGTTCGACATACTTTTACAGTTTCGCCCCCAACTCCAGATACCTGGCTTCGTCCCTGATGAAGACCAAGCATGGAAGCAATCTTTAGACTTTCTATAGCTGCTAGGAGTTCACTGTGAGCAGGATTGCTGCAAGCAACTAGCTGTCCGCAGCTTGCCAATCTGGGTACTCCGAATTGGTCCCGAACGACGCAGCCATACGATGCAAGACCATCTTTCCATGAGGCATCAAAGTTAATTTTGAAGAACGACGGGGGCGGGGGTCACAGGCATTGGCGTAGACAGCCGAAGGTGGAGTTCGCCTTCCTTCAAACACATATCCACAACGCTTCTTCCAAATGAGCCAAGCTGTGTGAGCAAAGAGTGCAATCTCCTCCGCGTCCCCCGTAAGCATAATAAAGTGCAAAAGGTCCTTAACAGTAGGGAAAGGCATGGTCAGCCATCTAAAGCTTTTGTCCCAAAGCGACCATATATTTCTAGCAGCCATACATCCGAGAATGCAATGATCAATTGTCTCCCTCGCCTCACCTCGCCTCGTCACAAAGTAGTTAATGATGAATCCGAGCTTCAATATTGAGCTTATACTCGGCTCATTCTTACATTTTTTCGAGGTATGTGAGGCGGGGTTCGAGCCTACCCGAACCCGTTGCCACCCTAAGTGGCTCAAGATATTTTCGTTACTTGTTTAATGATCCTGGGGAAGGTTTATCTTTAATACAAGATTGTGGTTCAGAATTTATGAAGATTCTTAAAGTGAGCTGGTGACGCCTCGTATAGTTATGGACTGTTGAGAATCAACAACTCTCTAGAAGCTTCAAGAGTAATGGAGAAATTTGCTCCTAACAATCAATCTCTAGAAGCTTCAAGAAATAAATAAATTTACCCCTACGATACAAGTTCTAGAATATTCCTTAGACAAGCTTCTTTTGGAAGCTTCAATTAATTGGTAGAATGTTCTAGATGGTTAGAGATTAATCTAACCAACTAGTATAAATAGGAGAAGTGTGGTAGCATTTTTGTATAGAGTGAAATAAGTACTCCAAAATAGTGTGTGAAGTCACCAATTTGTGAGTGTAAGTAAAACTTGAGTGTGCTTGTAAGGTGGTGTAGATAATAAGCAAAGTTGTGAATATAAATTTTGCTTAGAGCTCTCTTAATTGGTTGCATTGTCTATAAATAGAGTCTTATATTCAAGTGATTCTCCACTTGAATTTCTAACAAGTGGTATCAGAGCAAGTCGTCAGGGACCGTAGTAGAGATCGTCGATCGATAGTCGCGCTACTGAGGAGACTCGTCGAAAGTAAACGGTCGGGGACCTAATTCGACATTGACGAGTCGAGATCGAGGTACGAGGAAACTCTGTCGGAGCACAATCAGGGATTGTGAAGTCGTTGGTCGGGGACCAAACTTACTTGGTTAGAGTGCAGGGCATCACCAAGTCACAATGACGGAGTTCAGTAAATACCAAACGACGATCGAAAAAACTTAGCGACGACAACTACCATGACTGGAGTATATGTCTCAAGTTCTACTTGAGAGGACAAGGCTTGTGGGATATGATCGACGGCAACCGGACAACGCCACCTACAAAAGGAAATATCGCGGAGTACAAGAAGTGGGATGCCAATGCCGGTAAGGCTTTATCTATCCTAGCCTTAACCGTAGAGAAAAGATTTTTGGACAAAATTAAGGACGCTAAAACTCCCAAAGAAGCTTGGGATATATTGGCAGAGTGCTTTGCAAAGGCAAATGACTCCAAGCTGCAGAGACTCGAGAATGAGTTGATGAGTCTCTCACAGGGCGATATGACAGTAAGTCAGTTCTTTGACAAAGTTAAATCTTTGTCCGAAAAAATTACAAAGCTAGAACCTCTTCATCCTGTCGATGAGACACCGATGAGAAGGATTATAGTGCGGGGGCTTCGACAAGAATTTAATCCAATTAAGCAGCAACTCGTGGATAGGCCAAACAACCCACTCTTAATGAGTTGGAATACATGTTGGCTGACGAAGAAGCTCTCAATAAACAAAAGGTTAGAGCTTCAAATAAGGATGATGAGAGAGCCCTCTTTATCAAAAGAGGACACTTTAAAGGGAAGAAAATTCCAGAAGAAACGAAGAATGAAGGAAGGAGTAGCTTGAAACCCGAAGGACGCCCTGGAAGAAGGTCCCAACAAGTGGGAGGTCGACCAAAAGTTAGCAACGGTCACATGAATCAACGACGAGATTACGTGTGCCTCAACTGCGGGAAGAAAGGACACTTCGCCCGAGATTGCTGGCACAAGCAAGAGAAAGGTAACACTGCGGTTTCAAAACAGGTCGAAGGCAGTGATGATGATTGGGACGTTGAGGCATCCATGGCAATAGTAGAAGATCACGCAATGGTCGCGGTAAGTGAAACTCTAATCGATTTCAACAATGATTGGATAGTAGATTCAGGATGCTCCAATCATATGACGGGAGATAAGGAGAAATTCTTGAATATGGAAGAATATAACGGGAAACGAGTTGTTGTGACGGCAAACAACTCAAGAATGCCAATTACGCATGTCGGCAAGACAGCGGTGGTACCTCGTTTCAATTCAAATGAGATAGAGTTAACGGATGTGCTATATGTGCCTGGGATGAAGAAGAATCTCATCTCAGTATCACAGTTGACGTCAGGCGGGAACTATGTGGTGTTCGGTCCGAAAGATGTAAAGGTTTATCGTAACCTAAAGCCAGTGGGACCACCAGTAATGGAAGGACGTAGACTGGAGTCTGTCTACGTAATGTCGGCAGAAACCGCCTATGTGGACAAGGCAAGGAAGAATGAGACACCAGATTTATGGCACGCTCGACTAGGGCACGTTAACTACACAAGATTAAAGGTGATGATGAAGAAGGCGATGGTTAAGGGACTTCCACAGCTAGAGTTACGTGATAACATAGTATGCGCCGGATGTCAGTACGGGAAAGCGCACCAATTACCATACAAAGAATCAAAGTTTAGAGCCAAATCACCACTGGAGCTAATACACTCAGACGTGTTTGGACCAATGAAGCAACCATCGGTAAGTGGCTATCGATATATGATAACATTTATCGATGATTATTCTTGTTATGACTGGGTCGATTTTATGAAAGAAAAGTCAGAGGCGCTGGACAAACTCAAAGCTTTTAAGGAGAAAGCAGAAAGCGAGGTAGGTTGTCGGATACAGTGTCTACGGACAGATAATGGTGGTGAATATACATCACATGCGTTTGCGGAGTTCTTAAAGAAGAACAAGATTCGACAACAATTGACATGTCCCAACACCCCACAACAGAATGGGGTTGCGGAGAAAAAGAATAGACATCTGGCAGAAACTTGTAGAAGTATGCTTCATGCCAAGAACGTACAAGCACGTTTTTGGGCTGAATGCATGAAAACAGCAGCTTATATCACTAATCGGCTCCCGCAGGCGAAACTTGGGTTTATTTCGCCATATGAGAAGCTCTGGAAGAAGAAACCATCGGTATCTCACCTCAGAGTATTCGGATGCGTTTGCTACGTACTAGTACCCGATCATTTACGAAGCAAGTTTGATAAGAAGGCAATCCGATGTATCTTCGTCGGCTATAATCCGCAAAAGAAAGGTTGGGTTTGCTGCAACCCAAATACCGGGCGTTGTTACACATCCAGAAATGTGGTGTTTGACGAAGCATCATCATGGTGGTCAACTGAAGCTTTGAAGCTACCAGTTTCAAAAGAGATCGAGGAAAATGCTGAAGAAAAACTTAAGGAACAAGGGGAGATTCCTCATCCATTAGGCGATTGAAGAAAGAAATTGAAATGGCGTAAGAGCGAGGCATCAAGAAAAGGGAAAACTCCTTGGGAAACTGGAGTATACAAGGTTACAGAGGAACAAAGGCCGAGTCAATATGAGGAAGGAGATGAAGAAAAAGAATCTGAGCCACAACTTCGACGCTCCACTAGACAAAGAAAGAAAAATCCAAGGTATGCTAATGCAGCCCTGATCGAGAATAATAGAGAACCTGACACGTACGAGGAAGCAGCCCGGAGAAAAGAGTGGAGAACAGCAATGGAAGAAGAAATACATGCACTAAGGCAAAACGAGGCATGGGACTTAGTCCCAAAACCGAAGGGTGTACAACCTATTTCTTGCAAATGGGTGTACAAGTTAAAAACTAGACCAGATGGCTTGATTGATATGTTCAAGGCTCGGTTAGTGGCTCGAGGATTCTCACAGAAATATGGACTGGACTACGATGAGACATTCAGTCCAGTAGCGAAGATTACAACAGTTCGTGTACTACTTGCCTTAGCAGCAAGTAAGCCATGGAGATTATGGCAGATGGATGTTAAAATGCATTCTTGCACGGAGAGATTGATAGAGACATTTATATGCAGCAACCTAGAGGTTTTGAGAGCAAGTCGCACCCGGAGTATGTGTGCAAGTTAAAGAAGGCGCTTTATGGACTAAAGCAAGCACCTAGAGCATGGTACGGGAAAATCGCAGAGTTCCTAATACAAAATGGATATTCAGTGGCACCAGCAGACTCAAGCTTATTCGTCAAGAATCGAGAAGGGAAGTTAGCCATAGTATTGGTATACGTTGATGACCTGATTATCACTGGAGATCATGAAGAAGAAATCAAACAGATCAGATCAAATCTCTCGGTTCGTTTTCAGATGAAAGAACTTGGAGAGTTGAAGCACTTTCTTGGCTTGGAGGTAGAAAAGGTGAATGACGGGATATTCCTATGTCAAGAGAAGTATGCCAAGGATCTTCTACAAAAGTATGGAATGCTTGATTGCAAGCCTATTACAACACCAATGGAAGCAAATGCTCGATTTTGTTCGGCTGAAGGTAAAGATCTTGAAGATGTGACGATGTACCGGCAACTCGTTGGAAGTTTGATCTACCTAACATTAACGAGGCCCGACGTCTCATACGCTGTTGGAGTGGTAAGTCGATTTATGCAAAGGCCGAAGAAGCCTCATCTAGAAGCAGTAAGGAGAATACTGAGGTACGTAAAAGGAACTATAGACTATGGCTTGCTCTATAAGAAAACAGATGCATCTAAAGTAGTAGGATACTGCGATGCTGATTATGCTGGTGACCATGATACTCGCCGATCAACTACTGGATATATGCTTGGTCTCGGTTCAGGAGTTATCTCATGGTGCAGTAAGAGACAACCTACGGTATCATTGTCAAGTACCGAGGCTGAGTATCGTGCTGCAGCAATGGCGGCTCAAGAATGCACTTGGCTACTGCAGTTATTGGAAGATCTTCACCAACCAGTAGATAAAGCGGTAAAGTTACATTGTGATAACCAATCGGCAATACGATTTGCAGAAAATCCAGTATTCCATGCTAGGACGAAACATGTGGAAGTTCACTACCACTTTGTTAGAGAAAAGGTTCTATGTGGAGATATTGAAATGAAGCACGTAAAGACTGGGGAGCAAGTTGCAGACATCTTCACGAAGGGACTCAATGGGGTAAAATTTGAAGAGTTTCGGAGACAACTTGGCATGAGCACACGAGCAGCAATTGAAGAGAGTAGTTGTTGAGGGGGAGTGTTGAGAATCAACAACTCTCTAGAAGCTTCAAGAGTAATGGAGAAATTTGCTCCTAACAATCAATCTCTAGAAGCTTCAAGAAATAAATAAATTTACCCCTACAATACAAGTTCTAGAATATTCCTTAGACAAGCTTCTTTTGGAAGCTTCAATTAATTGGTAGAATGTTCTAGATGATTAGAGATTAATCTAACCAACTAGTATAAATAGGAGAAGTGTGGTAGCATTTTGTATAGAGTGAAATAAGTACTCCAAAATAGTGTGTGAAGTCACCAATTTGTGAGTGTAAGTAAAACTTGAGTGTGCTTGTAAGGTGGTGTAGATAATAAGCAAAGTTGTGAATATAAATTTTGCTTAGAGCTCTCTTAATTGGTTGCATTGTCTATAAATAGAGTCTTATATTCAAGTGATTCTCCACTTGAATTTCTAACATGGACTAGAAAGGATCTTAAAACAAATAATGACTACGACAAGGAGAATCCTTCTATAGCTGATGCTTTTAGCAAATTAAGGTTCCATGAGATAATTTTTATGAAATAATATCAGTAGGAGACCAAATAGGCTATAAAATGCATGTGTATCATGAAAAGTTCATAAAAGAAGCAGACACAAAGAAGAATGAACTTCTATATAAGAAAGAGAACTTGGGTAGAATTTCGGCTTCCAATTCCCAAATAAAAGAGGAGTTAAGAAAGCAGCTTCAACCAGGGACGAAGTTAGAAATTTGGTGTTGGGGGGGGGCGCAAAATTGATAAAATTCTTGGAGGGCAATAAAAAAGGCAAAAAAAAATTCCTGGGGGGTGCGAAATTGATAAAATTTTCCAAAATACACATAAAATTTCGATAAATTGTAGTATTTTTAATTTTTTTGGAATGATATGTAAAGAAGGTGTATTCATAAATGATCCCACTACCATCAGGTTCTGGATCTGCCACTGATCTCGTGCATGGCAGTTTGAAACGAGAATAAATGAGAATTATATTATAAAAATGTCAAGCATTCTTCATTTACCATATATCACATGATACTCATGTAGGCGTCCTGTTAGAATTGAATACCATCTTTCATCAACTTCTTAGCTAATGTAGTAGACCCTCACCCTACACCATAGCCGGACGCAGGAGTCGAAATCTAGTGGTACAAATCGAAATCTGGTGGTGCAAATCTGAGGGCAAAACTGATAAAATTCTTGAAGGGGCAATAAAAAAGGCCAAAAAAAAAAAAAAATCTGGTGGTGCAATTGCCCCAGTCTGGCATACATAGATCTGCCTATGCCCTACATCTTTCACCTGTTGTCCTGACTTCTGAGGCCTACCACATTTAAGTTCATCTTTGGTATGTTAAATGTCTATTTCGATTGAAAAGCAGCAATATTAGGTAAGAGACCTTTAGAAATCGACATTTTTACTATAATAAGTGTGGTCTTGTCACTTGGCTTAATGATTTTTCCTTGATATTTATATATGGTGGAGCAAACTTTGTCCTGAAAATAATGAAATCCTCTGTTTTGAGTTCGGAATGGGAGGACTATTACAAGACAACGCCGACATATCAAAACTTTGTGTTAGTTTTAACATATAATCAAACCTCCTTGGAACTATATAGTTTTTTTTTTCTTTTCGGGTGAAAGAAATTAAACAGCATTGATACTATAACTCTTCGGGACGGAGTGAAAGAAGGAAGGGGATTCTCGAACGCGGAAAAGGATCCAATGAATTCGAAAGAATTGAACGAGGAGTCGTATGAGGTGAAAATCTCATGTAGTGGCAGTAAGGGTGGCTTATATGTCAACTTTTCCTCCATTACCACTCAAAAAACCGGGCTTGGCTTTAGACTAGCCATGGTTTGGCATAGTGAGCCAACCATCATAGTCTTTTTTTTACCCAACATTATTAGCATCAACGGATTCCCCAAATCCGTTCTGGATTGAGAAAAGATTTGTAGAATCCGTTCTGGGATGATGTGGCAATTATTAACGCGCCTGGTCACTTCAGACGAGAATGGAAATCCGTTCTTCACCCAGAACGGATTTGGGGAATCTGTTATCAAGTGGCAATAGCTAGTTTAAAAAACACTCCAATTTTTTTTTATATGCAAGAAATATATCATTTCATAACAAGTTTTTTTGGCCTAAAATTTGTAAAGTTCAATTCAACAAGATGCAAAATCGACAACACTCCAAAATTGTAGTAATAAAATTGAATATCATTAACATCAATAAAAATATTCATCAACATAAAAAAGTACGCTAAAAACATAAATTCATTGTATATAACATAAAGAAATGCTGATTAAAATAAATACAAGTAAAAAATAATCGTCTTCTCGATTGCTTCCCCGGTGTCCAAGGATCCTTCCTTCTCGAGTTCGACCTCAGCCAGTACGTTTTCCCCTCTATTGTTTTTATCGCACTACCTACAGGGGTGTCTATGAACTCGATGCCTACGGAGTTGATAAATACAAACTCATAATGCCACTGTGGCGGGAGTACTGGATCCTGCTATTGGGTTTGTGTCTCATCAAGTCCAAGGCTGAACGAGGGCCCCGGGGCAAACGGATAAGATTGCAGTCCCGATGAAGAGCACCGGGATGCCCGAATAGAGCTTCTTCACCAGGCCATTTGAAGCTGCTGGGTAACTCTATACCATCTCATGGGTCGCCATCACGACCAATCTCATACGGAGTCTGCGAAGGATCCGTCTGAGCCTGATCCTCAGTAGGAGGAGCACTCGTATCTCCGCCCGGCCGCGTCCGTTGTATCGAATCATAATGGGCTTGTGTAGCCCGGAGAGATCGACGCCCACCCCGCCTCCCATCCTGACTCCTACCCTCCACATGATGTCTGGGTTGTGTCAATGGTCGCTCTATGATCGCCTTTGAAATGTTGGCTGAGCACGATCTGCACGAAACTTCCCTCCCAGCAGCCTTGAAGGTTTGTGTCAGGAGGTCGGTCGCCCAGGTGATCAGATTCTTGGACTGGGGCTCATTTTGGATTGTACTTGAAGCTTTCTAGGATTTTTTTATTGGATGCAGACTGTAATAAAAAATACCAAACAATCAAAAAATCATAATAAACTATATGTATGAAAAAAATTAAAACAAGAATATTTAATACAAAAGAAAATACTATTTACAAAAATTTGTTCCACTGTAGCGTTTGGTTGGAATCTCATTGGAATGTGCGAAGTGTTCTTATTTCGGGGGTTACTAATAAGGACGATACTGTTCTTGTACCATGTCATGTACTCATCACTTGGTACAAAAACACTACCTACCACAGGAGCGCCCTCGAGGATTCACTCTAATCACTCATCCCACTTCTCTATATAATCTTTATGGGTAGTGGTCTAGTTCTTGTTCGGGAGAAATCTGATTTCGTGGACATCTTTACCCTCATCTTTACTATGCGTCCCTGCCTCATCTGGTACAATTTGTTGATACCCAAATTGCCTCATTACCCGATCAGGCAGATGATACTCCACCATATCAAAGCATATAAGTGGCACTCGGGCAAGCACATTTAGACGAAAATTGTGATCCCTAGCAGCCGAGACTTCAATAACAGGGGTTGGGTATGGTAACCACATAAACTGAAACATAAAATAAAGTTACATAAATTTCTAGAAAAACCTTTAATATAATTAAATACAAATATAAAAGAACATTAAATATAACTTACTCCTTGTGTCTCATTCAATCCGTCCAATATATCCCTAAACACCAGCAACGGATGGTTGTCAGTGTTACGAAAACTCTGGGATACATTCCATCTTGCCCCAAAAGCAGCATCGACAGGGATACCTGGTGGAGGTATGCCTCGGTTCTCCGGACGGAGAATGGAAATACACTCTCATTCCCATAACTATTCAAAAAATAGTATTAATTATTTTAAAAAAGTAACTAAAAACATAACAATTTATAGAATTTGAATTATTAAACATTAAATATACCTGAATGAGCAAACAACATACGACGATGTCTTGTGAATCTGTCCTACATGATATGCACATCTGCCGGTACAAATATGCTAGGACACCGCTGGCCCACGAATAAGTCTTCGTATCAAACTCCAAGTTGTCGAGTGGGAGCAGATAACGTAAGTGCACTCGGGAAGCCGATTTATCGGAGAAAGTAAACTATCCATCAAAATAAAAAGTAAAGCCCCTGGCCATCTTCTCAACCTTCAACTTACTAGCATCCTAGGGTAGCGGGACATGAATGAGGTCATAATTTTGGGACAGGTTGATAATATTCCTCTTAATTGATGATGGACTGGGTATAAAACCTAAATATCTCTAAAAACTACCTGACCATCTCTCTACTTTATAAATAAATTTAAAGTTCCACGTTACCGGACTTTCCTCGGTGGGTAGTCCAAGGACTCCTACGTCCTCTAATGTGACGGTTGCCTCCCCGCATGGTAAATGAAATGTGTGCATCTCTGGGTGCTATCTCTCAACTAGGGCAGTCACTAAAGCATGATCTACCCAAATGAAACCAATCCCAAAACCTAAATTGTCAATAAGTTTAATGAGGGTTTTGTTCGTCTCTTTGCTATAGGTCTCATAAAATTGATTGTCGCTACGAATAACAATCAAATGGGTATCTAGTGTAGCTAAACCGTGTCATATGCCTAATGACCTATGATGTCCCTGTTTGGTTAAAATAGTAGGATCTAATGGTTCGTGAGATCAGCATGTGTAGCATGTATATCAAACATCTATACATAAAAACAAATAAAATATGACATTATCAGAAAACTACACAAAAAATACCAATATCCATTTCACAAAAAAAACAATATACATTCCACAAAAATACCAGACAATACACAATATTCCAATACATATAAAGATAAACATATTATATTCACAAAAATATATGCAATATTTCAATTATAACACAATATTCCAAAATTCGTTACAATATTCAAAAGTATTATCAATATCACATAATATAAAAAAATACACAATATTCCAAAAATAAACAATTTATATTCACAAAAATATACAATATCTAATATTTCAATTATAAAAAAATATGCAAAAATTAATTACAATATTCACAAAAATAAACAATATCAAATAAAACCAAAAAATACACAATATTCCAACATTACAATATTCTAAAACTATGCATAATTCTAATTTCATAAAAATACACATTCTATTAATCCGAAATTAAAAAAAAATTCAAAGTAAAAAAAAATTGGGTTATACATTTTTTTAGAGAGGAGAGAGAGAAGATGATGCAATTGGTAGTGATCGGTGATCGGAGTGTGGTGGTCGCACGGTGATGGATGCAATTGGTGAATTTGCACGGGTGAGAAGGAAGGAATTTTTGACTGCTGAAATTGCGCAAGGAAAAGGAGAAGGGAATAAGGATAAGGGGTTGTGCATCTAATTTAGGGCAAGGCTATAACGGATTCCACATTCTATTAATTCAAAATTAAAAAAAAGAAATCAAAGTAAAAAAAAATTGGGTTATACATTTTTTTTAGAGAGGAGAGAAAAGATGATGCAATTGGTGGTGTCCGGTGATCGGAGTGTGGTGGTCGCACGGTGGTGGATGCAATTGGTGAATTTGCACGGGTGGGAAGGAATAGGAGAAGGGAGGAAGGAGAAGGGGTTGTGCATCTGATTTAGGGCAAGGCTATAACGGATTCCACAAATCCGTTATGTGCTGACGTGGCGATGTGCGTAAAAAATTGACACATTAGGCCATAACGGATTCCGCAAATTCGTTCTCAATCCAGAACGGATTTGGGAATCCGTTGATATTAAAATTGTTGGGTCTAAAAAAAATTGTTGTGGTTGGCCCATTATTCCAAATCATTGCTAGTCTAAGACCAAGCCCAACAAACCAAACTCTGTCTTACGTAAAGTTGTTAGAGTACGATTAACTTATTCAAAACCCCCAAGTTTTTCATAGCTTGTGCGTATGAATAAAGATGTTCCATGATGTTACTAGGTACACCTGATGCATCCTGAAACTTAGAGTTCAAGTGTTGTTTTGTAAACAATATAGGCGTTTTACATGCTAGTTTTCTGTCTTTTTCTCCCTTTAATTCTTTAAGAGTACAAAACAGAGTATTTGCTTTTTTCTTTTTTCTTTTCGGGTGGTGGTGTGTTGGAAAAAGCTTGTATAGAATGGTTAAGTTGAATGAGAAATTTGAGTGGAAGAGTCCCACATTGCTTTGTATGGGAAGTTGGAAGCACTTTATATTAGAAAGTACTCCATAAAGGTTCAAAGAACTTTGCAAGGTTATGCTCCATGTCATAACCTCGCGCACACCCGCGCAGGCGGGGTGCAAATCCAAGGCCTGTCCGGACCAAAAATGGCTTGACTGGTGTGCGGGCGCGACCTGCGCACACGAATGCCGGAACAAAAATCACGGGCCTGATCAACCCTCGTTTTTGCTACTGGTTTTATTTCCACATTCAATTTTTTTTTTAACTCTTAAGGGAATTAATTCTGTAACAGCTAGGGGTTTATTACTCAGAATTTATTCTGTGTAACAGCCCTTTCATTACAGATTTTAATTCAGCTTTCAAGCTCTATCTATAAAAGGGGGATTGCATCCTCCTTTGAGTCTACTCCAGAATTACAGAGCTTCTGTGATTTTTTTTCCTCTCTTATTACTTCATTTTTTTCCCCTTCTGGTTCATCATTTGTTTTCTTGTTCTGTTCGGCTGTGTTGAGGTTGTTCTTGTGCAGAACAAACTTCATTTTAAGCCGTTGTATCTTGGAAGACGGACGCCATTCGAACTCTAGCACATTACTGGGAGTTGGCGAATCTGTTTTAAGAAAATTGCGTTGAACGCAATCCTCGGTTTTGTTGTTTCCTTCTTTCCCGAAATACTGACTTGTCTTTATTTGCAGCGATTGTGCTAACAATCTTAAAACATATATTTTTGTTTTTCTTTTTACTGTAATTATAATGGCAAGCGAAGATCAGAACATGAATGTTACTGCAGATAATGCTGCTGGTTTTGGGACTACTGCAGGAGTTGCTGCATCTTCTGTTGCAGGTACTGCTGCAGCTGCTGGTGTTGCTGCGTTTGCTGGTTTCGGGACTGGTTCTACTGTCCCTCCTGTTGCTGCAGTTCCTCCTGTTGCTGCCTTGGTACAGAATATTCCAGCAACCAGCGTTGACAAACCAGAAAAATTCAACGGTGTCAACTTCAAGAGGTGGCAGCAGAAGATGCTATTTTACTTGACAACTTTGGGGTTGGCCAAGTACTTGAGTGAAGATCCTCCGATGCTCCAAGCAGGGGAAACTGATCCTCAAAATTTTATGGCATTTGAAGCTTGGAAGCATAGTGAATACTTATGTAAAAATTACATTTACAATAGTCTACATGATTCGGTGTATAGTGTTTTTAATACATATAAAACTGCAAAAGAACTGTGGGAATCACTAGAACGAAAATATAAAACGGAATATGATGGCACAAAGAAATTTGTAGTCGGGCGTTTTCTAGATTTTAAAATGGTCGATTCTAAGACTTTAATAAGTCAAGTGCAAGAATTGCAAGTAATTCTGCACGAGATCCTTGCTGAGGGGATGGTGTTGAGTGAGACCTTCCAAGTGGCTGCGGTCATTGAAAAATTGCCTTCGGGATGGAAGGATTTCAAGAGTTATCTTAAGCACAAACGCAAGGAAATGTCCTTGGAGGAGCTAATTGTGAGGCTCCGCATTGAAGAAGATAATCGACTTTCTGAGCGAAATGCTCTAAATCCGATCGGTGCTAAGATAAACATGGTGGAGCACGTTCGAGGTGGCCAAGGCTATAAAAATAAGGCCAAGAATAATAACTCCAATAAAGGCAAGCTTGGGACAACTGGTGGTGTTTCCAAGCAGAAGTACAAATTCAAAGGCAAGCGCTTCAACTGTGGCAAATTGGGCAATAGGTCGACTGATTGTCGTCTACCAAAGAAGGATCATGAGGCGAACATGATCAACAACATTTCAAAGGAAGTGGAGGACATGAACTTGGTAGCTGTGGTGTCCGAAGTGAACCTGATTGGTTCAAACACAAAGGAGTGGTGGGTTGATACGGGTGCTACAAGACACATTTGCACCAATAAGGACCATTTTTCTACCTTTGAGCCTCTTGAAGGTGAGAAGATTTACATGGGAACTTCGCCACTGCTGCTGTTGAAGGCAAAGGGAAGATGCTGCTGAAGATGACTTCTGGCAAGATCTTGACATTGACTGATGTATTGTATGTGCCAGAAATTCGTAGAAATCTTGTATCTGGTTCTCTATTGAACAAACATGGTTTTCGTATTGTAATAGAATCAGATAAGCTCACTCTGAGCAAATCAGGAATGTTTTTAGGAAAGGGGTATGCAATCGAGGGGTTGTTTAAATTGAATGTAATGACTATTATCAATAAAGGTGAAACCTCTTCTGTTTATTTGTTTGAGTCTTCTGATTTATGGCATAACAGACTTGGTCACGTAAATTTTGATTCGTTGCGACGATTAATTAAAATAGACCATATTCTTACATTCCAAATTGATTTGAAAGATAAGTGTGAAATTTGCATTGAAGCAAAATTAACAAGAACATCATTTCACTCTATTGAAAGGAGCACCGAACCACTTGAATTAATTCATAGTGATGTTTGTGATTTGAAATCGGTTCAAACACAATGAGGTAATAAGTATTTTATTACTTTTATAGATGATAGCACGAAATATTGCTATGTCTATTTGTTGAAGAGCAAAAATGAAGCGTTAGAGAAATTTAGTCTCTATAAAACAGAAGTTGAAACACAACTTGGAAAGAAGATTAAGAGATTAAGGAGTGATAGAGGTGGCGAGTATGAGGCACCAATTGGTGACTTCTGTGAAAAACATGGAATTGTTCATGAAAGAACGACACCATATTCTCCTCAATCCAATGGAGTAGCCGAACGTAAAAATCGAACATTGAAAGAAATGATGAATGCAATGTTGATAAGTTCAGGATTACCTTATAATATGTGGGGTGATGCTATTTTGTCTAGCAATTACCTTTTGAATATGGTACCCCGAAAGAAAAAGGACAAAACTCCATATGAATTATGGAAAGGAAAGAGACCATCCTACAAACACTTGAGAGTGTGGGGGGTGTCTCGCAATGGTAGCAGTACCATTACCAAAAATGGTTAAGATAGGTCCTAAAACGGTGGATTGTATCTTTATAGGTTACGCATAGAATAGTATTGCATATCGATTTTTAGTGCATGATTCAAAGATAACGGATATTCATAAGAATACTGTTATGGAATCACGGAATGCATCATTCTTTGAAAATGTATTTCCTTGCAAGAACGTTGAAGGATCTAGGCCACAAGTGGTTCAAGAAATTGAACCTCGGCGAAGCAAACGAGCTAGAGTAGAAAAATCATTTGGAGATGATTTTGAAACCTACTTGTTGGAGAGAGAACCTCAAACATATGAAGAGACTGTGAATTCTCCTGAAGGACCTTTTTGGAGGGAGGCCATAAAAATTGAGATAGATTCTATTTTGCAGAATCACACATGGGAGTTTGTGGACCTCCCACATGGTTGTAGTCTTTTAGGATACAAATGGATTTTTAAAAGAAAGATGAAGCTAGATGGCTCTATTGATAAGTATAAAGCCAGACTTGTGATTAAAGGATTTAGGCAAAAAGAAGGCTTAGATTACTTTGATACATATTCTCCTGTGACAAAAATAAGTTCTATAAGGTTGATTATTGCAATTGCTACCTTAAAAACTTGGAAATACATCAAATGGATGTCAAAACAGCTTTCCTAAATGGGGATTTAGATGAAGAAATCTATATGGAGCAACCCGAGGGTTTTGTGGCTCCAGATGCTAAAGGGAAAGTGTGTAAATTGGTGAAATCATTGTATGGATTAAAACAAACACCTAAAAAGTGGCATGAAAAGTTTGATCAAGCAATGATAATCAGTGGATTCAAAATTAATGAGTGTGATAAATGTATCTATGTTAAAGAGACAGAAGATGGCTATGTCATTTTATATCTTTATGTGGATGACATACTCATTATTGGTAGCAATGATAAATTGGTTCAATCTACCAAAAATATGTTAAATTCTAAATTTGACATGAAGGACATGGGTCTTGCTGATGTGATTTTAGGGGTCAAGATCATAAGAACATCAGATGGTCTAACTTTCAGCCAGGCTCACTATGTAGACAAAATCCTTGACAAGTTTAACAAGGATGACTCTGGAATGGCTAGAACGCCTTTGGATAATAGTCTCCATCTATCCAAAAATCGTGGAGAGGGTGTTGCCCAAGTGGAATACTCAATAATAATAATAGGGAGTCTAATGTATCTAATGAGCTGTACTAGACCAGATATTGCTTATGTGGTAAGCAAATTGAGTGGATATACGAGTAATCCAAGTGTTGTGCACTGGAATGCAATAATAAGAGTACTAAGGTACTTACGTTATATTCGTAACTATGGACTGCATTATACTAGATACCCCGCTGTAGTAGAAGGCTACACAGATGCAAACTGGATATCTGATATAAAAGATTCAAAAGCTACAAGTGGCTATGTGTTTACACTAGCTGGTGGTGCAGTGAGTTGGAAATCCACAAAACAAACTGTAATAGCTAGATCCACTATGGAATATGAGTTTATAGCTTTGGATAAATGTGGAAAAGAGGCTGAATGGATAAGGAATTTTCTAGAGGATATTCCTAAATGGGAAAGACCTGTGCCGTCTATCTGTATATATTGTGACAGTCAACCTGCAATTGGTAGGGCACAAAATTCTATGTATAATGGTAAGTCTAGACATATTCGTCCTAGACATAATACCATTAGACAACTGCTATCAACTGGAATTATCTCGATTGACTATGTGAAGTCAAAAGATAACATAGCGGATCCATTAACCAAAGGGTTAAATAGAGAGGCAGTTGAAAGATTAACAAAAGGAATGGGTGTGAAGCCTGTGGAGGATAAAAATCTTATGAAGGAAAACCCAACTTAGTTGACTGGAGATCCCAAGATCTAAGTTCAAAGGGACAACCTAATTGTAAGATTTAATTTAGTCACTGTGGGGGTAACCTCAACTCATTCCTGTCATGAAACAGTGATAGAATGGATAAGGTTAGCAATTTGTTGCTTTAATAATCCTTAAGGAGACAAGTTAAAAATACTTTACTTAAGGTTTTACCTATGTGAGAGAGAAGTGGGGCTGCTTCAAAGGAGAATTGACCGGGCTAATTCTTTAGAAACTCTTGCAGAACCAGGTAGTGTTCATGGCCAAAATGAACAAAATCATGAGAACAGAACCTAAAGAAACAGTTCCTGTGTAAATTATGTGGACTCTTTACACAAGAAAGCGGGGACAGTTTGAAGGACATCAAGTCTCATTTGGACGACTAGTAAAGCAAACATATTTTACAAGGGGAAAGTTCAAAGGATAATACCTACTTTTCTTATGCAGGGGTTGGATGATGAACATCAAAACCTATCGAGTTAAAACAATTTTCATTCATGTGGGGGATTGTTGGAAAAAGCTTGTATAGAATGGTTAAGTTGAATGAGAAATTTGAGTGGAAGAGTCCCACATTGCTTTGGATGGGAAGTTGGAAGCACTTTATATTAGAAAGTACTCCATAAAGGTTCAAAGAACTTTGCAAGGTTATGCTCCATGTCATAACCTCGCGCAGGGGGGGGGGGTGCAAATCCAAGGCCTGTCCGGACCAAAAATGGCTTGATCGGGTGTGCGGGCGCGACTGCAGCACACGAATCGTCGAACAAAAATCACGGGCCTGATCAACCCTCGTTTTTGCTACTGGTTTTATTTCCACATTCAATTTTTTTATTTTTTTATTTTTTTTTTGTAACTGTTAAGGGAATTAATTCTGTGTAACAGCCCTTTCATTACAGATTTTAATGCAGCTTTCAAGCTCTATCTATAAAAGGGGGATTGCATCCTCCTTTAAGTCTACTCCAGAATTACAGAGCTTCTGTGATTTTTTTTCCTCTCTTATTACTTCGTTTTTTTTTCCCTTCTGGTTCATCATTTGTTTTCTTGTTCTGTTCGGCTGTGTTGAGGTTGTTCTTGTGCAGAACAAACTTCATTTTAAGCCGTTGTATCCTGGGAGACGGACGCCATTCGAACTCTAGCACATTACTGGGAGTTGGCGAATCTGTTTTAAGGAAATTGCGTTGAACGCAATCCTCGGTTTTGTTGTTTCCTTCTTTCCCGAAATACTGACTTGTCTTTATTTGCAGCGATTGTGCTAACATGGTGTTGGTAAGAGACACATTAGTCTTACCTAGAGACTTTCTTAAGATATTTTCTGATAACAGCATGGTGCTACTTTCTTAGGAAGAACAGACGTAAAAACTTCGTAACCATATTGTTCATGCTCAGGCGCGGTTAAAAGAGAGTTTCAAGTGCTCGATCGCATATGACCTCCAAAAATTAGGGCCCGAAATATATATATATATATATATATATATATATATATATATATATATATATATATATATATATATATATATATTTGTTTTTGAATTTGTGTCTGCATGGCACAATAGTCAATATAAATAAGTATTTGTTTTTCATTTAAATCAGAAATATGTTTTATTATATTTACATTATAGCCTTTTTTCTCTGGTTATATAAGATCGTATTTCAGTTTAACACAGGACCCAAAAATGATTGAGACGACCCTTTCATTCTCTAAATAACTAGTCTCATGTTGAAGAGTTAAATTCTTGTCAATTACAGAGGTTTCGGTTAGATATAGAACAATAGAGATTTCGAGTTTTCTTTGTCAAATCACAAAACACATACTAATTGTATTGGAAATTTTTTGGTTTGTTATTCAATTATAGTATTCATTATGGCCAGAATTTGTACCACATATCCAAAAAGAAAACGTTGGATGAATATCTCATCAAAAAATAAGATATTTGTTGGGATCAGTATAAGACACTTCTTATACCTACTACACAACGTGTATTTTATTCTTTTTAAATAAGGAGAAAAGGGGTGCAACACGAGGACAGGAGATCGGCTATTGGTTGTGCAACAAGAACGACACACTTTTACTTGATAGAAAATGATGATTGAAGGGGAAAGATTGAATTCTGGGGACAATGGATTGCATCCGTCGATTTCATACACACCAGGTAACTAAACTAGAGAAAGAACATTTGTTTGATACCACGAGAAACTATACTTTGTCATACATAAGCTTAGTTAGGTCCAAAGTTTTATCCGAGGAAAATACACTGCCATGTCTGTAGGTTAAATTCTACGTATTCATCAAGGTTAAATTCAGTAGATAAGTATATGTGCATATGGCAATGCAAGAAAAAGTTGTTGCAAGATAATTTCTTGGACTTCCACTATTCCAAATTGATATTTTCCATTACTTTCTCATACATCCACATATTGTCTTTTACACTTCGCTTTACAATCAAGATTTAACTAAGTAGACTCTTCGTGTTTCACACAATTGATATGAAGGTAGATTTCCACAAAAGTGAAAAAACTACAAAATCGAAAAAGAACATTGCCGAACACTTTGCAAGAAATACTTCTTTTTCTTTTTCTTTTTAGTGATTACTAGAAGTATTTGTATCTACAAAGCTTTGGTTGGCCAGACACGTTTACGGTACTCTGCAAGTGCCCACAACGGAAATATATTTCTGTACTCTGCATAATGTAGCATGCAATTCTTCATATAGACCCCTGTAATTTCCTGAGATAATGAATGGAATTAGTTAGCATATAAACAATTTTGTGATAAGTAACAAATTTGATTGTATGCCTGTTTAGAGTTTAGAATATACCTGTTGAGGGAAATCACCATTGTCCATCTGGGCATTAATTAGTAGCTTTGCTGCCTTGTGCAATGGTGTTGGATCTCTCTCAGCCTAGTTATCGATCATAGAGGGTTAAACAGGAAAAAAAAATGTTAAACACACGCGCGCACATATAGGAATACAACAAGCATAGTAATGCTCACCTGCCCTCCATACATAAGACCTAACATAGCCCATGATGTTTGTACCAAATTTGTTCGGTTGCCTTCGAGGGGCGTGTATTTCTGATCATCAAGACAATAATAAGTATTAGCATTAAACTTATTTTACTCTCTTTTAGTTTTAATAGTGATAGTTTAAGTCAAGGAGGCCGTAGCCCAGTGGAACAAGCCTCTACCCGTGACCAAGAGGTCCCAGGTTTCGACACCCTCCCCCTACGTGGGGCAATAAAATTCTCCTCCTCTGGTGAGGGAAAGAATTAAGGTTGCTGACGGAAAAAAAAATAGTGATAGTTTAAATATCTTCAATTTAGAGAGTTGAAATACCATGCTGGGGCAAGATTCCAGGCATTCTCCCCAACCACCCTCTTCATTTTGAGTTGACAAATAGAAGTTAATGGCTTTTCGAATCACTTCACTATTCTTAAAAGTCTTCCCAGCAGCGGTAAGGCCTCCTAGTACAAACATAGTGCCATAGAGGAAGCAAATCCCCCAGTAGCCATACCTGTTCAATTTAATATACTTAGATGCAAGTCCAGAATAATGTTTACAATTTTATGTTTTTAATCAAAATTTTGGGGGCAACTAGGTTTACCATGAACCATCAGGCCATTGTTTTCCTTCAAGGAAGCATACTGCTTTGGAGACTGAAATTTCTATCTCTTTCTCGCGGTGACCCGGATGTAAACGTTTGAATAACAGAAGTGTTTGGATGATACATGCCGTGTTCTCAACATGCCTGGTTTGCGAAAACGATTAAATTAGTGTCATCTGCTACTGTAATAAATAGCTAGCAGATTAAACAGATATACGATAACGATCTTACTCTTGTTCGACAACAATGTCAGCAAAAAGTTCTGAAGGATTTAGAACTTGCAGATATGGTTGAGGAACTGGAGGCTCCCAAATGGCGAAGCCACCACTCTCAGGACTCTGTTTGTAAGGATAAAAATTAAGTAATATTAGTTAGTTCTCTAATCCTATCTATTCAATAAAATATCGCCTCGAAATGTAAATGCGAGAACCAGACAATTAATTAAGGTCATACTTGTAAATAGAGAAGGACGTTCACGGCATCATAGAGGCGCTCAACATCAGCTTTTTCTCCAGCAAGATCTTGTGGCATTTGCGAACACACGAGTAAACACTGCATATATAAAAGCAATTAGTCATGATAAGTTCCTAGAAGCCTTTGTATGTCCATGGTTTTTGCAAATTTGCAGCTAAACCTACCTTTAGTGCTTCAGCTGTGCAGTCGGAGACAACCCACCCCTGATCTTGATCAGAAAATGTCCACGAACCTTTAGTGAAGTGTCGATACATGGCTTTGAAGTCTCCTTTTGTGTTTTCTTTAACCTAATCATTAGTGATAAAATACTATTAAAAAAATAAAGTTCGAGAAGATTTTTCTTTTCTGTTTTCAATAAATACATCTGCTTAGCTTAGAGAAATGAACCTGTGATTCTTTTATGTAAAAATGTGCTTTCTTAACACTATCTCCATAATCTTCCACCATTCCAGTGGCCATAATTGCTTGAATGGCAAGAGTGCAATCCCACAATTGACTTCCAAAACTCTGAAAATTATGCAAAGTGATCAGTTTCAATATTACTTACCAAAATTAACTCTTCTTGCCATTCTATTAGTTTCAAGAACCAACCTGCATTTTCATTCCATCCTCAGCAAGCCACAAATAATCAGGAACTCTGGCTAGGTGATGCTTGAATTCATCACAATTCGGATCGTGTGCCCACCAACACATCATTTGCAAACTCTGTATTATTAAAAGCAAAGTTAGATAATTCAGGATACATAATATCTTAAGAAAACAAACATTGCATCCATCTGGAATCAAATATTCACTTTTCTATCAATTTTATAAATGAACATGGACATTCAATTTTTGAAGATAGGGGTATTATTGTAATACAAACCTTCTCCACACATCCAATAGTAATGTATCTGCTCTCTTCTGCTCCATAGCGCATGTATGTAATACATTTTCTCATAGCTCTTTCTCTGATCTTCTTACAAGGCCAACGTCTCATAATCGGCTCACTTACATAATTGAGTGTATCCCATAGAAGATCTTGTACGAAGGAATGAGGATAATACAAATCCTCCTGAAATAAAAGAATTTCCACATACTTCCTTAGCCATCAAAATTTCCAATTTCTAGTGTTTTTCTATCAAATACAGTTCATATTCTGTAAAAATTCCAAAACCTTGCAACAGTCATGGCGAGCTTTGTTCCAGTCGATCTGATCGTATGGTTTGACATGAATTTCTTCCCGTAGTTGAAGAACAAGATCTGTGAGGGGGCCATGATATTTCCTTCCATACAAATAGGACATGGGCATGTAGGTTGTCCGACAATAACACCACATTTTTGCTGGGTGATATGGGAAAACTGAAGGGAACAACCAGAATTCTGGGGGCAATGGGTTGCATCCATCCCACTCATATACTCCAAGAACCTAAGACAGTTCAAAATTTTCATACCATGAGAAAGAATAGTGTAATACACGAACATTCTTTAAAGAATATTTCAGTATTTATATACAAATTACTTTGTGATCAAAGTTCAAATTCAGAAATTATAACTTTTTGCTTTTTTTTTTTTTTGCAAGAGTGGGTGTTGGAATATATATTAATTAAGTTTATTTTTTTTTTTTTTTGAAGCATGGATGGGCGGTTGCCCGAGAACAGAATCACCTTACAAGAGGAGAAGATAGCCCTAGAAAGGGAGACAATTAAAATTTGCCCCATGTATGGGGAGGGTATCGAATCCATAACCTCTTGGTCGTGAACATGCCCTTAAGGGACCTTTGATAGAGTATGATTGCATTTGACTGAATTGCTTGCTATAAGAGGTCTACTCTCTACACCCTGACTGCTTGAGGCGCAACTCATTCGAAAATCTTCTGTTCCATTTTTGTATTTTATTTGTTTTCTTACTAATTTTAAGTTATTAAGTATTGATTTTTATTTAAAAAAATCTAAAATCTAAAAAAAGATAGTGGAACCTTAAAGAAAAAGTATAATATTTGACAATTATTTATAAATTAAAGACGTGACCGAAAACGTGGTAGGAGATCCACTGTGCAATTCACTTTTACCAACTCAAGTCCATTATTTCAATACAACAACAATAACATATCCATTAAATCCATTATTTCTATAAAGGGAAAAATCAAGTCTATTATAAATGGCACTAGCTTTCAGTTTGTTGTTCTCTTAAAATAAAAGGGTTTAAATTATTTACGTACCGATAGAAAATTTAAAAAAAAATTTTACTTATGAAAGTTATATCTCCTGAATTATAAGTCAAATATTCGCCCAAGACAAAATTTAATAGGTTCAATGCATGTAAAGAATTCATAAGTTTATTGCTATATGCATAAAAGAGTTTTAGTTCCTCAATTTTATATGACTGAAAACAAATAATTAAGTTTTTATTCATTTTAGGGAGATATGGATGAAATTACATACTGAAAGATAAGTCTTTCCCCAGGAAGGGATGCCAGTGGCACCGCCATGATCAAGAATCCATTTCCGACCTCTACCAACAGCACCATCACCACCATCAGCTCCTTCTCCGAGTAGACGTAAAGCAACATAGCTAAGGGCTGAACCAATCATTGTACTATGACCTTCAATGTAGAATCCCCATCCCCCATCATCGTTCTGCAACCCAAAAAAAATCATTTTTATTCGAAATATTACGCGTTTAAAATTTGAAAATATAAATGATTTTAGAGGGAATGAAAATTTGAAACTAATTAATTGATATACATACTTGATGGTTGTAGATGTAACGAGCCATCTCCTTCTTATGTTCGGATGTTAGAATTGTATTAATTGCTCCACTGATGTATAAGGAAATAAGCTGTACATGTAAACAAATTAAAAATAATCAGCTTATAATAAAAGTATTGATCATTTCTAAATGAAAAAATAAAAATTCAATTTATGAATTGATTGATGCTAATAAGAAAGAATTTTCTCGAGAAAATCAAAGGTTCCTTAGCCCAGTGGGACAAGGGCCTGCACACAACCTTGAGGTTGTGGGTTCGATATCCCCTCACACAAGGGGAATGATTTAATTGCAATTTTTTTAGGTTCCCTTGTGTGGTCTTATACTCCCCTTCATGGGGCACCTGCTAGCCAAGCTTCTACTACTCCCCTAATGGGGCACCCACTAAGCCGGACTTTTACTACTACTCCGCTCAACGGGCTTCTACTACTTCCCCTCATGGGGCACCCGCTCAGCCGGGTTTCTATCCGCCTTACATGGGATCTTCCTCTGGTGAGGTTCAATAAATAATTGTAATAGAAAAAAAAATTAAAAAAATTCTCGAGAAAAAAAAATGCACACAATATGTTTACACTATGATAATGTCTCTTTCTTTCTTTTTTTTTTTTTTTTTTTGTTTCTTGAAATATAAATTACCAGTGGAGGTGTGAAGAACATAGGACCGGCATTTTCTGCCGGCCAATGACCATCGCTGCTTTGGATAGCTCGGTTTAACAGGAGAGCTTTTCTTACTGCAATTGTTGCTGTTTCAAACGTCACTTCTTCTTTTTCTCCCAACCTAACTGGTGGAACGCTTAGAAGATCAATACCATTTTCTTTGATAAGCTGCACCAAAAAGAAAATTCGTAAAAAAAAAACAAAAAATGGGATGAATTTTTTTTTGTTTGAATAGTTGATTTATATATATATTATTCCCTCCATTCCTATTTAATTGTCATTTAGAAGATTTATAGGTATTCAAATTAATTATCGTTTAAGTTACTTTTATTAGTTGTCAACAATTTATACCAATTATATCCTCGACATTTCTTTTATTTGCCGCCTCTGCCATATCTATTTTTTCCTTTATTTTCTTATGCTATAAAAGTGAGGGAGAGAGGTAATATTGAAACTTTCAGTGAAAATGACAAGTTTTCTTAATTTTTTTTAAAATTGTCTAAAGAGTCTTATATTTAGGAATGGAGGGAGTATATTTTAAACATACCTGCATTCTCATGAATAAATCAGCACATGGATGAACGCCTTTTTGGCGGTTGTTTCTAAAATCTTGACGAGCCTTTTCAAATGCTTCTCGTTCTTCAGGAGTTCCACCATTGGGATCATATTCCCATATTTGTCTCCCAACAAAATTGTTGGTGCTGTATAGATATGGTCCATTTCCTTCTGCTATTTTTAGCTTCCACATTTTTTTTTTCCTTTTCTTTTTGGCTTAGATCTCTGCAATTTAAATAAAATATTCACATGATTAGCAGTATACCAAAGAACCCTAAATCAGCCACGTGAATGAGAAATTTTGATAGAAAGATGGTGACCAAATAAATATTTAGTCCGTCCCAAATTAAATATCTTATTTCTATTTTATTTTGCCTGAAAATGAATATTAATTTCTCAAAATGGGCAAAAAATCTTCTGTCTCCGTGTGTCCCAAACTAATCACAATTTACCCTGTGTATATATAATTGAAAAAAATAATTATATAGTAAATTCTGATTGGTTGGGAACATGATTAGAGATAGGAATGGAGACAGACGATTTCCACCCCTCAAAATGAGTATGTTTTATCCATAAATTCTCATAAAAACACCTTGTATGTTTAAATATGAGTCCTCTCATATTTACGGATATTATGGTAACTTACTCGTGATCAAACTAATCTAAATTTTTATGAAATTCAAATGTGAACATTTAATTTGAGGTGATACGAATAATATTTATTGTAGTTTAAAAGAGTCACGCCTCAGTGTTAACAAGCTTGAAATTGAGAGCCAGTCACAGCTTATTTCACAACCATCCTAATAATATCAAATTGTAAAACATATAGGTTTTGACTTTTACCTTGTCGTGACATAACGAATATTATATCTATAAGTATTTGATCGATATTACAACATTTTTTCTAAATTGTATTTAGAATTATGTACTGATAAAAATGTGATATAAAGAGACTTTTACAAAAGCTAGTACTTAGATAGTACATATGTACCATAAATAGACTTTTATAAATAAAGAAGAGGTACCACAAAAGAAGAAAAATAGTCATATTTCGCACAATTTCCTAGTGACAAGTCTGTTATTTAATTATAGTATTGTCTTTTTGGAACTGACTTTAGAATTTCCCATATAAATTGAGTAGAGTCTACATCCGTAAGTATAAATATACTTCGCTCAATTCATGTGAGTGAGATGTGAAACCAGTCCACAAGTATGGTACTAGAATTGAATTTTCCTTCTTTAAAATAACGGGCAGATGAAAAATTCAAGTTGAATTCTTGATAGAGTTACTATGTAAAGTTCTTCCGATAAGTAAGAAACTTGTCCATTAATTACTGATAGTGCAACGTGCTGTAAATACAGATATTTTCTATGAAGAAACGTGGCCAAAAAGAGAAAAGAGAAAAGAAACAAAAGAAAAAATATCCTTAAAGCTTTAGAAAATCTTATCTGCTTGTAATGAAATATTTTTAAAATTATATGAGAGGTGCATTGAACCTAAAATTTATTATTTCGAATCAGAAGTAATGTGCAAAATACATTAACATATTTTTTACTTTAGTGAAAAATGCATAGCAAAGATTGTACTTGGTGCAATGGTCAAGTGCATACTTGTTATCCATTAGGACACGAATTCGAACCTAAAAACAGCACTTTTATGGAAAGAAAAAAAAAAGTAAAACTGTGTATATCATGACTTTCCCCAAATTTTGTTAATTCAAAAATTTTGTACACTTCGTACGAGCTTTTTTATTTAATACGCATAGCATGAATTGATATAAAACATGTTCCACACATGATTAGAAGGATGGTGGTAAAAATCAGATCGGCTCAAGATGAACTTTTTTTTTAATTATCAAGGGATATGATAGAAATTTGAAGAACAATACTCCCTCCATTCCTCAATTTATGTGGTTTAGGACACTTAGAAAAAATTAAGAAAGTCAAACAAACAGTAATATTTCTATCATAATTCTAATAATACCCCTTCTTTCCTTCCTCTCTTTTACTTTTTCAATAAAAGATATGTTAAGGGTATAATTAGAATATATTGTGAACACATAATAAAAGACATGTAAATGACAATTAATTTGGATACATATATATCTAGTAAACGACAATTAAATAAGAATTGAGGAAGTATGTACTAAAAGAGTAGAAAGAAATAAAACAATAAAATCTCTAATATATCGGTGGAAGGAAAGCCAAAAACTAACAAAACTGGAAACTCCATCAAGAGAACTCTGGCTAGAAATCTTATGGAGTGTAGTAAAGAAGATCAATCTGAATAAGAAAAAAGAAAAAAGAAAAAAAAGTACCTGGAATGAGTAAAATTGGGTGGAAAAAAAAAGCTTCAGTGGCATGAAATTGTGAGAAGAAGTAGGAGTTATATATATAGATAGGGGCAGGGTTGCCATAGAATCCATTGTAATGTTATTTTTTTTTAATTAACAGATAACTGTACTTTGCTTTGGTTGGATTTTTCCAAAAGGAGAAAACTATATAAAAGAAAAACTCAACACGGATAGATAAATCATTTTCTCTTTTCTTTTTTTTCGGTTAATAAATTTTTATTTCAATTTTATTTTTTGTCTATAAACTATTTTCGAGTTTTTTTTGTCAAAATAGTATACGACTGATAGTTTCTGATCATTTTATATCACATGTTCTGCACATGTCATGGGACTCAAAGGCATTTCTATCAATTTAATTTCTTTAAAATATGAGATATGTGAAGAACAGGTGATCATAAACGACAAATTTTATACTAATTTAGTAAAATCAGAAGGCCAAAAAAAACATTTATTGGCAGAAAAAATAAAAATAACTTTAAAGTAAAAACTTTCCGATTGCTTTCCGTTTTAAAAACTTAATCATAATAAAAGGACAAGAAGTTTTACTGTTGACAAGGACGAAGTGGGGCGTGGAAATTTGCAATTTGTATTACAATAAATTTTTTAAAACTTTTAAAAGGTTACTAAAAAAATAAATTTCTCTTCTTAATAATTATGCATAAATTTACCTCGATCTCCCATTAAAGAGTTTCTGATTTTTTCCTTAATTGCTGGAAAAGAAAATCAAATTTTGCACACAAAGAAATGTGTCATAACAAAATTGCGCATATTGTACTTTTGCACTATCATTTTTTTTTGAAGCCCAACTGGGCGTACACCCAAGAGGAGAGAGAGTAGCACCTCATAAGAGGAGGAAGAAATAACCCTAGAAAGGGAGACAATCTAAAGCATATCCCATACGCAGAGAGAGTATCGAACTCACGACCTCAAAGTTGATCGTGGGCAGGCCATCGCCTCAATGGGCGTGTCATAACAAAATTGTGCGTATTCTACTTTTGCACTACCAATTAGCTAATTTACATCTATGTAAGTATCTACTATGCATGCATAACAATTTGTTTTGTTTTTTAAAACTGACATAGATCAATTATTAATCTCCTAAACTACAAGAGTTAGCACTCTACCATCATATTATAATTTTAAACGGCACATGCATTTATAATAATTGAATATACAAAATACTCTTCATAATTGAATTTTCAATTTCTTATAAATTTAATTTTGAAAGAAAAAAATTACTAAAAGAAAAATGTTTTCCTGATTGGTCCTCTTTATTTCCATAAATGTGTGCTGGTCATGGTGCAACCACAAAGGTGGCACAATAAAGAAACCTGTGTACCTTAGTATTTCGAAACCGAAAATCTTGTTTGAAGGCGGCCACTTAGCTGATCAGTTAAATTATACTGAAATAGTTTATAGATAATAAAAAAAATTGAAAAGAAAAGAGAAAATAATTTATGTTTTGGTGTTGAGTTCTCTTGTATAGTTTTCTTCATTGGGAAAAATTCTAACCCCAAGAAAGTACAAATTATCTGATAATATTTCTTTTTTTGGGTATAAAAAAAAACACAAAGATAGAGTTTAGACCGTAAAAAAATATATTGCTTCATAAATAAGAAAATGCATTTTTACTTTGACTAGTTGATTTTCTAAAAGTGAAAAAGGTCTTGTGTATAAAAAAAGAAAAACTCAATTAAAAGGTTTTTTAAAGAATAACTTATTACAAATTGAGTTAGTTGTGAACAATATAATTAGACATAAATGTAAATTGGATATATGCATTGGAAAATGTGATATGCATGCAAAAGAAATTAAGTCCTCGCATGAGGGGTCCCGTCTAAGGTGCGAAGGGTCAAAGTTCTGCACGTACCGAACATTTATTAGTCGTTGCATCAAATATTTGATAGCTGAGAAAATTTATATTAACATATTTTAAGATTTTTCATAAGAAATTTTAAGACTCAAAATAATTTTAACCGTTAAATTTTTTAATTTAACAACAAACACGTGTTCTCAATAGTATAAAACAACAAGTGTTCTGACGATGCGTAACGACGTGTGCTCTATGGAGACGTGTTGATTGTGGCCCTAATGAAAGTCACCCAGCTACGAAGTGTCACCAGTGTTGTAATCAAATAGCAACCGTGAGTACAACGTTTAACAATACCATGGTCCACCATTAATTACTCTAATTTATGTTTGCAACCAAGTTTTTCTTTTTTCATACGTATGTTTATTATGACCTCAAAATTAGGTGAAAACAGGAACAACCCATGAGACCAATCATGAAGGCCAACAGAGCAAGAAAATCTTTGAAGACTTAAAACCTCCTCCCTCTTGTCTCCCCTGCCTTGGGAGTAACTTTCTCTTACGACGATATCAATGTACTCTTTCACAAAAGAAATTTTTTATCTTCGTAGACTACTAAGTTTATAAATTACATTCAAATCAATGAGTGCAGTACACGTAGGAAAAAGAATTAATATAAGTTCAGTTTTCTTTCCTACGTGTACTGTATTGATTAGTTTGGATGTAAGTTTTAAACTTAGTAGCCTACCAAGATAAAACTACTCATTTATATCGTCATAAGAATGAATTTTCTCCACACTAGATAATATTCTTTGATTCTATACATCTATATGCAGGAACTAAAAGATATTATAAGAAAGAAAGATATGATCAGAAACATTAGTACAAAAAAACTCCAAATTTAACCATTAGGATCCCCCCTAAGAACAATTATTACCCGAACAACTCGCCCCAAACAAAAAGGTTATTCAATCCGCCATTTACAATAAAAATAGTCTTTTACAACGTTTTTGAACAAACGTTTTGTTTAAACGTCGCTAAAAATAAAATAAGGTAAGTTAAAGCAACGTTTTTTGCAAACGTCACTATGTTTGGATTTTATACGATGTTTCATAGTGACAGTTATAGTAATTGTTGTTCATTTCGACGTTGTGATGTTGGTTAGCAACATTCACATTAAGTGTTATTATAAATTGTTTTTTTGCGACTCATATTGTGACATTTATATATTATGTCGTTAGATCTTATGACTTTTCAGACAAACATCACTAAAATTGAATTTTATACGACGTTTCATAGCGTCGGTTATAATAATTGTTGATAAAATCGACATTTTGATGTTAGTTAGCGACATGCACTTTAAATGTTTTTATAAAGTGTTCCTTTATAACAACATGGACGGGTCTTCTTTTGGTAATCCGGGTACGGGGGAGTGGTGGTCTTATTAGGGACCATAATGGTGTCTGGATTAGTGGTTTCTATAGAAATTTGGGCTTCTGTTCGAATAACACGGCTGAATTATGGGCTCTAAAAGATGGTCTCAAGATGGCTATTCACCTTAATATCGCTGATTTGGAGATTGAATTTGGTGCTAAAATTATTATTCACCTTCTTTTACATGCGGATATTAGTACTCACCCTCTATCCACTCTTATTCATGACTGCATGGTATTGATCGGGAAGATATAGGGGAGTAAAATCACCCATATCTACAGAGAGGTGAATGCTTGTGCGGATATGCTTGCAAAAAATGGAGCATCGTCTTCTTTTTGCAACTATTTAAAAACGTCGGAATAACTATTTATTCACGATATTTACAAACGTCGGAAGAGACGACTTGTTGCGATTATTTACAAATGTTGACAAAAATACATTTTAATACACTTTAAAATGGACGCAACAAACATCGTAATAGATATATATCAGCGCTTGTAACAAATGTCGTAAAAAACCATAACGACACAGATAAATGCGACATTTAAGCAACATTTGTAATAAATATTGGTATAGATCTATATCAATGTTTTTTTTTCCTTATTGCGACATATGACAAATGTCGGAATAGACTTTTTTTTTTGGTAGTGGCCCCTGCCCTCCCACCAGTACTAGAACAAGTAAAACATATGAAGAGGGTTCTCTAAAGCATACCTGAATGTAAGTAAGTAGAAAATTAAGGAAGGAACAAAGATCGATGGAGCAATACTCCAGAACTATAGGAAAAAAAACAGAAGATTAGACTCTTTATGGAGAGTTTTTTTTTTTTTTTTTTGGGTTAAAGTAATGGTCTATATAGGTAGTACTGTCAAAATGGATATGCCCGCCCGCTCCGTCCCGCCCCGCCCCGCCCCGTCATGGGCATGTCTTAAATGGGGATGGGTGGGCATGCCCGCTTTTTTCACGGGCTATCAAAAGGGATGCCCGTACCCGCCCGCCGAATGCCCGTGGGCAAATGGGCATGCCCTGTAACCCTTATTATTAATTTTTTTTAAAAAAAAAGATTAAATCCGAAAAATTCAACAAAAATTATTTATTTCTCATTCACTTGCAGTTTATAGTCCTATAAATGGTAAATAAATATCCAAAATAGTTCAAGAACAATCAAATACAACTCCACAATATCCAAAATAGTTATAAAAAATAATCAAAGTCCATAATTTCAAAAATAATTCAAGATGAACTATCCAAAATTAACAAAAATATTGCTGAAGTCAAAGCAAAAAAAAATAGACACGTTTTTTTTAATATCCTCTATCTATTGATTTAGATCTTGAACACTAGAAGTATTATTTGAATCCACCTTAGATAATTTTGATTCCTTCTCATCATCTCCACCTATAAAACACACACAACTTGAGAAGTTATAACTTAAAAAATGGTAAATGGTAAATGGTAAATGGTAAATGGTAAATGGTAAATGGTAAATGGTAAATGGTAAATAATAAGTTAGAACATAATTTAGTTACCTTTAGAGATGAAACCATTAATATTTGGGGTAATAGAAGTATATATAGAACGATTTCAAGGGGCTTTACCCAAGATATATAACACGGTTCAACTTTTATATTGGATCAATCTCGTCATGGGACCAGAGCCTACTAAAGTGGGACGTATGACCACTTAGTCCCACATTCACTACATCACGCTTTTGATTAAAATAATAAAAAATATTCCCCTTTTTGGTGCATTGTTTGAGGCATTTTTATTGTTTTTTAATCAAAAGAGGGATGTGGTTGATTGTGACTGCAAGTGATCTATGTCCCCCACTTAGTAGGCAGAGTCTATATCGAATTTTTCTTTATATTGGGCTTTTAGGTTTTTTTTTCTTCTTTTGGCTCTCAAGTCTCAACTGTGAAAATTAATCTATATCCAAAATTTAAAAAAAAAAACAAAGCGGGCATGCCCAGTTGCAACCCGCCCATACCCGCATTGCCCGTTACCCGAGCGGGTATACCCATTAATACCCGCATTTAAATGGACATGAAATTCATAGGCACATACCCGCCTATTAAGCTCACGGGGCGGGCATGCCTTTGGGCATATGCCCATTTTGATAGCTCTATATATAGGGTTGTTATAGAAGAAAAATTTATTACTATAATGAGAAAAAATAATAAGATCATAACTAAAATTGAGAAATAATATGGACGAGTTGGACAAATCGGAATCACCTTTACAACTATTGCTAATAAACTAGATACGTCCAAAAAATGTCTACATGAACATAATGGCGGTAGATAATGGGACGCGCACAAAAATAATATTTCGGCCAAGATAAAAATTGATCAGTCCGACTCCTATGCGGAACAGAGAAAATTACGCACCGTCAGAACAATCTGATCCGTTGGATGATAGTTTTAACGGCTCATATTTGGAGAAAAAAAGTTGCGGCTGGACTTAAAAAATAAAAAAATAAAAACTTTTCTCTCTCCAAATCTGAACCGTTCAAAACTATCATCCGACGACTCAGATTGTTCTGCACGGTGTGGAACTTTTCTTGTTCTGCATAGGAGCCGGAGTGGAAATTGATGTTATTCACACTGTTAGATACCGACGTACCATTTGGGTAGCAGCTATTGACTGCTTTTGAGTTTTTGTTGCATATTTGAGAATTTTGTTTTAAATTTTCTAAAAAGTACAATTATATTTATGAAGAGATATGAATATAAAATGTGATTTTTTTTTTTTTTTAAATGAAATACTTTGTGATGGAAATAGGCATTAGGGAATATTCCCGAGAACGACACCGTTAAGGGAGGATCCAGGATGAGAAGTTTGGGGGCCAAAATATAATATACATTTATTATAGATTTTTTGTCAAAAAAATTTGGGTGTCAAATTGAGATTATAAACAAATTATAGGAATGAACTATTTTACAAACCCTAGAAAATCTTTGGTTTTAAGGAAAAAATGAAGGGAGAGGGCCGCCCCTAAGAAGGTTCGCTACTTGACACGATTATAGACTTGTCCCGAGTCAGAATTATAGAGAAGCAATTGGGTAAGCTGCCCGCTGGGATGTCTGAGACAAAGTTTGGGTCTAGCCAGACACGAAATCCTCTGTTACATTCCTGTAGCACATTCTACAACAGTTTCTAATTGTATAATGTTCACACATGGAGTTTATCGATTTACCCTTAAGTTTATCAATTTTAGTTTATTTATAGAGAAACCTACTATTTATAACATATATCTATTTACGTTGTTCGATTAATAGGTTTATCTTTTTATTAGGTATTTATAGCAACATCTTTTTACGAGCCACTATGAATGTCCAATTAATGAATCCGGTCAATATTTAAGGCCAAAATGAAGTCACGTGTCGTGCACACGTGATATCAAGTGAGGGTATTTTTATCCATCGTGAAAGCGATTCACCGGGGCAACCCATCACAACCCGAATCACTAGACCTAACCGAATCCTAAAAGACACCCCACCACCCCTACCCCTTCTGCCTTTTCCTCTCTCTCTCACCCCTACTACCAACAGCCCACACCTTCACCCCTCCGTCCACCGACACCACACCAACCCTTACTCCCTCTTCATTCTTCATCTCTCTCACCCCCACCACCAACAACAACCCCACACTCCCGCCCACCCCTCCTCCTTCCATCGACACCCACCCCCACCCCTCTATCTATCTCCATCATCCACCACCAAAAACAACTTCCACCATCGCCAGACTTCCATTTTTGGTACCACTGAACACCATAAACAAATTCATAATATGATTTTTTTTGTCGGACTGTTTCATTTGTGTTCTTGATTGATTACTAGATTTATAGATGAACAACAATGTAGTAAACATTTTTCTCCTTTCCAAAGTCACACAATTTCTGATCTCATCATTCTTTCTGTCCCCCAGATTTTAAATTCCATTTTTTTTTCTTCATATAGACTTCAAAGTGGCCAAGAAAGTCTCTGATATGGTGCTGAAAATGGCTTCAGTAATCCAAGCTTCTTCTGGTTCTGGTCCTAGCGGTGGTGGCGGAAATAGAGGTCTGCGATGGTGGAAGTGGTTGTTGGTGTTGGAGGATGGAGGGGTGGGGGTGAGAGTTTGGGTTTTGCTTTAAATCAGTGGATGATGAAGAAATGAGTTTGTGGATGGTGTTATTCGGAAAAACGAACGGGTTGCCCCGGATCCGCTTAAAAATTTGGACAAAATACCCTTGACGGATATCATGTGTGCACGTTACGTGACTCTATTTTGGTCTGAATATTGACCGGATTCACTAGTTAGACATTTATAATGGTCCGTAAAAAGATGTTGCTAAAAATAGCTTAATAAAAAAATAAAGTTATTAATCGAACAATATAAATAGATATATGTTATAAATAACAGTTTTCTCTTATTTATATGAATCAAACTTTTTGTAATTAAAATATGACATATAGGAAATGTTACCTAAGATACGAACTGGTTCCAGGCAAGACTTGAGCGTAATGAACGGGGCGAGTCCTTGAGGACTAAGGAACAATAATTATGGGTGTACTTGAATAAGATTTTTCTTTGAGTTTGGATTTAGTCTGATCTCAAACTCAAATCACCTTTAGATTGAGTTTCAATATGAAAATGAGTAAAAATAAAAAATCCAAACATAATCCACCACATTTGAATTGACCCGTCATACCGAATCCTCATCAAGACCCATTTACAAACAATTCCTCCATCGGCGGCTCATCACTGTATTTCTCTTCTCGATTTAATGGGTTTCTTCATAGTTTATCGGGTTTTTGTAGGGTTCTTCTCTTCTTCTTTAGGATGAGTCTAATTTTTTATTAGGATCCATTACTTTAGTATCACTTCAATTTCTTTTCTCTTTCTTCTTCTCCTTTTCTCGGATCAAACAAAAAATTCTTCCTTTTTTAATTTTTTTTCCATTTTCTTTGTAATATCCAATGGCTTATCAACAGCAGCAGCGTCCAAATTCGGGAGTGCTGGATATTTGGAAAAAAAAATTTAAATTTGAATTTATCTCGTCAATTTTAGAGGCCAAAATTTGAATTTGAATTGAGTGAGTTATTTGATTATGGGCTATTGAGTTGATTTATTTGAATTGATATTTCAAATACCCATATGTCCATGAATTGTAAATTTTTTACCCAATTTGGATTTGAGATTAGTTTGAGACTCAAACCCAAAATAAAACCAAAACCTTATCCAAACACGACACCGCCAAAGGTCCAAAGACCTAAGGGCAACTATTTATACTTTTCGTGTACACATTAAAGGGTAATAGTAATTATATATGTTTCTTCCTCAATAAAAACTAACCTAAGTCAACATTTTCTCCATATAGTTGAGATATAATAAATATTTTGTTTATAGATATATGTTGGCAAAAATTGGTTATAACCTGTATAACAATTGAAATATACAAACTTAACAAGTGTTAGTGAACATATGTTTACTAAATAAAAACAGGTGTTTACAGAAAACTGTTAGTAAACAATGAATAGGTATTTACTAAGGAAGAACATGTATTCACAATAGAAAGATCAACCGAGGCTTGTGTTCGACACAATTTCCTTAAAATAGATTCGCCTCCTCCCGTATAAGTGCTGGAGTTTCATGAAGCGTTTGTCTCCCAAGATACAACGGCAACGTAGAACTTGTTTGAACAAAACAGCTCCACCGGTGAACTAGAATTAGGACTTGTTGATGAACACCATAAGTTTTACAAAATATAGTGTTTTAGAGAGCTTTTGAAAATCAGTAGTATTTTCGAAGTATGAGATGAATTGTTTAGAATCATTGGAAATAGCCTCTATTTATAAGCTAATATGAGTGATTAGATACATTCAACATAATACATTGTATTGAATTCAAAGGTCTCTATTTAATACACAATTAAAGTGTGTTCATCCTCACCAAGATTATCTAATGAATTCAAGTGTATATGTATCTCTCAAGTTTAAAGGTCGCAATTAAAGTCTGTTCATCCTCATCCAATGAACCAGACTATCCAATGAACCAACTACACCAGTATCAAAACGTGGGTTGATCAGGCCCGTGAGTTTTGGTCCGGCATTCCAACCACTTGAGAAACTAATTTCTCATTCATAATACACTCCATTTCCAACAATATATACTTTCGCTTTTAGATTGAGTTTTTATCAAAAATATTTTTCTTTTGATTTCGTGAATAAATTATTTATGATAAAAGACGTGTCACTATATTTTCCGCTTTGCAACTATGAGGCTCCGACTATGTCGGAAACCCTCCCTAGAAATGCTAAGGTTTGTCACGCTGCCGCCATCGTTGTGTGCATCCCAATTCCATGACGTTAGAGGTGGGTCTCTTTGTTCAAATCCATCACGATGCACATGTTAATTTGTCAACTCAGATCTTGTTTCACAAATCTTTACAGTCGATTGTTGCCTCCTCGTTGGTTCGCCACACTGATTTTAGTGGTGGTGAACCGGTCAAATTTCGATCACATTGGAAGACACTACCCCGGCCAATCAAGGCTCAGTCTGGAACTAGCACCTTCGGCAAAACAACAGTCGGCTGGAAGGAATCCTTGAAGGAGGAATCAGATTTGAAGATTTAACTATGAGGACTTTGCTGCAATGTTAGTAATTTCTAGTCTACCAAAAGCTATTGTTGCAATTTTGCACATAAGAGGACTTGAGCTGCAATTCTGGGCGAGCACCTGGAATTGTTCCTAATTTAATTACTCCCGAACAATTTAAGTCTTCGTGCGCCTCATTAAGGCTCACTTTTCTTATGTTTTTTTCCTTTTTTATAATAAAAATCTTTTGCAAATTTTATGATTAACATACTTCCGAAAGAAGTAGGACTATAGAAATGAACAAAGTTGATTATGGCCCATAAAATGAACAAGATATTCAATTAAGTTGGAAACAGCAAAAATAAATTTCATTTTTTGAAGAAAAAGGACATTCATATAAATATATGCTAAAAATATCAACCATGTAACATTCAGATTCAGGCCCAAGGTTGACTTGATAATCAATTCAGCAACTCAACTACTCAAAATTTTAACTACAACATTCCTTGGACTTTACAAGAAGAAAACACAAGAAATTCATTTTATTAACCTGAATTTTTATATAGACCAGAATGTTGTTGTTTTCCCAGGGCTGAGAGTCAGCAAAGCAGACCGTTGTAGCTATTTCCGCGAGCTTTATCTTTATTGTCTGAATACGTGCAAAAAAATCGTCTGTATTTATTTATGTCCTCATTTCTTTACTCAATCATTAATAATTCGCCATGTGAAGACATACACAGTGAAATACGTTTTTTACCCACGAATGCATGTGGTGGAGCGATTGCACTGAAGATTTGTTTCCATTCACATTTGCCAATTCTTTAAAGAAACATAAAAATTCATTTGCCAATTAATTTTTTTATTTTTTGATGAATATCCAATTAATTACTTCAACAACATATGAATTTTTTCTTATTTTTTAGGCAAATTGGCGAAATAAGTACTCAAATATTATGCGTTGGTGATAATGGTCCCCGTTCTTTTTGTTTTTGTTTTTTAGGAACATAAACTATTTGCGTTTGGCGAGAATGGTCCTTCCGTCCATCAAAGTTAATTTCAACTGTTAGTCAACAAAAAAATAAATGAAAAATAGCAAAATTGAAGGGTATTTTGGGGAAAAATCTATTTTATTTTTTGCAAATTGGCACTAGAAGTACCAAAACATATTATGATTGGTTGGTTTGGTCCCCATCTTCATCATCAAACCACCCCATCCCTCCTCCAGCCCCCCACCTCTGCGAATTCCCCCTCCCCCTGCCAAATCCCCATGCCCCTTATTCTCTAGCGACCCAGCTCAAAATCAAGCTCAAAAACTCCGTTGAACAATGGATTTTGCGTGCTCATACCTCAAGAGAAGCTCAAATGTTGTGAATCACAGCAACTATTCAAAGCAAATCTTGAAGAAGCAGCTAAAGAATCTAAAAACAAAGCAGCCTTAGAAGCATTTGTTGCAGAACTTTTTTGCAACAATTTCATCTGTTAAGCTTGAGGCTAAACGGTCCCAAATTTCTTTATTGAAACAAGAATTTAAAGGGTTTTGTCAAAATAACAAATCCCTTGAAAATAAGCTCAATGCTGGTGGATCTTTCTCTTCTTGATAATGTTAAGTTTTCTGATAAGATAATGTTCCAAATTAAATATTGGATTTTATTTTTGGCAATGAAGTTGGCCAATTTCGACACACAAGGGGGGAATGAGGATCAATTCATTCTAAGTGAGGTGTGGACTGTGGGCTGCGTTAGGGGTGGGGTGGCTGTTGGTGGAGTGGTCGTGGTGAATTGGTGATGTAGAGAGATGAAAATTGTAAATTTCATCCCTTAATAATTTGCGATTGGTTGTTTTGGTCCCTGGTCTATTTTTTTGGTGAATTACCCAAATTAGCCCCGGTTACTCAAAGGGGGTTTTTTTCTAAAAAAAAAAATTATTTTTTACCGTAACTTTGATGGACGGAAGGACCATTCTCGCCAAACGCAAATAGTTTATGTTCCTAAAAACAAAAACAAAAAAAGAACGGGGACCATTATCACCAAACGCATAATGTTTGAGTACTTATTTCGCCAATTTGCCTATTTTTTAATACTAAATGTAATATATGAAGTTAATTCACGACTTCCATTCCGTTTATTATTATTTCCCTTTATTTGTTTTACAATAGCTCCATTTACTAAATACTAGATAGGAAGCAAAATTTTAATTTTGGGTCTTAAGAGGAGACGGCCATAAGCAGATTATGCTTAGGAAAATTCTGTTATTATCAGATTCGCATGTATCCTATACTTCAGAATTAATCATATTATCACAAAATTATCTATAGTCTTATTTTTTAATAATATAGTCAGTTATGTACTACTTATTTCACATCAGAACTATCCGCTTATTGTTTTGGTTAAAAAAAATATACCTAGTTAACGAGGCGCTTACTTCAACGAGATGGGTTTTCTAATTTTCTTTTTAATTCTCGTGCTATGTTTCTGCTTGTTCGTTAGTGACTCTTGTATTGTTTCAAGTTAGTACTATTATTTTATTGGAGATATATATATTAGTGTTAGGCACGAAATTCTTAGCATTGAATAGGTAGCAATTTTTGGTAATTCTAATAGTAACTAATTTGGTGACCACTATTAGATATTTGACTGATTAATTCGATTAAAATTTAATAAATATTATAACTTGTTGACTAAAAATTCTAACAATTTATAATACAAGTCGTTCCTTAATATTTTGAACTCAGAATTTTAGACAAGTCTTTAAGATCACATATGTAACAAACTAAGATATAATCTCTTAACCAAGTAGTAACTAATTTGTCAAAAAAAACTTCAACAAAAAGGCAGAACCACTCGTGCAATTGCTCGAAGATGTTGGTCTCTCGACTGATACCTCGTTAACTCTTTTTCCCACACGTAAAAAAATAAATAAAAATAAAATGTAACTGATTCGATAGAAGGTAATATTTTCAACAAGATAACCATGAGTTATCTTCAAATTTACCACTATTACATAGAAATTTGAGATTTACCAAATTCATCCTAAACCTACACGTTTTGTTTCTTCAATTACAAGTTTTGCTATATTAATTACAATAAAAGAGTGTCTTACATGCTATGAAAGCAACAGTACACTAAAAATAGGATATTTAAAACATAAAATCTACTTAATTCTCACGGTGAATAGATGGTGTTTCTTGTCGATTTAGATTGCAAAAATTTCGAGCTTTCTAGGGTAAGCTTGCAAAAGTAGTGAAAGTAGAAGTTTGTTTCGTGTCACAAGCGTGATTAGCAAACAAACCCTGCAACCTTGTTTCTTTCTCGAAATATATGTTGTACCGAGCCCCTACAATGCGAAAACGGCATTAAAACAAGCATTCGGTGCCCATGAAGACACCTTTCCCTTTTCCACCGAGTTCACAACAATTTTCGAATATGTTTGTATCCATGTTGCAACTAAACCCATAGATCACGCAAGTTTAAGGCCATGCTCTAGGGTCCATTTGTCACCGACTCCCCAATGTTGGACGAAGAGGCTGCCATGAAAATTCTGTTTCATCTCTCAAGATGCAACCAACACCTGCAATCCCCGGATTTCCCCTTGTTGCACCGTCTATATTCATAATCATAGACGAACCATCCAGGGAGGAGTTAAGCCATCTCACTATTTTTACTCGGTGAAACCCGTCGGAGTGAGAGTAATACATACTGCCTTGCAAAGGTCTCTGACGAAAGTGTCAAATTCTTGTGTAAGTACAAAAGCCGTCATTAAGCGACCTTCAAGAAAGAAACGGTATATGGTTTTCCACAATAGCCAGCAAACCGATCTCGACAGAACACTTAATAATGTCCCTTGCTTCCCATATCCACCCATCCACCAAGTTTTTAGCATTTCATGCGGAGAGACAAGAGGCCTAGATCTCATCACAAAGTTTGTTTTAGTTGCTGCATGTAACCATAAGCTCCTCTCCAATCGGCATTCCAAAAAAATATAAATATATGAATTCGTACCTCGTTTACATGAGCACCAAGATACCACATTGAAGCATTGTAGTCTCACTATATCCTCCAAGGCCAAAAATTTGTTAAGAAACCGTCACAAAAATATTGACATAGATAATGGTAATTCTTTAGACCAAGCGCATCTCCTTGAATACATGCCTATTGACCCATCGTGAGTCCACGATATAAGCGAGCTTAAGGGAAAAGGCCACCAGTCGCAGGTCATTCCATCTTATCCGGCTCTTGCTTGAGAATAAGAATTAGGAATTGTTGAATTAAGGAACCTGGGAAATGCCGCATTAATTCCATTGTTATTCCATCCTTCCGAGCCAAAGTATTGTCGTATGGGTGATTGTCGAATTACTAGAGATGCATTGGGCATCTGATCCAGTAGCTTGCCTTTGAGCAGAAAGTTCTCATAATAGGATGAAGATTTCCCATTTCGAACTAATAGTCACATACCCTTCTCGGCTTGATCCTTTATCGAAAACAACAATCTCTAGGAAATTTACCATGATGGCTGCACCTCAGCCAAGCAAACATGTTCCAAACCAATGCAATATCAAGAATGTAAGAAATGCGACCAAAGGGAGTTGCTAGTCCGAAATCTCCACCATGGAATAACTGGCATGCAAGATAAGTAATTGGGAAATCACCTTGTACGAAACCTGTCACCGCTTATATCATGGATGCTTGCTGGCCTCGCGTCTTAGAAGAAACATAATAGAAGCTCTTCCTAATATTAATTTGTTGTCTCGACACAATTTCGAAATAACTAGGTTAGTCGCTCCAATTCCACTTGGCTCCATTTGTGAAGACAATAACATTATCGGCGAATCTCAAGTGGGAGACTTGTAATGCCTGACTAGGTAAGGCGGTTGTATTTGGCCCGCAAGAGCCATGTAATTCATGCCTCGTCATAAGACTTTAGTGGCTAGGATGAAGAGAAAAAGTGAAAGATGATCCCCTTGCGTGACCCATTTTCCATCTTTGAATAATCCATGTGGTTTGCCATTAACTAGTACAAAGAACCAATTGGACGTTAATCAATTGCACACAATGTGACATAAATGTTTGCTGAATCCAAACCGGGCTAGAACTGATAGGATGAAGGTGTGTGAGACCATATCAAAGGCCTTAGTTATATCAAGCTTAAGGATCAAGTTACCACCCCGTGTGCGTTTATTGATTTGCATAACTAACTCCTGAGCCAACAGAATGTTGTCCGAGATGAGGCGATCCTTGACAAAATCGGATTGATTTGTGGAAATCAGTTGAGGCAAGAAGACCAATAGATAGTTAGCAACCACCTTTGACACAACCTTACTTACAAAAGTACATAGCAAGACAGTCAAACTCGAGTTTCTACGTAGGATCGGAAGGTGTAGAAGGATCGTAGAATCGTAACTCGAATCGTAGATCCTACTTAATTCAAAAAATATTAATTAATTCAGTACTCTCATACTTTTTCTAGATGAAACCTGAAATTTTTCAGAATCTTTCGATATTTTCTAGTATTAAACAAATATTCATCACATGAAAGAGCCATAAGAAAATGATATTATGTTTCGTGTCTCATAATTATAAAACTTAATTTTTACCCAAAAAAAATAGAAAAAAATATACTCAGGCCTCGGCCAATTGGTGCAATCTAAATTCAATAACATTGATTATTTGACTAAATAACATAATTTATCAAATTAGAGTTTAGGGTTTCGAATTACCTTTTCGTTGTTCTAGGCGATGGCATAGGATGAGCTCGGAGACAAAAAAAAAAAATAGAGGCAAAAAAGGAAATTTGTATCGATCGGGAAAGAGAAGAAATTGGTCGCCGATTGAAGATTGGAGAGGCTTGAGAAGATTGAATAAGCCACGGAGTTCATAATTGTTTTTTTATCTAAAATGATTTTTTTTTTTTAAACATTCGGGTCGGATTGAGTTAAAACCCGGAAGAAAAAAATAACTAAACTCGAAGTTGATTCGTAGGATCTTACGATCCTACGTTTCCGAACCCGATCTCACGAGTTTACCCCGATTCTACTTGATTACCGATCCTACGTAGGATCTAACACGTAAGGTCCTATAAAACTCGTAGAATCGTTTGATCTTACGAGTCAACTCGCGAGCTTGACTGCCTTGGTACATAGGAATATCAGACGAAAATTCCCAAAAAAGCATGGGTTCGGAATTTTCGGAATAAGAACAATTAGGGAGCTTGACATAGACTTTGGCAAGGGCAAACCAAACCAAAAATCGTGAACCTTGAATTTGTCGTGAATGTTTCCAAAAATAGTGTGATTCCAATTCGATAAAGCAGATTTGAGCCGCTTGAGGTTATGCATTAATACCACAATTATGTTGCCACATGCCTCGCCTTCCCAAGATTCGGCCACTATATTTTAAAATTGATTATTTTTAACCCACATAGATTGAAAATGGAAAATGAGGTGAACGAAAGAAATCTAGCAGGACAATGAGGACACACAAGATAGATTACCCATTTAAGATGGTTGGGAAAAAAATAAGGAGGGAAATGGAATGCGGAGGTAAAACAAAGTAGACACAACCACTTCCTGGGTTTATATAAGTTTGGTCTTCTCAGGCACGTCGGTTTAATGTTGATCATTTGAGGTTAGTGGATCAGTTGACTAGATTGTAACATGGGCACTAACGAGATTTTTAACACAGTTATGAAGGAACATTTAAATTGTTATGCAGTCAAAAAAATCTGTTTTCAATGCTAGGTACAAGACAATAAAGCTTGATATGCAGGGTAAAACTAAATTGTAGAATTTGATGTATATTCTTACAGTTGCAAGATACATTCATGAGTATCAAAGGTATGTTGGGAGTGGGAGTGAGGGTAAGGGTGAGAATAAAACCAACTCGTGTCTTGGTATTCACTAATCCGGACACCCCGAGACTTGCTCGTGTAGTCTCGCCCTTACAAGATGGTTTACAGCTGCAGGATACATTCATGAGTATCGACGGTATATTCACATTTGGAATGTTTTACTAGATGATATACACTTGCAAAATAGTGACTCAACCAAATATGCGTTATTGGAAAAATATTCTCACGCAAGAAGCCTATCTAGAGCCAAACATACTACCTTAAAGTTAAGTATGCATTACTTAAAAATTCCCTCACACAGAAAGGCTAGTCTAAGGAATTATTTATAATATAAGTATGCGTTATTGGAAAAATATCCTCACGCAAGAAGCCTAAGAGATTCAAATAGCTAAGTTGAATTACATGAGTTTAAGTGTGGAAATCTATAAGGAAAGAATTGTAAAGACTGTGTAAATGAAGATAAAAAGGCATTTTGATGTTGATTAGTGGTCTTTTGATCTTTTATTTATAGTCTCTTGTGGTAGTGGCTTCACGCCTTGAATTCTTCTCATCTCGGCCATGATTTGGTGAAGTGGACATGTTTCTAATGACATGGTCTTGATGGAGGTTTGGGGAAACTCCACTTGCTTCGACCGAGTGGGGAGTTTCTTGTTTTCCCCCTTTTTCGGGAATTTACAATCGCTTACTTGGACTTAAAATTTCTCCTAGTCAAATCTCATTATCGCACACTAAGATCTTGGTGGTTGAGGAATGCATAAAGCCTAATAATGAGTCAAAGGACAGTGAAGCCAAATCACTGATGTCTAAGAGTTTTACTTAACTTCTTCAACCGTCTGTCATGTTGGTCGTTTCCTGTTTTCTGATTTCTTCTGGTCATTCATGTTGGAACTAGTCCTCGATAAATAGTGTATTAATGCAAAAGATAGACAATAAATAAATATTTATTTTATTATCAATGGATATACAAATAATTCATATACATTGTTCTCTTAAAAAGAAATCATAATACAGTTACAAAGTACCAAAGATTATCGAGTGGGGTATGCCGAAGCAAATCTTCTTAAGGCTGAATTCGCCCCTGATATGGTGTCAACAGTTGATAGACGATCGCCTCCCAAGATACAACACTCGTAGTGTAAGAAACGACACTATTATCTCACACTCTCAATCGAACAAAATAGGAATTGCACTCAAAGACTTTAGGAAATTTAGCAAGAGAGAGAGAGGGAGACACACACACACAAACTTTACAATAAAAAGATTTTTCTTGTTCTATTTTATGCTAGGAAGTGAATGAAGAAGTCCTATTTATAGATGATTAGAATGACCCATCTCAAAAGACACAAGGAACATTCATGTACAAGGATTGAATGGAGGAATCTTCATTTAAACCTCTATACATGAATCATATGATACATTCACCTTATCTCAAATAAGTTCTATAAATTCCATTGGATTACTTGAACCCATATATGAATTTATTTAATATGTGATTCATGACTCAAAGATATGAACACACATACATGTACCTCAAGAATCTATCTCCAAGATTCATACATGTATGTGGATTATACATTGTATTTTTCCATTCAAACATCCAACAACCCCCCACGTGAATGGAAAAAGACGACAAGATTGACACGGAAAAAAATCAAAGAGTGCAAGAGAAAAGATACTGCATTGAGATAGGTAGCTCTTAACCTTGAACCTTCTCTAGTGAAAAAGTATCGAACATACTTAACTAGTCAGTGGACTGAAGCCTTGAATTTCTAGTTGTTTATGTAAGCCTAGACAATACTCTTCACACAGTACCAATCCAATTTTTCATTGGTTCTCAATTGTGTTCATTATTTCGGCCCTAAACTTCTTAGGTACTGCGATTGCTTTTATAAAATATTGCCTTAGATATATTTTCATAGAGTCGGCCTTACTCTTCACTCACATAGGTGGTGCCCTATCAAGAGTATCCTCCTGTACTCTACATGTAAATTACAAGATATAGGCACTATTAAAGCATATAGCCTAACCTAATCAGTCTCATGTAGGCAGCACTTAGTGCATCCAAGGAATGGTATGGAGTTAGACTCCAAAGTGCTCACGCCTGAGTTACACAAAATTTTTGTTTTCCTATTGAACCTAGTTCATGGGATCTTCAATCACCTCGGTTAGGTTTCGATCAAGATAACTCAATTATTTAAGGATTTTAAGCTCATTCCCCTCAATGCGCAGTTAATTTGCTCTTTGATCAAACCTATAGAAATGGATCCGAAAGATTATCTTTTGATTTCACAAAATCAATAAATATTGTACCACTTGAGAGCAACTGCCTAATGGAATTATGTCTACGACGAATGTGTCGAGACTTTCCATTATAAATGAAGCTTTGTACCCTTGCAATTGCTGATTGATTGTCACAATGTATACAAATTGCAAGCATATGCTTTGGCCATAAAAGAATATCCTCCAAGAAATGGCGAAGCCACTTAGCTTCTTCACCAGCCTTGTCCATCGCAATGAATTCAGATTACATTGTTCAACGTGCTATTAGAGTTTGTTTTTAGGATTTCCAAGAAACAACACCACCCCCAAGGGTGAATACATAACCACTTGTTGAATTAGATTCACCAGAATCAGAAATCCAATTTGCGTCACTATACCCTTTCTACCACAGCTGGATAAGATCCATATTGAAGAGTATAATCATTTGTCCTATTGAAGTACCCTAATATTCTCAATAATGCCTTACAATGCTCATGTCCTGGATTGCTTTTATAACGCCTCAATTTACTAACTGAATAAGCAATATCAGGTCTTGTGCAGTTCATAAGAAACATTATGCTGCCAATTATCTGAGAGTATTCCAGTTGCAAAATACTATTACCAGTATTTTTATGCAACACTAGATGTGGGAGAAAATAATTCTTAGCATCTTTAATGTCATGTCCTTTAAATCTTTCAATCAATTTCTCAATAAAGTGAGATTGAGATAAATCTAGGTCAATTGTAGTTCTCAAAACTTTAATACCTAGAATTACATATACAATTCTCATATCCTTCATATCAAAGTTTTTCATAAGCATATTCTTGGTGTGCCTAATAACCTCATTATTGGATCCAAGAATGAGCATGCCGTCAACATAGAGACATACAATTACACTACCATTTTTCATGGTCTTTGTGTAAACACATTTGTCACATTCGTTTATCTTGAATCCATTTAACTCATAATTTTGTCAAACTTCTCATGCCATTTCTTAGGAGTTTCTTTAAGTCCTTACAATGACTTTACAAGTTTGCACACCTTCGATTCTTGCCCTTTGACTTGAAATCCTTCGAGTTGTTCCATGTAAATCTCTTTATCTAATTCACCATTTAGAAACGCAGTTTTTACATCCATTTGATGTATTTGCAAATTATATAGCGAAGCTATAGCAATTAACATCCTTATGGAAGTAATTCTAGATAATAGCCTAGACCTTCCTTTTATCTAAACCCTTTAACAACCAACCTTACCTCGTATTTGTCTATGGAACCATCGGTCTTTAGTTTCCTTTTGAATATCCATTTACATCCGATTGATTTACTTCCAGGTGGAAGATCAACCAACACCTAAGTATGATTGCTCATAATGGACTCAATTTCGCTGTTTACAGCTTCTTTCCAAAATGGATATTTCGGACACGACATTGCTTCTTTGAATGTTTGAGGTTCATTTTCCAACAGGAAAGTTTGAAAATCTGGAGCAAATGATTTAGAGATCTTCATACTCTTGCTCCTTCTTGGTTCAGTTTTATTTTCACTAAAATCATTAACCTCATAAATCGTGTCCCTTGATCTTTTCTGAGAATCATAATTTGTATTACAAGGAAAAAAATTCTCGAAAAATTCAGCATCTTGTGATTCCATGAGAGTATTAACATAGATATCAGTGATTTTAGATTTATATACAAAAAATTTGAAAGCACTACTATTCTCAGCATATCCAACAAATATGCAATCAACCGTTTTCGATCTTAGTCTTATTAGCTTTGGTAGAGGTACAACCACCTTAGCAAGACACCCCCACGCTTTCAAAAATTTGAAAGATGACACTCTTCCCTTCCACAACTCATATGAAATTTTACTTGTCTTTTTATGGGGTATTCGATTAAGGATGTAGTTAGCAGTTAAAACTGCTTACCCCCACAAATTTTGAGGTAAACTTGAACTTATAAGCATGGCATTGACCATTTCCTTTAAAGTTTGATTTTTACTTTCAGCAATTCCATTTTGCTGAGGTGTGTATGGAGCTATTGTTTGGTGCATAATTCCAAACCTTTCATATAACCAATTGAAGGAATTTGATTCATATTCCCCTCCTCTATCAATCCTTAGAGTTTTTATCTTTTTTTTTCCAAGTTGATTTTCAACTTCATTTTTGTATTTAGTAAAACTATTCATCACTTCATCTTCGCTAGCTAGTAAATAGACATAGCAAAAGCGGGTACAATCATCTACAAATGTAATAAAGTACTTCTTACCTCCTCTACTCTGTATGAATTTTAAGTCACACAAATGACTATGAACTAGTGCAAGAGGTTCAATAATTTTCTCAATTGAATTGAATGGTTTCTTAGCAAAAATTGCTTCCACACAAGTTTCACGTTTGTGACCAACATCCAATTTTAATTTGGGAATCAAACATAAGTTTGACAATTTTCTCATTCTTCTAAAGTTTACGTGTCCTAAGCTACCATGTCATAGAAAATGACAGATTATTCTCATTATTCATAATTTTTGGATACATAAATTTAGAGTTGTTGTCAACCACAACAACATTGGCCTTAAAAATCCCATCACAAAGATATCCTTTCCCAACATATATCCCACCATTGGAAAGTATGAACTTATCAGATTCAAATACCATCTTGAATCTCTTCTTACTCAATATTGGCCCAGAAATTAAATTCTTACAAATGGCAGGCGAGTGCAACACATCAAGAAGAGTTACTTCCTTTCCAGAAGTGAACTTCAAGATTACTTTCCCTATGCCTTCAACCTTGACATTAAATGAATCAGTCATAAAAACTTTTCTTCCTCAGGCATTTTCTCATAAGAGGAAAATAGGTGCTAGTAAGAACAGATATGGCGAGTAGCACCGGTATCCAGCCACCAATCTTTAACGTTGGTCACCATATTAACTTGAGAGACCACAACAGTTAAATCCATAGTATCATCAACCATGTTGGCTTGATTGGCTGCTTTGTTGTTAGCTTTCTTAGGACATTTTCTGCAGTCCTTAGTCCGATGCCCCGGACTTATCGCATACAAAGCAATTCCCATGGAACTTTTGAGATTGAGATTTAAATCTCCTATTTCCTTTGCCATTATCAATCTTCTTCATTTTTTTCAAATGCCTAGATTTAGAAGATTCCACCAAATTTGCTTTGACTTCTTTTGTCTCTAAAAGAGGATTAGAACTTTTTCGATCGTCTTCCTCTATTCTCAAGCGAACAATCAAGTCCTCCAAACTTATCTATTTTCGCTTGTGCTTGAAGTAGTTCTTGAAGTCTTTCTACTCATGTGGTAATTTCTCAATTATTTCTGCAACTTGAAATGACTCACTAAGAGGCATCCCCCAAGAACAATATCATGTAAGATAATCTGAATCTCTTGTATCTGACTGATTACAGTTTCAGTATCAACCATTTTGTAATTCAGAAATTTGGCCACCACAAATTTTTCAGTACCGGCATCCTCGTTTTATACTTCTTTTCAAGTGATTCTCACAACTCCTTGGTTGTCCCAATATTACAATAAATATTGTAAAGAGTCTCAGACAACCCATTGAGTATGTAGTTTCTACACATGAAGCCATAATGCTTCCAAGCATCAACTGCAACAATTGTTGTAACTTCCAACTCATATGTGCTAAGCAAATGTTCAACCTCTTTGAGATTTTTAGCAAGACTTAGGGTGGTCAAATAAAATATCATCTTCTGTTGCCATTATTTAAAGTCATTTCCAGAAAATTTCTATGGCTTCTCAAGCGCATGAAGTGGATGAGGAACAACCACTGGTAGACCAACAAAAGTAGTAGCAGAATTTGAAGTAGGCAAAGCAGTTTCATTTCCAGAAGTAAACATTTTTGTAAATACACTAAATTCAGCCTTAAGATTGTTGGAACTAGTCCTTGATAAATATTGTATTAATGCAAAAGATAGACAATAAATAAATATTTATTTTATTATCAATGGATATACAAATAATTCATATACCTTGTTCTCTTAAAAAGAAAACATAATACAATTACAGAGTACCGAAGATTATCGAGTGAGGTATGCCGAAGCAAATCTCCTTAAGGTTGAATTCGCGCATGCTATGGTGTCAACGGTTGATAGACGATCACCTCCCAAGATACAACACTCGTAGTGTAAGAAACGACACCATTATCTCACACTCAATCGAACAAAATAAGAATTGCACTCAAAGACTTTAGGAAATTTAGCAAGAGAGAGAGAGAGAGAGAGAGACAAACTTTACAATAAGAAGATTGTTCTTGTTTTATTTTATGCTAGGAAGTGAATGAAGAAGTTCTATTTATAGAGGATTGGAATGACCATCTCAAAGGACACTAGGAACATTCATGTACAAGGATTGAATGGATGAATCTTCATTTAAATCTCTATACATGAATCATATGATACATTCATCTTATCCCTAATAAGTTGTTTGAATTTCATTGGATTACTTTAACCAAATGTTCATCTCATGAATGGATTTAATATGTGATTGATGACTTATAGAGATTAACACATATACATGTACCTCAAGAATCTATCTCCAAGATTCATACATGTATTTGGATTATACATTGTATTTTTCCATTCAAACATCCAACAATTCCACCTCGGTCTGTAGTTCTCGGCCCGGGCATTTTCTTCTTATTGACACCCATAATGAACTTGGATGAGCCGCTTTGTCCGATTCGTGAAGCGTCTTGATCAACCAAAATTTGTCGGGTGTCAAGAACTGTAATAGTTGTCGTTTTTTGAAAGTGTGTTTTTTAACGAATTTTAGAATTTTTAGTGTGTTTTTACGATTTTTGGAATTTTTAGGATTGAAGATTCAATTTTATTTGTAATTTTTTATGGGTTTTCTTTGAATATTATACAGTCCTTGAGATTGTCGGAATGCTTGTAATTGGATTTATCGTGAGATTTTTACGTCATATATTACTAAGAATGTACTCCATTCCTAAATATAATATTTTCATTATATGTTGTGAAAATTAAAAAAGTAAAATTAAGATATTTTTTGTTATTAAAATACCAATATTAGTATCTTAAATATGGCTTGTATACCACTAATTCTATTTAAGTGAGTAATATTGATATTTTGATTATAAAAAAATCTTAGTTTTTATTTTTTTAATTTTCGCAATATGTAATGAAAGTCTTATATTTAGGAATAGAGGTAGTAGTTTTCTCATAGCTAGCTTACCTAATAAATATATCCTTAATCATATAATGACTCATATATAAAGTCTTATATTTAGGAATAGAGGGAGTAGTTTTCTGTCATTAAAAAATTTGTCATTTATTTTTTAACAAATTAAAATATAATTTAGACATTCAATTCAGAATGTAGAGAGTAAAAATTAATGAACATTAAAACAAATTCGAGCGTGAGATGTTATATTTTTAAAAAACTTTTCATATGAAATAAATTTATTTCTAAAATATTTGTTATTTTTCGTCCCAAATTAAATGTCTTAATCGGTCGACACTAATTAGTTTGATCACGAATAAATTTCCATAACAACCTTAAATATTGTAGGATCTATATGTTAATGGAGTTTGCATTCCTTAAATATAAGAAGCTAGTTATTGAATTTTTGGTAAAAATATGTCGATTTTAACTAAGTAGACATTCATTCTACAAGAAATTAAAATATAAAGTGAATATTTATGACAAACTTAAATAGAAAATAAATATTTAAGGGAGAGAGAAACCGTTATTTGTAGCCACTATCTATTTTCAAATTTTGATTTTTAAAACAAATTTTAATTTAGGCTAATAATAGCATGAACAATATACCGCCATCTATTTCTATCCAATTAGTGAATCCGGTGACTTTTTAGGCAAAAACAAAATGCATGTGCCAAGCACAAGTCATCAGATTGAAGGGTAGTCCTTCATTTGTTAATGAAGGCATGTTGTCAAGAGATTGGCAGCCCTAGTGGGGCAGCACTCTGCCTGGGAAGGTTCGACAACCCCCTCCCCGAATAAAAAAAAAATGAAGGCATGTTGCAGGTTTTTTTGGGTTGATCATTTGTTGATTTTGTGATTTACGGAACTGGATTGTGTTGTTTTGTGATTTGAAATTGGGTATGTTTGAAATAGATTAATAATTGCAAATGGGTCTGATTTTGGGAATTAAAATTGGAGAAATTCTAAGATTTTAGGGAAGAGGGTGATGAAGAAGAAAAAATTACTATTTTGCTCTTCAATCCAATGATGTGTGCCTGACACGTTTTTTTTTGCCCTGAAAAGTCAATGAATTCACTAATTGGACAAAAATAGATGTCCGTAAATATTTCATGCTACTTTTAACCTATATTAAAGTTTGTACTAAAAATCAAAATTTCAAAATAGATAGTGACTACAAATAGCGGTCTTCTTTTAAGGCAGATGAGTATTTTAAAATGCTAGAGATATTGCCAAGGCAGATTTCCTCATGCCAAGCTATTTTCCTTCAAATGACAAAACTACCCTTTTAGTGAATATTAAATCTCTCAATTAATTTCTCTCTATTCACATTTAATCTTTAATTTTCTCTCACTTCTCTAAAAAATAAGCACACCATATCTCTAATATTTTCTTCCCTAATTTATTCCTACTCAATCTCTAATTTTCTCTCTTATACTAGTAGAAATTCACAAAAAAGAAAAAAGAAAAAAACCAAGTAAACACTATACATTCTTCTTTTACTTTAATGTTTTTATCATACTTATACATTGATATTTTTTTTTCAAACATGAAGTGAGTAGAGAAGATAATCAAAGACGAGCACAATAAACTTACAACTTTAGACCATGAATTTATTTTGGTTTATATCGTTTGTTTTTTTGTGTGAATTTCTAGCACCATAAGAGAGGGACAATTAAAGATTGAGTGTGAATATATAAGAAAAGAAAACAATGGAGAGATCATGGACTGATTTTTGGAAAGAAAATATTGGAGAGATAAACTAATTGAGACAGTTTATTGTTGATCAAAAGGATAGTTTGGTCATTTAAAAGAAAATTGCCTTAGTTGAAGAAATTTTGTCTTGGCAATATCACTAACTATTTTAAAAGGTTTGCAAAGGTAGCGTAGTACCTTTGTTTAATTTCATGTAGCATTTCCTTTTTTTCTTTATTTTCTATCCTCAGGGGTCTCCTCTTGTTTACCAAGAAAAAAGCCAAGAAAGTAATTTTGTCATGCACATGACCTCATGAATCAAAACTTTCCACATTATTATAGAATAATTAGGAAAAACAATAAATAATTAAAGGAAATTGGCTCTCTCCTTATTATAGAATGATATCGAGAATTATAAAATACAAGATCTATAAAAGAATTGGAGATAGTACGAGATAGGAGACAAGAATTGGAATCACACGATGATTTCCCAATCACGAATTAAGAAGACAAATAGGAGAATTTAGTTTAAACACATTGTATGAAAATTTGTCCTTATTAAAAGTAACACAAAAGGAGTAAAACGTTGTAAACATCAATCTACGTTGTAAACACCTATATGTATACAAATCAACATTTTTCTAGCATGGCAAATCCTAGTGCACCCAAAAATAAATTTCCAGTTAATCTCTCTATGTTCATAAAATGCTTCAACCTATGTCCTGTAAATCATTCACAAAAATGTTTCTTCTATTAATCCTTTCTATCTTGTTCCATCAAGATTCGAAAAAATTCGTGGAATCGCTTAATTTCTCGTTGGACTCATTTAATTCGGATATTTGCAACCACGAAAGCAGACTTATTTGCTGGGGATCAGTGAGTGCATCTAATGGAAGTTTGTACCTCACTCCGGACCTTCCACAGCAGAAGGAAGGGAGACAAATTGGCCGAGTATTGTTCCGTTATCCAGTGATTGCTTGGCCGGCGTCGTTCTCCACCACATTTACTGTAAGGATTTTAACAAATTCATCAGTAAGTGGTGATGGAATTGCATTTGTTATTGCTCAGGATAATCGTCCTTCGCCACCCCAAAGCTATGGTTCATACATTGGAATTCTTGATCCATCAACGGAAGGTGCATAATAAGTTGTTTTTCTCTGCCTCCTTTAAATTACTCTTAGTTTCCTTAGTTTAACTGAAAATGAAAACAACATTTAGATAGATTTCGAAAAATTTCCATTAGTTAGTACATTTGTTGGTGAATTCATCCCTAGAAAAAATGGCACGTGTTGACCACATGACGAAGTTAATAAGATTCTGTCAAAAAAATTGACGGAATGACCGTTTTAAAGCAGGTCGTAAATACGCATGTAACTAATTTATTTAAAATTAATCGAAAATGTCTGTTATGTCAGTACGAAAATACATAAGGGACGAAATTGGCTAATTTTCCTACTATTGTATTCATTAATTTCTTGAAGCCCATCCTCTTTAGTCTTTCCCCCTGTTGTGGACAGTTGAGATGCCACTATTTTCTTTTATTGAGATTTGGGCTTTCTAATATTTCGCAAAGAACTAACATTATTTTCATTGTCCGAATTATCTGTAACATTTCTATTGCAGAATTTTCATTTGTATATATATAAACTCTACCAGTAGATGTTTGTATAATAGAAATGTTTGAGAGGGATGTTTTATACAAGATGTTACAGTATTTCCATGAGTGCTACCGAGTACATTTTTTTTTTCTTTTCTTCTATTTCTTGAATGTAAAAGACACCTTTGATGGTTGGTGTTACTAGCATGGACCCCTGCCCTAACTATCTCGATAGTGTTGCACGTCATGGTATATGGTAAATAATTTTTTTATTTAAATTAGAATTATGCTTTCTGTAAACATATTCATAACCTTTTAATTAAGCCTTTAAACACCCCCACCCCATAAAAAAAAACCTCACAATTAAGCATTAAGTTTTATTTTGTAATTTGATAATTTATTTTCCAAATTCAGGTGGAGTTCTTAAACAACTTGCAGTGGAACTAGACACATACAAAAACGAACACGAACCAGACGACAACCATATTGCAATTGTCACAACAAGTGTAGAGTACCCTGTTGCATTAAAGAGTCTAAACAGCGCTGGAATTTATCTCAGAAGTGGAAAAGAAATCACAGTTAAAATTGATTATGATGGATGGACAAAAATTCTCCAAACATCAACTTCATATTCTGGAAACCCTTTAAAAAAAATTCTAAGTCACAAAATTATAATGGAAAATATAGTTCCACATTCTGCTTATATTGGTTTTACAGCTGCCACTGCTTTTTTCGCCGAAAGCCATCAAATTTTATCCTGGAATTTCACTTCTATTGATTTACCAAGAAATTCTTTAAAGAAAAATGTTGAGAAGGGAAAAACTAGGGTTGTTTTGTCTATTGTTATTCCGTTGGTTTTGGTTTTGGTTTTGGTAATTTTGTTTTTTATTCAGAAGAAGCAAAAAAGAAGTAAAGAAATGAGGAGAGTGGATATTGAAATGCTAGCCAGAAATGCAGCCAATGCACCGAAATATTTCACCTATAAACAACTTTCTAGGGCCACAAGAAATTTCAACAAGGAAAATATTCTTGGAGCTGGAGGTTTTGGATGTGTTTATAAAGGAATTTTAGCCGATCCTTCGAAAATTATAGCTGTTAAGAAGATCAATGCTACATCAGGCCAAGGTTCTTTCTGCTTCTCTATACTTGGAAAAAAAAAAAAAAAAAATTATACATTTTTTGGGAAAATTTCTTATTTGTTTTTCCTAAGATATTTCGATGTTTCTAAAAAATCATGATACTTTTTCTTCTAGGTCAAAGGGAATACTTAGCAGAGATATGTACAATTGGTCGTCTAAGGCACAAAAATTTGGTCCAACTACAAGGTTGGTGTCACAACAAGGAGCGACTCTTCCTAGTTTACGAATACATGCCTAATGGGAGCCTCGATCATTACATCGGAAAAAAATTTCTTGATTGGAAAACTAGATACAAAATTTTAATAGGTTTAGCATCAGCATTACTCTATCTCCACGAAGAATGTGGAAATACCGTGGTACACCGCGATGTCAAGCCTAATAACGTTATGTTAGACTCGAACTTTAATGCTCACCTAGGCGATTTTGGCCTCGCTAGATTACTTCAAGGGGACAGTGATTTTGTCACGACTATGGTAGCAGGCACTCCAGGCTATTTAGCACCTGAAGTCAGCTATACTGGGAGAGCAACCCCGGAATCCGATGTCTATAGTTTCGGGATGGTTGTACTAGAAATGGTTTGTGGACGAAGAACTCGAGGAATGATGGAAGAGAATAGTTTAGTGGATAATGTTTGGACTAAACATGAAAAGAGTGAATTATTAACATGTGTGGATCAAATACTAGATGGAAAATTTGACGAGGAAGAAATGAAGAGGACTATATTAGTTGGATTAGCATGTTTGCATCCGGATAGAATGTTTAGACCAAGTATGAGAAAAGTTGTCCAGATTTTCTTAAACCCTAATGAACCCTTGATGAAAGTGCCTGAATCTCGGCCTACTGCGATAAATTTATCGTTCCATTCGTCGAATTCTGATTCAACAACAGTAAAAACTGAATGCAGATCGAGTAAGGCTCCTGGTCCAGATGAAATGACTGTTGTGTTTGATGAGACGGATACAAAAAGAATGTTTAATTCTAAGTGATCATATGCATAATTAATATCTCATTGGATTCATTTATGTTTTGTAAAATTACTTTCTTTTTTTTTTTAATTAAGAAGATATATATATGTACTTGTAAATTTGAATAGAACTGTAAATGAAGGGTTGGTATTTTACTAGTTTTCAAGCTTTTATCCATTCATTCTCACATAGGATTTAAGTGTTCATAATGTTTTTATCATTCTGTATATGTTTTTGGCTTGTAATTTTGTAAATTTTTCTGAAGTTTTGAATCTTATTAATTCTGAGTTTAATTAGACTAATAAGTAATTAGCTGGTGAAGTAAATTTCTGTTTCTTTTAATGGACATGTATGATTTACACTAATTAAAATCAAACAAAAACTTAGATATATTACTTACATTTTTTTTTTTTACGCCCGTTGGGCGATTGCCCCCGAGGGAGAGAGAGCGGAGAGTACCCTAGATAGGGAGATTGTAGCATGCCCCATGCCTGGGGAGGGAATTTTAGCCTCATAAGGAAGAGAAATTATTTGCCCCACTTGGAAAGATATGGGAATCGAACACGGGATCTCTGGCCCGTGTTCGGGTAGCCTTACCACATGGGCTACCCGATTCCCTATATTACATACTATCTTGACGGTCATAATTTGCATTGGACATAAATAAGTGTAACACCTCAGACTAGAGATAAATTCAAATTCAACTTTTATCAAACTTTCCGGTTTCGTTTCAGTTTAGTTTTTTCGAGTTTGAGCTTGAATTGAATTCGAGCAAGATTTTAATCTCTAAATAGTCATTCTAATTTAGTTGGTCACACTTGTGCCTTCTCAAGACTTACTCATGATATGTTCGAGACATCTCGAGAGAAGCTTATATTGAAAATTTGCAAGATTTTCTGCCAACAGTCAATGATGCCTATTAGATCTCAACTGAATTTGCCGGCTTAAATGCATGAATATCAGTCACCAAAAAAAAGTATGAACTTATTCTCGAATACATAAATGTTCGGCTCACGATTTTTCTAGTTCGAGCAAGATTTTTATCTAAAACCAAATGTGAACTTGAGTTGACTTAGTTAGAAAGACACGTGTACTATCTTACTACCAACCAAGGATTAGTGACAGAGCTACAGCCATTTGACCCCACTGAAATTTATAAAAAAAAAAAAAATATTAATGGTATATACATTCATATTTCAATCCATTTAAGTATGTTAGTGACCCCACTTGAAAATATTTGTGCTCCCACCCAAGTAAAATCACAGTCTTCTTCCAGCTTTTGTAGCTTTTGCTGTCAAGATTAAAAAAAAAAGTTTTTAATAGTATTCAATTCTTTTTACTGAAGTATTTTTAAAGATATTTTGTCTCTATACTACTAGAAATATAGGTTTTTGTGTCTAGATTTTTTGCGTCAGGCGTATACCATCGCAAATAACTAATATTTGCATCATGAATGATCTCCCAACGTAAATAATGATACGACGTCGTTTAGTGATGAGCATTTACGATCGCTGATCAGTATTTGTGTCAGCAAAATAATTCGACGTGAAAATGGGATAATTTGCGACGGGCTTCAATCGACGTAAAACGTTTCGCCGAAAATAATCAAATTTGCGATGAGATTCTCCCGTCGCATATAAAGTTGATGCAAATGACACAAAATTCTAGTAGATGTTTGCTGCTGAATTTTATAAGGTAGAGTTTAATTAATATTATGATATAATAAAATATTTATATAATGGATTCTTTTTTGCTTTTTTTCATGTAGCAGGATCTTCTAAATTAATACGCAATTTGAAATATATTAATTTATTTATTACTAACAAATTAAAAAAATTGAATGCATCAAATATTTATTGAGATTAGTTAATAATTAGTTGAAAAGACATATTAATTAGTAAGCGGTTTCTCAAATTCTTTTCTGCAAGAAAATAAAAATTAAATAGACCCAAAATTTATAAGAGCAAAATATTATATAATATATAAATGTAAAAGACAATCGTACTACTGTTTTGCACACAACTTTGAGTGAGATTCTTTTGGTATTACACTATTACCCGACATTACTCTAAAACCCTAAGCCTTCTATAGTTTCATCATCACCCACGACTCTGTTTTCTTTCCCCAATATAAAAACCATCCCACGTCCCCAGCCCCTCAATTGCGTTTTTATATGTGAGAGAGAAAAATATTATAACCAATCTCTCTTTTCATTATCATTACAACAACAATTGATCATCAAAATTTTAATCATTGTTTAACTAAATTTTTTTTTCATGTTTTCGCATTAGAAGTTGTTTGATCAATTGAAAAAACTCTCATGGACCCAAACTCTTAAGCCACTACCAAACCCATTGCACCTAGGAAGGTATATATAATATATATAGGAATCAAAAGGGACATCATACAATTATTGAATGCATTAAGTCGGTCCGATTGAAAAATGACTTGAGATTACCAAGTCTAAGAAAATTAAAACAAAATTAATTTAACAAGTTTTTTCAATTGGAGATAACTTCAGATTATGAAGTCTAAGAATATTATGAAGCTAATCTAATATCTTATTGTTTTAAACAATTGTAAATGTCGTGTAACTTAGTCTCACTACTACTCACCTACCTTATATAAAACACAAAGTGGACTAATTATGTGTCAATAAAGTTGGCCCGGTAGTTGATGAGTAGTTTTATCTTGGTAGATTATTAAGTTTAAAACTTACATCCAAGTCATATACTGTACTCATTGGTTTGGATGTAACTTATAAATTTAGTAGCCTACCAAGATAAAAATTTTAGTAGTTGATATGTAAGTGGGCTAATTATAAGGGCTTAATTTGGGTTATTAGAGAAGGCCAGTTGGTAGAAGAAAACTGTTAGGCCCACTTGAAGTCCAGCAGAAGTCTAGAACCTTCACTCAAATTCTTTTCTTTTCTCTGCTTTCCCAATCCTCATCATTTGCCGTTCCATTTATTCTATTCTTCTTATCTTTGTATCATCGAAAGGACGAACTTAGAGAATCAGAGAAAGAAGAAGAAGAAGAAGAAGAAATGGCTGAAGATTACACATTGGACTTGGAGGAATTGAGTCATCTTCAAACCATTGCCAAGAGACCTCGCGTTCTCTCTCTCATTTCTTCTGAAATCCACAACTTGGAAAAGGTTTCATATCTTCGCCTGCCCTTTTATTCATATTAATCCTTCATTTTTTTGTGGGTTTTTGGCTTCATCAATCTTGTTATGGTTTCCAATTCAGTATTTTTTTTATCGGGATATATTCGTTTTAATATATTTCTTCTTCAATAGTACTATCTCAGTTTCATGATATAGATATTTCTAGGTACTTTATTAGCATAGATTAAGGAAAGGGAAGACAATGATTTTTTACTATTATATCCTTTAAGTCTCAACTATCCATCTGTCTCTCTTTCCATCTATTCTATAGTATGGATAAGGGTAAATTTAGAAAGAAAAAACATCCTTAAAAGTTGGAAAAGGGCATATGTTTTAGTAAGAAATGGAAATTCTAAAAATACTTCTATTGTGAAATGGAGGAAGTATTGATTTTGGATCCATTTTGTTTTGGTGTTTCTGTTAGAATCATGTGTTTTTATGGGAACGCTTCTGATGGACTTCTTTCTTTATATTCTTCCCGTTTTGCAATGTAAACTTTTTAGTCAGCTCTGCATAGATGATGAAAGATAATAAAAACTTATATTTGTATCTGTTATATTATATTATTTACTAATTCTATGGACATAGTAAAAAACGAGAGAATTGTATTTATTGGCTTGGATAAAATTAGAAAAACTCATGCTTAAAATTTATAATAAGCCAAACATTTTGAGCAGAGATTAAGTAGCGGCATATATTTTCAAATGGAGGGGGTAGTTTTTAATTATGATGTCAAGGTGTTTTTGACGAAGTAGATAGTTTCTGTTCAGACATTTTAATTATATCAATGTTATTTAGTTTGTGGAATATTTATGTTTTAAATTCCAAATATAATGTCTTTCAAGAGGCTTGGTCTTAGTACCAATATAGTGCAAGATTTAGTACCTCAGTTTTTTTTTAAAACAAAATGAATCTTGAAAATATTTGGAGAATCATATCGGAAGAGTGCACTATAAATGAACCGTAGGCCTTGATGTTCTTGAATATCTTCTAGAGATGTGTAATGTTTTTTTCTATTTCTTAATACTATTGTTTTAGGTGTTGGTAAATTTTATAAGCGTTGAACTTGACATGCTCTGGGATAGTGAAATAAGATTTGTCACTTTTTAGCTTGCATTAATGCAAATATTAAATTCAGGGTGTCTTTAAAAGGCTCGATCTACATAGGGTTTTTTCAGGTCAATAAGTAGTGTTTCAAATGAATGTTTCAGTAGCAAAACCATTCACATGAAATATGATATCTTTGTAATCTATATGGCTTATTACAGAGAGTTCTATGTGGAAAAAAATCAATTTTTTACTCCCCGTACTTGCAAATGCCCTCAGGTCATTTAATTGCCGCAACAGTGAAGGTGCCTTGGCCATTGATGCTAGCTTTTGGGGGTATTAATCACAAAGTAATCTTTGAAAACAAGGACCATAGGAAGGGGGAAAAACTTTTATGTAGTTGTTAGAAGCTTTGGTGTATTTGTTTTGGTCTTTCACTGTATAACATTCATGCTTGATGGCCTTAGAAAAAAGTAACTAGAAATAAAGATTGAGACAACATTCTAAATCTGAAATAAAAAGAAAAGAGAATCTCCTTAATAAATCCGTGCATCCTACCTGGTTAATTTACCTAGAAGGGTTATGCATTAATTCTGGCATAATCACTTCTTAAAAAGTTATACATCTTACCATTTCAAGAACTACACATTCAATTGCTGTTCAAAGTTCAGACTGTATCCGAGGCTTTGACCCTTCATTGCGGGACCCATATAAATTTATTTTTGAAAAAAATGCTCGATCAAAGTAGAAGTAAGGGTTGTTAACAACCCTCCTGCTGTATTTATTATTTCTTTGAGTTTGAGTGTTAGACTGTAATGGATTTAGGAGGTTATAGTAAATGATCTAAACTTATCCTTGGTGAGCAATGACCCTTTGGATTGGACTGGGGTTCTCAGCTTTGTCCTACGCATAGGAGTAGGGGTATTGAACATTGAATGAAATTTAGGTAATAAGTATTCATATTGCATTTATTCACTAGCCTTGTTTTAACTGCTAATGATCCTGTCTCGGATGCCTTCAACGATCGAGGGGATCTCGATGGAACAATCTTTAATTTTTGTAGCAAAAAATGACTATTGTAGGAACAATAATATTATCAACTTTGCCCTAACCGGTATGGCTTGTGGTTTTGGGGTTGGATTGTGGTGGTGTTGAAAATGGTATAGATTGAGTTGAGTTGAGCTACTAGTGAGTTGAGCTTGAGCTGAAAAACTTAGCTCACATCAAATATGACTTGAGCAAATGGCGAGGTGAGCCTAGGCTGGCCTTAGCTCAGCTCATCCAGTTTCCGCCCCTAGTCAGAGCCGAGAGTTTTTTATTTTATTATTTATTTTGAAGATAATAGGAATTTTAGAAATGGTGCTAAAATGCAAGTTGGAAGTACGGATAACATCAACATCAACTTTTGTAACTTTTTCGATCAGGAGAAAAAATATTTTTGTGATCTTTGCCAATTCATAACAAAGTCACGGGTTTAACATGAACTAGATGTATTCACTTCCTTTGTTAATTTTCCTATATGAGGGGATAGTCCTGGTTCTCTATCAATTTGAGTTCAAGAACTTTGTCAACTTAAGTTGTGATCCTAATTCGGTGAATTTCCATTTCCCAGTCAACATAATATTTCTAGCCAATGCAAGATCAGTTTGACGAGTGTTTTAACTCTTAAGGGTATTTTACTGCATATCAAATTTCTAATCCTGTTGTTATTATTTTACAGCTATCTAAAAATGCTGCTGCTGCTGCAACAGCTCCACCGGTGCCCACTCCAATTACTACTGCACCAAAGCCAGTTTATAGCCAAGCACTGACCTACGCGACCTTAGGATCTTTCAGCTGGGATCAAGATACTGACAAAGTGAAGGTAAAAATACGTTTCAATCATACTTTTAGTATGCTTGGATGGATGAGATGTTCAGTGCATCTGTGTACCTTTTTTATTCTTTGCCAGTGACTAATATACATGTAAAAACTTATTTGTCGGTACGAGAATGAGTTGTTGGCTAGCCAGTTTAGGTCCTTGATGCCTGTTTAGACTTTCGTTTTCATTTTTCACTAGTATGGGAGGGAAAATTCTAGTTTCTAACGCTCTCATATTTCACAGATTTATATCTCTTTAGAGGGAGTTGATCAAGAGAAAATTGAAGCTGACTTCAAGCCGATGTCTTGTGACATCAAACTCCATGATGTCCAAGGAAAGAATTATCGTTGTGCTATACCCAAATTGCACAAGGAGATCGTGCCCGAAAAGTGTAAGCTTTTGGTCAAACCAAATAGGGTTGTCGTCACACTAGTCAAAGCCTCCAAAGGAAACTGGTTGGATTTGCAGTTCAAGGAGGACAAGGTAATAGCTTCTAAATATGAAAATCAAATATGTGATGGAGCTCTTTCACATACGTCTTTGTGATTTACAGCTTAAGCCTAATTTGGACAAGGAGCGTGATCCAATGGCCGGTATAATGGATTTGATGAAGGTAGAGAGAGCTCTTTTTCCTGCTATATTTCTAGATTGATTTAATTTGTGTTCCTTTAATCCTTGTGGGATTAGAATTTCTTCATAATTCTCTGACGTTTATTTGTAGAACATGTACGAGGACGGAGATGAGGAGATGAAACGAACGATTGCTAAAGCATGGACGGATGCTCGATCTGGTAAAGTGGCTGACCCCATGAAAAGCTACCGTGAAATGCAATGAGAATGCAACCTGTTTCTGGAGATATATCTGGGATGACTTTGTGATTCGCCTTCGTTTTTCCAGTAGAGCTTCATTGATTTCTTGCTGCCTATCTACCTTTTCTCCGAAATTTGTCTTTTCTACCTACAGTTGGCGCAATCAATAGGTGTCTTTGACATCCTCAAGTAATTAAATGTTATAATTAGGAGAATGGTATCGAACTCAAGACTTATAGTCATATGGCCTAAGAAGTTAACTATCCTAGTATTTCTCGAGTGGTTGGCCTATTTAGCTGCATTTTCATTTCTCTGATTGATGATCTTTTGTCCAAGGTTCACAATCTTCTGGACGTGAGTTAAACACACACGCCCCCACACTACTCGAGATATTTTTATAGAGGCAACTCTACCCCGCGCCCCCAAAGAATTATCAGATAATTGACGAAATTAAATGTAAAAAAAATAAAATATGGTTTAAACAGAGATTAGGATTCCTCCTTCTAGTTGGTGAATTAAAAAAAGGAAAATGATTTGTTATTAGAATTATTGGATAGAAATTGGTTAAAATTCAAATTAATACTATTTACCTCCCTGCTGGTATAAGGGATTCACCCCCCAATTTGGATTTTAGCCAATTTTTATCCAATAATTTTAGTAGGCTAGTAAGGTCCTTAAAAATGCTAGGCTACTAGAATTATTGGCTAAAAGATTGGCTAAAATAGTTTTTTGGACCTTTTTGCTCTTATAGTTGGGTGAATCCCTTATACCAAAGAGGGGTAAGATAGTCATTTAACACCCTCAATTTGAGGGTTTAGGGTTTCTATTAGCAGTAAATCATTTTCCTTGTTAGAATTGTTCGAAAGAACATTTAGATTAAAATAAAAAATACTGTATAGCAATTGCTGGAGATTTCTATCAAGAACTCGTTATAGAACTAAAATATGTAGGTGAAAGCATTATGTCGAAGAGAAGTATAACTTGGTCTATTTATAGACTAGCTGTGCACTTCTCAACAAAGAAGTAAATATTTTGATAGCTAAAGTACCCTAAAAATGAGTCGTTCTAAATATAATCCAACAGAAAATGAAAAACAAAGAAAAAATAAAAATAGAGTCTGTAATATGGCAATTCGATATCATCTTCGTCCATCCAAAATTGAATGTTTATTTTCTTATAGAGAAGTGAGAATAAAGTTAACCAATTTGGCATCCTACAGAAGTAACTTTCACCAATTTGAGAACACAACAAACCCGGTGAAATTTATTATTAATTCCCACACAAAAAAATGTTTTGAAACTTCAAGAATAAATTACTAATATTTAATATGATTGAACAAAATTCAATAGATTAAGAGAAGGAGGAGAATTGTATTACTTGTGTGTATTTATCTCAACAAATATACATGCCTATTTATAGGCTAGGAGATTCATAACGTACCATTAATGTCATGTCTCTTGAAAAGTCAAGAGTCTTTAGACATTCAATACATTAATGGAGATGTTATGAACTTTATGGAAATGCAAAGAGACATCCATAATATTCATAACGCTCCCCCTTGGATGTCCATTATTTGGAACAATTTCCATAATGCGCATGAGATGCTGCCTCATTAAAAACCTTACCAGGAAAACCCAGTGGGAAAAACCATGATTAAGGGAAAAAGAGTACATCGTGCATTTACTCCCCATCATGATTGCATCAATTGATATCTTTGAGTCGACGCATGCCAATGTTGTGACTAATTTCTCAAATGTAGCAGTTGGGAGCGCCTTAGTAAATAAATTTGCCAAAATTTTGCTTGAACGAATTTGTAGAACACTTATATCGCCATTTCTCTGAGGTTCATGAGTGAAGAAAAACTTTGGTGAGATATGTTTTGTTCTATCACCTTTGATGTATCCATCTTTGAGTTTGCAATGCATGCTGCATTATCCTCATACAAAACTATTGGAGCTTCTTTTCCAGACGATAGACCACAATCTTCTCGTATGTGTTGAATTACAGATTTTAACCAGACACATTCACGACTAGCCTCATGGATTGCCAAAATTTCAGCATGATTAAAAGAAGTTGCTACAATAGTTTGTTTCATAGAACGCCAAGAAATAGCAGTTCCACCATTTGTGAATGCATATCCAATTTGTGATTGTAAAACACAAGAGGGGGAGAGGGGGGGTGAATTGGGTTTTAACTAAACTTGCTAACTTTTTCGAATTCTAATCAAGGCAAGTGTTAGATTGTGCAAGATGAATAAAAGCTAAAGCAAAACCCAATCAACAAGACAAAGGATTTAGAGTGGTTCGATTCACTTAGAATCTACATCCACTACCTTGAGCCGCACCCAAGGATTTCAACAACTTCACTAAGAAGACTTTTTACAAATGTGGCTAACTCACAAAGAGTTTTACAAACACAACCACAATACAAAAGCTCACTAAGAACTTGCCCACACAAAGTAGGACTTTACAAATTGCCCACACAAAGTAGGACTTTTACAAGAATTACCCAATCACTTAGAAAGGGAATTGAATGTTTAAAGAACAAGGTTGATCACTCTTATAAGTGAGAATGTATACCTTTGAAGTACAAGAATGTTTAGCTCTTTGAACATATGAAGTTCACTCTTTGTCTTGCTTTTGAAAGATTGCTCTTGAATGATTTATATCATAGAAATGAAGAGCATTTACTTTGTGAGTGTTTTGGCTTGATGAGAAATCAATGAATATTTGATATGCAAGCCTTGGAATGTTTCTCTAGCTTTGGAGTATATATACATTTCAAATTTGGCTGAAAAACGACTCTTTAACGGTCAAAAAACGGCTAGTTTCTCGCAGAGTTCGGTTGACCGCTGAGCAACTTCGGTTGAGCCGAAGCCCACCTCTGTCGACCGTCCAAGGCCCTCGGTCGACCGACCTCCCCTATGGTCGACCGAACCAAAACTTCAGACCTCTCAGTTTCTGCTCGGTTGACCGAACTTCCAAGCTGATTTTTCACACGTTTTGAAATCTTTTGAAGTCTTTTGAAGTCTAAAAGGTTTTCTTAATATGTAACAAGTAAGAGCATTAGAAAACCGTTTTAAAAGACTTATACTTTGAAATCAAAGGCTTTCGAAATACGAACACATGTAAGGATCAATTTGAAACTTAGCCTTTTGAAAACGTGTTTATGAAAACATGCAAGACTAGAGTGTAGAGCTTATGTTCATAAGAGCTTTGGTTAGAGCTTTATAAGATAACGACTAATGACGACAAAGCTAAACTAACCAAACCTAAGTCTTCAATCTTCAATCTTGATAGATGAGCCTTGAATGATATGACTTTGAATCTTGATCATGGCTTGATTGAAGTACTTAGAGCTTCCAATATATGTTCCGATATTCTATCACAAAGATATAAACATTAGACACAACATCAAGTGTTTGTCCATTATCAAAAACCGAGTTCGATCGCCCTTAGGGCTAACAGTGATCGAGCATTATGAGGATCAGATAAGTACCTTGCATCTGCAAAACCAATTAAATTTTCTTTAGATAGGTTAGAAAAGAACAAACCTTTATCTTTTGTACCTTGTAGGTAGCGAAGTACATGCTTAATCTCGTTCCAATGCCTTCGGGTAGGACATGAACTAAACCTTGCTAATAGGTTGACAGAAAATGATATGTTGGGTCGTGTATGACTAGCAAGATACATTAGTGCTCCAATTGCACTTAAGTATGGCACTTCAGGACCAAGAATTTCTTCATCCTTTTTCCGAGGACGGAAAGGGTCTTTGTTCACATCAAGTGAACTTACAACCATTGGGGTGCTCAATGGATGTGCTTTGTCCATGTAAAATCTTTTAAGCACCTTTTTTTATGTTTGTTTCTTGATGTACAAGTATCTCATTCTTTCTGTGCTCAATTTGCAGCCCTAGGCAAAATTTTGTCTTTCCAAGGTCTTTCATCTCAAATTCTTTCTTCAAGTATGCCATTGTTGCCAAAATCTCTTTAGGAGTCCCAATAATATTTAAATCATCAACATACACTGCAATTATTGCAAATCCTGACCCAAATCTCTTTAAAAAAAATGCATGGGCAAATTGGATCATTCTTGTAACTTTCTTTTAATAAGTACTCACTAAGGCGATTATACCACATGCACCCAAATTGCTTTAATCCATAAAGAGATCTATTTAATTTAATGGAGTAATGTTCTTGAGAACTTGAATTTGCTGCTTCTAGCAGTTTAAATCCTTCTGGGAGTTTCATATAAATGATGTTGTCCAGTGGGCCATACAAATAGGCTGTGACTACAACCATTAGGCGTAAGTCAAGTCCTTCTCTTATCGCCAGACTCATTAAGAATATAAAAGTAGTTGCATCCACCATAGGAGAATATGTCTCTTCATAATCAATACCAGGTCTCTGTGAGAACCCTTGTGCAACTAATTGTGCTTTATATCTCAAAATCTTTCTCTTTTCATTTTGCTTTCGCACAAAAATCCATTTATATCCCACTGATTTTACACCATCAGGTGTGCGGACTACAGGTCCAAATACTTCTCTTTTTATAAGAGATTTCAATTCTGCCTCAATTGCCTCTTTCCATTTAGGCCAATCAGTTCTTTGTTGACATTCTTCAATAGATTTTGGTTCATAATCCTCATTATTATTCATAATATCAAGCACTACATTGCATGCAAAATTATCATCGACGTCGATTTTCTTTCGGTTCCATTTTATTCCAAACATGACATAATTTGTTGAGATCTCTTCATTTTCAGGTACCTAAATCTCTTCTTTTGTCATGTTTAAAGTCTCTTCTGGAGATCCTTCCAAAGTTATTGCTTCCTCGATTTGGTCATTACCAATTATTGCTCCTTTTCTTTTTCAAGGATTCTTATCTTTGGAACCGATGGGTCTACCACGTTTCAATCATGCGTTAGACTCACTAGCAGCTTGAGTTTGTCCTTCTGGGACATCAATTTTAATTGGAGCATTTATAGCTGGGATATGTGACTTAGTTACTCTTTTCGGGTCAGTAAATGTATCTGGCAATTGATTTGCTAAACTTTGTAAATGAATTATCTTTTGAACTTCTAGTTCACATTGTTAAGTACGAGGATCAAACTGAGGCAATGATAATTCATTCCAAGTAATTTTTTTCCCAGCTCTTTATTTTCTCCCCCTAATGTTGGAAAAACTGACTCGTTAAAATGACAATCAGCAAAACGAGCCGTAAACAAATCCCCCGTAGATGGTTCTAAATATTTAATTATTGACGGAGACTCATATCCAACATATATTCCCAACTTCCTTTGAGGACCCATCTTAGATCGCTATGGTAGAGCAATCGACACATATACTGCACATCCAAAAACTTTTATAGGGGAAATATTTGGTTCCTGACCAAAAACCATTTGTGATGGGGAGAACTTATGATAACTTGTTGGCCTTATGCGAATTAGTGATTCTGCATGTTATATAGCATGTCCCCAAGCAGAAATGGGTAGTTTGGACTTCATAAGCAACGGTCTAGCAATCAATTGAAGGCGTTTAATTAATGATTCTGCAAGACCGTTTTGTGTATGAACATGTGCTACAGGATGTTCAACATTTATTCCAATGGACATGCAATAATCATTGAAAGCCTGAGAAGTGAATTCACCAGCATTATCCAAACGAATATTCTTGATATGAAAATCTGGAAAATGTGCTCGCAATCTTATCAACTAAGCAAGTAACCTCGCAAACACCAGGTTGCGGGTTGATAACAAGGATACATGTGACCATCTAGTCGATGCATCAATTAAAACCATAAAATATCTGAATGGTCAACATGGAGGATGGATTGGCCCACATATATCTCCTTGTATACGTTCTAGAAAATTAATAGATTCAAAATTTATCTTGACCGGTGATGGCCGTATAATCATCTTCCTTGCGAGCAAGCGGCACATAAAAAAATCTTAGAAATGATCTGTTGGCTCTTCAAAGAATGTCCACATGAATTTTCCATTATTTTTCGCATCATTATAGAGCCGGGATGGCCCAGCCGGTTACGCCAAACAATGAAATTATCAGTAAACTTCTGGTTTACTATATCATTCGACTCAATTGCATTAATTTTTAAGTAATACAAACCAGTGGAGAATGCAAGCAATTTCTCCAAAGTGCATTTAGTGCTTTGGGATAAGCTCGTGATTTGAAGGTATTATCTCAATGTGATATCCATTATGACGAATATCCTTAAAACTCAACAAATTTCTTTGAGACTTTGGAGAGTATAATGCATCAATTATTTCAAGTTTCGTTCCCCAAGGCAACAATACATGTGCTCTTCCGGAGCCTTGTATAATTTTTGTACTACCTGATATTGTACTTACACTAGTCTTTTTCATTATCAATCGAGAAAAATATTTCTTATCTTTAAGTATCGTATGAGTAGTTGCATTGTCTGCCAGACATAAATCTTCGCCATTTGTTGTTAACTGAACTGGAGAGATATTCATATTCTTCAAAAATAAAAATAAATGTCACAACAAATATTTAAAATAAAAGGTCTTCATATATTACTCCCTCCGTCCCAAATTATCTGTCCACATTTCTTTTTTAATCTGTCCCAAATTATTTGTCCACTTTCTAAATAAAGGGTTCATTAATGGTGATTTTTCCAATACTACCCCTTACATTAAATGTTGGAGAGAGAAGAATATAAAGAGAAGAAAAGGTAAAATTAAATTATGACCAACATTAAATAGGGTCATGTTTGACATTTTACCATATTCCACTATAGAATTTGATGAAACCTTAATCTCCGTGCAAAACACAAAGTGGACAGATAATTTGGGACGGAGGGAGTATATAATATTGCATACTACGGTCATAAAGTTTAGAATGTAAAAGACAAAACATGAATATATATTTATAAGCTAAAAAAGATCATAAAGCATTTAATGATTAGTTATTCTCTTCAGGGGTGGTGAAGAAATCAGCAGCTTCTAAGTGAGTTGTATTATCCTATGTATTGTCATTTTCACTCACAAAATTTGTTTCTACTTTTCCCTTTTGTTTCAATGTTTGTTGATAAATCTCAACAAGATGTTTTGGTGTACGACACAAACGAGACCAGTGACCTTTTCCACCACAACGATAACAGACGTTGGACTCATGGTCAGTTTTATCTTTCTCATATTTGTTACCATATTTGTAGTCCCACTTCTGGGGGGAATATATTTTCTTGAAATGACCACCTTGACCTCGACCATATCCACGTCCTCAGCCATAACCTCAGCTATGTCCTTGACCACGTCCTCGACCAGAACCACGACCATTGTTGATGGTATGATCTTTATCTTTTATTTCCTTCCTGATATAGGATGTCGCATTCGCTTCAGTGAATGGAGCAGAACCAGTTGGTCGAGATTCGTAATTTTTTATTAATAGCTCGTTATTTTGCTCAGGCACAAAGAGACAAGATATCAGTTGAGAATATTTCGCCTTTTCACGATATTGTGTCTGCAGGAGCAAATTGTTTGCATGAAATATGGAGAATTTTTTAACGGTCAAATATTCAGCCTTAAGTCCCTCATGAAGGTGATGGTGAAGAAAAATCATAGCTTTGGCCTTATCTTGACTTGTGGTCGTATTTTCTTCTTTAATGGAATCACCAAGCCCTTTTGCCTCCAGGTGAATTTCACCATCTAACACCCAAGATAAATAGTTCTTTCCAGTAATATCAAGAGCCACAAATTCAAGTTTTGCGAGGTTCGACATTATTAACTCAATATTTTGGCTTATTAGAACAGTGTAGTGGTAGAGTCTCGTGTTGATAACGTATTTTGAAACTTCAAGAATAAATTACTAATATATAAATTCCCCCCAACTTAAGCATTTGCTTGTCCTCAAGCAATTTAGACACAATGTAAGACCGACAAACAAAACTCCTCAAGAACAAGTAAAAAGAAATCATGGAATCAGCAAGTTTAACAACTCAAATATTAATCTCCAATCATTCCAATATAACAAGTGCCACAAATACGAGTAATGAAATAGTATAAGGCAATTCACTCAATCTTTCATTATTATTTCATGAAAAGTATGCATTCAAGAAACTTGTATTATAAACTAGACAAACAAACTTTCATTTTTCACATCTCTTTTTGCTACAATTCAATCCATAGGTACCCTTGTGCAATGTGCTTTTTATTTTGACTCACGAATATATAGAATTAAAGTAAGTCTGAGTAAGATCATTCAATTCTTTTACCACATTCAAAGTTTCTATTGGGACTCGTAGTGCACCAAGGAGTGTGAACTTTCTTATCACTCGTTTAGTGGCGTGCTAATTTCGCATACTCATAATCTTCCATTTTTCAAGATCAGCGGAGTAAAACCCAATTTATACTTTTATCGCGGGCACCAAAGAGTGTGAACTTTCTTATCACTCGTTTAGTGGTGTGCTCATTTCGCATACTCAATACTCTTAGTGTGTTGATTGTTTTTTTTTTCTTTTTCAACTTTTTTATAACCAAGAGCAGCGGAGTAGAGCCCGAAAACAAACATTCGACATTTTGTCGCATTTTTTTTTTTGAATTAAAAGAATTACCTAGTCGTTCTTTAAAACGATATATTCAGAGTCAAGAGTTGTGTAGTGTATTGGGTAACCATAAATCGAATCAACAACAAAACAAGGGTGATCTTAAAAGGTGTCAAAGTCTAATTCCAAATACAAGTTCTATCACATATACATAGACACAAGATAATCACTCAAAAATATATATTTTTTTTCTTTAATTTTCCAATTTTTCTAGTGGCACGAGTCAAAGATTGGAAATTATGGAGAATAATGCTTAAAGTTGTTAAAATTAACGTATCAACAGTTAATTAATTTTTACTTTTTCTTTTTATGATGTTCTTGGATTTTTTATTTTTCTAATAATATGCAAGACTACTAAAAAATATCAAATAAACCTAACAAAAACAAATAAAATAAAGCACTAAAGGTAAACATAAACAATCCACAACTTAATTCCCCCAACTTAAATCGAACATTGTCCTCAATGTGAAAATAAAGAGCAAAAGATAAAGGAAAGAGAACAATACTGCCCTGATTGAAATGGGAACGAGGATAAGTAGCCTCACGGCTCCTCAGGCCATGACTCCCGCGACCATCTAGCTCGTTTTCGCCTTTTGAACGTTAATCTTCAATAATTAATGGATTTTGGTAAAAGAGTAAATAAACAATAAGAAGGAAAAATATATAAGAAAGAAGAAAAAAATAATAATAATAAAGGAGGGATTGGGTGTTGAAAAGGAAAAGGAAAAGAAAAATGGATTTTGGATGAGAGAGAAACAAAAAGCTAACGGCTCACACTGAATAAAAAAAAAAAAAAAAAATGACGCTGACAGGCTGGGAAAAAAATATAGGGGAGAGATCCGGTGTGGACTATCACATTTGTACACTTGGTACAATCGGTTTCAAAAATGCCTGTGCAGGACCTTCGAGATTTGCCTGTGCAGGAAAGTTTCTGTTACTTTGGTTTTTATTGCTTGTCTTTTTTTTTTTCTTTTTTTTTAAAACCAGGGATGACTTTAAGTTCCAGGGATGGAACTTTGAACAAAAAGCTACTCCCTCCATTCCCTATTAATTGTCGTTTAGGAGATATCTAGGTATCCAAATTAATTGTCGTTTAAGGTTGTTTTATTAGTTGTCAACAATTTATTCCAATTATATCCTCAACATTTTCCTTTCTTTATGATAAAGAAGTGAGAGAGAGGGAGGGTGGGGGATAATATTGGAAGTTTATGTGAAAATGACAACTTCCTTAATTTTTTCAAATTGTCTAAAGAGTCTTATATTTAGGAATGGAGGGAGTACTGTTTATTTTTATGCCTACAATGTAATGGGATTCCAGGGCTGGTCCAAGAATCCAGCCCTGGTTTCATTTTTTTTTATTTTAAAAAAAAATTAATTAATTAAAAATAATAATAATAATAATAATTTTTTTTTAAAAAAAATCCTATCATACTCATAATAAAAAAAAACATTTTTTTTTAAAATTATTTTTAATACTTCAAAATTTTTAATAATACTTACGAAAAAACTTAAAATTTAAGGGGAAAAATTAATAAAAATAATAATTAGTGCTCATTTAACGTGAGATTGTCACACGTGCATTTTGGGTGCAAACCAAGAAAGATAATAAAAATTATCGTTCTTATGGAGTAGCGTCGTCCACTTTTTATTTATTGACGCATTACCTGAAGAGGGATTTAGGGAGGATGCCAAAGATTGTATGCCACTTTGAAATTGTCAAAATTTTCACCAAATTTATGTCTGATTCGTTGCTGATTGTGAATCCTCTTGTCATGGAGCAATTCCAAACACTCTTTATACTTTTGATCGTTCTCGTGAGTTCCAATTGGAAGTCCACCAAACTCACTTAATTCCAAGGTTCTTGTTACACCTGAAAAATATGAAGAATTAAGTACAAGTAAATCAGATGAACCTTCAAAACAAGTATGATTAAATTGAGAGTGAGAAGGAATAAAATTGAAATCAAATGACGGTGGCTTCTCAGAAGATGGCACCGGTCCCTCTAAATTCTTCTCTAACTCCTCAAATTGCTCATTTTTACAAGACGAATAAGGAGGATGTGTATTAGGATGAGAAACGTGCTCCATTGTATCCTCCTTACTTTCTTCTTTTTCAATCTCTTCATGCAGAATAAACTCAAGAGGTTTGTGAGTCAATTTATCTTTAAGATCTTGTGTAAGAGAATTATTAGAACTAACAATATAACAAGAATCACTATCTGCATGGTATTTTATCGGCTTATACATATTAAAGATAACCTCATCATCTTCAACTCTAAGAGTAATCTTTCCTAATTGAACATCTATCAAAGCTCTACTAGTAGCAAGAAAAGGTCTACCAAGAATGAGGGGCACATCTCTATCCTCATCAATGTCCACTACAACAAAATCAGCAGGAAAAATAAATTTATCCACTTTAACAAGAACATCCTCAATTATACCCCACGGATAAATTATTGACCTATCTGCTAGTTGCAATGTCATGTTAGTAGGTTTCACCTTACCTAGCCCAACTTTTCAGAAATAGACAAAGGCATTAAATTAATGCTAGCACCTAAATCACATAACGCCTTATCAAAATTTAATTGCCCAATAGTACAAGGAATAGAGAAACTCCCTGGATCTTTAAATTTCTGGGGCAACTTCTTTTTCAGAACGGCAGAGCACTCCTCTGTAAGGATTACTGTCTCGCAATCGTCGAGCTTACGCTTGTTTGTTAGCATCTCCTTCATGAATTTCGCGTACCTCGGCATTTGCTCCAAAGCCTCTGCAAAAGGAATGTTAATATGCAACTTTTTAAATACATCCAAAAACTTAAAGAATTGTTTATCGATATTTTGCTTTTTAAATCTTTGGGGAAAAGGAATAGGAGGAACATAAGGTGGAGGAGGAATATAAGGTTTAGAGTCTCCCTCTTTTGGCTTATCCTCCTTTAAAGAATCTATTGTTTTGTCTCCCTCATTCTTTTCCTTTTCAGCTTCTTTAGGTTTTTCCACTGATTGTATTTGATTTCCACTCCTGATGGTCACTGCATGAACTCGCTCCACGAGATTCTTCTCTACATCACTAAGAAATATCTCTGGAGATCTATCTTTAAATTTTCCAGCACATTGACCAATTTGAACCTCCAAGTCGTTGATAGAAGCTTGACTTGTATGAGCAAATAAGTCTATCTTAGCCTCCAACTTTTGTAAGTATTGAATCAAAGTTTCCTCATATTGAGGTGTCCTTTCTTGTGTTGGAGGAGGCTATTGTGGAAGAGCCATATATTGTTGTTGAGTATCTTGATCCATCCATGAAAAATTTGAGTGTGGCCTCCACCCCGAATTATAAGTGTTGGAGTAAGCATCATTCCATTGAGACATGCATTGCCTCTCAGCTCCCATATAATATGCTTCCTGGTATGGTGGATATCCAAAATTATTTTGGTTGCCTCTTTGATTCATGAGGAGGCTAACTTGATTTGTCAATTCAGCCAATTTGGAAACCACCTCGAATGTCGTTGCCATGCCAAAAAAAAAAAAATTAATTAATTAATTAATTTAAACAAAGACCAAAGTAAAAATTAAAATCACAAAGAAATAAAATTAATTAACTACTCCCCGGCAACGGCGCCAAAAACTTGATACGCAAAATCTATACTAGCAAGTATACTAGGTCGATGTTGTAGTAGTCAAGGTCGATCCCACAGAGAATAATGATTAATTAGTTCCTATGTAAATAATTCTACAATGATCAAAAGCAAGTAAAATAAATCTGACGGTTGATGATGATTTAATTAAATTAAATTAATTAACTAACATAAACAAATAACTTAAACAAGAAGTTTGATAAGAGAAAGATCTAAGGCACATGAATTCACTAAATTAACCAATATATTATCCTTACGAGATGTTATTCTAAAGTGAGTTTCATTAATCGATCGATTTCCAATTATATCTAATAACCTCTTTCAAGGCTTATCAAACCTATTCTCATGAATAAATCAACTATATGTCTATGTTGATTTTAACCCATCAAAATGCATTAAACATATGAAATCATAAAGATCGCACAAACCATACAAGTATATGTCTATCTTGCATGCAATTTATGTTCAGATTATTTAACCTAATTAACAAGGTCAGCTGTCGCAAATCTTCCAAGTTAATGTAAAGACAATTTGAGTGGTAGCTAATCACACAAAAGCATTAAGAACAATAATAAGAAATTAATTCCACAACACTAGTCGAATAACAAAATCAAGAGAATAACATATAAAATTAATCTAGCTACATCATGGCCTTAGAATAAATATTTAGCTCATACTAGAGAAAAATTCAATAACAAATTAAAACTTAGAATAATCTAATAATGACTTTTTTTTCCTAAGACTATTGAAGAGTATTTATAGAACTAGAAACCTGCTATCTTAAGGTAACTGACATATATTAAAACTCTCCACACTCCTTTGGAGTAGTTGACATAAAATACAACTCTTCAAGATTCTTTAGAGTAGTTGAAGTACACCAGAACTCTTCTACTCCGTAAAGATCATATCTTCAATTCCAGCAGCTTTTTCCTTATTCTGCAAGTCGGTTCACTTTTATCCTTCAAAAGACTATTTTGCCCCTACAAATGTAAACACAAATAAGTGAGGATTATACCATTCTAAGCTCAAAACTCGATATGTAAATACTTTTTGAAGCTTAAAATTACTATTAAATTAGAAGAAAATATAGATAAATTTACGAGTTATCAATATAATATGATTGAACAAAACTCAATATATTAAGAGAAGGAGTAGAATTGTATTTACTTGTGTGTATTTATCTCAACAAATATACATGCCTATTTACAGGTTAGGAGATTCATAACATACCATGAACGTCATGTCTCTTGAAAAGCCAAGAGTCTTTAGACATTCAATACATTAATGGAGATGTTACGAACTTTATGGAAATGCAAAGGGACATCCATAATATTCATAACAAAAAAAAGGATTATAGATTAATCCATGAATAAAAAATTGTAGAGCACAACATAATCTAATAAACACTAAAATTAACATAGCTAGGACTGTACAGCACCGGCTATTTTACAAGAGTCTAAATGGAAACATTATCAAACATTCTTAAACATCATATAAAAACATGAATGGAGGAGCAAATGCAATGACGAAGACAGGGGGCGGGAGGGGGCCGGCGCCCCCCAAAGATTTTTAAAAATACTACTATTTATCGAAATTTTATGTGTATTTTAGAAAATTTTGGAAAAATTTTATCGCTTTCACTTCCCAAGAATTTTTTTTTGCCATATTTATCGCCCCCCCAAGAATTTTTTGCAAGTTCGCCCCCCCAACACCAACTTCCTGGCTTCGTCCCTGAGCAAATGCAAAGAAATTACGATGGAGATTCTGAAGTAATGTGCCTTCTTCACTGGAGTATTTGACTGCCATAATCTTCGTTAAATTTGTCATAGCGATGAGCATGGAGATGTGCCGAGGGTCTTGTATTCCTCAACTCCACCTCTACGTCTCCACGTGTAATTGGTCCAACCTTTGGCAGTTCTGCAAGCCATTGAGTTCAACAGTATATCAGCAAAGATGGAAATAAGAAAATAAGAAATTCAAAGATTATAAAACCAGTAAAACTTGTAGTAGATGAAGCAAGAGCAATGTAGAAAGGCTTCAGATCGACTAAGGTTATAGTTAAGAAAGCTGGGCTGGGTCGGGTTGCGGATGGGTGGATTAGGGTGGGTCGAGTCGTAGTTGGGATGGTTGGGTTGGACCGGGTTGTAGATGGAATGGTTGGCTGGACCAGGTGGGCTGCAGTTGGGCAATATGGGGTATCCAATGTTATTTTATAATGCGACAAATGGTTTTGGAGGTGGGCCTTGGTGCAGAGTAGAGCTGTCAATTGGGCCTATTGGATCCATAATTTAGGATCCAGGCCCAGACTCACTATAAAAAAAATTGAGTCCAAGTCTTACTATATTGGGTATAGACATTTTTAATTAAGATCTGGACCCAACTATATTGAGTCTCAATGGGTCTGGGTCTACCCATAAACAAATCCTAAAAAGTGATCATGACAATTTCCCTCAAGCCTTTTACGTTCATTATGATCTGGAGATTTAAAATGAAATCAAGTTTTGCATAAACAAAAAGAAAAGGAAATCACGTTTTCTTCTCCATTCTTTTCCGATAAAAAAGAAGGTAATTTTGATTTGTTTTTTATATTAATTTAAAAATGTATTAGGCTTTTTGACTTTTTTTTGTTAAAAAAAGTGGGGGATTTTGATTTTTAAAAAAGATTTTTTTTTAGTCTGATTTTCATTTTCAGTTTCGTCAATAAAAACTTGTAAAATGTTAGTTTTTTTTTAAAAATTAAAAATTAAAAATAATGAATGGTGACATAAATTTCGGTTTTCGATATTTGATTTCCATATAATTTCAAAATAATTTCGGTATTCGGTATTTAGTTTTCATATAATTTTGATTCAATTTATTTTTCATAAAATATTATAAAAGCGAATCGAATACCGAAATTTTATTTCGGAAAACCGAACCATATATCGAATGCACATCCCTATATAAAATAATATAATTTTTCTCCAAATAAAAGCAAAAAAAAAATAATAATAATAATAATAATATTTGAACAAAAGGCATAAAACAAGCCTAATGTGAGCCTAGCTCAGATTTTTTTTTATTAGCCAGATTTTTTTTTTTTTTTAGATTAACCATATATCGAATATTCCCCTTCTTCTTTCTTCTTTGCCAACTCTAACAAGAAGACAGAGCTTTAAGAATGGTGGAATGTGAGGGCATGAGGGGCCAATATGGATCTCTTGTGGGTTTGTTGGATCTCTTTAGTCTATTGGGTCCAATATGAATCTTATTAGATTCATATTAGTTTTTTTTTTTTTTTTTTTTGTATTAGGCCCAAATCTATATAGGGCTGGATCCAAAAAATATTGTCTTATATCTGATTTGAGTCTAGTAAATGTGGGTCTAGATTTGGGTCTTTGGATCCCATTGACAGCCCTAGTGCAGAGCTGGGACAGACCACAAAATGTTGCTTGTTGGGCCAAGAGTTTCACTCTATGGTTTTGGTCCGAAATGTGCTACTCTTTGGACTGTCTGCAAATTCTTTGGCTGGGCTGTCTGCAATATCTTTGACTGGGATGTTTTGGGAATTTTTGGTTGAGACTGTGATGCGGGGATTGAATGCAAACTATTATGATGATGCAGAGGCCGCAAGTCTACCCCGCCACAATTCATGAATTGCCTAATCTGGAATTATCCTGGATAATTCACATACTAGTGCGCCTCAAAATAGCTCACTTTTTCTAGTAGGTTTTCTTTTTAATAATAAATGTGTTTGCAAAATTCATGATTTATATCATGGTAGTATTAGACTTTATTTCATGTTTTAAATTAGAATTTAATTCAAGTCTTTATGATAGCAATCAATGGGGGCGACCGTTTCAAATTTGTAAAAGCATCCCTCAAGATAGATTTTTGTTGCAACATGGCTTTGAATGGAGGATCGTGCGCAAACGTTATGTTCGTATCTGGCGTGGTCGCTAGCCAACTACTCTATGCGGTTTTCAGCAGATCTCCCCTCCTGGTTTGAAGTGTTTTGAAAGTTTGTAGACAATAACTCATAAAATTGTGGAAGGCCTCGGGTTTGTGCATGACCTCAAGTTTGCTATTTCTTTTTTGGTAGTAATGTTTGGTTATACGGTCATATAACTTTGTACTACATGGCACATATTCTCTAGATTTTTCTATGTCCGCGGGTGGTCTTGTGATATTCTGTCTCATTGGTTAGTTAGAATTTTTATAAGGTTTGATACCTCTTTTCAAAGGTTAGGGTATCCATTGGAATTCGACCTCTCTCATGTAATTTCTAATATCAATTAATGTTATTACTTTCTTTTTTAAAAAAAAAAACATAATCTAATAAACACTAAAATTAACATAGCTCGGACTGTACAGCACGGCAAAAAATCCTCTGTCCCCGTTGGTGTATGTCCCCGTGTCCCCAACCAATCACAATTCACCATGTGTATATAAAATTGAAACAAATATTTATATAGTAAATTCTGATTGGTTAGGAACACAGGGACATACACGGACGGGGACAGAGGATTTTCACCCGTACAGCACCGGCCATTTTACAAGAGTCTAAATGGAAACATTATCAAACATTCTTAAACATCATATAAAAAACATGAATGGAGGAGCAAATGCAAAGAAATTATGATGAAGATTCTGTAGTAATATGCCTTCTTCACTGGAGTATTTGACTGCCATAATCTTCGTTAAATTTGTCATAGCGATGAGCATGGAGATGTGCCGAGGGTCTTGTATTCTTCAACGCCACCTCTACGTCTCCATGTGTAATAATTGGTCCAACCTTTGGCAGTTCTGCAAGCCATTGAGTTCAACAGTATATCAGCAGAGATGGAAATAAGAAAATAGGAAATCCCAAAATTATAAAACTTGTAGTAGATGAAGCAAGAGCAATGGAGATAGGCTTCAGATCGACTAAGGTTATAGCTAAGAAGTCTTACATTTAATCAAAACAGAATAAAAAAAATAAACAACTTGCTGAAGGAATCATGAGGAGTTTGTTCACTAATGCTAGTAACATATATAGTACTCTCTCCGTCCGGGATTGAACGCTCATTTTCTATTCAAAATGAATACGAAAGTTGACATTTAATTACGAACCAAGGGAGTACCGAGGAAAGCAGACACATACGATTCAGATGCACAGTCATTAACTATCAGTATGCTTGTGCAGAACTGATACCCCGGGATAGATGTAAAGCTAAACCAATTGCTTAATATTCAAAGCAACACAAAAAAACGACGTTTTCTCAAACTAACTGAAAGAACAATGGAGATATTTTTATACAAGCAGAACCTAGAGCAATGGCCATACATGAATGCAAATGTATTCTTGAAAAAATTGAAGGAAAAAAACTCGTTAAGAGATGTTTTTTAAACCATGCATAAGTAAATGCTGGGTCCAAGGAAAATATCTTCTGATTTGCTTCAGTTTCTTTTAATTTGCATTTTTTTAATTTCCGGTGAGAAAGAAAGAGAGAAGAGAACGATCTTTCTCCCTAGTCTCTCTCACGCAGATACACCTTCAAACTATGTGTCTATACAGTTCTATATGTAAGGGATAGTTCTGATATGGAGCAAGTTCATTAGACTATGTGCTTCAGAACTGACTACATTACTACATAATAAGAGAGACAATTTTGTGATAACGTGACTTATTCTGAAGGACAAAGTTCATGTAGACCTGGTATATATTAGAATTTTCCACATGTAAGAGAATCTTGATTAATTAAACAATGGATCATGTGCTCACTGATTAAATACAATTAAATATCCTAATATTTTCCGTTTTTTCTATTTTTCTTTGATTTTTTTAGCAAAAAAATTAACTGGAAATTGAAGTGTAACTGTGGAGGAATCTGGAAATGGAAGCAGCTGTGTACAGTGGACCTGAATTCCGCAATTGTTTTAGCTATAAAACTGGACAAGGCGTTTTGACTATCATGCGTAACTGTTATTATTCTACATATCCAAACAAGGCAGAATCAAGGTTTTGAAATCCGGACCGGGTATCGACCCGGAAAAGTTATTGGGTCACGGGTCACTGGTCGGACCGTCATCGACCCGTTCATCAACCCGGTGACGTCATAAATATTAAAAAAATATATAATATATACTTATTAACAAAAAATAAAGTTAAAGTATATATAGTAAAATTTAAGGACTAATGTAATAATTTATTTTTTTGTATACACTTCTAGACAAAGTAAATAGTTTAGGATTTGTTTGAAATATAATTATTTTATAGAATTTTATGTGCTAATATTTTAATTGCACTTCAGTCCTGAATATATATAGTATCATAAGAGCACTTTTACCCTAAAATTCCTTCTCTTCCCGCTGCTCTCTCCTTCCTGACGACTTCCGGCGATCCCTCCACCATCACCGCCGCTCTCTCTTCTTTTCTTCTCGGCCCTCTCTTTTCTTTCTCTCTTCCTCTCCTCTCCTCTGGCGTTACCCCTACAATACGGTCTCTTTCATCCAAATCTCTCCAGCTCTTTTAATTACTTGAAGTTTTCGTCTGAAGAAATCTCTCCATTTTTTTCTTTTCATTTCTCCGTTCTGGGTCTGACCAGATTAATGCTATAGATTATAAAGTTTATCTTCAAGAAAATGCTGCAGAATTTTCAAAATTTTCAAAGAATATGGAAACAAAATCATCATCTTCTTCTACATCTACCGGACCGGACCGCCCCGCCACCCCTCTCTCTCTCTTTTTCTTCTTTTTCCTTTTTTTTATACAGAAAAAATTTTAAAAAAAAAGATTTTGTGACCCGGCCGGTTTTCCCAAAACCGTTCCGGTTTACGGTTCAGTAAAATTAGAGCGATTTTTGATGAAAACGGGTTTTGACTCCTAACCGGACCGCCAGGAGGTCCGGTCCGGGTTTCAAAACATTGGGCAAAATATCATTTCATTCCCTTACGTGTCTCTTTTCTTATACCTACTAATAGATAATTGAAATGTGTTCATATTTACTTTACGCGTTACGTTATTTCTTTTAATTTATAATTATTTTATTAAAAAAATTAACACATGTCAATTTTTTATTAGTGGCATAGGGAATGAGAATAAAATATTCCTACCTTAGATAAAATTATTTAACGAATAAGATAAATAAATAATTTTTTTGAAATAATAACTATTTTTTTCAAATCGCAGTGGTAAAATAAAATCATTCAAAGTCTCTTCGCTATTAGTACGTGAGGAAAAAAAAGTGGTTTCCCATAATAGCGGCAACGAGACAATGGATGAAAGAGAAGAAATGAGATGAAGGAAAACAGGGGATTAGGTGGTTACCTATGGGTGAGTGACGGACCAATATGATATGTTCTGTAATTTCTAGACCATTCCCTAACTGGGTGAAAAGTTAGGGCTGCTAACAGTCGATGTGGAGTTCACTATAGCGAGCGATGACATAATGAGATGCATTCTTAAATATCTGACTCTGATTGTCTTCTGATCATCAGGGAGTTAGATATTTGGACCTATAACAAGTCTGACCTTACCTAACAGGTGAATAGTTGGGGGTTGTTAGCAGTTGCTTTAGAGTCGGGATTAAACGATGGAGTTCGGTTGTGTGAATTATATGTTATCTATCCAAGAACGATACTCGTAGTAACTGATTTAATATATGTCTGTCTGCCATGAAATGAGTAGTTCGCAGCACAAGTTCCGATGTACAAGTGTCATAAGAAATAGTGTGTTTTGCTCATTTTTGTTCATGTTATGGTATGCTTAAATTGGTCAAAAACATGTATTTCAGAGTTTGAGGATATTTTAAATGTAGGAAGTGAGTTTTTCTTTGTTATTTTGCAATGAAAAGTACCATTTCTGGAAGTTGCGGACGAATGCTTCATCTGCGGTATCTTCCGCAGAGATACTCGAAAGTTGTTGGTGTTTTGCGGACAATTGGTCCGGACGAACCCCGGACGATATGTTTTGTCCAGGATGTTGGCATGTTTTTTGCGGACTATCCATCGCCCAGGGCCTTCGTCCACAAGGTCAGTCTGGACCAGTTTGAGTTGTTTTCTGTTCTGTTTCAAGTTATTTTTGTTTCAAGGTTATTTTAAGTGTATTACAAGTATTTTATTAGGATGTTTCAAGTCAAATTAAGTCAAGATATGTTTCAAATATTTTGGGATTGGGAAAACATTTTGTATGTTTGATTATTTATCCCAATGGTGTTTAAACCTTACTGGGCTAGTGTAACTCACACCTTATTATTTCACAGATGATTATGTTGAAGGAACTGTGGAGGAAACCCGGGACGAGAAATTCGAAGAATGAACATGTCTATGATAACGATGTAAAATGATGGTTTAGTTTAAGTACTTAATAATTAACTTATGCTTTGACATGTAAAGATATTTAAGAAAGACCTTGTGGGTTTGTTATAAAGATGATATAAGTCCTTTTAAGTTTATGATATAAGACTTTTGGTATTATATTTTTTGTTATATGTTTGGTGTCTCATTGGTAGATGTTTTGCTGCTAAGTCATCGCCCGGTTATGAGGTGTGAAAACGACACTTCACCTGATGAAGCTAGCCAATTATCAATCAAATCGGTCAACGACAACATTTGACAGATGATATAAAATAGATTTTTTTATTCTGCTAAATTTTAGAGGGTTTGAGGTAAATTTTAAACTAAATTTGGCAAGTTTCATCAAATGTATGATAAATTTTGAACATTACAAGTAATGTTATAATCTTTACCGATTTTAAATTTGTTGACATTCAAAAAATACCAGTCAGTCGAGAACATTCACGAGGTGGACAAAACGGCCCGGACGACATTCAATATGGATGTCAATGGGAAGTGGTCAGGCAAAAAACTACGTATCGGCTAAAATAAGAACTCCTAGCCCTCATGGATTTGATTTCACAACTCTTTCGACCACGTCTTAGGCATTATCCATTTCCCAACCATCACGATCTCCATGAAGAAAAATGTGACAAGTCCCGGACAGATTTTAGGTCCAGGTAACCTGACAGCCTGAGAATGGAGGGGCGTGCAACTGTCACTCGGCCGAAGAGAAATGAGCTTGTCCATGTCCTCTAAAACTTCCATGACATGAGGAACATGTCCACTTTATAAGATCATGACTGAAATGGGCACAATTCAAGGCGGGAAGCCTTTTTCAGAGACGGCTATAAATAGAAGAGCAAGAAAAAAAATCAGCAATTAAATGCCTTTTTATAATCCTTTATTCAGTCCTTACAAACTTTCCTTAAAGTTTTCCACACTCAAATTCATGTAATCAGTCTGAAACTTAGCATTTGGAATCTATTAGGCTTCATGCGTGAGAATATTTGTCCAATAATGCATATTTAGATTAGAATCCAACCCCTGTAAAACATGATTTCTGTGGGAGGATATTGCCAATAACGCGTAATTAGTTTCAAGGTAGTTTGTTTGGCTCCTGGCAGGCCTACTACGTGAGGAATTATTTTCCAATAACCCATACTTGGATGAGTCACATTTTTTCCAAGTGTAAACCATCTTTTAAGAAGGAATTCCAATGTGAATACAAGACTGGTTAGCCTAGCTATTTATCTTGACGTTCAACCGGGTTTTTTTTGTGACAACAAGATTAAAGTTTACTATTTGAAATTTTAAACTTATCATTTTGTAAAGAAGAAAAATTCTCAACAAATATAGTAAGTTAGATCATTAGTAACTTAATAAAAAAAATAGCATTTATTACTTAAATGACAAAAATTACATTTTTTATGCGTATCTTATTATTTGCAATTCCAATCTTACTATATTATAAAACAATAAATTTTATTACACAAATAGTAAATTTTACTTAGATAATTAGTACAATAACTTAATTAAAAAATGAAACTTACTATTTAAATTATAGAACTTACTTATTTTATTAAACTTTGTCATTTCATTTCAATTTGAATTTCACTGTTGTGTATAGTTGCTCAATTATGTGATATCCATGGAACTTTTGGAGTTTGAAGAAAGTTACACCTATAAACTATAAACTGTATACTATATACTTATTTCGCCACATAAACTTTTTTATTTTATTATTATTTATTTATTTTGTTAATATTTATATATGATCATTAGACTTCAAGTAGTAGAGGTGTAGGATTCAAATCCTCTTTCTCGCAACTTACATCCTCATCTTTTTTCTAATAGACATGTTCACCCTCTCCATTTTTAAATATATTAATGATTATATGTGAGAATGACACAATGGTGAGAATTGTTTTAATTATTTATTTTAGGGTTATTATAGTTTACTATCTCTACGATTGAGAGAAAATGTATATTAGTAGGATGTCCAAATTCTCCACACTTGAAGCAATTCAAGTGCATCCCTTTGTATTCCACTGGTTAAAGTCATCTTCCACGGAAATCAAAGCCTGGCGTCATGCTTGCGACAACCCCTTGTAGTCCTCTTCCGCCACCATTTTGCGAGGTTTATCTGGGGGAGAGGATATCTGTCACCTTGCAAAAAACAGGCCATACGTGCTTCAAATTCTGCTTCCAATCTATCATCAAAATCCCACTTCCTTTGTATAGATTGGAGGTTTTAATTATGGCATTAACAGTTTCTAGGAACGATCGACTCCAAGTGTCACAACCAGTAATTCGAGTGATGACCAGAGAGCACCCCAAGTCAATGAGATACCCAAGTAGGTAAGGTTATCCTAACATGAGGCGGAGGTCCCGTGTTCGATTCATTTATCTCCCCGTTCATGGGGCAGTAATTCTCCTCCTCTGGTGAGGCTAAAAAAAAAAAGGAAATCTTGTTCAAATATCATTACTAAAAAAGGAAATTACATCATCCATCAACTCTTACATAAAGGAAAAGGGAAATACTAATTGTTCAACTAGTGTTTAAAAAGGAACTAAATATGCTATTAAATATGTGATCACACTATGTCATCTTCGTACTCTTCGTCGAAGGTATCATTTATGGCACCCTCAATATACTCATCTGCAAAAAGGGAAAAATAAAGGGTGAGCTAACTAGCTCAATAAGCATCGATCACCCTTGTGAAGAAACATCAAATAGGACTCAAAATACATTTTCCAAACCCAAATCATTTTTACAAATCTTGATTGAAATAACTTGTAAAATACTTGGAACAATAAAACATAAACAATAGCTTAAAACAGACAAGAACTGAAGAAAAAATAGCTGAAAAAGTCAGGTTCGGTCGACCTACCAGTAGGCCCCAGTCGACCGGAGATCGTTTGGGATCTAGACATAAACATTGTCCAAAACTCCAGACTATACAAAGTTGAGTCTGGTCGACCGGAGGTCGTCCGAACTAGCCTTGGATGGTAGCAAAATACCTCGATTGACATAAGTGGTCGTTCGAGAGCTCCCAGTAGTTTGCCCCGGACTACTGTCCGGTCGACCGAAGTAGCCGTTCGGGTTCATAACAGGCCTTTTTCAAGGCCAAATTAACAGAGGAAAATGATTTTCTACACATTCAAATATCCTAACCCAAAACACCTATTTTTTACCATCAAACGCACACCAAAACACTCACAAAACATACACGTGCCATGCCCAAGCAATATCCATCACATCTGACGCTAACAGATCGGAAATTGTGCTACGAGCACCATGAACTACTCATGCATTACAAAAGGATATTCATGTCAGATGCTCGAATACAGTTCTAGCAATGACAAAACACATAAACTTCACTTTGCTTGGCCATGACTTTAAACCACTGTTAATAGCTCTTAACTATTCATTTACCCGTCGAGGAGGGCCGGATTGAGCTTAGCATGGATTCATGTATTAAACCCTCCAATCGACGGAGCCGGTGTTCAAGGATACATCAGTTATGTCACCGCTCACCCTTGTGAGCTCCACAACAACTGTTAAAAGCCCCACTTTTTATACTCGTTAGGATACATCAGTTATGTCACCGCTCACCCTTGTGAGCTCTACAACAACTGTTAAAAGCCCCACTTTTTATACTCGTTAGGAACCGAGTCAAACAGAACATACAAATAGCGTTCTCAAACACTTTAAACATATATGATTTTGCTGATGTCTTGGAATAAGATCATCTACAGACAAGAGCTCTAATTGGTAATAAATATATAGACTCCAAACATGACGATCAACCACATAGCAATTACCAAACACATATTTTTCAATTAGCAACACGCAACATGTAATTAACATCAACACTTCATCTAATCCAAATGCAAGAAAATATGAATTAAAATCCATTCTAATATAATTCATTAACTTCAGAAAAATGTCAGTTCATGAATCTCTTAGGACTACAAATCAAAGGTGAAGGATCATTACCTTATCAACTTAGCAAAACTTCACAAGTATCAAGAACACAGAAATTTTCAAAAAACAGCATACTTCGAACTTCAATTACTTTCCACGTGGATATTGAAACTCCAATCTGTCACCGCCCAAACGTAGCTCTTGCAATCCTCTTTGAAATGTCGCAAAAATCACCAAATTCCGACACCGTTTACTATGTCAAATCTCATTTTAAAAAAAAACCTCTTAGCTCTCAATTTTTCAGCCTTCCCTTTTTCCTCTCTTCTTTCTCTTTCCTTTTTCTCCCAATTGTTACCCCTCCAATCTGATACGGTACCAGCCATGAAGTTTAGAGTGGTCATTTGGATAAATGACCTCATCCTTAACTCATACATCCCAAATACGAGCTTCAAAGTCAAGCCTTTGTTCCAAGCGTTTAAAGTCTCTAATCTAAAGGTTCAAGAGGTAAAGAAACCTTCAAAGAAAGGTAGACACAAGGATCAAAGTCATCGAATATCATTTGAAGGAAAGATACATAATTGGAAGGAAAATGGTTGAAGGGGTATTTTAGGAAACTTGTAAATTAAAGTCTATTAAAGACTTTAATTATATTTTCAGCATTATTGTTTATTTTAATTAGCCATGTTTGCCGAAATAAGCTAGCTAAATAATAGGACATGTTGTCCTTGATGTTAGGTAGTGTTTTGTTTTAGGTAGTTTACTTAATTTAGAATTCAAGAGTCTTACCTAAAGTGGGACTCTTCATATTACGAAATTTCACTCTATTTACAAGGGATTTTAGCAATGTTATTATTAGACTTGATTTATGATATGTTAAGGTTATTCCTTAGTTACTTTGTGTTTGATTTTCTATGTAGAATTCATTCATCCTTTGAGTTACTGTATCAATAAGTTTGGTTTATACTTATTGTGGTGTTTCAGCCCCCATTGATAATCAACCTTATGGGAGGATTGTTAATTATATTCCCACATAAACTGTTCGAGATAGAGAAAGATTGAACCTTTAAGTCGAACCTTGGTATTTGTACAACGATTCCGCATCAGGTGGTATCAGAGCAAAATGTTTATCTCTTTCTTAGTGTATCTTTATTGCTTTCTTTAAAAAAATTCAGGAAAATTACAAAAAAATAATACTATTCACGTATTGTTCATCCGATAGCAAAAATCATATTTTTCGCTACTGTTCATCCGAGAGAAAAATCAGATTTTCGTTACTGTTCATGATACTGTTCATACAGATTGAAAAATCAAAAATCAAGAATCAAGAAATGAACTTTCAAGAGAATCAAGAAGCATAAAGACTCCATCTTTTTAAAGATTTCAACAAATTCATGTAAAGATGAGGCAACAATTTGATCAAGAAGATGACAACTTTGATTATGATGATAAAAGGTACGGCTTCCAACATACAACAAATTGAAGATATGATGATTCCTATTTGTTTTCTTATGAGCCGCAAAGGGATTACAAAATAAGCAAGTTGACAACTCTATTGGTGCAGTTAAGCTCCCATCTTTTGAAGGTACGAATAGGCCTGAATTATTATTTGAATGGATACATGAATTTCATAATATTTTTTCTATTCATAATTATTCGGAGGGCAAAAGGTACGCCATAGATTTTCTCAATTCTAACACAATGTACTTATTCGATCTAATAGAATGATTTTGTTGTATCCAGACTAATACCAATCCAAGTCATTTCATGAATAAAATGTGACCAATTAACCAACTAACAAAACTACTTGTTACAAATAACATACAATTAATTTTAGCTATAAATCATTTTCCTGATTTTATAGGTAACTAGATATTGGCTAGTACTGTGAAACGGGTCGGCCCGTGCGGGCTCAAGTCAAAACGGGGCGGGGCGGGCCTAATTTTTGCAGATCAATGAAACATATGCCCATACCCGCACAGCCCAAGGTCCGCGGGCTAGCGGGCCCACTCAATTTTTTTTTTTTTTACCCATTAATAATAAAATAGTTAAGGTCATGTATACTTCTATTTTATTATGTATACTTTTTTTATTACCATCAAGCGAGTAGGAAATATGTTAATATATGCCATATTATATATAATATATATACTATTCCCAAAAATATTATATATGATATGTATACTTTTATTTTTATCATCAAGCGAGTAGGAAATATGTTAATATATACCATATTATATATAATGTAAGCCCTAAGGGTGAACAAACTCAGTTTTTGATATTGGACAAACTTTTGATGTTGTGTCTAATGATCTTAATCTTTGTGATAGAATATCGGAACTCATTATGGAAGCTCTAAGTACTTCAATCAAGCCATTGGTATCAAGATTCAAAGTTATGCAAGGCTCATTTATCAAGATTGAAGATTGAAGACTTAGGTTTGGTTAGTTTAGCTTTGTCGTCATAAGTCGTTATCTTATAAAGCTCTAACCAAAGCTCTCATGAACATAAGCTCTACACTCTAGTCTTGCATGCATCATAAACACGTTTTCAAAAGGCCTAGTTTCAAAACGTTCCTTACATGAGTTCATATCTCAAAAGCCTTTGTTTTCAAAGTCTAAGTACTTTAAAATGGTTTTCCAAATGTTCTTACTTGTTACCTTTTGGGAAAACCTTTTAGACTTCAAAAGATTTCAAAACGTGTGAAAAATCAACATCTCTCAAAGCTCTGAAGGTCGAATCATCCGAGCTTTCCTCGGATCAACCGAAGAGAAACTGAGAGGTGTAAAAAGTAGCTTCGGTCGACCTAAGGGCATGGTCGGTCGACCGACCTAGCCTCGGCTCAACCGAGGTTGATTTCGGTCATCCGAGGTGCTTTGTTCGGTCAAACGAACTCTGCGATTTCTAGCCGTTATATGACCGTTATAGAGTCGTTTTTCAGCCTATTTTGAAATGTATAAATACACCAAAGCTAGAGAATGACTCTATGACTTGCACATACAATTTACATTGATTTCTTATCAAGTCTAAACACTCACAAAGTAAATGCTCTTCATTTCTATGATCTAAATCATTCAAGAGTGTTCTTTCAAAAGCAAGACAAATAGTGTGCTTCATATGTTCTAAAGAGCTTAATCTTCTTGTACTTCAAAGCAGGCTCGTCTCAAACATATCTGAGGCCCTGTGCCGGAAAAAAAATTGGGGCCCCAGATTTTAGGCTAAGTATATATATATAAACAAAACAAAAAATTGGGGCCCCGGATTTTAGGCTAAGTATATATATATAAACAAAAAAAATATTGGGGCCCCTGGATATTTGGGGGGCTCTCTCGTGGCCGCTCACTCGCATCCCCTATTAACCTAAGACTGTGTATGGTAAAAAGATTTTGAGCAACAAATTATAAAACATCAAAATCTTCAATTTTTTTAACTAATAATTATATACAAATTAAGAATTTTTTTTAAAAATTTGGGGCCCTTGTAAATGTGAGGCCCAGTTCCGGATGTCACCTTGGACAACCTTGGAGCCGGGCCTGCTTCAAAGGTATATCTTTCTCACTTAAAAGAGTGATTAACCTTTCTCTTTATTCATCTTAATTCCCTTTCTTAGTGATAGGGTAATTCTTGTAAAAGTCCTACTTAGTGTGGGCAAGCTCTTAGTGAGTTTTTGTATAGTGGTTGTGTTTGTAAAACTCTTAGTGAGTTAGCCACAAGTGTAAAATCTTCTTAGTGAAGTTGTTGCAAATCCTCGGGCTGCGCTACGAGGTAGTGGATGTAGATTCTGAGTGAATCGAACCACTCTAAATCTTTTGTCTTGTTGTTGGGTTTTGCTTTAGTTTTTGTTCATCTTGTTCAAACTCTCACTAGTATTGAAAAGATTGGAAATAGTTTGCAAGATCGATTAAAACCCAATTCACCCCCTCTTGTGTTTTACATATAATATGTATACTATTCCAAAAAATATTATATATAATATGTATACTTTTATTTTTACCATCAAGTCGAGTAGAAATATGCTTAATATATACCATATTATATATAATATATATACTTTTCCCAAAAATATTATATATAATATGTATTTTTTTTTAAATGAAAAAGCCCTACTGGCGCCCGCGATCCGCGGATCCCGTCTCATGAGGCCATGGCTAAAAAGCTCGCATTTTACGTGATCAATATGTCCTAAGTCCATACCCGGTCCACGGCGGGGCGGGCCTGTCCGCGGGCTTCGGCCCACTTTGATAGCACTAGATATTGCAATATTCCACAATTTAGCTAATTGGACCTGGGCCTTGAGAACTTCAAGCCCATCGAACCTAAGGGCTGTCCCCCGATGTAATACTTCTTTTGGCAGCAATGAATAACTTTATTCTATAAGGAAATATCTTATATGACTGAGTCCCACGTACATGCAGATTCTGCCCACATCCTCGCAGAATGAGGAGAGAGATGAAATGCAGTGATGCGCTAAATTTATACCAGCATTTGATCTAAATTGACTCTAGTCTACGATGTATAGACTCATTCTATAAAAAAAATTTAGTATAAGAATTGACATAAACAGGAGGGGGAAAAAAAATACCAAATGAATGTTTTTTTTATCTTTCCGTCGACTAAATTACCTTATGGATAAAATCAGAAAATAATAGTGTATAATTCTTGACAAAAATATTTCAACCACAACTAATTAAAATTGCCCAAAATTCAAACAGTCACTCTCGAAGACACTCGTGCATCACATAAATTAATTAAAGTATACTACTAGTATATATAACTATAATGTTACCAAATATTAACCAAAAACATCATGTTACCAAACCGTTGGTTTAAAATACCTAAGTTATTTTTCCATTCCAGTATTTAGTTTAAAAATTATAATTGAAAAAGTCATTCTACATGAATGACGATTCCAAAAAGAATTGAGAAAAAAAATATTTCACACCAAAACCTATAGGGTAAAAAGTGTCCACGCCCCCTAAATTATCTAGCATTTTGGTTTTTGACCCTCAACTAAAAAACGTCAAGTGCTTGACCCCGAACTTTTTTGAAGTATCAATGTTTCCCCTTCCATCCAATTTATCCGTTAAATAATAACTGAAGGTACCTATATGACACCCACACGATAAAAATGGGGGCAAATTTGACAAAATAAATTAATCTTTACAAACATTAATTAGAAAATGGAAAATCCTCCCAAATCGTTTGAACCATCCCTAATTTTCTTAACATCCCAAAATTAGAAAACTCTAAATCCTTGAAAAGAAAATGTGATCTCCCATTGGAAATTGATTCAAAAAATCTTGATAAATGAGTAAATAGTATTTTTCAATTTCCGGCAAAAAGAATTATGGAAGTCATGCTTAGGTTGTTATGGGATACGATGAAGTAATTGAATATTTTTTTGGGTCAAAACTAAGTTAAAAAACTCGGTATAATTAGTTACAGCTTTCATGGAGTTTAACGTAATTTCATGGAAGTCATCCTAAATTTATTTAGCAAAAAAAAAAAAATCTTAATTTGTTTCTAATTAATTTTTTTAAAGATTAATTAATTTTGTCAAATTTGCCTCATTTTTATCATGTGGGTGTCACATAGGTACTTTCCGTTATTATTTAACGGGGAAATTGGATGGAAGGGGAAGCATTGATACTTAAAAAAAGTTCAGGGTCAAGCACTTGACGTTTTTTAGTTGAGGGTCAAAAACCAAAATTTGAGATAATTTAGGGGGCGTGGACACTTTTTACCCAAACCTATATAATAGTCTTTCCAGAAGAAGTTGTAATAATTTATATTTATATCATTCTTTTAATTAATTGTATACTTGGATTGAGTTTGGTTTGCTTTGAAACTCAAACTGATGTCCAAATTGTATTTGAATTGAGAACGGACGAAATCCGAAATATTAAATCATTTAAAATTGGGGATCGATTTGAGACTAAGATTAGAATCTCAATTTAATACTCAAACCAAGCGGACCCTAATTATTAGGTACACATTTTATATATCAACGTATTCAAATATTCGAACTAGTATATAGGGATGGCAATTTGACCCGTGACTCGTTGATCAGCCCTGCCCCAACGCCTTTTGGGGTAGACCCGCCCCGCCCCGTGGAGAGAATGAGGCAAATCAGACCCGCCCCACGAACGGGGCAGGTTGGGGATGGATTTCGCGTGAGACCTGCCCCGCCCCGCCCTATTCTGCCCCATTCATATTATATTATTAAAATATTATATTATTATATCTAATTATGTTTAATTTTCTCTTTAATATACCAATTGTACTTGTTTGAGGATTGATTTTGGATAAAATGTACTGGGCTTACTTGGATTGGGTTTGGTTTGGGCGGGAAAGGCTAAAAAACGGGTAGGAACTTTTCAAATTCAAAAAAATTTCTTCAAATAATTGTTAAATTCAAAATTTTTAGCTCTTAAATTAGTGGGAAATGTTCAAATTCCAAATTTGTGAAGCCAAAATTTGAAATTGGACGATTATTTGAAAAAAAAATTGAATTTGAATTGTTCCCGCCCGTTTTTTAGCCTTTCCCGCCCAAATCCAAACCCAAACTCAAACTCAGACTCAATCCAAAGCTGGTTTGGGACTGGGTTTGAGACCAAAACCCAAACCAAACCAATCCCAAACCAATCCCAAACCAAACCCAATCCAAGTAAGCCCTTATTGTACTTGTTGGAGACTTTATCTCTATGCTAATATTAATAATTTTTTAAAAATAAAAGGTAGTGCGGGGCGAGACGGGACGCGGGGCGAGATTTCTTGATTCGCGACGGGTCACGTGGCAGGACGGAGCAATAAATCACCTGCGCAAGGCGGAGTTAGGTATTGAGATATCCGACTCGATCTGCCCCTCCTTGTCATCCCTATTAGTATATAATAAATTAAATGCCGTATAATATAATTCGAGATTAGCTGAAGACTGCAAATGTGAATGGAAAGTCATGCCAGTTGGAGAACATTAGGTTACCTTGTCCCCATGTGCAATCTGGGGAAAACAAAGTCAAATCACTTGCCGGTTTGAAACCTTTGATTTTTTTTTCCTTCATACAGCAATGAAAGTTTGACTCTTAGAAGAGAATGACTTTATTGTACTTGTAATTAATGAATACTCTCTCCATTCCCAAATATAAAATTTTCATTACATTATGCGAAAATTAAAAAATAAAATATTTTTATAATTAAAATATGAATATTACTTTCTTAAATATAACTTATATATATCACTAATTTTATTTAAAATATTAATATTAATATGTTTATTATAAAAAATATCTTAATTTTTTTTTTCCGTAACATGTAATGAAATTCTTATATTTAAGAAGGGAGGTAGTACTGATTTAGTCCAAATGCCAACCGTGTCTTGGGATTGTTTTCTTTAGAAATGTTGAAAATGTATATTAAGTCAAAGTCTTGCATGTATATGTTTATACTTTTGCTGCTGGCCAGGCTATTTTTTTTTTTATGTAGACAATGATTTGAATTAGTAAAATATTAGAACTTTTTGCATTATATTCTTTCAAACTTCCTCAACTGAAAAAGAGAATCTTTTGTTTTTTTTTTTCTTTTGTTCCCTTCGTTGGAAGGTGGTTGGTGCTTAGTTCTTTCAAATTTGAACGTTCCATTTTCACCTAAAAATTCATGTGATTTTTTTTTTTTTTTTTGTCAACAACCTTAAATTCTTCCTCACATATTTTTTTTTGCCCCACGTAGGGGAGGGTGTCGAACCCCCCGCCCCCCCGAAATTTTAAAAAAATACTACTCCCTCCATTTCCTATTAATTGTCGTTTAGGAGATATCTAGGTATCCAAATTAATTGTCGTTTAAGGTTCTTTTATTAGTTGTCAACAATTTATTTCAATTATACCCTCAACATTTTCCTTTCTTTTCTTTATGATGTATTAGTGAGAGAAAGGAAAGGTGAGGTAAGATTGGAAGTTTAGGTGAAAATGACAACTTCCTTAATTTTCTCAAATTGTCTAAAGAGTCTTATATTTAGGAATGGAGGGAGTACTATTTATCAAAATTTTATGTGTATTTTGGAAAATTTTGGAAAATTTCGCCCCCCCAAGAATTTTTTTTTGCCTTTTTTATCTCCCCCAAGAATTTTAGAATTTTTTTACCAATTTCTCGCCCCCCAACATCAAATTCCTTCCTTCGTCCCCCGGAACCCGGGACCTCTTGATCACGGATAGATGCTTGCCCCAATGAGCTACGCCCTCTCATGTGATTAGAACAGGAGAAATTAATGAAAATTACTCACGTACTAATATATTTAAAATCAAAACGTCTTTCTAACAAATATACCTAATATATCCTTTATATTTTCACCCAATTAAAAGATGAGAAAGAAGAAGAATTTTTGAAAAAAATATATAATATAATGGAGACAGTCGTATGGGAAAACACAAAAAAAAAAAAAAGTAGAGGAAAGAATTTTCAAGAATAAATATCGTCTATTTATATTATATATGGACTCAATATCAACAACAACAACCAAGCCTTAATCCCAACAGATTGGGGTCGGCTACATGAACCAAAGTAAGAATCACGTAAGGTCATCCACATGGATGCATTCTCTCCATTTCTTTCGATCCCAAACACAACTCTCATCTAGTTCTAGCAGATTCATATCCCTTTTTATCACCTCCGTCCAAGTCTTCCTCGGTCTCCCTCTACCTCTTACGCCATCTATATTACACAATCTCTCAATTCTCCTAACCGGAGCATCACTTGGCCTTTGTCTAATGTGCCCAAACCAACGCAAACGGTTCTCTCTCATCTTGTCTTCAATAGGTGCTACACCAACCTTCTCTGAATAGTCTCATTCCTCACTCTATCCATTCTCGTATGCCTACACATCCATCTTAACATACGCATCTCCGCTACATGCATTTTCTGAATATGACACCTCTTAGTTGCCCAACATTCTGTACTCATATAATAATGTCGGCCTAATAACGGTTCTCAGAAAACTTTCCTTTCAATCTCGGGCCAGTACATTACGATCACACAAAACACCCGCCGCACTCTTCCATTTCAACTAACCAGCTTTTAACTCGATGCGCTACATCTCCGTCAAGCTCTTCGTCCCCTTTGAATAATAGAACCAAGGTATTGAAAATACTTACTCTCCCGAGATATTTTTGTCACCCAAAGTTACTACGCTTTGCTCTGTCTGCTCGCTAGTGTTAAACTTACACTCCATATACTGCTTTTACTTCTACTAATCCTAAAACCGTTAGATTCTAAGGTTTGTCTCCATACATCCAACTTGGCATTAACACCCACTCTTGTCTCATCAATCAAAACTATATCATCAAGAAACAAAGATACACCACGATACTCGATCTTGTATACACTCGGGTCGGGCTTCATCCATAACCATTGTAAATGTAAAAGGACTAAGTGTCGAACCTTGATGCACCCCAATTGTAATAGGAAACTCTTCACTTATCCCGCCACAAACTCGACACTCAGTGCCGACTCCCTCATACATATCCTTAATAAGATCAATATACTTCCGAGATATACCTTTCTTAGCCATCGCCCACCAAATTACCTCTCTGGGGAACCTTATCGTAAGCTTTTTCCAAATCTATGAACACCATATGCAGGGTCCTTCCTTCTCTCTATAACGCTCAATCAACTCGCCTTAGTAGATGTATTGCTTCCATAGTTGATCGTCCGGGCATAAAACCGAATTGGTTCTCTCAAATGCTCACAATTTTTTCTCAATCTATGCTCAATTACCCTTTCCCACAACTTCATAGTATGACTCATAAGCTTAATACCACGATAATTTGAACAGTCTTGAACATCTCCTTTATTCTTATATAATGGCACCAAAGTACTTTTCCTCCACTCTATTGGCATCTTCTCAACTCTAAGTATTTTATTAAAAAGGTTAGTCAACCACTCAACACCTATTTCTCCTAAACACTTCCAAACCTCAATTGGTATACTATCGAGTCCTCATCGCTTTCTTTGGTTTCATCCTTTTAAGGGCCTCTTGCACTTCTTTCCTTTGAATTCTACGTATGAAATCATAGTTCACCTCTCCAATCGGGATAGAAAGGTCTCCAATATTCTCGTACTTGATTCCCATTAAATAACCTATCAAAATACGTCCTCCACCTCGCCTTGATTTCCTCATCCTTAACCAAAACTCTCCCACTATCATCCTTAACACACCTCACCATACCAATATCTCTTGTCTTTTTCTCTCTTAAACGAGCAAGTCTATATATACCTTTCTCACCATCCTTAGTGTCCAATTTATTATACAAATCCTTATAAACTTTTGATCTCGCTTCTCTAACTGCCGCCTTAGCTTCTCTACACGCCGTCTTATACTTCGTGAAAATTGCCATCACTTCTATACTTCCCCAAAGTCTTATAACACTCTCTTTTCTTCTTTATAGCTTCTCTTACCTCTCCATTCCACCACGATGTATCCTTACCGAATAGCACATTTCCGCTTGATTCACCAAGCACTTCCCTAGCCACCTTTAAAATGCCTTGCGCCATTTTTTCCCACATAAAATTCGGATCTACCGAATAGCACATTTCCGCTTGATTCACCAAGCACTTCCCTAGCCACCTTTAAAATGTCTTGCGCCATTTTTTCCCACATAAAATTCGGATCTATTTCGTACTGACCGACTCCTCTTCCCCGAATAACTCTATCAACGAAGATTTTTTGATTTTCTCCCTGTAACTTCCACCACTTTATTTTTGGAGCGGGCCTAAATTTATGCATTCTAACCTGTTTACAGAAACGAAAATCAAGAACCAATAACCTATATTGTGTAGCCACACTCTCGCCAGGGATAACCTTACAATTAGTACAACTACTACGAAACATGCTCTTCACTAGGAAAAAGTCTATCTGACTAGCATTTACTCCACTTCTAAAAGTCACCAAATGAGAATCTCTTTTCTTGAACCAGTATTCGCTACAAACAAATCGTAAGCTAAGGAAAAGTCCAAAATTTCCCTACCAAAGATCATTTCTATCTCCGAAACCTTGACCTCCATGGACACTCTCAAATCCAGTCGCGACTAGAACCCACATGTCCATTCAAGTCTCCTCCAATGAAAATTTTTTTCACTGGGACGGTATATTTTGGACCACCTCATCTAAGTCCTCCCAAAACCTGCTTTCTTCACGTAATCACACAACCCTACCCGAGGCACATATGCACTAATAATGGTAACCACCTCGCCACCCATCATTATCTTAACACTCATAATTCGGTCACTTTTCCTGCGAACTTCAACCACGTCATTGACGAAATCACGAGCCACAATTATTCCAACACCATTCCTATTCTTATCTTTACTCGAATACCAAAGCTTGTATCCCCAAGGCTCTATGACTTTTGCCTTCCGCCAACCCACTTAGTTTCTTGGAGGCACAAAATGTTGATCTTTCTTCTTACCATAACCTCTACTAATTCGGTTGACCTTCTAGTTAACGATCTGATATTCCAAGAAGCAAAACGAATCCTTCCATTGTGCACTAACCGTTTTACCTGTACCTGTGCCGACTTAGAACACCCTTGCCTATTTCACACCATATCCGGCCCCTCGACATGGCGCGCTGCTTCGGGCAACGACCTAGCAACCCTTGCACATTTATCACCACACCCGGTTCAGGAAGTGTAGCGCGTCGCTGAGTAGGGAACGCCCCCAACGAAATTCTTATTTTGGTTCATGTCATGGGATGTGACTGAGTTTTACGCTGGTTGTCATGAGACCTACCGCAACCCTCCTCCTTTATCCGGGCTTGGGACCGGCAGTTAGTGTCAAAGACAAAAGTCCTCAACACTCACTGGCGGAGTTATATATGGACTCAATATCACTTTCAAGAATTTTCCACAAACAGTAATTTAAATATATTGAGATAAAATTGGATAAAACATGAAAATATCACCGCCGGTCCAGTTGAAAATTCTCTGGTTAGAAATGATGGTGGTTTGGTTGATTGTTAGAAAACATGAAGAAAAAAAATCACCCGGACAAGTTTTGTTTACAGCTTTATATATATAACTAAAAAAATTACAACTCCTAATAGAAATAATCTATGTTTGAGACATTAATTATTACACTATATATTGTAAGAAATCGCAAGATTTTACTTCACTAATAAAAATTGACGAAAATGAAATGATTTAAAAAATGTCGGTAGCAAACACTGCTCCTTGCCTCTTTTAGTTCTATCTATGGGTGAAATTCCACTGGCCAAATATACTCATATAGACGAAAAGCTTGATCAAGAGCTCTTTCAACATTGTACTATAAAATAGATAATGGATTTACTTGGATTGGGTTTGGTTTGGGATTGGTTTGGGTTTTGGTCTCAAACCCAGTCCCAAACCAGCTTTGGATTGAGTCTGAGATTGAGTTTGGGCGGGAAAGGCTAAAAAACGGGCGAGAACAATTCAAATTCAAATTTTTTTTTTTCAAATAATCGTCCAATTTCAAATTTTGGCTTCACAAATTTGGAATTTGAACATTTCCCGCTAATTTAAGAGATAAAAATTTTGAATTTAACAATTATTTGAAGAAAAAAAATTGAATTTGAATAGTTCCCGCCTGTTTTTTAGCCTCTCCCGCCCAAACCCAAACCCAAACTCAAACCCAGACTCAATCCAAAGCTGGTTTGGGACTGAGTTTGAGACCAAAACCCAAACCAATCCCAAGCCAAACCCAATCCAAGTAAACCCAAAATTTAGTATGTCAAAAAAATTTGTGAGACTAATCCAAGTATGATTGGGGTTACCCTGGAAAGTCGGAATTTTATGTCTGATTGGATCGAGTCTCAAACTCAAGTCAAAATTTTCATAATTTAATTATATGAGTTTTATTCACACTCAATTTAAAGAGAGTTTTAATTTTAGTTTTAGTCTTCAAAATCAGGTAAAATACGATTGATTCTGTCGTGGACCTGGGCCACCAAGTGGTCCATATTCTGCCACATCACAGTTTTGATTAAAATAATAAAAACAGGTGGGGCCTTCTATGATTTTTTTTTTTTTAATCAAAAGAGGTGATGTGGTTAATTCTGGATCAAGTGGTCCACAACCCCACATATAGCCCAGGTCTATATAAGAATTTTCCGTGAAATACAAACTAGGTGAGATAGTTGGTGATTGAAGTTTTTTCACATCACTCACACTTCTAATTTACCGTCTATATATAGTAAAATTCAAAAGATACCAACACAAATGACTCAATTGGTAAAAATTTGGAATGTTCTTACAAAGGTAAAATATTCAATTTCACCAATACAAATTGGTTCAGTTGATAAGATTTGACACGTCCTTACAAAGGTCAAATATTCAATTCCCATTGTCGACGTGAGGGATGTGTTGGTGGGTGATCTGTAAGTACCCTTGTAAGCGATCTATGGTCCCTAGGGCCTACCCTGACCCGTGGTGGTGACCGGAGCGGAATCCACCGAAACTTTTTTTAACAAAAAAAAATGTTCAATTTCCGCTGCCGATGCAAGTGTTATGTTGCTGTGCGGTTTGTAAATATTCTTGCAAGCGACCTATTGGTCCCTAACTCTAAGGCCTGCCCTAACTCGTTGTGGTGAATGGAGTCAAACCCACCCAAAATTCAAAAGGATGAGATAAATTATTAGGTCTTTGAAATTTAGAGTTACTATAAGAATATCCAAGCAAGAAAAGTGGTGTGGTCACTCACTATCATAACATTGCTGAAAATCACGGAATGTCTAATAAAGTGGTCGGATACAGAAGGGATTGAGATGGTTAACTGAAGTTTGGATGGTCAATGTAAACTCTTCTCAAGAATCTTCTCAGACATAATTGTTACTTGCAGGCGATAATTGAGATAATGAAATGGATGTCCCTTTCTTTCCAAGTCATGGAATTCCAAAGGGAAACCTCCCCCAAAAAAAAAGAGGGAAAGGAAAATGATATTTCACAATATATTATGCACAAAATTCGGGTAAAATTGACCAGTGTTATGTATTTTATCTTGAAACATCACATCTCTTTTTATAACAGTTATTTTAAAATTCATAACGTTTTTATTTTCAAATCAAACAATAACAAATGCCACATATCTATATGCCTAGATGAATTTCTAAGTTCAATCAGCATCTTCACTCAAATAATACTAACCTTTTTACCATTATTATGATGATAGTGGAGAAATGTGAACAATGATGGTACATACAACTAAAGAATTCATTGTCATATTATAGTATGCTAGCCTTTTTTATCAACCATACTCTTTATATAACTACTTTATTATCATACATCGCGTATATAAAAATTAAGATTACAGTATAGAACTCGTAAAAATGTGATATAATTAAGTATATTATAACGTCTTTTTGTATGGCGATAATGTTTTTTTCGAGCTTTAGTATGGAATTGCATTGTGCGATTTAGATTGTTGTGCAGGGAAAACCAAAACAGAGGGAAAGAAAAATGAAACTGCACACTAATTATATATACGCAAATTCTGAAACATAACTCAAAATTTCATATGTTGATTCTATCTATTTTTACAAATATTTTTTTTTATAAAGCTCAGAACGTTTTGTTTCCAAATCAAACAACATATATCAATATAATTAGAATTTTTCTTCGACCAACTTTTATCTTCCAATAATACTAATATGATGATAATGGTACATGTGAACAATAATGGCGACTAGTATTTTTATTTTCGTACTCTTTATATAACTAATATATTATTGTTTTACAAAGTGATACTAGAGTATATTACAATTTCTTCATGTATGGAGATGATGTTTTTTTCTGAGCCTTTGTATAGAATTGCATGTGCAATTTAGTTTGTAGTGGAGGGAAGTTAAAAGATTGAGTAAGGCATGACAAAGAGTGTAGACAATTATTCACATTAGTTTTTCCCTCATATAGAAAATCCACATTTTGGGGGGTCAGATATTTGAAGAAATTAATTGCATATTGTTGTGAAACAAATATACAAAGATGACATAATGCTGATAACATTTCCATTAATAGTAGAAAAGGATAGATATATATATTACAATAACATAAAAAGTAGTTACAAGAAGAGAAGGTTGGTGATGTGGTGAAAGGAAAAACCTATTCTTTTTTCCATCCAAGGCAAGTTGAGTCAAACTCTATGAACTAGTTGACAAATCCAAAACCTCTTCTTATCCGAAAAATTCTGATATCGACTAGGTTTACACGGACCTCGTAGTGTAAAACTGGCTACATCATCATAAAATTGTCATTCCTCATTTTACAATGATATGGTCAGTTCTACACCACAAGGTACAATGGATTTAGTACATATCAGAACTATTCCTCCTACCCCTTACCCCCCTCCTCCACCCTACCCCACAAAGCCATGTCAAAAGTCATTGGCCTGCAGATTTCTCTCAAAGAACCTGAGCCTATTGTCAGCAAGCCTTGTCTTGTAAGCTGACTTCTTGTACTCAATCCATGTGAATTCCCTATACAAACTTTCTTCTCCTTTCTCCATTAGTGAAGATAAAGGTGCTATCTTTTCCTCTAAAGGTGGCCCTCCAAAGTAGATCATTGACACCCTAGACTTTAAGCCATCAGCCACAACTCTATGCTTTACACTTCTAAATCTCCCATTAGTCATGACCTGAAAAAAAGAGTAGAATCTTTGCATCAAGAAATTTTCAACCACTTTATCATCCACAATGATAATTAAGGAACCTTCATAATTAAAAAATGAGAACTAATATTTTTTTTTTAATACAAATACGGTCCCGGCCGGCTTATATCAACTGTATCAACTAACTAATTCATAATTTATGAGATAAGGGTCCGGATGCTCACAGCTCCAACATAACTGTCTTTAACTGTTAAACTCATAATTTATGAGATCATTATCTGACAACTTCAACATAATAATAATAATGTCAGAATGTGAATGGAACAAATTTCTTGATATATACTACCTCCGTTCCTAAATAAGTGATAAATTTCACTTTTTTTCGTATATTCAAAATTATTTGATACATTTCAAAATTTTGATGAACATTTGTCATATTTCTTCCAACTTTATCCTTTGTCAACTTTACTTAATACTTTAATGTTTCCAACATTTCCACACTACACTTACCCATGCACATCAAAACAACACTTTAATTAGAGGTAATTTAGACTATTTTCTTCATAATTATTTTTTTCTAATCATTTCTTAGTTTGTGTGAATGTGAAATATGTCAATTATTTACAGGGACGAGGACAGAGGGGGACGGGGTGGCAGTTGCCTCCGAGATTTCTAAAAATATTACTAGATATAGTAAATTTTACATATAATTCGGAATATTTTATCGAATTCGCCCCCTAAACATTTGTTTTTGCAGTTTTTATATGTAATTCGGCATACTGTTCAAGTTTTTGCCCCTCAACGCTAAATTCTTGACTTCGTCCCTGATTATTGGGTCACTTTGGCAAGAATCCGGCATTGTGGACTGACCCCACAACCCTCTCACGTGAGTTGTGGCTGATTATTTAGAAACGGACGCAGTAAAGTTTGTAAGTAACAGGCATTGTTAATGGAAGGGGCTAAAAAGTTATACCTGTAAAGAATCACCAACATTGATGTAAAAGGAGCAAGGATCAGAAGGGACAGAAACCCAAGAGCCATCTTTCAGAGAGATTTGAAGGCCTGATGTGTTGTTAGATCTTACAACAGAAATGACTTGTGGGTCTGTGTGTTCTCCAAAACCTATCAAATTTTGACCACTCAATGATGCTTCAAGTTCTGGACATGGTGGATAGTGGTTTAGCCTTAATAGATCATCACTTTTCTCATCCTTTAAAAGCCTGCTTAGGATATTCCTTGGCCCAATCTTTAATCCATCTGCCATCTTTTCCAGAACTTCACAGGCCATATTTCTCACTGCTGATAGATAGTCATTCACACATGACCTGTGTATATCAAGTAAATGTCATTTATTATCCTTTTTTATCACGCAAGAATAAACTTTTTTTTAAATTTTTTTTTTAGAGTTCAACATGGTGACACTAGAAAATAAAATGTATGTTGTGGACGGCAAAAAAAAAAATCTATATTCTCATTCTTTGTCTCGTTCCATGTCACATGAATAAATGATTACCACGTATTTATTTTTCTTTAAAAAGTTCTATTATTTCTTTTAGATTATAAATTTTTTAATTAAAAAAATTAAAACATGAGTGACACAGAGAATGAGACATGGGACAGAAGATTGTACTGATTGTGTACCGGGAATAATTTTTTAAAAGAGTCTTTTAGAATCTTCTTGTTTTTTTACACTGAACTTGATCTCCTAACTACAAGTCGGAGACTTACAGTTTTTTAAATGCATATTGGATTAAATTACTAGATACTATTTTTTGAAAAATAATTTCACTTTTTGATCAGGATGGAACTAGAAATCATACGTTAGAAGCAAGATATAATATTTAAAAATTCTATATGACTAGTTTCGCTGGGTTACTCAATTTTATAACCGTTCTTTACCCCTCAAATGAAGTAAGGGGAGTCAACACCTATTAGTAGGCCCCACACACTTCATTTGAGAAATATATTAGGTTAGTCCTGTAAGAATGATTTTATGATTGAATTATCTAGTTCCGCTACTAACTAAGTCATAGTTGTAAAACTGTTTTTTAATGCAGAAGAGATGCACGTGGAGTTTCAAGGAAATCTCACCGGAAAAGTTCGGAATCGCCGGGGAAGAAGATGGGTTTATCTGAAAGTTGATGAGGATTAGTGCCGAGGAGAAGATACTCAATCCAACCCACATCACCATTCCGGCCAATTTTCTTGTTACCATAGCCAAGAGGGTTAGCAGGGCCAGATTTATCTTTCTCGGATTGGGGCAAATTGAAGAACTTGACAGCTTGTGTTTCTAGTTTAGACATGAAATCCAATGGGATACCATGATTAATAACCTTAAAGAATCCAAACTCTTGACAGGCTTCAACTATTTGAGTTTTGGCATCAGGGTTTAACAGGTCAATCACAGGAATTCTATTGTACAAGTTGGTTGAAGAAGGGAATTTGCATGTGGAGATATTAGAAAAATCTTCAAGAACAGATTGAGATATTAATACCATGGCTTTAAAATCAAGAACAAGGAAAATGGTTCTTTTTTAAAATTGGAAATATTTTTTGGATGAGTATTTTTTGGGGGGATCTTGGTAGTTTTCTTTATATAGGCTAAGAAGAAAGGACGTTGCATGAAAGAAGAAAGAAGATTTCTAAGGATAAAGTAAGCGTTACAAAAACCTTCCAAGGAGAAAAGAAAGCGTTACAAAACTATGGAAATATGTAAGCGTTATAAAGGCAAGCGTTACATGGGATATTTATGCATCTTAGAAGGGGAAGAGAAACTGGCTTTAGAGAGGGAAAAAAGGAACAAAGTATTTAGATACCTTTTAAAAAAAAACAAAGAAATAGAAAAAAAAATGTGGAATGTGTGAGTGTGGGTCATATTTCCATTTAATGTTGACACGTAAGCTGGGAGAGCCACGGCAGATATTTTGAGCAGCATATGGATACTACGAAAGTTTTCTTTTTGACAAGTTTCGGATATTGAGCAGATTAATCATGTTAGGTAGGGATGACAATGTATCAGGTTAAATTGAAGATATGGTCCGGCCTAATTATTAGGTCGGGATTCTCCAATTTAAGCGGGGTGGGGATGAATTTGCAGGGTGAATTAATATTCCCGCCCCTCCCCTCCATGACCCTCTAAAATACTAAATATAATGAACATTAAATACCTTAAAAAAGAAATAGATGTCAAATTTAAGAAGATCGCATAAATCAAATTCTATCTGCAACTTATTTTTCTCCTAAATTTTATAGTAACCCTATTCCCTTTTCATCACCATCGATCATCGCCTCTTCAATCCTACTGTAACATTTCCTTCTCACATCAGGTACGATGATGTTGTTTTAGATATTTGTGTTTATCTTTATCTTTCTTTAAATCCATTGGAATTAGAATTTATATATTAGTGTTAGATCCACTATATAAGATGGTTTAGTCAATTATATGTTTCCCAAAATATATGGTGAAGTTGAATCTCCTAATAGGATTGAGAAAGTTAAAAAGTCTTGCATTGATTTGTTTAATGAGTACAAGTAAAAAAATGAGAAGCGGCCAAATAGACCAACAAGTTCTTCGCCATCTCAATATTCTGTTCTTGGAAAGAGGTCACATGTCTTGTAAAATGATTTATATTACGTTGTTGGGCAATAAATGAGCGTATCTACAAACTAATATCATTTAGTGAGAAAACTAGTATCAATTTAGATGATGCTATTTCGTTTTTAAAGGTATTATATATTTTATTTTTCAAAGTTCTATTTTGGGATTTTGTTAGAAATTCCCTAATGTTTTCTAGTCGAGGTTGGACCTCCGCTGGGATGAAAGTGGGAATTTGAGGAAATAATTCTCTGTTTCCCACCAGTTGAGATTGTGCGTCTACCGGAGGTGAGGATGGAATCCCCAACCATCCCCAGTGATGGGACGGTGCTGGGAATGGGGATGCGATGGAATAAGCAGGACCAGGGGATTGGAGATTATGGTCTCGGCCTCTCCCGATTCCATTGCCATCCCTAATGTTATGCTAGAATAAGTACTCTACTAGTAGAATATTTTGCAAATTATGCAACATTAATCACTCATGAGATATCAATAACCCCGTATTTTCTTAAGCAAATTTTGTGAAAAAAAATGTGACTAGCCAAGGCGATGCACGTTGATAAGAAATAAGCAAAAGTCAGAGGCTCCCCACTCCGACCTTTTTTCTTTGATCTATTATCTATTTTCACAATAGATATTGTGTTTTATTTTGTAGCTTTGATTTAATATAACTGTTTATAGTACGACATATAGTAATGATTTTTTTTATAATATGCCTAATTTAATTTAACTTTGTTTGCAAATAATAATTAATTAGGTGCATTTTTATTTTCTATTAGTTAGGAGCCAAATTTAGTTCAACTTTGTTAGAAAATTATTAATTCATCATAATATCATTAGATGCCTAAATTTAGTTAGATATCCATTTTTTTATTTTTTTTGTTAAATCTTCAATTAAACAGATGCCTAAATTTAGTTCAACTTTCTTTTTAAAAATATTAATTAATGAAAAGTATTATTAATATTTTTTCCTTTTTCCTTTTTCCTTTTTTCGATAAGCCTAGTTTAATGCAAAGCTGTTTGGAAACAATCCAGTGATTATGATACTATTAGTTATATGCCTAATTTTGTACAACTTTTTTTTAAAAAAAAACAATAACCAATCTTTAATTCCAAAAAGTTGGGGTTGGCTACATGAACCAAAGAAAAAATTATGTAAAGTCATCCCCATGAATGCATTTGTTTTCGGTTCTTTCAATCCAAAACAAAACTCTCATCTAAATGTAGCAAATTCATACCCCTTTTTAACACTTCCGTCCAAGTCTTCTTCGCTCTCCCTATGCCGCTTACGACCTCAATATTACATAATCCTTCAATTCTCCTAATCGCGGCATCACTTCGTATTCTTTTAATGTGTTCAACCCAACACAAATGGTTATATCTCATATTGTCTTCAATAGACGCTATACAAATGGTTCTTATATAATGACACCAAAGTACTTTTCCTCCACTCTATTGACATCTTCTCAACTCTAAGCATTTTATTAAAAAAGTTTGTCAACCAGTCAACATCTATTTCTCCTAAATACTTCCAAACCTCAATTGGTATACTATTCAGTCCTACTGTTTTCTTTGCTTTCATCATTTTAAGGGCCTCTTGAACTTTTTTTCCCTGTGAATTCACCCTCTTTGTTTGAAATTCATTAATTAATTAGAATTACTTCTAAAATAACTTTTTGTCACTTCAAGCAATACATAGCGACGATCAATAATGTTCATCCAAAATATAAATTAAGAATTAAAATAATTAATTAAGATTATATTGCAATAATAAACTTCTAGTACTTTTAGATTTTCGTCTACAAAATCTTGAAAACATTGTGGGGAATGTAAGGATTCGAAATTAGCACATACAATTTGTCGATTTGTGATTCTAAAATTAGTTTTCAAATCACTAAATTCAATTTCCTCTTATATATTATTTTATTATACTAATAAGATATTTTTCTTATTACAATATTACAATATGAGTTATTTAGTTCAACTTTGTTTAAGAATCATTCAACTTTATTCTACAATGTGTGTGTGTGGAGTGTGAAAATAAAGATGCTCAGAGTACTGGATTCGAAGAATGTGTGATATGTTTAAAAGATTATGAAGTTGTTTAAATGTGTATGAAGTTTGTTTGGTTTGAAACGGTACAGTCTGTATTTTGGAAACGAGATGTTTTGATTGCATAAAATAAGTTTTCCTTTGAATCATTGAACTGAAAAGTGTTATTTCTGAATCACGCGGACGAAACTTTGTCCTAGGCTTCATCCGCAGCATTTGTCCGTGGAGATATTGGGCTTTTTTCCATCTCACAGACGAAGGGCTCAGACGATTCTTTGTCCGGGGTAACGTCTTAGGGGCATTTTGGTAAAATTGTTCAGTGTTTTCTGAATCATTCTAAAATAATTTCCTACTAAAATCTTTTCCAAACTTCTTTAAAATATTTTAATAATGTTTTATGTTCGGAGTTAATGTTAAGGTACACAAATGTTTTGGGAAAAGGGACAAACGATTCTTGTGCCAAACAATGCTTCACCCAAGGGTGTTTGAACCTTACTGCACTAGTGTAACTCATTTCTTACTATTTTGCAGATGCATTTGTGGATGACTTTCAGGAGGAGGTCTGGGACAATGATTTTGTCGAGTAAATTCAGTGAAGAGTCATATTGTAATAGATAACTTAGAACTTTTAATTTTTATGTTTGGATGTCTTATTTCTTTTCCTTAGTATGTAGTAATAACTGTATAGAGGATAACAATAGTTTCCTTCAGTACATTATGTAACACATGAATCAAGTTATATTATTGAGGTCTTTTAAAGTATATTTTGTACAAGTTCGGTATCTTATTGGTGTATAAGGTACTACCAGGTGGAGTATGACACAAAAAGATAACTTAAGCCACCTTTGATCGTATTTTTTCTCCCAGGTTAAATTCCCTTTGCCGCGAAATCTATTAACTTGGGTTAATTTGCTACACAGAGAAATACCCCTTTGTCCAGAGCGCATCACCGAGGGAACATGACATTATCACTGGGGCAAGTAGTCCCTCTGGCCTTAGAAACTTTGAATGGTTACATAGAAGTTAAACTAAATACCTAGTAACTTCTGATCCCTTGCCAACCTTGTAGCTACCTTTAAACTTCCTTTTTATACATTGAGACGAAATGTGATTTGAACTTAATTAAAATCCATAATTTGATAACTGATTATGTGTTATAATTGAATTATCGTATTTTCATATTCTTGATTTTTTTTCCCTAATTTTCATTCTTGAACTTCATGAGCATGAGAATTAGCTTTTCATCAAAATTGGTAAATATAAAAGACTTCCTGCTTATAGTTTCACCTAGTCAAAAGTGGCTACGACATATTCATTGAGGGATAGTTCTTGAGATTAGGAAATTTTTTCTAGGACTTGTAATGTGTCATCACTCTTATTTCTCTTAAATAAATTTGGTCCCTTTTTTGGTAGACATATACATCACTTTTATAAGTGAAATCAAAACTAAATTTGTATAAGAGATGAACTGTACATGGTCTAGAATCCAAATTTCGAATGGAATGTTAGATATGTTTTTTTCATCTCTTCTTTTTAAAGAAAATGATCGATTCATAATCATAAAGGTCCTACTTCTGTCTTTAAGACTAGTTGAGAATTTAAATATACTTGGAGCTTAATCACGAGTTGTTTGTACTATCATATAATAGATTTAATTTAAATAAACAATTGTGAAAATATTTCACACTAAATTATGCTCTAGAGGACCAGCTTCTCTTCTTTTATGTACTATAGAATGATCGTGAAGTTTATTGTGACTATTTATGACCCCCAGAATGCTTTGTCATCAATGAATATAATCTTTCTATCATTATTGACTAGGCGAAAAAAAAAAAAAAAGACTAAAATATAGAGAGCCAGGCAACCTAGCAGTGGCAGTTTAGCAACTTTCGTGGCAGATTTGAGGACCAAAGAATTCTAGAAACAAATACTATCTTGATCAATCTCTTCTGTTGCCCCCACCCTCCTAGCAATTGACACATTTGCATTTCAGGAAATTTCGTGGCAGGTTTCAAGACCGAAGAATCCTCGTCAGATATTCATTTATAGGATCGTCCTTTTGGAATTTAATTTCACAACTCTTTCACACTAATTGAGTGGAACCTACCTATAGATGTGAATTCCGTTCAATTTATTTGAGGACACTAAGAACGGTATTGAGAAGAGAATGTGGGACCAATCCCACAAAAACGATCATAGAATTAAGTGACCCCTCATCCAACATCCAGGTTCTGCAAAAAAAAAAAATGGTCATTTATCTATCGTTTTTAAGCCTTTATTTTATTGGAATTGGTTCCACAACTCTCTCACATGAATTGAATGAGATCTACTTGTAGATGTGGGCTCCCCTCAATTTATTTGAGGGCACTGTAAGACCAATCCCACAAGAATGGTCTTGAAAAGAGACCGTGGGACTAAATCCCACAAAACTATCCAATAGTAACCCAGGTTCTGCAAAAAAAATAAAAATAAAATGAAGGGGGATCAATGATCTGTCATTTTTAAGCCTTTATTTTATTTATTCTATGCACAATTTCAAGTACCATGTGACAAATTATTCAACCAAGACACCATATGGGCCGAATTAGACAGAACTAAATATAGTTAAAATCATGAAAATTATGAATGTCGACCATCAACGAAGACACTATATGGACTTAATTAGGTGGAAACGTAATGCTAACCTCTTCAACAGTGGTTCTACCTAATGATTTAATATTAACTTATTAACAATGTCAGTACATTAAAGTTTCAATTTATTTCTCTAGCTTTTCTCTAACTATCTAAATGATAAACACAGAGATATTCCAAATATTATAAATGGATGAATTTAGAGTGTGCTTACATCTAATCTAAGTATTTTGCTAAATTAGATGGTTCTATTTTTCAACTTGTTTTCCTCCTACGAAATCAAGGTCGATGTGAATGGGATCCTAAATAACGAGAGGTGTGTAAAAAGTAGGTTTGATTATACCTTTTCTCTTTGTGGTATTCCGCCCTTAGCTTGTTTTTGGTACAAAGATGAAATTCTTAACCACTTCCTCATGAATTTATTTTGAATCGAGATCTTTTGGCTCAACTTTATTCCAATTTTGTCGAGGAGCAACCCCATTTAATATTTCTCCAAAAATTAAAAAACAGGGTGGATAGATAAAAAAAAATATCGCGACAATTATTTTGTTAGTAATGTGTTACACTAATTTAAAGCGGTTCGTTTAATTTGAAGATTGATCATATATACATTAACTGTCAGAATAAATAAACATGATGCTGACAATAGTAAAACCTCACTGCAGTAATATGGACCATTTATTATACCACCGCCTTTGGCCATAAATATGCAATTTCTTTATTCTCATACTCCTCCGGTCCTCCCTATAAACCATAAAAGCTTGATAAACCATATATAACATTATGGTTTATATAAACCATAAAAGCTTGATAAACCATATATAACATTAATTTTTTTTTACATTCAATACTACTAGTACATTAAAGTTGAATATTCTGATTTTATTCTTTAAAAAACAAAAAACAAAAAATAAAAAAGAATTTTGGAAACAATAAAAGACATTACGGCTGTGCTCATTCGGTCCAATAACTTATTTTTTGGTTCCAATCTTCTGCTGCATTTTGTATTATATTTTTATCTCCTTTACTAATAATTTGTCACGTATTTGCTTTTTTAAAAAAACATAATAATTTAAAGAAAATAATGAAATTTTAAGACGAAAGTTACACACATTAGTATCCACTCCCAAATAATGGAACATAGAAAAACTCTACATATGTATAAACTATTTTCGTTTTTTCTTTCTGTCCTTAAATTTTTATTTTCGTTCTTTCTATCTCTAAATTATTTTTGAGTTGCTGCTTTGTCAAATTAGTATAAAACTTGTGGTTTCCTCCAACTTACGGTCACATAGTTTGCACATGTCGTCGGTCTTAAAGGCATTTCTGTCAATTTAAATCATCAAAATTGAAAACATGTCCATAACACGTGATAAAAAATTACTGAAAATCACCAGTTTTCACACTAATTTTACAAAAATAGCAACTCGAAAATAGTTTAGGTATAAAAATATATCGAAAACGGTGTCATCTATGCACTAATGCCCACTTGGGGTACTCAAAGGATAACTATTTTCGTATTGGAAGGTTGCCTAACGGAACATTAATTCACTCTCTACCAATGAACTTTCTAACATGATTTCTCTATGCATTCACAAGAGAAATATTCTTTGCTCTAAATGTGTTAGGAAAAGAGTGAGTTTCAGAGAATCGAATCATGAGAGCATATATTATATAGCAAAAGCTGATGCATAATGCAAATATTTTTTGGAAAAAATAAATCTGGGAATCAGTTATAATTTTAAGTATTACTTTTAAAAGTCAGCAGAAAAAATATATATTTAATTAAATTTTTAGAATAAATTTTCTCTTTAAAAAGTAAAAAAAAAAAAAAAAAAACAGATGCTTTAAAGGAGATAATTCTGGGAATCATAGACTTATGAAACAGTTAGGGGCAGTTTCATATTGTTAAAGAAAAAGAAAAAATATATATTTAATTAAATTAATAATAAAATAATCATAAAATTTTATTACTTGGTTTCCTTCTGAACTAGCAAACTAGATTAGAGGTGGAAATTAACTCCAAATATTTTAGTGTATCTTTTAGTATATTGTATGGTTCACTTGCTGCAATTAACAATATTGAATGCAGATATCACTATTTTATTAACTACTTCCGTTATAATCTTTTTCTATGAGCCATTTTTCTGTTAACATTAAATGCAGATATATACTCCTCCCTCCATTCCCATTTAATTGTCGTTTAGAAGATTTATAGGTATCCAAAATAATTGTCGTTTAAGACTCTTTTATTAGTTGCCAACAATTTATTCCAATTATACCCTCGACGTTTCTTTTATTTGCCGCCTCTACCATCTCTATTTTTTTCTTTCTTTTTTTATGCTATAGAAGTGAGAGAGAGGGGTAGTATTAAAACTTTCGGTGAAAATGACAAGTTCTTTAATTTTTTTAAATTGTCTAAATAATCTTATATTTAAAAATGGAGGGATAATATCACTATTTGATTGAACTCTAATATCTCCTCATGGCGGGGCCTATTGGCCAACCGTTATTTAAATTGACCAGCAATTCCTTCTACACAATTAAAGCGGTACCCATGGGTCCCCACCTCTCGATCCGAAAGGAATTGTGAAATATGTTAATCAATGTGACTCTGCGGCTCAACTGGTGAGAGGCATTATCTTAGACCATCGCAAGAAGTTACACTCACATTGGAAGATTGAAGCTTTCACACTGCTGTTGACCAGCAATTCCTCCCCAAGTTTCAAATGGGTTTTTTCCAATCGTTATGGAATAATATAATTTGTCAGTCTTAAATTCACTCTAAGTTAATAATATTATTACATGTGAAAGAATGTACTAGAAAATTATTAGGATATACAGATTGTTATATACAAGTTCATTAAAAAAATTGGTACTCTATTATATTTATTTTAGAAAATCAAGACAATTTTCTTATTGTGTGAAAATTAGCTCATGAGCCTCCATATCTTCTCAAAACCAATTGGTAAGGAGAGGTGTTAATCCATGACTTATGAGTTATTTGGATCTTCCTTAGGCATTCGATGTGAGACTTCATATTTCAACACTCCCCCTCACATCGAGGTGGGAGTCAATTTAAGACCCGCCGCCCTTCTTGGGTCGTACGGTGGCCATTAGAGCCTACTTGGGCATTATGAGCCCATCATCCCGCCTAAGGGCCCGCTCTGATACCATGTGAAAATTAGCTCATGGGCCTCCGTACCCTCTCAAAACCAATTGGTAAGGAGAGGTGTTAGCCCATGACTTATAAGTTATTTGGATCTTCCTTAGGCATTCGATGTGAAACTTCATATTTCAACATATTGTATTAAGAATTCATGTAAACGTTCATAAAAGAATACACAGTAGTACTAAGCTTTTGTCAAAATTCTTGGGGCCATGGTCCCCTTGTCCCTATTTACGTTACAACTAGCCACCCACCAAAACAGCAGAAAAATAAATGAGCCAAATATACACCAAATCATATGACGTTGTATTGTTGAGGATATTTTGAGGGGAAAAAATCTTCTTCCTATTCTGGCTATCATTTTTATTTATTTTTATATAAGTTAATTGAGGAAGCGGACCAAATTCGAAATCTTTTATTAGTAAGACATAACGCTTAAAGCAGTGGCACACTTAGACGTCATATGTTAGTATGATTCGGTTGTGGACCTCTTCTACTAAACCATGCGGTTTAGAATTGGTCACATCACTATATAATTTTTTCTCTTCTCATTCTGCAGTGATGTGACCAATTCTGAAACACATGATCTATGTGGAACAGGTCTATAACAGCCCACATGTTAGCATACAAATCACAAAAATAATTATATTAATTATAGTAAATTTTGAAAGGTTTTACAGCACATCATTTAATGTTTAATAAGATTTTCAAAAAGAAAATAAATCTTTTTGACAGTAGAAAAAAATCTATTGGTGACTTCCCCTTGTTCCACAACTGGCTCAATGGATAGTCGAGTATATTATAGTACAGGAAGTTTAGACCTCTAATTGTACCACTAAAAATCCTCTGGTGGTGCCCATAATTCTGTCACTAACTCAATAAACGGTTGAGTGGGTGGGAATTTTCTATCTCATAAATGTACTCATCATTTATAATTGACACTGTGTACATTTATTTTAATTGTATTTAATATAGTAAATTGTAAGTGATTGAATAAAAAAAATAGAGATATACATAAAGACAAGCGATTTTTTTCCCGATCGTGAATAGTACTACAAAAAAAATTTGATTTCTATTCATACATTCCAAATTATCAATTTTATGATAACATAATATTTCACTTATTAGAAGCATTTTTTTTTATCAGATTATAAATTCTGAATTCTAAATACGACGCGTACTTATCATCGAATAGAAAATGGGTGAAAATTATCTGTACCTGAGTATATTCTTATTTATGTGCTCAATCACTCAAAATTTACCGTGTGAATATTTTTTCTAATTATATAAGCACATAGTAAATCGTGAGTGAATGAGACATATATAAGTACAGAAGATTATTTGTACTACAAAGGATATGTTCTCTGTCTTTTTCTTCTTAAAGTAGTTTATCTAAACCATTCCTCAAGGTTATTCGCTGTCAAGGTCCCCCCGCCGATCATTTGCCTTATGCCTCTAATAATTAATTCAATTATTTGTCAACTTCAAATATATAACATAAGAGTGAGATCATGACATACATCGAGTTATACCTACCCACCGTTCATTCCATTAAGGATTTTTCTGATATGGAACAGGTGCACATGCATCTTGTGATTTAGAATTAACCACGTCATTACATAAATGTCGCTCTCCTCATTTTGTAGTGATGTAGACAGTTCTGAACCACATGGTCCATATTAGAACTATCCTTCCATTAAACTTTCAACAACAACAACAACAACAACAATATAATCGGGGTATGGCGAGGGATGGGACGGGATACTGCACTCTAACTCGTCAAACAAAGTTGCTTGATCCCTGCGATACCACCGAAACAGATGTATTGAGACTAACCTAACCTTTCGGCAACAAGTCATGACAAAGTGGTTGCTTCATATAATACACATGTAATAAATTAGCCCCCTACGCTAGTCGCGTTTGCTATCTGTAATCATACCTCAAATCAAAGCTCAAAAGCGATCGTAGAAGCGAGACTCAAGAACCATTTTGATTAATGGTTAGGTTAGTCTTCCATTAAACTTTCATCTTTACAAAATTGTACGTGGCTAAATTTAATTGAATAAATTATTTAAATTGTGATATTTTTGTAATTAATTCGTTAAATTAATTAAAAATTCATGAGATTTGGAATTTTAGTCAAAAAAACATTTTTCCAATTTAACATTAAACCAATAAATTGGAATTAGTTCTCTATTCTCTTTCTTTTCTTTTTCCTTTCCTGCCTTTTCTTTCTTTATTTTTCTCTCAAATCAATGAACCCTTTGTAGTAATATTCTTCCTGATAAGTTTCCTAGGAAAATTTTGATGCATGAACTGAAAAATATTCCATACATTGAATGTGAAATGTAGCAAAAGATCAATAGTAGTGAGTTAAGAATTAGGACCCCAAAATCATGGTAAAGAGAAAATGGTCCTTTAATTCAGTGTGAATTTCATGGAGAGAGATTCGAGGGAAGTAGATGGTGAAGGGCACTTTAAACGGACGGCACATTTGAGTCCTACAAAAGAGAGAAAAGGAGAGGAGATGAATTTGTAAATATGTTGATATGGTATATATTAGTATTTTACATATTTGATTAAGATGGATTTGATAATAGTATTGACCATAGTTTTGGTAATATTGTCAGGGGCGAAGACAGGGGCTGGGTCGACGTCCTCGAGATTTTTAAAAATATTACTATTTATCAAAATTTTACTCCCCAAGAATTTTTTTTGCCTTTTTTATTGCCACCAAGAATTTTATCAGTTTCGCCCTCCCAACACCAAATTTCTGTTTTCGTCCCTGAATATTGTGGAATTATAATTAGGAATTAAGTATTTTTTTTAAAAGATATTTTGATTACAAAAAAAGGAGTACAATGTTATAAGGATTCACATTATTAAGGTAGTAGAATTTTTGTAAGATTTGTACTATATTGTCAAGATCTTATAATTGCTACCAAGATTATTCAATTTGCCGAATTTGAGAAGGTTTCGACAGATATATAGATCTTCAAACTCGTTTTTGTTACTTTCTCGACAATGTGAAAAACTTCTAGATTTCGAACTTTGACATGTATACATTGAAGCTATTTGGAACCAGCAGTTTCAAGCCTTTTGGGAGAGTTTCTAGAAGGAAAAAAACTATTGTGAGGATTTCGTGGGCAAAAACACCGATTTCGTCCAGAAAGATATTCTAAATTATGGTTTTTGTCCTGTATGTAAAATTTTGGGGTTTTAGATCCAGTATGTTTTTACGACCTGCCGTTATTGTTCTTCCGTCCCATTTTCTGTTAAAAAATCGTTAAGACAGTCATGTGCCTCACACGTGAGGCACTTTTTAAGGGTATTTCAGACATTTCAAACCAATTCTCACAAAAAAACTTGAGTACTCAATTGTTAAAAAAATTAACTATGAATACCCAATTTAATTTATCCAAAAAATTCCCAAAACTCACCCCTTCCCCTCCATCTCCATCTTCACCCTTCTCCACCACCAACACCAACCACCACCAAAACTAGAAGGAAACTCAATTTAAATCAACCAAAAAAATTCCATAAACTCATTCATTTCTCTCCATCTTTATTTTGAATTTATAAAATTCAAGGAATTCATAAACTTATCTTCTAACCCTCCATCTTCATCATCTATCTACAGTTAAAGCAACTGAACCAAGCATCCCAAGCAGAGCCACCATGCCAAAGAAAGCTCTTGACACTGAAAATAGAATGATCTTCATCTTCTTCCTTGTGCTCTGATTCCTTGCTGCCGCCGCCGGCCTCGATGCCGGTTTCATTGAAGTTTGAGACAATTGCTTCCTCTGCTTGCTTCTGAGACAACATTGTCCTAAACAAAATTGTCCAAGATTTCCTGATAGATCTGAAACATAAAAAAATTATAATTGAAAATTTCACCGAACAAATCCAAAACACAAAAAAATAATTATTATGAAATTGAAATAGCTCCACCCCATTTCTTAACTTTCTATATTATACCTTTATTCTTGAGATATCCCTTTCTTTTCAACCCAGATCAAAATTTTAAAAATTAGGAACTGAAATTGTTGAAACACCAGTACAAAGTTCTTATTTCTTTCTTCATGAATTCACAAAAAAAGTGCAATTTCAAGATAACTTAAATGGTGCCCAGTAATAATTGAGAAAACCCCACAAATTTTATAGTCCAAGAATCCAACTTAAATGATGTTTAAAGAAACCCAAAAAATCTGCAGAGGCGGCGAGAGAAGAAGGCCTCAAAAGAAGGAAAATTAGCTGTTATACTATTACTAGTAGAATGGGGAGAGAAATTGGATGATTCATTTGTTCATTTTTTCCATAGCTTCAGCGGATGAATTTAGGGATTTGTTTGGATTAATTAAATTGGTATCTACAGTTATTTGTTTCATGAATTTTTATTTTTATTTTGAATTGTGTTCTTGTTTCAATTTTTGAAGGCGAAAGTAGCTCTAGGAAATTTTATCTGGGTCTAATAGAGATTTGTATCCTTGAATGAGTGAAATTAATAAGAAAGCCCAAACAAAAGCTTCATCTCCATTTCCGAATGGCTTATACAAAAAATGGGTTTTAGCTAAGGATTTCTTGGAAATGTGGAGTGATGTATTGGTGATGGAGCTTGCCGGAGATGGTTAATTTTGGGGAAGAAGCTCACCGGAGATGGTGGGTAGATTACCGGAGGATTTAGTGAAGAAGAAGAAGATTTTTTGGATAAATTAAATTGGAGTATTCATAGTTAATTTTTTTTAAACAATTGAGAATACTTTCAAGTTTTTTTTGTGAGAATTGCTTTCAGAATGTATGTAAATACTCTTAAAAAGTCGACTCACGTGTGAGACGACATGACTGTCTTAACTATTTTTTTAACGTAAAAATGGGACGGAAGGACAATAACGGCAGGTCGTAAAAACATACTGGATCTAAAACCCCAAAATTTTACATACAGGACAAAAACCATAATTTAGAATATCTTTCTGGACGAAATCGGTGTTTTTGCCGGATTTCGTGTGCCTCTTTGTATGAATTTCTATTGAAATTTTTTTGGTGAGATTTTTGTAATATCGCTTTTGTGATTTATTTTAAAACCTCGTAGGATTTTAGATCTACAAAATCCCTTTAAATACTTGAGTTTTGTTCTTCCGATGCATATAATCTGAAAGGGTGTTTTGGTTACTACTTTGTTTATTCTTTAACTTGTGCAAGGGGTTGTAGTTAGAAGCAGAGGGACCTGTTTCATTGTTGTTGAAGGGAGTTCGACAGTATACGACAGAAGGAGTATGTCATCCAATTGAAGGGAGTTAAAAAAACATACGGCAAAAAGAGTCTGTCATTCAGTTTATGAGAGTTCAACAATGCACAACAGGCGGAGTCTATTATTCTTTAACTTAGGAAATTCACTAGGGTCAAAAGATAAATGTATTTTCTGTACTTATTGAGAAAAGTTTAGTGAAATTATTTTTAGCGAGGCTCCCGTATGTAGACTTTTTTTTTTGCAGGATTGCGTTAATAATTTCAGTGTTATTTACTTTCTGCACTGTGATTATTGAATTATTTATAATGTTTGTTTAACTTGTTAAATTTAGGGGTGAGCACCAAATTCGAAGTAGCCGATTCAGTCATTTGAATTCAATTTTTTCATTTTTTTCATACCTAAAAAAAGCGACCGAATTCGAAACCGAATTCAAAATGTTTGAATTCGTAATTCGATTTCGACCGAATTCGCTCTGAATTGGAGGTTGCATTTTTTGTTCAGATTTATGCAAAAATCAAGTCCATTTATGGTCCAATTTTGAGTAAAATCTGGTTAAGTACAACACAATTCCTACCTAGTTTTTATACAAAATCAAGAACAATTTATAGCATTCCTAAAATCAGTCCGAATTCAGTACAATTGCAGTCTTAAAATCAGTTCAAATTCAGTCCAAATACAGTCCAAAATCAATTTTATAGGGTTAGGGTAAAGGAAACAAGTTCGGATTTTTATATTACTAAATTACTAAATTACTAATTATATAATAATAATATTTAATTATTTAAAAATTCAGACCGAATTCAAAATTAGTCCAACCAATTTTGTTCCAAATTCGACCATTTCGAATTCGGTCGTGACCGAATTACAGAATTTAAATTACCAAATTAAATTCGAATTCGGTAAAAACCGAATTTGCTCACCCCTGTTAAATCACTACCTATTTACTTTCAGGATTGATATTAGTGTTTGAAATTGGTTTTTTATGAGGGAAAGTGAAGGAATGATGGGACATTAAAGTGATCTGCTTGTATTAAAACATCATTTTCTTTTCTGTTCAAGAGTGGACAGATAGATAGCAGAAATATACTAATTTTAATTTTAAAAAATTCCAGAGCGATTAAATTGCCTTAACATTCAGGAATCGAACTTTTTACTGAATATTCAGGAATCGAACTTCGCAAGGAAAAAATATATACCTTTCCTCAATCAGACTACTATGGAATTGCGCCTACACACTACTGTATTGTACTCATCCAATGGATCAATAATCTCTCTATTTAGATTTTAGTTGTGTTACTTTAAGAAAATTAGCGCTTATATTGATTGTTCAGCTTATTTAATATGTACGCTAAATAGGGACGAAAACAGAAATTGTCTGTTTGGAGAAAAAAACTGCAACAGTATGCCGAATTACATATAAAAATTATAAAAAAAAAAAATCGAGGGACGAACTTTATTAAATATTACGAACTACATATAAAATTTATTATATTTAGTAGTATTTTTAAAATGTTCGACTGCCACCCCTCCCTTTAGAATCATTCCTGACGCTAGATGAATATAAGTAAAGACACGCAGTAGTATTGGTCAGCCATTTTCAGGACCACCTATTCATTTCTTCCTTTGAGGGAAAAAAAAATGTCAGTCCTCTTGGCTTATTAAGGTGACCTTGGTGGATAATTGGGTTACAGGATTGGATCAGAGCATTTCTGAGACAATTCAAATCGACTTTAGCCCAAAGACGGTTAAGAACAATCAAGAATTAATATCCAAATTAGTCATCAACTATCATTTTCAAGTTTTTTTAACTTTTTTGGTCATTAATTTATTTTTGAACAGCTACTTTCATCATTTTTTATTTTTTTCAGCCACTTTCACCCCCAAAGATTTTACGAGTAGACATTTTGGTCATCAAATTATTTTCTAGCAGCCACTTTCATCATTTTTAACTTTTTTCAGCCACTTTCATCCCCAAAGATTTTACGAGCAGAGTAGCCATTTTTATCATTCTGTCAAATAATTGTCTAAAAATAGTCAAAATTGATGAAACTGTAGATCCACAACATTGCAGCTTGGAGTGAAATCACCATCTATCACCCCAAACTCAAACTTAAGATCTTGAAATTCATTTACTGTTCGTAAAATATGTCTGCTCGTAAAATCTTTGGGGATGAAGAGAGTTAAAAAAAGTTAAAAATGATGAAAGTGACTGCTAGAAAATAATTGGATGACCAAAATGGTTGCTCGTAAAATCTTTGGGGATGAAAGTGACTGAAAAAAGTTAAAAATGATGAAAGTGACTGCTAGAAAATAATTTGATAACCAAAAAAGTTAAAAAAAAACTAGAAAAAGATGAAAGTGGCAGGACGAAAGTTAGTTGATGACTAATTTGTCTATTAATTCAAACAATCAATAAGCAACAGGGACGATTACAGGGGGGGCGGGGGAAAATACTACTATTTTTAAAATTTTATGTGTATTTTGGAAAATTTTATCAATTTCGCCCCCCCCAAGAAATTTTTTTTTGCCTTTTTTATCGCCCCCCAAGAATTTTGGAATTTTTTTACCAGTTTCGCCCCCCAACATCAAATTCCTGGCTTCGTCCCTGATAAGCAAGACCTTTTTTTCTCAAATAATAATTAATATTTTTATAATAAAAAATTACCATATCCTTGTGGCCAATAATATTTAAAACATAATACATATACATTGATAAATTTTTGTATTAATGGTAAAAATATAACCTTAAGCTTTCTTACCAACCAATCAAACATTCAGTCACCGGTTTATTAACTACATAATAATTTGTCAAACATTTCTTCACAAGAATGATCATAAATAACAAATAAAATAACCGGATCGCGGCTCTAACCTGAAAAATAGAATAAAATAATTGCTAAGTAAAATAACTTGAATATGGAATGAATATGCAACTGCAAACTTTTTTGGTGAGATGCCCTCAATTATGAATGAATACAATTTCATGAGGTTGAGCTTCTATTGACAAATTTCACTAATTCCAAGTTTTAAAAAGTACCCAATAAAAATCGTTCTCATAATTTTCTGTTTTTTTTTAATATTTTTATGGAAACACATAATTTGCTGTTTTTCTCAACCAAAAAAAAAGAGAGAGGATAAAATGACATAATTTGCTGTTATTTCCATGAATCAATGGCCCAATCGATGTGGACAACTTTACTTTCAAACGAATGACACAATTTGTTCTTATTTATGTATGTCAAGGGCCCAAGTAGACAACGTTACTTTCAAATAATTTTTTTCTCTTTTATTGGAAACTTTTTTTCTTTTCTTTTTATATTGGAAACTATATTATTAAATGAGAAAGATAGTAATGAATTATATTATTGAGGAGGCCATAGTGTTTTTTTAAAAAGCAGACTCACAAACTGTTCGGCCAAATGGTTCACATCAATTAACGCTTAAATTAGATATGAGTAAAATTTCTGATAGTGTTGAATAGAACTATTTATAGATGGTGATGACCTGTATGAATTTTCCATAAAAAAAATTTCTTTCTCACATAATGCATTGTATCAGAACTGTGAACTATTCTATCCTGCTCGATGGAGTTCCTACAAGGTCATTTAGACCCACTAAAGGTATCTGACAAAGAGAAATCCTTTCTCCTTTCATTTTTCTTATCAGCACATCGGGTTTATCCTCCCTTATCCGATCTGCTGAAGAGCGATGTTGTTTATCTGGATTTCAATTTGGTTATGGTGCTTTTGTCACGCATATGCCTTTTGCAATGATTCTCTATTTTTTTCCCATGTCAATGAGTTTTGTTTAAAAAGACTGAAAGAGATATTAGAGACCTATGAAGTCCATTATGGACAACTGATTATTTATGAAAAGTTAAATCTATTCTACAGTAAAGACACCCCCGAGAGGTAAAATATCTTGATTTCTCCATCCTTCGAAATAATATTTCGAAGGGTGATGAAAAATGGAAGTATTTTAGGTCTGCCATAAATGACATGATGATCTAAAGAGGAAGTTTTTCAATTTATTGTTGATAAGGTCTGAAAAATCTTAGTAGTTGGAAGGAAAATATATTGTCCTTTGCAGCCCGAGTAGTGCCTGTAAAGCCAATGATCAGGCAATTCTTAGATGTGTTATGTCCTGTTTTATTCTCCATAAATATATAATAGAGTCCACCACAAGAATAATGAGAACTTTCTAATGGGATGAAGATGAGAATCACATAAAGATCTGCTAGCGAGCTTGGATTGAATTATGCAAGCCGAAAGCCCATGGAGGACTCGATTTTCGTGATCTTAAAACTTTTAATAGAGCTTTAATGACAAAGTAAGGTTCGTGTATTACTCACCAACCTTTTTCGCTTTTCTCTAGGGTGCTACAAGTGAAATACTTCTCATTTGATAGGTTTCTAACAATGCCACTTAAGGGTCATACCTCAATACACTGGCGAAGCCAGGGGGCCTGGTGCAAAAAAAAAATGTTTTGTTTTTGTAACACCTCGTCCCGTGAACATTGTTTATTGTACTCATTTTGAATCACTTTACGATTTAAAATTAGATTATTTAGTTCGTGAATTATAGGAATGACACCACTTATATATTACTGATTTTGGTTATAATTGTAACAAACTTAAGTGTGTAAGAGACTATAATATTTATTTAATAAATAAATAAATAGAATTTGCTACTAGAAAAGGATGAACAAAATGTGTATAACTCTACTTTATAAGATTTCATCAAAAAAAATAAAACTCTAGTCTATATTATAGACTACAAGTCTAGTAGTCATAGGGTCATGCTAGTTGTAACAAAAGTCGACAATGGCGATATTTTTTAGCAGCTCAAGCAGTCAAGCCTCAATTCTTTTATTGAGATTGTTTCGTCGTTTTGTGGATCTCACAGTATCAATGTTCCTGACATGGAAGAAATATTTAGGCCTATAGGTCGTTCAAGGTTTGAGAAAGTGACAAATGTACATCACTATCGTGTTGAAATGTTTTATGTTATCATTGATATGCAATTTCAAGATTTGAATAATCGTTTTTCGGAGGTGAATAGTGACCTACTAATTTGTGTTGTGTGCTTGTGTCCAAATAGATCCTTTGCTGATTTTGACAAGAACAAATTGATTCGACTATGTGGATACTATCCATTGGATTTTGATGCAGGACATATCTTAGTAATGTAGGATCTATTTGATACATATATTATTGACATGCGTATGAGTGAAGAGTTTCAAGGATTGCAGGGCTTTAGTGAGCTTTCACAAGGGTTATTTGCAGAAAACAAGCATCAAGTTTACCCATTAGTTTACAAGCTTTTGACATTGACTTTAATTCTACCAGTGACTACAGCTTCAGTTGAGAGAGTATTTTCTATAATGACTTTTGTCAAGAATCGTCTACGCAATCGAATTGGAGATCAGTGGTTGAATGATAGTTTAATTGCATTTGTTGATAAAGATGTGTTTGATACTATCGAAAATGATGTAATTATAGAATATTATCAAAGTATAAAAACGCGTAGGGAACAATTGTACTGAGATATTTTATATGTTTTTATGAATTTATTTTGTCAATGTTAATTGTGCCTCTCCCCAAAGATAAATTCCTGACTCCGTCACTACCTTTATAATTCTACAAAATATTCTTAAATGTCAAAAATTTCTCCAAATTAAGCTAAAATGGAGGATTAGCGATGACTCACGGGCTAATGTGTGGGGAGACAAGCGCCTAAGCACTCCACATACTTTTAAACTCTTAGCCCCCCACCAAACACCTCCCGGAAGATACCGGCGTGACCAGTGCCAATTGCATTATCATACAAGCAATAGGTGCCTCCCCAATTATTTATTTGAAATTCAGAAAAGAATATATTCATCAATAAGAATGAAAAACAAATAAAAATCAAGAAAGAACTAAAGAACAAGAAACATTGAGGTGGAAATTGAAAATATTGTTTTTGTTTTCATTGCAAAGAAGATATATTCTCTATTCCAATTATTGTGCAGCGTATCTTTCCTTTTATAGCTCTGTCTCTTGGTCCACTAATTTCCCCCTTTTGGGGGTGCACTTGTGCATCAAATTGTCTGTCCCGAAATACTGTCCCACCACTACAAATGTGTTAATGTACATTGCAATATAATCCTAATTTCTCTCTCCTCCTACCTCTTATTTTTTAAGTGGGACATGTGACACATTTTTAGTGATGAGATAAAGAAGGAACATGCTTCTGGGACAGACGATTTTTTCTCTGCTATGCCATCCAATCTTTCGGGATTTGGGGCAATCTGATAAAAATTCACCTGTATAGATTAAGAAGTGATTCTTATGGGCTTCTAATAGAGCATAATGTGGTCAAAGCCCACTGTCATAATATTGTCCTTCTAATACAATCACGGTCGCAGAGTAGCCCGATCAAAAGATACTCCCTCAATTTCCATTTAATTGTTGTTTAGATGATATATATGTATTTGAATTAATTGTCATTTACATGTCTTTTATTAGGTGTCAATAATTTATTCTAATTATACCTTCAACATATCTTTTATTGAAAAAGTGAAAGAGAATGAGGAAGGACGGGGTATTATTGGAATTATGGTGGAAATATTACTATTTGTTTGAATTCCTTAATTTTTTCAAAGTATCCTAAACGACCTATATCGAGGAATGAAGGGAGTATTAGATTAGTATATCTTTTCCTTTTTTTAAGGGCTTTCGCGAATCCTATGGGAAATCGTCTATACGCATGTATTTACTTATTCATATGCCCCAACAACTCAAAATTCTCCATGTAGACATTTCGTGTAATTATATATACACATGGTGAATTGTGAGTGGTTGGGTATATGAATGAGTAACACTGGTACAAACGATTATTGGCCGAATCCTTCCCCCGCATCAGGAAAAAATATCTATTTTAATTCTTCTCGTTCACTATCTCATTCATGCATTTTTTTTTATGTATCCTATTCACCATTATCATTAGATTTTAAACATTTTAAAAAAATTTAATACTACGGGGCAAGAGGGGGGGGGGAATGCGGGGAATCGAACGCAGGACCTCGGTCCTGCGTCCCACGGCCCGTTTCCACTGTGGCCAGAAGACTCCCACAAAATTTTAATACTTGACAATTAGTTACTAGGGATAAAAAAATGAGACAGATTTGATCCGCTAAAAGCACAAACTACCAAAACCTTTCACTTTTGGGTCACCACTCCATGATCGGAAATTATGACCTCCTAAGTGATTCGGTTGGTAAAGTTTGCGACTAAATAGCCTCACACGTCGCAAAGCAGCTTGTAACCGGATGCGAATATAGGTCGCTAGCATTAACGACCAGACATTGGTGGCATTTCGGGTAGAACCATTGTGACCAACTTTTTATACTGTCGCAAATATGATAAGCGAGCGACATATTTAGTCAGAAATTAGTCGCAATGTTGTTGATAACGACCGAATAGTGTCCGATTCGACGATCGTTGATTGACGTTTTTCTTATTGTGTGTTTGGCTCTCTAATGCAATGTTAGAAAATAGATTTGGGTCGAACTCTAACTCCTCCCAAGAGTCGAAGAATTTCTCAAACTATATAAATTTGAAATATTCTGATAAGCTAGCCAATGTAAAATATTTAACAATTTCCAAACCCTGAAAGGATTAAAAGGACAGTTTTTCGCTCGATGATTACGAAATCATAATTTGGTGGTAGAAGAAGATAAAGAAAGGGTAACTAGGAAGATATAGGTTTCATTAAATTGACTATACAAATAAATATTTCCTCAACAATGAGAAACTTTTTCATGTTACACTTTTGATTTTCAGCATTAATAGAGGGTAAGAATTTCAAATTTACCTGAAATTTATGTATCCACTTTGTATTTAATATTGGGTAAAAAGCGCTCATGCCCCTTAAACTATTCCCTTTTTTTGTTTTTGACACTCAACTAAAAATGGTCAAGTTTTACCCCCTAAACTATTTAGGATTTTGGTTTTTGACCTTCCATCCATATTCTCCGTTACATCATAATGGAAGTCCAAAAAATGGGAGCATTTTTGGGCAATCTGTATAAGATCCTAAAATTTTTGTTTTTATAAAAAAAAAAAACTTATTATTCTGACGAGAAAGAAGAAGTCACCAGTGAGATCAGTGACAGAAGAAGCCGGAAGTCGGGTACCACTCCTCTTATCCAACCACCAACTGTAAATTTCAACCTCTGAAAAAAATCTTAAAAAGCCTTTTTTTCCCTTAAATTTAATTCTATTTATTATGAATGGTATGATTTTTCCAAAATGCCCCCATTTTTTGGACTTCCGTTATGATGTAACTGAGAATATGGATGGAAGGTCAAAAACCAAAATCCGAAATAGTTTAGGGGGTAAAACTTGACCGTTTTTAGTTGAGGGTCAAAAACCAAAAAACAGAATAGTTTAGGGGGCGTCAGCGCTTTTTACCCTTTAATATTTTTGCACGACATTCTTATTATCCACTTTGATTTTCAGTATTAACAAGGATGGTGTGCAGGCTGAGCACACAATTTCTATGGGCTGGATTGATTGATAATTAAGAGTAGTATAAGTAGTATGGTATACTTATAAGCCCATTTATAATAGTTTAGACTTGGCCCACTTTGGTTACCCTATTAGTCCATTAGTAGTTTGATTTTATTTCCTTTATTGTATTTCCCAGTCAGCTAACATTGGTAGTTTCTAACCAAAGTTGGTTGGTGTAACTGGTTCGGCAACTTTTCTCTTTAAAAGAGGTTGATTGATCGATATCACTCACGTACAGAGACGTCACTTTAACCAGCACTTTACTATTTCATTGGGCAGACCCTGTGCAAGCAGAGATTAGCTTGAACCAACAATGTTATTAAATTAATAATTTGTTAGTCAACAATTGGTTGAAGTAAGTGGTTCCGCAGTTTTACTCCTTAAAGGAGGTTGATGGATCGATCCCACTAATGTATGGATACGTCACTTTAACCAGCACTTTACTACTTCATGGAGCGATCCGGTGCAAGCAGGGATTATCCTGAACCAACACTGTTATTAAATTAATAATTAGTTAGTCAAAGTAAAATAAAATGTATTTTTTTAAGAATTCTAAATAATTGAAGACAATTCCATCTTCTTCCCAAAACTATCGGTAAAATTGCCAATTTGGTCCTGTACGTATTTTGAGTTTGGGGATTAGAGACTATTCGTTTTTTTTTTAAATTAAGGTCCAATTCGATTTTACGACCAGTCGTTTAAGGACTTTCGTCCAAAAAATCGTCTTCTCACCGTCTATCCAGTCATCTGGTCAAAGATACCAACTTAATCGAGGGTTATTTTAGTCTTTTCAATATCACACCAGAATTAATAAGTTGTATATACAATTATTACATCAATACCATTTTAAAGCATCCCTTCCTCATTTGGGTTATTTCAAAAACTCTCTGCAATGGCTTCTTCATATGAATCTAAATCTGTTAATGGCCCAATTAGATGTTCATGTGGTGAAATTCCAGTCTTGAAGACTTCGAAAACAGCGGCAAACCCTGGTAGACTGTTTTGGGGTTGCAAGAATTTTAATGTGAGTTTCTATATTTTGTGTTTTTTTTTCTTTAGACATTATAAATCTGGGCCATTTGTAAAGATTCCTCTATTTTGCATTAATTTCAGAAATTTGTCCACTGTGATTATTTCGAATGGTTTGATCCTCCAGCATGCTGCAAATGTGCGAAATTGAAGAAAAAAGTTAGAATCCTCCAATCCACCATTGATTAAGATCAAGTTAGAGAACGATGCTTGTGGGTTACTGTGATAGTGATTTTAGTATTCTCAATTGCAGTTCTTCTAGCTAGAAATGGCTGGAAATAGCTTATTTAATTATCAATTTAATGGTCATATCCAGTTGTGTTGTTTTGTTTTTTTCTTTTTTTTTTGAATAAAAGACAAAGTACTTGGTTAATTTGTTGTCCTTACTCTGATGAAGTTTGGTTGAGAATAAAAATGCATACTAACAAACCACATTGTATTGATATGAACTACTGTAGACCTATTACATACAAAAAATAAATGATATCAAGATCAGCAGTAGTTTCACCAATACATTCTAAACACACAACGATCCCTAAACTAGTTAATACCAGCATTTGGTACAAAATACAGCTTCTTCGTTCAGCATGCTCCAAAAGTGACCTATTGTTTGTGCAAAAACTTAAAAAGGTTCACCATAAAAAAATTAACTTCAATAATTACAAATCAGAGGCTGTCCTTTATCCTAATTGAACAAGAAGATCTGGTGTGTCCCACAGTAAGGCAATAACCCCACTTGAAAGGTCTCTTGCTCTTTTTTTGAACATGTAAATTATAAAGACATGATAGAAGTTAGAGAATGTACCAAATAATTCACTAACTTTACATACAAATAAATATATAACAATACCTTAGAAGAATTCCCAACTTCTTCCAGATTTGGTTCTTCATTTTGAGTAGGCTCTTCATATTGGGTATACGTCTCAAAATCAGGAAGGTTTTCATCATCATTTGTTATTTCATCAAAAATATCTGTAGGTATATCATTAGCAGTTGACTTAGTTGGACATGACCTATAATTGTGTCCCAAACAGCACCAAAGTCATAACTAAGACTTAAAAATCAGCCAACAGCCAATTAATTATTAACTATTTGACAAAAAACTAAAGACAGTTAGCAACAAACATAGTAAACAAATATAGGGACCACAAAACACAAAAAAAAAAAAACAAAAGTACTCTGAAAAGTCTACATTAAACACATGCAATCAGTTGAGAATATTTTCAGCTAAACATATGGTCAAACTACACTTTCTGGGAACATTAAAGTACTAGGTGTCCATTTAAATACTAATTTCTGAGTCCTAAGAGAATAAAAAATAACATTATGGCCCACTGTATCAGTACAAAACAACAAAGATACATGTTTTCCAACAAAAAACTTTTAAAAAAGAAGGATATTCATCATCCCCACTACAAATCGACTTTTATATCGCAGATTTATAGTAATATCTTACCATACTGTGCAGGTTATGCACCAGGCCGTCGAATATACATATCCAGGCTCATATTCCCAATAAACCTAAGCGTCTTCAAGATATGAACTCTAACTAACCGGATTTGAGTTTAATCGGGTATTTCGAAGCTAAATTCGTGAGATTGAAGTCCAGGTTGATGAAGAAATAAAGAGAGACTAATGAAGAAAACCCTAATTTTGTAATTTGAAACGTTGTGAATGAGTAAAAATGGGTTATCTGTTGTGTTTAACTCTGGTGTGATATTGAAAAGACTAAAATAACCCTCGGTTAAGTTGGTATCTTTGACCAGATGACTGGACAGACGGTGAGAAGACGATTTTTTGGACAGAAGTCCGTAAACGGCTGGTCGTAAAATCAAATTGGACCTTAATTCCAAAAAAAAATGAATGGTCTCTAATCCCCAAGCTCAAAATACGTACAGGACCAAATTGGCAATTTTGCCCAAAACTATCTGCATCAGCTGGCGGCTGCCTCCTAGATCTAGTTGTCGTTGTTTTTCTCATTTCTCTCAGTCAACTCTTTTCTTTTTTTGAAGCCCGATTGGGCGGTTGTCCCATATAAGGAGAGAGAATTGCCTCAGACGAGGAGAAAATAGCCCCAATGGGACAGGTGTCTGTCCACGACCTTGAAGTCGTGGGTTCGATATCCTCCGCATGCGTGCGTCAAGCTTTAATCTAATATTAAATAATATAAAAAAATCTCTATTGAGACTTTAAAAAAAAATTAATATCGGTGAAACATTACAATAAAGATGGTAGTTGAACAATAGTTATTTTCCTATACATTATGGCATAGGTGATATGGGAATCGGGATGGAATTAAAGACTTGTGGAACTGAGTTTTCTATTGTCAAGTTTGACCATGAGCTCAACGTGATGCACAATATAAATTGAGATTATTAACAATATTGGACAATTATGATATAGACGATGTTAATTAAACATTTTACTATGGAATTAATCACATTACTACCAAATAAGAAAAGGGACAACTTGTAATGATGTACTTAGTTCTGAACTACAAGATCTGAAACATAATCTATCAGAATTTTCCAACAATATATATCTGGAAGTAGGGACGGATCTATCTACCTGTGACTGGGGTCAAATGACCACAGTGGAAAAAAAAATTTAATTATATATGATATATTTTACTTCATTTAGATAATAAATGTATAAATGACCCCAGTAAATTGTTGTGCATATCAAATGGCCCCAATAAAGTATATTTCTGGATCCGTCACTGCCTGGAAGTAAGAAACTCGCCATAATGGTTATGGCTATTCTTAATGGGACTGTATGCTCGAGTTTAACTGGATTTAACACGCCTGTTATGTGCTAATTGCAAAAGAAAAACATGTCCTCTATTTTTTAACTTTTAAAAAATGAAAAAATATTTAAAGACTTTTTATTTGTGTTATTTCAATCCATAATCTGACTAATTATATATAACTAACATATTCCTTTTCTTTTTAATTTCTTACGTATTTTTGATTTGTCGTTCGATTAATTTTGACATAAGGTCATCTACGTTTCTTTGACCTGCCAAAACGGTCATTTCGTCCAATTTTTTTGACATAAGTCGTTAAATTGGTCACGTTGTCACCATGAGCCCTTTTTACAGGGGTATTTTTGGACTTTTAAAACAAATTTCTGTTCATTTCTACCTTCTTCATCTTCTACATCTCATTATCCTCCATCTTCTAACACCACAACCTCTAAAACTCATCACAATCAAGCAAATCGTTTCATCCACCCAAATATGGACTTCTCATTAATTATAAACCAATCATCTCCCCCCTTCACCACCCTACCCACCACCACCACTACCACCACCAACCATCAACACCAATCCACCATCTCCAATAGCAATCACAAGCTTCTCAAAAGCTAAAAAAAAAAACCTTTATTATGGGGTGGAAATGGGAATGAAAAATTTTCTCTCAAAATCATGGAAATTGAAATGGGTTTCATTAATTTCAGTTGATGAGATTGAGTTATGAACTTTCAATTTCAGTTTCATGAGATTGAGTTTGGTGCTTTATTTGAAGAAATTAATTAAATTTTAGTATGAATTTTTTGTTGAAATTGAAACCCATAATTGAAGATTGATGAGGGACCATCTAAGGGGCTGCCCTACTCAAAGGATCCCTTAATCAATATTCAAGGTCCTATGACAATATAAAGAGCAATGTTGGTTAATCAAGGCATATATACATTCATCCGAGAAGTCAAAGCTAAAGAGGAAGCTAAGCTAAGCTTAGAAGATGATGTTCAAGTCAACCTCTTAACTTTCCAAAGTGTTACAAACAACCCAACTAAGCAAAGTAGCTAAAAGGGCATTTTAGGAACTTTGTAAATTAAAATCTATTCCAAACTTTAATTAGATTTTCAGTTTTTATATTTATTATTATTAAGTGTTTTAGGCCTCATTATGTTAGTGCTAGAATAAAGGACATGTTGTCTATGTGTTTAGTTAGTGTTTCTTTTATAGAAAGTTTGTTGTACTAGGAATTGAAGAGCCCTAATTAGAATAGGACTCTTCCTTTTGTGGGTTCTCTTGAGCCGAATTCCTACTCTATTTAAGAGGGAATTCGGCCAACATATTAATTACGTTAGATATATGATATTTGGTAAGGTTATTCCTTAGATACTTGTGAATTGAACTTCTATTAGATTTTCATTCATTCTTGAGTTATTGTATCAACAAGCTAGTCTCACTTGTTGTGGTGTTTCAGCACTCATTGATAATTAACCTTCTTAGAGTTACGTTGATTATATTCTCCTTTGAAACTATTTCAAGAAGAGAAAAATCTGTTCAACCCTTTTGTTGTTGAATCTTGATACAAGTGAAAGGAAAAATTCGTAACCCCCAAAACGCAGCGGCAATAAAAGTGTGGGGTTATGTTCATTTAGAGGATCTACTCACGAGAAAAAACTAAAATCCTGGAATTAGAGGTTATACCTATCTGTCGATCTTATCGACGATGCCCGAATTCTTGCTACTTGAATTCACCAACATCAGCCAAATGACTTCTGTCTCTACTGGTATCCACACACCAACTTTGAGCTTGTCACTCCAAGTTCCATATGTTAGTCTAAAACTATGAAGGTGGAAAAACACTTTTCCCGGAATTCACAAAGTATAGATTACTTAGAAAAATCGGAATCAAAAGAGATAAGAAAAACGAATTTTCTTCTCTTTGTTGTTCTTGAAAGTGTGTAAGAAAATAAAGAATGAAAAATCTGATTCTTCCTTCTTTTGGTTCGGCTAGAGGTAGAGAGAGAAGAGAGAATTCAATTAATTCTGTAGTGTTGGAATATGATGAACATTTAATCAATTTTTGTGGTGTTAGTGGAATCACCCGCTAACCCCTACTTCCCCTTATTTCTCTCCCACTTCACACACTCCCTCACACATGTAGATGTGCCGGTTTTGACCAAGTCCAACTGGTCCAGTCGACCGCAGAACAGGTTCTCGGTCGACCGGAGTGACCAAAAGTTTGGTCGACCCGAGACAGCTCTCGATCGACCGGGTATTTTTCCCAATCCAATTGAGCACCTATATCAAATGTAAACTCCAACAAACCCAATCCAATTGATTATAGTGTGTGACCCTTTAGGTATTTGCTATGTTGGTCGTGACAACAATTGTCAACAATAATGAGAGGTATCTAGCAACACATCGTTACTCCCAATTCACAAATAGTCTTGGTGATTCAAGTAACCACAAATATGATCTTTTGCATTAATCCATTTGTCCTCGATATCTAGATTGAACACAAGTCACGGAGTAAGTCAAACTTGTACCATTCAATCAGTCAGTTTCTTGATTTCCAAGTAGACTAATCAAATGACATTAATATCTCATATCAATTCACTTGTTCATGACCATGAATTAGTCTCACTCAATCAAAAAGGCCCAAGATATCACTCCTGTTATATATGAGAGCAAAATCCTCTATCTATCACACCTCATCCTGACATGGTTCATAAATATACCCAAATGCCTTTATAGTCCATCTAGTTACAGACGGCGTTTGGCACCATCAAAGTATACCATTAGCCAAGCAGGAAATCTTAAGTGATCTCAAGTCGAAGGATTTATGTGCAAACATAATCATTATAAGAACATTGTTGGCATTTATACAACAATCCATGAAATGTTCTTATAAGCGGGTCAGTTCAGTATCAAATACCCATGTGTTTGATTTAATATCTCCATATTTAATCACAACACATACTAGTCTCCACACATTATTGTTGTCCTTAAATTCCAAAATAATGATTGACTAGGGACAGTTTAGAATAGTTCAATGTAACGATTACATAACTATCTAAGGACGTTATTATATGTTTTAATACAAAATGCACAACAGTATTCAAAACAATAATAATGGAATTCATGCCTTAAAATTTCATCACATGAAAACAAATACAACAGTCTCCCACTTACACTAAAGACAACAACCTTTCCTTTTAGTTTATACTGTACATAAGAACTATCTCTAAGACCAGTTCTCTTGGAATCTAATACCCATGCTACGAGTACGGTGATCATGTTGCTACTGTGTCAGCGGCTTCGTCAGTGGGTCGGCGATGTTATCGTCCGTGTGAACCTTCCAAATCTTCACAACTCCTCTATCAATGATCTCACGGATCAAGTGATACCGCCGCAGTATATGTTTGGACCTTTGGTGAGACTGTGGTTCCTCTGATTGAGATATGGCTCCATTGTTGTCACAATAGAGCAACCGCATTCGTAATGCTAGGTACCACACCAAGTTCAGTGATGAACTTTCGGATCCAAACGGCTTTCTTAGCAACATCTGATGCATCAATATACTCGACTTCGGTTGTAGAATCCTCAACGGTCGCTTTCTTTGAACTCTGCCAACTCACAGCACCGTCGTTTAGGCAAAACACATAACCCGATTGCGATCTAAAGTCGTCTCTATCGGTTTGGAAACAAGCATTAGTGTAACCACTTACAATGAGCTCGTCTTCCCTACCATAGATTAAGATCGTGTCCTTAGTCCTTCGTAAGTACTTAAGGATGTTATTGACGGCTATCCAGTGACGTTCACCGTATGTAGATTGGTATATGCTCGTTATACTCAAAGCATACGAAACATCTGGTCGAGTACACAACATGATATACATGATAGATCCAATTGCCGAAGCATATGGAATCTCGCTCATGCATTATTTCTCATCCAGTGTCTTAGCACACTGTTATCTTGAAAGAACCGTACTAAGTGATATAGGACAAAGTCCCTTTTTAGACTCTTGAATGCTAAACCGATTTAACACTTTGTCTATTTAAGTAGTCTGACTTAAGACAAGAAGTCTACGTGATCTATCTCTATAGATCTTGACTCCAAGCTTCGTCTAAGTCCATAGAGAAACATTGCCCCAACCAGACCTTTATAGATTCTAAGGTTGGAATGTCATTCCCTATGAGTAGTATGTCATCTACATACAAAACCAGAAATACCACGGAGTTTCCACTAAACTTCTTATAAACACAATGTTCATCAACGTTCTTGATAAAACCGAACTCGCGTACGGCTTCGTCAAAACGTCAATTCCAGCTTCTAGAAGCTTGCTTTAGTCCATAAATGGACTTCAATGGCTTACATACTTTATTAGCATTCTTTGGATCGACAAAACCTTCGGGTTGTATCATATACACGTCCTCATCTAGGTTTTCGTTAAGAAAAGCTGTTTTGACATCCATTTGCCAGATTTCATAATCATAGTATGCTGCTATAACAAGTAATATACGAATGGATTTGAACATAACTACATGGGAAAAGGTCTCATCATAGTCAATACCATGAATCTGTTTAAAACCTTTCGCGACAAGTCGCCCCTTGTACATTTGAACATTCCCTTCCATGTCAGTTTTCAATTTGAAAACTCGCTTGCACCTTATTGGGGTTACCCACTCAGGCGCATCTACCAAGATCCATACTTGGTTAGTGTACATGGAATCCACTTCGGATCTCATGGCCTCAAGCCATTTCTCCGAAGCTGGACTAGTAATTGCTTAATTATAAGTTGTAGGTTCGCCGTGATCAATAAACATAACATTTTCGTGTTCTGTTACGAAAAATCCATATTTTTCAAGTGATTTACGAACTCTACTAGACCTACGCAATTCTTGTGTTTCTGGAATTGGCTCCACAACAGCTTGTGTAGCTTGTTCCAATTCATCATGCTGGTCACTTGTGCCTTGAACTTCACCAAGTTCCCTTGCAATTTTAGCAAGATCTGGAACTTCATTAAGTTCTACGTTTCTAGCACTTATTTTCCCAAAAAGAAATTGTTTCTCCAGAAAAACTCCATTTTGAGCAACAAACACTTTGTTCTCATCAGGAATGTAGAAGTAGTATCCTTTAGTTTCCTTAGGATACCCCACAAAAATGCACTTGACCGGCTTTGGCTAAGCTTGTCCAAAGCTGGACGTTTCACAAATGCCTCACAACCCCAAATCTTTAAGAAAGACATACTAGGACGTTTCCCATTCCATATCTGATATGGTGTCGTTTCAACATATTTGGTTGAAACTATGTTTAGTGTTAAAGTTGCTGCTTCTAAACCATGTCCCTAAAAGGAGTTTGGAAGGCTTGCGTGACTCATTATTGATCGAACCATACCTAATAGAGTTCGATTTCTCCTTTCGGATACACCATTCCATTGAGGAGTGGCCGGAGAAGAAAGTTGTGAAATAATTCCACAACTCTTTAGATAGTCACGAAATTCTCGGCATAAGTATTCTCCACCTTGATCGGATCGAAATATCTTAATATTTCTACTTCATTCTTGTACTCTTTGAACTTTTCAAAGGCTTCAGACTTGTATTTCATAAGAAATACGTATCCAAAACGACTGAAATCGTCAGTAAAAGTAATGAAATATAGATAACCACTTCTTGCATGAATATTGAATGGACCACATACATCACTATGTACTAGTTCCCACAACTCCTTTGGCCGTTCTCCAGTTCTAGTAAAAGGAGAAGCAGTCATCTTACTCATTAAACAAGGTTCGCATGTATCATATGATTCAAAATCAAATGATTCCAACAATCCATCTTTATGGAGTTTGGAAATGCAATTTTCATTTATATGGCATAAGCGACAATGCCAGAGGTATGTAAGATTAGACTCTTTAGTCTTTATCCTCTTTGTATTTATGTTATATACCAATGACTCTAGGTCTAGCAAATATAAACCATTCACCAATGTAGCACTACAATAAAAGACATTATTTAACGATAACGACATTCGTTGGCTTTTAGTATGAATATCAAAACCCATCTTGTCCAAACAATAGATCGAAATAATATTCTTAGTTAATGCAGGTACATAAAGACAACTGTCTAAATCTAGAACAATTCCAGAAGGCAAACTAAGACTATATGTTTCTACAGCTAATGCAACAACTCTTGCTCCATTGCCAACGCGTAGGTCCACGTCGCCTTTTGCCAGTTCTATACTCCTTTGTAGTCCCTGCACATTCATGCAAATGTGAGAACCACATTCGGCATATAATACCCATAAGGACGTAGTAGTAGACAAGTTAATCTCAATAACATAAATACCTGAGCCAGAAGCAACGTTTGCTCCCTTTCCAAGCTTTTTAGCGGCAAGATAACCGGGGCAGTTTCTCTTCTAGTGTCCTTTTGTCCACAATGGAAAGTGCCTTCTCATAATGGTTAGGCTTGCCTTTAGGTTTGCCCTAAGGCTTACCAAAACCCTTACCCCTGTTGTTGTTGTTGACCATGTAAATGGCCTTGGACTTGCCTATTTCCTTCTAGGCAGTCCTCAACAGGTTCAACAATTCTGGGAGAGATTTGTCTATCTCATTCATGTTGTTGTTTAGTACAACCTGACTGAATGATGCAGGCAACGATTGTAGAATCAAATCAGTGGATTGCTCCTAGCCCAGAGGAAATCCGAGTCTTTCGAGGCTCTCAATATAGCCTATCATCTTCAGAACGTGAGTTTCGACTGGTATTCCCTCTGCCATTTTGCATTGAAAGAGAGACATCGACTTATCGAATCTCACCTGGGGCTTGACCTTGAAAGAGTTGTCTTCGATGATTAATCATATCGAAAGCTCTCATTTTCTCATGTTGCTTATGAAGCTCAGAAGTCATGTTTACTAACATAATACTAGACACATCTAATGTGTCATCTAAGTGCTTACGATAAGCATTTATTTCAGCGGCGGGAGCCCCTGCGACTGGTGGATCAGGAATTTGTTCCTCAAGAACATACATATTTTTCTCGTGCTTGAGAACGATTCTCAAGTTCCTACACCAGTCGAAGAAGTTTCCTCCCTCAAGTTTGTCCTTCTCAAGGACGGATCGCAATGAAAGTGAGTTTGATGCAACAATTGCATTTGCCATTTTATCTACAAAGAAGAATTTGCAAAGTTTTAGCTATTATATTTTAAAATCATTAAAAGGTCTTTATTTAATGATTCTCCCACTATAAATGACTAATATTCATTCGGAAAGTTCAAAACTTTCTAGTAGGACCAAGATACATATATCACCAATCTCGATGCAGTTTTGGCTACAAAGCTCGAGAAAAGGCTGATTTAGGTAAGCAATGTTTTCTAATCACATCAATTATATGACTATTGGTTGGTTAAGTAGGTAACACTTACCCTTAACCCTTTGCCTCCCGACCCAATACCAAGGCATCTTTGGTTACAAAGCTCGGTATTGGCAATCCGGTTAAGTATGACCAATGATTGCACAATCGGATATCACTAACTTATCATTCGCGCCTCACTAGGATAGTCAGGCGCTTATTCCACTCGGAAGTTCACACTACTTTCGATCTTGGTCTTGACGAGGGTCAATCATGGAAGACAATAAACTTAATATTTAAAAATTGAGGGTTTTAAAATTGTCTCACCAAACGGTGTATAGTCTGATTATACGCTTGTCATGCTAAAAATACTGTAAACATGCATCAGGCATCTCATGCAAAATACATAAACAGTAAATAAACGTGACATAGTAATAGCCCCTATGCGGATTTTCCGAGCCAACAAAAAATCCTATGTCAATCTAAAGGTGGAAAGCAATAAGTCTTATCTATTGTCCTCTGTCTCCTTGTGATTTCCTCCATCTAATTGATGCCTTCCTTCATCACTTGTTACATATGTAAAATTTGAAAGAATCATATTCTAAAACTTTTACATAATGGAAAGAATTCTCGAGTTACATTCGAGAGTAAAATTACAACAAGAGGTAAAAGATAAGGCACGACACGTAGGCCGTATTATAATAAAAAACCACTGGTCATTAGGCTATTACTATGCCCCATGCACAAAACATATACAAAATCATGCTAAGAGTGCAAATATACACTGTTTACCCCCTTTCTGGTCGACCCAGACCATACTCCCAATCGACCGCGATAAAGGCAGTAACCAAAACAGTGTAAAATTAGGCTTCGTTGGTCGACCCAGAACACTTCTGTTCGACCGGCCTGAAAACGTGACTGCTCATCGGTCGTCCGAAATCTAAGCAGTATCAAAATCCTATTTTCTAACTCATGTCCGATCTGCCGAACCCTCTTCCGATCGACCGAATATTTGATAGAAAACAGCCAAAACACGAATTTTACAATTCGTTAGGGGATTCGTTTAACACGTAAACGACTTCCTAGAGGCTATAAAAGGTAAAACAACCTATGACATGCATTATCAACTACTAAAACAGCAAGATAACACATAATCAAGATTATTGGGTTCTCGTGATATGATCTAATACCACTGAAAGGAAAAATTCATGACCCCCAAAACACAGCGGAAATAAAAGCGCGGGGTTACGTTCATTTAGAGGATCTACTCACGAGAAAGAACCAAAATCCTAGATTAGAGGTTATACCTTTCTATCGATCTTATCGGCGATGCCCGGATTCTTGCTACTTGAATTCACCAACAACAGCCAAATGACTTCGTCTCTACTGGCATCCACACACCAACTTCGAGTTTGTCACTCCAAGTCCAGATGCTAGTCTAAAACTATGAATGTGGAAAAATACTTTTTCCCAGAATCCACAAAGTATAGATTACTTAGGAAAACCGGAATAAAAAAAGACAAGAAAATCGAATTTTCTTCTCTTTGTTGTTCTTGAAAGTGTGTAAGAAAATAAAGAAATCTGATTTTTCATTCTTTTGGTTCGGCTAGAGGTAGAGAGAGAAGAAACAATTCAATTAATTTTCTAGTGTTAGAATATGATGAACATTTCATCAATTTTTGTGGTGTTAGTGGAATCACCCGCTAACCCTCACTTCCCCTTATTTCTCTCCAACTTCACACACTCCATCACACATGTAGATGTACCGGTTTTGACCAAGTACAACTGGTCCGGTCGGCCTAGACCAAAAGTCCGGTACCCGAGACAACTCTCTGTCGACCGGGTATTTTGTCCAATCCAATTGAGCACCTATATCAAATGTAAACTCCAACAACAAGTTGTCAGTTGGTATCAGAGGTCTAGATTGGTCTCTTTCTTGGTGTACCTTTACCACTTTCTTGAAAATTTTCTAGTTTGCTTGGATAAAAAAAATCGAAAAAATCAAAAAAAATATTCAAAGGCCGAGAATTGTTTGAAGTAGTGAACATAAGCCAAAAGCAAACTTCTTGATTCCTAGTGCTTAGAGCCTCGTTTCAAGAATTGGCAAAAGTTCACACCTTTTCTTTTTTAGCCGAAATACATTATTACTATCCATGAATTGACACGCGTTGGAGCCACAATTCTTGGCACCATACGGCTAAAAGAAAGGTTTCAAGTAAGAAAAAGAAAGAAAAGAATCAAGAAGCGTAAAGATTGAGATCTTCCTTTTCCTAAACACAAAAATGATACCTAAAAAGTATATTCTTTTCTTGAATAGGTCTAGGATTTTCAAGATTACTCTATAATTCTTTCTTTAAGCTATTCGTGAAAGTCTAGGATTTCTATTACTTTATTTTTCATCTTTGTCTCAACGCAACAAATTTAGGAACCTTTAATTCATCTAGAGTTGAAGTTCTTTTACGAGTATTGTTGGAATAAAGAGTGAATTTTTTTCTTTCTATCAAACAGTTTAAGTGTTTTCCTTAGTAAATGTGTCTCAACAGGAAGAATCACCAAAGCAAGGAGAGATCATTGGCGATGATAAACTTTTGTGGGAAGCCACACCACAAGTGTTGCGCCAAATTATGCAAACATTGGAAGATGTAATCGAAAGATTGAAACTTCTTGAAACGCCAAAGCAACCATATGTACCTAGGATAGGTAAACAAGTTGAGACACGAGATGTTGAGACCGAGAGTGATAAGGATGAGTCACATGAATCCAATGAGCCAAGAGGGATACCATTCTGCCAATGATGGATTTTAATCCACCTCAACCGAGAGCAAGGCAACAATTTTGGGTTGAGGACAATTATGCTTTTGAGCCGAGAAGGGGTGATAATTATCAAAGGTTTGACAATAATCTTGGTGCAATCACGACAAAGATTCCCTCTTTTCAAGGTGCAAATGATCCCGAATAATTTTTAGATTGGATTCGTAAAGTTAACCATGTTTCTGCTGTGCATAATTATACGGAGGAGAAAAATGTTAAGTTGGTAGCCATGGAATTTGCGGATTATGCTTCAATTTGGTGGGATAAAGAGACCGAAACAAGGAGAAGAGTTGGTCAACATAAAATTGATACTTGGGATGAGATGAAAGCGCTCATGAAGTGTAGATTTGTTCCCCAAAATTACACTAGGGCACTTTTCAATCGCTTGCAAAGAGTGAAGCAAGGCACTAAATCGGTGGATGAGTATTACAAAGAGATAGAGATTGCCATGATTAGAGTGGATATTCAAGAAGATGATGAAGCTACATTTGTGCGGTTCTTGGCGGGTCTAAATGATAAAATTAGACCAAAGGTAAAACGTGCTAACCTTGGTAATCTTATTTCAATAGTCTATTATGCAGAGCAAATTGAAAGGCAACAACAAGAGAAGAGTTTTAGGACTTATTCGACAAATTTCCAATCTTGGAAAAAGCCGAATTAGCCCCTAAATAATTCTATATCTTTGCCGAGCCAAACCAATGCAAATGAGACTTTTGGAGCTGCCAAATCAGCCACGACATCAAGTGGGGCAACCAAGACATCTTCTACATCAAATTCATCCAATTCGAGGTTAAGTACCACTCATAACCTTGCAAAAGAATGTTTTAATTGTAGAGGAAAAAGTCACGTTGCTAGGGACTACCCAAATAGAAGTGTAATGATCATGCAAGATGATGGAACTTGGGTAAGTGATGGAGAAGCCGATGAGACTATTTTGGAGGATGAAATCGAGACCTTTGAGGAACAACCCGAGGATGGAAATCAACTTTTGGTAACTATGAAACTTCTACATTCTCAACCATTTGATGATGAACATCAACAAATGAGCAATCTCTTCCAAACTAAGTGCAACGTTAAAGGCAAGGTTTGTTTACTTATTATTGATAATGGAAGTTGTACTAATGTTTGCTCTCTTGATATGGTCACCGCTCTTGATTTACCTTGGAAAGCTCATCCAACTCCTTATAAGCTTTCTTGGTTGAACAATAGTGGTGAAATCAAAATGGATAAACAGGTTCAGATAGAGTTTGGTATTAGAAGGTTAAAGGATAAAGTGTTATGTGATGTGGTTCCAATGACCGCAATTCACATTATTTTAGGAAGACCATGGCAATATGATAGGTGTGTAGATCATATTGGGAAGAATAATGTTTATCAAGTCACCATGGATAAAGTACGGTTTACATTGCATCCTTTGACACCAAATGCCGCAAGTGAGGTTCATATACAAATGGTCGAGAATAAAGAGAAAATAATGAGAGATGAGTTGCAAAATAAGAGTGATCTCACATTTGAGGTAAAATCCAAGGTAAAAAGGATAAAAAAACCTAGCCAAATGTGAGAAAAAGGGCAAGTGCTCAAAAAGTGAGGAAATAGTGTTTATTTATAAACCCGGGAAACATAGATAGGGCAATTCGAGCAAACCAAGCAATTGTTTTGCTTATTTTTAAAGGAGCGAAAAGGTCCATATGTTCTAACCCTTTTGTGCTAACTTCTTCTTCTCTGCCTAGTCTTGTTTATGATCTATTGCAGGAATTCAAAGATGTATCCCCCAATGAATTGCCGAAAGGTCTACCTCCAATTAGGGATATTGCGCATCAAATCGACTTCATCCCATGATCTATTCTTCCAAATAGACCGGATTATAGAGCAAATCCGAATGAAAGTCGTGAAATTCAAAGGCAAGTAGATTTACTTCTTGAGAAAGAGCAGGTAAGAGAATCTTTGAGTCCTTGTGTTAGTCCTGTTATATTAGTACCTAAAAAGGAAGGAACTTTTAGATTATGTACGGATTGCCGAGCTATTAATAAGATAACTGTTAAATATATACATATGATGCCTCACTTAGATGATATGCTTGAAGAGTTAAATGGTGCTAAGTTGTTTTCTAAAATTGATTTAACTCAGGGATATCACCAAATTAGAATGAAAGAAGGAGATTAATGGAAAACTACATTTAAGACTAAATATGGATTATATGAATGGATTGTTATGCCTTTTGGTCTTACTAATTCACCTAGTACTTCCATGAGATTAATGAACTACATATTTCAGCATTATTTTGGCAAGTTTGTTGTAGTTTATTTTGATGATATACTTGTTTATAGTAAAAGCTTAGAAGATCATGTTGAACATCTTAGGGATGTTTTTACTATTTTAAAGGAACAAACTTTGTATGCTAAGCTTAAAAATTGTGTCTTTTGCACTAATTCTATTAACTTTCTTGGATATATTGTGAGTTCTCAAGGTATTAGTATTGATCTGGCCAAAATCAAAGCACTTATGGATTGGCCGAAACCAACAAATGCATGTCAAGTAGATCATTCCATGGGTTAGCTAGTTTTTATAGACGTTTTATATGTGATTTTAGCACTATTGTTGCCCCTTTGAATGAAGTTGTGAAGAAGAACACTACCTTTTGTTGGGATAAACCGCAACAAGAGAGCTTTGATAAGCTCAAAGAGTTACTTACTTCTTCCCATATTCTTGCTTTACCTAACTTTGATTTAACTTTTGAAGTTGAATGTGATGCTTCAGGGATAGGTATTGGAGTTGTTTTGCAGCAACAAACAAACCGTTGGCATACTTTAGTGAGAAATTAAGTGGACCTACACTTAATTATCCAACTTATGACAAGGAGTTGTATGCAATTGTTAGAGCTTTGGAGACATGACAACACTACTTGATTGCAAAGGAATTTGTGATACATACAGACTATGAATCCCAGGAAAAACCTAAAATGGCAAAGTAAGTTGAATAAAAGACATGCTAAATGGGTTTCCTTTATCACCATCACGTACAAGAAAGGTAAGGAAAATATTGTAGTTGATGCTCTATCTAGAAGGTATACTTTACTTTCGGTTAATAATGCTAAATTGTTAGATTTTGAACATCTTAATGCTTTATATGAGTATGATAATGATTTTTCAGCTTTGTTTCAAGCTTGTGAGCTCTCGGCTCAAAAAGGATTTTTTTCGGTTTAATGACTTTTTATTTAAAGACAATAAATTGTGTGTTCCATCTTGTTCAGTTCGAGGTTTACTTGTTAGGGAGGCACATTGTGGCGGCTTAATGGGACATTTTGGAGTTGTTAAAACATTAGACATATTGCAAGACACTTCTTTTGGCCCTGGATGAAAGATATTTTAGGAAAATTTGTGAACTTTATTTTAAATGTAAACAGGCTAAAAGTACAAGCAAAGCTCATGGATTATACATGTCTTTACCTATTCCATCCTCACATTGGATTGATGTTTCTGTGGATTTTATCCTTGGATTGCCGAGATCACAAAGAGGTATGGGTAGTATAATGGTTGTTGTAGATCGTTTTTCTAAAATGACTCAGTTTATTCTTTGCAGAAAAAACAAGTGATGCAAGTCATGTACCAGATTTATTCATGAAGGAGATCATTCGGCTACATGGAGTTCTAAAGACCATTGTGAGTGATGACAATGTAAATTCCTAAGTTACTTTTGGAAGACATTATGGAGTAAGTTGGGAACCAAATTGCTATTTTCTACATCAAGTCACCCACAAACTAATGGCCAAACCGAGGTAACCAATAGAACTTTAGGGGTTCTACTTAGAGCACTTATTCAAAAGAACTTAAAAATGTGGGAAGATTGTTTACCTATTGCTGAATTTACTTATAATAAGACTTTGCATTCTACTACTAATAATTCACCTTTTGAAGTTGTTTATGGATTTAACCCCTTATCCCCTTTAGATCTAAGTCATTTACCTGTTGATGGGTATTATAATGTAGAAGGTGATTCTAAGGAAGATTATATTCAAAGACTTCATCAACAAGTTCAAGCTACAATTGCAAAGGGGAATGAGGCTTATGCAAGATATGCCAACAAGGGCCGCAAGCATATTTCTTTTAAAGTTGCAGATAGGGTTTGGTTGCATCTTAGGAAAGAGAGATTTCCTAATGAAAGAACGTCTAAATTACACCCGAGAGGAGATTGGCCCTTTCAAGTTGTTGCAAAGATCAATAACAATGATTACAAGATAGTTTTGAAAGGTGAGTATGGTGTAAGTTCTACTTTCAATGTTTCTGACTCGTCCCCTTTTGATTTTGATTCGGATTATGATGATGATTCGAAGAAAAATCCTTTTCAAGGGGGAGGGAATGATGATGGACCATCTAAGGGGCTGCCCTACTCAAAGGATCCCTTAATCAACATTCAAGGTCCTATGATAAGACAAAGAGTTAGGTTGATTAATCAAGGCATGTCTACATTCATCCGAGAAGTCAAAGCTATAGAGGAAGCCAAGGTAAGCTTAGAAAATGTTGTTCAAGTCAACCTCTTAACTTTCCAAAGTGTTACAAACGGCCCAACTAAGCAAAGTGGCTAAAAGGGCATTTTAGGAACTTTGTAAATTAAAGTCTATTCTACACTTTAATTTGATTTTTTCAGCTTTTATATTTATTTTTAAGTTTTTTAGGCCGCATCATGTTAGTGGTGCTAGAATAAAGGACATGTTGTACATGTGTTTAGGTAGTATTTCTTTTATAGCAAGTTTGTTATGCTAGGAATTGAAGAGCCCTAATTAGAATAGGATTCTTCCTTTGTGGGTTCTCTTGAGCCGAATTCCTACTCTATTTAAGAGGGAATTCGGCCAACATATTAATTACGGTAGATATATGATATTTGGTAAGGTTATTCCTTAGATACTTGTGAATTGAATTTCTATTTAGATTTTCATTCATTCTTGAGTTACTGTATCAACAAGCTAGTTTCACTTGTTGTGGTGTTTCGCCCCCATTGATAATTAACCTTCTTAGAGTTGCATTGATTATATTCTCCTTTGAAACTATTTCAAGAAGAGAAAGATCCGTTCAACCCTTTTGTTGTTGAATCTTGATACAAGTTGTCAAAGTTCCTGATCACCGATTCTACGACTTCATTAATTGTCTGAATCAGATTTTTATGAGGGAAAATTGCAGAAGACCCACAATACCATTGGCAAAAAAGGAAGTTTTGACCACGTGACCAATTTAACGAGCTTACGTAAAAAACAATTTAGATGGAATGACCGTTTTAGCAGGTCGAACAACCGTAGATGACCTTAAAGTTCGAAATTAATCGAATATGATTGATTTGACAAATCGAAAATACATAAAGGACTAAATTGGCCAACTTGCCCTTTGCAACTACTTGCTAATTTAAGATCTTAAAAGAACCAGTATATATTTACATAGACAGATGTTAAAAGGAATACTATGAATCCAATTATCCTGCCACAAAATTGTAAAAAAGAGAAAATGACGTAGAAAGTTTCTAAAATTTTTAGTTTTTCTTTTTTATTTATAAGTTAACTTTACATTTTTTCCAAATCAAAGTAAGTTTTTAATAACATAATTAAGTATACAATCATTATTTCACGACATGCACGAGTATTTTTTTGCTATTATTATTCATATTCTTAGAAAAAGTGAATTATTTATTAGCATAATGACCTTTCTACCTCAGTCATTTTACATATTACCTTTTTTGGTTCCTAAAAATAAAGTCCTTTTCATCACATCTCTTCCAATTCTTGTAATGAGTGTCTGATTCCTCTTGGTGGGCCTCTGTTTGAGGATTTAATTATGAAAGGTCCATTATTTTTCTTATAAGATAATTTTCACATTCACTAATCACGGGTAGGGCATTAACGAGCTCGAACAAATTACGTCAGAATTTCGAGCTCGAATTTGACTTTATTTATTTTTTATTTGAGTCTCAAATTTTGCTCGACCTCATTCATTCAGTTGTTCATAATTTTCGCAAATAGCTCATGTTCTACTCAGTTATAATATTTGAACTTGAATTATTTGTCAAAATCGAATTTGAGATCGGGTTGGTTTAACTAATTTTTTCTCTTAAAATTTTATCAAAAAAAATAAAATTAAGTACTATATTTTAGTAGCAGTCAATATAATTAGAATATAAAGATATATTTTATATAAATAATTTTATTATTTTCAAATGAGCTAGGAAGTCTGCAAATAAGATTTATTCATTTATCAAATAAGTGTAAATTTATATTTTAACTCGACTCAAATACAAAACAAACGAACAATATTCGAACTTGAACGAGGTCGAACACTCGAATTGTTCATTTGGTTTATAGCTCTAATAGGTACCTTCCAGTCCTGACTGATGACTTTTGAAATTCTCTGGAAGAATAATATAATATGCTTATTATAATAAGATACTTTTTGAATTGTTATTTTCTTCATTTTTGCTTTTTTGTGTGATTTGTTTATCTCAATCTTTATCATAAGGTAGGAGGGTCCATCAAGAAAGTTAATTAATACCAAAGTTTCAAACTGTATATAGGCTGCTTGACCTTATTTTTTGATAAGTAAAAGTTTGAGTGGATTAGGCTTCAGTCATCACTACGGGGCAGGGCAGGCTCTAAAAACCATATACCGCTTACAAGGTTACTTATAGATTATCCACTAATATAACCCTTACATCGGTAGCGAGAATTAAACATTTGCTTTTTGTAAGAACGTATCAAATTCTTATCAACTGAGTCAACTTGTGTTGGTGATTGACCCTTTGTCTAAAGTCATGTTTATATCATTCTTTGGACTCATTGGTGAAGGGATGTATATTTCATCACATGTTAAAATACTACTCTGAGAGAGAACAACCCATCTCTAAAATTGCATATATATTATTTATCAAGAAGATTCCAAAAGGTATGAACTTGAAAAAAAACTTTTGAGATTATCCAAAGTATGAGGCTTAGCAAGGTGGTGAATTATGTGGTTTACATGGTCATTTTGGTTGTGAAATTTGCTTACAGTGAAAGGCCAAGTGTTGTTGTTAATGTTGGGGCAATTTTCACATCAGATTCTGTAATTGGTAAAGTAGCAAAGGCAGCCATGGAAATTGCAGTCTCTGATGTCAATAAGGATCCTAGAATTCTTAATGGAACTGAATTTAAGTTGATTATGAGGGATGCAGAATGCAATGCTTTTGTGGGTTCTGTCAGAGGTACCTTATTTCTGGAAAAAAATTATCATTTTTTTTATGCCTAATTTGAGTAGTTCTTGCTGAGGGATACATACAGATGCTAGATTATTTTGCCCTTTTTATGTCTCCTGAAACTGGGTTATCAATAACTCTATCATGGTTGATTATTATATCTACAATTATTGCATGTTCTGCTCTGTAGTTACAAGGCACCTCATAGAAATGAAATATGTTATACAATGTAATCATCTTTTTTGAGAGTATTTTCTTCTGATTTTGTTCCTTTTAGACATGTCTATGATACTAATCCTGTCTAGGAGAGGTCAAAATGAAAAGGAAATCATATATAATTTGGTTTTTGTACATATAATTATATAAATGCTCTCTTAAAACTGTTTTTCGCATATGTCGGAAGCCTGGATATAAATAAGAGAGGTGAATGATGTTATCTAGAATAATATAACCAACCAAATTGTTGTGGAGTTTATCCAGAATTGTTTTATGCTCGAAATATCTGCATATGTATTAACTGCCTTATCCTTTTTTGGTACCAAATGGTCCAATATTCTGGTACTAGGCTAGATGTGGAGTGAAAATATCATTTCCCATTCTAAAAATATGTATAAACACTTTTAAGATAGTTTATATACATCAAAGGTGACTTGTTTCGCACTAATTGGGAGAGTGACGTTTAGACATGGAGAATAAAAGTAGAGGTAGATTTGGATAATAATTTGCAAAGCTTATAGATTGTTGATGAAGACAAATCTAGGCTCCTAAGTGCAGCAGAAAGGATTAGACGATTCATTTCTGTGACCCGATGTACTAAAAATAAGGATTGTTAAGCTAAGACTTGTTTTTGTAGTATATTTGCTTGGCTGCATACTTGCTGGTTTGCCTTGGGGGTGGAGGGTGGGTACATACGTTTTCCCTTAAAGGCATTAGTGAGTGTGAAATATCTATTGAAGCTTCGACTGTCACCTGATCAAGCCTGGTATCGAAGTCATCCAATATGATTCTCTGGTCAGTACAGAGAAGTCAATGCTTTGTCTTGATTCAAGATTTTCTTCAGCATTTCAGGTACTTGATAATGAGGTGGTGGCAATAATTGGCCCACAGTCTTCTACAATCGCTCATATGCTATCTCAAATCGCAAATGGTTTTCAGGTTCCCATAATCTCATATGCTGCCACTGATCCGACCCTAACTTCCCTGGAATTCCCTTACTTTCTTAGAAGCACACATAGTGACTCTTATCAAATGGCCGCCATGGCTGATTTTGTTAACTTTTATGAATGGAAAGAGGTTATTGTCATCTTTGCTGATGATGATTATGGGAGAAATGCAATATCTGTCTTGGGCGATGAGCTGGCAAAGAGAATGATAAAAATTTATTATAAATTTCCTTTACCAGACAAGTTCGATCTCAATTTCATCAGTGATATTCTTGACAAATCCAGATATTTAGGGCCTCGTGTCTATGTTGTGCACATTAATTCTGATCCAATGATGAGATTCTTCACCACAGTTTGGAAATTAAATATGATGACTAGTGACTATGTTTGGCTTGCAACAGATTGGCTTTCTTCTTCTTTAGATGTATTTTCCCGAGAAAATCAAACTTTACTGAAAACTCTTGAAGGGGTGATTGTACTTCGTCCACATACTCCACAGACAACCCTGAAGAAGACATTTATGTCACGCTGGAAAAACCTGCAGCAAAGGCATTTAGTAAATTCAGAATTAAATGTGTATGGACTTTATGCATATGACACAGTATGGATTGTTGCACATTCAATTGATAAACTTCTCAAAGAGGGCACAAACTTTTCATTTTCTTCCAACGTGTTACATTACACAAAGACAGATAACTTGAAGCTTGGGAATTTTAAAGTTTTTGATGGGGGAGAACGTTTACTCAAGATTTTATCACAAATCAACTTCACTGGATTGACTGGCCGGATTCAGTTTGATGCAAATCGGAACCTGTTGATTAATGGTTATGAGGTTGTTAATGTTGCACAAATGGATATGCGTAAGGTTGGTTATTGGTCAAATTGTACTGGTTTCTCTATTTCACCTCCCGAAACTTGCAAAAAGGTTGAGTATGAGTCTCTAGATCAGAAGCTTGAAAATGTCATATGGCCTGGTGGGAGGATGACAAAGCCTCGTGGTTGGGTGATTGCTAATAATGGGAAACCCTATAGAGTCGGAATCCCTAAGAGAGTCAGCTTTACAGAATTTGTCACGGAATTTGGCAGCAGTCACAAAGTTCAAGGTTACTGCATTGACCTATTTGATGAAGCTCGTAAACTAGTTCCTTATGAAGTTCCTTTTAGATTTGTGCCTATTGGAAACGGTATATCCAATCCACACTATGATGATCTAGTGAAGCTGGTGGCAAATGGTGTAAGTAAAATAGTGCATTCTTTTTTTTTTGGGGTGGGTGGGGGGTTTAGCAAGCTGGGCGCTCTGGCCCGGTATCGAACCTGGGACCTCTCAGTCCCAGGCAGAGGTGTTCCCCACTGGGCTACAACCTCTCCGATAGTTCTTTTTCTATAGTGGCAGTTTAAAGATAATATTGCTTGATGTATAGTTCTTGATCACATAAGTCCTTCCTAAACCTGCATTTTATCTAAATGAAGAAAAGAAATTATTAATTATAATTATCGCAAATAAATTCCACGTTTTACTTGCCAAGTGATCATGCAAACTTGATTATTGATTCTGTTGACATACTTTTGGTATCACAAATATTGAGAAGGCCTACAAGTCCTTTTATTTTTCTAAGCCAAGGTTAATTCATTCTCTATTCTAGGTTTTGGATGCTGTTGTTGGAGACATTTCTATTGTGAGAAACAGGACATTAATTGTCGACTTCACTCAGCCTTATGCTGCTACGGGGCTTGTCATTGTAGCTCCCATGGACAGTTTTAAGTCAAATGCTTGGGTCTTCCTCAAGCCTTTCACTTGGGAGTTGTGGGCTGTCATTGCAGGTTCTTTTCTGATAATAGCTGTAGTGATTTGGATACTTGAGCATCGTGTCAATGATGATTTTCGTGGCCCTCCCAAAAGGCAGCTGATAACAATGCTCCTGTAAGGCTCCTCTGGTTTACCTACCATTGTTGGTGATTAACATATATAAAGCATTATTCGTTTGACGTCCATTTTAATAACAATAAATAAATAAAGTATCATGAACAATTCCTGTGCTATATATCACTTTTATCAGTATTTTGTTTATTAAAGTGAAATTAACATCAGACAAATTTCTTAATGCAGGTTTAGCATCTCAACTCTGTTCAAGACAAACCGTAAGTTTATTGTATCTCCAGAAGTTTCTTTCTGACTGTTGCATGTCTGAAAATCTGAGCTCGTTGGAAAATTGTGCAGTAAACTCTCTTGGCCTGATCTGTTTTGGTTTGGTTACTGGCACTGAAATGTCCTTCACATTCATTCATGGCAACAAATGACTCTTTTACTTTCCTACAATGGTTCAAGTAGACTTGATGCTTGATGTCTTGCAAATCTAAATATACACATCTCTGTCATTTCAATTTTAAAATTGCTTGCTACCGATTACTAAAATGCCATTCTATGAACAATGGATACATCAAGACTCCTATATTACTCTTCTGCCGTGCAATCTGCAATATTTAAGGTCTTGCTCTGCTTCAAACCAATTCTGGTATAGGACGAGTTTCCAAAAGTTGCCGTAGATAACCTATTTCTTGGCATGAAATGAGGGAGGGCTGATATAGTTCTGCGGTAACTATGTCTTTTCTCTACTTAGAAAAAACTCTCTCTCTCTCTGGATAAATATAGCTGATGTTCCAGTATGTTCCTAGCGCATTCCTTAGATATGTACTAAGACTGAGAAGTCCCGCATCATAGCTGATCAGTACTGGAGCCTCGTGTTATTAAAAGACCGGGGGGTGTCTATGTCAATTAAAAGGGCGAAAGAAGATCAGAGGAGCACCAGTTTGTTGCAGTTGAAGTTGGTTTTGCTGTGGCTAAGTACTTTCTAGGTGCATAAAGTCGGTGCTTTGACCCTTTAAGAGCATTCCCATATATCATAATTTGGAGTCAACTTATTTGGTTATTTACTGCTGTATTTTCCAAATTTATCTCATGGTTAAAGGAAAAACATTATGCATTAATTTGTTGTCATTTATCCCTTTTCTTTTTCAATCTACATATCATATTCAACATCACTGCTATCAATATTTTCAGGCAGTCAAATTCTCTGAATTATTTCTTTGTCTTGCTTTATGAGGCTACAGTTGTTTACGAGATAAATCTTCGCATTCCTTTTCCCTTTTTACCTTTTACCTGCTTTACGTTTTTCTTTTGTTTGTTGGTGGTGGAATAACTTCTATTTTTCTTGGTTTTGCAAATCGGCATGGAAATGTAACTTGTTGATTCCATTTCAGAGGAAGACACTGTAAGCACACTTGGAAAGATGGTAATGGCAGTGTGGCTTTTTCTGTTGCTGGTCATTACATCGAGCTATACAGCGAGTTTGACATCAATCCTCACTGTCCAACGGCTTAAATCATCTATCACAGGAATCGACAGTTTGATTTCGAGTGATTGGCGTATCGGTTATCAAGTGGGTTCATTTGCTAAGAGTTATCTGACTGACATTCTCAATATACATCCATCACGACTTGTTTCTTTAGGTTCCCCTGAAGAGTATGAGGATGCCCTTAGAAAAGGCCCCAAAGACGGAGGGGTGGCTGTCATAGTCGACGAACTTCCCTATATAGATTTGTTTCTCTCAGACAGGCCTGATTTTGGAATTGTAGGCCAAACTTTTACAAAGAGCGGCTGGGGATTTGTAAGTTTTAAATTAATGTCTATATCTGCATACGACCTTCCAATATTTGATAAACTTTGCAGCATTGCATAAATGGCTCCCCATTATGTTTTTCTATTGTTTTCTCTCATCATCTCTTGGTTCGACGGCCTCTTATTGCTCGAACAATCATGGGAACGGGGTTAGGGGAATTCGTTATGACATTTCTCTTTTGAGAAAAATAAAATCGAGCTGGCAGCCCTTTTGGTCATGCATCTAAAAATATTTTGTGTTAAATGATCCAGGCTTTTCAGAAGGACTCTCCACTTGCTGTGGACATGTCGACAGCAATATTGAAGCTTTCTGAGAACGGAAAGATGCAGAAACTCCACGATAAATGGTTCTGTCATTCAGGATTATGTCAAACAGAAAGGCGAACAGATCCTGATCCGAACCAGCTCCATTTAACGAGCTTCTGGGGACTTTATCTTCTTTGTGGTATTTCCAGCCTAATTGCTCTAGTAATCTTTTTGTTCAGAGCGATTCGCCAATATGCTCGGTACAAAAAGAAGCAAATGGAGGCAACTGCTGCTGCTCCAACACCTTTAGTCTCATCAAACATCCAATTTTCTCAAAGCCATCTTCAATTTCTTTGACTTCATTGATGAAAAGGAAGAAGCCATCAAAAGATTTTTCATCCACCAGAATGACTCTCAGCCACCACTGAGTTTACAGTGATAATACATTTCTTTCTTTATTTTCTTCTGCTAAAGTGTATATTGATGTATACTTCAATATACTACCTTCATTCCATAATATAAGTCGTTTAAGACATGTAAGCGAAAATTAAGGAAGCAAAAAATAAGGTACATTGTTAATCAAAATATCAATATTACTCTCTTACATAGTACTTGTATACCACTAATTATATTTAAGAGAGTAATATTGACGTTTTAACTAAAAATGTATCTTGTTTTTTGCTTTTATTAAACGACTTATATTATTGAATGGAGACACTATATTGTTATATGTAAAATGAAACTTCTTCTAAAGCTAACTTGTCAAATGTACATAGGTAGGGTCGTTCAGTATTTGGTTTGAATGTGAATTATGAAAGAGAAACAAGCTAAACTTTGGGTTTTTTGTTAGTTTTTCTTTTTGTTTTTGGATAATTTGGTTAGGTTGGATTGAGCTTATGAAACCATTATATTCAATTTTTTTTTTAAGGAAATAATGTCATCATATACACCTAATATTACATTTCTCATATAACCTGATGATATGAAATTTCCAATTCTAAAAAAAATAAAAAATAAAAATAGTATTACATCCTAATTGCTCTGAGCAAATGAAGAAGCTAGCTAGCTAACATGACTAGTGCTTATCATCACTAAAATAGAAGCTGTCCTTACCAAGTATCTTATAGTCCCAAACAATCTCAGATATTTCATCCTGAGGCAGAACTAATCCTTCTTGCTTAACTGTTTTATGCAGTTCATAGAAAAATTTAGGGTCTTGTAACTTGACATACTCGCGCAACAGCCTCTCGTGATCGGGAACCCAATTCCTCGGAAAAGGAGTGTAATCACACGACGGGATTGCAGACATGTGAGAAAATCGAATGCCCTCAATGACATCAACAAGTCCCATCCTCAAAAGATCTGAATACTCGGGTGCAGAGTTGTTACTACTCTCTATTAATGGGCGACTAAGATCTCGCTTAGCAATCTTGTATACTTTGGCACGAGATTTTAGTCTATACCTTGCTGCGTATAATTTAGCCACAGAACTCCGGATAACATAAGCACAAAACCCAACGATTTTCCTCCTGTTATCTGCGTATCTATACCAGTCAGCCATAGTCTCAAGGAATTTGTTCATTTGTGCGTTTGTATGTGCTTGGCCTGAGTAAAGCATTGGGGTGCAAGGAAGTGGTTCGGGATCCCTATCTCCTTTCACAAATTCAAGCTGCCTAAACTGACGAATGCACTTCTGCAAGCTAGCTGTAACAGAAAGCAACGTCCCAACACCTTTCTCGCTAACAATCTTGCCACCCGACCCAGTGTAACGAAGAGTTGGGTAGATTACTCTACGGCATATAATATGATCCAAAAACTGAATTCCCCTAGTGATATGTTCAATCTCAATTTTTGAATTGTCCAACCTAATGCCAAATGCATTCTCACAAAAATCAATTATTTCTTTCCTAATTCTCGCTGCATCCTCTCTTGGTCCACGAATCCCAATCAAAAAATGACCCCCGAACCTTATATAATCCATCTTCCTTGTCCTCTCCTTCCCACTCGTCGGAACAAACTCCGGCCAGGAAGGGTTATGACAACCATCATTTATTGAATACTTCCATATCGAATCGTGCTCCGAAGGCCTAAAGAATTCAACTATCTTCTCCTCCATCATTTGATCAAGCTCATTAAGACAAACATTAATAAGCAATGGACTAAGGATTCCAGAATACCCATAGTCTGGAACTTTTGCAGCCTCCTCGGGCGCAAAACTGAAAAATGTCCTCAACCAATAAGGGTCTGGCTTTGGTTCATTCTCATTCAAAAACCTCTTCTTTGTCTGCCCCTTTTTCCTTTTTCTTTTATCTATTTTACTTTCCTGACCCCTTTCATATAAACCACCATTTCGATCCCCTTCTAGCCCCGTTTTAATCAAGTTCAAAATTTTCTTATCTTTCACAGCTTTTTCGACACAACACATTACTAAATTCACATCAACATTATCAAAAATCTGACTGATATCACCTCTCAAAAACCACAAGTACCCTGCAAAATTACTTCTAATAGTCCTAATCACAGTATGCGCATTCCTCCCAGGCCGAAAAGCATGCGATTTAGACGAAAACAGGGGTTCAAAAACAGGTTCAAGAATCATTAAAAGTACCTCTTGAACAACTCGGTCCTGAAATGGAGGAGTTTTCGAATTGAAAATCGCATCAAGTTGACGTCTTGAAAGCAATTCAGTAATCGGTTTATCATTGGGGCTCCGAATAAATTGACGGGTTTTGCAATTCCATTGAAACTTCTTATGAACAACTGCATTTCGGAGCGACAAAAGATCAGATAAAACATTAGAATGAAGCGCATTTCGAGGTGGAAAAGTTCCAGTAACATGAGCGCAAGTACGCTGATAAGCGAGGACCCAGAGATCAAGTTTTGAGAGAAAGCCAGTGAGATTGTTGAAGGGTTTTGGGGATTGAGATTGAGAAAAGGTTTTGACCCAGAGGTCTGAGAGAACTTGGATTGGATCTTCCTTGAGCAGGGAGTGAAGATCTTCTTGCTGTTGCGGTTGAGGTTGGGGTTGGGGAGTATGAGAGAAAAGGTAGGAGATGAAGCGAGAAGGAGTGGTCCTGGGTTTTGTGCAGATAAGGTGTTTGATTTTTGTTCTCAGTGACATTCTTATGATGGGCGATTGTTGTGGTTTTGAATGTTATGGAGTTGCACGAAGTAAAGACAAGAGGTAGAGCAGCAACGGTCAACCGTTTGATCAACCAGCCAGCCTTGGGCCGCTTTGTGCCAGGCTCAAGCAAGGAGAACAAGGTAGTCAAACTCGCGAGTTGACTCGTAGGATAGTACGATTCTATGAGTTTTAAAGGACCTTACGTGTTAGATCCTACGTAGAATAGGTAATCAAGTATGATCGGGGTAAACTCGTGGGATCGGACTCGGGAACGTAGGATCGTACGATCCTACAAATCAACTACGAGTTAGCTATTTTCTCTTCCGGGTCGGGTTATAGCTCAACCCGACCAGAAAAAAATTCTCTGTTCAACTCCATGGCTTATTCAATTTTCTCAAGCCTCTCCAATCTTCAAACGCCTACAAATTTCTTCTCTTCCTCGATCGATACCAATTTCCTTTTTTGCCTCTATTTTTTTTTGTCTCCGAGCTCTTCCTATGCCATCGCCTAGAACAACAAAAAGGTAATTCGAAACCCTAAACTCTAATTTGATAAATTAATTTATTTATTCAAATAATCAATGTTAGCATCAATGTTATTGAATTTAGATTGCTCCAATTGACCGAGGTCCGAGTAGATTTTTTTTCTATTTTTTCAGGTAAAAATTTTAATAGTAGAAATTAAGTTTCATAATTCTGAGACACGGAACATAATATCATTTTCCTATGGCTCTTTCATGTGACGAATTTTTGTTTAATACTAGAAAATATTATAAGATTCTGAAAAATTTCAGATTTCATCAAAAAAATTAGGAAAGTACTGAATTAATTATTAATTTTTAAATTAAGTAGGAGTTACGATTCTACGATCCTTGATCCTTCTACACCCTTCCGATCCTAAGTAGAAACTCGAGTTTGACTGCCTTGCGGAGAAATATAGTACAAGTCGAGACCCTCTCTTTGAGAGCAAGTGTTTTTCCATACCATTTCAAATATTTATCCATCATCGAGTAAAAAATGAGTAAATAAATATTTAGGTTACTAAATTATTTATACTTTGTTGTTTTGACCATTCAATTATTTTTTTGACCAATTATATCGCAATAGTATTTATGTGTGAATGAAAATAAACCACCAACACTTTTTGTGGTGGTTTCTGGCCAAATTAACGTGTCGGGCATGTAGCCAATAATTCAGGGGTGAAAATAGGAGTACACATTAACCTTACTTCGTGTAAAGTTTTGTTTGTTACTGTTTGTGTAATACCCGAAACTTTTGCTTACGTGTTAATTAACTCGTAATTAATTTTTCGAATGACTAATTGCGTAGGTTACGTGCCTACTTAATTTTTATAACATGATTATGTGTATATATTTGTGTATGTTTGTTGAGAGGCGTATTTTACATTTTGTCGTTGAGGGACATATGTGTTAATATTTAGAACTTATGGGACTATCTTGTAAAGAGTTAAAGGGTTAGTTTATTAATGAGCTGTTAGTGGGATTATTAGGAGAGAGGTTACAAAAAGGAAAGGAAAAAGAAAAAGGAAACGAGAAAGAGAAGCGGCAGAAGAAAAAGAAAGGAAAGAAAAAAAAGAGAAGAATGGGAAAATCTGGCGGCTTGGGAGTTGAGTGGTTTTTCTGACATTCGACATAGTAAATAGGTGTCGGAATTGAGTGATTCTTGTTGGGTTAGAAATAGGATTTGAAAAGCTGCGTTTGAGAGTTGACGGATCAGCGTTTGAAGTTCTGAGCATTGAGTAATTTAAGTTTGAAGTTCGATATTTTCTAGTTTGGCGAAATTCAGGGAAGAAACTTTGAGAGAACAATCGAGAGGGTAAACGGAGTCCGTTTGGGAGCGAATCTTAGTGCGTTTCAAAGGTATTCGAAAGACCTACGCATGAGGGTAAACAGATTGCGATTCGGAGTTAGGAGCGAGATGTTATAGCACCGAGAGCGGGGCTAGTTTTATGGATTTCGGATTTCTGCTTTGCATTTGTGTATTTTGATTTCGTAAAAGGTAAGGATCTTACACCTCTGTAATTTAATTCCTAAATTGCATATAAACAGTGTTTAATGTTATAGAAGTGTGTAAGAATTGATTTCACATGTTTTCATTGCATAAAATGATGAAGTGTTGGTGTAATTGCATATTATGTGGTGGATCGTCATAGTGACATGTTATCGTTGTGGAATTGTACATGTATCGTTGTAATTGTTGTCATTTGTACTTGTTATTTTCGTTCTTGGATTGCTATTGTTGTTATTCATACTTGCTAATTGATAATTGTTTATCTTACTTGTTGGTTATTACTTTGGGCCGTCTTAATTGGTCGTTTATGTTTTTGGCGTCAATTTGTTTTTGGTCGACCAAGTCATTGAGCTCTTGTCTCGGATCAGCTGATTCGTTCGATATATATATATACACACACATACACGTGAATGTGTTGATCCCGGGAGATCATGTGGAAGTGTGTCTTCTTGGATCTTATCCCGATGTAGACTATCATTGGGACTATAACGATTTTGTGAAGTCCATGGTGATGGATGATGATACAATGTAAGAATGGATCCTTAAATCATGGGCCCGTCGTTCGGGGGATTTTACCGAACCCATGTGTTTGTACTTATTGGGCCATCCTAGTTTAGACTATAACTAGGAACGTTACAGTTATTGTAAGTTAGTCGTGATTAGATGATTTAACTCGAATTGTGGGAAGTAAGTGTCATAGCGATAACCATGTTCGTATTGTCTAAGTAATGTGTATAATCGTGTGTCCCGTATGAGCAAAGCATGATGCTTGTAGTGTATATGGCTGTGTAAGTGCTTAGACAAGAAGATTATGGCTGTTTAGCTTACTTGTTGTTGTAACTTGTTTGGGTCTTACTTGTTATGTTGTTTGAGTCAAGAATCTACATTTTGGGACTTGGGAATTTCAGAAAGTGCACTGGTTTTTGTCCTGTCCTTAACCTCGAGCGACCCCTCCGGTCGACCGGACTGATCACCCATCGTACTAAGGGATTTACTGAGGTTACTGTCTGGATTTTGCAAGTCGCGGACGAAGGGATCGTCCTACCCTTTGTCCGCCCATTCGTTTGTTAAAGAAAAGGTCAATTGATTTTATAGTCCCAAAGTAATGAAGTTCACCAAGTATCAATAAATTATAACACTATTATAAGCAAGAAAAGTAATCTATAATAAGGAGTTTTAGTTCAGAAAATCAAACCTATGAAGAGTTTGGTTCACCAAATTGTTGCTTGAGCTTTGAGATTTGTGAGATAAATTTGATGAACTTGGAGTTGCTAGTTTGAATTTGATGAATTTAGTTTGAGAGTTGAGACTGAGACAACTTCTTCTTGATCTAGATGGTGATACATACAGATTGAGTGTTTCTCGGGTTTTTGTGTAAGATGTAATTTTTCTTTTTCTTTTTAAATGGAGCATATGAGACCTGACCGGTTCTAGTAAACCCTTTCCGATTTATGAATTTAACGACCCGACCACCGTGTTTTTCCGGGTTGCACAAAAGAAACTAATTTTTTAGTCTTACTGGTTTTGAAGTCAACTCGAACCGCAAAGAAGGCGGGCCGGGTTTTAAAACCATTACACTAATATTTGGTGCCACTTTGTAAATATATATTATTGATAAAAACCACAAACAAATTGAAATAAATAAATGGCGTAAACAAAAAAGGAAAATTTGTTGTCCAGTGTTAATACTAGCCAGAGATCCATTCAATTTTTTTTTTTTTTTTTGATGAATAAAGAGAGATCCATTCAATCTCCATCCCCACTAAAGAAAGAAGTAAATAAATCACGTTTTTTTAATAAAAAATGAATTAATAGATTATTTAAAAATTTAAGGATTTCATCTTTAAAACTAAAAATACATATGTCTTTTTACTTTGTATAAAAAAAAAATAGAGAAAAAAAACTAAAAAACTTTGTTAATTAAATTTACACTAATGACATATAGAAAAGAGGGGCCATAGGCGATCCTTATCGTGACTTCAGTCTCGATTCGACATTCTCCAAATCACATGTATTGAAGGAACGCAAGCAATAAAACCCTCCATTGCCCATCCAGACACATTAAACTGATAACTTATTTAAAATTTATAATCTCATTATTATCAAAAAACTTTTCTCTCTCTAGTGAGTAGAAATCCTCCTCCTTCTCTCTAAGAGAAGCTCCTCTTTCCAGTGTATTTTGGATCTTTTGCTTTGCAAACCTCCTCTTTTTTCTTCCCTTTGGTTTACTGGTCTGTCCTTATCATTTCTCACACCTCTTCTTCTCTTTCCCCCTTCTTAGGATGTCAATTAGTACCCCAGTCTTAACTGATTCTAGTCATCACAGCACTTCAAGTATTAATCATACTATTATTATTAAGGTCCTAAGCGAGAAAAAACAGAATTTGAGGGCCTTTATGACAACTATGATAAATGCCTGGGACCTACCTCTGAAAGTAAACTTTTCAGCTATTGAAGACAATCTGATTCAATGTTCCTTTAAGGAAAAAAAGGATATGGACAGAGTTCTTAAACTGTCCCCGTGGAATTTTAGAGGCATCCACTTGGTGATTAAACCTTGGCCTGCAAATATTTCCTTTAAGGAAATAACCTTCACCTCCTCGAATTTCTGGGTTCAAATCCACAATTTGCCTCCTAACAAAATGAATCGTGAAAATGCGATTAGTGTGGGAAATTTCTTGGGTCGTTTCCTTGATTCTGATTGTAAACAGTTCGAGAGTGGGCAGAGGAAGATTTATATGAGAATTCGAGTTGAAATATCTTTGGAGAAACCTCTGTTAACGGGTTTCTATATGAACAGGGAGAATTCCGAACCCAGATGGATAAAATTCATATATGAACGATTGGCGGACTTCTGCTACATATGTGGAAAAATTGGTCACTGTGAAAATGTTTGTAAATTACAAAGTGGCTATAAAGATGGTCATGGGAAGATGGAAGCAAATTATGGACCTTCAATGAGAAGTATCAGTTTTGGGAAAAAAATTGATGTCTGGAAGCCAAGATCTGATCGTCATCAACATCTGGAGGAACAGCCTTTGCTGGAGAGTGCAATTTGCCCAGGTCGATATGTGAAGCAGTCGGAAATTACTGCTGAGAGGGTGCCGGAAGTTGTGGGATTTGATGAAACAACGGCTGTACAGGGGATAGGAACGGTCGGTATGGGAAGCGGCGATTTGACTGTGATGGGAGTGGACGCGACGTCGCTTCGCTCACCAAACAGGTCTATAATCTTACCTAATCTCTTTAATTATTTTGGGCCCCCTGGGGGCAGCAAAGATATTGGAACCAATCTATGCATAAAAAATCTTGGCCCAAGCCTAAGCCCAATCCCTAAACCCAATACCCAACCCATTATTGTCAATAAACAACCATTGAACCATATACTTGACAACCCAACAGATTTAGACCATATAGCCCTATCTAGATCTGTTAGCCCACAAAAAAAGCCAACACATAAGTATAAAAGGCCAAGTCAGCAGATCATTCCCCAAAATAAGAGATCCAAAGTAACCAGTTCGGATGTGGCCTCATCAACCTTGATCCAGACTACAAACCACCTCAGCCCTGATATTTCTAACCAACTTTCAAAATTTCATATATCCCACACACCAATAAACTCTCCCTCCAACCTCAAACCATACCCTGAGAATACTAATACTGCTGTTTGTTTAGACTGCCCTGTTACTGGTATGAGTATATGTGATACTGAGGAGACTACTGTAGTCCAAACTGAGGAGAAACTGGTTGTCCGTCGTAGATTCATACGTGTTAAACAAGAAGCCAGAAAAGGACCAAACCATAATTTCTTCAATGAATTAGAAAACCAAACTTATCAGACACAAGCCTTCAATGAACCAGATAATAAAACTGTTACCATCCAGGAACTCCATTCACCAACTACTTCAGAACCTTCATCTCCTTTAACCTCTCACCCACAAATCTCTCTTCCACTGGATTATAGTCACTTAGATAATAGAGATCAAATTCAAAATTGTGGGGGCCCTTCAGTGGCCCTAAAGAAATTATGATTCTTATTTCTTGGAATTGCAGGGGGTTGTCCCGGCCTTCTGTATCTAGAATTCTTCGGGACATGTCTAGAAATCATAAACCTTCCTGCCTCTTTCTTAGTGAATTAAAATGCTCTTCTTCTACCAAAATCTCTTCTATTCTCATCGCGCTTGGCTTTCCTAATTTGTCTGTTGTCCCTTCAAAAGGTTTTTCTGGGGGACTTGTCCTTGCTTGGAAGAATAATGTACATATTGATGTTGTTCTTGTTAATAGTTTCCTTATTAATGTAATTATTTCTTCCCATCCCCCCTCTAGAACTTGGCAATTAACCTGTGTGTATGGCCCTCCCTAAGGCTGGTAAGAGGATCACTTTTTGGGATAATCTGACTGAAGTAGGGGATTCTTTTGTAGGACTTTGGATGGTCATTGGTGACTTTAATTCTATCTGCTCACAGGTTGATAAACAAGGGGGGAGACCTTTTGCTTCTAGTAGTAGGAATTTTGGTGATTTTTTGGATAATCTTGGCATGATAGATGCGGGATTTGATGGTCAGCCTTTCACTTGGAGTAACAAAAGGGCTGGAAGGGCTAACATTAAAGAAAGATTAGACAGAGGAGTGATGAATTCTGAGTGGTGCTCTCTCTTTCCTAAGGCCAGAATCACTCATCTCCCGGCCTTTAACTCTGATCATAATCCTCTCCTTTTGGACACTGAGCCTAATCTCTATCTAGGACCTAGACCTTTTAGGTTTGAATCCATGTGGACTAGAGATCCCCTGTCGAGTATGATTGTTGCAGATACTTGGGATAACTTCCTCTCTGGTCCTTCACATCTCCACCTTTCTATCAAACTCCAACAAACCAGCCTTGCTCTAAAAAGGTGGAACAAAAATACTTTTGGTAATCTTCAAGCCTCCATCATTAAGACCAAATCTGATATTAATCTCCTCCAGTCCTTAGACCAAACTTCTTATATTCTTTCCCTGGAATCTGCAAAGCAAAAGGACCTTTCTGAACTATTGATTAGGGAGGAACTTCTGTGGAGGGACAAGGCCAAGATCCAAGGTATGGAGGATGGGGATGCTAACACTAGATTTTTCCATATAAATACTCTTGTAAGGAGAAGATACAACTGGATTGATCAAATTCAGAAAGATGATTCTTCTTGGGAAACAAATTGGAAGAATATTGGTGAATTGTTTCAAAAATATTATTCTGATTTGTTTTCCACCTCCAAGCCTTTTTTCCCTATTGATTTTGAAAATTTGATTTTGCCTACTATTTCTAACTGTGATAATGCTGCTCTCTGTGAGGTTCCTTCTGAAGATACCATTAGAATAACTGTTTTTGAGATGGTAGATGGAAAAAGCCCTGGGCCAGATGGAATGTCAGCAAAATTCTACAAATCTTATTGGTCCACTGTCAAGAAGGAAGTCATCCATACTGTTCAGCATTTTTTTGCTACAGGTGTTCTGGAACAAAGAGTTAACAAGACCTTTATTACCTTGATTCCCAAAAAGGATCTTGCAACAAAGGTGGAACACTTCAGGCCTATAGCACTTTGTAATGTGTGCTATAAGATTATTACTAAGATTATCTCCTCCAGATTAAAGCCTTTGTTAGATAGTCTTATTTCTCCTGTACAGGCTGCTTTTGTACCTAATAGGCATATTTCTGATAATTTAATTTTGAATCAGGAAGTTATGCACTATCTAAACAGAAAGAAAGGTAAACTTGGTTATATGGCCTTGAAGATAGATATGGCAAAGGCATATGATAGAGTAGAATGGGAGGTTCTTGCTCAGATTCTTATTTGCCATGGTTTTTCTAGTTTTTTTGTTAGTCTCATTTTGAAATGTATTTCTACCCCTTCGTACTCTATTCTTGTTAATGGCTCTATTTATGATCATTTCACACCTTCTAGAGGTATTAGACAAGGAGATCCTATATCTCCTGCTCTTTTTGTTATCTTTTTTGATGTTTTGTCTAGATTGTTATCCTCGGCTGAACATTCAGGATTCATCCATGGAGTCAAGATCTCTAGGACAAGTGCTCCTATCTCACATCAGATGTATGCTGATGACCTGGTCATCTATTGTAAGGCAGAGGAAAAGGAAGCTTTAAAGGTTGCAGAGTGTTTGATTAAATATTGCTCTTGGTCTGGTCAAATGGTAAATTCTGGTAAATCTTCTATTCACTTTAGCAATAATGTTCATCAGGATCTTAGAAGAGATATCTGCATTATTCTTGGCATGGTTCAATGTGATCACAGGTCCAAGCATCTTGGACTACCTTTCTGTAAATCTGCCACAAGGAAAGCTGCTTATGCTGAGATTATTCAAAAGATTTCTGCAAAACTTAGTGGCTGGAAAATGAGAAGTTTGTCTCAAGCTGGAAGGGGTGTTTTGATCAAGTCAGTCCTACAAGCTGTTCCAGCCTACTCAATGCAGTCAGTATCCTTGCCGTTGTCTGTTTGCGAGGAAATTGATAAAAAAATAAGGAAATTTTGGTGGGGATATAAGGATGACAAAGAAAGACACCTCTATCTTAAAGCATAGAATTCAATTTGCCTGCCAAAGGATAGTGGTGGTCTGGGATTCAGAAGAACTAAAGATATCAACCATGCTTTCAATACTAAGCTTGCCTGGAATATGTGTGTGGATATTGACAAAGTTTGGGTTAAACAACTGCAAGCAAAGTATCTTGGATCACAGGGCCTGTTGAATGCAATAAATTACAAAGGACAAGGTTCATGGACTTGGCAAGCTATATGGGGATGCAAGAATACCTTGGAACAAGGTGTGTGTTACAAGATTGGAAGCAATCCATTGATTGATATTTGGACTCAACCATGGATCCCTGGCATTAAGGGTTTTCGACCTGCTCAACAAGAAAGGTTCCCAGGTGACCCACTCTGGATTAGTGATTTGATCAATCATAGTACTGCAACTTGGAATGAAGCTTTGGTTAGAAACCTCTTTACTGGGGATGAAGCAACAGCCATCCTCCAAATTCAAATTCCAAGACAATTGGAACAAAGTACCTTGGTCTGGTCTCCCTCCAAGTCAGGGAGATTCTCTGTGAGGTCAGCTTACAGAGTAAGCCAGGATTGGAGATACAATGTTAACTCTAATATACCTACAAGTCTGTGGAAAAAAATTTGGCAAAGTAAACTGCACCCAAGGCATAAACACCTCATTTGGAGAATACTTTCAAACATTCTTCCCACGAAGGTCAGACTCAGGTATTTTATTGATACAGGTAATACTCTGTGCTACTTGTGTAATTCTCATGAGGAAACGTTGGAACATATTTTTATGTCTTGTCCTCTAGCTAAGATGCTATGGTGGAGATCAAGATGGAGCATCAAGTTAGATTTGTTTAAGGACTGGAATATTATTAAATGGGTCGAATTTTCTATACAGCCTGACTTGATTCTTCCTCTTGAACAACAGGATGTACTTCTGTTCGCAAATTTTGTTGTGGTTTTCATGGAACAAATATGGATGGAAAGGAATAACATTTTGTTTAAAGGGAAGAAGAAAGATTGGAATGTTCTCAGTGATGAGATTAATGCACTATCACTAACCTACTGTGATGCTGGAGTTAGGAGGAACTGCAGAGTAAAAAGAAGAATTAACCAAGCAGATTGGACCAGGCCTCCAAAGAGTTGGGCCAAGATTAATTTTGATGCCGCATTCCTGAATGGTGAGTTCACTGTGGCAGCCATTGTTAGAGATGATGAAGGAAAGGTCAGATTGGCAGTTACAAATTCTGGTATGGCTTTGGATGCATTTTCTGCCGAAGCTAGGGGTGCCTTGCTGGCACTGAGGATAGCACAGCAATGCAAGCTACAAAAAAGTATCATTGAAGGTGATGCAACAAACGTCATCTTCTCTTTGAGAGGCCACACGGAATCGGAAGAATGGAGAGGTAAACCGATTACTGATCAATGCAAGAGGTTGATCCATTCACTTAAGTACTGCAAGATTATGCCTATTGATAGGGATCTCAACAAAGCTGCCCATAACTTGGCACAATGGGGGAAACTGTATCATAGGAATGGTGTAGTTTCCCTTGTAGACATTCCCTCTAATGTATTTTGCGACCCAGAAACTTCGGGTCTGGGTGATGTCATTTTTGATGATTGTAATTCTCCTTCATTCAATGATTAACGTAATTTTCATCAAAAAAAATAATCTCATTATTATGATAAAAAATATTAAAGAGAATGTTAATTATTAAAGACTTTTAAAATGAACCAAAAAAGATGTAAATAAATGGAATGATTGTTTAAAAACATTGAACAATGTATTATTATAATTATTTAAAAATGCAAATTAACTCAATCTTTTAAAACTAAAAATAATATGTTTTTTACTATGTATAATAAAAAAGGGTGAAAAAACTAAATGCCCATAGGCAAAATCTAAAACACACTTTCCCAGGAAAACACATATCACTAATGACTTATTTAAAAAAAATTATAATCTTCCAATTATAAAAAAGAATAAAAGAAGAGAATGTGAATTGTTAATTTTTTTTTAAAAAAAATTAAAAAATAAATAATTAGTCAGAAGTGGAATTGAACTCACACCCTCTTATAAAAAAGAATAAAAGAGCATGTGAATTTTTAAATTAAGGTCTTTTAAACATAAAAAAAATAAGAGAGTGTAAATTGTTAAAGTCTTTCAAGAAAAAAAAAAATAAGAGAACGTTAATTGTTAAGTTAAAGTCTTTAAAAAAATAGAAAATAAGAGAATGTGAATTGTTAAGTTAAAGTCTTTTAAATATAGAAAATAAGATAATGTGAATTATTAATTAGTCTTTTAAAAATAAAAATTAATAAAATAAGATAATGTCAGAAGTGGGATTTGAACCCACGCCCTCGTTAGAGGACCAGAACTTGAGTCTGGTGCCTTAGACCACTCGGCCATCCTGACTTTTTTTATTTTGTAATCTTTAGAATATCATAATAATATATTAAATAAAAATAATATTCCCTCAACTAATAATGAAAATTTATGATTAAAAAAAAAGGAAGAAAGGGAAGGCATTCCATATGAGGGGAAGAAGAAGGCTAAAATTTATAAAGAGCTGGTCTTCAATATCTAAAAAACAAAAACAAAAAAACAGTAATTAAATATAAAAAATTTAGGGAAATTATATCTAAATTATCTTTGCTTATTTTGAGTACATCAACTATTTTTTTTTATCGAAGGGGGAACATATATATTATAAGAAATAAAAAATTTAAGAAGCAGGACGGAAAAACACATCAACTAGCTAATAGTCAAAATCACTTCTAACTTCTTAAACATATTTATTAAACTACGAACAAACGGCAAGATCGATCTGATATGAAGTTATTGTTTTAAACAAATGTTTGGTGATGATATGCTCTTCGTGGATGCAAAACATTTTCTACGTCAAGACATTATGTAACGTCCCTCAACTCTTTTCTTTCTTTTGTTTAAGTTGATAACTATCTATAATTATTCTCACAATCGATATTTTTATTTTTAGCAAAAATTAATGATGCATCCTATATTGTTTCAGGATATTGTTTGATGAATCGAGAAAGGAGAATTAATTAGTTTGAAGCATTGCAAATGACTACATCTCCATCATCTTCTACCGCGAATTACTCCTCTGCAGACATAAACACTCGAAAAAATGGGGGGAAAATTAAGTAAGGTCTCCCGGTAACCGTAAGTGTGTATTACTTTGCACATTTATTTTGTTTGATTTTGTAATTGAAAATTAATTTTGTCATCATTACTGTAAAATCTTATTATTTTTGTTGTTGTTGTGTTTAACATAAACTATTCATTTTTGGAGGCGAACAAACAACAAAATAGATCTGATATGAAGGTACTGTATCAAACAAATGCTCGGTGATGATATAATCTCTATGGATGCAAAACATTTTCAACATCAATACATTATGTAACGTCTCTCAACTTTTTTCTTCATTTGGTTTAAGTTGATCACTATCTATAATTATTATCACAATCGATATTTTTTTTTAGCAAGAAATTAATGATGCATCCTATATTGTTTCAGGATATTGTTTGAAGAATCGAGAAAGGAGAATTAATTAGTTTGAAGCATTGTAAACGACTACATCTCCATCATCTTCTACTGCGAATTACACCTCTGCAGACATGAACACTCGAAAAAATGGGGATAAAATTGAGCAAGGACTCCCGGTAACTATAAGTGTGTATTACTTTGAACATTTATTTTGTTTGTTTTTTTAATTGAAAATTAATTTTGTCATCATCTCTGTAAAACCTTATTATTTTTGTTGTTGTGGTTAACATAAATTATTCATTTTTCCTCTTTAGCTCAAAAGTACTACTAATGTATTACTTTCAACAAAAAAAAGCAAAAAGTAACACATAACATCATTTAAACACAACACATAACATATAAATTATGCGGCAAAAATTTCTAAACATATAATCACTCAAAATTAAGTGCAAATCATGCAAAACACATAAGCAAAAAGTCCCAGGTATAACAATGAATATGTGGTAAAACTGAAAGGAAAATAAATCATGTCTGTGATGAAAAACAATAAGACAGAAAATAAATACTGGATAACCATGGAAAACGTATCACATAACCTCAAAGATTTCACAAACTTGAGAAGAACACAAATGTGGGATAAAGGATCACTAAACAAATATTTCCGACACATTGTTCGGTAATGTTCATTTTCTTCTCTTTTTAACGGATGGTGTTAAAGAGCTTTTTTTCTCCTCAATTGATTAACTTTATTGTTTTCATTCCAGGATCGTAACTATTTTTTTAGGAGAAGATATGATAAGAATGGTACTATTAGTCCTAATGTTAAATTGCGATACAGTTTCATTGTATACCATCGAGTCAAGTTTGCGTGTCTTTTTCTTGAAGGATCATCTCAAAATTTGGAGGCGAACAAACAACAAAATCGATCTGATATGAAGGTACTGTTTCAAACAAATGCTCGGTGATGATATAATCTCTATGGATGCAAAACATTTTCTACATCGAGACATTATGTAACGTCTCTCAATTTTTTTCTTTTTTGATTTAAGTTGATCAATATCTATAATTATTATTACGATCGACATTTTATTTTTAGCAAGAAATTAATGATGCATCCTATATTGTTTCAAGATATTGTTTGAAAAATCGAGAAAGTAGAATTAATTAGTTTGAAGCATTTTAAACGACTACATCTAGGAATGGCAATGGGGCAGATCGGGGTGGGTATCTCAAATACCACGCCCTGCCCCGCCCTGTTGATCTATGCCCCGCCCCGCCCCAAATCAAAACATTCTGCCCCGCGCCCCGCCCCGCACGGGGCAGATCTGACCAGCCCCGCCCCGCCCCATCCTATTTTTTTTTTAAATTATAAAAATCATTAATTTTATCAAAAAAATTAAAATCATAAAAATCATTAATTTTATCATAAAAATAATTAATTTTTTTTAAAAATCATAAAAATAATTAATTTTTTAAAAATATATTTAATTTTTTTAAAAAATAATTAATTTTATCCCAAATCAATTCTCAAACAAGTACAATTAGTATATTAAAATGAAAATTAAACATGATTATGTTTAATAATAACAATATTATAATAATGTAATATAAATGGGGCAAAATGGGGCGGGGCGGGGCGGGTCGGGTCGGGTCGGGGCAGGGCAGAAAAAAATACCATGCCCCGATCTGCCCCGTTCGCGGGGCGGGGCGGGGCTACCCCAAAAGACATCGGGGCAGGGAGGATCGGTGGGTCACGGGTCAAATTGCCATCCCTAACTACATCTCCATCATCTTCTACCGCGAATTACTCCTCTGCAGAAACGAACACTCGAAAAAATGGGGATAAAATTAAGCAAGGACTCCCGGTAACCGTAAGTGTGCATTACTTTGCACATTTATTTTGTTTGATTTGGTAATTGAAAATTAATTTTGTCATCGTTACAGTAAAATCATATTATTTTTGTTTTTGTTGTGGTTAACATAAACTATTCATTTTCCTCTTTAGCTCATAAGTACTACTAATGTATTACTTTCAACAAAAAAAAAAGCAAAAAATAACACATAACATCATTTAAACACAACACATAACATATAAATCATATGGCAAAAAATTCTAAACATATAATCACTCAAAATTAAGTGCAAATCATGCAAAACACATAAGCAAAAAGTCCCGGGTATCACAATGAATAAGTGGTAAAACGGAAAGGAAAATAAACCATTCTGTGACGAAAAAAGATAAAACAGAAAATAAATATTGGATAACCATTTAAAACATATCACATAACCTCGAAAATTTCACAAACTTGAGAAGAACACAAATGTGGGATAAGAGATCACTAAACAAATATTTCCGACACATTGTTCGGTAATGTTCATTTTCTTCTCTTTTTAACGGATGGTGTTAAAGAGTTTTTTTTTCTCTTCAATTGATTAACTTTATTGTTTATTTTTTCACAGGGCTACGATGAGGGAACTGTTTTCATTCCATGATCGTAACTATTTTTTTAGGAGAAGATATGATGAGAATGGTACTATTAGTCCTAATGTTAAATTGCGATACCTTTTCATTGTAGACCATCGAGTCAAGTTTGTGTGTCTTTTTCTTGAAGGATCATCTCAAAATTTGGAGGCGAACAAACAGCAAAATCGATCTGATATGAAGGTACTGTTTCAAACAAATGCTCGGTGATGATATAATCTCTATGGATGCAAAACATTTTCTACATCGAAACATTATGTAACGTCTCTCAATTTTTTTTTTCTTTTTTTGATTTAAGTTGATCAATATCTATAATTATTATTACGATCGATATTTTGTTTTTAGCAAGAAATTAATGATGCATCCTATATTGTTTCAGGATATTGTTTGAAAAATCGAGAAAGTAGAATTAATTAGTTTGAAGCATTTTAAACGACTACATCTCCATCATCTTCTACCGCGAATTACTCCTCTGCAGAAATGAACACTCGAAAAAATGGGGATAAAATTAAGCAAGGACTCCCGGTAACCGTAAGTGTGTATTACTTTGCACATTTATTTTGTTTGATTTTATAATTGAAAATTAGTTTTGTCATCGTTACAGTAAAATCATATTATTTTTGTTGTTGTTGTGGTTAACATAAACTATTCATTTTCCTCTTTAGCTCAAAAGTACTACTAATGTATTACTTTCAACAAAAAAAAAGCAAAAAAGTAACACATAACATCATTTAAACACAACACATAACATATAAATCATATGGCAAAAATTTCTAAACATATAATCACTCAAAATTAAGTGCAAATAATGCAAAACACATAAGCAAAAAGTCCCGGGTATCACAATGAATATGTGGTAAAACGAAAAGGAAAATAAACCATGTCATGTGACGAAAAAAGATAAAACAGAAAATAAATATTGGATAACCATTGAAAACGTATCACATAACCTCGAAGATTTCACAAACTTGAGAAGAAAACAAATGTGGGATAAGAGATCACTAAACAAATATTTCCGACACATTGTTCGGTAATGTTCATTTTCTTCTCTTTTTAACGGATGGTGTTAAAGAGTTTTTTTTTCTCCTCAATTGATTAACTTTATTGCTTATTTTTTTCACAGGGATATGATGAGGGCACTGTTTTCATTCCATGATCGTAACTATCTTTTTAGGAGAAGATATGATGAGAATGGTACTATTAGTCCTAATGTTAAATTACGATACCTTTTCATTGTAGACCATCGAGTCAAGTTTGTGTGTCTTTTTGATGGATCATCTCAAAATTTGGAGGCGAACAAACAGCAAAATCGATCTGATATGAAGGTACTGTTTCAAACAAATGCTGGGTGATGATATAATCTCTATGGATGCAAAACATTTTCTACATCGAGACATTATGTAACGTCTCTCAACTTTTTCCTTCCTTTGGTTTAAGTTGATCACTATCTAGTAATTATTATCACAATGGATATTTTTTTTAGCAAGAAATTAATGATGCATCCTATATTGTTTCAGGATATTGTTTGAAGAATCGAGAAAGTAGAATTAATTAGTTTGAAGCATTTTAAACGACTACATCTCCATCATCTTCTACAGCAAATTACTCATCTACAGAAATGAACACTCAAAAATTCAATTTGTCATCGAAATATTGTTTGATGAGTCGAGAAAAGAGAAGTAATTAGTTTGAAGCATTGCAAACGGCTACATCTCCATCCTCTTCTACCGCGAATTGCTTCTCTACAGACATGGACACTTGAAAAAATAGGGATACAATTAAGCAAGGATTCTCGATAATGGTAAGTGTGTATTACTTTGCACGTTTATTTTGTTTGACAAGTTGTCTCTCGATCTTCAGTTGAAGCCGAATACAGAGATATGACCAATGCAACAAGTGAGCTAGTTTGGTTAAGAGAGTTGTTCAAATCTCCTGGAGTCACTTTAGGACACACTAAATTGTTTTATGACAACCAGTCGGCGCTTCACATTGCGACCGATCTAGTCTTTAATGAAAGAACTAAGCATTATTAAGATCGATTGTCATTTCGTTCGTGAAAAGTTCTAAGATGGAACACTTGTTACTTGTCATGTGGGAACAAAAGAGCAACTCGCCGATGTGTTAATCAAAGCTTTGAGTCAAAGACAGTTTAATTATCTAGTTAGCAAGATGGTGTTTCATATCCACACTCCAACCTGAGGGGGAGTATTGGAAGCTTCTATTTATGATTACCTAATTAATTAAGAAGTGTCTAATTAATATTTAGGATATGTACTTAATTATTTTTTACCTAAAATATAATAGTTATCTAAATAGTGTGAAGTATGGTGTAATTGGCAGTTAACTTCTCATCAATTCTTCAATTTCTTATTATTTTTAGTAATTTTATAATTCATCCTGTCTCCTTGTTATCCTTATTATTGTTGAGATTCTCCAAATTAATGTTAAAACTTGATCCTATTTATATTTTTAATTTTAATTCGAATTATTATTCTTCCGAGTTTGATCATCGCCTATCCTTAAAAAATGGAGTCAAAGCACAGGAGTAATCGATCTTTGGACAAAGATACACTTTTTCCTCTTCAAAATTGAATTTTCTTGTTAATTGTTTATTTTAGCTTAATTATTATTAATTTTTACACACCTAATTCTCCGTAACACTCTACCTAACATTAATTATCGTCGTGTTCAAATTAGGCTTTACCTTGTTTAGTAGTTTATTATATGTGGATTTTTCTGATTTATTTTGTATTCCAGCATGATTATTAGATTTTCTATAAATTATATTTTTTTTGCAAATTCTACTGTTCATTTACTTGTTTTTTAATTACCGACATACACTTTTAAGACTGGATCCTCTGTAACACTTTATGTAGCATTTCTATTTATAGTCGTGTTCAGTGGCAGAGAAAATATTTGAACTTAAGGGGGGGCCAAACTAAAATTCACGCACGGTGTAAGACGATATATTTGTGGTAGACGACATAAACTAAGGAAGAAAATTGACAAAAAATATTAAAAAATGAAGAAAATCCAACTAGTTTGCATAGGCTAGTGTCACGGACCATACTTCAAAATAGTATGATAAATTTATAAAAAATATATTATTGAATTAAATGTATGTATATTTTTAGAGAAATTTTTATGTATTTGGAGCGTTATTGTATACTTTGAGTTCGCTATATACAATTCATTATAAATACTTTTTTTGTCCGAAATTTAATATCTCATTTTATTATACAAAAGTTAAGGGATGAATTTGAAAATTTTGATAAGTTTACAAATTTATCCTTCTCAATTAAAAAAAAAGTGTGTTAATAAAGTTTAATCAATTAAATTAAGAAAGTTAGTGGGGGAACTATGTGTTAGTGGAAGTTCAAATCAAAATTATTACTATTTTAGAAAACGAGACATTCAATTTTGGAAATCAAAAAATGAAAATTGTACATTCAAATTAAAATAGAGTGAGTAATAAATAGCATTAGTATTATTAAAGTTAGTGGTGGAACTATGTAATAGAGGGTACTATTATTAAATTTTAAATTTTTTATGGGACCAAGATATTTTATATTTATAAGGACCTATTTATACAAAAAAAAAATCTAGTACTAATATGCAGTTTTCAAAAAATTTGGGGAGGCCGCGCCCCCCTCCTGCCCTCATGAAACTACGCCACTGGCCGTGTTCATCCCTAACACTTACTTGTTTAGTTTAATATATATGAATGAAAATTTCCTTAATTAGAGTGTTAAGTTACAAGGGAGAGAGTGTTACTGAAGATCTGAACATGACAATTTAAAAAAGGAAGGCAGGGCAATTTTCTATTTAATTTTTCTTAAAAATAAAAGAATTGGGAGCATGTTAAGTCATTAGTTAGTTAATTATCGTAGCAATTGTACAACCCAACCAGGAAAAAAATAAGATAAAATCTAATAAATACTGGGCGCAGGGGGGGGCGCTAAAATTTCTTGGTTAACTATAATTTTGGTTCTTGCAGGGTGTAAAGTTCTTTACTTTGCACATGGTTTATTACTATTAATTTTATTTCCTGGGGGTGGTTATAGTTTATGATCACAAAATGGACTGAACTGTGATAGGGATCATTTTTGGTAGAAATAGAATACATGATGAGTATATTACTCTCTCCATTCCTGAATGTAGGATGTTTGTGACAATATGTAAAAATTAAATAACTCAAACAATAATTTTTTCACCACAATTCTAATAATATCCTTCCTTTTGATAATATATTCTTTATCCATTATTAACTATAAACAAAAAAAAAAAGCTTGAAGGTATAATTGAAATAAATTGTGCACACCTATAACTATTTCCTTTTGATTATATATTCTTTATCCATTATTAACTATAAACAAAAAGAGCTTGAAGGTATAATTGAAATAAATTGTGCAACCTAATAAAAGACAAGTAAATGACAATTAATTTGGATACATTATATCTCCTAAACTAAAAAAAATACCATAATAAGTAATAACAATCAAATACTAGTCAAATAAAAATACACAAAGTCCATCCATAATAATTAAATGCAATACCATAATAAGTTCAAATACTAAAATAATCAAACGACGTAGTTTTGGGCAAAAAAATTGAGTTTAAAAAAAAGTCAGCGAAGTCGTTTTGAGTCGGTGAAGCAATTTTTAACCTCGATTTTGTAATTTTCTAGTCTGTTAGATGTCGATTAGCGATTTTTTGCCGATTAGACCGATTTTTACCACAATGCCTGATGTTTCTTAAAGTAAATGAATTAAAAAGCAAACTTTTGTCAACCATTTTTTGCTTGTGAATCTAATGGTCCAACCCACAGATTAGTAACAATGGAAGTAGGACCGAAGTAATGCCAACAAGGGTTGTACAATTAGGGGGGAGGGGATTCATTTGAATGATTCTGTTTTGGTTTCACAAGCTAAACTTTTCTAATGTTCTGTTTGGTTTTAGTTTCAGAAAATAAAACCATATCTATATTTATTTATTTTTATTGGATATTGTATTCTTACACATAAATCATTTGTGATAATAGATAACATAGGAACCTAATTTTGTTTCGTGTCACAGGAGATCCAAAGTAAGCTTGGATACAGGGACGAAGCCAGTAATTTGGTGTTGGGGGCGAAACTGATAAAAAATTTGGGGGCAATAAAAAAGGCAAAAAAAATTTATTGGGGGCGAAACTGATAATTTTTTTCAAAATACACATAAATTTTCGATAAATAGTAGTATTTTTAAAATTTTAGCGTCTCCCGTCTTCGCCCCTGCTTGGATAACTTTTCAATCGATTTTCTTATTATTTGCATTATCGCTTTAGTTATCTCAATGTTGTGCTCATATAATGTTTCTGATAACCTAAATTTTTGTAAGATTAGAATTGCTACACAATTGCTGAATTCGGACATTCTATTTCTGTTAAGTACATAGTTAAGATTTCCATATTTGTTAGGTCGCGTCGGGCTCTACGTTTTCCCACTTGTCCGTAAGAAGAAACAAATGATCACCATCGCGGATGACACTTATGTCGTCTATTTCTGCATCCTCGGCATTTAGTATCTTTGTAAAATCGTGGTCTCCAAATTGTTTACCTGCAGATAAACATGGGTGCATTTATTTATTTTTTCCATGTACGAAATAGAACTCAATTTTATTTCAATTATTATTATTATTATGGTTATTTTTTGTTGCTCTTGTTAGCGAATTTTGTATTACATATTTCAGGTTTATTTGAATGATTTCGCGTCATGAAGAATGCTTACCTGCAGTCTGGAATAGCTCTTCTAGCGAATCAGGTAGAATTATTAACTTCGCCAGTGGCTTCTGGTTTGTATTGTGCTTTTGAATCTTCATGTGAATGGTGACTCTCTTCATGGTAAATTCGGTAGCTTGTCTATTGGTGACATGGCAATGGTGCGGAAATTTTGGGGCTCCATTTATGGTTACTTTGCCAAGACCTCTTGCTGTTTCTCGTCCAAGAAACTCAATTCTGTGCTCATCATCGGATCCTTTTCCAATTTTATAATTCAGCGAAAAGTCATGTATGCTTTTGTCCGACTGCTTTTCTGCTAGTGCAATTGGCGTCCATCCTCTTGCATCCGGTTTATTTACACTTGACCCTCCTTCGAGCAAATTTTTCAATATGGTTTCCGGACTTTGTATCTTATCATCCGTCGAATTTGTTTGAGTATCTACATTGAAAGTATCCTGATCTCCATCTGATCCTTTGAGATTCTGTATGTGGACATGTACGATAATCAGAATTATGTCTACTTTTTTTCAATAAATGAGTGGTAAAAAATGCGTAAATTGTTCACCTGAAAAAGATTGTCCACAATTTTATGTTCATCTTCTGCATTTACTTTAAGAATGCTCATCAACGCGGCTCTCTTCAGGCGTAGTAACTGAGAAACTTCAGTTGTTCGGAATGTGAATGGCTGTGGCCTTCCACATAGAACTCCTACCTCTCCAAAAATTTCACCTATTAGAACTTTCCCTATAACATAGTCATGGCTATCAACTGTGGCTATTATTTCCTGCATCATATCAAATAACCACCATTAATCTATACCGAAAACAATGAGTGTCTAACTTGTAGCTTAGGCGAATCCTAAATTTTTTTAATACTAATAATAGAAAAGAAAAAGGTTGTAAGAATCCCTTACCACTGCTCCTGAGACCAATATGTACATATCTGTCGGAGTCTCGTTCTGCAGAATCACATCTTCCTTGGGAGGAAAGTATTCGGCTTCCATTTCAGGAACCTTTCAAGTGGCAAAATACATCAGAATATCAGTTTTCATCCCAGAAGATTTATTTGTTTATTCACTACAAGAAAATCAGTTAAATAATTACGGACTTTTGCATCGCTACGCTGAAATTAACGACCGAAACATGTGGTCGGATATTTTGCGTCGCTAACCCAACTAGCAACCGATTTCTGACCGACTATTTAATCGCGAAACGACGACTGAATAGCGACCGATGTTAAATTCAGTCGCCGTTTAACGACTAAACCTCGAGAAAATGAAATCGTTTCTTAGAGATATAGAGAAATGTATCATACCAGTTGGAAGAGAAAGTCGTAGGAAGCGCCCTGGAAAAGAGAGGCATTTTGGACAATGGGGAAAAATAAGTAGTGAGAAATGGTGGATCTCAGGGCTTTTGGTAGGGAATTGAGGGTTTCTTGCTGTTTTAATCCTTCTGTTTTGAATTTGAGGCAAACATGGGATAGCATTTGATCTTGTAACTGTGGGGGCAACTGATTCCTCTTTGTAAACTCTGAAGCTGCTCGGACCGTCTCCCTCTGCAGCACAACAGTAGAAAATAATGAGATTTTAGCATACAAGAGTTGCTTGTTCCTGCAATAAGATGTCTCGGGTTCATTTCTTAATATAAGACTTTCAAGATATGTGTCGAAAATTAAGGAAGCAAGTTATTTTATTAGTTAAAATACCAATATTACTCTCGTAGAAATTGTATGCCACTAATTCTATTTGAGAGAGTAATATCGATATTAAGTAATGAAGGGAGTACTGGTCATCATACAAACGTCCTAAGTTGGGCGTCTATTATCAAGCCCCATTGTCCGAGAACTGACTTTCTCATTAGGCGGGTTTACTTTTTTAGGTCAAGAATTCGTTACATCTTGACTCCAGTGGTGAATTCATGATTTTACCAACTAAATTACTATCTTAACTCCAGTGGCGAATCCATGATTTTAGATTAGTGAGGGTATTCGTCGATTCACTTTATTTGTGTAAGTCACTTATGAATCTATCATCTGAATAAAGTAAGAATATATTATATTTACTAAAATATTTTTATTTTTTAAGGGGCACATAATTGAGTGACGGGATATTGCATCCGCGGATACTGGAGTCTCTTTCTATCCTCTTTTCTCTCTTATTATTGGTGACCAATTGAAGAACTGAATTTTATTTGCTTGTCCCCACGGGAAGCCCACCTTCCCCCCACTCGGTTGAATCAAAAGATGTTTGGGATTGAGCTGTTGTACAACTAGGAAACATCAAATGGGGAACTCATAAAAACCAGTCTACGCCTGTGCATGATGTATGTTCGAATGTATATGAAACTTATGAATGTGGACTGCTTCTGTTTTGTCGGTCTATTATGTAAAATAGGCTTTAATTATGTAAAGATTCTTTAGAGAAACTTCTCATATGTAAACAAGAAATTTGAGGTAAAAGAGTTTAATATTTCTTAAAAGAGTTGGATCGGGATTATCTAACTAAAAGAATTTAAAGTCTGCAGAATATTCATTTCACCATAGTTTGTTGGGATTAAGTCTAATTTGGTCACTACAGTTCCATCATCGTTAGTGGATTAAGTCCTAATTAATCCCACTTACTAACTGACTAGCATTAGTTTGCAGAGGGATTCAGTAATTAGTAACGACTCAATGATTGCAACAAGCCATTCAAAATCTAGACTTGATTCGTAGGGACAGTCGGTCAATTATTATTTTTGCACGTGCAGAACAGGGATAACCATTGTATGATTTCATTTGACAGTTGCAATTTGTTTCAAGAAATAGGTGTTTTTTTAAATAAAAAAAAATACTTATTTATCTCAATTTTTGGATGACTTTATCCAACAGACAATCATTGTTCTGTATAAGCCAAGGTCGTGGGGGCTAAATGTTTTTTTTCTTTGTACTCAGTGACGAAGACAGGGGAGGGTTGGGCAGTCGCTCCTGAGATTTTTAAAAATCCTATTAGATATAGTAAATTTTAAGCGTAATTAGGAATATTTAATCAAATTCGCCCACTCCCAATATTTTTTTTGCAGTTTTTATATGTAGTTCGGTATACTGTTGAAGTTTTTCGCCCAACCTAAAAGATCCTGACTTTGTTGTTCTAATTATTGAAAGAAAAAGCAGAGAGAGAAAGAGAGAGAGGGACACATACGAAGCTTCTGGTGCGGCTGGTCCAGTGAACAACAAGATTAGTCATGTTGCCAATGATGTAGGCTGTGAATCCCAAGTTGAATAACATGAAGAAGATATCAAAAAGCATTTCTCTTGGATTTTCAGCATGCAAATCACCATAGCCAGTTGTGGTAAGGGTCACAATGGACCAGTACATTGAAGTTATATATCTATCCCAAACACTCTCTTTCTTGAAATTTGAATTCACTGCCCCTATCCAAGTTTTCCTTGGATCTGGATATCTATCTGCTATCACATAGTTAAAGCATCCACCACTATGTACTGCAAACAATGTTACCTGCAAGAAATTCATATCTTCTTTAGTGTCAAATGTTTTTCTATATTACTTGGACTCGGTTACGGGTGTCGGGTACGTTAAACATCTAAAACAAAGGAGCAGTTTTATCTTGGTAGATGAGTAAGTTTAAAAGTTATATTCAGACCAATAAATATAATATACGTATGCCAAAAATGCGAACTCACATTAAAGAGAATTGATTTTTTTGTCGTATGTGTATTGTAGTCATTGGTCTGAGTACAAGTTTTAAATTTACTTATCTACCAAGATAAAACTACTCAAAACAAGAGTGTCTGATCGGTGTTGACCAGATCCAGTAAGTATGCCATAGCCATACCCATGCCGTGTCGTGTCGACCCGAGTACGGCATGCATAAACAAATAGTTCGAGTAATATAGATGTTTTTTAATCTTTATTATGCTTTTGTTGAGCTCCGAATCCTATGTAACAGAGATGTTATGTGAGACGTCTAGTATGTTATAGAAAATGTTACAGAGGATTTGAACTGCAGCTATTTGTTGAATTCTTGAAATTTTGGTTAACTTACTGATAGGAGCTTTATGCAGCGAGTCCAAAAGTAGTTAAACCGAATGTCTTTCTCGAGTCTGTGAAAAAAGAAAGAAGCAAAGTAAGAATTTTGATTGATCAAAAGGAGCATTTTGGCCTATCTTATGAGTATTTCAAGAGGGAGAATGTCTCCGCTCCCGCAAAAGTATTTCAAGAGAGAATTGTCCAAAACTTATAAAGAATAAATATTTGCGCGCAAATTAGGCCAATGTGGAAAAATAAACTCAACACTGCAGGAAGAACCTGGCGAATAAGGAGCTGACACGTCTGAGACGCCAAAGCCTTAGCATGCTGAGAACCTTAAAGCCAAGACCACCACAATGATCCGTAAAAAGGAGGCTAATCGATTGAAATGGCAGCGTTGAACAGACGTCGAAAATGAACCAAGTTGATATGTACCTGTGGAACAAGTTTATATGCAAGAGAAGGTTAGAATATCTCGGCAAAAAATCATTTGTCATGTGTATTTCTATTCCTGTACCCAACCAATCATATTTCACTATGTGTATGTATAATTGGAAGAAATGTCTATGCAGCGGATTCTGATTGGTTGGGTATAGGAATAGGGACATACACGTGGGACAGCCGATTTTCACCCGAATATCTCTGTCAGGTAAGAAAATGGAAAAAAAATAATTTGTTCCCGTGTATGTCCTTATTCTTGTAGCCAACCAATCACAATTCGACATGTGTACATATAATTGGAAAAAATATTCACATAGCGAATTCTTATTGGTTTGGTACAGGAATATGGACATACATGAGGACAAATGATTTTCACTCAAGAAAATGCCAGAAGAATATCAGTGATGCTCACCTAATTGCTATTTTTTTCGGATTATCAACGAGTAGATACGATTGGCTATCGAGATAAGCCACAAAGAAGGTGAGAATGATATCAATGGCAAAGAAGCTGTTAACAATGTTGTCAATTATAGACAAAGCATTTTGTTTGCAAGGCAGAAATGCAAACTCAAATGGTGAAATCCAGGCCGAATAGATAACGAGGATGACTAGAAACATTTCACAAGCCCTGAAAAAAAATGAACAATTAGAATATCAGAATCACCAGTGTCTCACTCGCAGTTTAGGAAGTACGAAGAAGATCATCATCGTCACCTATAATGCGAGTTGAATGGAGAAATTATGTATTTTCGAAGTTTAGTTGTTCGATTGATTCGGGCTCCAAGTGATGGAAGAAGATCAGAAGAGAAGAATCCATTGTGGGTTTTTCCATTAAGGTTGTACTCTTCGACACTAAACCGTTGGAGGAAGTTTTTTGTGTAGGAAAAAGACATTTTTTTTGCGAATTTGAATTTCTCTGTAAGTCCCAAGATTATAGTTAAGAATAGGGTCTATTACAACTTCCGCTAGAGGTAAGTTCAAATGGGAACTCTCTCTATATATATAGAGAGAAAATCATCTGTCCAAGAACATGTCCTCTTTCCTGTCCCACCAGTAAAAATGTGTCATATGTTCACTTAGAAAATAAGAGGTAGGAGGAGAGGGAAATTATAACCATGTTGCAATGCAGGAGGTGCTTATGTTATGGATGATTAGACATGTGGCACATTTTTAGTGATGGAACAGGTAAGGGGACAAAATTTCGTGACAAACGATTTTATACCCTATATATATATATATATATATATATATATATATATATATATATATATATATATATATATATATGGGAAATGACCTCTGTACCTAGAAATTGTAATATTTTTGTACACAATTTGGTCAAATGGGTAAAATGTAACAACTATGTAGGGTATATCACCTGAAACTATCCTTCTATCATTTGAGTATAATTGTAATAGTCTATACTCAGATCGCGGTATAAGTTTCACGAGAGTTTTGTTAAGTTCTGATGTCAATTATTCTAATTTATATGACATCTAAGGTATTATTCATTAAAAAAATAAAGTTAGTAGGCTAATCACAGGGGTAAAGTAAAGACCTCTGCTTTTTGTTCCTACCTTTTTTCTCTTTAATATGCTTCTTGTGATACTCTTGAAAAAGGAAGGAGAAGAAGACTAAAGTGGGATTACTGTCAAATATGCTGCGGAACTTTATTTTTTCGCACGTGCAAAACAAGAAGATAATTATTACTCCATTCTCTCTAAATTATCTGGCTGCTTTGTATTTTATACGGGGTTAAGGTTTCATTAAAATTTACAGTAGGATATAATAATGGTATGATTAAAAAATTAAAATTATCTGTCCACATTTAATTCTACCTTCTTTTCTTTCCCTCAATTTTCTCTTTAGCATTTAATGTAAATGGTATGATTGAAAAAATTAATAAATTTTTTATTTAAAAAGTAAAAAAGTAATGTGACTGATTAAAAAAGAAATTTGCACTAATAATTTAAGAATGAGGGATATGTGATCTTACGGTTGCAATTTGTTTTAAAAAGATGTGTTTTTAATTAAAAATGATCTATTTTTCTCAGTTTTTACCACATTATTACCAATTTCACCACCACTTTCCCATTTCATTCCTAAATCAAAAGCGGAAATTTAAATATTAAAAATAAATGATGTACTTTATTTAGATTTTGCCAATTTTTGCCCAATTCCAACAAACTGACCATGTGACTCTAATCATATTGACTACATGGAAGGTCAAACTCAATAGAAGGACCCCACAAGACTACTTCTCTCATTTTTGTGGGCAAGGTATAGATTTTTTTGCTGCCGACTCTCAATCCGAAAGCAATTATAACACAACGTGTATATGTATGCAAATTGATGATCAATTAAATGATGGTAAGGGAATATGCTTTAAGATTTTTTTTATCTTAAGTTCAAGACTTTGCTTCATTAGGGAATGAATCTAGCTCCATCTTTGAATTATTTTTAGTCTAGAATTTCCATGTTTGACGACATTAATAAAACTAAATGTTTCTTTTACAAGTGGCCATACTTTGAGTTTTGCATTAGACTAACATGGGTTTAGCATAATGGTCATAACTTGGCAGCCAAAAAATTGGGAGAAACATTTTTTGCCAGAACAGAAGTCCTTGGGGACTTCCGTCTGGGAGAGCGCCACGTCAGCCAAGACGGAAGTGGGACTTCCGTTTTGGCTTCGTTCTCACTTGGCAGTGAGTTGTGCCAAAAACACTTAAATTTTTTTTTGTTGCCTGCAATTTTCTGAATTGGTATTCTTACGACATAAAAAATCACTAATACAAATCATTTACCAAAATTTGAGTAAGAAAATGAATAAATTGTTTATTAATAAAAAACGAACAACGAAAAAATCAAAAAAAGAATCTTTATAACATAAATATGTCAAATTGTACGTAATAATATTGAAACAAATGTAAGCAAAAACAAAGTAAATGCTATCTACGACCCCGATGCTGTGTATATCATCTCTCGTTCACACGGCGCTACCACGCTCCGTTGTGATGACTTCCACAGCTTCGGGGTCGATAAATATTGGCTCCTCGGGGTAAAATGGCTGGAGCAGTAGAGTGTGATGTTGTGTCTGAGTAATGTCGAGGCTATACAATGGCGACCCACCAGAATAGACACCCGGCTGTGCCGATGTAAAGGGCCCCGCTCCAGGATGCCCCCCGTCTGAAGGCCCTGAGAATAAGTACCGATACTTGGAAATTGGTATTCAAAAGGGGTGGATACATCGGCCTGAGTGGGGAATTGAGTCTGGGCTGGAGACTGCGTCGGATCTTCCTCAGGTTGAGCCGGTTCCGGTGCACCGCCACGTTGCCGAAGTAGCCTTGCGGCCAAGTCCTCCTAAGTGGCATGCCGATTCCTGCGAGTACCTTGCCTCCCAACCAAAGACCTTCCTGGAACATGCTCCCTTGGATGTGTGACGGGTCGCAGAACTGCATCTTTTGCTACACTGTCTTCCCAGCCGCTGCGAATGCCACGTTTATGGTTTTGGCAGCCCAGGCGATGAGAGTCTTGTACTGACTATTTGTTCGAGAGGCAGGCTTCTCAAATTCTTCGAGCATCAATCTGTTAGATTCCTCCTGCAACATAAATATTCAAATTAGTATATTTTAAATAAAAAGAATAATGTTGACAACGGAACGAATAAAACTTACAAAAATAGCCTCAGATGTAGCAATGGGTTGAATGCCCATCGGAAGTGGCTCGGGATCCCTATTTTGCGGGTACGTCAGAAGGTGAACGGTAATGCGATTTTACCAATCCATGTACTCACGGGTAGGTACAATAACATTACCGGGAACGAGAGCAGCGTCCGCCAGTGCATCGACGCGGGCTTCCCACAAAGCTATGTAGGTGGCGTGTTGGCCTTCCAAATTCCGAGCCGTTCCCGCCTTGAATGAGTGGAGGTCAATACCCTATTGAGTACCCTCCGCCACCGCCGGGATTGGTATCACCTGCTGGAAGTCGAATTGCCTAGCAACCCTGTCAAGGATGTGGTACTCAACCATCTCGAAGCAAACGAGTGGCGTACGGGCTCGACAAGTCGCTTGGAAGCTTTCATCCCGAGCCGATCTCTCGACAATTACCCAATTAGGGTACGGTCTCCACATAAATTCTAGTCATTGTAAAATACTTTATCTAATTTAAATAAAAAATACGAGATTACAGAAAATTACTCATCCCTTGTGCGTCCGTCAGCATATCGAGCTGATCACGAAACACCGTTAGCTGCGATTTCGGGGCATTGCGAAAACTCCGGCATGTATTCCACCGTGACCCGTAAGCTCTCCCGTCAGTGAGAATATCATGTTGAATCGGGCCTCGGTTCTCAGGACGGAGACATGATATTCGCTCCCACGCCCGCAACTGGTAAAAACAAACAATGGAGCAGTTATTAAATATTCGAATTACATATTAACCATAAAACCGTATACAATTTAGACAAACCTGAATTAGCAAGCAACAGCCATAAATGTCCTTCGAAACAGCCTGTGAAGAGGTGCACATCTGGCGGTACAGATTTGCAAGGACATCGCTAGTCCAAGAATGTTGGTCGTTTTCGAGGATACCATCACTGATTGTGAGGAGATAACGCATGTTCCCTTGGACCCAGACTTATTTGGAAAAAGAAAAGTAGACATCAAAAGGAAAATCAAAGCACTAGTCCTCTGCTCTATCGCCAACTCAGTAGCATCACCGCCTAGGGGCACACTAATGTGGGTATAAACCTCTAACAGTGCGATGGTGTTACCCATAATTGAAGCTGGTGGGGGGCGGAATCCTAGGATGTCGAACACGCGGTCAATCCACTGATTTTTACTCATGTTGTAGTCCTCAGGCCACGACACTACGTGACCCCTAATAAGTAGTCCTAGAAGGCATCCAACGTCCTCTAGGGTAATGCTCACCTCACCGCAACGTAGGTGAAAAGTATGGGTCTCAGAGCGCCATCGCTCTACTAATACAGTAACTAAAACGTGATATATCTTGATTTTTCCAATTCCACAACAACCCCCAAAACCTATATAGTCTATCAGCTAAATCACTTGCTGGTTGGTTTCATTTCGGTAAGCATAAAAAAAATTACCATAGTTACTAATAATCTTTAAATTTGTGTTAAGTTGAACATCCCCTCCCATATTCTTAGAGATCTATGCACTGTATGTTAGTTTAAAACACTAGCATCATATGGACCGGGTAGAAGATGAGCAGGAACAGACATCTATACAAAAAAAAATAAACATACAATTTATCAGAAAAAACACATGTTATATCACCAAATTAAAAAATGCCCCAAGTATAAAGTCACAAAATAACAATTCACAATTCACTAAAACCTTCAATTCACAAAAATCCTAAATTGATAAATGCCCAAACTTGATAAATACCCTAAATTCACAAATTTCCAAAATTCACAAATACAAAAACTTCAAAAAATGAACAAATTACTCTAATTTACCAAATTCACAAATATTTATAAACATAATTTGTAGATTTGAAGTTAAATTCAATTTTTTTTATACCTTTGAGATTGAGAGATTGAGAGCAATGTGGTGGAGATTGGTGGCGTAGCTATAGAGGCGGCAGCAGCGGCGGCGGTGGAGGTGGCGGCGGCAGCGCGAGAGGGACATAGGCGGCAGGGGAGGGTTTTTTTTTTGCCTTATGGATTTAGGGGAATTCGTGAAAGGGAGAATAAGAGGATTTTGGGATTTTAATCTGGGAGTTGACAACGTAAGTGGGACTTCCGTTCTGGGCCCACTTCCGTCTTGACTGACGTGGCAAGGCGCGTCTGAGAGAGCGCCATGTCAGCCAAGACGGAAGTGCCCCAGCCAAAAATGTTTCTCCCAATTTTTTGGCTTCCATCTTATGACCATTCTGGAAAATCCATGTTAGTCTAATGCTAAACCCCCGTACTTTTGTTCATTTTTTCCCAAGTCAAGCCAACATAATTCTACAACTATCGAGATAATTTAATACTCTATTAATTCGAAATTAAATGTCTTTTTTTATATATAAAATAAATGGAAAAGTGGACATTATATTTCGAATGGAGAGTATATCTAATATTGATTGAATAAGCTCAAGACAATAGTTTGGGTTGAATGGTATAGGCCCAAGAAAGAAATATCTGATTTAGATCCATGAAATAGCCATGCCGACTAATGTGTTCGGACCAAGGCCAGCACTTGGGCGTACAAACCCATTCAAAAAACTGGATCAAGCGCGTGGAAGCCACTCGGGCGTACCAAACTCAATGAGTAGTGCAAAAAACACGGTAGCAAATCCATAATAAAAGATAGGGTTTTCGCACCTCGAATAGTACAAGGTATTGAAATATCATTTGGGCAATGCCTAGGCCGGCAAACGGTTACAAACGGATACGGAATTGTCTATTCCGGATCCATATCCATTTTTAATTTTTTCTACCATATCCGTATGCATATCCTAGCGGATCCAAAATATGTATTACCAGATCCGCTGATTTGGATCCGAATACGGATATGGTAAAACCCGTTTCAGTAGTTCGAGAAATAAGTTTAAAATCTGGGTTCAAAGTTCTACAAAATTCTTCAAAGTACTCATGTTCACATATATTGAAAGGATAATTATGCTTGATTATCATCTTTGCCAAGGCATTCCTGCTAACTCCTTGATCGAATTTAAAGTTCATTACTTCTTTTTGTTGAGGCATTTTCCATAAATTGAAGTCTCACTTGTCCCTTTTCTCTGTATATTCTAATTGAACATCTATCTATATAGTTTTTTAGGTGAGTAGTCCTTGAAATACTATTACCAATAAACTCTTTTTTACACCAATTGCATTTAGCCATTTTATTCCCATTAGGAGCGGTAAATCTAGTCATGTCATTCCATACCTTTGAAGTTAATTTCTCTTCTTTATTTGTATTGTTCATCTCAATCACAGGCTCAACTTGTTGATCTTTTATTGCATCAATATCCAAATTGAGCTCGACCACCTCACTAGGAGTATTTGCCATCCTATAGGAGAAAGACAATGAATCAACAATTATGTTTCAAAATCTATAGTTTATCAAATAAAAAAAATTAGAGGTTATGAATAAATAAAATGAAAGAAGCCTAAAGCCTTTTCACCATACTGCAATTCGAACACCAAATACAAAAACATACATTTGTAAACGAGAACCAACGGAAGAAAAATACTTTACACGCAACTGAGCAGCGGCGAGGAGTAAGCGCCGGAGAAGGTAGAAGAGGAAACGGGGAGAGAGAGAGAGAAGAAGAAGAGGGAAGAAAGGAAATAAATGGAACGGCGCTGGAGAAGGTAGAAGAGGTAAATGGGGAGAGAGAGATAGAGGAGAAGAGGCTGTGATGTTAGTGTTTGTTATCTCTTAACCCTTAAGAATGTATATATACAGGACTAAAATTGCAATATAAATCATTATCACATAAATCCTATTAAATACTTATATTACAAAAAAGTCCTAAATCCTATAAATCATGTAAAATATATTGTTTTAGGGAATATATATATTGTTTTACCTGAAACGGATTCGGGTTTAACGGATACAATTTTTTATATTTCATATTCGTAACCGTTTTATTACTCTTATACGGACTCGGATTCGGATGCGGGTTTATGGGTCTAGAGTTCTTACCATATCCTAAAATAAAATCGGATTCGAGTAGGATACGGATAAAAATCCGACCCGTTTGCAGGCCTAGCAATGCCCTCTATAAATAGTGGGTATTACACTTCGTTTACTCCATGTTTTACTAGATCTAGAATATTACGCTAAATTCTTTCTCTCTCTGGAACCTAAACTAACTTTAACATTGAACAGGGTTGTTGTCTTTACTCACCCTCCCTTACTTTACTTGTCTTAGCAAGCGATTAACTCTTCAGTTCAGATTCAAGATCGGTTTCTTTCCCAAGCTTTTCCCTCCTCATACGGCTCGGTTAAATTCCTTGACTTGTTCTTGAGATACTCACTTCAACTAAGTAACAGATAAAATTTAACCCCTTAATTAAAAAGCATGCTTAAGTTTTCTTTTGTATAATTATTTTTCATATTGTAAAATGAGTGAGGAGTAAATGAGTTGTAAAGGGCATTTGACCAACTAGAATGATTAATAATTATTCACGCAAACGAGTTTACAGAAATCTGGGTGAAAATCGTCTGTCTTTTTGTATATTTTTATTATTGTACTCAATCAATCAGAATTTTTTTCACTTATATATACACATGTCAAATTGTGATTGGTTGGATACAAAAATGAGGACATATACTAGAACTGATGATTTTTTGCACAGAAATCCTAGTATGTGTTCTGATAAGGTGGACCAATCTTTTTTCTTCAAAAATTCTTCATTTAAAAAAAAACATGCGATTACTTTTTAGTTATCAATCTTGGATATGATGGATTGATACACGCCATGCGATCATCCGATTTGAGATTGAGGAAGACTACTGTAGGTTTTGGCGCAAGGGAGTATGGATCTTCAACGGATCACGGCTTCGCGTGTTTAAATGGACTTTTGATTTTGATCCGGAGGTGGAATCCGCCATTATTCTGGTATGGATTCGCTTGGAAGGGTTACCTATTCATCTTTTCAACAAAAGCTACTTGTTCTCCATTGCAAGGGCAACAGGGATTCCTTTAGTGTTGGATGAAACCACCGCTAACGTGACAAGGCCAAGTGTGGCTCGGATTTGCGTTGAAGTCGATCTATTGAAGCCGGTTTGCCGCCAGATATGGATTAGCCATGAACGATCGGGGAAAGGCTTTTGGCAGCCTATTGAATATGAGGACCTGCCGGGATATTGCACTCAATGTTGGAAGATTGGACATTGGAATGCAGCCTGTAGAGGGTTCTCGGGCGAAGCTGCTACTACAAAACCCATTCGGATCCCTGTGATCTCGGGTCAAGAAGGCCATGTTGGAGCGAAATACAAATTGGGGCAGACAGATAAGCCTGTCAAACAACAACCAGAGGCCTGGACCCTGAAATCGGGTCGGGTAGTCGGGAAATTGAAGCAACCGGCTCCACCGGCAGTGTCAGAAAAAACACAAACAAACAGGTTCTCGGTCATAGAAGTTTTGGAAGAGGAGACGACCATTGAGGCATTGGTGCCTGTGAAGGATTCTGCAGGGGTATCAACACTGGTTACACAACCGATCGCTGCTGCCCCGGTTCCCATTACCGGACAGGCAGTAGCAGTGCCGGAACAAGGACATATAACGGCTATCTCTGATAGTAAGGAGACTCAAGCAGAGGTAGAGATTACAGGGGTACATGAGCCACCTACGATCTCGGTGGTGATTGTAGAGAGTCTTGAATCCCCCACACAAGAGATTCAAGATTCCCAAAGAATTCAAGGTACCCAAGAAATTTTACATCAAATTTCTCAAGAAATTCAAGAAGTTACCGGTCCACCGGCAACAGTGTTGATGGCGCCGGTGAAGGAGACTCTGGCTGTGGCTGAGGCGCTCTCCTTGACGGTGGCAGCGACGACGATGCCACCAGAGCATCCGGACCAGGCGGCTTCTGTCCCGCAGGAGATTGGGGAAGATCATCTCCAAAATCCAAATCCCGTTGATTTGGGAATCCTAATCCCAGATTTTACAGATGAAGATTGCACAACATGTTCGGGTGACCCAACCCGCACAGTCCCTAGCCTGACCCACGGGCCAACAACTAAATCTGGCCCAAGAGACTATGTTGGGCCTGCCGAAGGCCCATTTGTGGAGACTAGTCCAATAGGCTCCACTTTGTTACCCTGTCCGCCAATGGACCCATCATCAGCGCCAGTCCGAAGAAAACTCTGTTTAAGTTTTGAGGAATCGGTTCGTCCCAAATCCCGGTTATCGATGCAAAAGGATCCAAATATTTTGGACGCTCAATTCGCAGATAGACACACTCTATTTGCAAATTTTCGAGACCTAAATCAAAGACTCAAAGAGTCAACTACCCGGGGACCTGTATTGCAGTTTGATAATGAGACTATTGTCCCCGAAAATACTGAAATTTCGGACATGCCATTGGACACTTTGCCAGATCATCATCTGGATGACGATTATTCAGACTTTATTCCTATTCGTACTCGTAAAGGAAAAAAGGGAAACAAAACCCGTACTGAACATCATATGGAAACTAGGTATAAACCCTTTAAAAGACCTTAGTTTCAAGGTGTCTCATATGACTTAATCCCCTCTGCTTCGGGACGACATAGTTTGAGGCAAGTTTGTAAGCCTTTTCTTTTGATTTTTAGTCATACTCTCTTGGGATGACTAATACTGTATCTTTACCTTTTGGGTCTTTCACCATTAATAAAATATCGCATTTTCACCACACAAAAAAAAAAAAAAAAATCTTGCCTTTAAAGTTAGTTACTTTTGTGGATACGAATTGAGATCTATTTTAACTGTTAAAGTTACTTCTGTGAATATAATGAGATCTTAGTTTTTTTTGTTGGGTTATATGAAGTCTTCCTTTATATGGTAAGAGTTAAAATCTTCTAATTAAAATCGAAAGTCTAATTACTCTTTTGTACTCTAGATTTTGTTGGATTTATATTGATTATGTAATTACATTTTTAAAATATTATTTTAGTTGATGATCCGAGATAATTGAAGGAAATATTACCTAAAGCAGGAGAATGTTCCTAAGCATGAGAAGAAATAAAGAGAAAAGGGGTGTAAAAAATGTAGGGAGATATATGTTATCGTAAATGTCCTACTATAAGCTCTATTTACTTTTTCTTTGTAAGATTCAAGGGGCGAAGACAGGGGCGGGGCTGTCGCCCCCCGAGAATTTTAAAAATACTAATAGGTATAGCAAATTTTATATGTAGTTTAAAATATTTTATCGCTCGCAAGATTTTTTTTTTTTCCGTTTTTATATGTAGTTCGACATACTGTTGCAATTTCGTCCTCCAAAGCTAAATTTTTGACTTCATCCTTGGTGAGATTATTTTTGAGTTTTGATATATATCATGAGCGATGTGGAAATATGATGGTGGTTGGAGAGGGGAAAGGAATGTGATGTTGGGATAGGGGTGGGTAAGGACAAAGGAGTAAGGAAAAGGTTATATATGGATTGAAGCACATGCATCACATGCCTTTTGTCTTGGCCATTTAGGTTTAGTTGTACAACCTCCATTCACAAATAATTTTCCCTCTTAGCAGTTTCAGACAAAAATAAAAGACTTTTAATACAGCTTCATTAATGCTTCAAATATCAAATAATCCATTTTGAAAACTGAAATATAATTTCCTCAAAAGAAAATGGATGTACAGTGAGCATATTTTCTGTACAGAAATGAAATATCTTTCTATTCGGAATATGATGAGAATCATCGTTCAATTCTATTATTTGAAAAATAGAATTAAGTTAGTATGGAGTGATATTCTTTTCATGTGTTTGTTAAATTTATTATTAAACGGAAAAATAGAATAAAATGTTTACGTAACATGATATAGATGTTCCTACTATAAGGTCAAATTATACAACATTTAAACTGTTGAATGAAATTCACATTTGTCACACCCCAAAACGGGTGATGACCTGACAATACCTCATATGCAATGAGGCACAGAACCAAAGTAAAAATAGTAAAAGTCTGTTATACTATTAATATAGCGGAAGCGTTAGTTACTACATTAATTATTAGAGTTATACAATCCAAAACAGAAAGTAAAGTGTTGCACTACGTTTATTACATACCAGTTCAAGTACTATAAAGGAAATAATCTAACACGAGTAACATTATGCATCACTAGAAGAAACCAAGACATTTTACACGAGTAACATTATCACCATGCAAGTTTAAATCCATTCTCTAGACTCATTTTACACCACAAACCTCACCAATAACCATTTGGAAATCAATAGAAGAAACCAAGACATTAGAAACATAAAAGTCCAAAACACCATTACTCCGGCCGACCTGGCTCTCCCGCCGGTCAACCTAATGGTCTGAGAAAAACAGGACAAAACACTGTCCAAAGTTCGGTAGACCGATACCACCAGACGGTCGACCGACTTGGACTTCGGTTGAGGGGTACACTAACCCGGTCGACCTACTCAGACTGTCACACCGTCCATTTGCGCCCAGTAGTTTGATCGGACGATAAGATAATGCTCTGGTCGACCGAACGCGGTCGTCCGAGATCTGGTCAGTCAATTTTTTAGTGCAAATTTGTGAAGGAAAAGTGCATTTCTGCACAATCCGAATTCCAACCCCAAAATTACCAATTTTGATGCATATGAACATATGAATGACAACTATAAACATATACACACATAAGACATAACCTGCACTCATTAAATCCAACATTTGTACATCGGAAATGTGGAACAAGCTTCATGCATTCACTCATCCAACAACGAACATACACAACATTGGATCATTCGAATACGACTCGTGCTATGACACACCATTCACATGGAAGAGCTCAATTGTAAAGACAAAACTCTAAAGCAATTACTACAACGACCCCCAACTTTTCAGCCTAGAAGGGGAAGCTTTCAATGCAAAAGCACGGGTTCAGTTTCTCCTCGAACGAAGGGCTCACACTTTAAGGATTCCTTCGTATTGTGTCATTGCCCACCACTGTGTGACTCCACAATGACCGTTTGTATTCTCTAACATCACTCCCGGTTAGGAACGGGCGCTCACCATCACTCAATTCACTCATGTCAAGGACTCACGGGTTCAATGACAACACATCAAATATGCACATTCGAAAGAATCCTGCAATGAAGTCATTTCTAAACAAGAGCTCGACCAACGAAGACTCTATAGGACATATAGCATTTAAGACTCCAAAGCATTAACAAGAAGACTCAAATGATCATGAAGGATGATGATGACAATTTAGCATGCACAATCAAGTATAATAATCAACACACATGACAATTCAATGCTTCATCATATGCAGGAAATCATAAGTTTAAAATACTTCCAATACACAATTCCAAGAGTATAAAGTATACATTTCATGAGTTTTTGGACATTAAAAATAATGGTGAAGAGTCTTACTTGGTAGCAAGCAAGCAAGCAATTACACAAACTAGAAAATTTGCGTACAAGCAGTAACTTCAAACGTGAAAATCCGTTCGCTGAGAACTCAAAATCAATCCCCGTTACTACTCACATGTAGCCTTAAGTGTTAGCTTCGATTAGCAACAAGAATTTCTAATTTTGGTGCCCAATTGCTACTTCAATTATGAAATCTCTCACCAACACTCTGTTTTCCCAGAAAAATTTTCTTTCTTTTCTCTCCTTTTTCTTTCTTCTCTTTTCTCTCTAACCTCCCTAAATTCTTACTTCAGATTTCTCCTGCACTAAGCACCCCCAAGAGACACAACTATTCACGAGTGTTAATCTAATCCATAACTTCCAACTAGTCTACAATTCAGTCCCTTAAGTAAGGTTAAATTTTAAAAGGTCACCCTAACAATTGTACATCAATTAAACACATAATAAACAATTAACACACAATTCAATTATGATTCTTATTATTAAATGCCAAAAAATTCAGATTATCACAACATTAAAGTGCACAAAAATACAAATATATTTCAATTATCAAACATATTTGTAATTTATATATATAGTTCAAAGCAGTCAACAAGAACCACACCTTTTCAACAAAATAAAGGAATAAATACCGTCAAAACTAATGTATAAATTTATTCAAGAAAATAATTATGTATGAAATTATTAGTATCATTATTGTCTATTCAGATTCATATGTATTGTGATAAAAAAAAATTGAACACTGATTAATTATAAGAAGGGTACAATAGTCACCCTGTTTTATTTAGGACTTCTGTACCTTCTAGAAAGACTTTTTCTCAAGGTTTAATTTTGTGTAGAAAGGTCGCTCCCACTCTTTTCTATTCCCACTTTGATTTGACAAATTTAACATTGAAATGTAAAGGAGTCGAAGAACTCATTCCAATCTAGTATACATTGGCGGAATCCGTTCTCAGCTGACGTGGGCAGGCGCGTCCAAAATTGCAAGATCAGCTGCAAATCCGTTCTCAAACGGACAGGTCTATATATGTCTATTCATTTCTCAATATTTATTTTATTTTGAGTTTAAAGAGTAAATGTGAAGCTTCCATAAGCAAAAGCCACGAGAAAGGAAAATGATTTTTTTTTTTTTATTTTTTTATTATGAAAAGAAGCTTAATCATTGATTAAATCAGAGTTGCAAACAGGAAAAAGTTCAATTCCCAAATTAAAGGAGTCCCGATCACAAAATACAGAATTTAAATCAGAGAAAGGAAAATAATGCCCAAGGGCTAAGACCATGAAAGGCCTTTTAATGATATAAGCCAAATTCAGTTCCCATCGTTCTTACAAAGCCTTATCTTCATAATTTGTCTTTTGTAGCTATTCAAGAATCATCAAGAAGGGTTCCATCAGAACTTTGAAGTTAAACGTGTACTGAAATGAGTGATCTTTCAGAAAATTCTCCTATTGCACCCATCATAAAGAAATTCAATTTTCTTTTTCTTTTTTATTATTTTTTTTTCTAATTCAATTTACTTTCTGTTGTCTTTCCCTTGATATCATGGAGAGATCATATAATTCGTGCACGAAATCTAGCTATATAGAATGACATGAAGCATACAACTTCCTTTTTGACAATGGAACTATATTGATCATGATTAGCATACCCCAAAAGAACAAAATATTCATCTATATAATATTCTTATTCTTTTTATAGTTCGAGATCATCATTACTTTTGAGTAATATATTCCTCAATTTTTTTATTTTTAATATTTTTTATATGACATAGCAGATGATCAAGAAAAAACATGATAAACGAATGATGAACTACATAATAAACGACATCGTTATATTAAAATGAATATCTTAAATGAATACTTAAGCAGATTCGTAAAATTATATAACATTATTTAAGTTATCTTACCATTAATTGAGGATCACATTTACTGTTCTTTTAAGACGCCTAGCTAGTTTCCTCACTATGCACTTAGTACATTAGCCTTAATCTATCAGAGCGTGGTTCATAGACCCAACAACACAAATTGTGACATTATGGTAGCTACTAAGTTTCCCGCCAAAAATGTGGGAATTAAGTTTCATACCATGTGTTTGTAAGAGCTACTAAGTTCTACATTACCTCTAGTTTGGTCTGCGCTAAGGATGTACGCCTAGCGGGGAGGTTAGGCCATTATGAGATTGAATGCAATATATTTTAACTTGGAATAAGTTTAACAAATATGTGTGAAATAAACATAAATCTAATTTTTTATTATTAGATTAAGATATTTATTTTAATATAGCGAGAATAGTTATCTAAGTAATTTGCTATGTTTCTAGCAAGATCTATAAATTGTTTTTCTGCGACTGCGAGCATGGACCATACCATATGACACGCATATGTTGTAATTGTATAATATCAGTAATATAATTCATTAAATCTCTAATAATTGAGGGTATAAGTGAAGGATGGATATGAGACAAATCTAACATTTGACAATAAATACACAAAGTATAATTGAGGGTATAAGTGAAGGATGGATATGAGACAAATCTAACATTTGACAATAAATACACAAAGTATTTGCTCCCATAATATATACCCTGAAAAATATGGATTTGAGTCGATTGGCCTAACCTTTGACAATGAATGAATAAAGCAGTTGCTCCTAGAATACCACCGAAAAAATATGTATTTAGTCGACTGGCCTAAACTTTGGCGAAAAATGCACAAAGTGGTTGCTCAAAGAATATCACTGAAACAGTAGTCCCCTATACCGTCACGTTTGCTACGGAATCATTCCTCTAAATCAAAGTTAAAAGGAATCAGAGAAGACAGACTTAAGCACCATTTTGATGTATGTAAATATTATCATGTTTTTTCCATTCAGCGTCCAGACCCATGTGTTGTAATTGTATAATTTAGAAAAGTACAATGTATCTTAAAGTTGTGATCCTTACAAACTTCGGTACATGACCAAATAATTCCGAAGCTAATGTCACCATTGCCTCATTGATTACTGCAGTTTGGTTTAGAAAGGTATCATTTCACTATATGCTTGTGATCACTTTGGCAAAAATATAATTATCTTCCATATTACTTTGGCTGAAATTGTAGCAAAACACGTCTGCACCAAAAAGATTCAAAGAATCTACAGAAATTATAAACACCAGAAATCCGAATAAAGAAATGAATGGAGTGATCCTTGAATGGCCACGGACAAAATCTAGGGGTATCGTAGTCCAAAAGAATGTTGGTCCTTGTTGAATTTACTCTCACCCCGATGTCAGGAGCCTTGAAATATGAAGTTCCACAACGAGTGACTAAAGAAAATTCAAGCCACTTATAAGCTCATGGTTAACATATCTCATTGCAAATTTGTTTTGAGAGGATATGGAGGCTCATGGGCTAATTTTCACATAGTATCAGAGCATCAGAGCGGGCTCTTAGGCGGGATGTGTGGGCTCATACCCAAGTGGACTCTAATTGTCCACGTACGACTCAAGTAGGGTGACGGACCTTTCAATTGACTTCCACCTCGAGGTGAAGGGAATGTTGAAATATAAAAGTCACACTATCTAAGTTCTCGAGGTGAGGGGAATGTTGAAATATAAAAGTCACACTATCCAAGTCCATTATAAGCTTTTCTCCATAAACAATTTCTGACATCCAATTCCTTATAAAGTGGTCCTTAATCCCTTATATTCCGTTAGAAGAGTTGTACTAACGTAGCCAAATAGAAGAAAAAAAATGCAATACATTCCCCTTTCTATAGGTTAATGGTCTCGATCGAATTCAATTCTTTTCCCCATATATTGTAATTCATGTATTTAAAGAATATTTTAAATACGTGAAGGGACCATGTTAAGATATTTCAATAATTTTGACTCTAGTAACCCAATAATTAACTCATTTTCGAGAGAAAATTGCACCTAGAAAAATAAGTAGTAGACTGAAAATAAAAATTCATGTCATGGTGAAATAGAATCCTTTAAAGTAAATTGAGGAGAAACTTCAAAAAAAAAAAAAAAAGTTAATGAGAAGTACGTACCACATAATATTTTGTATACACTGACTAAAAGAGATTTTTTAAGCTTATATACGTAAGTAATAATGTAACTGTTTTTAGGTGAAAAATAAACACAGATGGTTTTCTTTAAATGGATAATTAGTAATAAGAGGTCGGTTTCGATTTTTTATTCTTTATTTCTACGATTTGATCAAACTCGTAAAAAGTTTTGGAACATAAATTAATTAACTAATTCTTGAGAATTTTTCTTAGAACATCATTGGATTTTTTAAAATTCAAAAAGATGTTATTCAACAACTACGACTAGTCACAAATTAGATGCAAGGAAAAACATTGACTACGTAGGAGTACAATGGTATAAATTACCCAGGACTAATTGTATGTATTTGCTGGATAACTTTATTTTTTTCGTTTTCAATTAACAATGAATATTTGTTTTTCTTTTCCTAATTTAACCTTATCTTTTATTGCTACCTTAAACCACATTCACTGATTTTTTTCAGTACTTCCTTTTTAATTAAAAAAGGGATAAATAAAAGTGACATTCCATAAAGGATTTTTTTGATATGGACCAAGTGTATATGGACCTTGTGTTTCAGAATTAGCCACGTCATCACAGAATTGTCTCTCTCCTCATTCTGTAGTGATGTGACAGTTTTGGACCACATGGTCCAATGGACCTGCTCCATATCAGAACTATCCTTCCAAAAATGGGACGCACTTAATTGAGATTGAAAGTACTTATTTTAAATATTTAGTGGAAAATAATACTACCTCCATTCTTAAATATAAGACTTTTAATCTATGCTGCGAAAATTAAGGAAGAAAAAACTAAAATGTTTTTGCAATTAAAATTTCAACATTACTCTTTTAAATATAATTAGTGGTATACAAGTCATATTTAAGTGAGTAATATTGATATTTTAAATATAAAAATATTTTCATTTTTTTTTCTATAATTTTCGCAATATATAATAAAAATCTTATATTTAATAATAAAGTTAGTATTTATTAACCAAGACAAGACTTTGCCAGAATTCATTAAAAGAGTACCCTATTTTGGGTGAGTATTGCTAAGTTGTCCCCTTGGACCGCATTTAACAATTGTGTTAAAATTGCAGGAAACACTTTCCAGCAATTTGTTTCCTCAAAATTGTGTTAGTATTTTCGTTACAAATTAAGTGACCACCTAAATTTTCTTACATTTTGTTCCTTTTGAAAAAACACATGCCACGAAAGTGATTTTCTTTTCTTTCCTTCATTTTCCCACATATAACATTCACTTTAGTAAAAGAAAATATCAGTCCTGCAGAATATTGCAAATTTTTACGTCATAAAATGCAAGAAAATGTTTCCGTATCCCACGGCTCATCTTCTATCACTATAAGAAAACGAAAAAATAGCTACAGAAAGTTTGATTGTTAAACGGTCGCAAAATTTAGAATAACGGCCGTTGACCCAATTATTTGGTCGGATAATTTCCATCGCTAAGTTAGTTAGCGGCCGAAATTTTGCGTCGATATACAACCGAGTAACAAATGTATCTTTAGCGACAGTATGGTTGGTCGCTAAATAGATGCCGTTCCGCGACGGTTTATTTAGCGACGGTATTTTGGTCACTAAATAAAGACATTTAACTACTATCTTTAGTTGACTTTGACTTCAGTTTAGCACCTATTAACAACTAACTTTTAGCGACAGTCAGTTCAGTCGCTAAATATAGAAAGAGAATCAACCATGTTTTTCAGTCGCTATCTAAAGACCATTTTATTGTTATTCGATAACTGGTCGGTAGCTAATTTAATTTTTTTTAAATAAAAAAAAGTAGCTCCGTTCCACAAAAATATTATTGGAACAAAAAACTACCAATACACACAAATCAAACCAATAAACAAATTGTACCAATAATAATAGTACTCTACCACAACTAAAGCTTAAAATTATCCCGACTATTCTAGTACAATAAGAGTAAGCATAGATACATAAAATAACTAAACAACACTTAGTAGCTGGCCATATGCACGCAAACCCATATCATATCTCCAAAATAAAAGTCTATGAATTACATAGGAAGACTTAATAGTTAGCCATTTGCATATCCATATCATATATCCAAAACAAAAGTAAAGTACAAATTATATAGAATGACTTGAAATATCCAACAATAAACTTTAAAGACTTGTACAACTTGTATTTCCAAACCATATATTTATAATAATCGCCTGTAAAAAGCGCATTAATATTATAATTCTGAAGAAAAATAAAATTGCTAGCTACTGAATATCAGCATGGGACCCTTATTTCAAAAGAAACAAAAAAAAATATTATATTTTTGTATCAAATCTTCAACTAGGTTTTATATAATGTCACTTAATGCATCTTTACCTAAGAAGATTGGATATACATTTACTTAAAATGGTCCATATATGAATTTACTCTCCCACTTGAATTGATTCTGCCCACTTGAATTAATTTAGTATCTTCTTTTCTTGGCCAAATACATCATACCCATTGGACTATGGAGGACAACCCCCGTTGCTTCGCCTTTGAATTCAATATCTTTGCCATTTGCAAATGTTCAATGCAAGCATGGTTTTAATGGTCCATCCTTCTTTAGTGGTTGGTTAGTAATGATATTTATCCTTTCACTTGCCAAGTGAACCAATCCATTGGATTGTCATTGATCACGGATATATATATATATATATATATATATATATATATATATATATATATATATATATATATATATATATATATATATATATTATTGTGAGGGCACTCGTCTATGGTGTATTGATCCATAATCTAAATACAGTGGATCCAGCATCACCACGCCTTTGTCTTCTACGTTTGGTATTGTTTGAGTTTGGGTTCACCCCAGGGGCGAAGACAAAATACTACTATTTATCGAAATTTTATATGTATTTTGAAAAAATTTAGAAAATTTTATCAGTTTCGCCCCCCAAGAATTTTATCAGTTTCGCACCCTCCCCCAACACCAAATTCCTAGCTTCGTCCCTGGGTTCACCAAAATTCCAAGCGGGATCACTAACTTAATAACATAAAACAAATCATTATATATAAATATATAATTAGAAGTAAAATAAAATTTCAGTGGGGCACGTGTGTGTATATATATATAGGCGGATCCAATGTCCCGTGCCCCCACTGAATTTTTTTGAAAAGCATACAATGATATAAATTGAAATGGCACGAGTTTGTGAAAAGGGAGGGGATTAGATGCTCTTAATTTTGACTTGAGAAAATGGTTACTTTTCCTAATTAAATGAGTCATGATCATGAAAATGAGTTAACAAAGTTAATTGTAAATGAAAATTTGCTTTTTTCTCTAATTGTCATTTCCTGATAATGAAGGGAAAGTTTACCAATTTAAAAAAGACAGAATAAATCATATCTTCACATACAGTCTTGAGTTGAAGGCTGAAAAGAAAGGAGGAAAGTTGAGTCGTCTTTCTCAACAGAATTGCCAAAGCAAGCCTTTGTGGTCCTTTAATCAACTAGCACATATATATTTCTGTTAACTATACCATTTACATTTATAGTATAAACAGTCCCATGCCAACTCAAACACTGTAGCCGCCTATGGCAGCCACCCCAGTGCTGCCAGCCGGGGGAGGAGCTTAGCCTCGAAAATCTTTTACGGACCTTGTTTCCTCAATTCGCTAGCGGCACCCCTACCAATTAAGCAGCTCGGCACCTATAAGGGCGAGCCGTCACTAGTAATAGAAGAATACGATCTCAGCTTGCTAGAGGCGCCATGGAAGCGCGCTCTCGTTGGAAAATTTTCTCGGAGAGGGCCTCCGATAGAGAATATGAGGAGGGATTTTCTCGTTGGATAGGCTGGTTGGACTCACGACACGTTATCATTAGATTCGATAACGAGGAAGATTACTGCAGATTTTGGCGCAAGGGAGTCTGGATATTCGGAGGCACAAGGATGTGCGTATTCAAATGGACTTTTGATTTTGATCCGGCAGTGGAATCTTCTATTGTCCCCGTCTGGATCCGATTCTCTGGATTGCCTATTCATTTATTCCAAATATCATACCTTTTTTCTCTAGCAAAGGCCCCTGGCACGCCGCTAGTACTAGACGAACCGACAGCAAATGTGACTCGCCCTAGTATGGCAAAGGTGTGTAGAGGTGGATTTGTTGAAACCTCTATGCATTCGGGTATGGATTGCGCACGCAAGAATGGGTAAGGGATTTTGGCAACAAATTGAATACGAGGACCTTCCAAATTATTGTTCACAATGTTGGGAGGTAGGCCATTGTAACGAAAATTGTAAGGCAGGAAAAATAGCTGGTCGAATTGAGCCCATGAGGGCTGATGTTAGGGGCAGCAATGGTGATGTCACTGCAGTGAATGGTGGAAAAAATCAGCCAGGAACACGTGTTTTGACAACCGGTGGGGTTGTTACCTTTTCATCGGCGGTTTCAGTAGCGAAGAAGGTTGCCGCCGGTTCATCGGGGCTGATAGTCATGGACAAATTGTTCATGTTGAACACGTCCAACGCGGCACGAATGAGCATGTTGGGATGGAGGAATACTATTCCGAAGCAACTCTGGTGCTCCCCACCGGTGTTGACCCCGTCAGGACAAACATATTGGTTTTTGATGATCTCGAGTCTCAGAAGGTGACGGGTGACGCCCTCACGGCGCATCCGTCGCTGGTAGATGTGGAGCCTGCACTGCAGGACTCTAAGGTTACTGGGACGACGGAGCCGCAGGAATCCGCGGTTATCCCTGTGAACACACCGAGAAATCCGCGATTGATGGAAGAAGATCGAGATTTCCTTGATCCGTAATCTCATGACCCGAATTTGCCGCTCATTCGCACGCCAGATAATCAGGTGATTTCAATTGTAGATGGCGGTGCGGGTGATGCTGACCCATCCAGTCAGCCCGACCCGACCCGACCACCCTCGAAACTATAACCCCATCGATTCAATCTGGCCCGACCTGCGAACCTATAACCGCAGCCTCGGTTGGGGCAACTAAAGCTTGCTCAATTTTTGTAGTAGGGGGCCCATCCCACCAACCCCAACTGTTGGCCCATCGGTTTTGTTTGTAGGGAGTCCAGCCCACCAACCCATGTTCGGCTGGGCCAAACACAAGCGACCTGTCAGCTCTTTGTAGAGGGCTCCAACCCATCAGTCATGATGTGTGTTACTCCAACACCGGTTTCGCTAATAGTAAAGGAGGATATTTCTCCCTCAACGGACCCCGTGATCACGATGGGGGGGTTGTTGTTCACATAGACCGGATGTAGAACGAGCACAAAAATCTACGCTGGTCTGAACTGTAACATACGATGCACAAGCTGCTAGCAATCAAAAGGACCCAAATTATTTGGAAGCTCCTTTCCAAGATAGACACAAATTATTTGGAAGCTCATTTCATAGATAGACACAAATTATTTGCAAGCTTTCGAAACTCAATACAAGACTCAAGACAACTGTCAGGGGGCACATTGATACAATTGTGCAACCGGAGAATGAGTCTCTTGCACCTGAAAATACCGAGGTTCCGGACACGGGATCTTTCGAAGCATTGACGATTTTATTCATGTTCGCACTCGTAAGGGTAAAAAGGGAAACATAAAAGCTCATATTGAGCACCATATGGAGACTATGTACAAACCTTTTAAAAGACGTTAGTTTTTTCAACTACAAATATTTATAGACTACTATGAACGATACTCCCTATGTAATAGTGGATTTGTTTCCACCTTTTATTTGAGGGTAGGCAATGTCCCTCTCCATGTCTGTTTTTCGGTTATACTTCAATAAAGGATCTTTAAAAAAATAAAAATAAACAAAAATAATAATAATAAAAGTCTGTTACAGAGTATTCCTTCCATTTCAAATTACTTATTAATTAAAAGTTTCTATTTTCTAATATCGATATTTAGACATTTAGTCTGACTATTTTGATTATTTTCAATTACTAGTATATTTGTAAATATAGTTGCTACATCAACAATATATTTATTACTCTCATACTAATATTAGCTAATAATTATTTAACTAAGTGTTTTAATATTTATTACTTTTAAGCATCACACTTTTTAAATATAGAGTTATTTAGATATATTGTCATGTTTATGAATTTTCACAAATATAATTTGTCTTTTTTTTTTATTGTTATTCACAAGTAATTAGTTTAAACTGAGGGAGTTATAACCAAGGAAGATTTATATGTTGAATGATTTGATGATTCACATGGCATTACTTAGAAGTAACTGATTCAACAACTAATTATAATTAGTTTGTGAGAATAAGTTAGAAGTGCATTGTCTGCCTGCTTCTAACGTAGAATAGGCGTTCATGCCAAATTCCACACTATAACATTTGGCTTTTTCGAATGGAAAATAATTGTCTGCTTCTGATGTACTAACCGAATTGAACACGTAATTTGAATTATGTTTATGTATTATTAATTTATCACCGACATTGATCTTAATAATAACTAAAATATAGATGATATGAAAAGTTGTGGCTAAATAAGGGTATGTATTTGGATTTCTCTTTTATTTAGAAACTTTTGTTTGAATGATTGAAATTGTGAATTGTTTACTAGAAGAGAAATAGAGTGGAAAGAAGAAAAAAAAATGTGTTAGAGAATGTAAACAAATGGTGTTAAAAAAAGAATAATATGTTTAATTAAAGTACTCTAAGCCTAAGTCATTTATCAAAGGTCCAATAGCCCAGTGGGGCATTGGCCGGCCCGTGACCTAGAGGTCCCGGGTTCGATACCCTCCCCAAACATGGGGTAAGCTTTAATTGTCTCCCTTCAAGGGTACTCTTCTCCTCTTATGAGGTGTTCTTCTCCGCTTTGCGGTTGGTTCTCTCCACTTTGGGGTTCCTCCCTCGGGCATTAAAAAAAAAAAAAAAAAGCCTAAGTCATTTCATTTGTCCAAATCAGTTAATGCAGGACAAACGCTAATTTGATACTATTTCACAAGGTTTTGAAATTCGGACCGGACCGGCCGGTCCGACCGTCGACCGGACCTCCTGGCAGTCCCAAACCCGTTTTCGTCAAAAACCGCTCTAATTTCACTGACCCGGCCGGTCGGATCGTCCGAACCATAAACCGGAACGATTTTGGTAAAACCGGCCGGGTCACAAAATACATTTTTTTTTAATTTTTTTTAATTTTACTGTATAAAAAAAGGGAAGAAGAAGAAGAAAAATAGAGAGAGAGGTGGCGGGGCGGTGGCGGTCCACGGCAGAGGGGAACGGAGAGGAGAAGAAAAAAAGAGAGAGGGAGGTGGCGGTTCGCGGCAGAGAGGAGAGGAGAAGGAAAAAAAAAGAGGGTGATGGCGGTTTGCGGCAGAGAGAATGAAAGGAAAAGAAAAAAAAAGAGGACGGTGGCGGTTCACGGCAGAGAGGAGAGGAGAAAAAAAGGGAGGTGCGGCAGAGAGAATGAGAGGAAGAGAAGAGAAGGAGCGGCGGCAAAGGGGCGCCGTAGAAGGAGAAGAGTGAAAAGGGGCGCTGGAGAAGGAGAAGGAAATATATGTTTTCTTCCTCTAGGGTTGGATAGGAGACTTTATATAGCTAGGACTAAAATGCAATTAAAATATTATCACATAAACCCTAAAAAATAATTATAGTACAAACAAGTCCTAAAAAAGTCTATTTTCAACATCTAGTTGGACATTAAAATTAAAGGAGATATTTAAGGGAATAATTCAGATAAAATATATCTGAACTAGCTTTATATCAACGATATGTTTATTTGAAAATTTTTACATTAACAACATTTTTTATTAATAAGTATATATTATATATTTTTTAATATTTATGACACCACCGGGTTGATGAACGGGTCGATGACGGTCCGACCACTGGTCCGACCAGTGACCCGTGACCCAGTAACTTTTTCGGATCGATGTCCGGTCCGAGTTTCAAAACATTGCTATTTCATGAAAACTTATGATTGACATGCATCTTTTCTACGAACCTGTGAGCCCCGGGGTGGAGAGAGGGGTATATAGATCTTTCAAACCAAATTTGGAGGGCAAGTTTTATTTAACAGAAATATTCTTATACCATTAAGTGATATCAGACAGAGGTTACATAAGGTAAAAGAAATTCAGCGAGTCTCCAAAACGTTGAGTTGAGTCTCTATTCTTCACGGCATGTTTTGTCAAATATTTAACGGGAATCTTATATTATCTGTAGATAAAAGATAAATTGAGGACCAGTTTTCTTAATTTCCAACACTGGATGGTTAAATGCCAAAAGGAAATGGAAAAAATAAATAAATAATGTCCAAGAAACTTCTTGGTGGTGCACTTATATCTCCAGCAATCTTCTATAGAATTCTCCTTCCTTACAATATTAGGTGGACTGTTTGTTTGTTACATTCTGGTTACTTAACAAATTAATTAGGCGTTAATTTGGTATTGCAACTATTAAAATTTTAACGTGTCACGGTAATTTTTGTCAGATCAGGAGGTGGGGCCCTGAGGGAGTGGGTATCACCTTTTTTGTGTACAAGGAAGAAAAGGAAAGAACATGGACTTGTATTGTATATATATTATATCAATAATGATTGTTGGATAAAAAAGTATGGATCAAACAAGGATAAAAAAGTATAAAATGAAAATGATTGTTAGAATTTGATATGACATTATGCCTTCTTAATCCTTATTTGATCTTAAATTTTTTATCCAATAATCACTACCCATATTATATAGCAAGTGGTTCTTTTACACAACAGAATCTATGCCATCCATCTAACATATACTATACAATAAAAATCCTATTCTATTCCAGCCTTATTTTCAAATATGGGTATGATTAAATTGAGTCTCAATTTAAAATTCTTGTTCTCAGACTCAGCTAATCTCAAACCTAAACCAAATTCTCAATAATTTAATGATTTAATTTTCATTCTCAGACTTAATTTAAAGAGAGTTTGAGTCTTAGTATGAGTCTCAAACTCACACCAAGATATATCTAAGTACAACCTATATCTATCTCAAGAAATAGTTTCATATTCATTCTAAGAATGTCTACTCTTTTATTCATTTCGAATTTCGAATAGAAAAATATTCAATCTTTCAAAAGGAAAAAAATAAAAATAAAAAGTAAAAATTTGATTTGGGATAAAGGGAATTACAAGTTTGGTATTCTTTCAGTTGTTAACTTTCTTATGTACGTTTTATAATTCTATTTCAATATACATGCAATGTAACACGAAATGTTCTTTTTACTTCTCGTTTGGGAAATGTAGAATAAATAGAAAGAGAAATTAATGCTAACTAGTAACAAGTTTTTTTTTCGTTTTTTTTTTGGAAGAAATTTATGAATAATTCCAAGGATCTACTTGTGCAGCAGTATGAAACATACATAAATAAATTATGTTGAATGCTTATCGATTATTACCAAGCTATTATCCGTTTAATGTCGAATGAAGATCTCATTCACATGCTTAAGCTCAGGGCTGGTCCTGACATTTCGGAGGCCCTGTGCGAAAATTAAAAATGAGGCCTTTTGTATTAACATTTTCAACTTGTTACAATTTTTAAAATAAACGAAATATGACATTATAAAACTACAAAATATGCTTTCTTCGAGCATTGGTGGAGGCAAAATCGTCAATAATAGTTGGACTATTGGAGTAATAGACATAAACGGCTACATGGTAGCTTGGATATTTGGGATGGGCTTAACATATAAATATGTTATACTTGAAAATTTTGAGGCCCCCCTTGAAAGGGGACCCTGTGCGGTTGCACCACCTCCATTCCCTCTCGGGCCGGCCCTGCTTAAGCTTATCTCTAGTTTTGATTATGGCATTTGCTCATTTACTTGCGGTGGCAGAAGTCTCCATCATGTTTTATTCAATGGGACATCAACAACCAACTCTCAATTTTTATTTTTATTTTTTTAACAGACTGTTACAATGAGTGACGTGGGGGTTGGGCCTAGACCCGACCGAATCGATTTATTAAGAAAATAATAGCTGACTCTCAAATTTTAGATTGAGATCCCAATTCAACAACTAACTCTCAAGTTTTCTCTCAAAAAAAAAAATTATTATTTTTATTTTTTTAATATACCGTTACAAAGAGTGGCGTGGGTTCGTCCTAGACACAACCGAATCGATTTATTAAGAAAATAATAGCTGACTCTCAAATTGAAATGGGACTGATTCCACTTTCAAAACCCAACTAATTTACTTTGTCTCTACTGACACACACACACACACACATATATATATATATATTTTGTTGAATAAGAAATTTTCACTAATCACAAAATAGTATAGGTCATTACAATCAAAGGAAAATTTGAAAATACAAGAAAATAAAAGTTATATAATGATTTAAAAAATCATAATAACAGACAAAAGTCACACTCAATAAAACTTGGGCGGTTAGGAGATACTAATATAAAAAGTAGTAAGATAAACAAATAAATAATCTACTTCCTCGCAGCATCTCTATCGCAATCCTTGAACCACAGAGACATGAGAAGATCAATTTCAACATCTTCCTTAGGGATCGACAATTTATAAGATCGTGGGTGTATCAATCGTCCTACAAATTACCTCGGGAAGATGTAGAAAGTTGATAAGGGCCCAGATCAAGTTCGGGTTGAAAGATTTCTCCTAGGAACAGAGAAAATAAGTCTAGATACGTGAAGATTTGAGACAGATCTAACCCCTTGTGTCTTAAATCTTGAAAAAAAAATACTTTGAAAGAAGTCTCATATGATTTGTGGTACAAAATAAAGGTATAATACCCGAATAAAAATAATAAATAAATTTAACTGGTCAAGATCCGATCATTGGCCGGAGCCAATGGCCAAATCCGACCAGTAAAAAGGGCAAAAGAGGGGCTTGCAGGGAGAAAAATAGAGAAAAAAAAAAATTCAAAGAGGGGGGAGAGGAAAGAGGAGTAGTCTAGAATGGATGATAGAAGAACAGAGGATCTATAATTAGATTGAAGTTGAAGATTTGAAGTCCTATCGGCATATGTTGCCACGTGTCTAAAACGTGTTTAAACACAAAATATAATACATGACCTTCAAAATGATTGTGACGGTCTTGAACTTAATACATATTTGAGCCAATAAGTATTCAGTCCTTTGTATGCACTAGTGGAAGGTTTATTTTATTTTAGCTCATGCAAGTGTAAGTACGGAAGTAGTAATCTTTAGTGGAGCGAATTATTCATGTAAATATAGTGGAACTTGCAGATACTGTATTTATTTTTTCTTATATTTATATTATTGAAAATTTAATGTGTTATGTTATTATTGTTTTTGTTTTATTATTGGAGGGCCAACTTTGTACCGTTGTCGGTTTAGTAATAATTGTACGATAAAATGATACATCCCATTTTCACCAAACAATATCTTAAAACAGAAAGTTGTTGGGTTATCAATTTTGTTTTTTTTTTTTTAAATGAAGGTGATGCTTCCTGGCCTGTGAATTTTGAGCTTTGACTAATAGAACCACATGAAAGCAAATATAATTGTTGAGGCATTGGTTTTTACGGGGCGGGGGCGGGGGGATAAGCGGGATTCGAACTCGGGACCATGGTTGTTTATTCATCTTCAATAAATAAGTTATTAGATGTCTTCTTGTACGATTAGTGTCACAATAACTAAGTTTATAATTATCTATCTTACTTTTTATCTCATCTTCTTTCATATTCGTTATTAAATTTTTTGTATTGTGCGCTATTTCTTATGATTTTACATTTTTTCTTAAAGTGTAGAAAAATAAAATGTGGCCATTTTTGCATGCAATAGTTCTCTATTCTCATAAGACCATGTTTTCTATTCCTTATATACATCTGTTTGTATAAATAAGCTATTAGTTATATGTTCTTCATTGCTTATTTTGTCTAACTTATATTTTAAATAAGTCGAAAATGTTGATTTAAAAATATTATATACACATAAGTGTAACATAGATGCGCATGTTGCGAGAAATGAGACTATTCGAGAGAAAATAGAAGTTGCACCTATGAAAAAAAAGATGAGGGAAAATTGCTTACGCTGGTTTGGACACATAAAAAGGAGATCGAGTGACGATCCGGTTCGGAAAACTTGAAGGATGGAGGCATAAGGTTGTAAGAGGTAGGGGAGTCCGAAGAAAAGTTGGACCGAAGTAATTGGAGGAAATGTATTAATGCGAACGACCAGACTTAAATTTTATATTGATTCATCTAGCCGACCCCAACTATTTGGGATTAAGACTTTGTTGTTGTTGTACACATAAGTATTTTTCAATTATTTTCAAAATAAAAAGTTTTTTCTCAATAGTTAAAAAAATAGAAAATTAAAATAAAACCTCCAACGATTTAGAATAGCCCCTAGTGAGCTAAGAAATAAGGTCCTTCTATTGCTAGTATAAGAAATTTCGGACACACTTGTGATGGTTGAACATCAATGGATGCATCAATCAGGCTCAAGAAAACAATTTTATTCTGGAAATCTCTAATGACTAATCTTTTTCTCTTGATAGTTAAAATCATAGCCACTAGAGCCCCACCCCCCTATTTTGTTTTTAACACCCCCCTATTCCCCATTAATTTTTTTTCTCTCTCTCTCTTGTCTCTCTCTTATTAAATTCTCCCAAACTTCTCTCCCTCTTTAAAGGTCCGCCGCCGCCTGCCGGAATTTTATTTTTTACTTCAACAGATTGTAAACGTCGTCCTCGTCAACTTTGTCTCTACACTCAACGTCAAAATAGCATCACAACTAACACAATGTGAGTTTTACTTTTGAAAATTTTGAATTTTAACTTAAACTATGTAGATCTAGTAAAATAGAAGTTGATTTGTGATAAATAGTACCAAATTTGCTTGAAAATACACTAAATTGTGGGCATTTTTGCCCAAAAACTGGACTGAAAATTGATTTTGGGGTTTGGGGCGTTGGCGCGTGTCGCGCGTGTAGGTGATTTGTGCCGACGCGTGAGGAACGGGTGCCGGAGACGCGGGAAGGCCGCTGCCGACGTCGGCGAGCGGTCGGCCGATCAACCGCTCGCGACGTGTCCGCGGGTGATTAGTCGACCGCTCGCTGACGTCGCGAGCGGGTATTTAAATTTTTTTTTTTTAATTAAGTATGCCGCGTGTAGGGAAGCAGGCGGATAGTGTTATCCATCGCGTGCAATTTTACACGCGGTGAAGAATTTTTATTTTTTTTTCAGTATTGCAATTTTTTTTTTAAATTTAATATTTTGATTTAATAGAGGCTTATTTAAATTAATTAATGTGTTTTAATAAATATTATTTTGTCTTTTGGTTTTAAAATATTTTGTCAGAATTATAATTATTACTTGCTGTTGAATTTGTAGATGGCAGATCGGAGAAGAGATATCGATCGATTGGGCCCGATTAGGGGACCGTGATGAGTAGAGTAGTCGACAGGGCTCGTGACTCGGTCTGCAGATTGAGTCGAGAGCATCGCGGACAACGAACTCCCCCTGCGAGTAACATTCCCTCTACCAGTCATGATCCTATACCCTACCCCGCATATAACGACCCCCAACAATGGATGGCAGGTAGTAGTTTACACCCACCTCATTCAATTTCCGATATTCCTATGCAATCACAGGGGAGGGTTTATGGTTTTGAAGAGGATTATGTTGAAAATTCTTCTACTGAGGAGGAGGATTTCGTTGATGCTACCCCCCCCTGTCCAACCCATAGTAGGTGAAGGTGAATCACACAGGAGTCCAGGAATATTGAAGAGAGTATTTGGGAGATTTCAGCCATCGTCTAGCAGATCGTCGTCTAGCAGATCGTCGTCTAGTAGACCTACCCCAATGGATGACCCAGCTGAACCGTCGGTCACCGGAGCTAGACCGTCAGTTTCCGGTGCTAGACTGTCAGTTTCAGGTGCTCGACCGTCAGTTTCTGGAGCTAGACATTCCTATCATGCCCCTACAGACAATGCAAGTGATTACCCACCATATGTATCACAGAGTACTACCCAGAGTACCCAAGCTCCAAGCCTTCCCATTCTTACTCAGGTGAAACCAGTGACGATAGATTGGGAGCAAAGAACTCCAGCAAGTGGTGGACCGGAGATTCCAGATGTGATTCCATCTTATTCTGGTCATGTAGCTGTTGATATCTGGAACGGGGTAGAGCGGGAATTTGTACAAATCACCACCCTTGGAAAAGTAAGAGTCTGGCAGGAGTTGACAGGACTAGACCAAGATGCGAGGCGTCCTCTATTATTTACTGGACCTGGGTTTAGCACACCTCCGTACAACCATGTTTGCGCATCACGATGATGCACTTATTTGTTCATTCGTAGAGCGGTGGCAACCCGATACTAACTCATTTCACATGCCTTGGGGTGAAATGACGATCACACTTCATGATGTATTTTATATACTTCATATTCCTATTTCCCCGTAATGCAATCTTTGACCCTCACCATATCGGAAAAGAATATTATACTTGAGATTGCACAGTGTGTTCAAGTTGATGTTCGAGCCTACGACTAAGGCTATTGCTTTGAAAAGGGTATTCGAATAAATATTTGGTTAACGTAATTAATGGTCCGCCTTTGACTTCTATTGTCCGGGTGCAAAGGTGTGCTTACTCGCATATGTTGGGAGTCGACCTTTGTTTGTCGATCGTTCTTGGGACAAGGTGAACTTCGGATATGGGGAGCCTTAATGGCACCGGGCCAAGTGAATTCGTATTCTGAGGGTAGTGCAGCATTGGCGGCTCAGTATCGCTAATTGGGTCAAGCGTCTAGGGTCGACTGCAAGTCAATCGCGGATGTCTTACCTTACTAGAGGTACTTAATTAATTTTTAAAAATGTTAAATGTAGTTGTTTTTCATTTGTCACATGATTATTTATCTAATATTTCTAATGATTAATTCTTTGCAGGCATGGATATATTCATATTTCCCGGTATTTCTGAGTCAGGTTCGGTTGAACATTAATTGGAATGTTACACAACCATTTGCCTCGAGATTTTTGCCTGAGAAAGTTGATTTGAAGAGTATGAAGAGACTCAGAAGTTACCGGATGATGTTGGATGATATGAGTGTCGAAGAGGTATTAAATGTATTTTTATTTTTTAAATTGACAATCAAAATTATTCTCTAGAAATACTTATACTGACTTAATTGTGTAGGTTAATTTTGTTTAACCCAATGAACTAACCCATCCTTGGTTTGGAAATCATATTCTTCATAGGGACTAAAGAATTCGCCCGTATCAGGCCAATTTTCCTCATTATCAGGAAATTCCTCTAGATCACTACTTGGTCCGTCTGAACTTTCAACCTACAATAAATGCAAAATATAAAATTGTCAATAATACCAAAAAACGTATTTTGGTCACTGCAAAACAAATGAAAATATATTAATTTTTTTTGTCACTGAAAAAAAATTAAAAAAAAATCAAATTTTACCGCGTGTAAAATTACACGCGGTGGATCAGGCCACCCGCCTGCGTTGTGCCACGCGCGCCTTACCGAATTTTAAAAAAAAAAATCTTTTATTCCGCCTGCTGACGTCAGCCGGTCAACCGTCTGCTGACGTGTCCACGGTTGACTGGCTGACCGCCTGCTGACGTCAGCAGGCGGCCCGTTTTCCAGATCCCATTTCCGGTGCTGTTTTCTCAGTTCCGGACAATTTTTATCGCATTTTATCAGTTTAAACATGTATTTTTGCATCAATTTTTTTTTCAACAGAACAACAACAATATAATATTTATTATTTACCTCAAAATCAATGTCTTCTAAATAACCGCAATCTTCGGAGTCCATTATGCCGGAATCTTGTTGGAATTTTTTTTTGCTCCAAAATTTTTAAAATTGATATTTTGTGGTGGATCTACTCCAATAAGTTCAAAAATGCAAAAATTGCCGGAAACCGGTGACCGGACCTCCGGTTGGTGTTTCGACGGTGGCTCCGGTGAACAGTGGATGTTTTTCCGGTATGTAAGTGGGAGAGAAAATTTTTGGGGAGAGAATTTTTTGGAAGGAGAGAGAAAAAAAAATAATTATGAGTGAGGGGGGGTGTGTTGTACAAAATATAGGGGTGTTTTTTTTCTTTGACCCATTAAAATTAGCTCAATTACAATTAGAGACCTATTGAACTCTCCAATCGTTTTAAAGGAAGACAATTCCATATAATTATCAGTATTGGATCTTTTAGGAGATGAGTTAGAGCTTTCATATTCATTATCATTTTGGAAAATATGAGAAAGTTAGAGCTTATAATGAAAGAAGGTATTTCTTCAAGAATATTCGCACGGACAAAGCTTATTAGAATTTTTCACTGTAAGAATTAAAAAATGTTGTATTTTTTTTTTTTTTTTTTTTCAATCTAAGACACGAAAAGGTTGCAGATTTGACAGAGGTCTTCAAATAAGAGACTAAAGAAGAAGATTGAAAAGTTTGAAATTATTACGGGAAGGAAAGTTAAAAATGATTGAAAAACATTTGAAAAATGGGAAGAAAACAAGGAAATTGTGCAACAAACTTTTTTTATTTTACTAACACTTTTCTCCTCTCCCGGTGATAAGTGTCTAGGGTGCTCAATCCTATAGGACTTCGAAAAGTGGGCTCAAATTTTTGTTTTATATATATACATACGTGTATTTCTTAAAACATGATAAGAATTATTCATTAGTTACTCAGTAGCGGATTCAGGAGTTTAGATCAGTGGGGTCACTCCTTACCTTATTTGTGCTAGATCACTTATAAAAATATTATCTAAACAGATCAAGAATACACCATATTTAATTTAAAAAATTATTTTTCAACGGGGGCATGTGACCTCGGTGACGGAATGCTACATCCGTCATTGCTTACTCAATATAAAAAAACTCATCGGCCGAAGTTACAGAGAAAACACGATGGAGGAAGGAGGAGATATTTTGTGCACAATCATTTGGATTGTACTATATAATTTAGTTTTACATTTTTTTTTCTTACTACGGCCTTTTCATTAATTAATGTTAGCCACTTTGATTTTTGACAAAGTGCTAGTACACTTGTTTATATGTTATTATTAAAAAAAAAATAGGAATTTTAAAAGGAATTTGAGAATTCTTTTTGTATTTTCTCAAGAGTTTGGGATCATCAAATTAAAGGTATGGATTCTGTCAAAGAGGCCGCAGCCCAGTGGGGCAAGCCTCGACTCGTGACCGCAGCCGGTCCCGAGTTCGACACCCTCCCCATACATGGGGCAAGCTTAAAAAGTCTCTCTTTCTAGGGTTATCTCCTCCTCCTGTGAGGCAGTTCTCTCTCCCCTTCATAGGACAACCGCCCAGTCGGGCTTCAAAAAAAAAAAGGCATGGATTCTCTTTTTTATTTTTGTTCAAAGATTACATGAAAAAAATAGTATTAAAATTTTTTTTGTCCTAAAAAATATTACAATGAGTTCCTTTCATTTTAGTTTTAAATGTTATTATTATCTAATATAATGTTAATATATTATTTGTTAATCTACTAACAACTAGATCAAATAGATGAAGAAAAATAATACTAGTGATGTTGGATTTGGTTTTGAAAATCATATTATATTTTGATATTTTTATAATTTATATATTTAAAAAATATTTAGTGGCCTAATTTTGATAGCTAGTAAAAGGTCTCAATATTATTCGAGACGGTCATGGGATTTTACATTGAACGTAGTCATGTAACTATTTAGATATATTGCTAGTTGTTGAAGTGTGAAGAATTCAAGCTGGATTGAAGTCAGTAGCCTTGTAGGATGAAGACATCAAAGCTGATGTTAAAGGTTTTGGACTTTGCGAAATCGCTTAATTAGTCCCTTTCGTATTTTGAGATTGTAGTTAGTGTCCCTTTCGTTTTATTTGTACTTTTAACGTCCTGATCGATTTTACGTTCTGCCATTAAAGGACATCCGTTAAATTTTCTGTCAAAACCCCGTTAAGCCAATCATCTGCCTCACACGTGACTTACTTTTTAAGGGCATTTCAGACATTTTAACATATTTTACACAAAAAAAACTTAGGTACTTGATTGTTAAATAAAATAACTATGAATACCCAATTAAAATTTACCAAAAAAACTCTATACTCATCCCTTCCCCTCCATCTTCATCCTTCCCCTTCCTCCACTACCACCACACCAACCACCACTACCTACAACACCCACATCATCACTTTTTCAAATATGTAAGCCCTAAGGGCGAACAAACTCAGTTTTTGATATTGGACAAACTTTTAATGTTGTGTCTAATGATCTTAATCTTTGTGATAGAATATCGGAACTCATTATGGAAGCTCTAAGTACTTCAATCAAGCCATTGGTATCAAGATTCAAGTTATATTCAAGGCTTATCTTTCAAGATTGAAGATTGAAGACTTAGGTTTGGTTAGTTTAGCTTTGTCGTCATTAGTCGTTATCTTATAAAGCTCTAACCAAAGCTCTCATGAACATAAGCTCTACACTCAAGTCTTGCATGCATCTAATCACGTTTTCAAAAGGCTTAGTTTTCAAAATGATTCTTAAATGTGTTCGTATCTTAAAAGCCTTTGTTTTCTAAGTCTAAGTCCGTTAAAATGGTTTTCCAAGTGTTCTTACTTATTACCTTTTGGGAAAACCTTTTAGACTTCTAAAGACTTCAAAAGATTTCAAAATGTGTGAAAAATCAGCTCAGGGGTCGGATCATCCGAGCTTGCCTCGGATCAACCGAGGCAAAACAGAGAATTTGCAAGACATAGGTCGGTCGACCTATGGGGCATCTCGGTCGACCGAGATGGGCTATAGTGGATCCGAACCTGTGTTCGGTCAACCGAACTCCTGCGGGAACTAGCCGTTTTTTGACCGTTAAAGAGTCGTTTTTCAGCCAAATTTGAAATGTATATATACTCTTAAGCTAGAGAATGACTTCAAGACTTGCACATACAATTTACATTGATTTCTTATCAAGTCTAAACACTCACAAAGTAAATGCTCTTCATTTCTATGATCTAAATCATTCAAGAGCAATCTTTCAAAAAGCAAGACAAAGAGTGGAATTCATATGTTCTAAAGAGCAACAATTCTTGTACTTCAAAGGTATTAATCTTTCACTTAGAAGAGTGAATATTCTTTGTATTAAACATTCATTTTTCCCTTTCTTTGTGATTGGGTAATTGTTGTATAAGTCCTACTTAGTGTGGGCAAGCTCTTAGTGAGTTTCTTTGTATTGTGGTTGTGTTTGTAAAACTCTTAGTGAGTTAGCCACAAGTGTAAAATCTTCTTAGTGAAGTTGTTGCAAATCCTTGGGTGCGGCTCAAGGAAATGGATGTAGATTCTAAGTGAATCGAACCACTCTAAATCCTTTGTCTTGTTGTTGGGTTTTGCTTTTGATTTGTTCATCGTGCTAAAACTCTTACTAGCATTGAAAAGATTCGAAAAAGCTAGCAAGATTAGTTAAAACCCAATTCACCCCCCCCTCTTGTGTTTTACAAAATATGTTTTATTATGAATTCATCTTTTTCAAATATTCCAGATTTGATTCATTCTTAAACTAGAAGTATTCAAAGCAAAAATCCAATAATTCTTTCAAGAAGAAAAAAACCCAGCAGGGAAATTGAAAGAATATTTTCTTTCAAGTATTAAAAATTGAATCTTGAACAGGAAACCCTAGTAAATGATAAACAAATTCCAATCTCTTTCATTTTCTATGTATAATTAATGTTTATGCATCGATAGCCCTTTGCAATTTCAAGCATATAATTGCAAAGAAATTACAAGTTATGGTTTTTTTCATGTTGATTAATAGATGAGTTTTGAATTCAAAAACAAATCTTGAATGGAAAGTGTTGTTGTGGGTGACGGTGGTGGCGGCGGCGGAGTGGGTTCTTGGTTTTTAAGTTATTAATTCTTTGAGCAACTTAAAAAGGATGGTAACATTTTTAAATTTTTCAAAGAATCCAACTGTTTGTTCTTAATCTTTTAAAATCAAGATTTGTTTATATTCATCCAAGTTTTTTGTTGCAGGTGGTGGTGGTTTATGCTGGTGGTGATGGAGGAGAATGGGGGAAGGATGAAGATGGAGGGGAAGGGACAAGTATAGAGTCTTTTTGGTTAATTTTAATTTGGTATTCATAGTTATTTTATTTAACAATCGGGTACCTATAATTTTATTGTGGAAAATATGTTAAAATATCTAAAATGCCCTTAAAAAGTAAGTCACTAGTGAGGCAGATGATAGGCTTAACGGGGTTTTGACAAAAAATTTAACGGATGTCCTTTAATAGCAGAACATAAAATCGATCAGGACGTTAAAAGTAAAAATAAAACGAAAGGGACACTAACTACAATCTCAAAATACGAAAGGGACACTAACTACAATCTCAAAATACGAAAGGGACTAATTAGGCGATTTCGCCTACAAAAGTCTGTTAGGAAGAAATAATAGTTGTTAACTTGTATTCCTTTTATAGAGTTAGTTTGTTGACTTTGACTATACTTGTATATAAATAGGAACTTTGTACAAAGTTTAATCTATCCAGAAAAATGACAACGAAGCGCAGCTCATGCGGTAAGACGTTTCACTTCTAACCGATATGTCAGGAGTTCGAGTCATGCTGGAAGAAAAGTGGGGAACCACTATTGATCCTCCTTTTAAAAATAAAAAAGAAAAAAAATCTATTCAGAAAATATTTTTTCCCACTCATTCTCTCTCCAGTTTAATGCTCTCTCATCTTTCTCTCTATAACCGTTTTTCTTGTATCAAACCTCCATTAGAGTTAAGGTTTTCTACATGGTATCAGAGCTTTCTTGTTCTTTGGTTGTTGTTTTTAATCGCAATTGATCATTGTTTTCGTTCAATTGCTTGTTTTCGAAGATCAATTTTGATTTATTCATACTAAATTCTGATAATTTGTGCCCTAGTTCTTCGAATTGTGTTGTTCTCTGTTCGAAGTCCCTTCTCCTTTTTTGATTGTTGATTTCTTGATTCCGCTGTGCAATTCCTTACTCTAATGGCTACATCTATTTTTCCTACTGTGAATATGAATATGTAAACCGTAAATCCTCCGTATTTACATTCAATTGAAAGTCCTTCAAATGTGTTGGTTCAACCATTATTAACCTCCAACAACTATCATCCATGGAGTCTTCATGTGTTACTTGCTTTGTCTTGCAAGAACAATGATGGATTCTTGACTAGATGTTTAGAAACTCCAGCTCTAATAGATCCACAATATACTTTGTGGAAGCAATCAGACAACATAGTGAAGCCATGGTTGCTGAATTCTATGTCACCTACCATAGCACAAAGCTGCATTTGGTTGTCAACTGCCAATGTAGTTTGGAAGGATCTGAAGGCTAGGTTTGCTAATGGTGATGATTTCAGGTTATTTGATCTTCTTGAAGATCTACACAATCTCAAACAACGTAACCTCAATGTGACAAACTATCACAGTATACTGAAAGTTCTCTGGGAGAAATTCTTGATGCTTAAACCTATTCCTCAATGTAGTTGTGATGTACAGAAAATTCTTAAGAAATATGCAGAGTCTGACTATGTGATTAGGTTCCTTAAAGGATTAACTGATACCTTTACTGGAGTAAATAACCAAATCTTAGTTAGTAAGCCTACACCTTCTATTAATGATGCTTTTTCTGTGGTACTTCAATGTGAAAGCCAAATAAATTACAGTGTAATTCATCCACAAGCAGGCATGCATCTAATGTTTAGTCCAGTAGGTATGATGGCTGCACCAGGAAGTCAGGGAGGTTTATTACCTTTTCCAGGTAATACACCTTCTGTGAATGCTGCTACTACTACTTCTATGAAGAGGTATTCTTCAAACAACAATAGGAAGATGTTGCAGTGCACGTACTGTGGTTTGTCTAGTCACGCCATTGACAAGTACTACAAGAAGCATGGATATCTAATGAATTGGAAGAGTAAGAGGAAAAATACTGCAAATTTTGTTCAAGTTAATTAAATGATGATGATGCCTGAGGAAAATGTCTGTGGATTCAGTCAATCGCATGTTTATTACAACCCTAGCACACACAAGCTACACCATTTCCTTTAATGCATTCACAACAACAAATGTATCATGTGATGCAGCCACATGTGATGCAGGTTCAGCCTCAGATGATGCAGTCTCAATCTTACACTGGTTTTGCTAATTCATCTCAAGAAGGATATTATCAAGGCATGGGCATAAATAATGGTACTAACCTTCCCTAATCTTATGCAGCATATGACTTTGCAATCTAATGCAGGAGCTGCAATGTCACAACATTCTGGATCAGCTGCTGTTGATGAATCAAATACACCTGCAGCAGCAGCAACTCTTACTACAAATTTTTCAACCCTGCCACTTGATCCATGTATAAAAGTTGAACATCCTCAAACTAAATGATAGGTTATAGATTCTGGTGATACTAATCATATCACTTACTCTATCATTCATTACACTACTTACACTGCCATTCCATCACTTCCCATAAAACTTCCCAATGGTTCTTTGGTTTATGCTACACGTAAAGGATCAGTTAAGTTACATACATGTCTTGAATTGCAGAATGTGTATCTTGTTCCCAATTTTAACTATAATCTGATTTCCATAAGCCAACTTGACATTCAAAACACTTGTCAATTGGTTTTTATGCTACTGGTTGTCATCACTCTCAGTAATGCACTCTACTAATTCTATGTTTCTAGTGATTCTTCTTCTAATTCTACTCTTAATAAAGATTGTAGCAATAGTAAGGCTACTTCTGTTATTTCAGTTGTTGATTTCTTATGGCACAATATGTTAGGCCATATGCCATATGCCATATGCCGATTCAAAATTGTTGATTGTTAAATCTAGTTGCCCTAAGTCTGTTTGTTCTAGCATTAAATGTTTAAATAAAGTTTGTTGTGATGTTTTCCATTAAACAAAGCAGCATAAACTTCCTTATTATACTAGTGTTTCTGTTTCTGATTCCTAATTTGATCTTTTGCACATTGATATTTGGGGACCCTATAAGTATCAAAGCCAACATATATTTATCAATCATTTTTATTTGGAATCAAGTATGTTGTTAAAAATTCAAAAAGTTTGGTGGTTGGTCTTTGATTTTTGGAGATCACCAAATTGCTGCAATTTTTTGATTGATTAGTTCAAGGTTTATAGAATTTACTTACTGGTATTTTTTTATTTACCTTAATTAAGGTATTTTTGTTATAGGTTTTGTTTGAATTTCATATTATTGAACTTTTTTCCTTTTTCCACTTTGATTTTCTCTTTTAGGAAAATAGAGCATTGGTCAAGTTGACCGAAGTGTGTCACATCACTCAGTCTTTTCAAATGCTAACATTTACTCAAGTAAACTTTGTATGGCTCTTTTAATCATTTTGAAAAACCTTTTCAAAAACATTTTAACATGAAAACATTTTAAGTGTATGCATGACAATTATGAACATTATGATTTGATCTTTCCTAAGGGAGATTACAATATATGAAATATCTAATATACCCAAATCAAGTGTCAAAGTCTTCAAATCCTTCTTGTAGGCAACTCTTGGATCTTTAATAAGTAATATTGCCTTTGATATGTGTATGTTTTCTTAATAGATTTGATACTTTGCTTGTAACCTATCACATACACAATAATAGCAATTAATATCTCATCAATGGTTTGTCGTTCATCAAAATAGAGAATTTAGCCCTTAGGGAATAACTTGTTTGCTTTCTTTAATTTCTGTTTGAAGATGAACAGAAGAAAATTGTTTGGATATTATGACAATTTATTGTTTTGCGGAAATAAAAATTTCATATTGAGTTTTCTAATAATGTGAATTTTTTTCCTCATATTTTTCGAGTTTGGTCATTTCTCTATTTTACTTTTAAGGAAATGTGATCACTGCAAAATTTGTAATCTCAGATAAAATTATTAAAGACTTTTAATTTTAATATTTATGAGAGAAAATCAAAATCTTAAGGAAAAAGAAGAGATTTCTCATTACAAATTTAAGCCTAGAAAATCCATCAAAATCCTACATTTAATGAAATCTATAGAGTTTTGAATACCAACAGATTTCAACAGATAATTTATAATCTGAATTGAATACCTCTGGATTTTAATTGACATTTTAAAATTTGAATTGAATATCTATAGACTTTAAAACTCTTTAAAAAACCTATAGAATCTGGATTGAATACGCCACTCTTAAAATCATGTAATTCAATCAAGGTATGATAAAAAGTCTCGGGTATCACATTGACAACTTCCCATAAGCTAAGACTTGATACAAATTAGACAAACGTAAACTCCTCACTAAGAACTTAAAGCTTTCTGTTGAAAAATACTTAGTAAACAAGTCAGCTAACTTATTATATGTAGAAAGTGGCATATGCTTCAAAACTCCATTATGAAACATCTCCTTAACAACATTGCTCTTGCTTTTTTTATTTCTTCTGGCTATCTTTTTCGCCCCGGCCGTTTTATTTGCTTCCTAAATGGTCTCGACTAGCCGAGACTTTTCGGGTATCAACATCTAGAAATAATTTTTTTCAGAGAACAGGACATTATATATCTTTATCAACGTAAAAAATAATATTTTCTAGAGTTTCACACTGTTGGACCTTTTTCCCATTTCCTTAGCGTGGGAGGAAAGAAGTGAAGGGAAAGAAAATATTTTGATAGAATAGGAAACTCCTCAATCCATAGTTCAAGTGATGAAAGTAAATAATTGATGTTGAGCATAGTTAAATCTAACTTAGATTAGACTCATTTAAATTTCGTCAAATTCATAGTATAATTTATATATGTTTACTTTGAACTGATTTCTTGCCTAGCTCATGTATAACTCACAATTGACTCAACTCATTTATCTAACCGGCCAGAAGAACTACTGGCTGAGATAGCCAAACAGAATTCTCAAGATGTTGGGTAGTGATTTTCACACCAACGTTGACCCGGTCCTAGGTCTTGTCCCTACCCCCAACTGCCACGATCATCATGAGAGGATAGTGGGATTTGACTTGGAAATTTTTAGGGGTCATCTAACTACTGGATTGCCCTTAAAATGGGAAAACGTGCAACCACCACACGACTAAGGCATAGAAACATTTTCAACGTTCTCCATAACAACCCTGGAAAAAAAAAAAGCATGTCCACTTCACAAGGATCATGGTCATCGTGGGCAAATTCAAGAAGGGAAGACAAATCAAGTCACACCTATAAATAGAAGGCGAAGAAGGAGATTGTGGTATCACAATCAACATTCAACATGCATTTTTATCTTCATTTATACTGTATTTTTAAGCTTTCCAGCACTTAAATTAATGTAAAGACTTTAGACTTAGCCTTTTGGAATCAGCCAAGCTTCATGCGTGAGGATTTATATTTAATAACGCATACCTAGGTAGAATACAATCCCTTAGACTTTGCTTAGAGCGTGAGGATTCTTATTCAATCAAGCATACTCAAGTTTAAGTTTTCCTGTTTTGCTCTGGATCACGTCCTCCTTTCCCGAACCATCTCGAGGGAAAGAATTCCAAGTGTGAATATAAAATCGATCGACTTGAATTTCTAGCTCGACGACGCAAGGGTTTTGTGTGGCAACAACAATAATTGTAGATTTAATATAAATGGTAAACAGTATCGATTAAGGTTTTGGGTTCAAATCTCCCATCCCCATTTATTAAATTCTCTATTTCTTTTATTAGATAAGTTTTCCTTCCCAATAAATAAAAAAATCAAAAATAAATGTATAATATCCTTGGTCCTAATTGAAATTGAGGCTAAAGTCAAATATTTGTCTGTTTCAAAGAAATAAAACTCTTTATATCTCGACTTATATTTTGGTCGAGCAAAAATCTCGATTATTGCATTGCTTGTTTTGTTAATGCGTGAATTGAACTTGTGAGTTAAAATCGGATTGAATTATGAGTATTCATAACTGGTTCAACTCATGCTTTACGTACTTTGAGGGGCAGAAAACTTAGGTTGTATTTAGATTGATATTTTCAAGCCCAATTCTCAATTTTAATCCAGTTTGAATTAAAAATGATGGGTTGTCCAAAACAACCATATCAAATTAAATTCCGTTCGAATGAAATTTATCTATCAATCCTCTATGTCAGCTGTGTTTAGTGTGAATAATGAAAAATAATTCATCTCGTGATCCGCTCGCTATAAAGAAAGGAAAATACTATTTTCGTTCACATCTACCTTTCATTATTGGGTAAAAATCCTCTGTCCCCGTTCCTTTCCTCAGCCAATCACAAATTCACCATTTGTATATATAATTGAAAAAAATATTTATATAATAAATTCTGATTGATTGGGGACATTGATGGAGACAGGAATGAAGACAGAGGATTTTCACCCTTCATTATTATCTTTTCCTACCTCTCTTCTGTCATCTTCAATTAATGTAATGTACTAGTCGACATGTGCTACACTAAAAGAACGAGCAAGTTGCATAAATGAGATACAAAGGGGGTGGGGGAGGACGTGGTGGTGTTGTGAGGTCGTATAGACCAAAAATGAAAATGTTGTTTTTTTCTATCCAAACAAATATTTTATAATTTTCAACTTTATTAGTATTCTATTTTTTTAAATTCTCTCTTTCCTTCCACTACAATTCAATTGAAATAGAATTTTTTTTTTTTATCGTAATTGTGTGGTTATCTAAATAAAACATTAAAAATTGGGTGTGAATTACGTAAAAACATGAATTATAATAAGACTATACAAAAAAATTGGAGAACAATTGCAATATTTACAAGTAATATTAACTTTACAATGAAATAATTTTGTTTCTATATATAAAATTAATATTTAAAAAATTATTCAGAGCGGCCGTCAATCCTTAAACAATAATGTTGAGGGTATAATTGGAATAAATTATTGACAACTAATAAAAGAACCTTAAACAATAATTAATTTGGATACTTATATATCTCCTAAACGACAATTAAATGGGAATGGAAGGAGTATTATATTATTAAAAAAAAACAATATGACACTTATATTTAAAAAAAAAGGATAAATCCCAAGTAACTTTTCAGCCCAAAAAAAATCTGTAAATTCTGAATCGTTTTAACATCTAGCCCAATCAAGTTCTGGGCCTTTGCCCAAAAGAGTTTCAAATCTATTTATTTCGTTAAGTCCGGTTAGAGTGGTAAACGAATCGAGCTCAATCGAGCTTTGGCTTATGGATTCCGAGTTTGTTGGAAAAATTATAAGACTCAAAACTTACTTGGAAAAATTCTCTATGGGACGGTCATTGTGGATACCTGTGAGATATGAATGCCTGCGGGACTCACCCTCCAAGTGGGTCCTGTTTCAAATTATGTGAGAGGAGTGTGGGGTCGTACCCAAAAGGGCCGTCGCATGTCAGACTTTCCCCTTACTTGGATGATGAAATTTTTTCAAGCTCAAGCTCAAACTCAATTGGATGCAGTTTTAGATGAGCCCGAGCTCGATTAAAAAAATCATAATTCAGAGTCGAGCTTTTCTATCCGAGCTCGAGTTCGAAATGTAAAAAATTTTGAAATAAGTTGAAAATTTACAATAGCATGGAGAAGCTTTTTTGTTCTTTTCTTAAATTTCATAAGTGATGGAATATTGAGCATTTAATTTAGGTGCTCTAATTAGATTGAGTCAATTTATTATTTGGCCAGTTAATTAATAGGCTTGGTTTTTGAACTGATTCGGAATATTTTATCAAATTCGCCCCCAATTTGCAGTTTTATAATGTAATTCGACGTGCTATTGCAGTTTTCGCCCCAACGTCAAATTTCTGACTTCGTCCCTGAATGCATGCATGAGGTTGTTCTTTTCCGTGCAAATTAATTAGGAGAAAAAGAAAGTTTTTGAAGTGATTAATTAATCTCTTAGTTTCACTTTCATCACAATCTGGACTGACTTCTGACTATGTTCTCTTTTCGAAGGAAACGATCCAGCTCTAGAATGGCAGGAACTGGAGCTTAAGGCATCCCAGTTAATGAACTTGATGAAACTAGAAGCACCTTCTTTGACAACAAAGATGAAGAAAATGACTGCAACATTTAGGTCATTATAATTCCAGAATATATCTCCATTTTCTTATACAAAATAATTTTTAAATTGGCCGATTTATTATCTTCTATAATAGTACCTTTTTTTTTTTTTTGGACTTTTCACAGATTGCTAAGGAAAATTTATATATTCATTACAGGAGATCTTGTTGAGTTGTAGGAAAAAACCATAGCTACTAGTTAGTCTATTTTTTATTTTATTTTTCTTTAAGGAAAAAAAAATTGTACTCCATCCATTCCAAAATATAATACTTTCATTATATTTTACGAAAATTAAGGAAGCAAAAATTAATATGTTTTTGTAATTCAAATACTAATATTACTTTCTTAAATATGATTTTTATACCACTAATTCTATTTAAGAAAGTAACATTAATATTTTGATTACAAAAACATCTTAATTTTTACTTTTTTAATTTTTTTAACATATAATAAAAAATTTATATTTAGGAATAGAGGTACTACTATTTTGTATCTCTTGGGGTTCACCCTTAGGAAATCAGCTGACAAATTCATGAATTTGGCTGCTTTCTTTGTGCTGCCTTGTTTCTTGATTATATCAACGAGAGACCCGTCAATCAATCTGTTTATAATAAGAAAAACTTATTACGTTTCAATTTGGATTGAATTTTGGTTTTGGTTTGGGTTTGGATTGAGTTTTGGTTTTGGTTTGAGTTAGAGTTTTGGAGGGAGAAGCTAAAAAAATTTGCGGGAAAATTCAAATTCAAATTTTTTTTTTCCAAATAATCGTTCAAGTTAAAAATTTTGGAATTTGAATTTCTCTCGACAATTTTATAGGCCAAAATTTTAACTTGAACGATTATTTGAAGAAAAAAAATTTGAATTTGAATTACTCCCGCCAATTTTTTAGCTTCTCCCACCAAAACTGAAACCCAAACTCAAACTCAAACTCAAACCAAAACCCAATCCAAGTTGAGCCTACATTCATGGCTACATTTTCTGCAATTTTCTTTGTAAATAAAAATATATATAAAATTACATTCCAACTAAACCCAGAAAATTAAATTTTTTGAGCCATCTATCTACCGTTTATTTAGCTTGTATTCAACTCGAGCTGAGATGCATATCAATGGAGGAAGATACTGTTTTAATTAGCATGGCTTGCCCGGAATGCATTTGAGAAAACCAGAAAATCGGGTGAGTTCACCAACTTCTAGTCCTGGCTTTGGTGGGATCATTTCATTACCAGATGGAAAAACGTGTTTTGGATCCCCAGATTCCCTGAAAAATGCACCATTCCTAAACTCATCTCCAACTGATCTCCATATCCAATTCTTCCACTCGCTCTCTGGTGCATAGTCCCTATGCGTCACCTGCCCAAAATATCGTTACGTGTGTGGTTACGTTGCATTATAATGATTGATTAGATGTTATAATAATGATACCCGTCAGAATGCTAGTACTTCCGACTCAAAATAATATGATGCTAGTTTGATAGTATTGGAGTTCCGATAATAAAAAAATAAAAATGGTTACCTCTTTGGCATAAAGACTTTGGTTTGCATGAGGAGCACTGTAACGGTTACCCTGGCTAAGGATGGTGGGATGCATGCTACCACCAACAGCATACTTGAGCCAATGTGTGTAGTCATTGTTGACAATATGAACAAAGCCCCATCTAACTCTTGGCATTCTTTGTATCATTCCTTGTCCAAAGTGAGTGAATGCAACTGTTATTTGCATTATTTGATCCTCTTTTGAGCTATCACTTGCACCAAATAGCAGAGCCTTTAATTATACATGCAATTCACCAAAATAATAGTTAGTTATTTGATTTTTTAAACAACAATGGTGCTCATAACATAATTACTAAATCTATTCTTTTCTTTTATGTAATAGATTAGCAAGGAGAGATTACTTAGAATGTATAGTTAGAACTAAAATACCATTAATAAATTTATTATATTCACTTGTAAAAACATATTATAGAGGTGGCATTTAAGATTTTGGGTAAAGGAATATGTTTCATGTGTAAATATATAGATAGGTTGTTGCAATTGGATGAAAAATTAAAAAGCGAGATTTTTCAATGATCTCGGTCACACCATGCTTCCCCTCTCGTAATATCTTCATCAGCATCCCTACTGTTAAAAGTAGGACAACTGAAACACATCTTCAATATTGTTGAAGATATTATAAGAGGGATTAGTAGTGTCGAGAACATTGAATTGTCAATGGTACATTATTACCTCATTGTGATTGGTGAAATGACAATTGGAAATTGTAATAGCAGTAGAAGCTTGGATGGCATCAATAAGTCCATCTTGACAATTTGACATAGAAATATGATCAATCCAAACATTTGTGGCTCCAAACATTGAGATCCCATCACCATCACTTGGTCCTCTAGTCCCAAAATGATCAACTGAATCTCTAATGGTTCCACCACTGGCAGCCTTAGTATCATGAATTTTAATATTATGGATTATCACATTCTTTATGAATTGCAAAGTTAAACCAGCCCCACCGACTATTTGTACTTGTGAACCTCTCCCATCAATGGTTTTGTCACCTGCCATAATGCACTCTTCCTTCAGCTTAATAATCATATCATGTTTGAATATGATCCAAAGTGGCTCCTTCTGGATCACCGCGTGTCTCAGGGTTTCGGGTTTAGGGTTAACCATATCGTCATCAGAAGGATCAGTAACCACGTAATACTTTCCCCCTTTGCCACCCGTAGTTTTTCGACCGAATCCCATGGCGCAATCCGCTAACTTCATCCGATTTTTGGACCAATCGGCCTGGCACCTCCAACATTGATCTATTGGATTTGTAGCCAGACATGGACCATTGTACTTTTCTCTCAAATCCCTTCTTGTCCTATTTATGGCCTTAGAAGCTCTGCATGCAACCGTAAATTGAATTCAATTAGTTGTAGACACTGAGACACATTACATCGCTAGAGGTGTGACCTAAAAATATTGAAATCAATATATTCCACTATGCAAATTTTTTACATATTTTTATCCTCTAATGAATTTTTCAAAATGATTGTATTATTACCCTCAAAATATAATGGATCTCCTATTTTTACATTCCGTGTCTGTAATAGACACACAAATTTATATAGATAGGTTAGTCTTAAATAAACAATAAAAAGAGAAAAGTTCCAACATGCAACTAGAATCTACATATTGAAGGTGTCAATTATAAAATGACAAATATTTTATTCAAATTTTGGAAAATACATTTCTTGAGCGACTTTTGATATTTAGAAGAACATGTGAGTATATATATATATATATATATATATATATATATATATATATATATATATATATATATATATATATATTCTTACGAACAAACAAACGTGACATTTCGAAAAAATGTTGGAGACTCTAATGTTTCCCATGGACGCAAAACAAAATTTAATGGAAGTACGGAAAATTTTCATTTCGTTTGGAGATCAAATTATGAAAGTAAATAATAACATGAAACTTACCTATGGACTTCACCATTTATATCATTCAAGACAGCTGATGGATTAGGATCATAGGCCCGGTGAGCTGCTTCCTTTGCTTCTTTCTCTCGCTCCTCCCACACCTTGTCTTCTGGATTGTTATTTGCATTGCTGCTCAAAACTATAACTAGGAAATTTAATAAAACTAGACTAAAATATCTATTTGCTGCCATTTTTACCTCTTAAGGGGTTTTCTACTCTTTTTTTTTAAAATAATAATAATATATTTTTTATTCCTAAAATTTTTATTTTTGCATGTGTCTATTCACAAGCAAAAGCTATCGCCATGTTTTTCTTTTTGTTTAATCTTTCTTGAGTTGGCTTATGTTATCAAGCATTTGGGAGGTTTTATTTATAGAAAAGAAAATTTGAATGTGAGGAAAGAAATATGGGAAATTAGAAGTAGAGAGGGAAGAACGGGGGAACCACTTTTGACATATGGTCAACGTTTAGCCAGGAAAAAATGGATTAATTAGTGGTTAGTGATTACTACTAATTTTAATTTTTTTTTAATAGGAAAACTAATTTTAGTTAATATATAATTTGTTTTTTGATGGACATTAATCACCGGTTGAAATAAAAGGAAAATACTCGTTCTACTTAAATATTTTTTCTATTCCTTTTTTCATATTTTTGGACTCGGTCGAAGTAAGTCCATCGAAATGAAATCTCGGACTTGGCCCAAAATAGAATTTGGTGGACTAAGTTGTGAACGTGTGCTATGCCCAATTGGTAAGGTTTGTTGCACCAAGCCCGGAAAGACTTACAAATGAGTTAAGCTTGGAGAGCAAAAATTATTCACCAAATAGAAGATATGGAAGAATCAGGGGTGTCAATGGGTTCGGGCTGGTCTGAACCCGACTCATATAGATTAAAAATATGTGAGCGTCAGCTGAGCAGAAGCCGAGCGTGAGCTCAATATTCAAGCTCGAATTTTATGTGAGCTGAGCGTGAGCTTGACCCTGCTCAGAAAAAAGCTCGAACCCGAATAAAAATAATATAATTAAAATATTATATAAATAAATAGTACTAATTAAAAAGAAGAAGACCAATTAATTGGTATTAATTGAAGAATTCCTTAAATTTAGTGAAGAGGAAAAAATGATGCATTATAAGAGTGAATTAGATGTTTATTTGGAGGAAAATTTTTACCCAACAAAGAGGGATAGTGTTGATGAAAACTTTATTATCTTGGATTATTGGAAAGAAAATGCTCTTAAATTCCTTATTTTGTCTATGATGACAACAGATGTATTAGCAATTCCTGTAAGTTTGATAGCATCTGAGAGTGCTTTTAGCACCGGGGAGTCGTGTCTTGAATCAATTTCCCAGCTCACTACTTTCCTATACAGTTGAATGATTAGTTTGTGGTCAAGGTTGAATTAGGAGTTCACCAAAAGGGAGTATATATAAGGATTTTTGTCTACGTTGAATGTAGATTCTTTAACCTTTGACCTTGCCATTTATTTATCTTTTGTTATCTTTTTATTAGTTTATTTTGCTTCAAGAATTAAGTATCATTGTATTATATATATTTGTATTATTGTCAGAATTTAGTTTCAATGCTCATTGTATTATACTATTCTTGCTACATGATTTTTATTTTCTTTCTAATATAAATTTAGCTTGTGAGCTCAGCTCGAACTCACATTTAAGTGTGAGTTGAGCGTGAGCTCAATGCTTGTTAGCTTTTCGGGTTGAGCGTGAGCTGACCTTTCCAATTTTTATGTGAATTGAGCGTGAGCTAAATCAAACTCGACTCACATAACTCGATTGACAACCTTATGGAAGATAAGATACATAAAGAGACAAGATTAACAAGGAATGATACAGGATCATATGTGAAGCGTGAAGAGGTCATTTGGATAAATGACCTCATCTTTAACTCATACACGCCAAATACGAGCTTCCGAATAAAGCCTTTCTTCCGGGTATTTAAAGTCATTACTATAAAGGCTCAAGAGACAAAGAAGCCTTCCAAGAATGCAAGGCACAAGGATCAAACACACCTAATAGCATTTGAAGGCAAAATACATAATTGGAAGGAAAACGGTTGAAAGAGTATTTTAGTCATTTGATAATTAAAGTCTATTCTAGACTTTAATTATATTTCAAATTTATTATACTGTTTAATTAGCCATGTTGGCCGAAATAAGCTAGCTAAATAATAGGACATGTTGTCCTTGATGTTAGGTAGTGTTTTTAGTTATCTAGGAGTTGTAGAGTCCTAATCCTTAAAGGACTCTTATTTGTGGGTTATTTTTGGACAAAATTCCACTCTGTTTAAGAGGGATTTCAGCCATGTTATTGTTAGACTTGATATATTGATATTTTGATTAAGGATATTCCTTAGTTACTTTGTCTTTGATTCTCTGGTAGAATTCATTCATGTTTGAGTTATTGTATCAATAAGTTTGGTTTATACTTATTGTGGTGTTTCAGCCCCCATTGATATTCAACCTTGCGGGAGAAAGGTTGTTTATATTCCCCCATAAACTGTTCGAGATAGAGAAAGATCGGGCATTCAAGCCGAACCTTCGTATTCGTACAACGGTTTCGCATCAAGGAAACTCATACAGATTATCACTTCTAGATCAAGAGGTTTGATTATATTCACCTATGAAAGAGGAGAGCGGGTGATGGAAGATAACTTACAACTCACAAACATAACACGATTACATTAAAGACTCAAATAATTATACGAGCAAGAGTTTAGTCCATCAACGAGTGGTAATTTTTTCTTCTTTTTTTTTGGCTTAATGTGAATGATATTTTCACTTTGAGTAAGATTAATTCGAGTTCAATTTAGATTGTGCTTGCAAAATTTGAACCTTACTCAAACTCAAGTGAATGTCTAATCTAAAGCATCTTTAACATTAAGTTACAAGTAGGAATTGAATTCATAACTTCACTTTAACATTAGTTAAAAAAAAAAAATTAGTAACTTAAAGACGCAGTTGTAACTTATCAAGTGGAAACATTGCTGAAGTTGTTTTTTATGCGAAATCGTGATGTTTTATATCAAGGTTCGGCTTTTTAGCAGATCTTTCTCTATCTCGAAATAGTTTCTATGGGAATATACTCAACACAACCCTGGGTAGGCTAAGTATCAATGAATGCTGAAACACCACAACTAGAGAAACAAGCTAGTTGATACAGTAACTCAAAGAATATGAAGTTCTACTGGAAATTTATAAACAAGTATCAAAGGAATAACCTTAATCAAAATATCAATTATATCAAGTCTAATCTAAAGGTGGCCAAAATTTCTCTTTAAGTAGAGGAATTTCGGTTCCAACAATAAAAAGGAAAAGCATAAAAGAGTCCTTGAAGAAGTAGGACTCTTGGAAAACAACTTGCTATCAAGTAAAACACTTAAACAAGATAATAGGCACATGTTCCTATTATCTTGCGGCTAATCCATAACAAACTAATAAATCTATGAAGAGTCCTAGTTGCATTAGGACTCTTATTAACCAACTAACTAACGCATGGACAACATGTCCATTATTATAGCAAATTTCAGCATTGTTATTTCCCATTCTAGCCGTGTAATAGCAAGCTATTACACGGCTAGAATGGGAAATAACAATGCTGAAAGTAATTAAAGTCTAGAATAGACTTTAATGTACAAAAGACTAAAATGCCCTTAAAATTCGTCCCCATTCTGGACAGCTTGTTGGGCCAACTTGTACGACAATATTGGATATCAAGAAGGCAGAATCTTGTCTTGTGATCTTCATGAAAGTTGTAGATCTGCCTCTTATCTTTCATATGCAACTGGAATCAGCTTCATTGGATAACTATATCGAAAGTTATGATCATTATACCAAACAGTAGCAAAGCTGTCCATTCCTTGTACACTTGTGATACTTAAGAGGTTGACTTGTACAACATTCCTAGATGTAATTTAGAGTCCTCTTTGTATCTTAATACACATTCCTTTGAGTTGGGCAGCCCCGAGGTTGGTACCGCATCAGTTTTCTTCTTTTTTTGGTGACTAATATCACGATATTTGATCCTACTAATCCAGTTATGATCTTGCAAGACAAATCTGTGAAGTATGACACAATTAAGACGCATCATAAATGACTGGAACTCGCGACTTTACCTAGCCATGCACTATAGGATCAAAAGTGAGGTGGATAAATTATCAACAGAGCTACTCATTTTAATTAGAGGTGGTTAATGGGGAGTGCGAGGTGCTCAACCGCACAGAGCCCCAAATTTTTTTTGTATATATATATATATATATATATATATATATATATATATATATATATATATATATATATATATATTTCATTTTCGAAAAAAATATATGTAATATTTTTGAATTTTAGCTTCTTGAATTCAATAGTTAATATGATGATTTATAATATATATATTTTTCAACTAAACCAGAATCTATTCAGACGATTCATCTTATTTACTTAATTATTTCCTCTTCTTTCCACCCCAAATCTATTTCTTCTTTTTTTTTTCACTTGGCTACCACTAGTCAAATAACATTAATTTTTTATCCTTCTCCATATTTCAGAACTTTTGAGTATATTTTGAAGAACAAAACTATGATATAATTGTAATTATGTTTTTTATTATATTTTTATAAAAGTTTTTTTTGTTATATAGGGTTTTAATTTAAAATTCGGCACATGACCTCTAAAATGATTGAGACGGATCTACATTTAATCACACTGCTGATTTTTTTTTTTTTAAGGAGAAGCATAATTGTTATGGAAGGAAATATAATAATTAATTTCTTTAGTTGTAAAGTAAAATCATTTTGATCATTGACGCATTAAAAGAAGAGTAAAGTAAGGTGTCCTTACTAGTAAAATATAAAAGTTGTTTTTGGGTGAGAAACAGCACTGGCTGTAGTACTACGGGAATCTTGAATAAATGGGAAAATATTAAGAGCAAATAGTTTTTTCTGCCACAAAACTAGTTACGGGTTTTATATTTGTCACAAATCACATTTTCGTGCTATATTTGCCACAAAATTAGTTACAAGTGCTATATCTGTCACAAATCGTTTTTCCGTGCTTTTTTTGCCATGAAACATTTTATGAGTGCTAAAAATGCCACAAAAAGAGAGAGGGTGAAGGGAAAAATAGGTAAGAGATCAAATTAATTTCAATTATACCCTAAAATCAAAATTTTATATTATATTGGGTACCTAATTTTATTTTATTTTTAATACTTAACCCTTCTTCCCAAATTTACCAAAACCCTCACCCCGCTATCTTCTTCTTTCTTCTCTTCCCACATCGAGCCACCACCACCTCCCATCCCGTTACCCAATCCCTACCCCCACCCATACCAAAGAGTACCAAATCTGACAAAAAATGACTGCTTGAAGATTTTGAGAGGCGTGGTATAGCCTAGCAAAAATGTTTAAGAACAATTAGATATTCTTAGGAAATTGGTCTGCATTTTGCATATTGCTTTGCGAGAGTCCTTTTTGTTCAAGAATTCTGATGGTTTCAGATGCAAAGCATCTTTGTTAGGTTAATTATGTACTGCAAATTAGTCTACATTTTGTTTAGTACTTTGACTGGTATGTATTTTGTTTAATTTTTTTTTTTTATGGTTTTAGTAGCAAAGTGCTTGGTTAATCATGTAGTGAAAATTGATTAGCATTTTGCTTATTGCTTTGACTTATATGTATTTTGTAAAACAGTTTCTAAAGGTTAGAGGAGCAAAGCATTTGTGAAATTTGTTATATGTGTCTGAAATATAGATCTAGAAGTGCTTTCATCATATGGATTGCTATTCTTGGTTAATTTTCAGGGGGTATGGGTGGGGGTTAGGGATTGGGTGGCGGCGGTGGCGGTGGCTCGAGGAGGGAGGAGAGGAAGATGAAGGTGGTGGAGGCTTTGATAAATTTGGGAAGAAGGGGTCAATTATTTAAAAAATAATTTGTGTACCCAATTAAATATAAAAATGTGATTTTAGGGTCTATTTGCAATTAATTTTATCTCTTACATATTTTTCCCTTCACCCTCCCTCGTTTTGTGGCATTTTTAGCACTCATAAAATGTTTCATGGCAGAAAAGGCACGGAAAAATGATTTGTGGCAAATATAGCACTTGTAACTAGTTTTTGGCAGAAAAAACACGAAAACATAATTTGTGACAGATATAGCACTCGTAACTAGTTTTGTGGCAGAAAAAGCTATTTGCTCAAATATTAATCCTAGCAACGTCCTTGTGTGAAAGAACTCACAACTCCCTTACGTGAATTATGTCGGACTTACTTATAAATGTGAGTTTCGCTCAATTCGTATAAGAGGACCGTATAGTCAATCTCACAAAGCACGGTCTCATGATTGAGTAACCCAATAAAAGGGACACTTGCTCTCTTTCTTCTCTGCCTCACTCTCACTCTCTCTGCTCTCTTACTTTTTCTCATACTCAAAATCTTTTCCACACCCAAAAAATAGAGTAGTGTGAAGATGGTTTGGAGCTCAAAAGTAGGCAAATGGGATTTAGTTTTGGCTATTCTTTTAGCTTTATCAGCTGCTGCTGCAATTGAAGATGGTATGTTTTCCATGGTTCTCTCTGTTTCTGATGCTAGTTTTTTACATTTTACTTCAATTTTCTTTGATGTTTCTGATTCTTTGTGGCATTTTCTTGGTGGGTTTTTGTTTTTCTTGCTACATTTTTAGCTCCCTAGCAATGTCCATATTTAATGTTGTTTAATGTTAAAATGATCATATTTAATGTTGTTTCTAAATTTATTCTACCTTCTTTACTCTCTATTTTTCTCTTTTCAACACTTAATGTAATGGCAATATTGGAAAAATCATTATTAATAAACTATTTATATTGAAAGTGTACATTTAAATTTTGGGACAAATTAAAAATGAAATGTATTCAAATAATTTGAAACAGATAGAGTAGTATATTTGAAGTTTTACAGCCACAATTGATTATGTATAAATGAGGAGTAAATGAAGGGATTTCTCTTATGGGGCCAACAAGTCTGTAAGAATAAGGAAATATCTGATATAGACCGGGTCTCATGTGGTCCAGATTTGACCACATCCCTGCAGAATGAGGAGAGAGAAAGAAATGTAGTGATGTGGCCAAATCTCGACCGCATGGTCCAATGAACCTGATCCATGACAGAATAGACTTAAAAATAATTGATACTGACAGTTAAGATTGTTATTATTAGCTAGCAGCCCATACCGAGTAGCAGACTAGCCATTACCTCTTCTTTTGGCAATGGAGTATTCAAGCATAATTACCGCTAAAAATAATTGAACCTAGTTGCTAGATTTGTGAATTTTTTTTTTTATATTTATAATCAAGATTCAAATTTCTTCTAATGAATAAATCTGTTACGCATAATTTGTTTAATGCAACCTATTTTGGCATATGGTTTGAAACTGTTAGAGACATTACCTAGTGAGTATAATTATCGAATAGGACCTCCTCTACACTCCAATGCGCTAGGCCAACCTATCGTGTGTCACATCCTCCGCTTGGGATTTGTTATGTAAATAAAAATAATTCCTTTTTGCTTGTGGTTGTAGGAATCGATCCTGAGTATCCCAGTTGTGAAGTAAAGGAGAGTTGGGTCGGGTTGTGTAGTTCGCGGATCTTATGACTCGAATTCAGCACAATCTTATAAATAGGGGGAGATTAGATATTTTAGTTACTTTTGGAATGTTAGTTGAGCTGAGCTCTTCCCTCCTTTTTTACCCCCAATTCTCTTCTCTCTAGGGTTTCTTAATTCGGATTGTAATCTCTCAATTCCAATCTATCTTTACCTACATTTTTCCTCCTCTGGTGAAGGAGAATTTAAGGTTGCTGACAAAATAAAAAAAAAAAAATCTTCCTTGTTCTGTGATTGTTTGATTTTCTGAAAATTACATCCAATTACATAACATTTGGTATCAGAGGATTTTGGTCCTCAACGGCGATGGTGTTGACCAGAAATCAGACCGGCGAAGCTTCGTTGACGGCGGCGACGGCTCTCCTTCCCACTCTGGACGCATCGGACATTCATATTCCATCGGATCAACAGGTCAGAAGAATAATTGATTTGGAGACTTCAAGGATTCGAATGGATGCACAATTCGATGAGCTCATAAATGCTATATTCACTGTAAGTGTTGAATTATCTACTGATAGGAAAGAGACTGAGTCTAAATTCAATAGAATCATGTAGCAATTGGCAAAAATAAACAGTAGTGATAAGGAGAGGAATACTATGGGTGAAACCAGTAAATTTCTAGGAAATTCACCTGTAGCCAAACACATAAGGTCTGACTATGGTGTTGGAAGTGGATATCATCATAACTTAGGTCAAGATGAATGTCCTGAACCTAGGTTTGATGCTGGTTGTGGTGATAGGGGAACATTCAAGCTACCTAAGCTTGAATTTCCAAAGTTTGAGGGGAACAATCCTAGAGAGTGGCTTATCCAGGCTGAGAAATATTTCAAATTGCATAGGATCCATGATCCTTACAAATTGGATATAGCCTTAGTGTATTTCAGAGGTGAGGCCTGCCTATAGGGACATAGCTATGTGTCTGAGCATGGAGCTCAAAACTGGCTCCATTTTGTGTCCTCACTGTATGTTAGGTTTGACACCATGTCAATCACAGGCATTGTGGGTGAGTTCACAAAACTCAAGCAAACCTTGGATGTTCAATCATATATGAGGAAGTTTGAAGAACTCAAGTCCATTTTTGTTACTATTGGAACAAAGGCTACTGTGGAATATTTTGTAACTTTGTTCTTAAGTGGCTTGAAGGAAGAAATTAGGGAAGTAGTGCATATGCACAGGCCTTCTACACTCCTGAAAGCTTTTAGACTAGTTGTGGAGCAAAAATTATGTTTGGGAAGCTCATCCAAAAGTTTCTCCAAGCTATTCTCTTCCAACTATGGTCAAAAGGTTACTATCTTAGTAGTTGCTTCTTCCAAGGCTAGCTCTGGAGTCTCATATTCTGCTAAATCCATTGCTAAAGAGCCTATCAAATTCAAGAGGGTGAGCAATGAGGAGATGCATATGGGGAAGGAACAAAATCTTTGCTTCAAATGTGGGGGGAAATATTCCCCCATGCACAAGTGTGCTCTAGCAGAGGTGAACATGATATATTTGTGTGATTAGATGGAGAAGTTGAATGATGAACTTGATTTGCAATTTCTGCAATCAGTGGAGAATGATGGAGGCAGCTTGCGGGTGAGGAGGTGGCTGAACTTACTCACCTATCTATCAATGCCTTAGAAGCTATAAAAGGTGGTAAGATTTTCAGGATACCTGGAGTAGTAGGAAGGAATTAGTTGGCTTCTATTTTAGTTGATCCTGGTAGCACTCATAGCTTTCTTGATCTTAAAATGGCTAAGCAAGTTGGGCTGAAGGTTGAACTAGGAAAACCTATGATGGTTGTTCTGGGAAATGGGGAGAGGAGATAGTATGGAGAGGTCTGCAAGGGTGTTAAATGGAAGATTGGTGATCACCAATTCTGTCAAGACATGTATTTACTTCCTTTATGAGGAAGTGATATCATCATTGGAGGAAACTGGTTGGAGAGGTTCAGTCCTATCACATTGGACTATGTTAACCAGGTCATCAAATTTCACAAGGATGGTGGGAGGTGATGATCAAAAGTGGGAGCAAGCATGTGGAGCTACAATCAATGACTGGTAAAACTTTAGCCAAGTGTTTAGCTGGAGCCTCTAAAATATGGGTTGGGCAATTGAGTCACTTGCAAGGCAGTGAATCAAGCACAACCAGCTTCTTGAGAAATTTGGAAGGGGTAAGTGATGACATTCTTGCTCCAATCCAACAGCTGTTGCACAAATATGCTATGGTATTTGAGTTGCCTAAGGGATTACCTCCTGAGAGGAATCATGAGCACGAAATTCTACTCAAAGAAGGTGCTTAACCAGTGCAAATCAGGTCTTATAGAGTGGCTCATTCACAGAAGGCAGAAATAGAAAAACTGGTCAAGGAAATGATTCAAAATGGATTCATTCAAACCAGTTGTAGTCCATTTTCCTCACCTGTGATCCTTGTCAAGAAAAAGGCTGGTAGTTAGAGGTTTTGTGTGGACTACAAGCAATTAAACTCCCCCACAGTCATTACTTGGGGTATTTAAAATATCAATTCAAATACATTAACCCAATAACCAATAACCCAGCCAATTCAAATAAAGATTTAAAATTCAATTTAAAAAAAAAGGTCAATTGATTTGACCAACAAAAGAAAAAGCAATACGTCTGACATGTCAATTCGAGCAACTCACAGCTTTGTCTGTTTTGCTTCTTCTTTTTTTAGCAGCTCCCGTATTGGTTGCTTTCTCTGAAAGAAGCTCATTCACTCGATTCTTCTTGAGCATTTCCCCACTCAGTTTCTATATTATTTTCCACTGTATTATCTTCATCCATACATATTTCTTCCTCCTCAAAGTCAGTAAAATAGTGATCATTTGAATCGTTCTCTCGAATGAAGTTGTGCACAACACAACAAGCTATTAATATCGAGACTTGACGCGACATGCTATACGGAGGCATTCGTTCACCAAGAATGACAAATCTTTTTTTTTAAAAACTCTAAATGAACGCTCAATGACATTTCTTATAGAGGAACGACGCCTATTAAATAATTCACGAGGTCCTTTGTAGTTGGTAACGCCTGCAAAACTATTTATGAGATAATTCTCTCATTTATACGGAGCCAAAAAGCCCTTTGCATTGGCAAATCCAGCATCAATCAACAAATATTTGCCTGTAATATGAATTTTTTACTTTGGGTATCCAAATGTACATAATTCAGATCATAATAAGAAATGTTATTGCAAAGCAAGAAACGAGCTACAAATAAAATTTTCACAAACGCATTAGGTAATTAAATTAAAATTATTTCAAGCCATTCAACAAACCAACGAGTGGTATAGGAAAATCAACATTTTTATTTGTTAGTGCATTCGTCAGCACTCTTGAATCGTGGGCGCTTCCCTCCCAACCCGCGTAAATGTAGGTGAACCTTATGTCGTGATCACATGCTACGAGTACATTTTGAGTTATTTCTGACTTTCTATTTCTAAAAGTTTCCATAGTAGAACCTGAAACGTAAGCGCAAATATGTGTTCCGTCCATTGCTCTTATGCAATCCTAATGGATTTTAGATGTTAATAAGTATATCATCCATTTTGGTATGGAAAAGAACATTCAAAATTTATTAGAACATAGGGTTGAGTAGACTTACGATGAACCGTGCAAAGAAATGATCGTCACCAATCATATTTGGGTGTGGCACTTCAAATATTCTTTGTCGTTATATAATATCGAGCAAGCTTTGAAAGACATCGAGACATTTTTTTGAAATGTCTTGATATCGTCTCACCAAAATGTTAGAATCTTTCGCTTTCGTCTGTATGTTTGTTGTTGCGTGTGACGGTATTCAAGAAAATTGCCAAGCTTTCGCGAGCGTCCACTCGTGGTTTATTTTTCCAACATTTGCGCTCCACTAATTCATTGCATAGTTTTTTTGAATGTTAGCTTCCCCATATGTAATGCATTCCAAAATTGCTTATATGATGTCAATTAAGCAGCTCGTCGACCCACATTGGACCTCTAAGAATGGAATCGTAGCAGCGCATTTTTTCTGGTTGGCTTTTTGTAGCAATAAGTATTTTTGGAATGCATTACATATGGGGAAGCTAACATTCAAAAAACAATGCAATGAATTAGTGGAGCGCAAATGTTGGAAAAATAAACCACAACGTGTGGACGTTCGCAAAAGCCTGCCCATTTTTTTTAATACCGTCATACGCAACAACAAACATACAAACGAAGCTGAAAGATTCCAACATTCCGCTGAGACGATATCAAGACATGTGAAGAAAATATCTCGGTGCCTTTCAAAGCTTGCTCGATATCATATAACGATAAAGAATATCGAAGTGCCACACTCAAATATGATTGGTGACGATCGTTTCTTTCCATGGTTCATCGTAAGTGTACTGAACCCTATGTTCTAATAAATTTTGAATGTTCTTTTCTATACCAAAAGTGATGATATACTTATTAACATCTTATATCCATTAGGATTGCATAAGAGCAATGGACGGAACACATATTTGCGCTTACGTTTCAAGTTCTACTATGAAAACTTTTAGAAATAGAAAGTCAGAAATAACTCAAAATGTACTCGCAGCATGTGATCACGACATAAGGTTCACCTACATTTACGCGGGTTGGGAGGGAAGCGCCCAGGATTCAAAAATGCTGACGAATGCACTAACAAATAAAAGTGCTGATTTTCTTAGACCACTCATTGGTTTGTTGAATGGCTTGAAATAATTTTAATTTATTTACCTAATGCGTTTGTGAAAATTTTATTTGTATCTCGTTTCTTGCTTTGCAATAACATTTCTTATTATGATCTGAATTATGTACATTTGGATACCTGAGTAAAAAATTCATATTACAGGCAAGTACTTGTTGATTGATGCTGGATTTGCCAATGCAAGGGGCTTCTAGGCTCCGTATAAATGAGAGAATTATCACATAAATAGTTTTGCAGGCGTTACCAACTACAAACGACTTCGTGAATTATTCAATATGCGTCATTCCTCTATAAGAAATGTCATTGAGCTTTAATTTAGAGTTTTTAAAAAAAAGATTTGTCATTCTTGGTGAACGAACGTATAGCATGTCGCGCCAAGTCTCGATATTAATAGTTTGTTGTGTTGTGCACAACTTCATTCGAGAGAACAATTCAAACGATCACTATTTTACTGACTTTGATGAAGGAAGAAATATGTATGGATGAAGATAATAAAGTGAAAAATAATATAGAATCTGAGTGGGGGGTTGCTCAAGAAGGAGTGAATGACTTCTTTCAGAGAAACAATTTGGGCACCACATAACTCGGTGACAAAATTTCAAGTGTCTCAGTACTTACCAACATTCTGCAAAGTACAAATCATTTCATAAAAAAAACCCAATGTAGTAGCTGCTCAAAACAAACAGCTGTGAGTTACACGTATTGCTTTTTCTTTTGCTGGTCAAATCAATTTACCTCTCTTTTTTAAAAAAAAAATCACATTCATTCATTAGTAGTCAAAAGGGAAAATCATGTGTTCATGCCATAGAATTTTATCTTGAAAAACTACATCAAAAGTAATGCCTTGGGAAACTTTGTTATTGGGTCACTCGGATATTGAGCCGTCCACATCCTTTTCATATGAGTTGGGACTGGCCCACAGTTCTATCATATTATAAATCCCGTTCTAATTTATGTGAGATAGTTGTTAGACCAATCTCACATGGGCCGCTTTTCCTTGTTATAGAGTGCATAATTTGAGCTTAGATATTTCACTTTCTTTGAAAGATTATGTACTAAAATAGAAAAGATTTCGTTGTTTTAAAATAAAAGATTGATGGCTAAGCCGATCGGGGGCGGGAAGCAACAGTCCAAAAGGAGACCAGTTGGGCCCATAGTACACGCGTTTTCACGCGGCTTCTTGAATTCTTGAATTTTGGGTAAAAGCGTTAAGGACCAACGCTTTCTTTGTCTTCTACCAATTCTCTATCACTGTTTATCGGCATATAGCAGCATGAATGTGGGCCACCAAACTGAAATCTGCTTGTGAATGAATCCAAAATCAGATTTTTTTTTTTTTGGAGGATTTTTTTTTTTTTTTTTAACATTTTGGAAAATTGGAGAAGATGATGGGTTTTCTCTCAAAATAGGTACCTTTTTGGAGAAAGACTGATTTATGCATTTTTTAGCGGCGTTCTTAAACTAATCACAACGTGGGCTTCTACTTAGTTTGGTACTATTTTTGTACAGGTGCATTGAAATAGGCAGCATTTTTTGGATCGGGACTAAACTAGACATAACACATGGACAAAATGTGTTGTTTAAATGCACAACGCATACGCTGAATGCGTTGTTCAAAATGCCAGAACACAACGCATACACCGAATGTGTTGTTCAAGAACAACGCACACCCGCAATGCGTTGTTGTACTCAACTTTCCCTTCCAACTTCTCTTCCTTTAGTTGAAAAAAAAAAAAAACAAGTTATTTGCATTAGACAATTTTTTTTATTTATTCCCAAAAATTATATTTTCTATCCATTTCAAAACCCTAAGAAACCCTAAACTTAAAAATTTTAATAAGACAATTTACCATAATTTATTAGTCAAATATTTAGTGTAATATATTTTTATTAAGAATAATGAAAGAGAAGAGACAAATTTTGGTAAAATATAAAAATTCCATATAATTGCAAAATTTGAGAATAACTTAAATCGTTACAAAAAAACTTACAAACAAATAAAACTTAACATAATCTAAGAGTGACTTGGTCCGACATTGTTATGGCAATTTCTTGATGTATGACCAAGCATATCACAATTGCTACAAAGGCGAATATCACCCGGTTCACGATAATCCATATCGCTAGATATACTTGTGGTTTGTACGCGACTCCGTTTATTTTTCATATTCGGTTTGTAATATGTCATATAAAAGGGTGCATCCCGCCATAAACTCTGGTCAGCGATGTGATTAAAAGAAGTCTCGTATGTTTTTTGGTAATTTACGTTGGTGTAAATATCCAATTTCAATTACACTGGATTCCATCCCTTATTGTTACAAACTGCCATTGCATGAGAGCATGAGTAACCATAAATGATCCATTTCCCACAAGTGCAGGAATTGTCGGCCATATGGAGTGTATAAGTTGTATTTCCTCTCCCATTTTCACGCGCACGAGATTTGACAATGTATAATCCGGTCTAGTTATTGAATTGGACATCCCGGTGGCGTCGACACTTCTGTTGGTTTTGAACGAATTTATCCCAAATTCTCGCAAGTAATTGGTGAATGCTTTTGTTTGCTTCTAATCCATGTTCATCAAAATACTGGACCATCTTACTAAAAATCATCTCTAAAAGAGCCTTTAAGGGAAGAGCCATAACTTTCTTTAACACACTATTTAATGACTCAGAGAGGTTAGTCGTCATTATTCCATGTCTGTAACCACCATCATGCACAAGTGTCCATTGGTCATACCTGATTTGGTTTAGCCAATTGTAAGCTTCGACATTTCTGGTTTGAATTTCTTGCATAAACCGGTTGAACTTGTGCATTTTTGTTGTGGTTCCCGCTAGCCACATTAAAGATTTGAACTCTTTATTTTTTAACCTTTTGTTGAAATTTGCTCTTATGTGTCTTAGACAGAATCTATGATGGGTAATGGTGGCTGCCAGAGTATTTGTTCAGTGACTGCATTGAGGATTCCGTTGTGACGATCGGAAATGACACAAACAGGCCTTTGTTTGAGAACATGTTCTTGTAGATTTTGGAGAAACCAATTCCAACTCTCCGATGACTCTTTGTCAACAATGGCAAATGTTAGTGGGAAAACGTGGTTGTTTGCATCCCATTTGTTACCAATCAATAGCACTCCCTTGTAAACCTCGCGTAAATGAGTCCCGTCAATTGATATAACGGGACGACAATGTGTAAAATCGATGATGGAAGGCTGAAACGTCCAAAACAAAAAGTTGAAGACTTTCACACCGCGGCTATTAGTCTCATGGTTGTTCCATCGTATAATTGTGCCGATATTTGCATCCTCTATTGCCAGAGTGTATTGAGGAAGTGGGGTGAATGTGGATTTTCAAGTACCGAATAACAACTCAATGACACCCTTCATAGCATACCACCATTTTTTATAGGAGCAACCGACTCCAAAAATTTCATCTACCTCTTTTACAATGAGTTTGACAGGTGATTCTGGATCCACCTGCACAATATGGGTGACACGATCGGCAATAATTTTTTATGAGAGATTACGGTGATAGTTGTTTGCTCTTGTAACAATGCAAATGTGTGTTGGAGTGTATACAGTTGCCTGCCATTTACCATGTGTGGATTTTTTTCTTATGTTTATGTGCCAAGGACACTTATTAGTCGTTGTTGAATTTGTACACTTTGCTAACCACACCCTTGTATTGCTCCTAGTCACCGTAAACTCGACTTTATTCTGGACACACCAATTTCTAACCGCCAACAAAGCTTCACTTTTGTCGCGTTTGGTTTTTGAGGTGCTTTGTCTCGGGGGTCCAGTCATCCATGGTGACGTCCTAGTGATAAGATTTTTCAAAATTATTTTGGATGTCATCTAGTGCACAACGCATTCCCACCATGCGTTGTTCTTAAAGTTGATAAGATGTATCGAAATATTTTCACGTGGTAAAATCTACAAGTGATAATAAAAGGTTGGGAAATCTTCAAAAGATAAGTTTTTTTCATAATTATGTTTGCTGCCCTCTATATATATTAACTGTAAGTCATCATCCAAAATCATCAAATAAACCCTACAATTATATATTCACCCCCATCGTATAACATCTTTAATCATAATATGACGACCAACCTGCAAAATCCTATTAGAATTTTTCTATACTGGGATAGTGAAATTGAACGAGACCAAGAAAGCCACTACTTTACTGGCCATACAAAGCAAACATTGATGTTAATGCGCAAGGTTGCATATGCAGAGATAGTCCAAAGAATATTAGCCCTTAAAGGGTTAAACACAATGGAGTATCAAGTTCGAATGACACTTAGGTGACCATTTTACTCACCGGAGTGGGAACGTTTCTTTTACTCAGCTGTTGATATGAACAATGATAAAGAAATGACTTCTCTTTGGGATATTCACCCACAATTTGGTGCGTCTGGTGTACACATTCATATTGTATTTGTGCAGGTGTCCATCCAACGACAATTTTTTATGGTCACAATAATTTCAATAGTCAACATTTGTTTGGTTCAAGCTCATTATCTAACTTGCATTATTCACCAATTGCAAGTATCCCTGATCGTCCAGCAGAACCGGTACAATGCTCCCACCCACCAATACATGTTACTCCAGTTACACATATAGTTGCATCTGCTGAACCTATGCTAAATGGAGCTGTTGTAGCTGACTCTCAAGGTCCGACTTCAGATGTGGATGGTGATCCCGACTCAGAAAGTCCAAATGGCGATGACTCTGATGAACACGAAGAGGCGACGACTAATAGGTACCCTATAAGCGAGGAAGGTCCGTCATTCCCATATATTGATTACACCGCATACCAATGTTTCCAAGATTTAGGTTCAGGTGCCCAAATTGATGATTTACAAGAAGATGAGGACGTCACCATGGATGACTGGACCCCCGAGACAAAGCACTTCAAAAACCAAATAAGGTTCCGCAACAAAGGTGAAGCTTTGTTGGCGATTAGAAATTGGTGTGTCCAGAATAAAGTTGAGTTTACGGTGACTAGGAGCAATACAAGGGTGTGGTTAGAAAAGTGTACAAATTCAACACCGACTAATAAGTGTCCTTGGCACATAAACATAAGGAAAAATCCACACATGGTAAATGGCAGGCAATTGTATACACTCCAACACACACTTGCATTGTTACAAGAGCAAACAACTATCACCGTAATCTCTCATAAAAAATTATTGCCGATCGTGCCACTCATATTGTGCAGGTGGATCCAGAATCACCTATCAAACTCATTGTAAAAGAGGTAGATGAAATTTTTGGAGTCGGTTGCTCCTATAAAAAAGGGTGGTATGCTAGGAAGGGTGCCATTGAGTTGTTATTATGTACTTGTAAATCCACATTCACCCCCACTTCCTCAATACACTCGGGCAATAGAGGATGAAAATATCGGCACAATTATACGATGGAACAACCATGAGACTAGTAGCCGCGGTGTGAAAGTCTTCAACTTTTTGTTTTGGACGTTTCAGCCTTCCATCATCGGTTTTACACATTGTCGTCCCGTTATATCAATTGACGGGACTCATTTACTCGGGGTTTACAATGGAGTGCTATTGATTGGTAGCACATAGGATGCAAACAACCACGTTTTCCCACTAGCATTTGTCATTGTTGACAAAGTGTCATCGGAGAGTTGGAATTGGTTTCTCCAAAACCTACAAGAACATGTTGTCAAACAAATGCTTGTTTGTGTCATTTCCGATCGTCACAACGGAATCCTCAATGCAGTCACTGAACAAATACTCTGGCAGCCACCATTTGCCCATCACAGATTCTGTCTAAGATACATAAGAGCAAATTTCAACAAAAGGTTAAAAAATAAAGAGTTCAAATCTTTAATGTGGCTAGCGGGAACCACAACAAAAATACACAAGTTCAACTGGTTTATGCAAGAAATTCAAACCAGAAATGTCGAAGCTTACAATTGGCTAAACCAAATCAGGTATGACCAATGGACACTTGTGCATGATGGTGGTTACAGATATGGAATAGTGACGACTAACATCTCCGAGTCATTAAATAGTGTGTTAAAGAAAGTTATGGCTCTTCCCTTAAAGGCTCTTTTAGAGATGGTTTTTAGTAAGATTCCAGTATTTTGATGAACATTGGTTAGAAGCCAAAAAAAGCATTCACCAATTACCTGCGAGAATTTGGGATAAATTCGTTCAAAACCAACAGAAGTGTTGACGCCACCGGGTTGTCTAATTCAATAACCAGACGGGATTATACAGTGTCAAATCTCGTGCGCGTGGAAATGGGAGAGGAAATACAACTTATACACTCCATATGGCCGACAATTCCTGCACTTGTGGGAAATGGATCATTTATGGTTACTCATGCTCTCATGCAATGGCAGTTTGTAACAATAAGGGATGGAATCCGGTGTAATTGGTATTGGATATTTACACCAACGTAAATTACCAATAAACATACGAGACTTCTTTTAATCCCATCACTGACCAGAGTTTATGGCGGGATGCACCCTTTTATATGACATATTACAAACCGAATATGAAAAATAAACGGAGTCGCGTACAAACCACAAGTATATCTAGCGATATGGATTATCGTGAACCGGGTGCTATTCGCCTTTGTAGTAATTGTGATATGCCTGGTCATACATCAAGAAATTGCCATAACAATGCCGAACCAAGTCACTCTTAGATTCTGCTAAGTTTTATTTGTTTGTAAGATTTTTTGTAACGATTTAAGTTATTCTCAAATTTTGCAATTATATGGAATTTTTATATTTTACCAAAATTTGTCTCTTCTCTTTCATTATTCTTAATAAAAATATATTACACTAAATATTTGAATAATAAATTATGGTAAATAGTCTTATTGGAATTTTTAAGTTTAGGGTTTCTTAGGGTTTTGAAATGGATAGAAAATATAATTTTTGGGAATAAATGAAAAAAATTGTCTAAGGCAAATAACTTGTTTTTTTTCCAACTAAAGGAAGCGAAGTTGCAAGGGAAAAGTTGAGTACGACAACGCAACGCATTCGGTGTATGCGTTGTATTTTGGCATTTTGAACAACGCATTCAGCGTATGCGTTGTGCATTTAAACAACGCATTTTGTCCATGTGTTGTGTCTAGTTTAGTCCCGACCCAAAAAATGCAGCCTATTTCAGTGCACATGTACAAAAACAGTACCAAACCAAGTAAAAGCCCGTTTTTCAAAACCAAAAGCAGTAAGCCGCCTTGCGTTCTTCTTAATCAAAGTTTTTTATTAGAATGGTCATTTTTTTTTTGCAGATTGAATATCACATGATCATGTTTTTAGAGGAGCTTTTTTTGCATGAACAGATTCTGAGAATTAGTTATTGTATGACGTGGCTTAGGGTTTTCGTAATTTGCCACGTCAGACAAAGCCATAGTTTGGTGTAAATTACGACATGGGGATTAATGTCGTAATTCTACAAATAAGGCCCCATGTAGTTAGTATATTAGAGTTATCCACATTAAGGTAGATGAGAGGTGGAAGTGTACCAAACTACGTGGTGACCATTGGTGTAAATTGCCCACAAACCACTTAAGAAACACGTTGTCTGCTTACATAGCAATAAACATTATCCCACAAGTCCAAGAAGATCCGGAGACTTCTATCAACTTTATAATTGTCGATGTCTAAGGAAATATGTTATTAGACTGCACTTACCGGAAGACATTGAATGCGTGAAAAATTTCCATCGAAACTCTTTTTGGGAGTTAGATTACAACATTTCAGGCCTTACCTAGGTAAATGTTGATGATAAAGAATTTAAACACTAGGACTGTTGTCCAATGGAGACACCCGTCCACCATTATTCCAATGGGGCCCGTTGTCTTTAACAGTATGTTTTGGACCTTCAAGCCTTTGGGTGTACTTTTGATTGTGAGCACTCAAGATGCTAACAAAAGACAATATGTTTTGGACCTTGAAGCCTTTGAGGGATACATTCAAATATTGTCGCCCGGTAGTTTGTATGGACGGAACGCATCTCAGGGGTAGATACAAGAGTGTACTTTTGATTGTAGGCACTCAAGATGCTAACAATTACATACTGCCTTTTGCATTTGCCTTGATAGAAGTTGAGACTAGTCTTGGTTCATGGAGAACTTAAGAAAATATGCCATACGGTGGGCTGAAATTTCTATGATTACTGATCGAGCGTAAGAGCATTCTCAATGCGGTGCAAAATGTGGACGGTTGGAAACCACCTCTAGCGGTTCATATGTACTGCCTTCTAAATTTTCTATCAAATTTTCAGTCATTTCAAGAATAAGGAGCTTAAAGATCTCCTGGGTGTGTGGCCACACGAAAAACAGAAAATAAAATGAGACCTTGTAGTGAATATCATCAAGTATAATGACATTAATGCATTTAATTGGTTGTGCCAATACAAAAAGGAGCTTTAGACATTAGCTTGTGAAGGGAAAATGCTACAGATGTATGACAATTGACTTGTCAGAGTGCCTTAACAGCGTTCTGAAAAATTCAAAAACCCTGACACTCAAAGCACTTGTTGAAATAATATTTTGTAAACTTGTGCATTATTTTCATAATCGCATGGAAGATTCAATGAACTATCCGGCCCCATTCCCTATATCCGAGCTCTCAATGTTACTTCTCATTAATGTGACTTCACCTAGGCAAGGTGTTGGTCAAAGGGGCAAGAGATACGTTCGAGTTTAGTTGTTCATGTGATAAATGGTCTTATTACTTCACACACTGCTTACATGTCATTGCTCCATGCGTGAGGATGCAACGAAGTATATTTTATTAGTTTATTCATTGGAAAACTACATGAAAATACACGAGCACATTCTCTTTTCGGTACTGGATGAGAGTTAACGGAGACCTTCATAATTTGAGTTGGTTCACTATCCACCCAACATGAAATGTCCAAAACTCGGAAGAAATCAAACTAGAAGATTCAAAATGGGGATGGACACGGAGAATAATTCTCAAAAAGGCCAAAAAGTGTGGGCAATAGAAGTTGGCCACAACCATAAAACTTGCTCCATCAACTTGATCCGATGTCCCCCGGGAAGTAGCTCATAATGAGTTCTTTAGTTATGTTGGCTTAAATTCATTTTATGTATTATTCAAGCGCATTAATAAATTTATTTTATGTATAATTTTGTTTTAAAATATATCTCTCGTTTATGTTTTTTTTTTTATTTATCTTGAATGTGTTTATTTTATCTTCTTTACATAAGAAAAACCCACAAACCAAAACATTCGAAAAATATCTTAACAAAACTCAAACAAAGAATTTATTAATGAGAATTTTACTAAATTCTTCAAAAGAATGGGTTCTGAAAAAGGATTCCCTGAATTCGCCTTTTAGCAAAGACTGATTGAAGGAATCCGTTTTTGTCTGACATGGCGGATTTCAGAAATTCTAAGACACGTCGGATAAAGATAGATTTAAGGAATCCGTTCATACCAAAAAATACTCCCCAAAAAACATGACAATGTGATATTCAATCTGTCAAAACATTGCCATTTTGATCCAAAACTCTCTTAATCATATTATTTCACTTGACTCCTTTTTTTACTTATAGTCGTAATATAATTTAATTTCACAACTTTTTATTTTTTTTAAAATAATGTGTTAATTGTGTGCTCCTTTCGTTCCAAATTGAATGTTTACTTTCCATTTTACTTCATTCTAAAATTAATGTCAACTTTTTTATTTTAATTTGTTTCAAAATGAATGTCGAGATTCAAATTGAGACTGAGGGAGTACAAAATAAATGACCTAAGAAAGAAAGAATTTTATTTGGAGGAAGGATTAGACGGAAATAGGGAAGGATGAGACGGAAATGAAGGTCTCACCGGGTTTTTAAAGGAGGCATAGGATAGGTGCACAGTTAATGAATTACGCAAGTACTTCTTGCGTTGTTATTTTTTATTTTTATTTTTTTACGCGGGGGATCGAACTCAGGACCTCGGTCTTGAATCCTACGGCCTTTTTCACTGGGCCAGTGAATCCCTACTTCTTGCGTTGTTATTGTGATTAAGAAGATTGCAATGCAACTTAGTCAATGGCGGAGGCAGGATTGAAGTTTAGGGGGGTCGTAGTAGAAAAAATTGAAAATTATTGAGGGGGCCGTAGTATTAAAAAAAAAAAAAAAAATTTGAACTATTGAATATATATATACCTAGTATATAAAAAAATTGAAAATTCTTGGGAGCTCTACCCCTGAATTTAGTGTTTTTGTTTTGAAAAATGCAAATACGCTTTGCGTTGTATTTAGTTTAAGAACACTAATTAAATCAGTGCCTTTCTCCAAAAAGGTACCTATTATGAGTAAAAACCGAAGATATTTTTTGCCGTTTTGTTTTTTAAGGCAAACTTTTTTCTGAAATGCATTTTTGGCACTTTAAAAAAAAAATAGCAGGATTGTTTTGAAAGGAAAAAAAAATGAAATGGTAGCTTGATTCACTGAATTATGTATTTAATTTTTATGTTGAAATTGTATTGGCTGCCCTTTGGTCAGAAATGGTCAGGGAGTCAGGGGTCCACAACAATGACCACATAGTCCATAATTCTTTTGTTTTTAGAATAGTTCTGACATAGATTATATCTATCGGATCTTTTAGTTCAGAATTTATCACATTACTACATAATGAAATAAGAGATAATTATGTAATGATATAACTAATTTTAAATTACGAAATTAATGTGAACCTTTTCCATATCAGAATTTTCTTGCTTTTTAACTTTTCCTTTCAGCTATCCATCAACCAAAAGAAAATTATTCTTACAAAAAACACCAAAGGAAAAATATTAAAAACCAAGAAAGCTTCATCAAAATACTGTTATTTTATTGCACAAACATCGGTGGAGGCTGATTGTAAGAGCATGCTTGTCTGCAATGATTCCCCAGCAATGATCATCTGATTTGTCTAAAGTTTGCAGTATTACTTTTTTTTTTTTTTTTAAATAAACAAAAAATAGGACATTTTCATATTACTTGGTGTTGGTTTTTCATACTATTCTAATTTCTTTTTCTGTAGAATCTATTTGATGCAAAAATTTCTTTAACCTAAATAGTTAGGTTAAAGAAATGATAACGACTTGATTTAGTTACAAGATTATTAACATCTAATGTATTTTCATGTTTGATTCATATCTTGATCTAAAAAGCTAGATTGAAGTGTTCGAATGGCATCTTGATTACCAGGGACGAATTCAAGAAGTTGGTGTTGGAGGGGCGAACTTGCAAAAAATTCTTGGGGGTGATAAAAATGGAAAAAAAAAATTCTTGGGAGGCGAAACTGATAAAATTTTCCAAAATAAACATAAAATTTCGATAAATAGTATTATTTTTAAAAATCTTGCCCCCCTCCTCCCCTGTCTTCGTCATTGTTGATTACTCAATAAATTATGGATATGATTGGATTGAGTTTCAGTCTGAAATTTTTTGATCAGTCTCACACTAGTGTCAAACTCAAACCAAATTTTTTTATGGATTAATGTTTGATATTTAATTTTCAGAATCAGTATAAAGAGAATTTGAGTCTTAGTTTAAGTAACACAAACTAGACTCAACTCAAATACACTATACATTTTAGTAATTTATAGTTACATGATAGTTTGATTAATTGAAACGCGTACCTTATAATTATGAATTGCCTTGTTATCAGTGACGGATTTGACCCTACTCAAAAAAAAAATATTTTTTAATTATATATGATGTATTTTACTCCATTTAGATAATAAATGTATAAATGACCCCAGTGAATTATTGTGTATATCAAATGACCACAGTGATTTTTTTAATTATATATGATATATTTTATTCCATTTAGATAATAAATGTATAAATGACCCCAGTAAAAAAAAATTCTGGATCCGTCACTGCTTGTTATTCAATTTGTAACTAGTTCATACAATTTGCTAATGTATAAAAGACTAGATATTGTTGGATAAATTTATAAATTAAGAAATGTATTATTTTTTTAAATGAATTAAGAAATGTATTATTTTTTTAAATAAATTAAGAAATGTATTATATATACTCTATCATTGGATTTGATTATTATATATACTTGGATTTTGCAGGTTTGCTAATAAATGGTGATTTTGAGATGCCTCCACCAGGAGGATTCGTATCGTACGTAGAATATCAAGATGGGCCCACATCAGTCCCAGGTTGGAGAACAAACGGCACCGCAGAGGTAGTAGAGGCAGGGCAAAAACAGGGTGGGATGATCCTCATAGTACCCCAAGGTACACACGCAGTGCGATTGGGCAATGATGCTGAGATCAGCCAACAAATAAAAATACAGAAAGGCTCGCTCTATTCAGTCACGTTCAGCGCGGCTCGCACGTGCGCTCAGCTAGAATCACTTAACGTGTCGGTGCCACCCGCATCACAGACCATTGATTTGCAAACTCTTTATAGTGTTCAGGGATGGGATTCTTACGCGTGGGCCTTTCAGGCTGAGGAAGATGACTCCAAATGGTTTTTACAAATCCTGGTATGGAAGATGACCCTACTTGTGGGCCTATCATTGATGATATTGCTATTAAGAAGCTTTTCGTTCCAGATCAGCCCAAAGGTTAGATTTGTCATTAACAGAGTCTTTATTGTTTGAGTTTTTCTTTTTTTATTATTTAAAAAAAAAAATACATTTTCTCTAAAGAAAATACACCCTCCGTTTCATAATATCAATTTTTTTAGATTCTTCTTCTTTTTTAAAATATTTTTTTAAAACTACTTTTATCCATATTACAAAATAGGTAGAAAGATAATTTGAGTACTTAATAGTTAAGTATCTAAAGTAAAAAAAAAAAATATTCTCGCACTCTTTTTTAATTTATGCTTAATTATTTAAAATTATCTCCATTTTGAAACAGATCGAACATAATTTTATATACAGTTAGTTAACATTGAAAGAATAATTCTTCCATGTATCAAATAATGATTGAGTGATTGAGTATTGGTGCGAATTAAAGGCAAGGAACAAATATAAATCTTTACACTATTAAAAAAAATAAAAAAATAAAAAAGGCAAGGAACAAAAGGCATCTATATCTCAATTAATTAGAATAATAAAGTAAAAGGTAAATCATATCTCTTGCTTGTTTTTTGGCTAAAACTTGAGATCTAAGGAAAGCAAATATTATTTATCTTCAGTTAAAAAGAAAGAGTATGAAAATTCAGATTAGAACTGATTCCAAAAAGATTTAAGAAAATATTTACAATTAATATTATCTCTCAATAGTTAATGTTATCTGTTTTCAAAAAGTTAGGTAAAGGTCAATATGGTCAAATGACTAGGGAATTCCTAGCTAGTTGTGGGCCTTGTAGACGGGTGAAAATTCTCTATCCCTATCCATATCTACATTCTTGTCACCAACCAATCAAAATTTACTATATAAATATTTTTTTCAATTATATATGCACAGGGTAAATTGAGATTGACTGGGATTAGATATGAGGAAATGAACGGGGATAGAGGATTTTTTGCCCTTGTCAATAGCTTATTGATTAGTGTAGCTTTGTTACACTTTCTTATTGGGATGCTATTAGACTGTTAGTGATTGCAATTAAACCAAAAAAAAAAAAAAAAAATGCCTCAAAAGTCCCAAAACTGTTTGATTTTGTAATTTTGATCATTCTAATAATTCATGGAATAAAGTCTTTGAACCATTTCTTGGGAGTTTGACTATGGTGTAGAACGAATAAAATTCAGTATATACTGAACAATTTTGATTCTTTTGGGTCGTTGGATAAAAAAATTCAAAGGTCCAATATTTTTTTCGGGGCTACTTGTGATTTTTCAAACATTTGTTACGCAAGTTAGGGTTATATGCCTAAGAACATGTGTTCATGAGGAGAAAATACATGTTGCAACCTTAGTACATATGTTCATAAGAAGAGAACTGTTGTCCAAAATCATGCAGCACATGTCCAAAAAGTGTTCATTATGTACTAAAAGAACGTGTTCAGCCATTATAGTCGTGACTATTTCTTGGGACTTCTTGAATTTAAAAAGAAAAAGAAAAAAAAAAAGGAGCTTAACCTCAAGATTTATTAGACTTTTATTCTTTAGTACATTATAAGTTATAACTATTCATTTATGGACAGTTTAAGCATAACAATTAGATACAAAGTATAGGGATCAGGTACCCAGTGAAAAAGGCTATCCATCTCTGGCCAAAGGTCTGGAGTTCGATTCCTGTACCCCTTCCCCCCCAAAAATTAGATACAAAGTCTTTTTGTTATTCATATAAATTTAAACTATCCATAATGCAGATAATGCAGTACTAAATGGCGATTTCGAAGAAGGTCCATGGATGTTTAGAAATGCTTCATTAGGTGTTCTTCTTCCAACAAACCTCGACGAAGAAACATCCTCATTGCCTGGTTGGATAGTGGAATCAAACAGAGCAGTTCGTTACATCGATTCATACCATTTCACTGTCCCTGGAGGTAAACGAGCTATCGAATTGCTTTCTGGAAAAGAAGGTATAATTTCCCAGATGGTGGGAACCAAGCCAAACCAGCCCTACAAAATGACATTTTCAATAGGCCACGCTAGTGATGCTTGCAAGCAACCATTAGCAGTTATGGCATTTGCAGGCGATCAAGCGCAAAATATCCATTACACTCTTAATTCTAACGCGACAATATTCCAGGTGGCTAATGTTAACTTCACCGCGAAAGCTGAGAGAACGAGGATCGCGTTCTATAGCATCTATTACAATACAAGAACTGATGATATGAGCTCCTTGTGTGGACCAGTTGTTGATGATATTAGAGTGGAACAATCTGGTTCTGGTCAAACTAGAGTTTCAGGACTAGGTTTGATGTTGGCTTTTGTGTTTCATATGTTTCTTTTTGTTTTTGTTTAGATTATAGGGCTATTGTCTACCTCGAGGCAGACGTGGCCTCGGCCTAATGGCTTCGGACGCTACTTGCGTTCTAAGTATGTAGCTATGCAACAAGTTGTGTGTTTATGTTTTGGTGTTTAGGAATGTTGGTAAACCATATCCCTAGTACTTCTATGTTTCTTTTAAGGTTTATTATGGTTTGGCAATGAGAAAAAGGAATGCGAAAACCATTTGAGCTATAGATATATGGTAAATATTTATGGTTCTAGAGGTGGGTTGTGTGACAATTGCCAACAAATATCCCAGTCCTTAAAAATGACCCATTTTTCCTCTTCTCTTGGATTTATCTTATAATTATTTCTTTGAGTTAATAGCTATTTTGATCACTAAACTATTTACACTTTCAGGTTTTTTTGTTACTTAACTATTTTTTGGCTAAATATATCACTATAGTATTTATATTTAGCTAAAAATAAATCTTCATCACTTTTCGTTGTAGTGTTCGGGCAAGTTAGACATGTGCCGAATATATGACTGAAAATATTGGGATAAAAAAATAAAATCACTCCAAAATATATAGCTGTCTTGTTTCTTCATCGGAGGAGTTGGATCTTCCTTTGGTGTTCTTTCCTTGAATATCTTGTGGTAATTTAGAACAAGAAGATGCTTCTGTCATACAACCTTCTCTCTATATGCTCGAGAACTTTTGCTCCAAAATGGATATTTGGTAAGGAGGCAGGATCAGGCTCAAAAGTCCCTCCAAGAACATTGTCATACCTCGTAACCTGAGGGAAATTGGGTAGTACCACATACGTCGATGAGACACTGAACCCTCAAACGAAAATGCTAAAATTTTAATGACTTCAAACTTTAAAAAAAACCGAAAGATTCTTACATCAAAGAAATACTCCAAATACAACAATATTCTTACAAAGGGAATAAAATATTAACTGAAAAGAAATTAACAGTTCTAACTATTACAAAGCCTCAATAACTTTCCTCGATCCAATCCCCATCATAGTTACCTTCAACATGAACATATGCAAAAGAGAAATATAGAAAGGATTGAGCTACTAAATTAGTTCATTAAGAATCAACACCCCTCGGGATGAAGCATCGAACACAACTCAAAACAATTCCCGACTTTCCCAAAACACGTATGAAATCAATGCATGACTTGACTTGACATACTTTAAAAACATTCAGAAATACACATGCAAAATACTTAGAACAAAGGACAGACTGAACTCTGAAAATGAAACACAACAGAAATCCAAACTGATTGAAAACAAAGCTTCAGTTGACTGGACAAGGTCCCGTCGACCATAGAGGTCACCTAGAATCTAGTCAAAGACACTATCCAAAGTCCAGTCTACCAACAGAGCCAGATGGTCGACCAAAATCGAGACAGTAGCTAAATAAGAAAATTCGGACAACCGCGATTCTGCGCAGACCAAAAGAACAATGCAATTTTGAAGGAAAATATCATTTCGGAAATCCCTTTTTCCCAGCCCCAAAAGGACACATTTAGACCAACACCAAATAGCAAATAAGACCAAAACATAAGCAACAAAAGCTATAAACCATACTCTTCATGACTCAACACTTATACAACAGAATTGTGCTACAAGCACCATGATTTACTTATAATTACCAAACGGAAGTACAGATTGTCAGACACTGCAAGTATGGTTTCAGCTATGACATACAATCCCACAATCGAGCTCAATCATCTATAAATAACTTTAAAGCAAAATTACTAACGATCCCTGACTTATAGCCAAACCAGGAAATGCCCAGAAAGTACTCATGGTTTCAGTACGACCCCCTAAACAACGGGTCCTAACAAAAATGTGTTTAAGGAATCATTCAGTTATGTCATTGCCCTACCGAAGTGAACTCCACAACAACCGTTAATAGCCCCTAATTATCCACCAACTAGGGAAGCCTCCAGACAGAATCCTGACAAACTAAAGTGATTGAATGACTCCGGCCCAAAGTCGTTCTTAGACGGAAGCTCAAGATTGGGGGCGACACGACCAACACTAGCAATTGCGACACCAAATAGACGATGATAACCGTATAATGAATTCAGCAAAAACCAACAATGACAAATATGGGCAGCCATAATAACAATACAATTACAGACAGTAACACAACAAACTCAACAATCGATCACATAGAAATGCAAACAATTCAACGCTTCATCCATTTTATGCAATTGAAAACATGTGTAAACATTTTATAAACAATTAATAACTTAAAATATTGTTTTCATGCTTTAGGACTGAAAATAACAAGAGGGAAAATCCTTACCTCAAAAGCTTAACAATAATCATACGAAGAACACGACTTTTCGAAATCCCATAAATCAATATATTTCACGACTCTATAACTTTCTATACAAACCTCGAAATTTCAATCCGTTAGCGGCCACTCGTAGTTCTTTCAATTCTCTTCAAAATTGATACACTGTGCGCCCAAATTCGACGCCTTTTATTTCTCCAATTGATCAATCTCTCACAGACGATCAATCTGTCAGCCTTTTATTTTCTCTCTTTTTTTTCATTTCCTTTTTCTTTTCTTGTAACTCCCCTCTAAATTCTACACTAACTCCCCCATTCACTCCCATAAACTCCCCTAACAAAACACCCCTCAAAGTCTATAATCCTCTACACTTAGGTCCCTCAACAACCAATCTATCAACTACACCTCTCAAATACACGTCATGTAGACACGTAAGCAGAAAAGTCCCGGGTATCACAAACAATTTTTGTTTTCCCTTTCCTTTCCATCCATTTGGGAAGAAGAACCCTTACGAGAGAATCTAATATTTGTTCCCTTGTAATTAGAATAGAGTCTAAACTTTTCTTTTCTTTTTTCTACAGAAACAACATCTTTATGAAAATATAAAAGTAAGATTGCGTACATGTAAGAACATTTTTCAAACTTTGTAATGCGAAGTCTTGTACACTGGAGTGGGACCTTTTTCTTTTTGCTGAATCGTCTAAAATTGGATTATTATCTTTTTAATTAAATTGCACCTCTCAAGATTTTACCTTTTTGAAGTTTTACCGATGATGAATTTGACTGGAAAAAGACGGGAACCCAAAAATTGACCCAAATTCTTTCTCCGGGGGAGTAGTATTATTACTACATATTGACTCTCTCCAGAAGAGAAGAGAGAGAAACATAAGAAAGAGCGGGAGCTTTTCCTTCCCCAGAGCATTCTTCCCCCCACTTCTTCCTCTTTCTCTCTCCTCCTCTGTATATCTATTATTATTAATTTCGGATGGAGAAGGCGGCGGCCGAAGAAGGTGTCTCTGTTCCCTGCATCTCCTCTTCTTCCTCCTCCTCTCCGCCGGACCATGACTTCCATCCCGATTTCTCCCCTATCGGATCCCCTGACCTCACCGACTCTCTCTTCCCTCCTCCGCCGCCGGCCGATCATCCGCCTCCTCCTCTCTCCGATGATCTCCGGGACAAGATCATCAAGCAGGTTTTTCCTTTTTTCCCTTTTTAATTTTTTGGACTTTATTTAATATTATTTATTCACTTACTTACTTGAATGCTGAAATTGATTTTTATTTTTTTTCTTTTGGTGAATAATGTTGAAATTGAATCTGATTGCTAGGAACTATCGGAGATACTTTATGTAATTTTACTGGAATAAAGTTTTTTAGGTTAAAAGTTAGCTTCTTTAGCATCGGTGATTCTGAATGAAGCATATTTGAATTGAATTTCTAAAAAAGAGGCCTCTAGAGTTTGAAATTAGTTTTTTGAAAGCCATTAGTTAGGTTAATTCCTCAACTTTTTGAATATTCTGAGTTTTTTTAGGTTTTAGGTTTTATTTTTTTAAAGTAGGAATTTATGCTGTTTTTCTCGTGCTGGTAATTAATGAAGTAAAAGAAGTTCGGAACTTGTTGATTTTTATTTACAATTTGAAATGGGAGTTGAAGGTTCTGGAGTGGCTTGTTATTAGGGTTGTGGTCGAGGATTTCCATTTGTTCTAATTTGCTGCTTTTGTGTTGTTCTCTTTTATCTTTTTAGTTTCAAAACTCGCATTGTATTTTTCATTTTTCCTTTCTGGTGCCATAAACTGTGCATAAAACATGCTCATTGTAGTGATTTTGCATATTTTTTTGAAGGTTGAATACTACTTCAGTGATGAAAATTTGCCCACAGACAAGTTTTTAATGAAGTACGTGACCCAAGACAAGGACGGCTTTGGTAAGTGCTAGAATTATTTTCTTTTCGTAAACATTTGATTTGATTATTTCTGCTTGACGTTCTTGCTGCATTGTTATGGAACTCGACTTGGATCAAGTTAATGTGGCGGCGATAATAAGTTTTTTAATATTCTGCTGTCTTTTTGGTGTTTCTGGAGTTTTACTATCTATAGAATTGCTGCTTCATATACAAGAGCAATTTAGGAAACTAATATATTGCGGCAAACAAAAAGACGAAGAGTTAACTGAATGGTTTCTGATGTTTGTTTGGTGACATACATCTAATTTGATCTTCATGGCTCTTTCAATTATTGTTGCTGTAAACCTTTGCCTGACAATTTTTCGGTGGGAGCTAGAAACACTTTTTCTAAAATTTCATGAGTCTTTTCCCACATGCATCTGATAGTGGAATGATGTAGGCATTTGACCATTGGTACATCATCCGAGTATTTGGATGCAGGAACAAAACACTTTTTTAGTTTCGGCACAGTTATGTATATGCCGTTTGAGATTGCAGTACGGGCTACTTAAAGATTCTAGTTGTTATAGTACAGAAAATGTGAGAGAATTTAGGAAGAGATAATAAAGGAAGTATTTTTTTTTTTCGATTTTCTTTGCTTGTTCTAGTAGAGATTGTGAATAGAGAATCAGTATTGAAATTTTTTCTCTTAGTTTGTCTGGTATATTTTCTTATCTTCATCTTGCCTATAGATAAAATCATGAAGATTTCTCTTTGTTTTTCAAGATATTCCTCCTCTTCTCTTCCATCTGAGACTTAACCCTTATGGCCATTGCATTCCTTTATAGTTTGTAATTCAGTTTAATGAGTTCATTGGAAGATCCGGTATTGTAGCAGGATGGTAATTTAAAAGTGTACTGCAGTCATATGTCTTGTCAACTGCTGATTTAATAACAAGCTAGAACTCCTCCACATATGGAGTATCTGAGGATTTAAATGTACCCATGTGGACAAATGCTGAGCTCGAGTCAGCTTGCTGTTCTTGTAGCAAGTCGAGAATAGAGTGAACATGATGAACTATAGCAGGTACTTCTGACCGGTTACTAAACTTAGATGTCTCCTGGTGCGGCCTTTTAAGCGGTGCCAAACATCTATTGGTTTTGTCCGAATGATAGTTCAACCAATTGTTTGCTGATTCACTCTCTATTCAGTTCTAACTGACTCACAATACTTACTTTGTAGTTCTTAGCATATCCATCACATGCGTTTAGTTCTATATTTTCTTCGAGGTGGTTGTATTAAAAAAAGATGGTGATATATCACAGCTCTTCATCATGTTTTAAATTGGAGGATGTCCTAGTCATATTCATTTTCACCATTCAGACCTTGCGGAGAAAGAACCTAGAAGATGTCCTCTTAAATAATGATTCTTGGTTAATGTTGTCCCCTCCATAATTGTTCTTATAGGCTTTCAATTCCCTTACTCCTTTCCTCTTTTTAGCTTGGTAAGTGCTTAACCTTGTGTTCATATGTCAATTTCAATGCCTATTTCCAAAACATTTTGAGTTCCAATTGTGTCAAGTAAGAAAACATGTCTCAGATTGATTTGAATTAAAATAATGCCTGTAATCTATTTATTCATCTCCTTGTTCTTATTGCTTTAATTGACTCATTTTAGCTACTTTCTTAGTTAGCATTTTAATCAGAGTCCTTGCCACTAGATTTCACTCACTCCCCTTTTCCTGCTTTTCATAGAACCTTGGACAATGCCTTATTTATTTAATTTTTTTTTTTTAAACGAGCAGTGATCACTAATACTGGCAAATCCAAATTCACGAGTTTGTTGCAATTAAATAACTTGTGTACTTAGTCTCTTTCAGTTTGCTGCGGTTTGTGAGAAATGTGAATCTTTGTCATTGGCTTGTTTATAGTTGCACCCTACCCTAGCTGAGGAGGGTGGAGTCTGAGCCACATAGACTATAAGACTCTTAAGATACTCTAATAACTCAGACTTGATTTAATGGTGCAAGTTTATATCGATTTGAGGCATTGACTTAGAAGTTGTTGTATAGAATAGAAATGGACTTTGGGGAAGTAGTTGGAGAACATTGATGAGAATATTGACATCTGTAAAGGAAAATATCGAAATATCTAGGTAGGATATCCATAGGACCTGCGAGAATCACTAAAAGATGATTTCCTATTTTGGCCATCAGCTCGGGGTTGGGGTATTTGCTAGTGTTGGTTGATTCTGATGTATAGTTATTTTTTTTTCTTTTCATTTTCAGTGATGTTGACCTATTTCATCTTTACTTGCATGAATCTGAAGAAGGCATGAGTTGAACATGTTTCTTTTCTATCCATTTTCTTCAATACTTAGAAAGGTGTGTTGTATGTTGCAGTTCCTATTGGAGTGGTTGCTTCTTTCAGAAAAATGAAGAAGCTCACAAAAGACGCCTCAGTGATAGTGTCTGCACTCAGGGAATCCTCTGTTCTTGTAAGCCACTTAATTTGTTGGAGGAATACTTTGATATTGGGTTGTTGTCCTGTTGTCTTTCTTACTCAAATTACACTTGGTTTCTAGCCTGGCTAAATTATTTTATTGATTATTTACTTTCCAAATATGCTTTCCTTAGGCTAGTATGTTATTGTGTCGAAATTGGTAGTCATTGCCCTAGTCTATCTATAACTGCAGGTGGTGAGCGGCAGTGGGAAGAAGGTGAGGCGCCTACATCCTCTTCCATTTACTGAGGTCAAAGATCCAGCGGTACTTCTCTATTTGTTTTTGGTGCTCTATATTTGGTACTCTTGGCTTTAAAAGATTACCATTCATGGAAATTGTGATGCACTGCTTTCTGTAGTTGTGCACTGTTTTGGTGGAAAATTTACCTCAAGATCATTCTGTAGAGAATCTTCGCCGAGTATTTGGTGAAGCAGGAAAGTATGTATTATCTACCCTTCATCAGGTTGTCTCCTTGATGCTTCCGTTTTTGTGAATTGCTTATCAACATTTTAACTTTCAAACTTTAGCATAAAGAATATTGTGATTCGTGACCCACATGTGGCAAAGGAGCCCAAAAAAGTTACAATCGCAGAGAAGCTCGTGAGTGCTAAGGTATTGGCTTGAAGTTTCCTATATGACCATTTTCTTTCCAGAATTTATTGGCGAGATGGATTTCAATAACTGTTATGCTCAATGGATTTCAATAACTGTTATGCTCGATGGAAAACAAGGAATTAAATTGAAAAAAGAGAGAAAAGAAAACTGCTTGCCTATTGATTAAAAATCTGAACTCTCGCAGATGGCGTAACATACTGTTGTTATTATTACTTGGTTATTATTTGCTTGCTCACTTCTTTAACAAAATTCTTGGCCTTAAATGTGTAATGGTGTTCTTGAAATTCACCAGCTTGCTTTATGGAATATCATACGAATTTGTAAAATTGCTAATGGGAAGTAGGGTGAGTGAGAGATTTTTGGATACGTAGGAAATTACTTGGTTCAAGTTGGAAAAACAGTTCTTGCGCTGACATGAAGCGATCTGTCAGTTGAGGATCTTTTGTATAATGGTAGTGTGGAAATAACCGCTAATTTCTCTTTATCTCTGCACTTCATCATGATCTTGCACTCCTACATTTGTAGATAGGAATAATGTGTCCCCTATCAATTATGCTAAACAGATCTTAGTTCTATTATAACCTACTGATTTATTAAGAACATTGACTTCATATTTTGCCTTTTTGGGTTGCAGTTGCATGCTCTGGTAGAGTATGACAATGTGGAGGCTGCGGAGAGAGCTGTGAGTGTCAATTACAGCCCCTCATCTTGCATTCTGCTCATGATATTCTAAATAGAGTTGATTAACAGTCTTCCTCGCATCTGTTTATTTCAGGCTGCCATTTTGAATAACGAGCAGGATTGGAGATATGGATTGCGGGTTAAGCTTCTGAGGAAAAAGGTATTTGAACTGGCCATAGCCTTTTAACATAGGAAACAAGTAGTTGTCTGAATTTCCAATTTATATCTATAGACCAAGGCGGAACAGAAGAAAAAAGAATGGAGGGATGTGGAAACTGAGAAGCAAAGCAGTGTACAAGTCTCACCTAATCCTGTAATAGATGAGGAGAACCTCTATTCGAGCGAGCATCATGATGATTATTCACATGATGAAGAGGTAAAATGCCAAAACCTTTTGAATATTTACGGTCTCTCTCTCTCTCTCTCTCTCTCTCTCTCTCTGGGGAGCTCCCTTTTCTCTTCCTGGAAGTTAGTTAAGTATTTAATGGAAACTTTTTTTGGGCGCCTGGCGCATAATCGTTCAATGACTCAGTAGTTCTACCCGTGGTTCTTATTGAAGTAACTTTTCGATTTGTTTTTGTAATTAGCTTTTTATGTTTGAGATTTAAATTCTTTTTTATTTTTATTTTTTTGACGTTGCCCGGGATTGATCATTCATTTCCTGAATTACGAGTTAGACACTCGACCACTAGGCTATTACCTAAGTAGCAATTTAAAGTTGACTTATCAATGCATCGTGCAGTTGTTTATCAATAAACTTGGAGAAAAAAGATACATCTCTTTGCACGCATGACACTTTTCAGTCTTGCACAATCTTACTGTATTGCGCTTAAAGATTACCTTGAGGCTGCAAACCACTTCTTATTGCCTTATTATTTCTTCACATTATAGGATGGAGAGCACTTGGGGAAGGATAAAAGTGGAGAGCACATACAGAAGGAAAAGAATGGGGAACATACCCAAAAGGATAACAATGGGCTTAAGAATCGACAACGGGGACGTGGAAGGAGACAGAAATATCATGGGCAAAACGGACAAGGTACTAAATTATAATTTCCTAAGGCTTATTTTTCTTTTCTTATCTTTTGAATTCCTGGAAAGTCTCATTCTACTGTATTATCTTTACATTACTATGGATATCACTAGGACATGGAAATCATTTTTCTGGTCATGGTCCCGGCCATTCATCTGGTCATCCTGTCGAACCTTCAAAACCACCTCCTGGCCCAAAGATGCCTGATGGTTCTCGGGGATTTACAATGGGGCGAGGCCGACCTCTAGTTACCAATACGTGCTAAGCACCCCCCCGGCTTGTTGATTCGAATCCTTGTAATTAACACCAATGTTCTATTCTCATCTCCGCCAGGTGACTGGTTTTGCCGTTCATGTGTTAGCGTGCTTGTAATGTTTCAACTTGGTGTATGTTCGGTTTGTTCTGGGTCAGGTTTTGAAATGCAGTAGGTCCAACCTTGTAAAAGATGAGGTTGAGAGTAAAATGTTGTACCATGGTTCATATTCTCTACTCAGAGGACTGTATCTATGATGCTTGTGGCTTTGGAATTGGATTTCTTTAGTGCAATGAGTGCTCATGCATTACTTGTGCGTTATTATTTTATTTTTGTATTTTACTTTTACATTATGTTTGCAAGAAGCTTTTATATGATTCACGAACGAAGAAATTCGTGCAAAACAATTATTTGCAGGACCCTAAAGAAATCTCGTCAGTTTCACTACGCAAACAATCCAACCAAAACAATTAAATCGTGTTATTATTACTTTCGTTATACTTTCTTCTTTCTATATTAGTTGTCATAAAATTGAATTTTATTTTAAATGGGTCGTAATTTTAAAATAATATTTATTAATTCAACTAATATAACATTCATTGTTTTCAATGATTTGATATGGTTTTTTTCTTCACTTCACAAAACTTAACTAACAACATTTTTTTAATCTTGTATGAAATTTGATTTAAGACAATTAATATTACGAAATAAGTACTTTGATTGAATTACTATCTCGGCTTACTATCCTTTCCTTTCTTAATCACAGTGCGGTAACACCTATTCGAGCTGGAAGTAGCCTTACGACTACCCCTTCTTCTTCTACTCGAACTAGCCCTAACTCTTGCAGGTGCCTTTTTGCTTGGAGCCCTGCCCTTGCTAAGGCTCCCATTTTTCTTCGACGAGGAACTACATGCACATTCCAACAAAGAGTGCGACAATTACCTCCCCTGCCAAACAACCAAAACAAAGGGTTATGAAAAGTCAAAACGAATTGGAGCTAAATTATAGGCTCGGAATAACTAGAGAATGGCACTAACTTAAGGCATCTGCGCCGATGTCCAATCTGTCAAGATAATCCCATAAAGGCCTAGACCATCTCTCATTCACAACCACGCCAAAGACATAGTTCTTCAAAAGACTGAACCCCTCAACATCTAAGCCCGAGCAGACTTATGAATTGGGGGAGATGTGCATAGGTTCTAATCATGCTCAAAACCACAGGGCACAGGAGAAACGAAGAAAAAATCGCCCTTCCAACATTTTGATGATCTTATCTCACTCGCAATCAACTTATTTTGTAATCTCGGCTTAGTATTATAGCTATGCTGAAACCAACAAACTTTAACTTTATAAGTCGGGCCCCATCACCCCATACTTCCTAACATATTTTGGCATATATTTCTCTGAAGAATAAGCCTAAAAATGAAGGGATTCATGGATATAAACTCGTTCTAAACACCCATGAATCGTCCCCGGAAGGATCCACTCATACTATGGAATCGAAAAATAGACGAAAATACTTACGATTTTCGGTTAATGGTTTCTGACTTCGGATGCTGTGTTGCAACCACCAAAAGCCTTCCCTTGGAGAATTGTTCTCTACCGGTATCCACGAGACGAAACGAGCAGCGAGTGTTAGCTCTTCGTTTTCTGAGTTTCGGAAATCTGGAGAGAAGGGATGGCCGAAATCTCTATTTCGGTAAAAGTTTTTAGCGTCTATAAAAAGTGTAACTAGGGTTTTGACCAAGAGAGAGTATATAGGCGTGAGAGTTTGTTTCGAAAACCAACTCCCACGTAATCCCAATCTCTTCTGGTAGTGGAAGTTTTTATCGCATAATAACTCCAACGTAATCCCAGCGAAAGCCAAATACTGCAAATGCCCATTCTTAATCTCTAATTCGAATAATAACAATTTATTATTCTTAGAAAAATAAATGTCAGATACAATGAACCTAGACACATTCTAGATTCATTGAATCTGGATATAGAGCTCGTTAACTCGTCTATGCGTGTGACTCTGTAGGTTCATATCACAATGGCAATGAAGACACACTTAGTAGTAGTATGTGTTCATAAATCACAAGAGGTCCCTAGCAGGACATTGTGACTACCCAGAGTGAATAAATGTACGGTGGAACCTAATATCAATCCACTATTTAATCCTTTTGTCTCGCGATATCCAAATTAAGCATAAGGCATGACAGTTGTCACCCTTATAAAGGTTTAATTGTATTTATGCTCGATCTCCAGGTAGACTGTTCCAACAAATAGTATTTAATAGCCACCCTATTAAATACATTTGAGCACGACCATGCATTTAAACAGTCTTCCCTATCGAGGGGTTCATGGATATCTCTCTCTAATAAGAGAGGAATAAATCCCTTACGATGCCTCTCATATTCAAGTCATGATAAGATACTACATCCGATAATCGGTCGTATTAATTACTCGATTAAAAGTAACGTCCGACTAAGTCAAAACATAGCTCCATTCAAGCTGAAAACGATGGAGACATAAGGTCTAAGGATTCCAAATAGTTTTGAGGAAGTAATACTTATGACTAAAGAACCATGAAATATTACTTCTCTTTCGGATCACGTCCGATACAATATATCCCAATATATTGTATCTATGATATGATTTGTATCCATTACACATGATCAGTAAAGCATAATCATCAATCAAACATCATACTAGTTTTATTTCAGTGTATATACATAAAACTAGGGGCAATTAGAATAGTAATTGTACAAGCTAATGAGTTTTACTATCAAATCACATATTTGATGTTCAAAAGCAAAATTAACTATTGAAATGACATGCTCAAAATATATAAAACGTACAACATATGCTAATGGTCCTAGGGTACTACTAACAAAAAAAACATTCTAAAACACTTCAACTGGGTGGGTATGGCAAGAATCCTACACATGATTATAAAGTAAGAGACAAACCTCACGAGGTTAGGACTAAGTTTAGTGAGGCTGATTTCCCAGATTTCAGCTAAGTCAACAAAAAGAGGTTGCGGAGGAATGATAAAACCAACTTTGAACTGATCTAAGATACCGAGCAATACACTGGGGAAGGGGAACAAGGTCGAGAAGACTCTCTAGGAACAATAAACTTGTAAGTATCTTTGATTCGATACTCTTTCCGCCAAACCTCTATCTTCGCTCGGGTAAGGACATATTGCATATAAAGTGATTCTAGTTCGGTCTTAAGGAAAACACTAGTTATACTTGAAGACATACCCTGAGAAGAAAGCTCGATCCTATGGGCATGCCTGAAACTACTAGAAGAAAGTTTGGAAGGGTTATAAGGAATTTTAATGGTTAGTCACCTTAGTGACAACTTCCGAGCCTACAATTTTCTGTCTAACCACACTAGACTCGGGAATGTTACCTTCATCACGATCAACATCATATGAATTAGGGGAGACATAATGTTGCACACTCAACCAATAATACAAAAAGCAAGGTTATGATATTTGCAAAAGAAAACAGATAAAAGTTAGGGGCATAGTACAACAATCCAAAGGGAAAAGTCAAGACTTTCCCTTTGATATCCTAGTAAAAGATAGTTTGAAGACAAGAGGATTGAAGGGCTCAAATATAATAACAAATCTTACCTAGATAACGCCAGTGCAGACAATTTGAAACAAAATCAAAAGTCGAGTTACTTGTGCTGGGAAATGCAAAAAAAAGGCCACCGAAAGAGAAGAAGAGGACAAAAGCAAAACATGTGAAAATTTAAAGAGAAAATTGAAAAATGAGGTAGGGGACCATCTATATTTATAATAAAAGCCAAAGAAATAACTGCCCCTAATCTACCGCCACGTCGACCCAATCATTGCATGGTAATTGTTACATTAGCAGTTGCCTCTTTGGTCAAACTGAGGGGCTTATCAAACGATACCAAGCCTGGTGTAACCATTCTCTAAGTATCTTGAAGGCTTATGGTGGCATGAAGCCCACGACAATAGCCTGGGCTGATTGATCTGGGCCCAACAAAGAAACACATGGCTTATATCCACAAAATGGCTACACTGGCTATGAGCTCAGACCAAGGATAATTTCACTCGCAAGGACGGATCAAGCACGTGAGAGCTACTCAGCCATACTGAGCTCAACAGAATGTTCACAAAAACAAGGTGGCAATTATTAATAAAAACAAGGGCTATCCCATCTTGGACCGTACAAGTTATTGTAAAAATCCTTTGGGGCAATACCCTCTATAAATAGGGGTCATCACACTTCATTTATGTCAAGTCTTTCTAACTCTCGAAAATCACGCTAAGTTCTTACTACTCTTAGTATATATGAACTAACTTTAGTATCAAAGTGGGGTTGAGGTCTTCCCTTACCACCTCTAAGTGTTTAGCTCGGATCTAACAACTTAGCTCCCTACCCGAGCTTTTCTCTCCCTCGCTCGACTAACACTTCCACTCACACAGGTAGCTCGACTAAAAATTTAGTTATTTCCCGAGCTCCTGCCTTCTGTTTGCTATTTAAACAAGAACTTATCTACCCCTTCATTTAGTTTTGTTTAGAATGTCATGAATTATGGTGTTAGAAGGAATAACTAATTTGTTAGGTTTATATCAATAATGAGGAGGAACAAATTGTTGGTAAATGAAACAAAAAGAAAAGATTTCTATCGTTGTGTGCATGTTTTAGTTTCTAAATGGTGTTTCAAGCAAACATTGAAATTGGTTCTTTTCATTTAGAAATCTAGTGCAATGTTTTTTGGGTATTATGTGTTGGTCTAACACAAAACTATTACAAGAAAATTGAGAAGATAAACTAATTTGCAATTGGGGATTCAAGAGAATTTTTAATGCGTGTGACCATTCTCCTTAAGGTGTTATTTTCTCTCACTAACTTGCTAACTGGGTAAAGTGAAAAATTACCTATAGGATATAATGGAAAACTAGAAACTAATCTCTAGCAAGTTTTAGCTTAGTCTCTACAATAAAGGGATTCAAGTAATTGTACCAACAAAGCTCAAGACATCTGACTTATATAGTCTAGAGAATCACCAAGTATTTGTAACTATTCCACAAATGAATAAAAATCAATATTTAGGAGTAACACAATTGAATAATCACCACTTTATAACTCTTGAATCGCACTCGAATCACATCAATATTGTGAGTTACACAACTTTGAAAGTTTTGGGTCAATTAAAGTATCATAACACAAAGTTATGGTACATCCTAAAAATCAGCCAAGCAACTTCATGCTACAAATTAATTTTCAATATTTTGTTTATTGATGTATGTATGCACTTTTGCAGTTGACTTGATTTGTGTTGGTGCAATGTGTGGTTGTAGTGGGTGGTAATGGTGGTGTTTGGTTGTGGAGGATGAAGGAAGAAAATAATAAGAGGTAGGGAAAATGGAGTTGGGGAGGTGGATGAAGAAGAGGTTGGGGGTGACATCTGTCTGGTAAGAAGGAATAAGAAGAGGAAGAGAGGGGATGTGGTCAATTGCAAAAACAATAGCCAGAAACTCAATTAGAATAAAAGAGTTATTGAAAAAAAAAAAAGACGATAACTTACATGGGTTTATTTAAAGTTAATTTTAATCTTGTTTTAACTATCTTAACCCCCAGCACTATCGCCTGCTGTCGTGTAGTGGCAGTTTGAGCACCCTTAAAAAGTTTTATAGCACATTGTACAACGATTTTAATGTTGTGGCAGAAAATATACTCGTAAATAATTTAGTGGAAAAAAGGTATTTACTCTTCATTTATCGAATGGACTAAACTATAAAATATTACAAGTTTATGGTAATGAAATGTAATAGTAGATACAAGGGTAATAAAACCATTTTGTCGTATTGTTAGTGCACTATTAGGAACATCTAAACCAAATTACGAACACTCCCTAAGTTAGTGGTAGAACATACAATCAACCCATTTTTTAAAATGAAATTACATATATTTTTCAAGCCATTATGTAAAGATAGCCCAGAATTACAAGTCTACATAAATAGAGATATTAGCCATAATATTACTAAAATAGAATTAAACCTTAAATAAGAAAAAAATAAAAATATTAGCCATATTAGTACTACGTGAGCAGAATTAAACCTTAAAAAAGGAAAAAATAAATTTCCTACACAACAAAATTGAATCCCCAATTGATGTACTTAGCTCCTACTAAAGGAGAATTTTGATATTAGACTATATTCATATGAACATTGTGGTTCAAATTTCTCAATTGAAAATAAATAATAGAGAAACCTTGTCTTTCTCCTGGTGTGGATAATTTGAGACCACAACATCTAATAAATCTAGTTGATATCAGAAATATTCCTTACTAACTCGGACAAAACCTCACTTGCGAATGAGAGCTGGGGTATGGGCACATCTTCTGTGGTTCTGACTCCACTCCCCACTCACAACATATATTTAGAGAGCCCTCAATTTATATGCAGCGGTCTAGGTGTGTGAGTAAGGTGTGAGATCAAAATTAATGGATCGAGCCATGCCTCATTTTTCCTTGGAGAAGTGATAAACTAGTACGAGGGTAGTTCATAAATTACTTTTTTTTGAGGGTTTTTTAGGAAATAACAAGAAATACAAGGGTTTATCCTCTAAAACTTTTATATGTATACAGCAAATCTTCTACTTTCCCCGCACCCGCTGTCCTCAAAACCCTAGCATTCCAATCTCTCTCTCTCTCTCTCTCTCTCTCTCTCTCTGTAAGAGTCTCATCCTCAGCCCAACAACATGGTGATTCTCTCTTCTTTATTTCCATTCCAATTCACTGCTTAATGTTCATGAATTAGTATCTTATTTTTTATGTATATTAGCCTGTTGCTTAATTTTAGAAATGGTTATCCATTTTGATTTTGAGTTGCCTGGAAATTTATGCAATTGAATCTTTAAATTTATTAAATTTAACGTTTAATTCCACTGCTGGTTTATTGATTTAGCTAAAAGAGAATTAAAAGAATGGTTTTTGAATTGGGGGCACTTTTTCCCGCTCTGTTTTTAGACATATTTTAATTTCCATGTCTTTTTTTCGGGAATACATTTGCAGTCGAAGAGGAAGACAAGAGAGCCAAAGGAAGATAATGTGGCATTGGGCCCTTCTGTGAGGGATGGGGAACTTGTCTTTGGTGTAGCTCACATTTTTGCTTCATTTAATGACACCTTCATTGTAAGTTGTTGATTATCAAATTTGTTCCATTTTGTGGTATAGTCATAGATATTCTGCCGAACTCGTCTAATTTCGGGGTTTTTACTTGTGACTGCAGCACGTGACTGATTTGTCTGGTAGAGAAACCATGGTTCGCATTACTGGTAACTGTGACATTTATTTTGCCTTTTATGTGTTTCCATATCAGATTAAAAACTTTACAAGGAAGACAAGTAAAATGCTAGGGATTTGTTTTTTCCCGTTTGTTTCGTTAACATGTATTAGAATATTAAGAAATTAAAATGCAGGTTTAATTAAGTCAAGAATATCACCGAACTTAAGATGTGACTTTCTACATGCTTTCAACTGGGTTCAATATGTTTGCCAAGTTAAATTTCACTTTAGGAATGCTATATGAATCCTTTCCTGCTCTGAACTTCGTTCTAGTTATGATTGAAGCTATGGGGTATTATGAAATATTTTTCAGTTTACATAGCTTATTATTCAATAATGCTAGTCCTGGTTCCGAGTTGTGATTGTACTTGTATTTTGTGAATAAATGCACTTGAAGTATTTCTTTTCCATTTATTTTATCGGGTGATTGATGAAGTAGGCGTCTAGATCAAAATTAGAATGCTATTGTTACTTTTTGTTTGAGGGGTGGGCGGGGTTGCTTGATGTTTACTTATTAATTTTGATTTCATTAATTCAACAGAAATTTAATTTTTGTGGTAATCTGGCTTCTGCAGGTGGTATGAAAGTTAAAGCTGACAGGGATGAGTCATCACCTTACGCTGCTATGCTTGCAGCGCAGGATGTCTCTCAAAGATGCAAGGTCAGGATCATCTTCTCTTTGATGCTTATGAAATTTGCATAATGTGTGCCAAATTCTGTTTGTTCTGATTGGTGCGATAACATAGCTCCAAGGCCCATTGTATTTTATGGAGTAACTTTTCTATTTTATCCTTTTGGTCCCTTTTGTATATTTCATTCTGATCCTAGAAATATGAAATATTATTCTTAACACTCGGTTCTCACTTCTCACTGGTTTGTATCTGCAGGAGCTTGGCTTAAATGCTCTTCATATCAAACTTCGTGCAACTGGTGGTAACAAGACCAAGACTCCTGGTCCTGGGGCTCAGTCTGCTCTTCGTGCGCTTGCTCGTTCGGGAATGAAAATTGGTCGCATAGGTATCACTTTTTTATTTCAGGAACTACAATTCCATAGTTTCACGCTTTCTCATTTAAAGATAACATTAACTAAAAGTGCGCTAATTGGATACTAAGGATAATGTAGTTGGCATAATATGAAATACTTGACTAGTTTGTTAAAAGAACGTTTGACATATGGTTATAATTGAGAGAGTGGATGCTCTTTTTGACCAATTGCTTCAGCTATGGAGGATAGAAGGTTTTGGTCAAATTTACAGAAGTCATTGTAGTGTTGCTCTGAAATCCACTTGGTGAACTATAGAGTTCATTTGCTTTTAAAGATCTGTTAAAATTAAAAATATAGTCTCATACCTTGTTTTTCAAAATGATGTTCACATTTTATCTTAGGCATATAGTTTGACAAGGCTTGTTGATACGAATAATCATGCTTTGGCTCATAGTGGTTATAGACACAATGTTCTATAGTGCGCGCTTAAGGTGCAAGTTGCTTAGTTGGTGTGAATCCCAAGTTCTGTTTGGAATGTATACTCAGGCAATAATATGCAGAAATTGTTATCCTACTATTGCTATATCTAGTTTATTGTTTGTTGTTTAGTGCAAGCAGCAGCAGTATTATATGAGAAGTGTTTAAAGGGATGGGGAGTTTTAAGGGAAAAGCAAAAGGTTATTTAGTTTTATATTTATAATTTCTTTTTTTTTTCAGAAGGGGGGAGGGTGAAGATCAATTTATGAGCTATAGCATCGTACTTTTTAGAAATAGATAACAAATAAACTAGAAAAACTATAAAAAAGCAAATCGTATTAAGATTAAAAAGATAGATAAAAGCAAGTACATATTTATATCTTCTTGTGCTTTGCCCTTTCAGCTTCAGGCAGTCCACCTATCTTTTCATAGTTTTGAAAGAAGCATTTGGATTTTTTTTTTGTTTATAGATTAATCAGTCAATAGGGGAACTGAAGATAATTTCTTAATCTTTAATGTCACATTATAGTGATGATAAGATTATAATGGAGAATGGATGTATCCTCACTCTTCTGAATTTATTTGTGAAGGGGATGAGAAATCATGTGTAAAACAGAGCAGTCTGTCTAATGTTTTGTTCACTGGTTCTGTTAGCCAAATTTTTCTTAGGAAGTCCATGAACCATCCAATTTTTTCTTAGATTGTAGGTGCTTTCAAATTTGAGATCATGTTGACCCCTTTTTTCCTGTTATTTTGACAGAGGATGTGACTCCAATCCCAACCGATAGCACTCGTAGGAAGGGTGGAAGGCGAGGAAGAAGGCTGTAAGGTTTCAAATGTTCTTATCCTATCAATGCTTCATCATTTTGGTTGTTCATTCTTGGGAATGATTCTATATCAGCTCATATGAAAGAAATTAGGCGTTTTAGTTGTTGTTTATTACTTTTTTCCTACAGTGACATATGGTCAGAGGAACTATTATTTTTAGTTGTCTAGATTTCCATTGTCGAAGTTTCTACGCCATAATTTCAATCTGATTTTTTTTTAATATTGTAGCACTAAGTGGTTTTGAGTTTATAAGGATATATTCATGCTCCTCAGAGCAAAAGAACTATAGTACTGTCCCATATGCAAAAAGGGGGTTATAGTATCAGGTGGAATAGATAGCAATAGCTTTCCTAAATGCCTTGGCTTCTTTGTGCAAAAAAGTTTTAAGGGTTTTTTTTTTTTTTTTTTTTTTATTTCCCTTCTAGCACGTATATATGTTTTATTAGCCGTCGAACCGAGGACCAAGTATTTAAATAGATGAATATTGATTCAAGATTATGTGACCAGTTGTTATTCACTGCTTATCCTTTGGAAGGTTAGAAATAAGTTTGCTCTCGTAAAGGACATATTGACATAATATACAGTTGAAAGGAAAATGATTTCAGGGCCATATTATTCTGGCCATTTTCTAAATGTACTTTCGCTTACAACAGTAATAATAATTTGTGTTTTAAACATGATTATTAAAAGAAATAAACGGGAAAAAAAATAGTCGATAATCATCAAATGTTTAGTTTGAGTAATTTCCCAGTCAACCTGGTTGTCCATTTTCGGCTGCTTAAAACTGTAGACTTCAATTTTGGTGCACGAAACGAAGGTATTATGGGTCAGTGTCTGTCTTATAGGAAAAGAATTTCCATTTCAAAACCTTGGAAACTGAGCAAATTTCATACAGTAGTTTCGTGCAGTCCGGTTCCTATGCGGAACACTTTTTTGGCCTTGAGAACAGCTGTTCATTTTTTAATCAATCTTAGCCGTCAAAATTTTAATTTAACGGACGAGTTTTTGTCCCGCATGTTTCGCACAAAAGCTGTTCAACATAGGAGACGTGGTGCTGCAAAATCTCTTTAGGCGGCTAATTGATTTGACTCCTCAGTCGCATTGGATTTGGTTAGTGTGCTAAAAGATGTTTTTTTTAGTATATTAATAATAAATCTAATGTAATTATTAATTTTTTTTACATATAAAAAGTAACTATTATTCTGTTTTAAAACTTAAAAAGAACTGATATAGAGAAAAATGAGTCAACAACTTAACTTTAGCTTCTTAACTCAATGGTAAATAAGAACTCTGTCTAGTTCAATCTTTAATAGTTTGAAATCATAGTTAAAGAAGAGGGTATTGTTGTCCAACTAACATACCGTTTGGATTGACAGAAACATGAAGAGATGGAAGGAGAGGAGAGCGATGGATTTAATATTTTATTTTTGGATTGATTTTTTTGTAATGGAAAAGAGAGGAATAGGAGGGAGAGGGAGGGAATACCTCCATTAACAAAATACTAGTCTTCTTTCCGTCCAAAAATAAAAAGAAATGAAGAGAAAGGAAACCAACTTAATTTTTTTTTGAATAATTGACAAATTTAGTCCCCAAACAATTTGTGTTTGGTGAGTTTGATCCCCATTCATTATTTTGTGTGTGGAAATTGTCCCTATTTGATTTGCGCGTTGGTGAGCTTGATCCTTCCGTCCATTAATTGGAAACTCAATTGCTAGTCAACCAATTTGACTCAGACAATAGTTAAATAGAAAAGGACATTCTAGGTATTTCAATTACTAAAACACTCCCCTCTCCCCTCCCGTGCACCTACCACACCATTCTATCTTTGCCCTCGCATGTTTTCTACGTGATACCAGTTGGAGATAAAAACAAAACCCAACACTCGGTAAAATTTTGAACGAAACTCCAAATTACACGATTTCAAACTCGTAAGAACTCCTAATTTTACAGCTTATTCTAGAAATTAGGGCTTAAAATCCTTCGAAATCGACCTATGTTCTAAGTAATTGTATAAATTATCTTATCTTTAGCAGGATAACTGTAAAATTAGGGCTTCATAATGAGGAATGGAAGCAGTCTACGAAGAAGGCATGGTTCTTGTGGCTCTCAAAGGATAAATATAAATCGGAGGGGTTGTTGAACTCAAGCAATGTGGATAACTGTAGCCTGTTGTGTAGCTTTCTCCTTCAAACTCTCAAATGCTTCATGAAATGATTATCAATGTCAGTAATACTAGAATTAAAAATTTGTACTACCATTAGAACAATTAAAAGAATGTGATGAAAGTGAAACTTACACCGAATTTTTACACCCGAGAATCAACTAACTCACCCTTCTTTTGACCTGTTTGAAGTTGATGGCCTCTCTTGTACAAGTCATAAATGGTAAACTTGTCACCTAATTGTGCCCGCTGCAATTTGAATTATGTTTAAGTATTATTGACAAGTAAATAAAGTTACAAATATTAAATAGCAAAAACATTCGTTACTCACCAGCCTCTCCTCGTGCTCCAGAATGGAAACAGATCCACAAATGGACTATCCTGTGCCTTGGCCACCCATCCCCTTTGTCCGATACTTTTTTTTCGGACTGGGACAACTTCATGAATTCAGGACTCTTCCAGTACACACAATTCTTTGTAATAAATCTCTGGCAGCCACAAAGGCCATTCCTTAGATTTTCTGACATTGCGAAGCATCTGCCTCAACCTCTCAGCACCCTGTATCTCTAAGCTCTTTGAATGACAATCTCATGATCAAGATGCCATCTAAAATTCTTCTGCAATTTGATTTAGAAAGTTATACATCATATCTTTCATGAAAACTAAGATTAATCTATAACAAAATTATCGTTAATATAACAACTTACACAGAACTCCTCAAACCACATCTTTCTATCATCAAGGGGGACATATTTGAAGCTCTTATAGGCTTCACATAATCTCTCAGTAAATATATGTCTGATAACTCTGGCACACTTTGATTGTTTCGTGAAACTTCACATAAAAAAAAAAGAGTTATTAGAGTGAAAAAATTATGAATTATGAATTAAACTAATAAATTTCACTACTTACGTGGCTCCATCTGGTTAATCAATTCGCGAATTACGGATGTCGACGGATCAGGTCCAGTAGTGGATGAAGTCCTCTCCTCCTGAGGGGACGCTACTGCAACAGATGATGTAGATGGTAGCACCGAAGTTTGTCCCTGAGGAGTTTTGACGCAATAAAACTCGAAGATGGGGGAATCGGAGTTTGTCCCTGGGGAGTGGGATGTGTAGGTGGTGCAAGTAGCGAAGAATCTGATGGGGGTCCGATAGTCTCCTTGAGGAGATGGGGGAACCAGAGTCAGCCCCTGGGGAGTTGGATGTATAAGGGGTGCTAATGGTGGCAAATCTGATGGTGGGGTTCGGTACTCTGGCGTGTGCAAATTGGACTTACGTGTCTATCTTTTTTTTACTCATTCCTAAAATTCAACAAAAACAAAACAAAGAGTTGTTAGTTACTTTAATAAACTATAGAGACAAGAATTAACATCAAGTAATACTAGTTGTTAGTTACTTATAGAAACATGCTAAAACTGAATAAACAATGTCAAAAAATGGACTGGAAAATGAAAAAATAAAATGTCGAAACAGGCAGAAAATTGTAAAAAGAGTTTTAAAATGTCAGAAATATGCTAAAATTGTTAGTTACTTGCAGAAACTATGAATACTATGAAGTAAAATCAAGTAATACTCAACATGATAATAAAATTACCAGTAAAGTTATTGTTGCATTCTTCTTTATACCAATTGTAGTACATTAGGGAAAGTGGGAAACTATAAGGTATTTTTAAAGTTATCACTGTCAAGATTTTAATTTCATTTGTTCTTTACACTAAGATAACTATTTTTTTTTTTTTTTGCTTTGCCACTGTTCACGTACAGTGATTTTTACCATGCAAACGAAAATTGGAGAAGAGAGCCATTTCCCATGTAGAAGTAGAAAAGAACCTTGCTTGACAAGAAGAAAAAGCATTTGAAACAGTTAAGTAAAGACAAGAAAACCAGATCTCTTGTATGTAGAATGAGATATATATATAATGAGCAAATTGAAAAATGCTGAGAAAGAAATCGGTTTGGATTCTCTGTAACAATACATTTAACACTTCCCATGTTATTCATATTATGAAAATATTCGTTCATATATCCAAAACCACACAAGACAAACCCAAAACTATAAAAGAATAAACTATAAACCTTGAATACTACAAAATGAAATACTCCCTCCATTCTCATTTAATTGTCGTTTAGGAGATATATATGTATCTAAATTAATTGTCATTTACATATCTTTTATTGTGTGTCTATAATTTATTCCAATTATACCCTCAACATATCTTTTATTGAAAAAGTGAAAGAATGAGGAATGAAGGGGTATTATTGGAATTGTGGTGGAAAAAATATTGTTTGTTTGAGTTCCTTAATTTTTTCAAAGTGTCCTAAACGACCTATATTTAGGAATGGAGGGAGTATCATAGTATGTTAAGTATGGCAGAGGATCCAAAGTGGAAAGAAACCTAAGCTACCAAATCTTCCCATTATTTTCACCTCAGTTCAACTATACAGGTTAGCAGGAACAGTTTTCCTTTCCTTGAACCTCTCTTCTCTCATTTCCAAACAGATTACCGATATTAGCTTCTACTTGCCAGGCTACCATTGTCAAACATATAAAATGCACATTCTGCCTGAAAGATTGATATGCCTAATACACTATGTCCTATGTTTACCTTGCTTTTAAACTATGGCTGCAAGCAGGGGTGGATCCAGGATTGAAATTTAGGGGGAACTTACAAATTTTGTTGCAAATTAGACAATTTAGGATTGAAATTTAGGGTGGTCCCTCAACAATTTATGGTGAAAATTAAACTTGTTTATTTGATATTGGGTGGTCCTGGGCATACTTTGACCACCCCTTGAATCCGCCTCTGGCTGCAAAAAATTCATATGCAGCTAAAAAAAACACATCAAACCTCAACAAAATTCAAAATTCGTAGCAATTAAGCGTTTTTCTTGTAGTGATTCATTTCATGTCCTCTCTTTTCCTTCAATCCAAACAGTGCCTACAGTGGCGGAGCCACAGTGGGGCAAGTGCCCCACCAGTTTTTTCCAAAAAAAAAAAATTTTTTTAGTTTTAGTTTTGTTTTTGTAACACCTCGTCTCGTGAACATTGTTTATTGTACCCATTTTGAATCACTTTACGATTTAAAATTAAATTATTTAGTTTATGAATTATAGGAATGAAACCATTTATATTTTAACAATTTTGGTTAAAATGGTAACAAATTTAAGTGTGTAAGAGACTAAAAAATAAAATTACTAATAAAATATCCATGATAGACTTTCTTTTGTAAACTATAAAAAAGTCCACAATATGAAGCCAAAGTACTTGGAGGTTTATGAAGCACTGATCAGTAGAGTGAAAAGGGTGAAAAAAATGTGAATAACTCTAATCTATAAGATTTCATCAAAAAATTTTTTTTGGCTCCGCCAATATTTATATGCTTTTATTAATTTATTTTGTCAATGCTAATTGTGCCCCCCCAAGGAAAAATTTCTGGCTCCGCCACTGAGTGCCTACAAGAGAGGATAGAGTGTCAATAACAAAAATATCTCAATAAAAAACTATAAACTATCTTGTTCTTTCTTCCGGAAAAGGCCAGAAACATTATACTCCATCCATTCCCATTTAATTGTCATTTAATATATATATATATCCAAATTAATTGTCATTTAGATGTCTTTTATTAGGTGTCAAAAATTTATTCCAATTATACCCTCAACATATCTTTTATTGGCAAAGTGAAAGAGAGGGAGGAAGGAAGGGGTAATATTAGAATTGTGGTGAAAAAATTATTATTTATTTGAGCTTCTTAATTTTTTCAAAGTGTCTTAAATGTCCTATATTGAGGAATTGAGGGAGTAGTTTTTTTTATTTTTTTATTTAAAAAAAGTAGTAAGTAGTTGGATTAGTATTTAAGTTTAACCATACCGGAGAATGACAGTGGCTTTTGACCGTTAGGATATAATATAAGAAAAGAAATGTAGAAACATATACACTCGTCCATACGAGATATGGAATGGATAGTTTTCTTTTCCGACTTATAATTGCATTTTGGGTTAAAAAATCGACATGTCATTTTCTAGACAAATTTGATGATCATGGACTTTGATTATAATACGTTGTTCTTTGGATATCCTCCTAGATCTTGATTTTGATATAAATATAAAGCAAAACTAATATATATATATATATATATATATATATATATATATATATATATATATATATATATATATATATATATATATATTGAAACAACAAAATTCATTGTATATCATTAAGATATGTCAGAAAGTATGTGGTAGGAGAAAACTCGGTGGGTCTTCAAACCATTGAGTGGAGACTCTATTCGTCATTACATAGTTTGTCAATCTATCAACAAGATTATTACAGAATCTGTAAACAATAGATAAATTGGCTATATTATTTCATCAAGCTTCTAATTCGACTAACAATGTGCCTAATGGGTGAAGAATGATCTTCTATCCGGTGGACCCGATTGACCAGAGTTTTACAGTGACTCTCTATGAGGAAACGTTGGTATCATTGAGCTAACACAAATCGATGTCCTTCCAGAAGTGTCTTTACCTCAACGTATTTTGAGTTGGGCTAGTTGGAGATAAATTTAACATCTCCTGCTAGAAAATTGTCTTCATGATTGCGCACGATTATCCTAACCCGCCAATATTATTATTCCATACCCCATCAACATTAATTTTTAAGAGACCATTCCCAGGGGTGTCCATTTAAAGAAATAAGGCTGTGTAGAATCTCTGGAGGTTCCGTTGTATCCTTAAAAGTAAACATCTTTGCATTCCTTTAAGTATATATCTGATTTGGTCAAAGATTGGCAAAGGTTGGCGAGTTCCGCCCGTTCCCAAGGATGATGCAAAAATACTAATGTATTCGGCAACACCAATTAATGTGAGATTTGTAACTTCCTCCGTTGCCTGACACTTACCTTGAAACACAGTTCGATTCCGATTTCACCATATATGTCATGCAACATAGTTAAATGGAGTGGAAACATCTTCTCCATTTGCTAGAATATGCTTCAGGCAAAAAGAAAATTCATCTTTCTTCAACAATGCTTGTATATCAAAACTTTTTAGGTTTCATACTTTCATAGCCGCTGGACATGGGAAAAGTGCGTGCATGAGAGTTTCGACCTCCTCATGACAGATAAGACAGTGAGGTTTAATTATGTTACTCGCCGCGATAATGTTTGTAAATTAGACAAAATACGCTGAAAAATCTTTCAAATGAAAAATGCAGTTTAAGAGGAACGAGTATTTTACAGATTCCCTTCCAGTGATTAAAGAAGTTTTGTTTGGAGGTTGAAGGATTCTTGTGCTTCCCACTCTTAATGTCGATTTGGATGTGATATCCAGACTTAACAGAGCTTAATATGTTTTGTGTGTACCCCAAATAAGGCGATTAGGTGGCCAAACATCGCAAAGTGATATCTTAAGTATTTCCTCAATCTCTTAGGAGGAGAAAATACCCCAAGATATCAATGTTCCATGTGCATTTTTTTATGGTCAATAAGTCTAGAGACAATCGTCATTTTTTTTATATATATAAAAAAAATGACGATTGTCTCTAGACTTATTGACCTTAAAAAAATGTACGATATCAATGTTCCATGTACATTTTTTTATGGTCAATAAGTCTAGAGACAATCGTCATTATATATATAAGAAGAGAAAACAAAATTCAAAAGTCTTAAACCAAGTCAAATATCAAAATATAAAATAGTTAAAAAAATGTACTTGTATTTATTACTTTTTTTATTTGCCTAACTATCTATCAGGGCGGCGCCAAAAGAAAAAAAAATAAAAAATGCCTGAATTATTATTTTACTTTGTTTTTTTTTCCCCTTCTATATGCAACTAGCTATAGATATCGTTTCTAATATTTGTGCCTCTAAAAATCTTATAGAAATAGTGAATGCCTCTATCCATACTTTTCTACGATTCTTGAAGTAAAGTTATTGGAGATTTTGGAATGGTTCTTTGCACGATGAAAAAGAAGTTTAAAAATAGATAAAAGGACCACACATTTCATCATTTGTCTTTCCCTTTATTTGGGTAGCCAAGAAAATAATTAGTTGTTTGGATGTTTTTCCTTTTGTCCAATTGATTGCCTTCTATTCCTAGAATAATTGTTTAAAAATCACTATTTGTAGAAAATTTAATATGAACTTGTATGTGTAATATTTTTCGTACGGATATAATTTTGTATATTACTGTTACACTTTTTTCATATAAAATTAAATATTTTTTTATAAATATATAAACTTAAATTTTAGTTATCTAACAAAAAGAGCGCATTATTCATGCAATAAAACATTCTCAATCCTTCCCCCACACACTTTGTTTTAGATATGGCTCTTCAATTTTCCATTACTAAACTAAGTTTGATTAAGCCTCCATTTCTTCCTATTTTTTTTTTCCCAACTTACAATGAATATTATTCAATTTACATTCTTTTAAATGTAATCGTGATAGTTTTTTAGGACATTGAGTGTGTATATAAATTGTGTATTTGAATTCAGTGTGGTTTGAATTTTGTTTTGTTTGGTTTGGAGCATCAAAATTTTCTTTAAATTAAATCTACAAATAAAATTAGAAGTATTAAATTATCTAGAAACTAATTTGAACCTAAGGCCAGAATCATGATAGCCAATTCGAGCAAATGAGTTGGATCTTTTTATTTTTTATTTTTTTTGCTAAATAAATGAGTTGGATCTGTCAAGAAGGCCGTGGCCCACTGGGGCAAGCCTTGACCTGCGACCTGGAGGTCCCAGGTTCGACACCCGCCTCCTACGTGAGGCAAATAAAATTCCTAGGAATTAAGGTGCTGACCAAAAAAAAAAAAAAAAAAAAATGAGTTGGATCTTGGAAAGGGGGAGTATATTCATGAATCTCGTCAAAGAGGCTATATATTGGATAAAAATACTATATGCTGTACTTTAAATGAGTAGATTCATAAATAAATAATATGCATTATGAATTCTTAAATGTGGTACAATGTTTCTTATTGTTATTTTTCTTTACAAATACACTGTTTCTTTAGTTTCTAATAATTTCTTAATGATACAATGATTTTTTTTCTCTGTCTATTGTAGGTTATGTTGTACGCATTGGCGGAGCTATGTGGGGACAGGTTGGGGCCACGGTCCCTCAAATTTTTCGTAAAAAATTAGTACTAATGTTTACTCTCATTTGCACTTTTATATAAAAAGTAGAGTACTCATTATTTTTGTATTTATAAAAAATTACTCAAATACTCACAGTTCTTTATGAAAAAAAAATATATTTAATTAAGTAACCATTCCATTCCAAATTCCATCCCAAATTAAATGTCTATTTTTTAATTTAGTTTATTTTAAAATGATTGTTTATTTTCTTAGAATTAATGTATTTTCTCTCAAAACTATCATAACTAACATTATATATTTAAGAGAGACAAATTTTACTAACATATGAATTCTACCATTAATTTCATTAATTAATGGATACTAAGGCTCAACTTGGATTAGATTTTGTTTGGGTTTGGGTTTGGGTTTGAGTTTTGGTGGGAGAGCTAAAAAATTGGCAGGAGAAATTCAAATTCAAAATTTTTTCTTCAAATAATCGTTCAAATTCAAATTTTGGCCTCTAAAATTAGCGAGAGAAATTCAAGTTACTCTTCTTTTTTTTTTTTATGCGCTACTCAAATGTATTTATTTAATTTGGGACGGAAGAAGTATTTTATATAAAAACATATATTATTTATCTCTCATTCTCGTCGGTGTACAATTTTCATTTTTTGATTTCCAAAATTGAATGTCTCATTTCTAAAATAGAAAAAAAAAATCATGTGAACTTCCAATAGTAGTATCATTTAATTATAAATTTTTCTCTAAAAATATACATACATTTAATGAAATAATATTTTTTATAACTTTCTCATGCTATTTTAAAATATGGTCCTTGACACTAGCCTCTGTAAACTAGCCGGTTTTTCTTCATTTTTTAAAATTGTTTTTTGTCAATTTTCTTTCTTAATTTTGTCTCATTTAAAAGTTAAATATCATTTAAATTCAGATTTCTAATAAAAATATATCCTCTTATCTCAAATATATCGTCTTACATCGTGAACGAATTTTAGTTAGGCCCCCCTAATTTTAATTCTTGGCTCCGCCACTGGTTATACTCCTATTGCAAAATGAAATGAAAAGCACAAAACAATAAGTATATTTTAAATTAAATTTTGGGCGAGATATTAGTAAAGCACTTGCCTTTAAATTCAAATATGTCCATATTAAATTAATTCTCTAACAGATTATTTATGCTATTTATTTCTTTCTTTGTATACAGCCAACAGATTTCACCATTAACCCATAAGGTATACTTCTTTTCTCGAGTATGGAACATTTATTATTGATCACAAAAGAAAAAAAGAAACAAAAAGAAGAAGAAGAAGAGTGTGGGACATTTATTTGGAAGTTATAATTAACGTTTGTACATTACAAACCGAAAATGTTATATCTTTTTTTTTTTTGGAAGCCCGAAAGGACGTTGCTCTCGAGGGGAAAGAGCGAAGAGTACCTTAAAAATGCAAATTAAAGCACGTTCCATGCCTGAGGAGGGTATTGTCTCATCAGAGGAGGAGGAGGACGCCTCACCAGAGGAGGAGATAATTGCCCCAATAAAAAGAAGATACGTGAATCGAACACGAGATCTCCGCCCGTATTCGTGTTCGGGTATTATTATATTTTCTTTTCTAAGGTGGCCTAATTTGGTCAGAGAATAAAGAACGAAAATGACCTGTATATCCATCTATATCCGCTTGTCCCAACTAATCATCTCCTCACACAAGTCCAGCTGTAGCTCAACCCCACAGTGCCTCCCCACTACCAACCTTGGTCCTTTCTTCGCCCTATTTGATTATGGATAATTCTAATATGAATCAGATTCATTGAATTTTGTGATTTAAAAATGTTCATATCACTAAATAATAAAAATTTAGATAATTATGTGATAATATAATTAATTCTAAACCATAAAATTCACATAAAACTGGTTTATATCAGAATTTTTCTTTAATGAGTGTGTTGATACATCCATTAAATTATTTTTTTAAAAAAAAAATAATAGTGTGTTGATACTTGTTTTCTCAACATATACTCAATTGCTAATGTTTTATTCAATAATAGAAAATAGATATTCATCTAATTAAAATAATTAATTATTCGATCAAACTGATTTAACATTCATGATATATTAACACGAGATAAAAAAGAAAAAAACTATAAATTCCAAATACACTAACTTTTTTCAATCTTTGATCTGTCATGCTGATGTAGATATGGTGCTAAGAATTATTTTCTCAATACCAACATACGAATAACAATTATTAATTTTTATTCAACTATAAAAAATACACAATTTATATTGGAGTAATGCATTAAATTACCACTAAATATTTCACTATTTCGAATTTTGGCCATAAACAAAGTTTTTTTGGGGGTTTAATCATAAAAAATTTACGGGTCACGGATTTTAACATTTGGCCCAAAACCGACCAATTTTTCAATTTTTTGGCTTGAAAATGTAAGAAGACACATTTATCCCTTTAATAAATACACATTACCTAACCTGTTCCACCTCAAACCGACTCGGCTCATTCTGTTGTGGACCTAGGTATACTAGATTATGTGGTGCAAAATTAATCACATTATTACAGAATTATTTCTCTCCTCATTCTGCAGTAATGTTACCAATTATGTAGCTTCTCAACCCGCATCTTCATCTTCTCCGCCGACACCACCCCCAACGCATTCTTCTCCGACACCGCACCACCACCTCGCAGCTCAGGCGACCACCACTATCATCATCATCCTCGCCTCCGCCTCCACCTCCACCATTGTCAATTGTTCCACAATCCATTGAAGAAGGATGGTAAAATCCACTCCCACCAATCTATGGAAAATTTCCCCCAATCAACATAACCCAATTAAAAAAAAAAATCAAAAAAACTAAGAACTCAGTTTCCCACTTGCTGAATTTAATTTCCTAAATTGCTAAAACACTTCGAATCTAACTCATGCATTAGCTTGCTTCTCTAATTCAATTCAAGAATCCAACATTCCTTCTTCAGTTAGGCCTATCTAACTTTTCTTCTTTTCTCTTTTGACCAAAATTTTTACGGATTCTTCCTGATTGGTGGTGGTGGTGGAGTAGAAAGTGGAGCAGAAATTGGTGGCGGTATTCTTCCCGATTATAAGGACCAAAATTGGTGGTGGTCGCAGAAATGGAAGCTCAAACTATAAGGGGGCCGGCACGGGAGAGGTATTCTTAAAATTTTGGCTGAAATTTTAACCGGATGTTAGAACTTGTGTCCCGTATATTTTTTATGATCAAAATTCGAAGAAAACTTTATTTATAATCATAACACGAAATAATAAAATTATTGATGGTTATTTAGTGCAGTAGTACTATACTACTTTTTATATTAAATTAAGTGTAATTTTTGAGATCAAAAAAAAAAAAAAAGTGTAATTTAAAAAAAAAAAACTTTTACTGTTAATATAAGTAAATTTTTTTTTGATGAAAAATATAAGTATAGTTCTATACTTTCTAGAAGAAACTATTGATTCTTTTCATTTTTGTCATTATTAGTTTCTGAGAGAGAAAATAGTGCAAACAAAATAAGAAAATATTAAATAAACAAAAATATTTTTGGTATTTACTTGAAAAAATAGCTTTATTGTTAACCGTCTTAATTTACGTGTCTAGCTCTAAAACTATTTCTACTATTGATAATTAATCAGCAGACAAAAACACCCTTAAACAACTTTACCTGATCCCCTGCCACCCCAATAGAAAAATTCTGTATGGGAGGAACCTTATGGGTACCTGTGAGACATAGAGGCCTGCGAGGGCATGAGGCTGCAGGGGACATATCTTATAGGTGAGTTCTGTCTAAATTTATGTGAGAATAATGTGAGACCGTACCCATAAGGACCGCTCCATGCCAGACTTTCCCCAAGATAGACAATAGGGACATTTCAATACAGCATCAGCCTTTTAAAACCTCCTTTCCCCTTACACTTTCCACCTTTCAACAATCAACTCCCCATTTAGCCCTTTTCTATTCTTTCCGGTCCACATTCAACCAAAAAGCCAAAGTCCACCCCTCTTTCTTCTCTAGGTTGCAGATTCAATAAATTCTTCTTACAGTATATATGTATGAAAACCTTATTTATAGCTGCCAATCTTTCAGAATTGTGTCTCCCAAAAATCTTTTCTTTTCCAATTTTTGCAGACACCAGCAATTTCAGTTTGACCCCTCAACCCCATTTTTGACCATTCCATCATCCCCACTGTTATGGGTATGGTTGTATTAGGTCTCAATCCAGAATTTTTGGTGTCAGTTTCAGACTAATCTCAAATTCAAATCAAATTTGTCATGAGTTAGTGATTGGAGATTCATTATCATACTTAATTCAAAGAAAGTTTAGTTCTCACTCAATCTAATTACACACTATATATACAGAGAGAAGAAGCAAGAAAGAGGTGTAGAGAGAGAAGGAGAAGGAAATGGCAATGGAGTCCGTGTGGGAAATCTTGAAAGCATACAGTCCTTATATTATCTCTATTATTGCTTTCTTTCTCCTTCTTGAACAGATCTCTTACCTCAAAAGAAAACGCTTCTTACCAGGACCAATTCTGGTCTTTCCTTTCCTAGGTAATGTTATTTCCTTAGTTACAAACCCTACAAAATTCTGGGACCATCAATCTTCTTTAGCTAAATCAACCCCTCTTGGAATCTCCTCAAACTACATCATAGGCAAATTCATTGTTTATATCTACTCAACTGAACTCTCTCACAAAATCTTCACCAATGTCCGCCCTGATGCTTTCCATTTAATCGGCCATCCCTTTGGCAAAAAACTGTTCGGTGAGCATAATTTAATCTACATGTTTGGCCAAGACCATAAAGATCTCAGACGCCAAATTGCCCCAAATTTTACTCCCAAAGCTTTAGCAGCTTATACCTCAATTCAACAGAGGATTATTCTCAAACACTTGGTGTGCATGATTCAAAATTCGGATAAAAATCAATCTACCCCTCTTCGAATTCTTTGCCGCGATATGAATTTAGAAACTTCCCAGACCGTGTTCGTTGGGCCTTATTTAAATGAAGAAGCCCGAGTCAGATTCAACGCCGATTACAATTTCTTCAATGTGGGTTTGATGAAACTCCCAATCGATTTTCCTGGTTTCGCCTTTAGAAATGCAAGATTAGCAGTTCAAAGACTGATTGATACTCTTTCAATCTGCGCCCAAGAAAGCGAGAAGAAAATGAAAAATGGAAATGAACCCACTTGCTTAATTGATTTCTGGACACAGGAAAATTTGAGGGAAAATTTGGTCTGTAGCCACGAAGAACTAGGCGGCCATTTATTTGATTTTCTTTTTGCAGCCCAAGATGCTTCTACTTCTTCATTGCTTTGGGCAATTACTCTTCTCGATTCACATCCCGATGTTCTTCAAAGGGTTCGTTCGGAAGTGGCGAAGTTTTGGAACCCAGAATCCGACGAGCCCATCACGGCGGAGCAACTAAAAGAAATGAGGTTCACTGAGGCGGTGGCAAGGGAAGTGGTAAGAATAAGAGCTCCGGCTACTATGGTCCCACACATTGCCGGTGAAGATTTTCCGTTAACGGAGAATTATATTATTCCAAAAGGGACTATTGTATTTCCGTCAGTTTTTGACTCTTCTTTCCAAGGATTTACTGAACCGGAAAAGTTTGACCCGGATCGGTTCTTTATGGAAGAAAGGCAGGAGGACCGGGTTTATAAGAGGAACTTTCTGGCTTTTGGTGCTGGGGCCCATCAATGTGTGGGCCAGAGGTATGCTATTAACCATCTTGTTCTCTTCATTGCTATGTTTTCAACTTTGGTTGATTTCAAGAGGGAAAGAATGGACGGCTGCGATGATATTGCTTATGTTCCTACTATTGTTCCCAAGGATGATTGCAAAGTTTTTCTTTCTCAAAGGTGCAGCAAATTTCCCTCTTTTTCATGACTAAAATGCCCTTCTTAAAATTTTGTGATGTAGGTTTACTGTCTCAATTGATGAGGGTAGAATGGTCAATTCAAAAACATGGGTTTTGGGAATTATGGGTGGGAGGAGGGGTTTGGATTAGTTGTTTATTTGTGTGGAGTTATTTTTTTATTGAGTGTGAATAGAGAGATGGTCTTTGGGATTCTTTTTTTTTTTTGTTGGTAAAGTTCTTTGGGATTCTTTCTACAAGTTTGTATTCCAATTGATGGAAGAAAGTTTATTTTGATAGGTGATTAAGTTTAAAAGTTACATCCAAATCAATGAATACGTTGTATTTCAATTATATTTTCTACGTGTATTGTATTCATTGATTTGAATGTAAGTTTTAAACTTACTCACATATCAATATAAAACTTCTTAATTGATGGAGGTAAAAAAAGAAAAAAAATAGGGTTTGTACTTTGTAGTGGGGAAAAAAAGAATGATGGGGTTTTATAATTTATTCAAAATTGAATTTTTAATTATTTTCTTACTATTCATCTTTCTCATTTGTTTTGCAAATTAAACCTACCCTCAATCTGGAATTCTGGTCTCAATTTCAGGTTAATTTCAAAGTCAAACTAAATTTTAAATGATTTAGTGTTTAAAATTTTATTCACAACTCAATCCAAATAGAGTTTAGATATTAGTTTGAGTCTCAAATTCAGTCTCAATTCATACCAGATTCTATCAAATAAACCAATAATTGGTGGAGAATTGAGATTCTCTCATTATATAAATGAGTTTGGGTGAAGTGGATAATTATTGTGGATTAGTTTAATAGTATTGTGATGTTGGCACATGAAACAATAACGAATAGTTGTCCAAAAGGAGGTTAGTGTTAGGTAGGCTCTGAACTGGAAATTTTGTGTCTATTGCTTTGTTTTGAGGCATTCGACATGCACTTTGTGGTCATCTAGAGAAGAAAGAGTTGGCTGACATCGTTTCAAATGAGTCTATTTGGATTAAATATTATTCTAAATGGAATATTGACATTTCTTTTCTGAGATATCTAGAATTTCCTGGGAGTCCTCTATTATTTTAAGGCTTATTAACAAATTTATTTTCCCATATATACATATGTGATAATGTAACATAATTAAATTTTACTAGCACATGATCCAATAATTTCTCTTTAATTCACATAATTTAACACTAAGACAATAATTTTGTTAAACATGAATCCACCTAATTGATAAGATAAATGTAATTGTATACTACCAAGTATGATTCAAATATCTCCTGTTACATAATGTTGAGTACACTTTCAAGTAACGGAGGCGAGTTAAAAAATAATAAATTTGATTAAAGTTGAATACTTATGCTCCTAAAAAATTTAAAGTAACATTAAGATAATAATTTTGTTAAACATGAGTGGACCTAATTAGTAAAATAAATTGAATTTTATACTACTGAGTATGATTCAATCCTCTCCTATGATATATCAATCTTGTGCACACCTTCAATTAATGGTTGCTAGTTAAAAAGTAATAATATAACTTTGATTAAAGATGAATACTTACATTCCTAAACAATTTAAGTTTTGTTAAAAAAAAAGAGTCAAAGTAATGCGTTTATTTTAGACGGCAAAGTAGTATGGAGAATCATGAAAAGTTTTCTTTTAAAAGCTGAAGATAGTATACCCATAATCTATGTACTCCGTCTTATTCTAAATTAGTGACATTTCAGAAGATTTATTTTGTTGCACAATAAATACTCCCCTGTTTCAAAATACAATTTTTTTTAGAAGTTTTTATATAAATTAAAATATTAATTAGAATGACTAAAGAACTCTTAATTAATACTCTAAAAAAAAATAGAGAGTTGTGTGGAAATTACACATTTTGACCAAAATGAATATGAGAAGAAAAAAATGTAAGGGTAAATCAGTTAATAAATGCACATTTTTTATAAAAGACTTATATTTTGCAACAAATAAAAACTTATAAAAAGAAGAGTATAAGAATGTTCATTCTGTTTATACTTATTTTTACAATAATTCAATGTTATTTGTGGGTAGTATTCTCCATATAATTTTAGTCAAAACTACGTTAAAAACAATGTTCTAAAATGTCACTTACTTTTAATAAGGGTAGGACTACCCACGCACCCCAATCCTTTTCTTTACACCCCGACCCTCATTTAAAAAAAAAAAAATTCTCTCTCCTTTCAAATTCTCTAAAATCTCTTTACCTAAAAATTGCCTCTCCATATGTGTTTTGTTTTTTTATAATTAGCTAGATCTATCTATTTTTGAGTAAATTTTTCTAAAAAAATTTCGGTGAAAAAAAAAAATTCCCAGATTTTTTCCGGCGGCAGCAAAAGATTTCGGCCTCGACAGTAGGTTTCCGGCAGCGGCAAAAGATTTTCGGCCGTCAGAAAAAATTAATTGGGAGAACTTTTTGTAGGAGAGAGAAAAAAATTTAAAAAATAGGGATAGGGGGCTGTGAACAAAATGTATAGGGGGGTGCCTATAGTGGCCATATTGAATAAAGGGAATAATATATAATAAGGTTGTCAAAATTGGAATTTTGATTCGAAACAAAATAGGTCAAAACTCGTACCGAATTATTTAAATAATATTTTACGATAAATTTATTCAATTAATATTTCATTTACTGACAAAACTGATAATGAATTTAACATAAATGGTACCGCCAAAATTGATTAGAACTTATTTTCCGATCAAATCAATATCGAAATACCGGTGAAGATAGAAAATGACTAAGGATTGAGTTTGAATTGAACTCAAAGTAGGGTTTTCCATTTAACCTTATTATTATTATTTTTTTTAATTCGGTTCCCCGAACATGAACAAAAGAGACTTGTTGTTCCGGCTTAAGAAAAACAAAATTAGCACGGATCAGATCGTCCGATCCAATGATTCTACGAGTCAGATCATCAATCATACTTAATCTTTTCTTACAACGATTTTTTTACCGAATTTAATTTAATTTAATTTATATCTTTTGGATCGTGGAATACTCCAATTCTACGATTCAAATTGCGATTTCGACAATTTTAGAATAGAGTTAATAGCTATTTATAGCACTAAACTATTTACGAATTTATCTTTATAGTACTAAACTATTTTTTTATCTAAATATGTCTCTCAATTATTTACGTTTATCAAAAAATATACAACCACCCATTTTTTGGGTGTTTTCCGCCATGCGATGTCACGTGAGTTGCTTCAGAACATGAACAAAGGCGAAAAGGAAAAGAAATATTGGAAATGTCGGGCCATAACTGCTTAATTTGACAGACTCGTTTGCCCTTGCAACAACAAATTAAGCAGTTATCGCCCGACGTTTCCAAGATTTCTTTTCCTTTTCGTCGTTGTTCATGTTCCGAAGCAACTCACGTGACATCATCGGCGAAAAACACCCAAAAAATGGGTGGTTGTATATTTTTTGATAAACGTAAATAGTTGAGTGACATATTTAGATAAAAAAATAGTTTAGTACTATAAAGAGAAATTCGTAAATAGTTTAGTGATATAAATAGTTATTAACTCTTTTAGAATATAATAATCATTAGAATAGTTATCCTTGCCTTTCTGTTACTTTTTGTGGCAATAAAGGGAAAGATATTCAATCCTTTGTAATATATAGGGTCTTTCCGCATATTAAACAAGAATGAAGAATTTAGAAAAGCCAAATAAAATATACTTATGTCACCCTTAATAAAAAATTACATTTTTCTCACTAATTATGTTCTTTTCTCTTCTGTCTAAGCTCTATATGATTATGTTTCTCTCTTTAACCTATAAAATTGAGAAACTTGTGCTTTAGTATGTTTGAGAAAAATTCTATCAAAAGTGATAAAAGACCTAATAGTCTGATAAGGAGAAACAAAAACACTGAAAGGGAGTACATTTCTCACATGTTTGTTTTATTTTGTCTTATTTTTTTAAATATAAATGATGCTTTCATCATCTTTGCATTCTCCATCATCAAAGTGCATGTGAATATGTGATACCTAGTTGGAGAACTTGAACTTTTATTTTTTTTATTTTTTTATTTTTTTATTTTTTTATTATTTTTTACTTTTTGCCATTCTCGAAGAGTGAGTCCCGTAGGACGAGTTCTCTCTTTTCCTCTTTTCTCTCTGCGTTTCTGCAGCTTCTTTTTTTTTTTCTCCGCCTCTGATCAGATTGGCCATTAGCTCTAGTCAATGGTCGAATCTTGGTCATTTTATTCAGTTTTTACACCTCTATTTTGTATCATGAATTATATGAAACTTTTTTCAAAGTATTTTTCTTCAAGAATAAAGACGCAGAGGTTAGATTTGTCTCAGATCTTCACAGACAGTGGCGGAGCCACAGTGGGGCATGGTGGGGCAAGTGCCCCACCAGTTTTTCCAAAAAAAAAAAAAATTTAGTTTTAGTTTTGTTTTTTGTAACACCTCGTCTCGTGAACATTGTTTATTGTACCCATTTTGAATCACTTTACGATTTAAAAATAAATTATTTAGTTTATGAATTATAGGAATGAAACCATTTATATTTTAACAATTTTGGTTAAAATGGTAACAAATTTAAGTGTGTAAGAGACTAAAAAATAAAATTACTAATAAAATATCCACAATGGACTCTCTTGTAAACTATAAAAAGTCCACAATATGAAGCCAAATGACTTGGAGGTTTATGAAGCACTGATCAGTAGAGTGAAAAGGGTGAAAAAAATATGAATAACACTAATCTATAAGATTTCATCCAAAAAATTTTTTTTGGCTCCGCCAATATTTATATGCTTTTATGAATTTATTTTGTCAATGCTAATTGTGCCCCCCCAAGAAAAAATTTTTGGCTCCGCCACTGTTCACAGATCTAGACTTTTTTTCTATATTTCTAGGAGGATTCGTTCAACCCGGACGTGATCTGGGCCCTTTATCAATTTTCTATATCTTCTCGAGGCAATTTGTAGGACGGTTGATACGCCAATGGTCTTATAAATTGTCGATCCCTACGGAAGATGTTGAAAGTGATATTCTCCTGTCTCTATGGTTCAAGAATTGCGATGAAGATAGTACGAAAAAGAAAAGATTATTTATTTGTTTAGTTTGCTAGTTTTTATATTAGTATTTCCTAACCATCCAAGTTTTCTTGAGTGTGATTTTTGTCTGTTATCATGATTTTCTAAATCATTATATAACTTTTATTTTCTTGTATTTTTAGATTTTCCTTTAATTGTAATAATGACTTCGGTTATTTTGTGATTAACGGAAAATTTCTTATTCAGAAAAAAAAAACTTGAACTTTTATTCTACTACTGTTCATTAATGAAGGTTTGCTTGGATTGACTTTAGTTTAGATTTGAGTTTAAAATTGGGGTCGAATCTTTCTTTCGATTAAATTTGAAAATAAAAATTTAAAACATAAAATCATTTAAAATTTTGTTTGAATTTGAGACTAGTATTTGATTGAAATCAGAATCTCATACTGATATTACACCTTAGTAAAAGTACACTTTAAGCCCTTAAGCCAGACTGAGATACTAGAATCTTTTATGGAGAAGAGTATAATTATGTTTGTGTGGAATTAGGTATTATTTGGCTAAGAATTCTCTGTCTACTTTCCTATTTCACCAATAAGAAAATAATATGTATTAAAATTTTAATTAAAAAATTATAACCTAAAAAAAATAATGAAATCCACAAGAGAAAAATATACACATAACAAATATTTATTCGTGAGGACACAGAAAAGAACACAGAACGGGGACAGACGTTAAAAACCGTATTATTTGAGGGGGGAAACAAAAACTTGAATGATGAAAGATGGACAATCATGTAAACCGGTTGTGCTTGTTGTTGACTTCTTCATAGTAAATTGTTGGAGAAATTGCTTTTCTCAAAGAATTATTGTGTAATTAATGTGTCGTGAGGACATATTTGAGCTAATATATTTATGTGTTACACCGCTCGGTTTTGAATGTTATTGAGTTTATCACGAAGTGGGTTGCACAAGCTTCGCGATGATATATAACATGTGGGAAAACCAATTATTGGTGTGAATGATAAATTGGTATAAAGTGGGGTTAATGCAATGTGGTAAATGGGTTTTAAGTTGCACATCCCACATGGGGAACCCATGAAAGAGAAAAACACTTTATATGTTAAAGTGGTTTATTTGGGTTTAAATTGTATTACCACTATTATGCCTAAAGTGACAACCTCGTGTGCGCCCGCGCTGGGGGGTTGCAAACGGAAGGTCTGTTGATACCAAATTAGCTTGAACTTGTGTGCAGGCGCAACCTGCGTACACGAATGTCGGACCAAAACTCGCGGGCCTGATCAGCCAAGTTTTGCTGCTGATTTAAATTTTTGATTTCGAAATTACTGGGACTACAGCATTAAGGCTATGAAATTACTGATACTTATTGCTGTTTTTAATTCCTTGACTATAACAGTCAGGATTAATAGAGCCTTAAGGCTGTAACAGTCAGCCATTATACAGAGGATTAATTCTGAGTAATGTGTTAGCTGTTACAGAATTTCATTTCAGAGCCTATATAAGGCTGCTGCCTGCGAGAAGAAAAGGTACTCCCGAAAATTTCCCTTCCCCCTCTCTGCATAATTTTTTCCTGCATTTCATAAGCACCCAACTGTGAGTTCATCCTGTTATCGATTCGAAGGTTCTGTTTCTCTTCTGCTTCAGACAAACAGAAAGTGGTTGGACGTTGTACCTTGGAGTTCTGTGTTCAAGAGAGCCAGAAGTTTGATAAAAGGCTGGACATATAGAACTTAAGGGGAAGTGGTACACTACTGTCTCGTCCAGGATTCAATCCTAATTCCGGTTAAGGTTTCAGTTGTTTCGGTTTGTTTACTGCTTTATTTTTATAGCAGTAATCTTTTGTCCTGTTCTCTAATTTAATTTTCCAGTGCAGAAATTAAATTTTTCAGTGCAGATTTTCTGTCCAGAATTTTATTTTTTCCTGTCCAGAATATATTTTACAGTGCAGTTTTTCTGTCCAGAAAAATATTTTTCAGTGCAGAATTTATTTACTTTACTGTGCAAGTTTATTTTTCCTGTTCAGAAAAATATAAAATCAGTGCAGGTTTAATTCTCTGATTTTATATCCAACATAAATCTCAATAATTTTATCATCAACACCCTCTGCTTTCTTCGTACACAAAAAGCGATATTCACGCCACCAAAGCCTCTACATTTTGATCCGATAATTTTTTTTGAAGAATGTTAATCAAAATGACCCAGCGGTTTGACTAGTGAAAAGCCTTGTTTTAGTTCACCACAAGATTTTAAGAATGACTGCCACCCTACCCCTCTGTCTTCGTCCCTGTTTTTTTTTGCTACACATTGTCTCAATTTTTTTCTGTACAACAAAATGCTCACATCAAACTCTTATCACTCTTGTTACTTCACCAAACCTTCATCTACCTCTTAAAACGTGATGCAGTCGTCATTTTCTATCCGAAGCGTCACTTAATTTTCTTTATGTGTCCGAATCAATGCAAAATCAATAAATGCCATCCATATCTTCACTTAGATAATCTTATTTCTCATTTTATATTTTCTAATATGTTCATATATCCATTACAACACACGTAGTTTAGTTGCACTCATTTTCTGAAAATGAAATATTTTCACAGCCCAATATTTTGTATCATAAGTGATAACTTTCTGACATCCTAATAACACAATTAGCAAAATTCTTTTTAAATATTTTGATACATTATGAAAACCATCAAGTATTTATTATATTTTTTTTTCCACATCATCCCTAATGAATTATTAAATTTGTTTACTAGTAATAAGTCTAACTTTTAAATACCTAATTCACTAGAATATGTTCCTTTCGTCCAAGGTGTCCCAATTTAAAAAAAAATATGCATATTAGAAAATCTAACAATTTTATACATTTATAAAAATAAAAGGTTCAAATATCCAACAATAAATTAGACATATTATTCCCTTAAAAGAACAGACATATTGTTAAATCTAACTGGAAGCTACTAGAATATAGTAAGGATAAATGTGGAAGGTTAAGTAACAAGAAGAATGATACTCCTTCCATGTCAAAATAAGTGTAGCTTTTAGAGTTTGACACAAAAATTAAGGCAACTAGAAACGAGGTTTTTTTAAGGACCTTACTAGACTACTAGAATTATTGGATAGAAATTGGCTAAAATTCAAATTGGGGGGTGAATCCCTTATACCAATAGGGGGTGAATAGTGTTAATTTGGATTTTATCCAATTTCTATCCAAATTTTAGTAACAAATCATTTTCCTTTTTTAAAAAATAAGTTTCAAAAATATCCTTACTCATTTAATATTTCCCCACTACATTCAATACACGGGTTTCTCTCCAAGAAATCATGAAAGGAAAAAGTAGAAAGATTCAATAGTTTCTTTTAGAAAAGTATAACATTATACTTATAGGTAAAAGAAGTTCATTCTTCTACACAAAAATGTAATACCCACGTCCTAGGACCCCACACTCCGATCCGACAGAATAGTTGGAGGATGTAAATCAAGGCGACCTAGCAACTGATCAGGTGGAAGGACTTTTAACTTGGTGCCCACAAAAAGCCACATCTATATTGGAGGGTTGAAACATTCACACTGCGTCTACTAAGAATCGATCATGCGTCCATCTACACAATCTGCCAGCCCGAAACCAACTGGGCTATCCTTGCGTATAAAGAAGTTCCTTCTTAAAACTACTTTTATTTGACATGAAGAGAGTATATGACTTTTTGTTTTGAAGGAAAAAATAATATAATTAATTGATATCATAAATTACATAAGAGGGGTGGAAATCTGAGAGATCCACAACCCTTTGAAATGAGACTCTAAGTCTCGGAGGATGTCTAACCACCGCCCCGCCACAGATAAAAAAAATGCGCCCCATGCCCCTCCCCGCGCGGGGCAGATCTGCCCTGCCCCGCCCCGCCCAACCTTTTTTTTTTTTAAATCATTAATTTTTTTTTTTTTTAGTAATTTCCTCAATTCAACAGAATGTGTATGTCTCAGTTTTGGTAGAGAATATTTGTCCATATTATTGCATCCAATGACAATTTTCATTATCAATCCATTTGTCCAGTTTGTATTCAATTGTCATTTCCATATTATTGCATCCAATTGTCCAGTTTGTATTCAATACCATTTTCATTATCAATCCATTTTCCTTTTTCTTTTTCTTATCTTTTTCTTCCATTTGTTAAAGAAAACAGCAAATTAGTACTCAAAATGAATAAATTTTGGTCAATAAAACAACAAAGTGGTACTAAAACTAAACAAAAATCAAATATTTTTCTTCCTTTTGTTAAAGAAAACATCAAATTAGTACTCAAAATGAATAAAAATCGGATCTTTGTCTTCCATTTGGTCAAGAAAACAACAAAGTGGTACTAAAACTAAACAAAAATCAAATCTTTTTCTTCCATTTGTTAAAGAAAACATCAAATTAGTACTAAAAATGAACAAAAATTGGATCTTTGTCTTCCATTTGGTCAAGAAAATAAAAAGTGGTACTAAAACTAAACAAAAATCAAATCTTTTTCTTCCATTTGTTAAAGAAAACATCAAATTAGTACTAAAAATGAACAAAAATCGGATCTTTGTCTTCCATTTGGTCAAGAAAATAAAAAGTGGTACTAAAACTAAACAAAAATCAAATCTTTTTCTTACATTTGTTAAAGAAAACATCAAATTAGTACTAAAAATGAACAAAAATCGGATCTTTGTCTTCCATTTGGTCAAGAAAATAAAAAGTGATACTAAAACTAAACAAAAATCAAATCTTTTCTTCCATTTGGTATAGAAAACATCAAATTAGTACTAAAACTAAACAAAAATCGAATCTAGAAATATTAAATCTTGAAATTTTGAAATATTAAATCTTGAAATCTTGAAGAGAGTGAAAAAAACCTTGAAACCTTGAAATATTAAATCTTGATCTTGATCTTGAATCTTGAATCTTGAAAATAGGAGAAGAAAAGAGTAGAAAAAATCTTGAAGAAGAGAGGGAGAAGAAAGAAGAGAGGGAGAGAAAAAGGGAGGACTTTAATGAGATTATGAAGTCTTCATAATAATATAACATGGGGGGTGGGGGCTGGGGCAAAGGGTGGGGGCGGGGCTGGGGGCGGGGCGGGGCAGACACAAATACCATGCCCCGATCTGCCCCGTTCTCTCTACGGGGCGGGGCGGGGCTGCCCCAAAAGACTTCGGGGCAGGGCGGATCGGCGGGTCACGGGTCAAATTGCCATCCCTACTAACCACCAAGTGGGCCAGAGCATTACATGACCGGAGGGCATAGAAAAAACTAAAGAACATATTCCTTAAGATATACATTACTATGCACTCTATAACCAAAAAAATAAAATCGGGGTCACATTCAAACCAGAGGCCTTCCACAGTTGTTAGAGTTCTTGCTGCATACTTTTAAAACACTTAAAATTAGGAGGGGAGATCAGCTTAAAACTGCATTTGGTAGTTTTCCATCAACCACGCCATATACGAACAGAATACCCGCTCATCTTCCATTTTAAACTATGTTGCAGCCAATCTCTACCTTGAGGGATACATCTCCAATTTTGAGACAGTCGTCCCAATTGATTGCTTACATGAAAACTTAAAATAAATACTAAAATAAAAATTAATACTACCATGATATTTTTTGGGGTGAAATAAAGCAATATATAAAAATTAATCAAAAGTGTTTGAAATTACATTAGAGACCAAAGCATTAGAGATTACATAAAAAACTAATCTCACAAAAGTGGCCCCGTGGGCGTCCCCCGCCAAGGCATGGAGAACAATGGGAGGAGAATCAAAATACGAAATTAAACTAAAAGTATCGAAAATGGCTCCATTCTTGGCAAGTAGAACAGCACAGACGTTAGCTTCCCTGTAGATATGCTTAATTCTGACCTCTTCGAACTTCAGCAGTAGATCCCTACAGTAAAAAATAAGGTTAGAAAGAGGGTGAGAAGAATAATCCCTGAGCTTAAGGAGAATGATTAAAACTATGGCATCCAACTCGACATCTAATCTGTCAATGCTCAAGTGGGAAGCCATAGTTAAACTATCTTTAAGAGCCCACATTTCAGCTTTGGTACAAGTGCAGGAGCCTAGTTTCCTAATAAAACCCCCATAGCCATCTTCCTAAGTGGTCTCTAATAATACCACCACAGCCACCCTTACTAGAGTTACTCAAACAAGAACCATCTACATTCAGTTTTTTCCACCCAGGATCAGGCTTCTGCCAAGCTATGAAGGTGATGGACTTGGGATTATTAATCTTAGCTCTACCCCTAAAAGTTGTGAAATCCACGACTCTGGAGATGGCTTCCTTGAAAGGGTCCAGCAGCTGGGGTTGAGGTCTAAAAATGTTGTGGTTTCTTCTACTCCAAAGGGCATGGCAGCCATAAACAAATAGAGTGTTCCAGGGGATGTTGTGCAGATGGGAAATGTTATGAATTTTTTATCCCTTTTGTAGCCATTCCTTGAAGCCCAAATTCCAGAGTGCAAGATGGTAGGTTTGGATGTGTAGCTGTGTCCAGAAATGAACAACATCTGGGCATCTTTTCAAGATATTCTCTTCATCTTCCTCTTCTATCCCACATACAGTGCACAATGAGCATTGGACAATTTGCCTTCTCTTAAGTAGCTTCTTAATGGCTAATCTCCCATGATTGTAATTCCACAAGAACATTTTAGTTCTTTGATTGTAGTTGGATTTCCAAATCCATGTCTAGTCTAGCCATCCCTGCAATCCTCACTGACCATCTTGTTGATGCTGGAATGGGCTATTTTTTATAAGAACTCACCATTGGGACTATCTTTCCACCTCATTCTATCTTTATGAATGCAGTTAGAAGATCTGGGAATACCATTGATTATGTCGACCAACATTGGAGGAAGAATGAAAGATAGCTTGGAAATATCCCAATAACCATTGGCACTAAACAGACTTGCCAATTTAAGTTCTTCTTTCTCTGCAGTTAGAGGTCCTGTGATAGCCCCTCTGAGAGAGCCAATGCAAATCCAGACATCCTTCTAAACTCTGATTATATTACCATTACCAAGGATCCATGAGGATGATTCTTGGAAGAGCTGTCATCCATCTTTGGTGGCCTTGGAATTGATAGAGCTAGATTTGGTCATGGGTACCTCTTTCATTTCCTTGTCCTTATTCCAACATTTTTTTCTAATACACTCAGCCCATCTGGTATTATGAGTTTTACTAATCCTCCATACCAGTTTTGCTAACCCTACTCTGTTGGCATGGATTGCTTTCCTAGTACCTAAACCTCCAAGATATTTAGGTTTGTAGACCTTGTCCCATTTCAGTAAGTGAAGTTTGCTTTTGCCAGCAGTGCTGCCCCATAGGAAGTTCATTTACTCTCTGTCTATCTTCTCACAAATACTGGTAGGCAAGGGCAAACATTGGGAGTAGTAAGATAGTATCTTAGAGGAGAAAGATTGAATGATGGATTTCCTCCCTACAATAGATAGCAGATTTGCTTTCCAGACACTCAACTTATTCGTAACTTTGTCTACAATGAACATGAAGTCAGAGTTTTTAGGTGCCTTTTGGAAGATAGGGAAGCCTAAGTACTTCCCCAGATTCTCTGTGTGCCTGATACTTATGACATCTTCTATGAAAGCAATTCTAGTAGGAGAGAGGCATTTGGAGCAGCAGAACTTGGACTTATTGAGGTTAATTTTTTGCCCTGACCTAGCACAAAAGTCTTCAAGAACTCTCTTCATTTCCAGAATGTTTTTCTCATCTCCCTTACCAAAGAGAATTATATCATCAGCAAAAAGGGAATGAGACAATATGGGGGCCTTGTTTCCCTATTCTGACTGGTTTCCAGGCCTTTCTTCCAACAGATTTCTCAATGCTTAGAGAAAAATACTTCATGCATATGACAAAAATGTAAGGGGAAATAGGGTCCCCTTGTCTGATGCCTCTAGAAGGTTCGAACCATTATGTGACCTCCCCATTGAATAAGATTGAGAAGCTGAAGGAGCTGACACAATTCATGATAATATTCACCAGGGGAAATTTAAAGAAGACCAGAGCTTCTCTTATGAAGTCCCATTCTAACCTATCAAAAGCTTTTTCTAGGTCAAGTTTAACTACTATAAACCCTTTGCTAGCTTTACTTTTATTGATAGATTACACAATTTCTTGTACAATCATCACATTATCCACACATCTTCTACCAGGTATGAAGCTACCTTGATGTGGAGAGATGAGAGTTTTGAGCATGGGCCTAATTCTATTGACAAGAAATTTTGTAATGAGTTTGTACAAGGTGTTGCAGAGGCTGATAGGTCTCAAATGGCCTACAGATTCAGGATTCTTAACTTTAAGGATAAGACAAACAAAAGCCTTATTAATATCTTTGGGGATGATCCAAGTGGCAAAAACATTCAAAATAAAAGCTGAGACAAAATGATGGACAATATCCCAGAACTTGTGGAAGAAACTAGTATGAAGTCCATCAGGTCCAAGGCTTTTATATGGTTTAAACCCCCACATAGCCTTCTTGATTTCAGCTTCAGTTACTTCAACAGACAGGAGGTCCATAACAGAGTTATCCACAAGGTCCCATTCAAAAGGAAAGTCAAGAGGGTAGAGGGAGTTGACAGACTTCCCTGAGGTATATAAGTCTTTGAAGTGATTAGAGACAATCAACTTGACTAAGGTCAGATCAAATTCCCAGCTACCAGAAGGATTTTTCAGAGAAAGAATCCTCTTGTTATTTCTATTACTGACAGTGGAAGTCTTTAAAAAATTGATATTAAGATCATCTTAAATAATGGGAATCCATTCTAGATTTGACTGCCCAAATGATCTTTTCCTCTCTAAAAACAGAATCAATCTCAATCAAAAGTTTTCTTTCAAGATTACTAAGTAAATGAGACTGTGAATGTTCAAGAGAGGACTGAGTCTCTTAAATTCTGGTTAATAAGGCTTCTTTTTTCCTGAATGTATTGCCAAAGACTTCCACATTCCAAACCTTAACATTCTCAGCAAAATTCATAGCAGAAAGAGGGAAATCTAGAAGATATTCCACCCAATCTTCAGCCACAACTTTAAACAGCAGAGGGTGATTGAGCTAAACAGGTTCAAATCTGAAAGGCTTAAAAACTAGAGAATGGTTGCTAGGTTTAGTTAAAGGAAGAACAGGGGAATGATCAGACCTAGTTCTAGTGAGGTTAAAAACAGTAGCATCAGGATTAAGATTTCTCCAAGAAGGGTTAGCAAGAATTCTATCAAATCGTTGGAAGATGAGGGCACCATTATCTCTTTTGTTTGTCCAGGTGAACCTATTTCCTTCATGCCCAAGATCCATAAGGTTACAATTTCGTCAATCATGGCTTTAAAGGACCCAACCCTTAACTGATTGACGGGGAGGCCTCATAGTTTCTCAGATTGGAAGAGAACATCGTTGAAGTCCCCCATAACCACCTAAGGAAGGTCATGGCTAGCACATACATTCCTTAAGTGATCCCCAAAGATTTGCCTAGTTTCAAACTTAGGACTAGCATAAATAGCACTAAGCAGCCAAAGGTTGGGAGAGTTATATACCTTAATAACAACATTGATGGATTGACTATTCTTGGCCACCACATTGACATTCACTTCAGCTTCATTCCACATAAGCCAGACTCCTCCTCTGTAACCCTCTGATTCAGCAATTTCTATGTTGGTAAAAGAAAGTCTAGCAAAGATTTCCACCGCTCTGAGTCCACTCACTTTCATTTCTAGCAGAGCCACCACCTGTAGTTTGTTTGTTATGACAATCTCCATCATATGGTCATGGAAGTCGGGGTGATCTGCTCCCCTTACATTCCAAACTATAATTTTACTCATATTAAAAGGGTCTGGTGTGGTGTATCTCCAGATTGCTCTCGGGATGATCCCTTTCTGCTGAGATGGAAGCGATGACCTGCTTTGATTGAATCCCAGAACCATATGCAGTGAGTATGCTTCCTCCATCTGATTGATTATCATGTCCAGTAGGAGCCTGCAGCTTGTCACCCCTTCTGCCATTCGAATTAGAATTGGAGACCTTCTTTGATTTGGCATTTTCAACTTTAAAGCTCGAGTGCTTAGTGTGTAAGAACTCCTTACTTTCGCCGCCTCTGTCGTTTTCCTGTTGTTTTGTTGTTCTCTCATGTTCGGAGGTGAACCCCCTCCCCCTCTCGATGGAGTTCTCCTCAATCTCATGTCTAATTCCCTTTCTGAGTCATCTCCTCCTGAATCAGTTCTCTCCTGTTCACTCCCCTGCTCAAAAGTGAATCTAGGTTTAGGGTTTGTGATGGGGATAGATTTTGATTCAGAAGATTGATTGTCTCTCTCAAGTCTTCAATGATTGCTTGTCTCCTTCTGGACTCGGTCGGTCTGCTTGGCCCCGGTTTGCTTGAACCTGGTTCCCTTATGTTGATTCGACCTGGTTCCCTCAAGTTGGGATTTTTGTTTATAGGTAGGGTTTGGCCTTTGGAATAGAGTGGTTTGGTTTCTCCTCACCCATCTCAACATCATTGATAGGTTTATGTCCACTGTGAAAGTCAGAGATTGTGGAGTGGCCCAAAGGTCTATCGAGCCCAAGGGACAGTTCCCCAATGGGCTCAGAGGGTTGAATTGCAGGTTGCCAAGGTCCCTCGCAACTAGGTGTAAATTCCCTAGCCAAGTCTTGCACACTAACGTGTCCGCTCTTAATATGTTTCGATTTGGGGAGGGGCTCCTTCTTGTCCTTGAAGGTTCTGGAATCCTCTGTCTTTCCCTCTGCTCCGGCGACGATGACCTTGACCTCCGGTTCACTTTTCTCCTTAAGTGCCTTTCTGGCCTTCCTCTGGCAGACATCTTTAGAGTTATGATTTGGGAAATGTGTTTGAAAAAGGTACAACGCAGAGGGAGAGAGAAGGGTTTGAGGAGAGGGATTGTTATTAGGATTTAAATTAGTCTCTTCTGACTCTTTAGTAGAAGGGTCTTGAGATACGGCAGTCTCCTCGGCTTCTCCCTTTGCTTTATCAGATAACAGCACTTGTATACCAGCCCCTTGAGACACTTTTCTGTCTTTCTGCTCTAGTTCCATCATTAACTTCTCCCATCCCATCAGTCGTAGGTTGCTTAGCTTCCCTAGTAGTAATAATTACTTGGGGTTTCATTATTGGATTAGCCTTAACCTTTTCTCTGACTAATATAATTCCAATAGGACTAAATTCAGGGGATTTTTTCAGTTCATCCATAATTGTATGTTTAGGCTTCCAAGTTCTTGAGCATTCCCCTAGTTCTCTCTTTCTTGAAGGTTCATCTGTATTAGGATTAATTCCTTTTTGAGATTCTCCCTCTTTGGCTTTATGATAGACCTTTCTTGATGTAATGCTCTTGCCTTGAGATTTGTTATGGGTGTAGGGGCATTGTTCCTTAGCAGGGGGAGGACCTTATTCCAGGGACCAATTCCATGAATTTTCTCAAAGTCTATGTCCATAGTTTCCATGCTTTTATCCATCTGGGTTGTTTCTTCTGTGGTTACTGACCTATCAGTTTGTTTTCCTGTCTCAGGTTTCTTATATAGGCAATCCTTTTGTGGGTGACCAATTACTCCACATCCATAGCAGAACTCTATCCCTTCGTACTGAATTTGCTGAATGTGTTTGGCTCCTATTTTTACATAAGGTACAAGTGGCTTCCTTAAATCGACTTGGATGCAGATTCTAGCATTTCTACCCCTCTCCGAGCTTGAAGTTTTTGCTTCCAGTTTAAGCAATGTACCAAGGTAAGCCCCTACCTTTGCAAGTATTCCCCTGTCGTAGAAGTCTACTGGCATGCCAGGTAATCTAGCCCAGATAGCTGTAGTTGATGAACTGTCTCTGTATGGATCAAATTCAGGTTGCCAAAGTCTGGTCATAAGGTATTGACCATTGATGAACCATGGTCCCCCTGCTATTACCTTTGAGAAATCCTATTCTCTATTGAACTTAGCAATGAAGAAGTTATTTCCCAAGTCTATTAATCTAAGGTCTCCCATATTTTCCAGGTTTCTCTAACCTTGAAATTTAAATAACCATAGGCCAGTTGTTTGCCATATGGTTTGATGATGACACTATTGATCCAGAGACCTCTGCATCTGAGTTTATCCTCTCTAGAAAGTTTGATAGTAGGGATGTCATCATTAGTACCTTCCTCTAGGTGGATAGCAAGAAAGTTTTTATTCACATCTTTTGCACATATTTTATGGGTTTGGATGAGTTTATCCTTGTAGCTTCCCAACTCACTTGAGTAATCTTGATTTGTATCACTGCCTTTCTGAGTTTTGTTTTGCTCATCTACTTTTGATTTTAGCTTCTTGTTGCTTTGTTGTAACAGGTATGATTCATGTGCTGAATCTTTTTCACATTCAAGGTTCTGAGGTTCATCTTCTCCAGAGAGCATCTTTCGATGCTTGATTCTAATCATACTACCATGATATTGATCATGAAGTCTACTAATGACTTTAATAATGAAAAGAAAAACACTACTTGAAATGTGAGCCCTTTTGAGGCGCACTAAGGCTTAAATTGTCTTGGAGTTGCTAAGTCCTGGAAAATTCCAGTTTAGACAAATCATGGGTCTAGGCAGGGCCGACCTGTGACCTCCGCATGGTCATTGTCGTCAATTTTTAGCTTCTAGATTGGGGAGTATGCACATGGGTCCTTGGCCAAAAAAAATTTCAAATGGCCCATGAGGTAGTTCATTTTGGTACAGGCCTATAGAACAAAATTCTAACCTAACAGTTTGGCCCAAAAGCAGCCAAATTGGGCCTATCGCGGATCTTTATCCAGACCCACCTTCATAACCTCTTGGCCCAACCTTCTGCCAAAAAACAATCCGCCTGGCCTAACCTTCTAGCCGAAGGACAACCCGCCTGGCCCGTCCACAGGTCGACGACCTGATCCACCCCAATCACACCATCTGCAACCCTCCGTCCCCTTGTCCGAAAGCCACAATCAAAGGTTGTCTTCATATTCTCCGGTAGAGTGCCCATCGTCTCCTCCATCGATGCAGTTTCTGACGCGCTGCCGCGGACCAACCGGAGTCCAACAGCCCCATTCTCACCCCCACGGTCTCCGGCGGCCTGCACATCTCCAATCCACAATCGACAACATAATGCCAAGCGGACACCATTGCCGGAGACATCAAATTTTTATTCTCTTCAAATCCCAATCCAGTTTTACACAGCCATCCCAACGGTTCCGGCCTACCAAAAACCAATATCTTTCCTTTCCAATTTTTTCCAGAAACAACACGAATTGTTGCAGGTCCCTGCTCCCCCGGCACCGATTCATCAAAATCGTCAAAACTTGTCGACAGCAGAGGAAAGATAACAAGGCCGGCGTTAGTGTCCATCGTTTGGTTAGAAAACTCGCGCAACAACTGCAGAGAGAACCTTAGAATTCTAGGGAGATATTTCGACATAGTCGAAACCTCAACAAAGGCAGAGCGTGTTTCCGACATAGTTGGAGAGAAAAGTTGAAGGAATGAGCTTCAGCTGCTCAGAGTATGTGACTTAAGATAATTGAACAAAAACTAAATCAAAACAAAAAGTTCTATTGATTCTTATTTTTTTTTTATTTTTTTTTATTTTTTTTTAGCGCCCGAAGGCGATTGTCCCCGAAGGGGAAGAGCGGAGAGTACCCTAGATAGGGAAGATTGAAGAATGCCCCATGCCTGGGGAGGGAAGATAAGCCTCATAAAGAGGAGAATTATTTGCCCCATTATGGGAAGATATAGGAATCTAACACGGGACCTCCGCCCCGTGTTCGGGTAGCCTTACCACTTGGGCTACCCGATTCCCATTATCGATTCTTATTAGTGGGGAGACTTTTACGATATTTTTCAATTTTTACTTCTGAATTAATGTAATTTAAACTACCCAACACTATTTAAATAAAAATATCCTTAAAGTCATATAACAAACTAAAATGAGACTAGAAAAAAAAAAAAAAAAATTAGAAAGATTGAAGGCGCATATTTGCCACATGCCAGTAAACGGCAACAATATGTTTTTTTTTTCTCTTTCTACTTTTCCGGCAGGCAACAAGTCTGCTTGGTTCGACTATAATTGGATTGGTCTCCACTAGTAGTCTTTACTGAAATACTCCCTCCATTCCCATTCAATTATCATTTAGAATATATATATATGTATCCAAATTAATTATTATTTACATGTCTTTTATTAGATGTCAACAAATTATTCCAATTATACTTTCAACATATTTTTTATTGGAAAAGTAAAAGAGATAGAGGAAGGAAGGGATATTATTGAAATTGTGGTAGAAAAATTACTGTTTATTTGAATTTTTTAATTTTTTCAAAGTATCCTAAACGTCTTATAATTAGGAATGGAGAAAGTATTGATTAATAAATGTAATTCATTAATGAGATACTTTTTTTAATCTTTCAGCTGCCTGAAAATGAATCTTTGTCCTTCCCTAGAGACTACACCATCACATTCATAGTTGACCCTTCCTTTTATGGTTTTGGATTAAATAGATAACAAATGTTTAGTCCACACGTGGAGAACGGTTATATCGTTGAACAAATTGATCTAACAGTTAAGTTTTATTCGAGAAGAAAAAACAGTTGTTATTTTGAATGAATAACATTCATTTATCATAATAATTATTTATTTATGCTCAGACAAAACTCAATCGTCAAATTAACTTATTTATCAACGTATAATCGTTCCGTATGTGCGGGCTAGTAGAGTGACTAATTCCCTCACGTAAATACAATCATTAAAACCGAACTAGTTCAAATGAAAACTTAACGAAATTACAATGAAAACATCAACTAGCTTCCTAACAGGACGACTAGTTCTCTCACTTTAAGGGATTGATCATATCTTCGATTGCGCCCAATCTCGGGCAGTTTCAACACTTTCGGTATTGGATGCTTATTATCATTATCTCGGTCCATAACCATTGGGTATCTGGTGGTACGATTTTGCCCTGATCTAGAACCTTTCATGTTACACAGATTATGAACCAAATTGATTATGCATGGTTTTCCAAAAACTATATCTTTAAATGGATAAAGGATGTGCTTATAGATATCCCTGTATTAGTGCAATGAATATACACGCGGGATATAACTTGATGCATCTATCCTAAGTGAGTGACAATCTGCAATGATATGTGGGCAAGACGTAGCATACGTGCTCCTTTTATCACAATCACAAGTAGCCTTACTTAATATCACTGTAGAGGACATGCATCCCTGGCCAGGTCCTCTTTTTAGTGACTTGACCATGTAGATACTGTTCTTTTTGTGATGTGGGTGCACATCGAGAGCACGAGACTTCTCCTTATATGTCCTGTATTGATCTCAAATTCTTAAAGGGAAATGAGCATTGTAGTTCATTGCATCTCCTTGTTTGAAATAATGCACAAGTTTCCAGAAAATTATATCCACCAACACTTTTAAAAGAAGCGCTCTTGACTTTTTCAAGACACTATTAAACGATTCAGACAAGTTCATGGTCATGCATATGTAGCGATTTTCTCCGTCTTAAGAGATCGTCTATTTTTCCTTGGGAATTCTATCCAACCACATGGCTGCATATGGATTCTTATGCTTGATAATTCTGATAAAATTATCACAATTTATTTTATCTTCTGAATAGAAGCCTGCCACAAGTGATCCTTCAGCTACTTATCCTTTAACTCTTTGTGAAAAAATTTCCCTGATATGTCGAAGACAAAATCTATGAATAACTTTTGGTTTTTGCCAATTCGGTACTTCTCAGATTGCATTCAGAATGCCCTATGATAATCTGAAATCAAGAACACATCTGCATCCAGTACGATATTACTTTGGAGGTTTCTCGAGAACTAACTCCAAGTCTCGGTTGACACTGAATCGACCAAGGAAAATACTAATCGTAAAATATGATTGTTAGCATACAGGGTTTGCAATCATAAGTACTACATTGTAGGCCTCTTTAGATGTGTTCCGTATATTGATATAAAAGGTTTGCAATACTTGAAAGCGTCGATCAATGGTTTGAATGTCCAAAACATGCTACCGAAGACATGGACGCCATTCTGAGGGATTGAATGATGGAACCATCTCGCAATCGTACCAATGTTTGAATTCTCGAGGGACAATATAAATGTTGGTAGTATTTTGAAGGTTGTTTCCCAACTGCCAAAAAAAGTCTTAATCGTAATTTTTCGGGCATTCCAAATTTTACGGTATGTGCACTCCAATATTGTTGTTCACTTCCGTAATAATCTGCGAGATTTCAAACTCTCGAACACCTTTGGAAAAATGTTGAATTCCAATGGCAATGTTTTTGGATGACATATTTCGCATTTTGTTGTGTTTGGCCTTGCAAAAATGACAATTCACCATTTTAGTTACCTTCCACCTTCCACCTCTCATCAACTTCACTACGTCTAACCAAGATATACCAAGAACAATTGACATTGTGGGTCGAAATTTGTGCATTTCCCGATTGAACCACATGGTGTTACTCTTTTTCCTTTCTATAGCCGTTGTGCAACTTTGTCAAGTCAAGTGTCAAGTGTCAACGGTTAAAAATGCCTTTGTCTTTCCCTTAAAATGCATACCTAGTGTAAGATATTAGTAATTTCTATTCTATTTAAATATTGGTCGGTTCTTAAAATTGGTGCCAACTACTGGTTCTTTAGATCCCATATCATTCCAGCAAAATCAGTTACGATAATCAGGATAATAGGATGACGAGTTCCCTACTTAAAAAGTTGTAGTTTGCTGATGGTGATCCCCTTGATCTCCTAAGCGTAAGGGATTTCTTGGTTAGTTTTTTTTTCTTTTCCTCATGGGCATCATAACCGTCTTTATCGTATTCATCCTCAAATTCTGGTCGTCTGTAAATGTCTGATGTTGGACCCATAAAATCCATTACTGCGAGCCCACTAAGAGATAGGTGGATCGGACATTTTCAATTCTGTGACGACGGTGATGTGCTATACATAAGAAGATGAAGTATTTTTTGGGATGCTTGGTTGTGCATAGTTTGTGGTGAGGATTATTTGGTTCACCGTGGGATTTACAACTTTGGATTTATGTAGCTTGTGGTCGGGACTATCTCGTTCACCGCCGTGAACGAATATTGTAGGTGTGTCGGTTGATGTTGAACCGATTCAAACTCAACTCCAATATGTATTTTGTAAGCTTTAAAATCGGCATGGAGTCCCCCACAAATCCTTAAAATTTTCCCCGTCGAAGACCTGGACTGGATCGACATTATGTCATAAAATATGGTATGCTCATTATTAGCCGAACATTAACTGGTGAACCATCAACTCCTCACATCGACATATTTAGCTCATATGGGTTTGATAGGATACTCTCTCTTTGAGTGTCAAACGGAGTTTTGTTTGCTCTGTTGAAGACCTGGATTTCGCCAACTCCATACACAACATTTTGATCTCAGTGTAACAAAATTAGGACTGGACACTCTACTGGCATTTTTTTGGAAGCAATGGATTTGTTTATGAAGTATGAAAAGATATTTGTCTGGAAGTAATTCTATCTTGTAAAATTTTCGGTATATGTATAGAAATGTGAGGATAGGATAAAACAGATTCCAGGAATTTGTCTTAAGAGATGATATAATGAGATGTTCACATTTCATCATTCAAAATGATAAGATTGTCCACGTCATATTTCACCGTACATGGCAAGGTGTTGTCAAAATTGTCCAGACAGTTGAAGAGGATTCCTTAAATCTGTATTTGCCTTGAAAACAGATTCCCAGAATTCGATTGGCCAAAAAACCAGGGCTATATTTCCTACAAAGAGAGGGCATTTTGACAATTCCTCATAATTGAACAACCAGTGTAAGTGTACCTCGTCATAGTAGCACCACTAATGGGCAAGAATAGTTCTCAAAAACTGACAATACCAGTTAAAATTCGATCTCATAATTTTAAATATACCAAACCACTTAGAATAAGTTTTGAACAAGTTGGTCATCACTTGTGTGGTACAATTTTGATCCCTTCTAATGTGGCCAAGAGAAAAGTGAAATATCTAACAAATGGAATATGACAAAGTAAAGTCTGATTTCTAATGTAGCCAAGAGAAGTGAATTATTTAACAAAACGAATATGACAAAGTAAAGTTTGATTTCTAATGTAGCCAATAGAAAAGTGGAATATCTAACAAATTGAACATGACAATTTTTTTCCCTGCTCAAAGTTGACAACCTTTATAAGCACTATTTTCTTTATTGTCGTTGTTGGCTTCATTCTTTTTCCACATTAAACAGCCCGACTTTTCAAAAATTGTGCTCTCAGTATTCTGTATTTCTTGATTTGTCACTATCTTTCTCTATTTCATTCCAAGAAAAAAAACACAAAAAATATAAGATTTATCTAGGGATGGTAATGGAGTCGGGTGGGACGGAGACCATGATCTCCAGTCTCGGTCCCATTTTTTCCACTGCATTCCAATTTCCGGCTCAGCCTCATCAGTGGGGATGGATAGGGATCCCATCCCCATCTCAGGTGGAGGCCCAGCCGCAACTGGAAAAAATGGAAAAAAAATCCCCCAAATTTCCACTGTCATCTCAACAGAGGCCCAACTTTAACTAGAAAAAATTAGGGATTTTTAACAGAAATCTCCAAATAGAATCTTGAAAAAAAAATATATATTTGTAAAAAAAATGTAATGCCTATAAAAACGAAATAACATTTTAGAGGGTCATGTGGGACGGGGAGGGATGGGTGCAGGATATTATTTCCCCGTTAATAGGGCCAAATTCATCCAATCCTCATCCCCACCCCCAATTTAAACTGAAGAATTTTCGACCCAATTAAATTGAATCGGACCGAATCTCCAATTAAACCGATTCCATTGCCATCCCTAAATCTATCATATACGTTCTTTTATCAAACATGGTTATTAACCGAAACCAATGCTGCCGTTGTATCTAAAACTATAAATTTATTCCCTGGCGCCAGTCTTTTTGTCTTTCTTTCTTTTTTCCCTTTGGAACCCAAAGGGTAAATATATCATTGCCAATAATCCAAACAAACCGAAGTTACAGACAGGGGCGGATTCAGGATTGAAATTTAGGGTGGTCCCTCAACAATTTAGGGGGAACCTACAAATTTTGTTGCATATTAGATCATTTATGATTGAAATTTAGGGTGGTCCCTCAACAATTTAGAGTGAAAACTTGTTTTTTTTTATCTTGGGGTGGTCCTGGGCATACAAGGACCACCCCTTGAATCCGCCACTGGTTACAGAAGGTGCACAATCATTCCATCAGAGTTGGTCTAACTCGAAACTTAATTATGCAAGTGAAAGATCATAAAAAATATTTTCTTTTCTCTCGTTTGGTTTGTAAGATTTTAGAACGGAAATGAAAAGAAAAAAAAATAAAAAAAAAATAAAAAACCACTAATATAATACTGATATTAATTTTTTTAGAAGCAAATTTGAAGTCCAAAAAGTTAAGCAACAACTCGTTTAGATTTAAAATCAAATAGGGTTGAATTGAAAGAATAGATTTTTAATTTTTTTTAGATTTTGAGTTCTTGAAAGTTGAAACAGATATGACAAGTTAAAATTCTTTAAACTTAATAAAATTTGGCTAGGTTTTTGCTTTGGAATGATCAAACTCAAATCGAAACAAGGTAATGTAATCAAGATGAAAACCGATTACAAAAAACAAAAATCTTGCTTGATATTATAATTCATATTTTATATTCGATCAAGTAAGTGAAGATGTAATTTTGTACTTCTAATAGGAAGATGGTTAATGGAAGATGATTAATTGAACATATTTTGCAGATTGGACATGTGAGTGAGGCGTGCTAGAGATTGATCGAAAACCACTGTACGTGGGAGGTTATGTTGTAACCATTTTAGAAGTACGAAAATATTTCTTGGACCATTTAGAAAATATAAATACTTTGGGGGAGTAAATCATGATTTTGTAAATACTTTAGTGACCAAACAAGTCCTTTTCCCGAAAAATTTTCTTTACTAAAACCTTGGATATATTTTCTTCGGTATTTGTTTTCACAACCAAACACAAGAAACGGTTGTCCAAGGAAAAATAGTTTTCCTTTCCACATTAATATTCATAAACCAAATAGACCCTTAGTGTTAGAAATATTGTGAAAAGAAAGAAAAATGAAATGAATTTCTTGTAAATCCGTTTTGTGCTTGAGGCAGGTATAAAAGTCATTCCATGTCAACAAAAGGTTTGGCCCAGTAGGTAAGCCTTTGGCTTGGGATAGAAAGGTCCCAAGTTCGACACCTTCTCCCCGCATAATGGGGCAATAATATTCTCCTCTTTATGAGGCTAAGCTCCCTCCCGAGGGCATGGGCATGCTACAATCTCCCGATCTCAGAGTATTCTCCGATCTTCCCCTCGGAGCAATCGCTCGTGCGTCAAAAAAAAAAAGAAAAAAAAGTCATTCCATTCATGAAAATAAGGAGAAAGTGCAAAAGTCATATTGTGTGGAGTGCAAATATTAAGAAATTTTATTTTCGTAGGTGAGTAAGTTTAAAAGTTATATCCAAACCAATGAATACAATAACGTAGGCCAAAAAGTAAATTCTCTTTCCCACATGTATTGTATTTATTGGCATAAATATAATTTTTAAATTTATTCACTTACCAAAATAAAACTTCTCGCAAATATTATCTCTCATTAAAAATTGTTAAATTTAAAAAGTGGATAATGATGCGCAGAGAGAAAGTGAGGAACCACTATTGATCCTCCTCTTTAAAAAAAATCTAAAGAGGGGAAAATTTTATTAAATAGAATTCTCAAGTCTAATAATACAAAGTCCTAAAATTTCGGATAAGCAGCTACACTTTATTTATTTATTTATTTTCTTTTGAGAGGATAGCAACATTTTGATTTTTGTATATCGGTCCGAGTTCAATTTTCACCAATAAACCTGTGCACCATGTATCAGGGAAGAAAACAAGTCAATTAGTTCCCAAAATTTCAACTAAAGATAAAGAAATCAAAGTTCTTCTATTAGAAAGAAAGTTCTAAAATAGAATAATCCCTTCAAACAAAGACAGCAAAACCAATGATTTTTTATTTTTTGAAAACTAACCAATGAAAACTCGGAACGTCAAAATTAACATGATATATCTATTATAATAAAACCATCTAGATAAGGTTTATATATATGCCCTAATCAAATAATAAATTCAGCCACATGTAAAGATGACCTTGACTATAATGGGAAAAATTCCTATTGGACGGATCCAATGCAGTGCACTATGAGATACTGGAGCTCATGAGACTTATTCTGCATGTTGGGTCTCATGTGAGTCCCCTGTATGAAATTATGTGAGAGGAGTGTGGGACCAGACCTATTGGATCCGCCTCGTGCCAGACTTTCCCGCTATAATGACATGTCTTTGCTTTTCAAATGTCATTTTCTATTTTCTACACTGGAAACAAAAGTCAACCTGAAATTCCAATAATAAAAAAAAACATTTTGATGTCATATTTCTTTCTTTATCTTCTAGAAAAGTACTTCACCTATAATAGTAATTTCAATGACTTTGAAATTATTATTGTTCCCGAAGATGGTGATAATGGATAGTACAAATAGTCTACGAAATACTCCCAGACTTTCATCAAAGATTGCAAAATATAACGAAATAAAAATTAAAATATTTTTTAATTAAAATACTAATATTAATTTTTTAAATATAATTTGTATACTACTAATTTTCAATTTAAGAAAATAATATTGATATTCTGATTATAAAAATATCTTAATTTTTAATGTCTTAATTTTTTTTAACATGTAATAATAGTTTTATATTTAAGAATGGAGGTAGTAATATAATCTCATCCTAGTTTAACTTCTTCTGTAGCCAAACATTTCATCCAAACAAAAAATCACAAAGTTATACTTACAGAGACTTAGGAGTACCAGTGTACCAGAGACTCAAATAAGGTGCATAGTCTACTTTTTTTTTAACAGAGAAAAGAAAAAGAATGAGAAATTACTTTGAGTATTCATTTTTAAATGTTAGATCTGTTTGCAATTCATTTGTCTTAGTGGTATTCTAAAAGCAGTTACGTGCATTCCATTCGGCCCTGGCGCTTTATGCGGGGTGTATTTATTTAAGTGCTTTGATGATTTCAGGTTGAGTGACAGGTTGCTCCAAAACACCAATCTCTCTGGCATCTAGTTTATTGGTGAGCAGATGAGGCAAGAGACTCGTTCCACTAGAGTTTTCTTTAAACAAAGTATCTAAAAAATTGTATGCTACTTTTTCAATATCATCCTCATCAACCTTTAAGTAGCCACCGGGGAGCGACGATCTCATCAATGTAGTTTTTCCTTCCTTTGTGATGCTTTTTTTATGGAAGTATGAGGTGTTACCATCACCTTCTTCCAACCATGTAGACCCTACTGCAAGCTTTTCAGTAGCCTTCACTAAGATCTCTATTTTTCCAAGTCTTTTGTAATTTCAAGCTCCAGAGAGAGAGAGAGAGAGAAATTATTTGGGAGTCCTCTCTTTTCTGGATTGCATGCAGCTCATTTTTCTTGATCTCCAGTTTTTTCTCTAAGTCTCTTGGAACTCTGGTGTTCCATTCTGAGAGATCAGCTAGGAAATTAGAGAGGGCCGAAATGAGTCATGTAGTTGTGAGTTCAGAATGAGATGATCAAGTTTGACTGACATATTACAAGAATTCTGACTCATTAAAACAAAGTGTCTCAAACCGGAGGGGCCTTGGTTTGTTATAGTTTCTTTTACGGGGCATGCCAAGGAGAATGATCACTATTAAAACAAAGTGTCTCAAAGATGATCACTATTCTTAGTAGGTAAATGCTAGATAGTGATTTTAGGAAAGAAGGTACACGAAGATTGAGTAGCTAAACTTAAATCGAGGTGGACAAAGACTTCTTCAGGTCCGTATCGAAAATTGCACCAAGTGTAGGGGCTCACAACATAACCCATATCACATAATCCGCATTCAATTATTGCTTCATAGAAATTGTTTATTTGTTTTTGACTTCGTGGGAAAAGGCAGTTTTTTAGCTTTGGTTTAAAATTTCAGTGAAGTCAATGATACATTGTCATGAAAGCTAGTTAATTGAGTGCAACAGTTTGAACAATTTCCATAAGTGAGTTCACATGGCAACATCCGGGTTCCCATAAAAACCAGCGAAGTGTCACTTTAAATTATGCTCATTAGAGAAAATCAAGAATCAATATGACAAAGTTAGTAAGACAAAATATCACCTTATTGATGAATTCCAAAAAATATATATAAATCACCACTAAGGTCATGACGGATTACATGAAGACAAAAATAAAAACCTAACTTGCTACTAAACAAAGTCCATAGAATGAGCTAAGGTCTTGGTTTCTAATAAATAAATAAAAAACTATAGATGGATGGTGTATTTACGTAAGCACACTAGGTCTTGAGTTGTCTTGAAATTTTGGATTCCTCAACAATTCCATGCTGAGAAATTCATAGGCCCTGGCGGGGTCGCTTAGCAACCTCCACCTTACCCTGATTAACGACACGAGCCTCGTAGGAAAAAAGTTCATCAAAAGTAAACAAATCATCAATTGCAAATAATTTATAAGAAAAAGCATCATCATCCGGTGTAGTCCTATGATTTCAATTTAGTGATTAGTAGTGATGTTGAGCTGATTATGCAAGTTCGTGCCCGACTGTGCTTGACCATATCATATATGGATATGAGTCGGATATACTCGTTTTAAAGATGATACAATAAATCATATGTCAATATTATGAAATCATCTGGTGCTGGCTGGAATGATCAATAAATAGTAATTGACATTTATATCCCTATTTTAATTAATTATTACGTTCATTTTACATAGCAATGTATTCATATTTAGTCATAAATATTCTATTTCACTTAGTATAATTTCATAGATGATGATTTTATAAATATTTCTTTTTCTTGGGAGTAGTTTTAATCTATTTTTAAATTTAAAAGTAAAAATATTTTTATTACTATGTTGACGTTTTAATAAAATTTATGTTTCAACAATATATATATATATAATAATTTGTATATATTATTGTATATATAATGTCAATTTATTCAAGTAAATGTTTTTGATGAATATTTAATTAGGTTTTATCACTAGTATATACTAGAGGGCATTTATGTCATATTCTGTTTAATTCCATTCCATTTTGACATTAAAATATAGTTTTACCAAACACAGAAAAGAAATCGACATTCCATTCTGCCTTTGCCTTCCAAACACTGGAATGGAAAAAGAATTCTGAAGTCATTCTAGGTAGAAAGCGATTAGCAGTGATCAATATTATTTGTTAACACAAATCAAAAATATTTAGAAGTTAGTAGTCATTGGCATTCTTTATCAATAAACAAAACATTCGAAAAAATTTAAATTGCAGAAGCGGGGGATTGAACCCCGCTCATCTCAAATTCAAAGCGAACGCTCTACCATTTGTGGTACATCACCTTTTGATGTTCAACAAAATTAATAAAGATGGTTCTTTGAATGTCTAACAAAATTCTAACTTATTACTATTATTTTTTTTAATTTCTTTTAATCACGTTAAATAACATCTCGTGCATAGCTTTAACTTTAAGCTAATATTTAGTGATTAGTAGTGATGGTGAGCTGATTATGCAAGTTTGTGCATGAATTTGCTCGAACATATCATATTTGGATCTAAGTCGGATATAATCGTTTTAAAGATGATACAATAAAGCAGATGTCAATATTTAGAGATTAGTAGTGATCGATATTCTTTGGTAACGCAAACCAAAAATATTTAGAAATTAGTAGTCATGGACAATATTTATTAATAAACCAAACATCTTTTTTTTTTTTTTTTAGCTTTTCATTTTTTCTTTAATTTCTAACAGTTTAATAAAGAGAACTAAATATTTGACTGTCCACCAAAATTTTAACTTATAGCTAATACTTTCTTAAATATTTTTAATCATGTTGAAATAACATCTCGTGCATAACATGAGGCTTAAGCTAGTATTTAGAGATTAGTATTGATATTGAGCTGATTATGCAAGTCTGTGTCCGACTGTATCACATATGGATTCGAGTCGGATATACTCGTTTTAAAGATGATACAATAAAGAAGTCATTACAAAGATGATAAAATAAAGAAGATGTCAATAGTTAGATATTAGAAGTGATCAACATTCTTTGTTAAACCAAACCAAAAATATTTAGAAGTTAGTTGTCATGGGCATTCTTTATTAATAAACAAAACATTCGAAAAAATTAAAATTGGAGATGCGGGGGATCGAACCCCGTGCCTCTCGCATGCAAAGCGAGCGCTCTACCATTTGAGCTACATCCCCTTTTGATGTCCAACAAAAGTAATAAAGATAGTTCTTTGATTGTCCAACAAAATTCTAATTTATTACTATTATTTTTTAATTTTTTTAATCTTGTTAAAATAACATCTCGTGCATAGCTTCAACCTTAAGCTAGTATTTAGTGATTAGTGGTGATGGTGAGCTGATTATGCAAGTTTGTGCCTGAATGTGCTCGACCATATCATATTTGGATCTAAGTCGGATATAATCGTTTTAAAGATGATACAATAAAGCAGATGTCAATATTTAGAGATTAGTAGTGATCGATATTCTTTGATAACGCAAACCAAAAATATTTAGAAATTAGTAGTCATGGGCAATATTTATTAATAAACCAAACATTAGCTTTTCATTTTTTCTTTAATTTCTAACAGTTTAATAAAGAGAACTAAATATTTGACTGTCCACCAAAATTTTAACTTATAGCTAATACTTTCTTAAATATTTTTAATCATGTTGAAATAACATCTCGTGCATAACATGAGGCTTAAGCTAGTATTTAGAGATTAGTATTGATATTGAGCTGATTATGCAAATCTGTGTCTGACTGTATCATATATGAATTCGAGTCGGATATACTCGTTTTAAAGACGATACAATAAAAAAGTCATTACAAAGATGATAAAATAAAGAAGATGTTAATAGTTAGATATTAGAAGTGATCAATATTCTTTGTTAAACCAAACCAAAAATATTTAGAAGTTAGTAGTCATGGGCATTCTTTATTAATAAACAAAACATTCGAAAAAATTAAAATTGGAGATGCGGGGGATCAAACCCCGTGCCTCTCGCATGCAAAGCGAGCGCTCTACCATTTGAGCTACATCCCCTTTTGATGTCGAACAAAAGTAATAAAGATAGTTCTTTGATTGTCCAACAAAATTCCAACTTATTACTATTATTTTTTAATTTTTTTAATCTTGTTAAAATAACATCTCGTGCATAGCTTCAACCTTAAGCTAGTATTTAGTGATTAGTGGTGATGGTGAGCTGATTATGCAAGTTTTTGCCTGAATGTGCTCGACCATATCATATTTGGATCTAAGTCGGATATAATCTTTTTAAAGATGATACAATAAAGCAGATGTCAATATTTAGAGATTAGTAGTGATCGATATTCTTTGTTAACGCAAACCAATAATATTTAGAAATTAGTAGTCATGGGCAATCTTTATTAATAAACATTACATCTCTTTAATTTCTAACAGTTTAATAAAGAGAGCTAAATATTTGACTGTCCACCAAAATTTTAACTTATTGCTAATACTTTCTAAAATATTTTTAATCATGTTGAAATAACATCTCGTGCATAACATGAGGCTTAAGCTAGTATTTAGAGATTAGTGTTGATATTGAGCTGATTATGCAAGTCTGTGTCCGACTGTATCATATATGGATTCGAGTCGGATATACTCGTTTTAAAGATGATACAATAAAGAAGTCATTACAAAGATGATAAAATAAAGAAGATGTCAATAGTTAGATATTAGAAGTGATCAACATTCTTTTTTAAACCAAACCAAAAATATTTAGAAGTTAGTAGTCATGGGCATTCTTTATTAATAAACAAAACATGCGAAAAAATTAAAATTGGAGATGCGGGGGATCGAACCCCGTGCCTCTCGCATGCAAAGCGAGCGCTCTACCATCTAAGCTACAACCCCTTTTGATGTCAAACAAAAGTAATAAAGATAGTTCTTTGATTGTCCAACAAAATTCTAATTTATTACTATTATTTTTTAATTTTTTTAATCTTGTTAAAATAACATCTCGTGCATAGCTTCAACCTTAAGCTAGTATTTAGTGATTTGTGGTGATGGTGAGCTGATTATGCAAGTTTGTGCCTGAATGTGCTCGACCATATCATATAATCGTTTTAAAGATGACACAATAAAGCATATGTCAATATTTAGAGATTAGTTTTGATCGATATTCTTTGTTAACGCAAACCAAAAATATTTAGAAATTATTAGTCATGGGCAATCTTTATTTATAAACCAATCATCTTTTTGCTTTTCATTTTTTTCTTTAATTTCTAACAGTTTAATAAAGAGAGCTAAATATTTGACTGTCCACCAAAATTTTAACTTATTGCTAATACATTCTTAAATATTTTTAATCATGTTGAAATAACATCACGTGCATAAGATGAGGCTTAAGCTAATATTTAGAGATTAGTATTAATATTGAGCTGATTATGCAAGTCTGTGTCCGACTATATCATATATGGATTCGAGTCGGATATACTCGTTTTAAAAATGATACTATAAAGAAGTGTTTATAAAGATGATAAAATAAAGAAGATGTCAATAGATAGATATTAGAAGTGATCAATATTCTTTGTTAAACCAAACCAAAAATATTTAGAAGTTAGTAGTCATGAGCATTCTTTATTAATAAACAAAACATTCAAAAAAATTAAAATTGGACAAGCTGGGGATCATACCCAGTGCCCCTCGCATGCAAAGCTAGTGCTCTACCATTTGAGCTACATCCCCTTTTGATGTCCAACAAAAGTAATAAAGATAGTTCTTTGATTGTCCAACAAAATTCTAACTTATGACTATTATTTTTTTAATCTTGTTAAAATAACATCTCGTGCATAGCTTCAACCTTAACCTAGTATTTAGTGATTAGTGGTGATGGTGAGCTGATTATGCAAGTTTGTGCCTAAATGTGCTCGACCATATCATATTTGGATCTAAGTCGGATATAATCGTTTTAAAGATGATACAATAAAGCAGATGTTAATATTTAGAGATTAGTAGTGATCGATATTCTTTGTTAACGCAAACCAAAAATATTTAGAAATTTGTAGTCATGGGCAATCTTTATTAATAAACCAAACATCTTTTCTTTTTCTTTTTTTTCATTTTTTTTCTTTAATTTCTAACAGTTTAATAAATAGAGCTATTTGACTGTCCACCAAAATTTTAACTTATTGCTAATACTTTCTAAAATAATTTTAATCATGTTGAAATAACATCTCGTGCATAACATGAGGCTTAAGCTAGTATTTAGAGATTAGTATTGATGGTGAGATGATTATGCAAGTCTGTGTGCGACTGTGTCAGATATGGATTTGAGTCGGATATACTCGTTTTAAAGATGATACAATAAAGAAGTCATTATAAAGATGATACAATAAAAATGTCAATAGTTACAGATTAGCAGTGATCAATATTTTTTGTTAACACAAACCAAAGATATTTAGAAGTTGGTAGTCATGGCCAAATGGCCAACAAACGAGGCTCTAGCACCATTCAATCCACCTTGGACGTAGGCCTCATCGAAGACCGTTGTAACCTTTTCAATCTCGCGCAAAGTGATGGATTTCATCTTTGAGACGATATCTGTCACGCCCCGGACCCGGGGTCAATAAGTCCGGATCCAAAAACTCGACATGACCGTATTCTCAAATCAAAATTCAAGAATACCAGGTCCTTACATTCAGAGAATCTATTTCTATAAACTGATAATCACCCATTTAATTCAACAATAAAAATTCCTCAATAAATTTTAATACATTAAAGTTGAGAAAAATACTCTTAATGGAATTATCCTAAATTTTTATTCCGTAAGTAATCCCAAAGTTGCTTCTACACTCAGTCCCCGTCGTACGGTCTTTCGTTCCCTTATGACTCATCATCTGTAAAAACAACAAAGCAAGGAGTGAGCTACAACTAAGTAAGTATAGAAACGCCTCCCGGGAAAATCCGGTTACATATATATAGTTTTTTAGAAACCAACATAATTTTATAGAAGTATATTTTCAACATAATCTTTTGACAGGAAAAGTATTTTCAGAAACTTTCAGAAGTTCAGACAAATTTATAAAATTTCAACAGTTGCAAAATAGAACAGGAATATATAGAGTGATACTTTGACCGGGGATCATAGGTTTACCGAAACATAAACAGAAGCTGATATATCAGCCCTAGACTTATACCCTCTAGGGAATGGGTCAGTACAGAGTCCTAGCTTCTACCCCTAGGTGGGTCAGAACAGACAGTATTCCAAGTCAACCCGCAAAGTATTAAACAGTAACAGAATTCTTCAGACACAAAAATCCTTTTTCTATCCGGCTCCAAGGAAGGAACAAATCAAAAGAAGCATTGTTTCTTGGATTGAAGATATACTATTAATCGAATTAGCACCTCAAGATCAAATACTACATAGAACTCACTTTCCACAGAACGAAATAACGAAAAGCGAGAGAGAAAAACGACAATTAATCATAATAAATCAATACGGTGTAGCGAGTATAGAGAATCAATAAGCTTTCAAAAAAAAATCATAGATACTATTGGCGTAGACAAGAAGGCGGCGGAACGGGACAAAAGAAGACCGAATTTATAAGAAAATTATGAATATATTAAAGGCTATCAAAATTACAATCAAACCTCAATTGAATATGATTTGGATAACAAAAGGGAACATTCGGCAAATTTAATCAACTAGAATTTCCAAGATCAAACCACGAATATGGCCGAGATTTATATACTATAATTCCAATTGTTGATAGATATATCAACAACATAAAACCTTTTTTTTCCCCCTTCTTTTCATCTCAGTCATAGCGACGTATACCATTACTTTTGTATTTTTCAAAGCCAAACAATATTACCCACATATACATTGCAAATAGTCTCGGATTCTCCCATACTTTATACCAAAAATACGATTTTTTTATGTCAAATAAGAGGGGTTCTATACTTACCTTTGATTCGTTCTTAAACTGTCAGAGACGGAACCTCTTCACCAACAAAACCTAAAAAAACGCAAAGACTAATCATCAATACTCTCACGATCCTACGAATAGTACAAACGATACGGTGAAAGGCCTTACCTTCGATCGGTAGAACGGGTACCGGAATTGTCTCAGGTTCTATCTCCGCAAGAATGTCTGCCGTTGTAAATAGAGAAAACGATAGTAGATAAAAACTAGGGTTTAGGCTAACAAGTCTATATATATCTATATATAAAGTAAAAAAATTATAAACTTAGTCCCCCTACTCTAGACTTATGCTAACCCTATCACCACAAGTTCCAAAACTTCACAGTTTGGTCCTAATAAAGGGACCGGGTTTCACAATATCTGAAAACATGGGCATTATAGATTTTGGTAATGGAACAACAAGAGGGAAATTGGAAGCAGATGTGGATCCAAAATTTGATTAGCAATAAACAATAATCGGCATCGTTTATAAAACGGCTGTCGACGAGAAAAAACTAGGATTTTTAGACCTTTGGTAGCATTCCGACTAAGTCGGTGTGAAAATCTTAAGAGCATACTGGGAGAATTTTTTTGCGAGAGACAATTTCTCTCTATAATAGTAGAAATTATGTGTGTTTTTTTTAAAAAAAAATTGAAAAATAACATATATTTAAATAAGAGAGATAAAAAGTAAAATTATAAAATGTTATGGAGGAAGTGGTTGCTGTTAAAGGAAAGATTCAATCCATTTATGGGCTCGGCACATGAGATTGGAGAGGGGAGTGGTTTGCTGCTTGGGCCCAAGAATGGACGCCGAATGACTGTGGGTGTGAAGGGGGACCAAAGCTGGGCCGCTTAGTAGGCCTGTGGTCCGGCTTTGAAAACGGAAATGGGCCGGTTGGCAAGCAAGATATTATTGGGCTGCCTGGCTTTGGGCCGTGTGGTTGTGATAGTTCAGATCCTAAGCCATTAGCCCAGTTCCTTTTAGTGGCTCTTACCCCGAGAGCAACCTCCAATCTAAGAACCATTTGAATCTGTTGGGGTGTCAATTAATTTTTTTTTTGTTGAATAATAAAATACCCATTAATCATAAAATAGTAGCAAGAGAAACTCAGTTTCAACATCTCCCTTAAAAATCAACCATCTACAAGACCATGGATGTATCATTCGTCTAGTAGATTGTATCGAAAAGATGTAAAAAGCTTATAAAGAGCCCAGAACAAGTCCGATTAAGAGAATCTTCCAAGGAGGATCGAAAGAAACCCCAAATATGGAATAATATGAATTAGATCTTGCATCCGAATCTCGAATCGTGAAAAAGAATGCCTTGAAAAAACTTCATCACGATTTATGACAAAATGAGGGGGTGAAAATACAAAAAGTGAAGGAAGGATTGATAGATCCAACCAAGATCCGACCGAAAGCCGGAGGTTTTGGTTGGATCTATCCGTGGAAGGAGAAGAAATTATGAGAAACCAAGAAGAAGAAGAGACCTTTTTCAATTCTTTAGTTAATTAATTATTGAAAAATCAGCTGTTACAAGAGTACAATGTTATCATTGAGCAATAGCAATTGTCCTGGTTTCAAAAGTCGAGGGTACAATGGTTGGTTGAAAGGGAGAGAAACACGAGGTTTTTTCACACTTCCGCTATAATTAAAAAGAACCGAGCCCAGATTAAGATGCTAAAGGATATGAATTGGGAATGGTGTATAGATACTAGTTTGCTTAAAGGTATGGTTCATGATTTTTTGTGGGAATTTATACCTCAAACCCTTGTGATCGTTGTGAACTTGGTGCATGGAGTTTCCCCGCCGCCCTCTCATTAGCAGAATTACATATTTTAATCCAGAAGGTCCTCATTTGTAGATCAAGAACGTTCTTTCAAATGGGGCATCATAAAGCCCCAGGGCCGGACGCAGTTCTCCTTCTCTTACAGCTTTTATACAACATATTTTAATTAAATGGGAGGTTCCAACAGATTTGAATGCAACATTGATTTCATTAATCCCTAAGGTTGACTTGCCTGAGTAAGTTTTGCAGTTCCGGCATATTGCATTTTGTAATGTCCTTGTGAAGGTTGTCACTAAAGTGATGGCGATCCGGCTTAAAATATTCATGCCACGGTTAACAAGTGAGAATCAAAGTAGCTTTATTCCAGACATGGCAGGCGGCATACAATATCTTTTTGGCATAAGAATTGTGCATTCTATGCGAAACAAATGTGGTAAACGAGGTTATATGGAGCTTAAAATATATCTTGAAAAGGCATATGACCGCATCGAGTGGGATTTCTTGGAACATGTACTTTTGAAAGTGGGATTCGGCTCGCACCTACCACACGTATTATGTCTTGCATCCGGTCTACCACTATTTCAATCATGTGGAATGGAGAGAAAATGGACTATTTTACCTATTCTAGAGGTATCTGACAAGGTGACATGTTCTCTCCTTATTTGTTTGTCCTTTGTATGGAAGTTATTGGCCAGAAAATCACAATGGAGATAGAAAATTTGATAGACCAAATTCGTCCCAAGTTCGCCCAGTTCGAATTCGGCCGTGACCAAATCACCGAATTCAACTTGAATTATCAAATTCAATGCGAATTCGGTCGGAATTCGGTAAAACCCGAATTTGCTCACCTCTATATTTAGGTGAAAAGCAACCTTTCCGACTATATTATTCTTCAGACATTGTTTTTTACTAATCTTCCTTTTAATACCCATTAAAAAAAAACTTTATTTTAATTTCTTGTCTTTACTATCCAGACTTTTTTTTTAAACTGGATGCATTAAGCTTTGAAATAAATAGTTGTTTGGGTCCTTAAGTTATTTATGCTTAGCCACTTTTATCCTTTTTAGACAAATTTATCTTTTTTCATCCTTAATAAATTTAGGGTTCCCAAAATCACTATTCTGTCAAAAAAATTGCTAAGTTCCATAAAAAATACTGACGTGAACTAACTTTACTTCTTCTTCCTCTCTCATCTAAGGGCAATATGAGAAACAAATATTTCTTCATCCACAACACACACCGCCACTCTCCTGCACCACATACCACCACCATAGCAGAAATATAGTATAAAACATCAAGAACAAACAAAAAATCAGCGAACCCACCAACTATTTAGGCAAATCAATTACTAAAAACAAACTATAAACCAAAAGCTTATGGGAAGGCTCTGTATCAGATTCTTGCAGAGATAAGAGCTTATGGGAAAGCTTTGTATAAGATCATTTCAGAGATAAGAGCTTGTGATGGGTCTTGTTGTTAGGGCTTCCTTCTTCATGTACGATATTGATTTCTCCTTCAGTATTTGTGCTGCTGGCAAAACTTTGGTTGTTAAAGGAGACGGTGGGCTCAACTCCATAGAGATAGAAGGGTTTTTCTTTTCTGCTTCTAGTCTTGTAGATTACTCATTGAAATGAAGAGATTGAGGCCCATTTAATTTCTATTTTTTTAAATAATTTGAATTTATATTTGAGAATATGTTAATTGGATTTTGCAATTTTTTTCATATTTTTAATTGGGTTCCTGCCTTTAGACTATGGATTGTGTTGATTTGATTTGGACGTTTTGGATTATGGATTATGGAGGAGGATGGTGGTGGTGGTATGATGGTGTTTAGCCGGAGGGAGTAGAAGGAGAAGTGGGAGGAGGTTGGGCCCACCGTCTATGGCCAACAAGACAATCTTTGACCTAAAGTGCTTTTGTGGCGGTGAAAATGGTGGTTTTGATATGAAGTTGTGGTGGTGGACGGAGGATTTAATTCCTACTATGATTGGCGTTCCTAACCGAATTTTTATTTTCCAATTTTACCCTTCGAGGAGAGAGGAAGGAATTTAAACGTTAAGCCACATCACTCATCTTGACGAGAACTTACTAAACGTTTTGACAAAATGATGAGTTTGGCAGTTCGTAAATTAATTAGGGAAGAAAGAAGATAAATTTGTCTAAAATGGATAAAAGTGACTAAACGGAAATAACTTAAGGACCCAAACAACTATTCATTCATTAGGCTTTGTTTTTGGTTTAGAATCTTCAATCGTTATTCCATATCTCATCTTCAACCCCATTTACAAATGAATGTCACGTGTTTGATTTTTTTCTTACAGTTATATTCTTTTTTTTTTTAGTTCATATATTTTTATTAATAAAAAAAACATAATAGCTTATAAATAATGAGACAAGAGACATAATAAAAGAAGACATGATTACCTTTTTGTCTTCATTTTGATAACTCTATTTAATTTTTACTATCTATCTAATTCAATTATTGTAAGAACCCGATTTTCTGCTTACGTGTTTTATGTGATTGTTATTTGTCATCATGTATATTTAATTTTATTACGTGTTAGGTGCATTTTATTTTCACAACATGTTTAATGTGTTACATGCACATTTAGAAAGTTTGAGGACTTGCGTGTTTGACCATGGAAAGTTGAGGGACCTCTTTTGCGATTAAATATGAAACTGCTGATTCTTCACTATCCCATCTAGGGTTACAAAAGGGGGAGGGAAAAGAAAAAGAAAGGGCAGAAAAAAAGAGGACAAAAATTGGGCAGAAAGTTTTCTGATCATTTGAAGGCCTTAACGACGCCCTTTTCCACCGTAAGATATCAAAACGAAGGTATCGTATCGAAATTTCCTACGAGTAAGCGCTGACGGAGAGGCATTCCTAGTTCTGAGCCGAGAGATATCGTTGTTTGAGCGTAGCTGATTTTTCTGCTACTAATTTCAGCTTTATTTTTCTTGAATTTGTGATTCAACAAGGTCCTTATCTTACATCTTCTTTTTTTTCAGTTCCTAAAATTCACGATTTCAGTATCTAAAGTTATGAAATTGTTATCAAATGATTTTACATATTTTCTTGTATAAAATGGATAAAGTATTGGATTTAGTTGCATTATATTTGATCATCGATATGAAATTGTATTGTTATTTTCTTATTGCGAAATTGTTGTATATACATCTTCACATAGTGTGATATCGTGGTTATCATTGAATTATGAGGATCTCATGTGTAAATGAATTAGAAATCTACCAAATTTATTAAATTCCAGTGATGTATGGTGGTAGGAAAATTCAATCTGCATATGTTAGTTAGTCAATTGCACATGGCCACCAAAGCCACCGGTAAAATCAATGGAACATTTTAATTAGTTATTTGTTTTCAGGGTTTAGGTTTATGCCTGGATGAAGTTCATTAGGAAAATAAAATAAAATAAAATAAACATAGTACATGAAATGTCTACTGGAATATGATTAATAAAAGTATCACTAAAAACCATTGAATTGCTATACAACTAATAATTATAATTTAGTTATGTTATGTTAAAGTGTTTGACACTTACAGAAATGCACAATGATGTTAAGAGATATGCATTATATAAATAAATTGTGTATATAAATATGTAACATGTAACATTATTTGAGTATTGACATTATAATGTTGTTGTGTTAAATATCATAGAGCTAGTAATAAAGATTATATTGCTCAAGTCTAAAATGCACACTTATACTGTAAAAATAACATGCAATTTATATGTAATAAAAAGATTAATTGATTATTACATCGTAAAGGTCTACGACCAATATTAAATATATAAAGTCAATATAAAACATGTTTGTTTTTTAAAATTTCTTAACTTATATTATACTTGTTATTATTTGGTGGTTGTCTAATTGATATCGTTATTATTGTTGTCTATTTTGTTGTCGTCGCCCCATTGTGAGCTCTTGTCTAGAATCGATTGGTTAATAGGATCCGTCTGATATATGATATGTGTTTGTGGTGAACGAGGGTGTTCACGTGTGGAAATTATTGGGCTTTAACCCGATGAGGATATCACTGGGACTGTAACGGTGTTTTGGAGTCCATGGTGATGGATGATGACACAACGTAGGATGATCCTTAAACTCGGACCCGTTGTTTGTGGGTACACCAAACCCATGTGTTGAACTTCTTGGGCCGTTCTAGTTTGGAATAAAGACTATGGCCGTTACAGTAATTGTTTATCAACTAAATCTAAAATTTGAGTCTGGTTATTGACAATCGAAGACCCATTATCCAAATTTGGTTTCTGGGTTGTACTGTTCTTGGATGCATAAGAAATATTGGTAATAGAGTTGCTACAGGGGGACTTGTTGCTCTGTAGTGGAGTTTGGAGAAAAAAAAGTAAGAATAAATTGAATTACTACCCTGAGATCCATAAGAATCATCTATATCGCCTCACGAAATTTCCTTTCTTCACCACCACTACTCTTCGTTGGGCCCCATTATTTTTCTCATAAATTCTAGCCATACTTTACGCAATTCTTAACTTTCTTCGCCCCCACTTATGTACTTAAATCTTCGTAGCATCAAACAGCCATCACCACCACCACCACAACTCGTCGTCAATTCACACCTGACCCGAAGACGGCCACTGACCAATTTTCGCTTTCCTTTTTTGTTTTCTCTCGATCTCTCTTCGAAGCTCCGACCAGCGGTAGAGGCGCAGTGATCCGCCTGAAATTCAAGTAAGGGGCGACTGTAATTCCGTTGACGACAAAGCCCGGACAGCGGGATGGAATTTGATTAGCTTGAGAATTGGGGAAGATGATGAGTAGTGTTGTAATGTTTCATGTTTTCATGGAGACAAACATGAAATTTTTTGAACAATTTTGCCCCTTCAGAAAATGTCATGTGAGAAGAGTGCGTTCTTTTTGGTTGGAAATCACTGCTGGTGGGACGACTTAAGAGACACAAAATTGTTATAGGACATATTAGGAAGTAAAAATACATGTAAGATTTTAGCGTGTCTCGATAAATAGTTTGATGATCGTCTAAGTTATTTTCCCTAATAAAAACAATATATAAAATATATTTTGTATTATAATTCTATTGCCTATTACTAAAAAATATATTGTGTAATCTAATTCGAGAGTTCAAAGTATTAAATTTTTATTTTTAATAAACTTTTTACTGAAACAATTAGTTAAACTAACTCGATAAGATTCAGTCGAACAATTTAAGATCGAACACCATAACCAAGTCGTTCGAATTGAATTTGTGAAAGCTAAATGTGTCAAACTCGACTTGTTTACGAACATTTCGAACATCTAACCGAACGAGCCCGAACAACGAACTGTAAACTAACGAACTCGAACACAAAGTCCAGTTAAATCGAACTCAAAATTTTAATGCTCAGTTCGTTCGAACTGGTTTACAAGCTTAACTTTGAGAATCTTTTTAGCAATTTGCATTTTTAATTTTTAAAACAGAGATTCGCGAATAAAAATCGAGCCTCACTTTTTAACAATTCACATTTTCAATTTTTAAGACAGAGATTCTCGAATGAAAAACTGAGTCTCACTCTTTAACAATTCACATTTTCAATTTTTAAAAAGAGATTCTTAATAATAAAAAAACCGAGTCTCACTCTCTAAATATTCACATTTTCAATTTTTAAGACAGAGATTCTCAAATAAAAAGACTAATTCAAGTAATCTAACATACTTGCAATGTTGCAGAAGTCGCTAGTCGCTCGCCAGACTGAATGAGAACATACACTACTACAGACGATTTTCAATCTTAAGTTTATAAGTAAAATATGATTCACCAAAATGACAATAAAACCCTCAGAGTCAGAGATGCATTACACGCATAAGCATCTCCAGCGTACGGTCCAGGCCAACTCTTGAGAAACAAAGCAGAACTTATATTTGTCTAGTTCTTCAACTTTCTCCATCCCTTCAATATAAACAAAGCTCTCTGTATAACCAAATGCTTTATAGTAATTCTCATCTTTCTTGGCACGAAGAATGTCGATCTCCTTAACACAACTAGTCGCGGGATCATACAAGAACAGCTCTGTGTAAGGGGTCAATCCCAAATTGACAAGTATTTCATCATAGCTTCATTCCGCCCCACCCCAATCTCCATCTCCCTCATTTCTGACTTCTGAGGCTAAAAAATGACATGTGTTCCGAGACTTATAAAAGGTTTCCGTTTTAAATCAATTTTAACCATCAAAATTTTAATTCAACAGAGAGGGAAGTTTCACACGTGCGGGATAATTCCGCACTGGAGCCACCGTCGTGGAGAATGAGATAATTGAGTTCACCACAAAACAAGTAAAACTGGGTGGAAATCTTCTATGTCATAACCATTTTTCCAATTCAATATTGGAGACATGTATAAGAACAAACGATTTTTTTGCGAGTAAAACTAGAAGGATGATCCAATTACATTCACCATAAACTTGACTATAACAAAAAAAAACATAACTAGATATCAAGTCCTTCCTAACCAAAATGACCTAATTATCAGTTACCTTCATTTGATTGTAGGCCTAATTAAGCAAACCATGACTTACTAACCAAGCGGTGCAAATGGCAAGTATTTCATCATAGCTTCATACCACGCATTCTCCTTCTCCCTCTACGCACACCATCATTCTCATTCATCTCATGATATTCCAAGCAGAACTTATCTCTGTGTTGCTCTTTCACCATCTCCATTCCATCAATACGAACCAAGCTCTCTGTATAATTAAAAGCTTCAAAAGAATTCTTCTCCTTCTTGGCACCAGGAATGTCGATCTCCTTAACGCCACCATTAGTCGCGGGGTCATACAAGAAAAGCTCTGTTTCTGAGGTCAATCCCAAAATTACATCCTCATTTGAACATTGAATTATCCTCTGCATTTTCAACCCAATAGGCCCATGTGTGGATTTCCTTTTCCAAACTTCCTCACCTTTAGACTTCCAGATTGCTTTTCAAGAATCCCTCGATTTGTTTCTCGATTCTTATCATCCTTTCTTATTTTGCACTAAGATTACATGGATATTTTTATTGTTATAACCATTTTGTGGAGAATCAAATATCATCCGATCTCAATCGCATAATTCACAATCAAGATTAGAGATTTTGATACACGATACCAAATTCATGCCCGGCTCCAAGGGTGTCCAAGGTGACATCCGGAACCAGGCCTCACATTTACAGGGGCCCCAAATTTTTAAAAAAATTACTTAATTTGTATATAATTATTAGTTAAAAAAATTGAAGATCTTGATGTTTTACAATTTGTTGCTCAAAATCTTTTTTACCATACACCAGTGTCGGTTAATAGGGGATGTGAGCTGAGCGACTGCAGAGGGCCCCAAAAATTCGGGGCCCCAATTATATATATATATATATATATATATATATATATATATATATATATATATATATATATACTTAGCCTAAAATCCGGGGCCCCAATTTTTTTTTCGGCACAGGGCCTCGGATATGTTTGAGCCGGGCCTGACCAAATTGATTGAATAGTGCATGAATTGGAACTCTGTAATTGAACAATGACGATGAAAAAATGAGAAGGAGAAATTTGAGGCATTCACGGGATAGTTGTGGTGCGGCAAGAATCGGAAGAAGAAATGAGAGGAAAAGCTGGAAGCGTGGTGACAACGTGATAAAGAAACATAGATGTCTGGAATAATAAGAAGCAGAAGAGCGAAGGTATTTAGGTTTTTTTACGGTAGTATATTTTTTATTTTATTTTATTCTTTTCTGATGGTATGCAAAAATTTGGAATTTTTATTTAATTTTACATTTAAAGAAAAAAAAAGCCTATAGTTTAGGGTTTTGGTTTTTTTATTTCCTTAATGTAAAATTAAGAATTTTTATGTAAATTGTTCCTAAAAATAAAATTATGTAGGTCCTCTTTGTAAAATAAAATAAAAAAGAGCGAATTGCTTATTTTAGATTTAAATAATTTATGCTTTTCGCTTTTTAAACTTAAACTTTGTTTTCGACCTTTTGTAGACTTAAACAATTTACGGGTACCCCGATATAAATTTTTTTCAAATTTCCGACAAAAAACTCACCGACATGCAAAACTGTGTCGTTTTGACAGGGGTAAAAAAGTCTTTTCAGCTTTACAAAACAAATTGCTTATTTTAGACTTAAACAATTTATACTTTTCGCTTTTAGACTTAAACTTTGTTTTCGACCTTTTGTAGACTTAAACAATTTACGGGTATCCCGATATAGATTTTTTTCAAATTTCCTACAAAAAACTCACCGACATGCAAAACTGTGTCGTTTTGACAGGGGTAAAAAAGTCTTTTCAGCTTTACAAAATAAAATAAATAAATAAATAAATAATTGAGCCGACCCAATCAAATCCAACCCGACCCATTTTCCATGTCTTCTCCCCCTTCTCATCCTACCACCATCTTCATCTTCTCCACCCTAACTACCATAATCACAATCAACGCCATCAACATCTCCAACATCACCATCTTGTCCACCATCACATTTCTTTTTTAAGAACAACAAGGTTTTCAAATCTTCAATCCCCATATTACCTTGTTGTTTGGGGACAGCCAAATTTTTGGGCTTTTCTATTCATGGTTTCCACTTAAGATTGTAATTAGGATTTCGTTTCTACTTATAAATAGACTACTTATGTAACATAAATATTGAATCGCTACATAGTAAATATCCTGGTTTGGCAGCGCCCTAGACTAGTCGATTTGGCATAACTGGGTTAACAATTTCTTGGGTAATTCTTTATCTTTTTCGATCTCGTTTTCTCTCTCATTGTTGCTGTTCATTTCCTAACATTTAGCTGGTGACTCGATTTTATTTCTAGAGTGATTATTTATTTATTTTCATGCTATGGTTATTTTTTTCTGTAATGATAATGGTATAGTTATGTAGGTAGGATGGAATTGGAAATGAAATTTCTTTTTTTAGTGGAGAAAGTAACGTGGAAGAGTAGTATAAGTCACGGCAAAAACACCGATTTCGTCCAAAAAGTTATTGTAAATTGAGATTTTTATCCGGTATGTAAAATTTTATCTTTTTAAATCCACTAAGTTTTTACGACCTGCCGTTATTGTCCTTCTGTCCCATTTTCTGTTAAAAAACCGTCAAGTCATTCATGTGCCTCACACGTGAGGCATTTTTTAAGAGTATTTCAAACATTTCAACCCAATTCTCACGAAAAAAACTTGGGTACTCAATTGTTAAAATAAAATAAATATGAATACCAAATTTAAACTAAAAAAATTATAGATTTTTTACCAAAATCTGAAAAGACTTTTTTACCCTTGTCAAAACGACACAGTTTTGCATGTCGGTGAGTTTTTTGTCGGAAATTTGAAAAAAAATCTATATCGGGGTACCCGTAAATTGTTTAAGTCTACAAAAGGTCGAAAACAAAGTTTAAGTCTAAAAAGAGAAAAGAATAAATTGTTTAAGTCTAAAATAAGCAATTCGCTCTTATTTATTTGTTTTGTTTTGTAAAGCTGAAAAGACTTTTTTACCCCTGTCAAAACAACACAGTTTTGCATGTCGGTGAGTTTTTTGTCGGAAATTTGAAAAAAATCTATATCGGGGTACCCGTAAATTGTTTAAGTCTACAAAAGGTCGAAAAAAAAGTTTAAGTCTAAAAAGCGAAAAGCATAAATTGCTCAAGTCTAAAATAAGCAATTCACTCAATAAAAAAAGAAGAAGAAAACCATTAGTAAATATCAAAACAAATTTCAAAATCTCTCATGCTAGCTAATATGTATAATTTTTAAATATTTTTTCATGATTTATTGCACTATTTTTAATGCTCAACTGACATTTTTCTCCCTTCAATTTTTAAACCAATCTTTAAACAAAGTCGCGCAACGCGCGGGACTCACACCTAGTATGAAGAGGAAGCAAGCAGTGAGTCACCGGAGGGTGTGATAGAAATAATATAGCCTAAAGGAGAGGAGACTTATCGAACAAGGGCAAAAAATTCTCTGTCACCGTCAGTGTATGTCCCCGTGTCCCCAGCCAATCACAATTCACCATGTGTATATATAATTAAAACAAATATTTATATAGTAAATTCTGATTGGTTAGGGACACGGGGACATACACAAACGGTGACAGAGGATTTTAACCCTCGAACAAGTATTACACAGCATGAAAAGCAGAGTTTTGGCCTATGGTAAAAAAATCGTGAACAACGGTTTTATCTTCTTTTTTTTTTTTGGTGAATATGGATAATGAGGAGTCTTCCCTTTTTTTTTTCACTGGTAAAAAATCATTCATCTCGTTTATATGTCCCGTTTCCTATTCAATTAATAAGAAATTGTCATGTGTTCATTTTTTTTAGAGTTTCACTAATTTTTTTAGGTTAAAATTTTTTAATTAATACATTATAATTTATCATTGATAGAATAAGAAACATAAAATATGATGAGAACATATGATTCTTACTTCTTCTTTTTTTTCACCCTAAGCGGAAATTCAACGATTCTTTTAGGATACTGATTGAAACGTTTGATTTATTTTGAAATTTCAAAAAACAAAAAAGAAAAGAAAAATACTTAAGTGCTAAGCACTATTGTCTAAAAATTGGCTAAGGGAAACAAAAATAACCTCTCTATCATTTAGGGGGGAAAGCTACCGGAAAAAAATTTGAAAATATTTTGTTGAGTTATCAAATGAGGTTGACATGACAAGACAAATGAAAAAGCTAACATTGGAAATGACAAACGTCAATAATCACATCATTGATGCAGGAGATGTCAAAATGAGTATGGTCATTTAAGGGTGTGCAAATTTGGTAAAACCCGATTTACCGACCGATTCAATTTGAATTTGGTAAATCGAATTCGGTAATTTGGATTATATCGAATTCGAAAATTTTGAAATCGGCTCGAATACGATTTTTGATTTTAATGAAATCGGTGAATTCGGTATTACCGAATTCGAATTCAATTTCTTATTATAATATTATTTCAATATATATGATTATTTTTATTATATATTTATAATTTTAAAAAAAAATATTTTAATAAAAAACATGATTAAAAAATAGGGAGATTAGCCTGTTTGGTCCTCAAAGTATTTACAAAATTATCGTTTCGTCCTCAAAGTTTTTTCACTTATCCATTAGTCCTTATTGTTTTTACGCGCTTCATATATGGTCCTACCACCGCGAACCTGGGCGGATTCCGACCAATAACGAGCACGTGCGTGTCACGTGAGTTTGCTAGAGGGCAAATTTGTCCAAAAAAATACATCCCAATCCCACTGGTCTTACTCCCTACCTCCACCATCTCCCACTCCACCACCTTGCGCCGCCACCGCCTCCTCTGCAAGTCCTCCCACCTACACTCACCTGCACCTCAGTGCTCAAAACCCTACTACCGTGGCCTCCCTCCAGAGTCCCACGCACCTCCCAGGCCGCCTCTTCCACCTCCTCCACTCACGCCCACCTCGCTCGGTGGAGGCCATGGTGGTGGATTCGGTGTAGGTGGAGGAGCAGGAGGAGGTCTTGGAGGTGGTGGACTTGGAGGAGGTGGTGGAGGTGGAAGGGGAGGTGGTGGAGACGGCCTTGGAGGTGGTGGTGGACTTGGAGGAGGCCATGGTAGAGGGTTTTGAGCAGCTGGAGGTGTATGAGGTGGTGTAGGTGGAGGACTTGGTAGAGGAGGCGGTGGTGGTGGTGGTGGTGGTGGTGGTAGTGGAGGGGGAGGGGGAGGAGGTGGAGGTAGGATAAGACTGGTGGGATTGGGGATGTATTTTTTTGGACAAATTTGCCCCTCTAGCAAACTCACGTGACACGCACGTGCTCGTTATTGGTCGGAATCCGCCCGGTTCGCGGTGGTAGGACCATATATGAAGCGCGTAAAAACAATAAGGACTAATGGAGAAGTGAAAAAACTTTGAGGACGAAACGATAATTTCGTAAATACTTTGAGGACCAAACAGGCTAATCTCCCTTAAAAAATACTAAAAAAAAGTACACTATAAATAGTCTCTTACCAACTAAACCTAATTTCTAACCCTACTTTTCTCTCCAAAAAGGCAAAAACCCTACGGTGCAAATGAGCAGCCTGAGCTGTCCCTTTTTCTCTCCAAATCCAGAATAAAACTCTCCCAGTCTCCCTTACCCTCAGTTACACATCTCCAAATCTGAAGAAAATCACTACTCCCTAGAGACACAATTTACCAACTCCGACCTACAACCACCGCTGCCTAGGACCGCCACTACCGTAGAAGAGAGTTTTGATATTTTCTCTTCAGGAAAATGAGGTGAAGAAGAAATGAAAGAAAGCTTATTTTCCTTTTCTCTTTTTTATTCTTCTTCTTTTTTTTCCTTTTTTTGGTTAGAATTTATTGTTTTTTAGCCTTTAATTTGTGTAGATTCTGCTCGAACATTAAAAAAAATGGAGAAAAAATTTTTGTTCTTTGAAGTTTTGAAGTTTGTTCTTTGAAATCGGTAATTCGGTAAACCGACCGAATTCCGAATTCATACCAAATTCAATTCGAATTCGGTAAATTGGAATTCAGTTCGAAATAGGTCGATATTTTTAAAAATCAAATTACCGAAAAAATCGATTTCAAACTAGCGAATTCGAAATCGATGCTCACCCCTAGGGTCATTGGCTTTTTCAATGAGTAGGTAGAGTGGGTCCCACCCGTGTGAAGGTATTTGTAAAGTATTTTTAATATTTGTAAGACCGTTGGATCAACAATCCAAAGGCTATGATCGTTTGCATTTAAACATTTTCATAATAGGTGTTGAGACCTTAATGATCTTAACCATCAACTTATTGATCCGTCGGCCATCATAAGTTCGGCATTGTGCATAACAATATTGGTCTACATTGTAGGCTTGATAATAACAATTGATAATTGGTAAATGTGAAGTAGATTTATTTTAGACCGTTAGATTTTTCTCTACTGACGGTCTAGATTAACTATTAGGGTATATTAGGATCGATGAGGGCATACATAACTTTCTTGTTTAATTTTTCCCTAAGTACTCATACTTTACAGAATTTGTGAACCCTAAGTCCCTATACCATTTGAATTTGCAACAATAAGTACTACACATATACTACATTTTGGACCCCGCATTTTAGAATATTGAAAACCAACCCGTGTGTTGTATGGCCATTATATTTTATTATAGTTTACGAATTGACCACAAATATTAAAAAGTAGATTTTAATTGTCCAAATTAAGTTGTATTACATAATGATTAGAGTATTAAGTATCATTAATGTTATTCATTGACTTATATAGAAGTGTGTTTGCAGTATATGAAACTAAATGAGAGTTTCAAAAGGTTAATAATTGATCAAACTATGTAGATAGAAACTAAACGAATATTACAAACGTTATGTTTGATCAATTATTCATTACTAGATTTTTCATTATATGTTGATATAAGTTGAACAATCATCTTTTTATAGTAATGAACTACTTGGTATACTAGATTAGTTATTAGAGTTTCAAAAGGTTAATAATTAATCGAACTATTTAGATAGAAACTAAATGAATATTACAAACGTTATGTTTGATCAATTATTCATTACTACATTCTTCATTATAAGTTGTTATAAATTGATCAATCATATTTTTATAGTAATGAACTACTTGTTATAATAGATTACTTATTATATTTGATCAATCATTATAAGTATACTAGATTGCTTGTTATACAACAATATTCATTATACTTTGATGATCACTCTAATAAGTAATAGTCTTATATGTCAGTAAACAACTTATATAATAAGTAATTGTCTAATATGTAAGTGAATGACTTATATAAAGTAAAAAAGTATACAAACGTTAAGTTAGAAGTGTTTAATGAATAAATCATTATTTAATAATGTGCTAATTTAAATTAAGATTCAATTTATTTGTAAATTTATATTCACCATTACAAGTTTAACGACACTTGATAGTATATGATTACTAGATTTTTACTACCAAAATTAAGAAGAATAACCGCCTTTGTATTATTTATTAAACTGATTAATTAATTAAACAAATCTTACATTAAGTTAAAAATTAAAAAAAAAAGAAAGAGACAATTAGAAGATGTTTAAAACACAATAAAAAGGCATTAAGAGAAGAAGAGAGGGAATTGATCTCGAGACCTCTTATCTATTTAAACACCTATACCCAGTCAATAGACCATCCCATTCCAGCTACCTAACTTTGCAAGAAAAACTGTGTGAAATATATATCTCTCATATAATGGACGTGTATATCAAGAAACAACTCGGAACTCAAGGTGTTGACTTTAGGTTTTCAAGGCAATGATATTGTCTATGGAGTAGGAGTAATTATGGCTACTTTACCAGTGTCAATTCATTCCCCCAAATTTCGAGTTTGATAAGGCAGTGTGAGATATATTTATTAAAAAAAATCCAATTTTTCCACTATAACCAAAAAATCCAAATAGTAACACTACCTCAATATCATCATCTTTTTCCTCAAAAAATACTAAATTTGTTGGTGTTTATACCTGAAAACTACCGTAAAAAAAATATCATATATAAATATGAAGTCTTCTTCTTTTTTTCAAGCTTTGTTTGTGTTGAAGAAGTTTTATTTTTGGAAGGATGTTGGATTTTTCTAGCATGATTTTGGCAAGTTAAGGAAAAAGTGTTTTTGGGAATGATGTTTGCCTTTGATGCTTGGCATGTTTGAAGAACCAGATGAAGAAATTCTAGTAGTCTTCTGAAATCTATTAATTTTCTTTTTAGTTTGGTTAATTTCGTGTAGTAAGCTTCTAAAATGTACTAATTTCTGAAAATTAATATTTATTAAATTTTATTGTGTAAATGTTTGTTGTTAATGATTTATTTAAGTTCTTTGTTTTGCCAATTATGTTCAAGACTCGGGATGATTCTCTATCTCACCAGAAAAACAAAAATTAGCAAAAAAAAAAAAAAATAAAAAATACTGGAAAAAGACAAAATGAAAAGTTAGCAAAAAGAAATTAAAAAAGTTAGCAAAAATGTCAAAATTGTAAGAAAAATAAAATAATTATTAAATGGTGTGAAAAAAAAAATGATTACAATTCCATGTTGAATTGATAGGTGGGTGTCACTCCCAAATTTTATACTATTTTTTGTACTCAAAATAATATAAAATACAATAAAACCTCAAGGGCAAAATAGTCTTCTCACATGGCCAATTTGGAATTTTAGCCAATTAATTAACTAAATTTTAACTCTCTACCAATGTCCCAAAAAAAATACCTAACCCAATTAATACAAAAAATGTTCTTATAAACCATCGAAAGCGGTTATATTTTCTCTTTCTTTCTCCTCTTTGGGGAGAGGAAATGTGGATGAGTGTAAACATTGGCGGAGCCAGGTGGGGGCCTGGTGCCCCCCCAATTTTAAAAATATATATATATATATATATATATATATATTTATAATTTTAGTTTTGTTTTTGTAACACCTCGTCCCGTGAACATTTTGAATCACTTTACGATTTAAAATTAGATTTTTTAGTTCGTGAATTATAGGAATGACACCACTTATATCTTAACAATTTTGGTTAAAATTGTAACAAACTTAAGTGTGTAAGAGACTATAATATTTATAAAATTTCATCAAAAAGTTTATAATTACTAATAGATTATAATATAATATTTTATCAAAAAAAAAAATAGTCTACAAGTCATAGTCTTATAGACTACAAGTGACTTTTGACATTGGCTTTTGAAAATAGTCTACAAGTTATGCACATGTGTACTGTTTTTGGCAGAATATTTTGTTTTAATGTCCTAATTATACATTGGACAATTTTTTTTGATGTGTTATTTACACGCGTGAGGTATGCACGTTAATGACAATGAAAACTTTGTAGCTTTGCCATTTTTTTTAAGCCAGAGGACTTGGAGGTTTATGAAGCACTGATCAGTAGAGTGAAAAGGGTGAACAAAATGTGAATAACTCTAGTCTATAAGATTTCATCAAAAAAATTATTTGGCTCCGCTAATGTTTATATGCTTTTATGAATTTATTTTGTCAATGTTAATTGTGCCCCCCCCCCCAAAGAAAAATTTATGGCTCCGCCACTGAGTGTAAACACGTTTCGATCGTGGACAACGGGTATCAATTTTCTTTTTCTTTATTTTTTTTAGAGGATATGGATAATGGGGTTTTTTGCTTGGTTTGGATTAGTTTTTGTGTCATAGCACTGAAATAGACACGTTTTTTTCTGAGATTCCGAAACTAGGCACAACGCATGGTTGAAATATGCATGCACTCTATGCATTGTGCCTAGCTAGTTTCGGAATCTCAGACAAAAAAAATTGTCAATTTCAGTGTTGTGATACAAAAACTAGTCCAAACCAAGCAAAAACTCGGATAATGGTAAATCTTTTTCCTTTTTGTCAACGGTAGAAATTGACATTTAGTATCTCATTCTCTATCCCACTATTAAGAAATTGACATGTGTTAATTTTTTTAATTCAAATTTTATAATCTAAAAAGGATATTGAAACTAAAAATTTAGGATACTGATGGAAAATGTTTGATTTGTTTTGGAATTAAAAAAAAAAGAAAAAAAAGACCTAATCCAATTAATACAAAAATGTTCAAATGAACCGTGGAAAGCGGTTATGTTTGGGTTTTTCTCTGTTTGGACGGATTTTTTATGTCACTGCACTAAAGTAGCTATTTTTTTTTTTCAAATTTCCGAAACTAAGCACAATGAATCACATACATGTGTAGTTAATATAACAACGCACGGTCAGTGGCGGAGCATTGAAGGGGCAGGCCCCCCTCCCTCCCACAAATTTTTAATTTTTTTATATACTAGGTATATATATTCAACGGTTCAGAATAAAAGAGATTTTTTTTAAATGCCACCCCCCCCCAGAATTTTCGATTTTTTCTAATATCTCCCCCAACCAAAACTTAAATCCTAGCCGGTCATCATGTGTTGTCCAGAACAACGCACACCGGGCATACGTAGCTCAATGAATAACACATGATAGTTATGCGTTGTGCTCCCAAACCCTTCATCTCGCATTTTTCTCACCAATCTTCATTCCTTTCACAAAATTTTTATATTCTCACCAAACAAATCTTATTTTTCTCCACTTTTAAACCCTAATAATTTCTAAATCCCTAAACAACCCTCACTACAAGAAAACAGTTATTTAGCGACCGAATATATCGGTTGATGAAATATCGACCGAACTGAACCTGAAAAAATACGGTTGCTATTTCGTCGCCCATATCGGTCTCGTTGACCAAATTAAAATGACGTCGGTTTGTGCACCATTCCTGATTGAATGCTAACGGAAGCTAACGACTGAATAGCGACGGAATACCGACGATTCATTAATTCTAAATTCTAAATAACATAAGTGTTTATGATACGGGATCATACATGAAGCTTAAAGAGGTCATTTATCCTTAACTCATACGAGCTTCCAAGTCAAGCCTTTGTTTCAACTGTTGAAAGTCGCTAATCTAAGGGTTCAAGAGGTAAAGAAACCTTCAAAGAAAGCTAGACACAAGGATCAAAGCCATCTAATCTCATTTGAAAGAAAAATACATAATTGGAAGGAAAACGGTTGAAGGGGTATTTTAGGAAACTTGTAAATTAAAGTCTATTAAAGACTTTAATTATATTTTCAGCTTTATTGTTTATTTTAATTAGCCATGTTGGCCGAAATAATACGACATCGTTTGGTTATCTATACCGACGGCATACTTAACGACGTAATACCGACGGATTGTAACGACAGATAACCGACGGAATACATAACGGTGTATATTTTATCAAGTTACAGATGAAAGACATAAAATGACCTCATTTTATTTCCGTTCACAATCGAATACCGACGGAATTTCACGACCGATTGCCGATCGAATACGTAACGGCGTATTAAAATGTCGTCGTTTAAGCGTTTTATTTCTCTAAAAAAAAAAGGAAGACTTCTTCTTCCATCGCGTTTCATTTCGGTCAAAATCCATAATTCCTTCTTCTTCCTTCTTCCTTTTTCCCACCCTGCGACGCCCATCTCCAACCCGCCACCTCCACCTCCGATCAGGCCTCACCATCATAGTCGTTTCTTCTTCCAATCGAGGTTGTTTCTCTTTCCACGCATTTCTCCTTCCAATTGAGGGTTTTTCTCCTTCTAATCGACGTCCACCTCCAATCCTCCTCCAATCACCAGCCACTTCTAGCTTGCAGCAGCACCGGCGAAGAAGGACGGACTGAATCGAAATTGAGCACTACAACCCCCTAATTAGAAGCACAAATCCATTGTCATTTGAGGCCCTTGAGGCCTTCTAACTCCAGCCGGCCACCACCGTCGCGTTCACTCCGTCAATTTAGGTCGTCGAACACCGCCCTCCTCACCTCTGGTTCGTCCTCACCATCTTAGCACCTATTTTCAAAGGTAATATTTTCACTACCTATATTCAATTTTGGGAATTAATTATGCCACAAATCTCTTCTGAACATGTAATTTTGCTGTGAAATTCTGTTGTAACTTAACTGTGTTGTAATTTGAGAAAATTGAATCTTTCTAAGCTAAACATTTGTCATTAGCTTCCTTGTCATTGATTTGTTCTGGTTTTGTACTATTTTTTCGGGTTTTTGTACTGGTTTTTTGTGCTGGTTTTTTCTGTTTTTTGGAATTTGTACTGGTTTTTTCTATTATGTTTTTTTCTCAATTTGTTACCTGATATCAGTTGCTAAATATGTCGTCGGCTTTCGGTCGTTACATAGTCAAAGTCAAGGTCAACAATGCTAACCTGTCGGTCGGTAATCCGTCGCTATATGGCAATCCAAATATAGGTCCCTAAATATGCTGTCGGCTTTCGGTCGTTACATAGTCAAAGTCAAAGTCAACAATGTTGACCATTCAGTCGGTAATCCGTCGGCATTCGGTCGTTAACTAGTCAAAGTCAAAAGTTAACGATGTTGAATGTTCGGTCGGTAATCCGTCGCTATATGGTGACCCAATAAGCGGGCGCTAATTATTCTGTCGGTAGTCGGTCGTTATTTGGCTTAGCGACGAAAAATACACGACCACGATGTTCAGTCGGTAATCGGTCGCTAAACTAAGATTAGCGACGGATTTGTCCGTCCCTGTTACACTGTTTTCTTGTAGTGCCTAACCAACTCTACACTCTAAACAATTTGCAATAAGAAAAAATAACTCAACTTCATTTGTCGAATATTTTGTGAAATATATTTATATTATGAACATGTAAGGGAAAGAGACCAAATACTAATTTCATATAATTGCAAAAATTACGAATAAATTTACTTGGGGAGAGGAAATTTGAATGAATGAACCTCGTTTATGCCCGTGTATATTCTTATTCTTGTATCTAACTACTAAGAATTTGACATGTAGACATTTATTCCAATTATATACACATGAAAAATGTGAATGGCTGAGATGTATTTGAATTTTTTATCAGCTATGTTTTGAAAGAAAGAGTATTACGTGACATTATTATTATTATTATTATTATTTTTTTTACATTAATGAATTCTATGAATCCGTCTTAATCTGTCTTTGTGGAATTTGTCTTTCACCAAATCTGTCTTTGATGAAAGATGGATTCGTAAAATCCATCTTGCCTCCCAGAATTGGAAAAACTTTGCAACTTTCACATAGAAATGTTATTATTATGTGAATTTATTTGTTTAACTTTTTCCAATACTCAAGTGCTTTCAAGTAAACATGCATGATAACACTTAGCTGATCCATGTCATAATTATTTGATATGAATAAATGTATTTCACTTGTGCCTTTATGGATGTTGCATGTTGAAATCCTTGTATGCTTTTCTTTCCAACTGCGTAAAAGAAAGAAATATTTTTATTTTTTCTACACAAAATTTGAGTCTGTTTTTTTTTATTATTTATTGGAGGAAGGGAACATATCTATTATAAGAAATATTATCATATCCTGACCAAATGAACTAGCAATATTCTCACAGAATAAGGAAATGAAACACACTCTCAAGACAAACACAAACACAATTGCCAAAATGAGATTATATTAAGAGTCAAGACTCATCCACAAACAGTTAAAAAACATAAAATAGATAAGTTCAAATCACTGTCACCTGATCTAACTAGAAATGTAAATACTATCTAAGAACCAGAAGTGGGGGGAGAAAATGGCAAACTCAGTTGAGCTCCAAAGCTGCTAAGCAAAACCACCAAGTCCTGAAAATGCAAACAAGCTCGAGTCAAACTGGTAAGCATAGGAAGATGGATAATAGACAAGAAAGTGTTAAGAATATGAAGGAAGCTCACAGGGGGGTAACTATGGTTGCTGCCACTTTGGATAATTTTCTGGATAGATGCTCCAATGTTGAAAATGAGCTTTTATACTTAGGTTTGAGATCCCTAGATTGATTCTCCTCCTTTGATTCCTCCTTCTCTGACAATGTCAGAGAATTAACAGTGATCCTTGCTCCATTCTTTCTCATTTTGCAGTGGAGAGCACATAGCAGCCCAAGTTCTTTCCATTTCAGTCCCTTTTTATCTCCTTAGGCATTGAAACCCAAAACGATGTCGTTTTGATTAGTTGCCATCTAATATATTAAAATAACTAATAATCCTATCCACACTTCCCTCCATTTGAAATATGAATTTCAACACTCTTATCCCCAACATTTAGCAAACCTGACAAATATTTGATTCAAAAAGAGGGGAAGAGATTCGAACTCATGGCCTCTACATCATGATGTCTCAACTTTGGCCACTAGACCGATACCTCATTGACAATTTGAGTCTGGTTATTGACAAATGAAGACCATTTATCCGAATTTGGTTTCTGAATTGTAGTGTTCTTGGATGCATAAGAAATATTGGTAGTAGAGTTGCTACTGGGGACTTCCTGCTCTGTAGTGGAGTTTAGAAAAAAGTAAGAATAAATGGAATTACTACCCTGAGATCCATAAGAATCATTGTATAGACGACGAACCTTCGCCGCACCAAATTTTCTTTTCTCCACCATCATACTTCTCATAAACCATAGCCACACTTTATGCAATTCTTAACTTTCTTCGCCCTCACTTATGCACTTGACTCTTCATGGCAGCAGCAAACAGCCGCAACCACCACCACAGGTTGCTGTTAATTCACAACCGAAGATGGCCACTGGCCAATTTTCGCTTTCCTTTTCAATTTTCTTGATAACAACTGACCAATTTTTACTTTCCTTTTATGTTTTCTCTCGCTATCTCTTCGAAGCTCCGAGTTGCGGTAAAGGAGCAGCTACCCCGCTTGAAATTCAAGCAAGGGGCGACTGTAATTTTGTCGAAGGCAGAGCCCTAGCAGCGGGGTGGTATTTAATTAGCTTGAGAATTTAGGAATATTGTGTTATGAATACTATTTCAAGAGTAGTTGGGGAAAATGATGAATGTTGTTGTAATGGTTTGTAAGGGCAGTATGTAAATGTTGTAAGAGTAGTTGAGGAAGATGATGAATATTGTTAATAATGGAGACACACATGAAATTTTTTGAACAATTTTACCCTTCAGGAAATGTCACGTGAGAATAGCGTGACTATTTTTTGTCGGAAATCACCGTGGACACTGGTGGTGGGCTGCCTTAAGAGACAAAAAAATTGTTATATAACCTATCAGGAAGTAAAAAAACATGTAGGACATTAGCGTGTCTCGATAAATAATTTTATAATGATCCAAGTCATTTTTCCTAATAAAAATAATATATATAACATATTTTGTATTATAATTCTGCTGTCTATTACTAAAAAATATATTTTGTAATCTAATTCGAGAGCACGAAGTATTAAATTTTTATTTTCTAATTAACTTTTTCGTGAAAAAATTAGTTAAACTGATTCGATAAGAATTAGTTGAACAATTCGAGATCAAACATTATAAATAAGTCGTTCAAACTGAATTTGTAAAAGCTAAATATGACGAACTCGAGTTATTCGCAAACATTTCGAACATCTAACTAAACGAGTTCGAACAAAATTTCAAGCTCGAGTTGTACATGAACGAAAACAACGCTCAAATTCCATTCGAATCGAGCAAGAAATCTTAATGCACAGTTCGTTTTAAATGGTTTACAACCTCAACTTTGAGCCTCTCTTCAGCAATTCACATTTTCAATTTTTAAAAAAGAGATTCTCGAATAAAAAAAATTGAACCTCACTCTTTAACAATTCACATTTTCAATTTTTAAGATTGAAATTCTCGAATAAAAAACTAATTCAAGTATAATCCAACATACTTGTAAAAGAAAATGCATACATGTATTGTTAGACATTAATTGATCCTCTTGGACACAAAAAATGATATGCCTAAGCTGCACTCTTTCTAATGCTTGTCCATGAAAGATATTAAAGAGAAAGAAATACAAAAGAAGAAATAAAATTGGAAAATGGGTGGAAATACTCTATCAATTATAAATGAATCGACATGGGCAATTTTTTCAATTCCATATTGAAAACACGTACGGAAATAAACGATTGCCAGTAAAACTAGAACGATGATCCAATTACATTCACTATAAACTGGGCTTTTACTTGGAATGGACTAATTTTTGTACAAGAGCACTAAACTAGACACCCTTTTTTGGGGGTTTCTTAAAATAAGCAGAACACATAGTGGTAATGCGTTGTTCAAAGCAGAACGCATAATATTCATGCGTTGTTGGTAAGAACGCATAATGACCATGCGTTGTTGGCAGAAGAACGCATTTTACGTATGCGTTGTTGTCCACAACGCATAATACGTATGCGTTGTTTACTTTTCCATTTCCTTGCACATTTCTTCCTGGCCCCATTTCGTATTGGCAAACAATCATCCATTTCTTTGTTTCATATTTTTTTTTTGTGAATTATGCCTTTGTTTCATATTTTTTGTTTGTGAATTATGCCTTTGTTTCATATTTTTTGTTTGTGAATTATGCCTTTGTTTCATATGTTTTCTATTCAAAGCAAAAAAAAAAAAAATTGTATTATCCCTAGTTATTTTAAGTTTGGTTACTAAAAAAAAAATATTATGTTGCCATAGAAATTCAAGATTGTTGCCATAGAAATGAGAATAATCCGTAATTCCATTTTAATACCCTAAGAAACCCTAAAATTATATAGTAGTTGCAATAAAGTTAACATACTACAATGTTTTAGTCTCTTATTTTGCGTAATATATTTAAATTGAGAATAAAAATATTAGAGAAAAGACTAAATATGTGAAAATAAAAATGGAAATATAAATGCAATAGTTTAGAAACACGAAAATATTTACAAAAATCTTACAAGCTAAAAATACATAATAAAAGCTAAGAGTGACTCGGTCCGGCATGGTTTTGGCAGTTTCTTGAGTTATGACCAGGCATATTACAATTGCTACAAAGGTGAATAGTTCCAGGTTCACGATAATCCATATCGCTACGAATCCTAGTGGTTTGAACGCGACCTCTTTTGTTTTTCATATTGGGACCGTAATACGTCATATAAAAGGGTGCATCCCGCCATAAACTCTGGTCTGCGATAGGATTGAAAGAAGCCTCATATGTTTTTTGGTAATTTACGTTTGTGTAAATATCCAAAACCATACCCACCGGGTTCCATCCCTTATTGTTACAAACAGCCATTGCATGAGAGCATGGGTAACCATAATTTATCCATTTACCACAAGTGCAGGAATTGTCGGTCATATGGAGTGTATACGTTGAATTTCCTCTTCCATTTCCACGCGCACGAGATTTAACACTGTATAATCCCGTCTGATTATTGAATTGGACAACCCGGTGCCGTCGACACTTCTGTTGGTTTTGAACGAAGTTATTCCAAATTCTCGCAGGTAATGGGTGAATGCTGTTGGTTGCCTCTTTCCGATGTTCATCAAAATCTTTGGACCATCTTACTAAAAAACCATCTCCAAAAAGAGCACTTTAAGGGAAGAGCCCTTGCTTTCTTCAACACACTGTTCAGTGATTCGGAGAGGTTTGTGGTCATTATTCCTTGTCTGTAACCACCATCATGCACAAGTGTCCACTGGTCATACCTTATTTGGTTTAGCCAATTGTAAGCTTCGACGTTTCTGGTTTGAATTTCTTGCATAAACCGGTTGAACTTGTGCATTTTTGTTGTGGTTCCCGCTAGCCACATTAAAGATTTCAACTCTTTATTTTTGAACCTTTTGTTGAAATTTGCTCTAATGTGTCTCAGACAGAATCTGTGATGGGCATATGGTGGCTGCCAGTGTTCTTGTTCAGTGACTGCATTGAGGATTCCGTTGTGACGATCGGAAATTACACAAACGGGCCTTTGTTTGACAACATGTTGTTGTAGGTTTTGAAGAAACCAATTCCAACTCTCTGATGACTCTTTGTCGACAATGGCAAATCCTAGTGGGAAAACGTGGTTGTTTGCATCTCATGTGCTAGCAATCAATAGCACTCCCTTATAAACACCGCGTAAATGAGTCCCGTCAATTGATATGACGGGACGACAGTATGTAAAACCGGTTATAGAAGGTTGAAAAGTCCAAAACAAAAAATTGAAGACCTTTACAGCTCGGCTGCTAGTATCATGATGCATCCACCGGACAATTGTTCCGTCATTTGCATCCTCTATTGCCCGAGTGTATTGAGGAAGTAGGGTAAATGTGGATTCCCAATTACCAAATAACAACTCAATGGCACCCTTCCTAGCATACCACCCTTTTTTGTAAGAGCAACCAACTGCAAAAATTTCCAAAACCTCATCTACAATGAGTTTGACCGGCGACTCTGGATCTACCTGCACAATGTGGGTGACACGTTCGGCAATAATTTTGGATGAAAGGTTACGGTGATAGTTGTTAGCTCTTGTAACAATGCAAGTGTGCGTTGAAGTGTAAACAGTTGCCTGCCATTTGCCATGTGTGGCTTTTTTCCTTATGTTTATGTACCAAGGACACTTATTAGTCGGGGTTGAATTTGCACACTTGGCAGACCACACCGTTGTATTGCTCCTAGCCACCCTAAACTCGACTTTATTCTGAACACACCAAGTTCTAACTGCCAACAAAACTTCTTTTTTGTCACGAAAGCGCATATTGTTTTTTAGGTGCTTTGTCTCGGGAGTCCAGTCGTCCATGGTAACGTCCGCATCTTCCTGTAAATCATCAATTTGGGCACCAGAACCAAAATCTTGAAAACATGTGTATGCGGTGAAATCAGTATGCGGTACTGAAGGACCTTCTTCGTGTTCGTCAGAGTCATCGCCATTTGGACCTTCAGATTCGGGATCACCATCCACATCAGAAGTCGGACCTAAAGAGTCCGCAACAGCAGGTCCATTAACCATTCGTTCAGCAGATGTAACTACATGTGTGACCGGGGTTACATGTAGTCTTGGGTGAGAGTATTGCACCGGTTCTGCTGTATAGTTCGGCAAACTTGCATTTGGTGAATATTGCAAGTTAGGTATTGACATTGAACCAAAGAAACTTTGACTATTCAGATTAGTGTTTAAGTCAAAGTCATCGTTGGCTATTGTTTGGAAAGATATTTGCACAAATTCAATAAGAATGTGTACACCCGAGGCACCAAACTGTGGATTAATATCCCAAAGAGCATTCATTTCCTCATCACTGTTCATATCAACAGCCGAGTAAAAGAATCGTTGCCACTCCGGTGAGTAAAATGGCCACCTAAGGGTCATTCGAAGTTGATACTCTGTTGGATTTAACTCTTTGAGGGCTATTATTCTTTGAACCATCTCTGCATATGCAACCTTGCGCCTAAGCGTCCAAGATTTCTTTGCATGGCCAGTAAAGTAGTGGCCTTCTTGATCTCGTTCAATTTCACTATCCCAGTACAAAAAAAGTTTAATGGGATGTTGCAATGTAGTGGCCATCTTATGGTTAAAAATACTAAACAATGAGAGGGGATTTAGAATTTATGAATATTTGATGGTTTTAGTCGGTGAACGGTATTTGACATATATATAGGGTAGAAAAATCTTATCATATTTCAGAACAACGCATTTTGGAAATGCGTTGTTCACTAGGGGATAGGCTCCATTATTTTGAAAAAGCCGAAAATTTTGTAAAATGTTATCGTTTGCAGCTTTTTGCACGTGAAGAAAACTCAAAAATCTTATCATATTTCAGAACAACGCATTTTGGAAATGCGTTGTTCACTAGGGGACAGGCTCCATTATTTTGAAAAAGCCGAAAATTCTGTAAAATGTTATCGCTTTATGACTTTTTTGCACGTGAAGAAAACTCAAAAATCTTATCATATTTCAGAACAACGCATTTTGGAAATGCGTTGTTCACAAGGGGACATGCTCCATTATTTTGAAAAAGCCGAAAATAACTAGGGATAGTACAATTTTTTTTTTTTTTTGCTTTGAATAGAAAACATATGAAACAAAGGCATAATTCACAAACAAAAAATATGAAACAAAGGCATAATTCACAAAAAAAAAAATATGAAACAAAGAAATGGATGATTGTTTGCCAATACGAAATGGGGCCAGGAAGAAATGTGCAAGGAAATGGAAAAGTAAACAACGCATACGTATTATGCGTTGTGGACAACAACGCATACGTAAAATGCGTTCTTCTGCCAACAACGCATGGTCATTATGCGTTCTTACCAACAACGCATGAATATTATGCGTTCTGCTTTGAACAACGCATTACCACTATGCGTTCTGCCTATTTTAAGAAACCCCCAAAAAAGGGTGTCTAGTTTAGTGCTCTTGTACAAAAATTAGTCCATTCCAAGTAAAAGCCCCTATAAACTTGACTATAACAAAAAAAACATAACTAGATATCAAAGTCCTTCCTAACCAAAATGACCTAATTATCAGTTACCTTCATTTGATCGTAGGCCTAATTAACCAAGCGGTGCAAATGACAAGTATTTCATCATAGCTTCATTCCACGCCACCCCACTCTCCATCTCCCTCATTTCTCTACGCACATCATCATTCATCTCATCATAATCCACGCAGAACTTATCTCTGTCTTGCTCTTTCACCATCTCCATTCCATCAATACGAACCAAGCTCTCTGTATAATTAAAAGCTTCAAAAGAATTCTTCTCCTTCTTGGCACCAGGAATGTCGATCTCCTTAACACCATTATTAGTCGCGGGATCATACAAGAAAAGCTCTGTTTCTGAGGTCAATCCCAAAATTAAACCCTCATTTGAACACTGAACTATTCTCTCCATTTCATATCCAATAGGCCCATGTGTGGATTTCCTTTTCCAAGATTCCTCAGCTTTATCATAAACCAAAACATCGATATGGTCGCACAATTGAAAGCTAGGAGAACACACAACAGCAGCAAGATTTCCATTTAATTCGACAAGCAAAGCAGTGTCGCTGTGCATAAGAAACATAGGCAAATGAAATTGGGGCATCGGAACATTTTTGAAAACCTCGTTTTCCATATCGTACCAAATGAAAAACTGGTTTAATTTCCCTCGAATCACACATAATCGCGATCAATAAGGCACCCCTTTCACGGTGGTTATGCATCTCGTTGAAGAAACAACGAATGGAGACTTAATCTTAATCTTCTTCCAGGAATCCGATTTAACGGAATAAACCTCAGCCCTAACGAAAATTTGATCAGGTTTATTGCGTTTTGCCTCCAAACAAGCAATCCTCACAATCTTGTAATCATCTTTAACACTATCATACCCAAATCCGACCGAAATAATTTCCGGATTACCGCTCAAATCAATCTTGGGAAGGCGAATGGGTTTAGACATATTCAGAGCCGGATTCCAGAGTATAATCATTTGTCCCATAGGAGGATAACTGAGACAAACCAACCCATTAACAGATCCAACAAAGTCCATCTTATGGAAGAGTACAGGATACGGGTTAAGTAGATTAATGGGCTTTGTCTCAGTAGATCTGAGGTTTAGAAGAGACATAATATGGTAGTCGGCATCTTCGTCCTCACTATGAATGATCAAAGAATGATTATTAGGGTTCTTGCAGGATCGATCCAAGTGCAAAGCGATGAATCTAGGATGGGAGATCTGGGTAAGCCAAGGCTTACAAACAGACTTGAACCGGATGAGGGATTTGACGGGCAGACGGGAGAGAATGGAGATTATGATATCATTAGGAAGCTTGCAGTTAGCCATGGCTGAAATGGTCGGAGTAGTGGTTGGGTTTTTCCGGTGGTGCCTTCCGCCTTTTCGTTTCGGCGGCATTTTGAATGATAAAATGGTGGTTTTTGATTTTGAATGACAGGAGGGTGTGATAGAATATAATATGATATACACCCTAAAGAAGACTTATCGAACAAGTATTACCAAGTACGAACTGCAGAGTTTTGGCCTATGGTCAAAAAACACGTTTCGATCGTGGATAACGGTTAATCTATTTTCTTTTTCTTTATTTTTTGGGGATATGGATAATAATAAATCTTTTTAACTTTTGTCTGCGGTAGAAATCTTTTATTCTCAATTTGTGTCACATTCTCTCTATCTTTTATTAAGAAATTCATAAGTATTAATTTTTTAAATAAAAAAAATTTAATCAAAAAATGACATTGAAATATATAAGAGAAAAGTGAATATACGATAATTATCTATTTATTTATTGGAGAAGAAACGGGACATAAAATAAGAATAAATGATTTTTTTACCTTTTTTCACCGTAGTGATAAATTTTGGGACAAGCGGAAATTCAACGGTTCTTTTAGGATACTGATGGAAAATGTTTGATTTTTTTTTAAAATTAAGAAAACCGTGGAAATCGGTTATGTTTTTCTCTTTCTTTCTTCTTTGTGGGGGGTGAGGAAATATGAATATGAAAATCGCATGTGCTTTTCTTTCTGCATTTAACTACTCATAATTTGTCATTTGAATTTTTTTTAAATTATATACACATATAAAAAATTGTTAATGATTGAGATATATTTGAATTTTTTATCAACTATGTTTTAAAAAAAAAATTGTATCACGTGATATTATTTTTATTTTTTTTGGCATCAGCAAATTCTACGAATCCATCTTAATTCGTCTTTATGGAATTCATCTTTTACCAAAACTAAATTCTACAAATTTGTCTTTGATGAAAGATGGATTCGTAGAATCCGTCTTCTCCGCCATGGATTTGAAAAACTTTGCAACTTTCACATTGCAATGTTTATTATTACGTGCATTTGTTTATTTAACTTTTTTCCAATCCTCAAGTGCTTTGAAGTAAACATGCATGATAATACTTGGCTCAGTGTCATAATTATTTAATATGAAGAAATGTATTTTCACTTGTGCCTTTTTGGATGTTGCAAGTTGAAATCCTTGTATGCTTTTCTTTCCAACTGCGTAAAAGAAAGAAATATTTTTATTTTTTCTACACAAAATTTTGCATTATGTTCGGAATACTATAAATGTTATGGACATTGCTAGGGAGTTAAAATTTAACCAATTAATTAGCTAAATTGGTGGCAAAATGGTAAATAGTTGGGTGAATCCCTTATACCAACAGGCGTTAATAGTATTTAATTTGGAATTTTAGCCAATTTTACTTAGCCGTTCAGCTTTTTTTAAATGTTATTAGATGTTTTCAAGTTTTATAAAGAAAAAATGGTGCATGTGATGTTAAGGCCGGAAATATGTAAACTAATAAACTTGTGTAACTAAGGGGGGTGTATTCAACATAGATTCTATAGGATTTTTAAGGAGTTTTAAAGTCCATAGGTATTCAATTTGGATTTTAAAAAGTCCAATGAAATCTAGAGGTATTCAATATAGATTTTAAAAAGTCCATTAAAATCTAGAGGTATTCAATTTAGATTTTAAAAAGTCCATTAAAATCTAGAGGTATTCAAAGAAAAAAATATCTTAATTAAACCAAAGAAAAAAATACCAGTAAGTAAATTATACAAACCTTGAACAAATAAATCAAAAAAGCCGCAGTTACGTGATCTAAAAAAAATCAAAGACTATGGCCAAACTTTTTAAACTTTTAACAAAATGATTTAATTCCAAAAAAAGGATTGATAAACATATGTTGACTTTGGAAATTCAACACCTTTAGATCTGTATAATACACCACTGAATCAGTCTATTCTTTATTTTTTGGTGCTATTCAAATAATCTATAGACTTTATAAATCAAAAGAAATCCTGATAAATCAATCTAATAAAATCTGATAGACTCTGCGCAAACTCTGCATAGAGTTAAAACAATCCAAAAAGTCAGCAGAATCCATAGACTTTTGAAAATCAGTTGAAATCTTTTAAAATCCGGATTGAATACACCCCCTAAGTATATCCTTAAAAAAAAATCCTATTAACTGTAACAAATCCTATTATACCCTAATAAATACTAACAAACCGTAAGAATACTATTATAGCTCATTATGGACCATCAAGGGTAAAAAAAGAAAGAAAAAAGGGTTTTCAATATTTTTAAGGGGTAATGTCAAGAATGAAGGAGAGAAAAGTAAGTTTGGGATTATTAAAGAATGCAGGATCATCTATGAGCTATTTCTTAAATTTCGTCCATCTTTTCTCTTATATATAACTTTCTAAATACAACAAGAATATATTGTTTTCTTCTATCAAAGACTTTATGCTTTTTATGTCAACTACTAACAATTTGTCATTTTATAGTACTAACTTCGTCTCAAAATATTTTAAATGTTTCAGTTTTTTATATATCCTAAATTATTTGTAATATTTCACAATTTAATGTATCTTTATTGTTACTTTTTTAGTCTTGACCCCAATTTATTTTGTCATATTAAATGTTTTTCAATCAAATAATATTGATAAGAACCTCAAATATGACAAACATTTTGGGACGAATGTAGTACTACTAATAACTAGAGAAAATAAAATCTCCATTCTTCCATACACGATCTCAGATACAAATCACCCCTCCATGCAATAAGATCTAATAATGCCCCTTATTCTTATTTGTAATGGCAAGAAAAAAAATAATATATCAGGAGTCTATTTTGTACAGAGTGAATCACCTATTTTAAACTATTTTTACTTTTCGGATTTTAGACTTAAACTTTGTTTACGACTCTTCCTAGACTTAAAATAATTTACAGTTTTCCAGATATAAAAAAAAATTCAAAATTTCAACAAAAAAATGTCACATGACTGAAATGTGCTGTTTTAGTTGGAAGTAATAATATCCGCACACGAAAAAAATATGAATCCTCTTCTCCACCATCACCACAATCAACATCATCAACATTTACTTGGCGCAAAAAAAAAAAAAAAATCCCCAACATCACTATCTTCTCCACCATCACAAAATGCCATCATCTTCCCGAAATGATCACAAAACACCCCATCCCAAGAACAAAAATGACCAGAAAAATCATCTTTCAACCCCATTTTTTTGCAAGAAATCAGAGAGAAATGACCCATCTGTATTGGGTTGTTGAGAAGAAACAAAAGTCCTAAATAATGGGTTAAAAGAAAAAAGAAAAAAGAACCCAAAATTCCAAAACCCATTTGGAAACTCTCAAACTATGAACAAAATCCCTAAAATCTTGAACCACCCTGAAGAAGGAGAAGCATGCATTGTTGACTGCACTGAACAAGGAATTTGTTGCCATGGCCTCATCAATTCATAATTCTTTACAACATAATTCAATGACTTCAATCTTTCACTCAATTCATTTACTTGACCTCTTAAAACATTGTTTCCCCCATCAAATCATATATTTCTCTGTTATTCCATCAATTTTGCACATAATCCCATTGTTTTCCACCTCCAATCTCCCCACTTCTTCTGTCAAATCTTGCACTAGCTTTTGCTTCCTCATTCTTGATCTCCTTGCTGATTCCCTATTAGAACAACCCTGAAGAAGGAGAAGCATGCATTGTTGACTGCAACTGAACAATGGGGATTGAAAAACTATCATGGATGGAAAAAAAAAAATTGGAATTGGGTTTTTGGATATTTAATTTCTTTAGTTTTTTGAAATTTTGGATAATTTTTTTTTAAAAAATATGGGGATTGAAGATTTGATAACCTTGTTGTTCTTAAAAATGAAATGTGATGATGGAAAAGATGGTGATGGTGATGTTGATTGTGGTGATGGACCGATGGTGGTTATTGTGGAGAAGATGAAGATGGTGGTAGGAGAAGGTAGAGAAGAAGGGGAGGAGGCATGGAAGATGGGCCGGATCGGGTCGATTATTTATTTATTTATTTATTTTTGGAGTAAATAGCACTAAATAGCCATCAAGAATTTCACTATTTTGAGTTAGGGCCCAAAGCAATTTATTCTTCGGGTTTTGACCATAAAAACTTTACGGGCTGCTGAAGTTAGATTCCGGTGACTTTTCCGACCAAATTTTTTAAAATTTTGCCTGAAAATTTAAAAAGACTAATTTACCCCAACCAGCCCGACCCGAACCCTCACCACCCGACCCGAACTCGTTATCATCATCTTCTTGTACTAATTCATTATCGTCTTCACTATCCTCCATCACCAATACACCAAACCAATTCATAATAAAATTTTAAAACTCTCCCAATTCCACTAGAAACCCACCACAAATCCCAATCTTTGTTTGCAAAATTAAGAGAGGGAAAAGCAAGCCTTAGTTTACGTATTAAACTAGAATTTAGTAAGCATCGAAGGAAGAAAGCCTGAATCATCCTCATGAATCCGCCAACCCCACCGGAAAGAAGAACGACGGTAAGTTGATATATAATGAAGATGATATAATTATTTGGGTTCGATTGGGGGTAGCTTAGCTCAATTAATGGGGGATTTTATTGATTTGGTGTTATGAGTTTAGTGCTAAGCTCCTGATTTGGGGGATTTTATTGCTAATTTGGGATTTCACTTGTCAGCCTTGCATACACTTATAATATCCTCCACAGTTGTCTGAATTCCATGGACTAAACTAAGCTACAAATTAGCCATTCCCTCTTCGCACCAATTCTTCTTCTTCTTCTTACCAAAAAAAATGAAGTCTCATTGGAGACTAATTTTTCTCCCACTCAATCGATCTCTCTTACAACCTCTTCGTCGGTGATTTGCCGGAGCTAAGGACGGATTTTGCAAACCTGACGTCACTTGTTTTAGCTTTGGACAACTTCTCCAGCGAAATTCAGGCGAGCTACGGTAGCCGGTTACCGAAGCTGCAAGTTCTCGGACTTTTCAGCAATTTATTCAACGGTTCAATTCCGTCGAATCTCACTGAGCTTATTCGATTGGAAATCGGTATGAACCCTAATTTTCAGCATTAATGAAATGGGTTTTAAAATTTTCAACTCAAAACCGAAATTAATAAACAAAAACTATCTCCCAAAGCATTAATGAATTGAGAAATAAGAAGGAATGGATGGACTCAGATTTGTGAGAATGAAATCCTTCTTCAAGACCTTCTAATGTTTTAAAGAAGAAGGAAATTGTGAAAATGCCCTAGATATACGTATTTTTGGTTGTTGACGATTTTACCCCTCACGTGCTGGCCACGTGAGGGCTTATTTTTAAAAAATAGCCAGAAATCTCACCGGAATCCAACTTCAGCAGCCCGTAAAAGTTTATCATGACTAAAATCCGAAGAATAAAATATTTTGAATCCTAACTCGAAATAGTAAAATTCTTGATGGCCATTTAGTGTTATTTACTCTATTTTGTTGTTAAAAGGGTAAATTGGTCTTTTTAAAATTTCAGGCAAAAAATAAGAATAAAACTGACGGAATTTATCAATTTGTCTATATCGGAGAAATCGTAAATTGTTTCAGTCTGGAAATAGTCAGAAACAAATTTTAAATCTAAAATTCGAAAAGCAAAAATAATTTAAATCCGAAAAGCAAAAATAATTTAAATCCAAAATAGGCGATTCACTATTTTGTACATAATGCATACATTAATGCTTCATTTGTAGCATTAAGTGTTTGATCTACTAATAGTATGATAAGTTTATACCTGTTCTACATGCCCAGAAAGGAAATTAAGGCTCAACTTAGATTGAGTTTTGGTTTGCGTTTCAGTTTTGGCGGGAGAAGCTAAAAAATTAACGGAAAAATTCAAATTCAAATTTTTTTTCTTCAAATAATCGTTCAATTCCAAATTTTAGCCTCAAAATTTTAAAATTTGAATTTCTCTCGCCAATTTTATATTCCAAAATTTGAACTTCCCGCCAATTTTTTAACTTCTTCCGTCAAAACTGAAACCAAAACCCAATCCAAATCAAAGTTGAGCCTAAAGTGTTAATGCTAAAAGAAACTTCTCTCTAAAAAACAATGTCATGTGATACCATTTCTTCCAAAACATGGTCATTATGATGAAAAACTCCATATATTTGAATTGGATTAAATTTGGTTTGGGTTCGAGATTTAAACCGAGATATAAACTCTCTTTATATTGAGTTTGAAAATAAATTTTAAACATTAATTCATGAAGAATTTGAATTTTTTTTTGCTGAATATGAAAAATTTGATTTGGGTTTGAAACTAGTGTAAACCCAATCAATCATGCCCATGACCTCTAAAAACAGAGCAAGTTTTGGTTTCAATAAGATCCCATTAGAGATTAACACAGCTTACATAAAAATACCTTCATATCAGAAAATAATGCCATCTTTTGTTCATTCCATCTATGTCTAGCATTTCAAGAAGTTATTCTAAGTGGATATCCTCTTAAATCACACTCAAACGAGCAACTTATAACATTTTAGCATGATTTTGAGTTTGCTAGGATCGCATCTCAATCTGAAATTTTGTCTTGTCTTCAACTAGTTTCAAACCCGAAGTAAATTTTAGGTGATTTAATACCCGCAGACAACTAGTAAATCACATTTATACACCATACCAAAAGAGAAGCATAGATGCATCCTAACCAGTAAAAGTATAAGATAAATAGAAAACCAGAAATAAACTTTTCTAACTAGAAGATGCCAAACCATAAGAAGTACCAGTTTCAGCCAAAAAAGAGGAATTAACCTACTATTTATCACTTCCTAACAAAAGCATTAAGTTAATAAGCAAAATATGTTTTTACCAAAATGACAATAAAACCCTCAAGAGTCAGAGATGCATTCCACCCATAAGCATCTCTGTCATACGGTCCAAATCTTGAGAATCAAAGCAGAACTTATCTTTGTCCTGTTCTTCAACCTTCTCCATTCCTTCAATATGAACCAAGCTCTCTGTATAACCAAAAGCTTCATAGCAATTCTTATCTTTCTGGGCACGAGGAATGTCGATCTCCTTAACGCCGCCATTAGTCGCGGGATCATACAAGAACAGCTCTGTTTCTGGGGTCAATCCCAAAGTTACACCCTCATTTGAACATTGAACAATCCTCTGCATTTTCAACCCAATAGGCCCATGTGTGGATTTCCTTTTCCAAACTTCCTCACCTTTATCATACTCCAAAATATCAACATAGTCAACCAATTCTGTGCTGGGAGAATACACAAGAGCAGCAAGATTTCCATTTAATTCAACAAGTAGAGTAGAGTCGCTGTGCATAAGAAACCTTTCAAGATTAAATTGGGGCATTGGAACATGCTTGAAACCTTCAGTTTCCATATCATACCAAGTAAAAAACTGGTTTAAATTTCTCTCAGAATCATCCATAATCGCGGTCCAGTAAGGCACCCCTTTCACAGTAGTTATGCATCTTGTTGAAGAAACACAGAATGGAGATTTAATCTTAATCCTTTTCCAAGAATCCGATTTAACGGAATAAACCTCAGCCTTAACCCTTAATTCGTTTTGGTATCCCTTTCCTTTTGGCTCCAAACAAGCAATCCTCACAATTTTATAGTCATCTTTAACACTATCATACCCAAATCCAACCGAAATAATCTCCGGATTACCGCCCAATTCAGAATTAGAAAGGCGAATGCCCTTGGACAGATTCAAAGCTGGGTTCCATAGTACAATCATTTGGGCCAAAGGAGGGCAACTTAGGCAAACCAAGCCATTAACAGATCCAACTAAATCCATTCTATGGAAGAGTACAGGAAACGGGTTAAGGAGGTTAATAGGCTGTTTATCAGTGGATTTGATGTTTAGAAGAGAGGTAACATGGTAGGAATCTTCATCCTCACTATGGATGACAAAAGCATGATTCAGAGGGTTCTTGGAGGCTCTCTCCCGGTGTAAAGAAATGAACCTAGGACTTGAGATCTGAGCAAGCCAGGGCTTGGAAACACATTTGAATCGTAGGAGGAATTTGACGGGGAGGCGTGTCAGAATAGAGGTAATGAGATCATCAGAAAGATTGGAGTTAGCCATGGCTGATACAGCCGGAGTAGTACTTGGTGAGGGTGTGGGGGTTTTCAGGTGGTACCTTCCGCCTTTTCTTGACGGCGGCATTTGAGAGAGTGGTGGCGGAAACTGGATGAAAAAAGGCGGTAGTTGTAGTGTGGGATTAGAAATGTGATGATGGGTCTGAAGATATTTTGTTTTTTTGTTTAAAAGCAATATATGGGTCTGAATATATAGGCCTGAGAAACTTCGGGACCAAGTATCATCAAGTACGAAATGCAGAGCTTTGGCCTATGGCGAAGCGACGTTTTGATCGTTCGATAATGGAGAAACTTTTTTTTTAATGTTTTATTTTATTTTTATGAAACGACTGTGAGGATTTGGAACGGTAGATTTTGGCGGTGATGGCCTTATAATGTCCTTTTTTTACATAATGGGCGAAATTCGGCATTTTTTTTTCCTGAAACTCGACGGATTTGTGAAATTCTTTGTTATCCTAAAACGGATTTCACAAATTCATCATGAATTGATATGATATCCGTAATTTTTGACTTTACGTGATTTTTGACGTGTAGTTAATTTTTGCGAGTAAATGTGTAGACATAATTTATTTTGATTACGTGTCCATTTAAATTTATAATATATTACGTGTTTATTTTGTGTACGTTTTATCAAAAAGCATTTCGCACGAGTAACGTAGTTTGAAAATTTATTTGTATTTCACCTAGATGGATAATTTAATTTAGATAATTGGAAATGAAATTAAAATGAATTAGAATAAAATGAAAATAAAATAAAATAATAAGAATTACAAGGGGCATAACGTTTGGAATATGGGGAGGCATGGGGGTACATTTATATAGTATATTTATATTTATAATCATAATTACATAGTAGATTAAGAGACGGGGAGTTATATATGGGGGTGTATATATAGACAGTAAGTCACCACATATCAGGAGCATCCCCAAACAAAACTAAAGAAATAAAATTAGAGAAGCAGCTGAGGGATTTTGGGACTGTCACGGGTCGCACGAATATAGCATCTCTCAGCGACTGTGACGATGCTCAGCACACTAAGTCATCGCATGAAGTTACCATGTGGTGCACGACGTAGCTGCGAAGCAACCAGCCGCGGCACTGTAGCTGCGCCCCAACCAGCCGCCCAGCGTGCAACAGAATGCAGCGGCAGCACACATCAAGCCAACAACTTGGCACTTGTCGTTTCGCATTCGGATGAACTCCAAATGAGCCCAAACTTGGTGGGTCACCTTTTGAAAACATGTAGAAGATAACGCACGAGCTAGTTTGTAATTATTATATGTATAGCATAGGTAGATAATTTTCCCACCTCCTCGGAAAAAAGTGGTCAACTCCTAACATTTGGGCAAATGCTTTTTAAGCACCTATAGGGGGGAACAAAAATGTACAAGCAAGCAAGCAATTGTAATCTCATGCAAACGACTCCTCCCCCTCGTCGTATTGTACATTCAAACTCTGTAAATATGCATTCAATTCAATGAAGTGATTTTCGTGCAATTTGTCCCGTGCCATTTATTTTGTGTTTATTTACGAATTTGCCATTGTGCAGCGTTTGTCCCTTTTCGATTATTTCAAAAGACGGGAGTGACTTGGGGCTAGGATCCAAGGTCACTCGGCATTACTGTGCGTCTAAGAACCTCAAGAGACGACCCGTGACACTTGGTATCAGAGAAAGGTTGCTAGAACTCGGGACTAAGAAAAGCGATGGCTACGAAAACGAGAGGCGTGTTAGCTACGGATGATGCTATCAAGGCCCGACTAGATGCTCTAGAGGCCATCGCAAGCAAAGTGCATACTTTCTGCTATGGTGAAAGCGAAGAGGATGCCGAATCCATGAAGAGGAAAACGACTCTTATGGAAAACGATATCGACGTGCAAAGTGGGGAACTAGAGGAAATGGGTAACGCTACAAGAGAGTTATTCAATGTTACCCAAGCACACGATGCTAAGTTGGTAAGCAACGAGGTAGCGACCGAGGAGATGCGCTCACCGTTGACCAACAACACCAAAGCAGTGACTGATCTGCAGGCTGCTTTGGAAGAGGTGAAGGCAGAGCTAATGACGCTTTCCTTAGCCATTGGCCAAGCCGCTGGAGAACGAAATGCCAAACAAGCTGCCCCTAATCATGCTCCGAAACTAAAGGTGAGAGAACCTAAGGCATTCAAATGAGCAAGGGATGCTCAAGAAGTAGATAATTTCTTCTTCGACATCACGCAATACTTCAAGACAGTAGGTATCACCGAGGAGAGCATGAAGGTGGATACGGCTGCTACGTACTTGGAGGACGATGCGAAATTATGGTGGAGAGTCCAATCAGCTGAGATGGAAGCCGGGCGGGTAACCATAAACACTTGGGAACTAATGAAAGAAGCTCTTAAGAAGTAGTTCTTTCCCCTGAACGTGGTCTATGAAGCTAGACGAAAGCTTAGAGAACTAAAGCAGGGTGGGACTATTCGAGAGTACGTAAAGAACTTCTCGGCATGCTTACTTCAGATTACTGACATGTCCGAGGCGGACAAGCTCTTTGTTTTCATGGAAGGTCTTAAACCGTGGGCTAAGAACGAGCTCACTCGCCAGCGTGTGCAGAACCTGGCCGATGCTATAACTATTGGTGAGGGTCTAGTGGACTTTCAACAAGATGTGATGAAGGACAAGGAGAAGGTGACTCCCTTCCATGCCAAGACGGAAACTACAAGCCTTTCAGGAAGAACTTCACAAGAAGTGGAGGAGATAGACCATCTCCCTCTTTCATGGGAACAAATCGAGGGGATGCCCCGCAAAGGAATTACACCCCGAGACCATTTGCTGGGTCATGTTACAACTGTTCAGGGCCTCACCCATTGAGAAGTTGTCCAACATACAAAGGTGGACCTTTGGCAGCGAATGAAATTCAAAGGGGGCCAGATACGCCCCAGATACAACACGGGGAAGCATATTACGAAGAAGGAGGTGCTGCTGGAGCACTATCTCACATGAGAACGACCCAAGCCGGTCATGAAGCTTTAGGCACTCGATCTAGTAGTGATCCAGGACTGATGTACGCCGATGGGCACATCAACGGGATGCCTATTCGAGCCATGATGGATTCTGGCGCTACTCACAACTATATAGACGTCTCAGAAGTGGAGAGATTGGGTCTATCTTTAGAAAAAAGTAACCGGACGGTGAAGGCTATAAATTCACCACCTCAAACGATTGCTGGAGTTGCGAAGGCGGTTAACATAAGGGTCGGTCCTTTTGAGGGGGAGTGCGAACCTCACTGCGGCCCAGATGGATGACTTCAAACTCATATTGGGTCTCCAATTTATGAGGGATTCGAAGACTTAAGTGCTCCCCTATGCTGATTCGATTATTGTTGACTGGAATGTTGTGCCCGTTATTGTTGGGAAATCGACCAACCCCAAGTTGTCTTCATTCAAACTGGGAAAGGACCTTAAGAAGGGAAAGCCAACATTCCTTGCTCACCTAAACTGGGGAAGAGGTGGAGGAGAAATCAGGGTCAATACCACCGGTAGTGAAGCAGTTGTTACACAAGTACGAAGATGTCATGCCGGAAGAACTCCCTTGGCAACTGCCGCCAAAGAGAGACATCGATCATGAAATTGAGCTGCTCCCAGGCACGAAACCTCCTGCTCGGGCCCCTTATCGTATGTCTCAACCCGAACTTGCGGAGCTTCGAAAACAACTAACAGAAATGCTGGAGGCCGGTATCATCGTTCCTGTAAGGTCTCCTTATGGTTCTCCAGTAATATTCCAAAAGAAGCTGATGGTTCTCTTCGCATGTGCGTGGACTATCGGGCACTCAACAAGATCACAATCAAGAACAAGTATCCTATACCTCTGCCGGCTGATTGCTTTGATCAACTGAGTCGGGCGAAGTATTACTCCAAAATTGATCTTCACTCGGGCTACTGGCAAGTACGCGTGAAGGAGGGAGATGAAATGAAGACCACTTGTGTGACGAGATATGGGGCATTTGAATTCCTGGTAATGCCCTTTGGGCTAACCAATGCTCCTGCAACTTTTTGCACCTTGATGAATCAAGTTTTGAGAGACTTTTTGGACTAATTTGTGGTCGTATACTTGGATGACATTGTAATCTATAGCAACAGCTTGTAGGAGCATATAGCTCACCTGGAGATGGTGCTCGCTCGCCTCAGAGAAAACAAGTTGTATGCTAAGTTGTCCAATTGCGCTTTTGCCCAACAGAGAATTGCATTCCTTGGTCACATCATTGAACTAGGATGCATTCGTATGGATGAGAAGAAAATATAGGCAATTGAGAAATGGCAGCCCCCGAAGAATGTGCACGAATTGAGATCATTCCTTGGGCTGGCCAACTACTATCGGCGGTTTGTGAAGGACTATTCCAAGATAGCCTTACACTTGACCGAGCTTCTCAAGAAGAAGATGAAGTGGAATTGGGACTCGAAATGTCAATTGGCCTATGAGAGCCTGAAGAGACAAATGTCCACTGACCCGGTGCTAGGCCTACCAGACATGACTAAGCCATTTGAGGTGCATACTGATGCTTCAGACTTTGCCCTCGGAGGGGTGCTTATACAAGAAGGCCACCCGGTAGCTTTTGAGAGTAGAAAGCTGAGCGAAGCAGAAAGAATGTACACGACGCAAGAGAAAGGGCTCCTTGTCGTAGTCCACTGCTTGAGGGTATGGAGACATTACCTACTGGGAGCTGTTTTCCTTGTGAAGACGGACAACACTGCGGTGAGCCACTTCATGACTCCGCCGAGACTAACGGGACGACAAGCCCGTTGGCAAGAACTGAAGGGATTCATGGGCGGAAACTCGTTCCAAACACCCATGGATCCTCCCCTGAAGGATCCGCTCATACGTAAACGAATCGAAAAACAGTGAAAAACTTACGTTTCTTGGATTCAAGAAGCTACTTCTTGAATGGAGGATGATGTTTCTTGGATGTGTTGTCGCCACCAAACGGAATTCCCTCTGCGGAATATCCCTCTACCCAGTATCCACGCGACGTAAACAGGGCGGCGAGTGCTAGCTCTTCGTCTTTTCGATTTTCGGAAATTAGAGAAAAAAGGGAGACCAAAACTGAAATCAAATTTCGAGAGAATGGCAAAGGTTGCGGCTGAAAAATCCATACCCTAGTGGTTTCGCCAAGAGATAATTATATAGGGTGTGAGTGTTTGTTCCCATAACCAACTCTCACATCCCCAACTCCTCTCGGCAGTGGGAGTCTCTAACTCCCACGTTCCCTAGAATTCTGCCGGTGGTGGGAGTCTTTATCGGATAATGACTCCCACGTAATCCCAGACTTTATACCGAAAATGCCCCTTATCTCTAATTCGAATGATAACGCTTTATCATTCTTAGAAAGTGAATGTCGGATACAATGAACCTAGACACATTCTAGATTCATTGAATCTGGGACATGAAGCTCGTTAGCTCAGTCTATGCGTGTGACCACGTAGGTTCATCTCACAGGTGGCAATGAAAACACACTTAGTAGTAGTGTGAGTTCATAAATCACAAGCGGCCCCTAGCGAGGACATCGTGACTACCCAAAGTGAATGAATTTACAACGGAACCTAATATCAATCTACTATTTAATCTCTTTGTCTCGCGATATCCTAATTAAGCATAAGGCATGGTGGTCGTCACCCTTATTAAGCTTAATTGTATTTATGCTCGATCTCCGGTAGATCTGTTTCGACAAATAGCATTTGATAACCACTTTATCAAATACATTTGAGCACGGCCATGTATTTAAACAGTCTTTCCCTATCGAGGGGGCCATGGATATCTCTCTCTAATAATAGAGAGGGACAAATTCCTTACAATGTCTCTCACATTCAAGCTATGATAGGACACTACGCCCAATCATCGATCGTATTGATTACTCATTACAAGTAACGTCCGATCGAGTCAAAACGTGGCTCCATTCATACTAGAATCAATGAAGACATAAGGTCTAAGGATTCTAAAATAGTATTGAGGAAGTAATACTTATGACTTAAGACTTAAGACCATGAAGTATTACTTCTCTGACGGATCATGTCCAATACAATGTATCCCTATATATTGCATCTATGATGTGATTTGTATCCATTACACATGATCAGTAAAACAAGATCATCAATCAACAATCATACTAGTTTTATTTCATAGTAATTAAGCATTACATAAAACTAGGGACTTCTAGAATAGTAATTACATAAGCTAATGAGTTTTACTATCAAATCACACATTTGATAATCAAAAGCAAAATTAACTATTCAATTACATGCTCAAAAGATAATAAAACGCACAACATGTGCTAATGGTCCTAGGGCACTACTAACAAGAACTTCTAGTGGAATTCGACTTCACGCTAGAATACAGAACTGGTGCAACAAATGTGGTCGCTGATGCTCTAAGCCGAAGGGGTGAACTAGCTCCATCAAGTCAACCCTCAGCTTTGGCTAGTAGCGAATTCTCCATGGGCATAAAAGAGGCAATACGTTTATTTCGCAAACATTTTTATTTTGAAGACACGGAGAAACTTCCTTTATTTAGAAATACTTTTCCTTTTCCAGAACAAATTCCAAAATCATTTTCTTTCAGAAAACATTCTCTTTATCTTCTTCCAAAACCAATTAGAAATTATTTAGTTTTAGAAAAACATTTGCTTTAACTGGAATTCTCTTTCTTTTCAAGTTCAGAAATATCCACCGGAATAAAAGACCATTCCGGGTAAAAAGAAATATCCACCGGAACAAGAAGACTATTCCGGGTATCAGATTCAGAAATAAAAGAGTGCATGACCGGCCAAGTCAATAGCTCTTTAGTCAGTACCAGCCTCACGCCAGACATAATTATGATTTTCAACCTTATCCCCACTTCAGAATTATTCCACAAACTGGGGGTACCGCCAGTTTGGTACCATACTAACAGCCCCTGAGTTAAACCTCTTAACCCCGGAGACATGTCAGCAGTTACGATTTCCACATGTGGTAACGCAGGGTATACAGTCAGCCCGTTGCTTTCCCTGCCCCTAACGCTTCCACACGGTATTGGGATCCCAAGAGATAAACAGAGTTTTCCCCAACCAAAGGTTCGAGATGCCCTTGTACGGGTGACCAGCCTCGTACCAGTGCAGACCCCCAATGGTTGGTTGAGGGGCTACCATATTTGTGCAGTGTAAGCGCCCTCTTCAATCATATCAGAATTCCAGTAACATTCCAGAGTTACCGTTCATATATTTTCCACAAATACTTTTTAGAAATATTTTCCAGCATTCTATTTTAAAAATATTGTAACTTTTCCTTCGTAAACAATTTCTCTTTTCAGAGATACTTTCCAGAATTATTTTTCAGAAATATTGTAACTTTTTCCTTATAAACAGTTTCAATAAAACACATTTATAAAACAAGTTCTCCGGTTTTGAGAGGGAACTCACCTTAGTCTCTTTGTCCGTATTTTCTTCAAGATATGTACCTATTGTGCAAATACCAACTCTTTAGGAAATACTTATAAAACTTAATGATATGCAATACTTAATATGCCTAAAACTCTTTAGACAAAGTTTCTAGGATTTTGGGTCTTTTGTGCAAATTCCTAAAGTCCAGGAACTAAACTGCAAATATTTATCCTACGATATTTTTACGCTTTTGAAGAATAAATATATAATATATATTATTATTAATCTTATAAATTCTCCGAAATAGTTCATAAGCTTTAACGGGCCTTAAAAGTAAAATATAAAGTTATAGGAACTAAATCGTAGGTTCTAAAAGTTATTTCGGACTCCGAATATAAGTTTTCTGATATATTTTATTTTAATCATTTTCTAAATGTTTTCTTTTTATCTTTCTGGTCCAATTTGAATATTAAAAATATAGGGTAGACCATTTAAGAATTGTTCATATTTTATAGGATTTATGTGATAATATTTTTAATTGCAATTTTAGTCCTAGGTATATATAGTCTATTAGAGAACCCTAAACCTAAAATTTCATTTTCTCTTCTTCTCTTAGCCGAAATCGGCGCCTCCCTCTCCTTCCTCTCTTCCGGCGGTTTCTCCCTTTCCGCGTTCAGCCACCGCCGCCCCCTCTCTTCTTCTTCCTTCTCCCTCTTTTCTTTCTTTCCTTCTCTTCCCTTTTTCTCTCCTCTTCTCGCCGACCGAGCGCCTTCTCGGTCGCTGCTCCGGCGTCTCCCTTGCTCCGCCGCGGTTCCTTCACCTCCGCCGCCTCCTTCATCTTCTCCGGTAACTACTCCCAAAATTCACCCATCTTCTCATTTCTCTTTTTATTTTAGTTTCTTCACTTTAATTAATTATTTTAACTTTATTTTGTTTTCCCTTCTCAGATCCGCCTTGCTGACGCTGCCGATCACCGCAGTTATTCTCTATCTCCGGTGACTCGCGGCTTCAGGTAAGTATTTTCTTTTTATTTTTCTATTTTATTTTCTGTTTACCTATTTCTATTTCTAATTTATTTTATTTTAATTCTTCTCAGATCTTCCGCCACCGCTGGTCCGCCGACGTTCTTTCTCTCCGGCGAATGTAAGTATTTTCTGTTTTTCTTTTCTTTTCTATTTCCTTAATCTTCTTTTCTGTTTTATAAATTTATAACTTTTGCTATTTCTTTTCAGATGGGTTTCTTTTATCCGGCGACCACCGTGGCTTTTTGCCGCTGCAGACCACCTCCTCCTCACGGGTAGACTAATTTTCTTTATTTCCTTTACTTTCTGTTTTCTTTTCTAAATTTATTATTTTAAATATTATTATTATTACTGTTATTATTACCAATATTATCATTATTATTATACTTCTCTATTTTCTTGTTTCTTATTTCTATTATTATTATCATTTCTATTTATTTTCTCTTTTTCTACTGTTTTATTTCCCAATTTACCAAATCCTTTTATCTAGTTTCCTTTTCTAAAACTTCTTATTTTATTATCTATAAATTTTCTGTTTGTTTTCTTCTCAGATTCGAGGCTGCCGCCGCTGTTGCCGACGACCGCGACCTTTGGCCGCTCTCCTCCCGGCATGCCGCCGCCGCCTACCGAGGGAAGCTACTGTTTCTTTTTCTCTCTCTTCTATTTACTATATTATTGTTATAATCATTATTATTGTTATTATTTTCTTTTTCAGATTATGTTTCCCCTGAGTTTAATTTCTACTGATATTTGTAGAAATCCTTACTTACTCAATTTCTATCATTTCTTCCTAATTTCAAATATAAAATTATGAAAATACTATGATAAAATATCAAGGATAGTATTTCTGAATTTCAATGTTAATAATAATAACTGGTTCCAATTCTAATATTGAATGCTATTGTTCGCTTTCAACATTAGAACTGGATATTCCTATTTGATTAGTGTCTATTTAATTTTTAATATAATGCAAAATATATGTTTCTCTTTTCTAGTCTAGGATCAATTAAGAATTTAGATTTATATTCATCTGGTTCACCCGTCTTAACCGGCACAAAGTCCGATTACAAAAAGTCTCCACCAGTGCGGTGGGTCACGGGATGCTCCCGGGATTGCGTTTCCACAATCCTCGGGCACAACAGTCTCAGAAAATATATTATAATTCTTTCATGAGCCCGTTTAACCTAAGTTCATTTATTGTGCAGGATCAAAATAACAGATTGAAAGTAAAAGTACCTGTTTGATAGTGGTAGAGTAATGGTAACACTTTAGGATAATTACTCAATAATTTATTGGTTTTCTGATGAAAGTATTCACAGAAGATTTATTGGTTTTCTGATGAAAGTATTCACAGAAGATCCAATATAAGGCAACTGTGATATAATTCAGAGCATACTAACCAAACATTATTGAGGGAGTTTGGTGTAAGTGAGGGAGAGAAGTAGTTTAGGGAGAGTTTCCCTTTGGAAAGGTGCAAGTGAAAATGGTGAGGGAAAGCCTCTATTTATAGGGGTAGAGAAGCCCTTCTTTGTAATTTTTTGTTTTGTAGGGACTTCTTATGTAAATATCATGTAATTCAGGGACTTTAATGCAATTATTCTCTTATGGATAAGTATGAACTTATTTCATTTTCTTTTATTTCTTAATTATACAATTACTAATATGCCCTTGTCTTTAAATAAAATTACCAATTTCTTGTTTGGACCATTTTACCCTTGCTAATTAATCTAAAATACATTTTTAACCCTATCAAGTGAAAAAATAATATAATACTAACCTTTAAATTGATACACGAAATTATGGGTCGTCACAACAACAGCTTATGTCGATGATTAAAAAAAGAAAGACTTGGCGATTTTGGGTAGACGATGGACTTGCGATGACCCGGGGTCATCGTCTCTATGTTCCAAAGAGTGGACACTTGAGAAGAAGAATTATTGAGGAATGCCATAGTACACTGTGGGCTGGACACCAAGGAGAAGACCGCACAATGGCCTTGGTGGAAAGGGCATACTATTGGCCCCAGATGCGGGATGAGATTTCAGATTTTGTGGAGACTTGCTATACGTGTCAGAAGGACAAGGTCGATAGACAAAAGAAAATAGGATTGCTCGAGCCTCTATCCGTACCAGCTAAACCTTGGGAAAGTGTATCCCTGGACTTCATCACTGGATTGCCGAAGATAGGAGACAATGCCACCATTCTAGTTGTGATTGATCGTTTATCTAAGTATGCCAAATTCATTCCTGCACCGAAATATGTGACGGCCGAAGAGGCGGCTAAGTTATTCTTCCAGAATGTGGTGAAGTTTTGGGGAGTGCCCCGGGAGATCATCAGTGATCGGGATGGGAGATTCACAGGGAAATTTTGGACCGATCTCTTTTTGCGGCTTGGCACTAAACTGTGCATGAGTTCGGCATTCCACCCCGAGTCAGATGGGCAGACTGAAAGATATAATGGGATGCTAGAAAAATACTTGCGGCACTTCGTGTGGATTAATCAAAGAAATTGGGTCGAATTTCTGGATGTGGCGCAGCTCTGCTTCAATGCACAGAAGAGTTCGGCTACTAGCAAGAGCCCCTTTGAGATTGTATCTGGCCAACAGCCTCTGCTACTTCACACTGCAGACATGCCAGTCAGAGCCAAGTCTTCGCGGGCGCAGGACTTCTCTAGAGAATGGAAAAAGAATGTGGAACTTACGAAGATGTGCCTTGAAAAGAAAGCGAAGAGGATGAAAAAGTATGCCGATCAAAAGCGGTGATTTGTGGAGTTTCAGGTCGGAGATCAAGTAATGGTAAAAAGGCATCTAAAAAGAGAGCCTCAACGAAATAAAGGGTTGGATACAAGACTGATGCCCAAATACATTGGACCCGTACCTATATTGAAAAGGATCGGGGAAGTTGCTTACAAAGTGGAACTTCCGCCAGACATGAAGATCCACCCAGTCTTCCATGTAAGTCTTTTGAAACCTTATCATGAGAATCTACAAGAGCAGGTTGACACGACCCTACGGTATCTGCTCTCCTCAACAACATTGAGCAAGAAAGTAGCCGAGGCAATCCTTGATGCTCGGACAACCAGGAGGGGTAAGAGGAACTATATGGAATTCTTGGTGCATTGGCAAGGTCGGGGAACCGAAGAAGACACTTGGGAAAGAGAATCAGATATGAGAGCCTTTAAACCGCTAATAGAGGACTACAAGGAAGTTACGGCGACGAGAGCGTCGCCAAATCAAGTTGAGGAGGATGTCACGGGTCGCACGAATATAGCATCTCTCAGTGACCGTGACGAGGCTCGGCACACTAAGTCATCGCATGAAGTTACCATGTGGTGCACGACGTCGGCTAACCTCGGTGGGCCCCAACGGCGGGCACTTCGCATGGCAGCCATGCCCCAACTAGCGTGCATCAACCTGCGCAGCGACACTGTAGTTGCGCCCCAACCATTCGCCCAGCAGCGTGCAGCAACGCCCAGGCCAGCCGCCCAGCAGCGTTCAGTAGCGCCCAGGCCAGCCGCCCAGCAGCGTGCAACAGCAACACTGTAGCTGCACCCCAACCAGCTGGCCAGCGTGCAGCAGAATGCATCGGCATCGTACATCAGGCCAACAACTTGGCACTTGCCGTTTCGCATCCGGATGAACTCCAAATGAGCCCAAACTTGGTGGGTCACATTTTGAAAACATGTAGAAGATAACGCACGAGCTAGTTTGTAATTATTATGTGTATAGCATAGGTAGATAGTTTTCCCACCTCCTCAGAAAAAAGTGGTCAACTCCTAGCATTTGGGCAAATGCTTTTCAAGCACCTATAGGGGGGAACAAAAATCTACAAACAAACAAGCAAGCAAGCAATTGTAATCTCATGCAAACGACTCCTCCCCCTCGTCGTATTGTACATTCAAACTCTGTAAATATGCATTCAATTCAATGAAGTGATTTTCGTGCAATTTGTCCCGTGCCATTTATTTTGTGTTTATTTACGAATTTGCCATTGTGAAGCGTTTGTCCCTTTTCGATTATTTCAAAAGCCGGGAGTGACTTGGGGCTAGGATCTAAGGTCACTCGGCATCACGGTGCATCTAAGAACCTCAAGAGACGACCCGTGATAGGACCTGGGGAGGCGCTCCTAATAACAAGAAAATAAAGAAAGCTGCTGGCAGCCTATTAACCGCAAGGAAACAGTAGGCAATTTTTGGGATTTTTGGTAGTTTCAGATTTCTGGTCAGACTTTGAGAGATCACTGAGGGATCGTTACTCGTCCAATTTTGACCCATATATATCCACACGACCGCGTTCGAATAAGCTTCGAGTGAGTGCAAACAGAACGTCATTCCGAGTCCCGATCAGAAAGTTATAGCTCCGAGAGTAAGACTGGGCAGTGCTGTTTCGGTTTTTCTGTTATCTTTTGTCTTCGTAAGAGGTAGGGACCCCTACGTCATTTAGTTCTCGCATATAACTGCACAGTAAAAATGGATAAACTATTCTATTTACAAAATATTTGCATGAATTGTGTTTATTGCTTTCGATATTGTATAAACTATTTTGGAATTGAATATCTATCTTGGAATTGTTATGTTAACTAATGAGATATAATCTGAAATGTTTTCACCGTTTATGTAAATTTGTTATATATTTAATTGTATATATTTATAGTTATTCGTGAATTGTTAATTGATCAATTGATAAACGTGCATAATTGTTTTATCGTTTTGGTCGTCTTAATTGATTAAATACTTGGAGTCGTCCTGTCTGGTCGTTGTCTTTAGTCCTAAGTGGTATTGGTCGACCGAGTCGTCTCCCTATTTTGAGCTCGTGTCTAGGATCTACTCAATCACAAGACTCGTTCGATTAGAAAGATTATGAGGTGGTCCTGCGGGTGCTCTTGGTGCGGATCCTGAGGGTCTTGCGATGTAAATGTGTGCGGATACCGAGGAATCCTGCGGGTGCTCTTGGTGCGGATTCCGAGGGTCCTGCGATCTGATTATGGGGAGATTCCGAGGGTGGTCCTGCGGATGTCCTTGGTGCGGATCCCGAGGGTCTTCCTACGTGAGCCTTAACCTGATGTGGACTATCATTGGGATTGCAACGGTTTTGTGGAGTCTAAGGTGTTGGATGATGATACAATGTAGAATGAGTCCTTAAAGTATGCATCCGTCGTTCAGGGAGTGAAACTGAACCCATGTGATGAATTATTTGAGCCCTCCTAGTTTGGACTATAACTAGGACCGTTGCAATTATTGTCGTAGAGTCGTGATTAGATACTTGAGCTCGAATGGTGGGAAGTCGTGTCATAGCAGTAGTTGTGCTTGTAGTGTCTAAGCAAGTGTGTAATCGTGTGTACCGGGCAGAGCATGGTACTTGTCGTACATTCAGTTGTGTAAGTGCTTGGACATGAAGAGTATGGTTATCTCGCTTACTTATTGTTTATCTTGTTGTTTTGGTCATATTTGAGACTGGGTCATATAACTTGTATTTTGGGTATGAAAATGTGTTATGTGCCTACTTGTGTTTATTACTTGTGAATATCAGGTCCCTACTGAGCACCGGAGCTCAGTCCCTCCGCTTTTATTGTGCAGGTGATTATGAGCTTTTTGTTGATATTGTTGAAGCTTGGGAAGGGGACAAAGATAAGTTACTCATAATCGGCTTCAATTAGAGAACTTAGATTATTTCATTCATAGCAATGTTGGACAATTTTATTTTTAATACTTAGTATTGTTTTACACATTAATTTCGTTGTTTAACTCTTATTTTTAGATTATATCATAAATGAATTTTCTCTTAGTAACTCTATTTGTCGGCTTTGGTGTTTCATCAACCAATGAGACACTGCCATGTCATCGACCCTGGTTACGGGTTGTGACAATTGACGTGAACCATATTTTATACATTGGTCAACGTCAGCTCATGATGGATTTGTAGAATCCGTCCTCCCTCAACTATAAATTCCAGTCACAGCTCTTTCTCCCTCACAACGAATAGAACAAAAAAAAAACTCTTACTGGAGATAGTAAGGGAGATACTTAGCCTTCAACATCCACTCATGATACATACTTTGATATGGACGATACATTGCCTAGTCAGTGAGATGATTGCTAGTTTCCCAAAGACTTTGATTGGACTGGGCTGCTCTACCATTCCCCGGTCAAGCGTCTTCTCAGTGTGCATCTTCATCGGGTTTGCAAGCTGATCATATGGATGTTTCACATGATCTGCCATCGTTCTCCTTATGACTTGATCAGACTCCGACCCAACATGAGGATCCAGTTCTACCGCCACAGTCACCCGATGAGACGATTTTTATCAATCCGGAAGGCCTTCAATACGAAGACACGCCTGAAGGTACTGTTTTGTACATACCAACAGGGCAAATATACTGACTGAGATCGAAGAAGGATCCTTGGACATCGATGGAGCAGCCAAGAAGACGTTGATTTTTTACTAGTTTTGATGTTAATGTTATTGACTATAGCTTTTAATGTCAATGATATTGACTTTAGTTTTGTTTATAGTTTTGATGTTAATGATATTGAATTGGATAGATTTGTATTTTTGCATTGTTGGAATGGAAGCGTTGTGTTGGATATTCAGTTTCTATTGTTTGATTTATTGCATTTCTTTGGAATTTTTGTACCGTTAAAGATTTTTAAATGTGTTGGATTGACCGTTTGGAATTGTTGGCAAAAATAAAAGTGTTATATGGCCTGGACACTTCCAATCCAGAATTTCAAAGAAGGAAGCATCCCAACCCTTTAAAATTGTATTTACGCGCACTTCAAAGTTATCTGATTTTTGCACTAAAAATCTATAAGCACTACTATGTTGTGCATATCATATAAACACGCAATCTACCGTTTTATGTCTTATTCTCGTCCGCTTAAGGCGGAATTGGAACCTTTGCTAGACATCCCCAAACTCTGATGAACTTATAAGAAGGTCTGTTTAGGATGTGATTTGAGGAAAGCAAACTTCCCCACCCCCCCAAAAATTCTGGGGTGAGCCAGAACTTATTAGCATTGCATTCATCATCACTTTAAGAGTTCTGTTTTTGCGCTCTACTATTTCATTTTGTTCTAAAGTACAAGACACGGTTGTTTGATGAATAATGCCATTTTCAGCACATAACTGTGTGAATGGAGATCCATATTATCCACATTTGCCGCTTCTTAACCTTTTTTTATTTTCTTCCAAAGTTGATTTTCAACTTTTGCTTTATAATGGTTAAACATAGTTATTGCTTCATCTTTACTTCTCATTAAGTAAACATAGCAAAATCTTGAGCAATCGTCAATAAAAGTGATGAAGTAACTTTTATCGCTTCTTGATTGCACATATTTGAAATCACATACATCAATGTGAATTAAGTCTAACGGTTCTGAACTTCTTTCAATTGAGTGGAAAAAAGATTTAGCTAGCTTTGCTTCAATACAAGTGTTCACACTTGTAATTTCTATCAATGTTAAATTTGGGCAGTAAGCTTAAAGAAACTAACTTTTGTATACTTTTAATATTTACATGGCATAGTCTATCATGCCATAAATTAAAAGACTTAGCAGAATAGGCAAATTTAACATCTTTATTAGTCTATTGGGCAATTTTTTCAACTGATCTAGTAGAAGTCTTAGTCACATTTTCGCTTATTGGCTCATTACCTAGTAGTACTGTCATTACATTCATTTTGAATAAGTTACCAGCTAAATAACCTTTTCCAACAAAAGAATCATTCTTGGTTAGTATGAACTTGTTTGCCTAACAAAACTAGTCTAAAACATTTGTTGTTCAACACCGTTCCCGAAAAGAGACTATTCAGGATATTCGGCACATGGAGCACTTCAGTTAGAGTCAGCTCCTTTACAAATGTCATTTTTAGGACAATGTTGTCATTCCCTCCTACTTTGGAGATCGCCAAGTTCCCCATATAGCAGACTTCATCTTCAACAAGTTGGTATGTTTTGAACATCCACTTGTTTGCACATATATGACGAGTGCCCACTCCTTTTGGTCTCCTCCAACCAAGTTCACCTCTGAAACGACAACTACAAGTGCATGTCTTTTATTCCAGAGCCCAGTATTTCATCTTCTGCCATATTAGCTTGGCATTTCTTCTGATTCCGGTTCTTGTTCCCAGTACCAGGGTTTCTCCTGTTCTTATTGTTGTTTACCGCAACTCGATTACGACAATCTTTAGCTTTGTGGGTAGGTTTACCACACATATAACATGTTTCATTAAATTTGGAATTTGAATCCTTGTACTCATTTGGACGTTTTCACTTAGCATTCGTCCTTGAGTTGCCCGTTTCAACTACATTTTCCTTAGCAACAGAGCTAGTAAACTTGATGAGAAATCATATACGGATCCTTCAAAGAATGATGAGGTTTTGGTAATGTCTAAAAGGAGATAAATGAGTCAAGCTCTGACATTACATCACTCATTTTGGAGACCCAAAATACTCAAAAGAATGAGAACTATCATCAACTTGGATTAACATTAATTTCATATTTGAGACAGTTTGGTGTAACGGCCATAACTTTCTATCCGGGAATCCAATAGAGCTTCGGAAAGATAAGAGGCAGATCTACAACTTTCATGAAAAACACAATATCAGATTCTGCCTGTATGAAGTCCTAAATCGCCGTGCAAGTTACTACATCATGCTGTCCAGATTTTGGGCCAGAATTAATCTTGTTTTTCCAAGTTTAGTTATTTATTTAATTTCCAGCCTTTTAGTATTTTATTATTATTAATTATATCAACTTCCTCAAATAAACGACATGTGGTCCAAGTAGTTGTTTAGTTTAAGGAAGTTACTTATTTACTAGTTTACTTAGGACTCTATTTTATTTCCTAGTTTTATTATTGTACTTACATTTACCCGAATTTGGCTCCTATTTAATGATCAAACTCGGCTCCAACAATCTTGAGCAAAGTAGATATATTCAATATATAATTTAAGGATATTCCTTAGATATTTTACTCAATTGAACTCTCTGGGATTGTTCATGCTTTTATTTTCATAGTTACAGTATCGATAGAATAGTTCGTCTATCGTGGTGTTTCAGCCTTCATTGAGAGTCTACTCTACTTGGAGTTGCTTAGATTCTATTCCCCTCGAAACTAATTCAAGAAGAGAAAGATTCGTTTCAACCTTTTGCTGTCGAATCTGTTTTCTCACATGTTATATATCATCGCGAAACTTGCACAGCCCACTTCATGATAATCTTAATAACATTCAAAATTGAACGGTTGATCTATTTTCTTATTTTTTTTTTTGGGTGAATATGGATAATGGGGAGTCTTACTTTTTTTTTCACTGTAAAAAATTGTCATATGTTAATTTTTCTATTGAGATTTTCATTGGTTTTTTAGTTTATATTTTTTAATTAAGAAATTAACACATGATAATTTATTATTGAAGTATAAGGAACTAAAGATAGGATGAAAACAAACTATTCTTACTATTTTTTCACCATAGTTAAAATTTGGGACAAGCGAAAATTCAACGGTTCATTTAGGATACTGATGGAAAATGTTTGATTTGTTTTGAAATTAAAAAGAGACCTAATCCAATTAATACAAAAATGATCAAATAAAACGTGGAAATCGGTTATGTTTTTCTCTTTCTTTCTTCTTTGTGGGGAAGAGGAAATATGAATAAATGAAAACCCCATGTGCTTCTTCTTTCTATATTTAACTACTCGTAATTTGTCATTTAATTTTTTTTTAATTATATATACATATGGAAAATTGTGAATGATTGAGATGTATTCAAATTTTTGAACAACTATGTTTTAAAAGAAAATGTATCACCAGACATTATTTTTAAGAATTTTGCATTAACAAATTTTACGAATCCATCTTAATTTGTCTTTATGGAATTCATTTTTTACCAAAACTGTGAAACCCGTAACTTTTGTTTACGTGTTATTTTACATTTAATTTATTTTTGTGTGATTTATTTCGTAGGCGTAATTTATTTTGCGCGATTATGTGTTTACGTGTCTAATTATTTTTATAACATGTCGCGTGTTATTTTTTGGGTACGTTTGTGAGGGGCGTTTCGTACACTTATCATAATTAAAGGACTTAAATTGTGATTCACTTAGATTAGTAATTTAATTAAATGATTTGTTAATTGAATTGGGAATAAAGGAAATTAAATAAATAAATAAAAAGGCATCGTGGGTACTGGGATCAGGAAACAAAATAAAATTAATATATAAAAAAAATCGGATCGTGGGGTGAGGAATTGTGCTCGTGTGTAGCAAGAAAATATTAATAATAATAATAATAAATAGGCAGATCGTGGGAAGAGGGGGAGATAATACGGGTTATGGAGTCATGGTCCTGGGGTCATCGGATTGAGGGCAGCCAATAGCCATCAAGTCTTTATATATAGAGGGAAGCTGCTCTCCCACTGGCGAGAGACAAAAATAACAGAAAGCAGAGGATCAAATAAAACAGTAAGAATTTTTGGTTTGAGTTTAATATATCTAGCAACTTCGAGTAAATTTTTGAGTGAGTAATCCTTATTGGATTTCGGCGCAGCTTATACGTAAATTGATCACGACGAAACAAGCTGCAAAGGCGTGGAAGCGGATTCACATTTCGAATTCGGGGTTGGAGGATATCGCACCAGGAACAGGGAAGATTTTATGAGTTTTAAAGTTCTGTCCAGAACTTTGAGAGATCACCGAGGGAGCGTTATTTGTCCGTTTTCAACCTATTATATACCGATTCGAAGATAATCGAATAAGCTTCGAGTGAGCGCAGACAGAACGCCATTCCGAGTCTCGTGTATAAAGTTATAGCTCCGCGAGTAGGACTGGGCAGTGCTGCCTCGGATTTTCTATTTATCAATTGTCTTCGTAAGAGGTAGGGACCTTTACGTCATTTAATTCTCGCATATAACTGCACAGTAAAAGCGAATAAATTATTCAATTTACAAAATAATTGCACGAATTGTGTTATTGATTTCGATATTGTATAAACTATTTTGGATTTGAATTAAATTTATTTATAATCTGATTCGTTAATTTATTTACTGTTTTATTAAACTTAAAAGGATGTGATTCGCTTTTGTAAGTGTTATACGTGTATCGTGGATCGTTAATTGGCTATTTGATAATCTTGCCTACTTGTTTATATCGCTTTGATTGTCATATTTGGATATCGTCGTTCAGTCCTTCTTGGTTTTGGTCGACCGAGTCGTCGCCTTCTATTTGAGCTCTTGTCTAGGATCTATTGATTAGCAGGATTCATTCGAATATCGAGTCGTATAAGAAGATCCTTTGTGATCTAAGTGAACAGTGAAACATCCAGGGCCTTAACCCGATGAGGAGATCATTGGGACTGTAACGGTTTTGTGGAGTCCCTGGTGAGGGATGATGAGGCAATACATAGAATGGATCCTTAAACCTTGGTTAGTTCAGGGGGTCATACTGAACCCACGTGTTGAAACATCTTGGGCCGTCCCTAGTTTGGACTATAACTCGGGGCATATACTGATCATTGTTGATTAATAAGTGACTAGACGATTGAGCTCGAATGGCAGGATTTAGTGTCATAGCGGTAGTGATGTTCCTAGTGTCTAAACGATGTAGTGATGGAGTGTATTGTGTTGGTAAAGCGTGGTGCTTTGCATACATTCGATTGTGAAAGCGTTTAGATGTGACGAATATGACTACTTAGCTTATTTGTTGTTTCATACTTGTTTGTTTTATCATTGGTCCCTACTGAGCACCGAAGCTCAGTCCATCCACTTTTACTGTGCAGATGACTTAGGTGATGAGCAACACTACGGAGATGATGGCTTATGGGATGGGGATTATGAAGAGTGAATCATAACCGGTTTCAATTAAATAATTTAGTTTATTTTATTATTAGTATTGTTGAACAATTTCATTTGTAATAATTAGTTTCCGCTGTTGAACTCTTATTTCGGATATTTCATAATTGAATTTCTTTTTAGTAACTCTGTTTGTCGGCTTTGGTGTTTCATTAACCAATGAGACACTGCCATGTCATCGACCCTGGTTACGGGGTGTGACAAAAACTAAATTCTACAAAATTGTTTTTGATGAAAGATGATGAATCTGTCTTTCCCCGAATTTGAAAAACTTTGCAACTTTCACATGGCAATGTTTATTAGAGAAAAACGCTGTAGATGTACATGAACTATTTCTGCTTTTCTGTAAATAGCACAAAGAAAAAAATAGAGCCCCCATGTACATGAACAATTTACGGGCCTGCTCTGTTTGGCAAATTAAGGATTCAGGCCAAATTCCGTAAAAAAAAAGCCATGTACCGCGCACATGGCACCGGATTGAAGGGCAAAATGGCCATTTTTACAGCACCATCACCCCCAACCCCACACAACCACCTCCACCTCTCACACCACCACCACCATCCCACCACCACCCCTCCTTCCGCCACTCCCTCCTCTTTCTTCCTCTTCCTCCACCACCATCACACACCACCATCACTCCACATCTCACACCACCACCATCACTCCATCACTCCACCTCTCACACCACCACCACCACCACCCCATCCCACCACCACCACCTCCACCTCCACCTCCACCTCTCACACCACCACCATCACCCCCATCCCACCACCTCCCATTCCGCCACTTCCCTTCCTCCTTCCTCTCCTCCTTCTCTTCTTCTCCACCACTCATCACTCAACCATCCCTCTCTTCGCTACTCCCTCCTCTCCTATTCCTCTTCCTCCACCAATCAAAACCTCACATCATCGCCACACTCTCCCATTTCCGCCACTCCATCCTCCTTTCTTTCTCCACTCCACCTATCACACTCCATCCTCCTTCTTCCTCCATTCCACCTCTACTTAGAACTAAGCCCTTTAAAGTTTTGAATGGTGTAATAGTAGACCATAGTAGACCAATTTTGGGCAATGTGTTTTGGGGAGAAAATTGTGTATTTTGGAGTTGTGGGGTGGCGGAAGGGGAGGGTGATGGTGGAATGGAGGAATAAGGAGGATGGAGTGTGATGGGTGGAGTGGAGGAAGAAGGATGATGGAGTGGCGGAATGGGAGGGTGGTGGTGGTGGTGATGTGTGAGGTTTTGATTGGTGGAAGAAGAGGAAGAAGGAGGAGGGAGTGGCGGAAGGGGAGGGGATGGTTGGAGTGAAGGTGGTGGAGGAAGAGGAAGAAGGAGGAGGAAGTGGCAGAAGGGGGTGGTGGTGGTGGTGGTGGGATGGGGGTGATGGTGGTGGTGTGAGAGGTGGAGGTGGATGTGGTGGTGGTGGGATGGGGGTGGTGGTGCTGTATAAAATGACCATTTTGCCCTTCAATCTGGTGTAATGTGCGCGGCACATGGCATTTTAATAAGAAAATTAGCCTGAATCCTTAATTTGCCAAACAGAGCAGGCCCGTAAATTGTTCATGTACATGGGGGCTCTATTTTTTTCTTTGTGCTATTTACAGAAAAGTAGAAATAGTTCATGTACATCTATAGCGTTTTTCTCATGTTTATTATTACGTGCATTTGTTTATTTAACTTTTTCCAATACTCAAGTGATTTGAAGTAAACATGCATGATAATACTTGGCTCCGTGTCATAATTATTTGATATGAAGAAATGTATTTCACTTGTGCCTTTATGAATGTCGCAGAAAATGTTATGAAATGCAGTAAGGAAAAATAGCAGAATGCAGAGGTGAAGAAGAATTTTTCGAGTACAAAATCTGGATGGGGTGTCTCCCTTTTATATGCTCAGAATCAGACATGTAATAACTCATAAATAATTTAGCCATAATGTTGTATGTTACAGTTAACACCATCAATTGCACGACTGTAACAGTCCAGTAATAAAGATGTGTTTAAAATTCTGTAACTGCTATATAATGAATTGCTTTATTACTCCAGCAGTTTCGAAGAACAAAATGAAAATCAGTAGCAAAACGTGGGTTGACCAGGCCCGCAAATTTTGGTTCGACATTCGTGTGCACAGGTCGCGCCGCACACAAGCTCAAGCTATATTGGTATCGACGAGCTTTGGATTCGCGCCCCCGCGTAGGTTCTAACATGGTCATAATATTGGCAAGACATTTTAAACTCATGTAAACCACTTTCACATATAAAGTGATTCTTACTTCCATAGCTAATCCATGTGGGATGTGGTTTTAAAATTCATTAATCGCATTTCAACCACCCTATTTTATACTAATTTAGCATTCACACCAAGAATTGGTTTTCTCATATGTTATATATCATTGCGAAGCTTGCGCAAGCCACTTCGTAATAAAATCAACATGCAAAACCGACTAGTGTAACATATAATATAATATTGCCTACAAAATTTCACCACGACACTTTAATTACAATTCAAATTCCTTAAAGAAACCAAATTCTCCAACAATCCCCCACATGAATGAAAAATCCTTTAAAAAATGCACATGAAATGCAATGCAAGAGTTCGACGAGAATTCGTTGCATCGGGATAGATATTTGTTATCCTTGAACCTTCCCTAGTGAAATACCATCGGATACACTTGCTAACTAGTGGACGCAATGCCTTGAACTGTTCAGCGTTTTGTGTGTACGAAAACAACAATACTCACACAACGATTTCTCTATACTGTTAATCCGTTCTTTCGTTGTTGTTCATTTTGGCCCTGGACTGCCTTGAAAATATTCCTCTAATGCTCTAGAGATTTAGCCTTTACATCATCTCATAGAAGTGACCACTTCACATTCGATATAGGTGATCTCTTATTTAGAAGTATCATGTCATACTTCACGTAATACGTATAAAGATCATTGAAAACTTTCTTTTATGCTCCAATGGACAGTTCTATCGCTATTTCACCTTAGGAATGAGCTGAGAACTCTTTTCTTGAGTGCTTTGTTCGACTCCACCCATAATTTGGTTGTCCCTTTGAACCTGCAATTTGGGTTTTACAATTCAGGTAGGGTTGCATCATGAGTTGTAATCAATTTTACGGGTTTCAGCCCTATTCCCCTCGATGAAATCTCCGCAAGGTCTATCGTTAGACTTTTTGTGTGAAACCCGTAACTTTTGCTTACGAGATATTTGGCTTGTAATTATTTTTTCGTAAGTAAATGTGTAAGCGTAATTTATTTTTGTGTGATTATGTGATTACATGTCTAATTAATTGTTACAACATGTTACATATTTTATTTCGTGTACGTTTTATTGAGGGTCATTTCGCACGCGTATAGTAATTAATGGATTTAATTGTGATTCACCTAGATAATTAATTTAATTATATGATTGGAATTGAATTAATTAGGAATTTTATTGGGATTAGAAAAGTTACTGTAATATAATAAAAATAAAATAGGAATTAAATAATATATAAAAAAATAGAAAAGAAAAAATAAAAGAGAACAAGGGCTTCGTGGTTGCTGGGTTCTAGCAAAAGAAAAAGAAAATAAAAATATAAAGCAAACAATCAGTGCAATCAGTGGCCCTTTCTTGGAATTCGTGCACATCAAAGGGAAGATTGGCCCTTCCTTATTTCAGTCTATCTATAGGCAGATGCCTCTCCAACCCGTCCGGATCAGTCTATTAAGAAAAGAATGCCTTACAATTGAAGTTGGTTGGAAAGACTTTGGGACTTAGTTTGACTATTACATCATCCTCGGATGGAATCTCTTATCATAGATCGGACTATTCTTCCTCCATCAGACTCCACAAAATCATCCACAAGAGGGAATCACGTTAAATCAACTACCAAAAGAGAGGCGGGCCCTCTCTCTGACTGCGCAAGAAAACAAGAAGGAGAATGGAAAAATTAAGCCAATCAATCATGCAATTATGCAAGTGGACTGCCTCGGGATACGTGCGCCAATCACCAAAAAGGGCAGTCGGCTGCCAGGAGAGAGAAAAGTGATTAAAGAATATTCTGTCAAAGATTTCGACGCAATAATTGATGAGGTTCGAGACATAATTTTTTATCGCGAGATATATCGAATTGAAGATATTCGAAGGGGTTTCGAGGAAGCGCAGGCAGAACGAAATTTGAGTACCCGAGCAGAAAGTTATTGCTCTGCGAGTGTATCCGCCCGTACTGATTACATATTTCTGGTTATCGCGTTCGTAAGAGGTGGGGATCCCTTTTCCACTATTAAATTATGTTCTGAATTACTGTTTAATATTGAGATACTATTCTGACATTTTATTGTGTTTCGGAAATAATAAATTGTATAAACTACTAGATTAATCAATTCCTGAATATTTGGGTGTTTCGTTGTTATTTGGATTTCAGCTTTAATTGAATTTTTGAGCATGTTCTAATCTGAATTTCAATCGCTTTCATTACTTGCTAAAATTCACATATATTGTCTCTGCTTCTGTACTGTTTTGTATCTGCCTCTTTGTTATTTGCATTTGGGGTCATGTTTGGAGTCATCTAATTGGTGTCATTGTTTTGTCCTAATTGGTTTGGTCGACCGAGTTGTCGCCCCCCTTTGAGCTCGTATCTAGGATCGCTACTTAGTAGGTTCAATTTTTCTTCTGTCATGCTCTCTGTTCTGTGACTCTAAGAGGTCTTCTGCTCTGTTCTATCATGTGGCACATACTTAATGAGGCTAATCATTAGGTACGACAGTGGTTTTGTATAGTCCCTGGTTGGGGATGATGAGACAATGTAAAGATTGAACATTATAATCTGTGTCCCATAGTTTGGGGGAGAATCCGAACCCATGAGTTTACTGAAACCGTCCTAGTTTGGTTGATAATTGGGACCACTAGTCGTTATTGCTGAATAGTAGAGATTAGATATGTGAGCTGATGTGGTGGGGGAGTGTCATAGCCTTAGCGATGTTCTAAGTATCTAAGACGAGTATGTAATTGGGTGTACCGGATGGGCAACGCGTGGTGCTTGTCGTATACTCGGTTATGTGCGAAGAATGTGGTTAATTGTTGCATTATACGTGTTCGTCCTTGTTTTGGGTATTTAATTGCTGTTCTGTTGGAGTCTTTTTGGTAACATATGAGTTAGGGATGTTTGGGTATTGTTTTGGTGCACCTTTACACAAGTTTAAAACTGATTTTTCTGAAGTTCGCAAGTCGTGGATGAACCATTCGTCGTTTCATTCGTCCACGCAGAAAGGCAGTGGCCATTGTCTTACCGCGGGACGATACCACGGGCGGACCATTCGTCCGCAGGTACCCACAGACGATCACGCGGACGATGTTTTGTCCGCAGTTGTTCTGTTTTTTGTCTGTTATGTACTGTAATGTACACTGTAATGTACTGTTATGTGTTCTGAGTCCTGTGGGACTTGCGTAGTGTCCTACAATGGGTACTTATCGTGTCACATAATATTTCCAAAAAGGGGTATGTTGGGAAACGGGAATTTGCATTATCTGTATCTGATTTCTGTTCCTTTTCTGTCTCTATTTTTATTATTACTGTTTTAGGTCCCCCACTGAGCATCGAAGCTCAGTCCATCCACTTTTGCTGTTTCAAGTTTTGTAGATGTTGATTCTACCTTTGATGGCGATGCTTGGGAAGGGGATTGCGAAAAGTGATCATAACTGGATTAGTTCACACTTGCTATTTATTTATAGTTATTTATTTTGGAACTTGTACTTCATTTCAGATGTAATGACGTAGACATATTTCCTCTTTCAGAATAATGCTTCCACTAGAGCTTTTATATCTATTTATGGATTTATCTAAGGAACTCCTTTATTTAGTAATCTATTACTGTGGCTTTGGTCATTATTTAAACAATGGGGCACTGCCATGTCATCACTTCGGAGACGGGGTGTGACATTTTGTTAATGAGTCCGCTATATTTTCTTTTGATCTCACAAAGTCCAAAGTTATAACACCGATTTTTAAAAGTTTCTTCACGAATTTATATCTACGGTGTATATGTCTAGACTTCCCATTATACACATTATTACTTTCTCTACCAATAGCTGACATGCTATCACAATGTAAGCTAATTGGTTGCATTGGTTTTGAAAACATTGGAACATCCTCCAAAAATCTACGTAACCATTCGACCTCTTCGCCTGCTAGATCCATAACTATGAATTCTTATTCCATAGTTGATCTCACAAAACAGGTTTGTTTGCATGATTTCCAAGAAACCGCTGCACCTCATATTACAAAAATGTATCCACTTGTAGATTTTATATTTTGGAGTCTGCTATCCAATTCGCATAAGTGTACCCTTCAAGTACAGCTAGATATCTATTACAAAATAATCCATAGTTAGCAATGTACCATAGATATCTAAGTACTCTAACTAACGCTTTCTAATGCTCATAACTTAGATTACTTGTATACCTCATCAATATGTTGACTGAATTTGCTAGGTCTGTTCTAGTGCAATCCATGAGATATATTAGACTGCCTATGGTCCTAGAATATTCAAGTTGTCGCACACTTTCTCCGCGATTCTTGTGAAGATTAGCACACACTTCCATAGGTGTTCTCGCAATTAAATCATTTCATTTATCCAATTTGTCTAATATTTTTTCAACATAATGACTTTGAGAAAGTAATATCAATCTAATGTTTTGGTAATCTTCATACCAAGTATTACATCAGCATGTCTCATATCCTTCATATCGAAGTTTTGCGACAACAATTTCTTGGTAACTTTAATGTTTTATTTGTTACCAATAATTATCATGTCATCTACGTAGAGACAACTGTTACATAGTTGTTTTTCCTTCCTTTCACGTATACACATTTATTACTCTGATTTATTTGAAATCCAATTGATATCATTACACTATCAAATTTCGCATGCCATTGTTTAGGTGCTTGTTTTAATCCATACAGAGATTTAACTAGTCTACATACCTTGTTTTCTTGGCCTGGAACAATATACACTTCAGGTTGTTCCATATATATTTCTTCTTCCAGTTCTCCGTTAAGGAAAGCTGTTTTCACATCCATTTGATGGATTTCCAAATCAAACAAAGCTGCAAAAGCAATAATTAGATTGATTGATGTTTTTCTAGATACAGGGGCATAAATGTCAAAATAATCGACACCCTCAGTTTGCCTTGTACTTGTCAATGGTGCCATCAAGTCTCATATTTCTTTTAAAGATCCATTTGTGACCTAACGCTTTACAACCCGGTGGAAGTTCCACAAGTTCCCATGTATGGTTTTGAAGAATTGAAGTTATTCCACTATCAATTTCTTCTTTCCATAGGTCAGAATCTGGAAAAGTAATTGTTTCTCTATAAGTCAAATGATCATTTTCTAACAAATAAGTTAGGAAATCTGGACCAAATGACTTTTCCCCTTCTAAGTTCTAGCTCTTTTGCCACATCTGGGGTTCTTCAACTTCCTCTTGAAATTCTTTTTCCCCCACAATCTTCTCAACTTGATTTTTTGGGGGTCTAAGCTAGAATGATTAATATAAGGAAAAATTTCTTCAAAGAAGAAAGCATCACTAGCCTCAATAATTGTATTTACGTGCAATTCAGTATTATCTGATTTATGCACTAAAAATTTGTAAGCACTATTATCCTGTGCATTTTCTATAAACACGCAATCTACTGTTTTAGGTTCTATTCTCGTCCGTTTAGGGGGCGAAATTGGAACCTTTGATAGACATCCCTAAACTTTGATTAACTTATAAAAAGGTGTGTCACATTTTCATAATTCATAAGGAGTTTTATCTAGTATTTTAAGTGGTAGTCTGTTTAGAATGTGATTTGCGGAAAGCAAAGCCCCCCACCCCCACAAATTCTGGGGTGAGTCAGAACTTATTAGAATTGCATTACATCTCTTTAAGTGTTCTGTTTTTGCGCTCTACTATTCCATTTTGTTCTAGAGTATAAGACGCAATTGTTTGATGAATGAGGCCACTTTCAGCACACAACCGTGCAAATGGAGATTCAAATTCTCCACCCTATCACTTCTTACCCTTTTAATTTTCTTGACAAGTTGATTTTCAACTTCAGCTTTATAATGGCTAAACATAGTTATTGATTCGTCTTTACTTCTCATTAATTAAACATAGCAAAATCTTGTGCAGTCGTCAATAAAAGTGATGAAGTAACTTTTACCGCCTCTTGATTGGACATAGTTTAAATCACATACATCAGTGTGAATTAAGTCTAACAGTTCTGAATTTCTTTCAATTGAATGGAAATATGATTTAGCTAGCTTTGTCTCAACACAAATCTCACACTTGTAATTTTTATCAATGTTAAATTTGGCACACGGGAAACTCTGTAGTGAAAGATTGTCATAGATGATCCTAACCTCCTTTGGTTCAAATAATACAAAATCATAAGTCACAAAGTTGGGTAGTAGGAGCTTGAAGAATATTGCAAATTATCATATTAGTGCATCATTCGCATCTTTTAATGAATGAAATTCCAGATCCTTTCTTATATTCTTAAAAAGGGAAAGGGACAACCTCATAAGGTGCAAGTTAGGGGTAGAATTAAGTATTTATTGTAAGATTTGATGAGCTAAGTGAAAGAAGTATAATAGCTATTTCAAGGGAAAAAGAATGGGGCAATTGCAAGAGTATTATTGTGAGTCCTTTTGTAAACTCTTGAATGATCTTTGTTACCTACTAACATTCTCTTAAATATTGGCGCATGCAGCAACGTAGTTAGGAATTATATTTTGGGGGCGAAAAATTGCAACAGTATGCCGACTTACCTATAAAAAATGCAAAAAAAATTTTGGGGGCGAACTTGATAAAAAATTCCGAACTACATAACAAAATTACTATATATTACTATATCTATTAGTATTTTTAAAAATCCCGGGGGAAACTGTAGGCGCATGTATGGATTGTCACATTTCTTAGAAAGATTCGTCAAAAACTAAAGAGCTTAAAAGTTGTAGCAAACGGTTGTTCGAATATGATTCCAAATGGATATTCTGTTCGCATATGTAAAGATAATAGAGACAGTTTATTTTCAATTTAACAACTAAGAGAAAAAAGATAAACAACTATTATTCGATAAGTTATGAATGGTTAGTTGTTCACCGCAATTGAAGAACATTTTTCATTCGACTTGAAACTCAATCGTCAGATTAGATCATTCGAAGATTGATATTGTGTTTTGCACATATAAAAAAAACATTGTTGTGCACGGGATCCAAAATCAACAAACGCTTGGTGATTCAATACTTTTTCCTAATGCGGATAAGTATGAACTCAATTCAATAATTGTAGTAAATGATTTTTCCTTGAAAATTTTGCAACCTTGATATTATATTGTTCCCAGGATGTGTTAATTTAAGGTATCAAGGGACCGAGAGGGAGGCAGCGAATTTTGTTTTGTTTAACCAAAACCAAACAAGTGCAATTTCATATAGAAAATTGCATTAGCTCTTTGCTAAATTATCTTAGGGTGCGTATTTTAGAATTGGAATTCCATAAAATTAGAATTATATTCAATTCTATGGATTTTCAAAAAGTAGAATCTTATGAAATTCTAATTTCAAATAATTGAATTCCTTTGTTAGATAAAACTATAAAATTGGTGTGGAATTCAATTCTAATTCTAATTTATTTGTTTGAAACACCAAAAAATTCACATAATTAAAAATAAAATAAACAAAAATGTCTCTAGTGTGAAAAGATTAAGGTTCCCCTAATACAAATAATCGAAGTACTTTTAAAGTAAAATGATAAAAATAATCTTACTTTAACATGGAAGAAATATTTTGAGTTGAAAAATTAAAAGAATATATTGCTGAAGAAAATATTTCTAGTATGAATTGAAGAAATACTGTTGAAAAACGAAAATATCTTTGATAAAAAAAGATAAAAATATCTCTAGTAGAAAATGACGAAAATACCTCTTCTAATTATTGCACGCGGCTGGGGCGTGACAAGATCTATTCGGAAACCACCGTGGTTGGTGTTACTGGACCGGTTAGGAAGCACGTAAACACTTACAGAATCAAATGAGAAGTAACAAAACTTTGAGGAGCACTTGATTTTTTGGTAAATAGTTTAGGGACCAAACATGTCGATTTCTTTTTTTTAATAAAAAAATAATTGTTGTTTTGTGCAAAGGGTATTATTATAATTTTGCACTAACGTTATTTTTTCGCATCGTATTAAGGGTAGTTTGTAATTTAAGCGCAAAACATTAACTATTTTAAATTAAGGGTACTTCAGTCATGTTGTATTTGATCATTTTACACTAAGGGTAATTTGGTCATTTTATATATATTTATTTATGAGGGAGATAATATTTGTATGTATGATATATTTATAACATACAATAAATCTTGTGGAATTGGAATTCAAATTCTTTGATTATAAAATGTAATTGATTTTGTGGAATTGAGGGGTTGGAATTTGGGAGAATTAGAATTTCAAATCCAATCCCATGATTTTGTTGACAGCCAAAAAACAAAATTGGAATTGGTCCCAATTCCAATTTTAAAGCTCCAATTCCATGGAAACAAACACACCTTTAAAATATTTGATAAGAATTACTTAGGGAAGATGTGGAAAATCTCATTGGAGTGTAAAATTAAAAAGAAATATTTCTTTATTCCAAACAAGTATTATGAATTTCAAAATTTTGGAACTAATTTTATAAGAAGACATGCGTATAGGAAATCACACATATTCTAGTGTTGCGAAGTTAAGATTATTTGTTTTTATATAACGAAAAGTGGAAGTATACGATTATAATCCATCGTCACACATATTTACTCACTGTTTGCAATGCCATTTTGTGCATTCTGTCGAGATATATTTGTGATTGAAATCCATTACTTGCCTCACCTAAGAGCTCTAGATTCATCTTTTTGAAGTGAATATCACAAAAAGATCTTAAAACATTTTCTTCCTTTTCCTTTGATGTTACAACCAAACTTTACACAAAATAACAATTCATGCAAATTGGTGAAAGGGTTGGTAACATAGAATTAAAACAAGTGTTAGTACATTGGTATAAGACCTGTTGGTGTAGTTGTGTAGAAATCATCCTCCGCATAAATGAAACCAAAATAAGCAAACAGGGCTTATTCCTTTTCTTTTCTTTCATTTTTCACAATGAACTTCGAAAATTTCATATAATAATTCTCTAATATATTCTTAATCCAATATTTTGATATTTCCACTAATTCAATCGGAGATCAAACCATTCTAAGCCTTTGTTTGGTAGGAGGGAAAAATGTAGGGGGAGGGAGAAAGTAAACGGGGAGGTATTTAAGTAAAAAAAAAAAAAAATTGTTCGGTAGGAGGAAGAGGAGAGAATGGGAAATAAATCATCCCCTCCAAAATTCTAAGCGTTTAGAAGTATTCTTCTAACTTCTTTATTTTTTTTCAAGGATATAAAGTCATTTTAATATACATAGTAAAAAATTAATTGCGATTTACTATCTATCACCTTATAACAAACGAAATGGATGTAAATGCTTTTACTAAATGATGTAACTCCCCCTTATTTTTTCTTCCCTTCCCCTTCACACACCAAACCAGCCTAAATTTGGGGGAGTTTTTGAAAAATATTAAGAGACGGATTTAAAAAATAATTAAAAAAAATATATAAAAAAACTAAGAATGGGTGGGGAAAGGTGAGAAATGATGTGTTAGGATGAGATGGCGACAACACTTCTCCCGCCCTAGCTGCGGGGCCAAAGTTTACGCTAGTCCCGACTCCAATCCCCATATATATCAGACTTTGGTTAAGGAGTTAATAAGATTTTTTGTCACTACCGTTCAGATATGTATGAGTTATTGAATCGCTTGATCAAACCGTTCAGATATAGTTATTCAGGGAAGATTATTCCCAATAACCGTTGAAGAACAATCGTTATGGATCAATACAATATGGACCTTCTACTTAAGAGATCGGTTGTATAAAATTTATATGCACGATGTCGATAGAAAAGTCTATCTACATCATAATCAGTCTGCCTAAATTGGAGATTTTCTTACCCAACCTGGACGGATCCCAAAATTAGACAGTACATTTGTCATCCCTACCTAAATCGGGTATCTAGATTCAAAATATAATTTAAAAAGCACCCTAAAAATATTCTTTAAATTGATATATTATTTATTTATGATACATTAATTAATAATCTCTAAATTAATAATAAAATTTTATAGTCCTGAAATTATTAATTTATAGAGGTTAGATAACTAATTCTAAGTCTAGTATATCAATGATATTATTACACGTATTAGATAATATCATAGGTGCCCAAATGACATTAGGTTAGAGAACTGACTCTAAATCTTCTAGTATTCTCTAACACTAATGGTGCTAATATACATATAATAATACTCTCTCCATTTCTTAATATAAGACTTTCATTACATGTTGCGAAAATTAAGGAAGCAAAAAATGAGATATTTTGTTAGTTAAAATATTAATATTGCTCTCTTAAATATAACTTGTATATCATAATTTTATTTAAAAGAGTAATATTGATATTTTGATTTAAAAAAATCTTAATTTTCACAACATATAATGAAAGTTTTATATTAAGGAATGGAGGTAGTATCATTTAGGTAAGAGTTAATCACCATTTATGCCTCTCAAGTATGTTTCAAAAACAACTGTTAACCCTCAGAAATTTTAGGTGTTATAAATGTCCCCAACTATTTACGGGGTGCCATTAGTGCCCAAAAGTGGCGGAATCCGGCGAGAGGGGGTGGCGTTGCACATGTGCAATTCGATGGGCAATTTTGTCCATTCAGTTTTTTAATTAAAAAAACAAAAACAAAAAAACTCTCATCCAACTTAGTCCATTCCCCATTAAAACCCGACCCGACCGCTTTTAGGGCGGTTTAATTTATTCAGTTAATTATTCAAAGACTTCAATTCATTTGCATCAAAGACCATATGCATGATTGTATGTATTTATGCATTTCAAATGCCTATCAATTTCTTCCCCTGTTGTTCATCCTTTATTCAATAATGGACTAGTTTGGAAATATTAACCTAACTAACTTGTATTGGGGATGGGAAGGCCGGAAGGGAATTAAAATCCTACAATACATGACCGAGGACGATTTTGCACCTAGAATTGAAACATTTCTAATGACGAACGCGAAGACGAAGTCGCCACCAGAAGAGAAACCTGAAGACACCGAGGATGATGAACATGCTTCCGATGATGACGATTGGTGGCCCCCATCTTTTTGTGTATGTCGTGGTTCTTCTTCATTATCGTTGTTTTGATATTGTTGTTGTTCCTCGTCTTCACCAAATAAGTTCATTGCTTGCTCTGCAAAGTCCATTTTTGTTCTTTTTAAGGTTTTTTTGGTCGGGGAAGGAGATTCCGGAGACCATTGTGCTCGACGCCGAAGAGGTAGTCGCCGAAGGTGATCCTCCTCCGTCTGTTGATACTTCCGTCTCCAAAGTCAGAGTTGATCGGGAAAAGGTATTTCCTAGACCCTCCGAGGCCCCCATTCATTCGGATGCGAGTCCGATTTCTGGTAAGGATATCTCATTGCCTTTACATTTTTTTTATTCTGATTCGGGTGTTAATCATATATTTGTCCTGTTTGGCGTAGCTTCTGGAGTGGGGGGATGGTGTAAAGGAAACCTTTGATACTATTCCATCTTCTGACACCCCATTGAATCTATAGTTGGTTCAGATACGCTAGGGACTACTGCTTCTGCTGTGTCCAATAAAACACGTTTGTTTGCGGGTCAAACGCCTAAGGGTAAGTCTATGGTATCGAAGAGGCAAAAGGGTGGGTATGGACCGGTATGCATGCCACATGGTAAGCGTCTTTCTTGAAAATACGAAATCTTACCCGGAAGGGCTCAAATTGCGGATGACGATATGCTCCCTTCCGTAGGAGCGATGCAAGTTAAACAGATACATAACAAGCTTGAAGTTGTTCCAAGAGAGGTCGTTCATACTAAAATTTCCATGCCTGGAGCTGAGTCTACCTAATCTGAGGAGGTTGCTGGTTCGTCTGGCGATGAATCTTCTGCGGAAAGGTCTTGGCCAAAGCATCCCTGGTTGAGTTGCAGGAAATGACACAGAAGGCTGCCCATTGGGTACGTTTTCTTGCTTCATATGTCCTTCTTTTATTGGATTTCCCTGTACCAACTTCGTGTTTCCAGCAAACCCGGTTTGCCAAGTTCATGGTTCGGCGTGTCAAAGACAACATGGAGTATGTGGATGGGTTTGGTCATCAATTTCCAGGAGGAGAATGATCGATTACAGGAGAGAATCCAGCAGATGGGGAAGGACAAAGTTGAACTTACTGGAACTATAGATAGGTTGAAGGCATCTTTAGGGCAGGCTTGTGCATGGGAGAGTGAAACTCTTAAGAAGCTTCGGAAAATTGAGAAGGAGACGAAAACTGCAGAAGCAGAGATAACTACTACTTTGGTAGGTCTAGAGCAGGAGAAGCAAGAGCTGAGCAACGCGCTGTCCTGACAGAAGAAGGAAAGGCCCGGGCCATTTGTGAGGTTTCGCGCACTCTTACTTTTCTTCAAAGTAATGCAAAGCATAATGATTTCCTCATTGGTTCCTTGTCAGATGAACTCAAGGTGAGTAATGACGCTCGAGTTAAGATTGAGGCAGAAATTGCGGAGTTGAGAAGAAAGGTGTTTCACCACGTGACTTGTCACTTGGTGTATAAACAGAATAATAAGAAGTTGGGGAAAAAGTTGTTGGATTTTCTTTGCGGTCGGCAGCACCTACCCGAAGTTGTACTTCGGAATGAGGTGCTCTAGTTCCTGTGTCGCCCTGAGGTTTTGGAAGATATCCAGGAGGTTACTGACACCATTATGAGTATTGTTGGCAAAGGTATCATTCAGAGGGTTCATGAAGATTACCCTGATGCTGACTTTGGTGATGTTTTTAATCAGTTACTGAATTATGAGGATGGTGAGATACAACACTTTTAGGTGCGAGAAAATGTGGGGCCGCCCATGGACTTTAATTTTGAAGCGGATTTCTATGAGACCGGGTTATATTTTTATGAGATCGGGTTATTATCTCGTGATAATCCAAATGTTGTTATAGTAGGGTTTGAAGAAGATTTGGATGGGGCTGCTTCGGACGACAATTTCCAGAATGATATTGTTGCCGCCTCCTCGATACCTGATACTCCTGGGTTTGCTTCTTCAGTTAGTACGAGTACTTCGGGTAGGGATGTTGAAGATGGATAGTTAGGCAGTAATGGTGGGGGTCTGACTCCTAGCTCTGCTAGGTAGGACCTCCAGTTTTGTAATCAGAAGCATTTTTTAATGAGAACTTATAATTCATTTAACTTGTGATTTTTCAATGCTTTATGTAAATTTTTGTTCCATGTTTGAAATTATTTGCACCAAACCCTTTTGGTACGGTTTTATCCGAACCTTCTTTAGGGCTGGATTGTTATTAAAGTTTCATAAGATGAAGACTTGTACCTTGAACCTATTCTTAAGGTGGGATTTTACCCTGAAGACTTGCGCCATTGAAATTTCTTCAAATCTTCGAAAGCACAACCAAAAAACGCAAAGACAAAAACTCAGGTCTCAACTGCAAAATCAAGAACAAAATTAAACAATTAGCAAACGAAATACCCCAAATTTCTTCTAGATTCTTGGGGAACGAGTATAACTCAAAGATTTCAATACCCCAATAAATGATGTGACGGCGGTTCAAAATTGAAAGGGCCATGTAACTACACACTTCAGGAACACCAAAAGGCGTGAGATCCCTGCAGCCATATCAGAAGAACACTCCACTACAAATTCATTCCCCCCAATAAATGATGTAACCACGGTTTGAATATGAAAAGATTATGTAATTGTTCACTTCGGAATATTAAAAGACATCAAGCCTCGACAACTCGGTTAAATGTCTTGAAGGGATTATGGTGGGTTCAGGCCCAACTCCTATAGGATGGGCCTCCATAACACACTAGTCACAAACTGCCCAACAGGAACCAAACCCGGAATCAATTATGAATGGCAAGTCCAGCTCAACTGAAGGGCTCGGTGAACCCAACCAGAAAGAAGCAAAGAGCCCAGGCAGAAGGGATGCCCCGAAAACCACTCATCCTCGGACGTCTCAGATCGGTCGCGTACCAAACACGCGACCACAACTCCAAGATCAATGGTACACAAAAACGCGGCGGCATTCCCGTAAATAGCTACAAACCATACGCATGTATTATTCCTTCTTGGAATACTCACTACTATAAATACCTCATCATTTACTCTGTTTTTCCTCTAATTGTTATCTGAATACTAAGCGCTTTATTATCTCTTCGGTATCTTCCAACTCTAACTTAAGCATCGGATTAAGGCTTCTTTGACCTCTTCTTTCCCACTGGACAATTGCCTTCGTTCGGTCCACTTCATTCGGACCCGAACCCAGGCATCCGGTAGTACAGGTACCGAAGACCACAATAAGTAGTGAAGTTCAGAACGCATCATTTGGCGCCCTCCGTCGTATTGCATGAACATTAACCACTCAAAAATTTCTAAAAACTTATTCCCAATGACTGAACAAAGTGATAGACAACAAACTGAAGCCGAAATCCGCATTGAGCCCACTCCCAAAGCGACCTTACCAGTCCCCGAAGTGGTCACTTCGTTCGCGGGCTCATCCGGCGACAACACTATTACTATTGATACAGCCGCTTTCCAAAGGTTGCAAGATGCTATCAGCAGAATTTTGTACATCATAATACTGAATAGAAATATAATATGATTTCAAAGCATTGTACATAATATATAGAGACTCCAAAAATTTACTGCAACTAATTTCCAAAATGAGAAAGAAAAAGTTCTTAAGCAAAATATGATTAAAACCAATATAAACCAATCCAGCTAACAAAAATATTAATATTAATTAAGAAGTAATGAAAGTCTTTGTAGCCTTCTTATATAAGCAATTTGATTTTTGTAGCATTTTACTCCACTTAAAAAGATAAAAGTATAGAAACGTCATAAAAAATAGTATAATAAATATATATTAAGTGAAGTTCATGGACAAGAGACATGGAGTATTTTACACTATTCTCATTTTAGTATTTTCTCTTCTTTTTTCTTTTTTTGTGGCCACTTGTTCAATTATTATTTTATTATTATTATTTTTTTTATATTAAGTCAGCTCACTCATAATTTAGATGAACCAAAAATCTTAGTTCATGTATTGCTCATTTAGCCCATAATGCTCGTCGAGCTTAATATTAAATCGTAAGCTACTCATAAACTGACTCACTCATATTCACCCTAAACTTGGGGAAAAGGGTGACAACTAGAGAGATGAGGAAGAAGAAGAAAGTAAAGTGGGTAAGGGGGCGGTGAAAATTTTAGGACTTTAAGTGATTTTAGGCAGTGATCAATTGCAAGAAAAAAAATATATTAGGACCTCAATTGGGTTTAAGAGGGGGTTAATTATAGTTTTAAGAAAATAAAATTAATTACTCAATTGAACATAGAAATATAAAAATGTGACTTCAAGAGTTATTTGAAATAAACTTTTACATTTATCTATTTTACCCATAAACTCTACCTTAACATCACTGCCCTCTGTCATGATTCGACATTTTTAGCACCCTATAAAATGTTTTGGCAGAAAAAGCACCAAGAAAAGAAAATTGACAAACATAACACTTGTAAATAATTATGTGACAAAAAATGTTATTTGCTCTTTAACTTTTATTATCAAGCTTTACTTTAAACATTAGATTATCTTTTGGGAGGAGCAGACCTTACCAAAAAAATAAATAAAAAAGTAAAATTTTCAAAATAAACAATTCAACAAAATAATAATAATAAGAAGAATTATAAAGCAATTATTTCCTTTCTACCTTACCCAACAAGATGAAAATAAATACATTTAATTCCCGGGTGTAAGTATATGGCATCACACCCTTCCCCTCCCCTCCCCTCATCTTTGGCAAACCAAAAGAAGCCATAAGCAGCTAGTTTTTTAATGGGGGAGATTACTCCACTTTTGTATTGACTCCAAAGCAACACATCATCTTCACTATCGTAAGTCTTAACTGGACTTCGAACATTTGGTTCAGAATTCTCCATGATGCCTCCCTCCATTTGCTCAGACTTCCCTTTGTCATCATCCTATGCAAATGAGAGAATATTGCCAAGTTCAAATCAGCCCTCAGACAGCTAGGGACAACATTTAATGAAGTGTGACGCTTACAGAACATGGCACCAGAAATTTTAAGATGCTAATTGGAAAAATAAATAAATAAATAAACCACTGCAGAGGCAAATGCATGAATATTGTGGCACTACCATCTTCAAATAAAGTAATCGCAGCATTACGTAACATTGACAGTGGAGTGGGAGTAGTAGCATTGTAGAGGAAAATATCAAATCAGTGAACAGTAACCCGACCAATACCTCTGATTTGAACAAGTTGCTTATGAGGCTTTTGTGATTTTTTTCTGTATAATTGTTTAAATAGACAACCACATGGAAATCCGTGTTAAATTGGAATTAAGAAACACAGATCACTATTTCTGCATAACAAACAAAATTCTAGAAAACATCAACGCCAAACAACTAATTTTGTTTATAGTGGAAACAATTTTTTTGTTAATATCCGTTATGGAGATGGAAAAGGCTGTGCAGCCATCAGAGGCCTGCTTAATGAATAAAAATTAAAAAAATTATAAATAAATAAAATGGCAAGAAACATTTACCGCCATTCGCTCCTTGTGTTCCATAAGCCCAATAAGATTTCGAAAAGGCAACTTTTGAACGCCAATCTCATCCTCTGGAGCAAGGTTTTGAAACCTGGACAGGGCTTCGACCTGGAAAAGTTACTGGGTCACGGGTCACTAGTTGGACCGGTGGTCGAACTGTCATCTATCCGTTTATCAACCCGACGACGTAATAAATATTAAAAAATATATAATATATATTTATTAATAAAAAATAAAATTAATGTAAAATTTTCCAAATAAACATCTTGTTGATATAAACATTTTGTAAGTTGGACCGGAGTAGAATGTTCAAGGCCCAAATCTTCTACAAATATATTACATAGACGCAGGTGGGCTTGAGCTCACCAAGGTTGGTGGGCTTGCTAGCTGTGACCCACCCAAGACAAAAGTAACAGGCTGTGGCCCACCCGAGTTTGGAATAAGTTGTGGCCCACCCGAGACCTTCATTCCTTTATACAGAAAAATTAAAAAAAAATGCATTTTGTGACCCGCCGATATTCTCAAAACCGTTCCGGTTTCCTGCCGACCGGTCGGGTCAAACGAGTCAGTGAAATTAGAGCGGTTTTTAGCGTGTCCGAATTTTGGCACATAATCGGACCGCCCGGAGGTCTGGTCGACAGTCCGACTGGCCGGCCAGGTCCGGATTTCAAAACCTTGCTCTGGAGTTTCCAGTATAGTCTTGTTAACTGAGAAACAAGATTTCTTGTCACTTGTCAGTAATAGTATTCAGGTAAAATAATGTGCTTCCCTTAAAACTAGAGGCGGTATCTACCTTTCCTTCTTTGAGTAGAGCGGGAGAACTTCTTAGATGTTGCTTTAGCTGCTTCATCGGATGTTTCATTTTGCTTTTTCCGCATTCTAATGGGTTTTTCTTTGTCTCCCTGAGTTTTCTTAGACTTCTTAACTGTTTTTGTTTGGGATGCACTTCCTGGCTGAAATTCCTCATCATCATCACCATACCCGTCAGCAACAACCTCATATTCAGATTCATCTCTGAGTTGGTGTGCATTTTTGTCTTTTCTTTGATTCCTAAGGGACCTACCAACTATGTATGCTCCGATTAGGAGTGAGCTGCTTTGGAGAAAGTTCATATGCAGTAGTTCTACTTTTCCTAGTTCTCCCCCTCCGAGCAACCTAGATATGTAAAGATTACCAGATAAGGTATTAGAAGGAACAACAGTATCTGCATCAATTTTTTACATCTCTAACTTGTTCAAACAAGCATAATTTCCTCAACCCACAAAAGTCCAGAGCTTAAAGTTTACAAATTGAGAAATAATATTTCAAGGATTCAACAAAGCTATATAATTATTGAGTTAATTTGGGGAAAAAACATAGCATGGGTCTCAACAGCTTTGAGTATATGGGGTACAATCCGTTTCTTGACATCTTCATCAATACCACCGACACCATTTTCTCCGCCTCCATCACCGTCCATCAGCACCTCATCCATCAGTCATATCCGGCGGCGGCTTACTGGAGAGAAAGACGAGTCGCGAAAGGCCATTGTCCCTTAAGTTGTTGCTTGTTATTAATTGAAATATGGGGAGTTTATAGCGATTGAATTAGTTGTTCAATTGTTGCCTAAATTGGGATTTGTTTTAGAATAGATTTGCAGGAATGGTTAAGGGTTTGGCTACTGTGATGAAAAAGGAGGCGGAGTTGATGACTGATATGGAAGACGACGAAGAGGGGGGTTTGGCGGCGGCTCAGAAGGACGGAGAAGAGGGGGAAGGTGGCGTCGGGAGGAGGAAGAACATCGTGGTTTACAGAGGACATTGAAGTTTGGTAATTGAAAAAAAAATTAAAGGTAAAAAATGTTTTTTTTTCATTTTAGAGCGAAAAGATCAATTTACCCCTACTTCTTTAGCATGTGCAATGCACATGCTTGGCTTGGCCGGATTCCGCCGTGCCTGTGGTAGTATATCCTTAATGGGATGCCTAGTAAAAAGATGAGGGATTCTTAATAATGAAAAATAGTAGAGGAGATTTTAGAGGCTAAAGATGTTTGAGGCCATTTTCTCTAGATAGAAAGAAAAGAAAAGAAATAGAGAGAGGTAGAGGATGATAGAATTGGAAAAAAAGTACAAGTTGATAGAACAAAACAATTTATGTTATAAAATAAATTTTTCCTCTTTTTTTTTTAATCAGCAACCTTAAATTCTCCCTCATCAGAGGAAGAGAATTTTTATTGCCTCACGTTAGGGGAGGGTGTCGAATTCGGGACCTCTCGATCACGAGTAGAGACTTACCCCACCGGACTACTGCCTCCTTGACAATTTTCCTTCTAAAACAACTAATACTTTAGAATTGAGGGAGTACGTTATTATTAAAATGTTACAAACTAATTTATTGAATTTACACGTATTTTTAGTGATGAAAATTTTGTGAATTCAACTCAAATACAGTTTTACTTTTAAAAAGTTAAAGAAAAAAAAATCCCCGTTGAACCACATACTTAAATTGAAAGTAAAAATTATAAAATTATTGTCTCTGCATTACGATTGTCTTTTCTTTTAAAAAAATGGAAATTCAATGCTAATTTATACTTTGTTGACAGGTATATTTTATAATAAATTGTTTATCTCAATATATATATATATATATCATAAAAAGTTTTATATTATTAAGTGATACCAGAAGTTACATGTGGTAAGAAAAAATTCGATGGATCTCCAAACCATTGAGATGAAGATCTAGTCCTCACTGCATATTTTATCTCTGATTTCGTAAACATAATTAGTATATTTGTAGTTAAATTCAAAATATAATTTTATATTTTCCAAAAAAAATTCAAATTCAAATTTATTTTTTACCTCACAAATTGAGAGATGAAAGAGAAAACAAGGTATTAGAGGAAGGTGGTCCAAGCAGCGGCAACAACGGCAGTGGGCGGCAGTGGCAGGGGTGAGTTTTTTTTTTTTTTTTTTTTTGGCCTTTGGGACTTCTTTTTTTTCGCGTGAAGGGAAGGGGAAAGTTGGATTTTATCTCTGGGGCGTCCCGGACAAAAATGTTGTCCCATTTTTTTTTGCTTCCATGTTTTGTCCTTTCTGCTAAATCAGTGTCAGTATAATGCAAACACCCATATTCTCGGCCTTAATATCACATGCACCATTTTTTCTTTATAAAATCTAAAAACATCTAATAATATTTATGGTATTTGGAACATAATGCCAAACATTGTTAAGAAAAAATAAAAAAATTTCTTTCTTTTACGCAGTTGGAAAGAAAAGCATACAAGGATTTCAACTTGCAACATCCAAAAAGGCACAAGTGAAATACATTTCTTCATATCAAATAATTATGACACGGACCCAAGTATTATCATGCATGTGTACTTCAAAGCAATTTTTACGGGCGGGGGGAGATAGGGCAAAAAATCCTCTGTCCCCATTTTTGTGTGTCCCCGTGTCCCCAACCAATCACAATTTACCATGTGTATATATAATTGAAACAAATATTTATATAGTAAATTCTGATTGGTTGGGGACACGGAGACACGCACAAATAGGGATAGAGGATTTTCACCCGGGAGATAGGGATTCGAACTTGGGCCGAAGTCAGGTTTTTGGCTGCCTTTTCCACTGGGGCAATCTTGAGTCCCTATGTACTTCAAAGCACTTGAGTATTGGAAAAAGTTAAATAAACAAATGCACGTAATAATAAACATTGCAATGTGAAAGTTGCAAAGTTTTTCAAATCCATGGTGGAGAAGACGGATTCTACGAATACATCTTTCATCAAAGATAAAATTTTAGAATTTAGTTTTTGTAAAAGATGAATTTCATAAAAATGGATTCGTAGAATTTGTTGATGCCAAAAAAAAAAAAAATCCTAAAATTAATGTCATGTGATACATTTTTTTTCAAAATATAGCTGATCAAAAATTCAAATACATCTCAATTATTCACAATTTTTCATATGTGAATATAATTAAAAAAAATTCAAATAACGAATTATGAGTAGTTAAATATAAAAGAAAAAACACATGCGATTTTCATATTCATATTTCCTCTACCCACAAAGAAGAAAGAAAGAGAAAAACATAACCGATTTCCACGGTTTATTTGAACATTTTTGTATGAATTGGATTAGGTCTCTTTTTTTTTCTTTTTTTTTAATTTAAAAAAAATTAAACATTTTCCATCAGTATCCTAAAAGAAGAACCGTTGAATTTACGCTTGTCCCAAAATTTACCACTACGGTGAAAAAAGGTAAACAAAATCATTTATTCTTATTTTATGTCCCGATTCTTCTCCAATAAATAGATAATTATCGTATATTCACTTTTCTCTTATAGATTTCAATGTCATTTTTTGATTAAATTTTTTTTATTTAAAAATTAATACTTATTAATTTCTTAATAAAAGGTATAGAGAATGAGACACAAATTGGGAATAAAAGATTTCTAACGCAGACAAAAGGTAAAAAGATTCATTATTATCCATATCCCCTAAAAAAATAAAGAAAAAGAAAATAGATCAACCGTCATCCACGATCGAAACGTGTTTTTTGACCATAGGCCAAAACTCTGCAGTTCGTACTTGGTAATGCTTGTTCGATAAGTCTTCTTTAGGGTGTATATCATATTATATTCTATCACACCCTCCTGTCATTCAAAATCAAAAACCACCTTTTTATCATTCAAAATGCCGCCGAAACGAAAAGGCGGAAGGCACCACCGGAAAAACCCAACCCCTACTCCGACCATTTCAGCCATGGCTAACTGCAAGCTTCCTAATGATATCATAATCTCCATTCTCTCCCGTCTGCCCGTCAAATCCCTCATCCGGTTCAAGTCTGTTTGTAAGCCTTGGCTTACCCAGATCTCCCGTCCTAGATTCATCGCTTTGCACTTGGATCGATCCTGCAAGAACCCTAATAATCATTCTTTGATCATTCATAGTGAGGACGAAGATGCCGACTACCATATTATGTCTCTTCTAAACCTCAGATCTACTGAGACAAAGCCCATTAATCTACTTAACCCGTATCCTGTACTCTTCCATAAGATGGACTTTGTTGGATCTGTTAATGGGTTGGTTTGTCTCAGTTATCCTCCTATGGGACAAATGATTATACTCTGGAATCCGGCTTTGAATATGTCTAAACCCATTCGCCTTCCCAAGATTGATTTGAGCGGTAATCCGGAAATTATTTTGGTCGGATTTGGGTATGATAGTGTTAAAGATGATTACAAGATTGTGAGGATTGCTTGTTTGGAGGCAAAACGCAATAAGCCTGATCAAATTTTCGTTAGGGCTGAGGTTTATTCCGTTAAATCGGATTCCTGGAAGAAGATTAAGATTAAGTCTCCATTCGTTGTTTCTTCAACGAGATGCATAACCACCGTGAAAGGGGTGCCTTATTGGACTGCGATTATGTGTGATTCTGAGCGGAAATTAAACCAGTTTTTCACTTGGTACGATATGGAAAACGAGGTTTTCAAAAATGTTCCGATGCCCCAATTTCATTTGCCTATGTTTCTTATGCACAGCGACACTGCTTTGCTTGTCGAATTAAATGGAAATCTTGCTGCTGTTGTGTATTCTCCTAGCTTTCAATTGCGCGACCATATCGATGTTTTGGTTTATGATAAAAATGAGGAATCTTGGAAAAGAAAATCCACACATGGGCCTATTGGATATGAAATGGAGAGGATAGTTCAGTGTTCAAATGAGGGTGTAATTTTGGGATTGACCCCAGAAACAGAGCTTTTCTTGTATGATCCCGCGACTAATAATGGTGTTAAGGAGATCGACATTCCTGGTGCCAAGAAGGAGAAGAATTCTTTTGAAGCTTTTAATTATACGGAGAGCTTGGTTCGTATTGATGGAATGGAGATGGTGAAAGAGCAAGACAGAGATAAGTTCTGCGTGGATTATGATGAGATGAATGATGATGTGCGTAGAGAAATGAGGGAGATGGAGAGTGGGGTGGCGTGGAATGAAGCTATGATGAAATACTTGTCATTTGCACCGCTTGGTTAATTAGGCCTACGATCAAATGAAGGTAACTGATAATTAGGTCATTTTGGTTAGGAAGGACTTTGATATCTAGTTGTTTTTTTTTGGTTATAGTCAAGTTTATAGTGAATGTAATTGGATCATCGTTCTAGTTTTACTGGCAAAAAAAATCGTTTATTTCTGTACGTGTTTTTAATATGGAATTGGAAAAATTGCCTATGTCGATTCATCGTTCTAGGTTGGGCATATCATTTTTTGTGTCCAAGAGGATCAATTAATGTCTAACAATAGTGGGTATGTATGCATTTTCTTTTACAAGTTTGTTGAATTATACTTGAATTAGTTTTTTATTCGAGAATTTCAATCTTAAAAATTGAAAATGTGAATTCTTAAAGAGTGAGGTTCAATTTTTTTATTCGAGAATCTCTATTTTAAAAATTGAAAATATGAATTGCTAAAGAGAGGCTCAAAGTTGAGGTTGTAAACCAGTTAAAACGAATTGAGCATTAAGATTTCGAGCTCGATTCGAATGGAATTTGAGCGTTGTTCGAGTTCGTTCATTTACAACTCGAGCTTGAAATTTTGTTCGAACTCGTTTAGTTAGATATTCGAAATGTTCGCGAACAACTAGAGTTCGTCATATTTAGTTTTTACAAATTCAGTTTAAACGACTTATTTATGATGTTTGATCTCGAATTGTTCAACTAATTCTTATCGATTCAGTTTAACTAATTTTTTTCACGAAAAAGTTTATTAGAAAATAAAAATTTAATACTTCGAACTCTCGAATTAGATTACAAAATATATTATATATATTATTTTTATTAGGAAAAATGACTTAGATCATTATAAAATTATCTATCGAGACACGCTAATGTCCTACCTGCATTTTTACTTCCTCCTGATAGGTTATATAACAATTTTTTTGTCTCTTAAGGCACCCCCACCACCAGTGTCCACGGTGATTTCCGACAAAAAAGAGTCACGCTACTCTCACGTGACATTTCATGAAGGGTAAAATTGTTCAAAAAATTTCATGTGTGTCTCAATTATTAACAATATTCACCATCTTCCTCAACTACTCTTACAACATTTACATACTGGCCTTACAAACCATTACAACAACATTCATCAATTTCCGCAACTACTCTTGAAATAGTATTCATAACACAGTATTCCTAAATTCTCAAGCTAATTAAATAACACCCCGCTGCTAGGGTTCTGCCTTCGACGAATTACACAATATTCGGCGAAGGTTCGTCTATACAATGATTCTTATGGATCTCAGGGTAGTAATTCCATTTATTCTTACTTTTTTCTAAACTCCACTACAGAGCAGGAAGTCCTCAGTAGCAACTCTACTACCAATATTTCTTATGAATCCAAGAACGCTACAATCCAGAAACCAAATTCGGATAAATGGTCTTCATTTGTCAATAACCAGACTCAAATTGTCAATGAGGTATCGGTCTAGTGGCCAAAGTAAAGACTTCATGATGTAGAGGTCATGAGTTCGAATCCCTTCCCCTCTTTTTGAATCAAATATTTGTCAGGTTTTCCAAGTGTTGGGGGATAAGAGTGCTGAAATTCATATTTCAAATGGAGGGAAGTGTGGATAGGATTATTAGTTATTTTAATATAGGGTAAAAAGCGCTGACGCCCCCTAAACTATTCTGTTTTTTGGTTTTTGACCCTCAACTAAAAACGGTCAAATTTTACCCCCTAAACTTTTTCGGTTTTTGGTTTTTGACCTTCCATCCATATTCTCCGTTACATCATAACGGAAGTCCAAAAAATAGGGGCATTTTTGGGCAATCTGTATAAGATCCTAAATTTTTTATTTTTATAAAAAAAAAAACCTATTATTCTGACGAGAAAGAAGAAGTCTCCGGTGAGAACAGTGACAGAAGAAGTCGGAAGACGAGTACCACTCCTCTTCTCCAACCACCAACTGTAAATTCCAACCTCTAAAAAAAAAATCTTAAAAGGCCATTTTTTACCTTAAATTTAATTATATTTATTATGAATGATATGATTTTCCCAAAATGCCCCCATTTTTTGGACTTCCGTTATGATGTAACGGAGAATATGGATGGAAGGTCAAAAACCAAAAACTGAAATAGTTTAGGGGGTAAAACTTGACCGTTTTTAGTTGAGGGTCAAAAATAAAAAAAGGGAATAGTTTAGGGGGCGTGAGCGCTTTTTACCCTTTAATATATTAGCTGGCAACTAACCAAAACGACAGTGTTTTGGCCTAAGGAGATAAAAAGGGACTGAAATGGAAAGAACTTGGGCTGCTATGTGCTCTCCACTGCGAAATGAGAAAGAATGGAGCAAGGATCACTGTTAATTCTCTGACATTGTCAGAGAAGGAGGAATCAAAGGAGGAGAATCAATCTAGGGATCTCAACCCTAAGTATAAAAGCCCATTTTCAACATTGGAGCATCTATCCAGAAAATTATCCAAAGTGGCAGCAGCCATAGTTACCCCCCTGTGAGCTTCCTTCATCTTCTTAACACTTTCTTGCCTATTATCCATCTTCCTCTGCTTACCACTCTGACTCGAGCTTGTTTGCATCTCCAGGACTTGGTGGTTTTGCTTAGCAGCTTTAGAGCTCAACTGAGTTTTCCATTTTCTCCCCCCACTTCTGGTTCTTAGATAGTTATTTACATTTCTAGTTAGATCTGGTGACAATGATCTGAACTTATCTATTTTATGTTTTTAACTGTTTGTAGATGAGTCTTGACTCTTAATATAATCTCATTTAGGCTACTGTGTTTGTGTTTGTGTTTGTCTTGAGAGAGTTTCATTTCCTTATTCTGTAAGAATATTGCTAGTTTATTTGGTCAGGACATGACAATATTTTTTGTAATAGATATGTCCCCTCCAAAAAATTAAAAAAAAACAGACTCAAATTTCAGAGTTAGTTGATAAAGGTGGAATTTCAAAGTCAAATCAAAGTTCAGGATGTGAATGTGAATACAACAACCCAAACTTCTTCTTCTTCTCAAGCGAATAGAGAACCTTCAGATGTCAAGAATCGGACGCAAAGTAAAGGTTTGAATGATAAAGGCGAAATCTTGAAGACAAATCAAAAGCAGTAATGGAAACCATACCACAAATTCATCGCACAGACATTTATCTTCAGAGAAAAATGCAACCGACAATGGTGAAAAAAGAATTGCAGAGAAGGATATAGTTGAGAATCTTACTTCTTCTTTAGTATGGAATCAGGGAAATGGAGCTAATTCCGGTGGGATGGTGCAATTTCATAAATTAGGTCAAATAATATAGATGGGTGTATTCAATCTAGATTCTATAGGATTTTCCAAAATAATATATTTTCATAATATTCAAACAATTTCTTCCTGTCATCTTTAAACAAAAATTAAAGAAATCAACCAATTTATTCCCTATCTAACCACAAAATTATATTTTCCAAACATGAATTTCATTTCTTTGAAAGAGAAGGAAAAAAGAATTTAGGCAAAATATACCTTAATTAAGCCAAAGAAAAAAAAAACCAGTTAGTAAATTATATAAACTTAAACAAATAAATCAAAAGGGCTGCAAGTTCGTGATCTCTAAAAAAATCAAATACCCATCGCCAAACTTTTTAAATTTTTAACAAAATGATTTGATTCAAAGATCAAAAGGACTGATAAACATATATTGACTATAAAAATTCAACATCACTGGATCTGTATAATACACCACTGAATCAATATTTTATTTATTTTTGGGCGTTATTCAAATAAATAATGTAGACTTTATAAATAAATAAAAACATGATAAATCAATCTAATAGAATATGTGTAGAGTCTGCATAGAGTTAAAACAATCCATAGATTCAGTAAAGTCTATAAACTTTTAAAAATCAGTTATAATATTTTAAAATCTGAATTGAATACACTTATCTTAATATACTAAAGAGTGTATTATAAAATGCACAGTCTCAAATAAATCACTGTGTAAACATTAAGTCAAAGCAATACTCGGCGGGATTAAAGTATTAAACCATTCTAAAGTATTTTTTATTTCATTTTTGGTATGTTCTAAATTATTTATCCTCTTTCTAAATAAAAAATTTATAATGATAAATATTTAATTTTACTTCTTACATTAAATATTATAAATATTAAAAAGAAAAGACAGAGAGTAGATTATGGAATTACATAGGTAGTAAAAATTAAATAGAGTTATCAAAGTGAAGACAAAAAAGGTAAACATGTCTTCTTTTTTTATATTTCTCATCTCACTATTTGTATGCTATTATGTTTTTATCTTTTAAAAAAATAAAAGAACTCTAAGAAAAAAACCGAACACGTAACATTCATTTGTAAATGGGGCAGAAGATGAGATCTGGAATAATGATTGAATATTCTAAACCGAAACATAGCCTAACAAATAAATACATGTTTGGATCCTTAAGTTATTTTCGCTTAGCCACTTTAATCCATTTTAGACAAATTTATCATTTTCTCATCCTTGATGAATTTATGGTGCTGCCAAAATCATCATTCTATCAAAAAGTTTGGTAAGTTTCGTCAAGAAGAGTGACGTGGCTTAACGTTTAAATTCCCTCCTCTCTCCTCGAAGGGTAAAATTGAAAAATAAAAATCCTGTTAGAAACTCCGATCACAGTAGGAATTTACTCCTCCGTCCACTACCACAACATATCACAACCATCATTTTCGCCGCCACACAAAAAGCACTTTAGATCCAATATGGCCTCACCGACTATAGACAGTGGGCCCAACCTCCCCCCTTCTCATTCTCCTCCCTTCGGCTGAACACCATCAAACCACCACCATCCTCTTCCATAATCCAGAATCCAAAATGTCCAAATCAAATAAACATAATCCATAGTCCAAAGGCAGGAACCCAATTTAAAATATGAAAAAATTGCAAAATCCAATTAACACATTCTTAAATAAAAATTCAAATTCTTTTAAAAAGGAGATTCAGTGGGTCTCAATCTCTTCATTTCAAGGAGTAATCTACAATACTATAAGCAGAAATAAAACCCTTCTATCTCTATGGAGTTGATCCCACCATTTCCTTCAACAACCAAATTTTTGCCAACATCACAAATACAGAAGGAGAAATCAATTTCGTACGTGAAATAGGATGCCCTATCAACAAGACCCATCACAAGCTCTTATCTCTGCAAGGATCTTATACAAAGCCTTCCCATAAGCTCTTATCTCTGCAAGGATCTGATACAAAGCCTTCCCACAAGCTTTTGATTTATAGTTTGTATTTAATAATTGATTTGCCTAAATAATTGGTGAGTTTGCTGATTTTTTTGTTTGTTCTTGATGTTTTATGCTATATTCCTGCTATGGTGGTGGCAGGGACAAAGGCAGGATTTTAGTGTGGTGGGGGGAGGGGGGCAAAACTGATAAAAATTTTGGAGACAATAAAAAAGGCAAAAAAAAATTTTTGGGAGGCAAAATTGATAAATTTTTTCAAAATATACATAAAATTTCGATAAATAGTACTCCCTCCATTCCCTATTAATTGTCGTTTAAGGTTGTTTTATTAGTTGTCAATAATTTATTCCAATTATACCCTCAACATCTTCCTTTCTTTATGACAAAGAAGTGAGAGAGAGGGAGGGTGGGGGATAATATTGGAAGTTTAGGTGAAAATGACAACTTCCTTAATTTTCTCAAATTGTCTAAAGAGTCTTATATTTAGGAATGGAGGGAGTAGTATTTTTAAAAGTCTGGGGGGTCTGTCTTCGCCCCTGGGTGGTAGTATGTGTGTTGGATGAAGAAATATTTGTTACCCATATTGCCCTTAGATGAGAAAGGAAGAAGAAGCAAAGTTAGTCCACGTCAGTATGTTTTACGGAACTTACCAAATTTTTTGATGAGTGAATTTCATTTTGGTCCCTATAAATGGCTTGTAGTGTCAAGTTCGTCCTTGAAGTTTTAGAAATATCAACATCGTCCCTAGAAATGGCTCACAGTGTCAAGTTCGTCCCTAAAATTATAAAAATATCAACCTCGTCACTAAATATGGCTCACAGTGTCAAGTTTGTCGATGATATTTAAAAAATGCCAATCTTCATATCAATTTCAACAGTTCATTAGAAAAATATGTATCACAATTTGGCTATTTTCTCAAGAATATACTGGAGCTTAAATAAATCTAGAAAATTGAAAATTTTCGTAAACGAAAATAAAAATCGACTATAATGAAACAAGAAACAAATTGCAAAAATATATATACAAAAATTTCTAAAGATCACAACATCACTTGGTATGGAGGTTGACTTTTCCAAAATTTCAAGGACGAACTTGATATTGCAAGCCATTTTTAGGGACGAGATTGATATTTCTGTAATTTCAGGGACCAAATTGAAATTGTGAGCTATTTAGAGGGACGTACTTGACACTGCTAACCATTTATAGGGAAGAGGTTAAAATTTCTAAAATGTTAGGGATGAACTTGACATTGCGAGCCATTTACAGGGACCAAAATGAAATTCACCCCTTTTTGACAGAAGGATGATTTTGGGAACCCCTAAATTCATAAAAGATGAAAAAAAATAAATTTGTCGAAAAATGATAAAAGTGACTAAGTATAAATAACTTAAGGACCCAAATGGCAATTTATTCCAAAGTCTAACACATCCAGTTTAAAAGCAAAAGTCCAGATAGTAAAGGCAAGAAGTTAAAAGAAAGTTTTTTTAATGGGTATTAAAATGAAGATTAGTAAACAAAAATGTCTGAAGAATAATAAAGTCGGAAATGTTGATTTTCACCTAAATACCTAATAATATAGATCTAAAAAGTAAAACTTGAGCAACATGATTCAAACCTGCGCGGGTGATTTCTACTTATGCCGGAGCACTTTAATGTTATACAACACTCTATTTTTTTTTGTATAATAGTGATGGCAATACTATCTATTACTACACGATTTTTTTTTCTTTCTAAAAGGGATCTTTGTATTAATATAAAAAAGAAATTTACAAGGTCCACACATGAACCATATTGTTACAAGTAGTTGCATTCATAAGTGACCTTACTCATGTAACAGTAGGGGGGAAACCCATGATCATAAAGAGTTTGATTGGGCCAACGTCATAGACTATTGCAAGCTTCACAAAAAATGAACTTCCAATCCAAAGACCAAGAACGATCGCCGAAGCGACACCGCTGAAGAGCAATCTCGGAGGACATGAAGAATGTACACATCTGTAGCATCACAACTAGCACCTTCCGTTATACCCCAAGAATGTAGCAATTCATTTGTTTTAAGTCACCCTTGGCCTGCCAAAGCACAAGAGAACTTCTAACCGGCCCTATAAACTTCCACAAACGATCCCAAGCATTTTTCTCATGAGGATTTTGTGGCTTGATAACACTATACACAATACTAGTAAAAAATGCTCCTAAGAGTAAAAAATTCCAAAAAAACCGCATCTGCGTGTCATGTTCTAAAATTACAAGATTAAGAAGTCCAATACATGAAGAAGAGAAGAACTGAGACAGGTACTCCATATCCCATCCCTTACATGAAACCAATAATTTGGAGAAAGCCTCCTCATGCTTCTCATCCAATAAAGGATTAACCGTCTCATTTTTTAGTATCATGCTCGCCAACCATTCATCTTTCTAGAAGCGCACACTCTTACCATTACCAACCAACCAAACAACTAAAGTCATTCTTCAAAAATTTGAACCATTAACCCAAGAACCTCCACACATGTGACGAAGACTTCAATATTTTTGCTTGATATTATTGTAGTACATATAACGTGTCTTTAAACTAGTGCTGGAGTAGGTAATAAATCAATCTCAACGGTAAATTTGAATTTGGCACAAGTAGATTGAGTTTAGTCTTGAGATTTCAAATCTCATTCTCAAATTAGTCTCAAAATAAAACTAGTCTTTCTAAGTGAGTAATGCTTGAAGTTTCATGTTTAGACTCATTCTTAAGAGAGTTTGAGTATGGGTGCGGTGGGGCGAGACTAGGTAACCTGTCATCGGCCTCGCCTTTTCATTCTCATACCCGGCCACCAATGGCAGAGGCTAGTAAGGGCATGGCCCCCTCAAGATTTTGGAAATTTACACATTAGTACTATGAATATATTTTTTGTATAAATAGGTCCTTATAATATAAAATGTCTTGACCCCCTAAAATTTTTTAAATTTAATAGTAGTACTCTCTAACACATAGTTTCACCACTAACTATCATAATAATATTGTTTATTACTCACTCTATTCGGATTTGAATGTACAATTTTCATTTTTTGATTTCTAAAATTAAATGTCTCATTTTCTAATATAGAAATAATTTTGATTTGAACTTCCACTAGTAGTCACATATAATCTAATAGAATTAAAATTCACTAGTATATTAGTTTCGCCAATTTCCGAATTAAGTAGATTAAGCTCTACTTAGTACTAACACAGTTCAACAACTAACTTTCTTAATTTCATTGATTAAACTTTATTAACACACTAATGATGGCGGTTTATTCTTTTCCAAATGTAAATACTATGGTGATGTATTTAGCCAAAAAAAAATGATTGACAAAACCTCAAAACGTAAATAGTTTAGTGACCAAAATAGCTATTAACTCTTCTATACAAAAATGCATACATTTAATCAAATAATATTTTCTTATAACTTTCTCATGCTATTTTGAAGTATGGTCAGTGACAATAGCCTCAATAAATTAGTTGATTTTTCTTCATTTTTTTAATTTTCTTGTCAATTTTTAAAATTAGTTTGTCTATTTTTTAATGTAAATATCGTTTAAATTCAGTTGTTCTAATAAAAATATATTCTTCTACCTCAAATATATTATCTTACACCGTGAGAGAGAATTTTAGTTCGGCCCCCTAAATTAAAATCCTGGCTCCACCACTGCCGACCACACTCGGTGGAACAATGTGATCTTCATCTTCATCCAAGTGGGTACCCTTTTAGATTTTATTTAAAAAAACTTCTTAATTAAAAAAAATCTTATATTTTATTGATAATAAAATGATTACAAAGATATTTTACACATTTCTTTTTGCGAAAAGTATAATTTTTAACTTCATGTTACATAGAATATAAAAAAAGAAAAGAAAGAGTCTATATATATATATATATATATTTGAACAACAATAAATATATTTTTATATAATAATATTAAATATCTATAAATTTACGATAATAATATTCTCCAAGTATAAATAAGGCGGGTAGGTGAGGGCGGGTCGGGAACAAGGACATACCTCCCCCTGTCACTGTCCCCGACCGGGTAACCTATTTTGGCACCTCTTCAACTCCATCCCCACCTAAACTGGGGATTCCTTGCATCACCCGGGGTATGGGATCCTCGTTTCCGACGGGTGAATTGTCATCCCTAAGTATGAGCCTCTATTTAAATTTTATTAAGACTAAATTAAATCCAAATTATATAATATGGTTCAATCCACCGTAAGTAATTTGTAGGATATAATAAGAGGGTTGTCTAAAATCTCGGTTTGACTAATTTATTTATAAAGCCATTTATAAACATGTATTTATATAAAGAAATTGTTGCATCATTTTCTTATGATTCAGGTTTAAGGTAAACTCATAAAAACTAATAATAATAATAATAATAAAAAGTAAATTTATCATTAATAAAAAAGTTATGTATAATAATTATTAATATAGAACATAACATCAAATAGATGATTCCGATTGGAACGCTAAAAAAACCCAACAAGCAATGTAGCCAAATTGGTAGAAATTCTACCGCTCCAAACCCTCCTCGTCATTTCATAATAATAATAATAATAATAATAATAATAATAATAATAAATCCTCCCTGTCCCAACATTTACCTTTACTTTTTTTTTGCTAAATAAAGTATTAACTATTAGATGAATCCAAAATCGGATCAATGTTATAAAAAGTGCCTCCCCTGTCACAAAGAACTGAAGGTGGAATGGCAGAATGATCAATATAACCCACAACAAAGTTAGTCTTACCCCATTGTACTAGATTATGGGCATTGTAGTTTGCTAACCTATTAATA